>CM033637.1:30242969-31637414 GCA_019453435.1 Rhinogobius similis | reverse complement strand
GGGTTTTTAATGAATAACCTGTGCATTTTATAAACGCAGTTTGTAGGAAAGAACTAGTACAGAAGAGTTTACCAGGGTCACCTCATTTCAGCCAATCAGGCACATTGTACATTATGAATCATGGGAAAATAACAGCTTGACACTGTCCCAGACTGTGATTCTCTCATTGTGCAATTTCAAAAGTGCTAAAACATAATTGTAAAAAGAGTTAGAGGAACTATATGGAAACAACTGCATACAGTTTTCAAGTGCAACAGTCTATTCCAGACAGTTGTTTCGGAGTCATACAATATTGAATGAAAGGACGGACTATGTGGGCGGGGCTAACGGTTCAAACAAAAATGTGTTTCTGTCTCAGGGTTCAAAATCTGGTACAGGCCCTTTAAAAGCATAGACAATTTTCATAGGATTCTCGCTCTTTAACTTTCTTCCTAAAATGAGCGAAATCCTCTCAGAGAAACCAGCTCACACAAACTCAGTTCAGATCGGAGAAAGTTCCAAGTTGTGGGAGCAGCATAACAGGCTTGCTTCCCCCAGTCAGTCAGAACTCGAGGCACAGACAGCAGTAAATGTGACGTGAGCAGGAGACATAGTGACCTTCAGCTCTCTGCTCAAGGGCGCACAGATAGGATGGCACACAAACACAGAAAGACTCTAGTCATGATTTTCAAACTAGTGTGTGAAGAACAACAACAACTAGAGTGCATTGAGGTATCGTCAGGTGTACCTTGAAAAATATCCACTATGAGTTAACGGGTTGATATGTGGATTTACTTTAATTAGTTACAATTTTGGAGTGTCCTGGGTAAACTTCCGATCCAAAACAGAACGCCAAATCACCACCAAATTTAAGAACCAGACAGTGGCATGGACATTTTTTTTATTTGCTACAACATAGAACTTTGTCTGTGTTGGTAATATTTTAGGTGTGCCACGCAATTGTTTAAACTCTGGCATACAGTTCACAGTGACGGGCAAGTTTATCACAACCTGTCACCAATCGTAATGCACTATTATAAACAGTATTTTGAGATTAAATGCATTTTGCTGTATATAAATAACATCATTATAATCCAAAAAAGGTAAAAAAAAATTAATAAAAATAAAGCCATCTGCTCATTTTGAGAGTTCACACTTGACTGATAAATGGTTAAATCCAGCTGTCACTCACTCAGAGCCTAAACAGTAGAAGTAGGTTGGTATCTGAACAGACAGCTGCATTAGATAGAGAATAAGTGAAGCCTGATGTGGAGGGTTGCTAGATTTGGAGAAAATCGAATTGCGATTCTTCTGACCAGTACTGCAAGTGAGATTAGATTTGCCATTCTGTTCAAAATTCACATTTTCACATCAAACACATCCAGGAGAATTGAAATAGACCTGACAAGTGACAAACAATATAAAGAATCACATTTCAGAACATGTTTGTACAAATCTAAATGTCAGTGTTGGCAATTTTATGCCGAATAAAACAGGACATTTTGTTGTTTGTGGAGGAAATGATTGCACTTCAGAAATTGCAGTTTTTGCGATTTGCTAGCTGCGTCCATTCAAATTGCAATTTTGATTCAATTTCGATTAATTGTGCACAGGGGCGTAGCACCAAATTCTGGACCCCTGGTACAAACCTTCTCAGTGGGCCCCTAATACACAATTTTGAATATATTCATTCATCCCAGCAAATTTTGTTATTATTGTAATTTATTCATAACTTTTCGCTAGAACAAGAACCCTATGGTTTCCACATTGCACCTAACAATATCTAGCTAATTCATAATCTTCTGTAACGATTATAATATTTTACACATATTATGATACAGTACTGTTTGTTTTTTGCTACAAGACCAATTTCACATCTCGAAAGGTATTATTTACTATCAGAAAATTCACAAACTGCAAATTAAAATCACTGGTTTTATTAGTAAACAACTTGGCTAATGTGTGAGCAATGATTTTCCTCTTTTTGAGGTTTGATGGGGGCCCCTGATGTCATGCATAATTGTGTTTTAAAGGACTTTCCTTAACCACAATGCATTTTATTACAACAAAAATAGATTAAACCGTAGAAAAATGGAACTGAGACAAAAACCATCACATGCTTTTGAGGCCCCTCCCTGCCTTGGGCCCCGGGTAAGCAACAACTTTTACCCCCCTGGTCCAACGCCCCTGACAATATGATAATTCCACAAAAACATCATATTATCACAGGAATGAGTTCACGATTGACCCAGCCCTGCACTCCATCCTCGCTGCTGTTCAGGCTGTGAGTGAGACAGTGCTGCCATCAAGAGGCGGCTCCACTGAACACACCCTCGACCGCCGCACAACCTGAACACTGTTTTATGTTTCCTCCTTGTGCTGTCTCTTTCCAGTCTTCCATCCAGCGCGAACGTGGAAAAGGTGACCTCATCCCTGTCCCCAGAGGGCGTGCTCACTGTGGAGGCGCCTCTTGCCAGACCTGCCCTGGAGTCTTCTGAGACCACGATTCCTGTTACAGTTGACAAAAGTGCAGTGGCCAAGAAGTAAACCTAATCTCACTTCTGCAATACATTCATACTATGCACTTTACTCCTCCACATGAAGAGACTTTTTGCGGTAAAAGAAGAACGTGGCTTATCACACAAAACTGGGTGTGCCCTCACAGCAAGACAAACAGTAGCCAAAAAAAAAAAACTGTGCACACTGTGTAAACCAGAATCCATGTGACCAGAAACATGATTAAAAAGTTTTGAATTAAAGAATGGCGTTCTTCCTTTTCAACTACATTATTCTTTAAAGTGCATATGGCAGGTTAGACTACACTTTTTTTCAAGCATATTTGTCCCAGTTTGACCATTTTTGTAAAGTTTATAATGTTACTTCCTGGTTGAACATGAGCTGAAGTTGTGACATAGAGAGAGGTAACTGTTACCTAGCAACCAGACTGTAAACAAGGGCTAAAATCCAGATAAATTACACAATAGTTAGGAATTGACAATAAATAATACCTGATAACACCTTTATTTTGTTGAATGATTGTTTAAACTATCAGAAAAATGTGTCAGTTGCTGTAAATTGTGCTTAAATTCTTTTGTCACATTTTTTACAATACATTTTTTAACAATTAGGGTAAGGTTAGGATAAGGATTAGGGTTAAGTTTAGGAACAGATCATTTGATTGAGGACAGGGCTTCAGGGCAGGTAAACTGATCAGGTCTCTGCAAAACTGGGTTGTAGAAAAAAGACGAGTAAAATGTTCCTTTATTTTCTTTTTAGTACTACTTACTGTAATTTTAAACTTTTATTTTTCAAAACTCCTCACAAACTGCAACTTACCGAATATAAAACTATGATAAATACTGTATTGCCACAAATTTTCTTCCACCAAACTAAGTAATAATTAGAAAAACATGAGAACCCTCAGATTGACTTTAACATTTAGTATACAAAATGAATAGTATTCACTTATTACTTTTAGTTTATTCTAAAAAAGAAGAAAAGCGACAAACCAACCATTGTGGTCGCAGACTGATCGAGGTAAAGAAGCAGAAATGACTTGCATTTTTTCACTCATGGAAAAAGGGGAATTTTCTCCCTCTGTTCTTTCTCCGTGTTTGCTCTGTTATCTGTACTGGACCTTCACTGCTCCTGCCACTCCCAAGACCTGCTCTGACTCACTGCACTAAATGTCAGTTAGAAAAACTGATAAAGCTTGTGGGATTGTGTCAGACAAATCTGGACCGTTTACCCATTAAAGTCTATAAGAAAGTTCTCATGTTTTTCTAATTATTACTTTGTTTGGTGGGATAGAACCTGAGGTAAATATTAAAGTACCCCCCCTCAACCCACTTATGCCAAATAAAGTTTTTTTATTTATTGAATTATTTTTACAATATATATTTTTCTCAATTAGGGTAAGGTTTGATCTAGGAACAGATAATTTGGTTAAGTTTAGGGCTTTGGGGCAGGTAAACTAGCTAGGTCTCAGCAGAACTGACGCAAACAGAATCCCTCTGTGATGTCATCGACAAGCGACGTACCATTGAAAATACAGGGACAATTTACAGCAACTGACACATTTTTCTGACAATTTAAACAATCATTCAACAAAATGTTATCAGGTATTATTATTTGTCAAATCATAACTATTGTGTAATTTATATGGCCCTTGTTTACAGTCTGGTTGCTAGGTAACAGTTGTGGAATTACCTATATCTATGACATATTTGCTGCTCATGTTCAACCAGGAAGTAGCATTATAAACTTAAAAAACTGTCAAACTAGGCAAAATGTTTCGTCAAATCACAAATATAAGTATGTTCACTTTGTTTCAGTGAAAGTATAGTGTCACATGCACTTTAATACATACAAATCACAAACAGAACATGAACACTGATGCATATTCTATATATTCTCATTTCATGGCAGTGTAAACAGCCCCATTCTGATGTTTTCGAGTGCAACCCAGGCCACTTCCTTATGTGGCACTAAATCTTTTGCAAAGTGACCACAGTCTGAACACACAGGTCACATTAATCTGACTTTACTGCTCTGAAATGAAACAGGAGACACTTTTTGTACACAGAAGAGACAAGAATTAAACAGATTAAACCTTCAAACGCCTGCAGACAACAGCAGTGTAGCCAGGGTTTTAAATGTTTGTAAAGTGTGACAAATATAGAATATAGATTGCCAATTTAAGACTAAAGACAAAGATGACTACAGGCTTGTATTGACAAATGGTGCTCTCTTATTATAGTCTTTCTTACAATGTTAACAGCACAACTCCTGGTTTTGTCCTTTCCTCTTTTGCACAGCAGACACTTCAAGGCTGTTTCGGTTCACACATGAAAACAGATTTAACTCACATTTATTTGTAACGTGAACTGCCTCTCCAAAAAAGTATGATTTGAGAGCTGCGTCCTTAGCTGTGAACGTAGTCAGGGTCTAGGGCTGCAACCATCCACTGACTAATCGTGACTAGTCGACCATAAAAAATAATCAGCAATAAAAATTTATCAGTGACTTATCGTTAACTGAACTAAACAGACTCATGTCAAAAGAGCTTTAATAACAAAAGCCGTGACATTAGCACATCAAAATGTCAAAAAAGAATGGATTATTGGTCATTTTCATCAATTAAACTCTTCATTCATGGATATTCTCTCTCTAGAAGCCTTCAGTCTCCAAATGTCAACCTTTATTTGGCTGATAATGTATTTAAAAAGTAAAAACGAATTGAAAAAACAATCACTGACTAGTCGACTACTAAAATAATCGTTAGTCACAGCCCTAATTGAGTCCCTGCACTGTCAGTTTGGTAACAGATCCTCATATGCCAAACACTGAACTAAAAAGGCCCGTTGTGTACTTTGTGTAGTGTCACTGCATCACTTCCCACCAGTACAACATCACACTTTTCACAATTCATCTTTTTAACCAAGCTTTTTCAAATCTTTGGGGCACAAACAATGCCAAACCTAGAGAATGCCCGCTCTCATCTGTTCTCAGAAGCGAGGCACGTTTTGGCCTGGTTAGTGCGTGAATGGGAGACTATTGGGAATACTGGGTGCAGCAAAGCCTGGTGTCCTCAGGCAAGACACTTCACCCACCGCCCCACTGTGAATGTGGAGTGTGAGTGACAACAGCAGCTCGACTGTGGAGTGACTGAATAATGAAATGTAATCGTAAAAAAATGACTCTGATTGCCCTTTTCCACCACGTCTGGGCCGGAGCCAGTGCTGGTTCTGGGCTGTGTCTGCTCGGTCTGTTGTCATAGTAACGCATTGTTTACGAGCAAACAGTTCGCATTTGCTTTGTTTTTTCTCCTGCTTTTTGTTGTATTTCAGATAAAACTGACTTTGTTTTGCTTCTCCATTATTTATTATTAAGTGCTGACTATAATATGCAGCTTTAATGTTTAATCATCCACCGGAACCGGCTCTAATTTCTGGCCCCGCTGTTCACTGGAGCTGAGTCAGAACCAGTTTTCAGTCCCGGGAGCCTGTATTATTTTAGTGGAAAACGGCAGAACTGGTTCCAAAATGGGCACCGGCACAGAACCGGCACTGGCTTTGCGGACAAGGGGTTTGAGTGTGCGGAAAAGCCCTTCATTAGAATGTGATGACATCATAATCTCAGAGGGCAAGGGCCTATAACGAGAAATGCATAAGCGTTGAACCCTCTCATTCTTTGTTTGGGATTGGCTCCACATGTTTCATATTGATCGAATGTTGTAACTTTAAATTGACAAGAATCGCACCTTTTGAGTTAATTACTGGCCACTGGAAAAGAAATCATTTCACTTTTGTTTAGTTACTTTGTGCCAGTTTTTGTTTCATGTGGATCTTGCAAATCTGCAGTCTGGCAGTTAAACTGTGAATTCTGTCATCAAATTCTCACCTGCTCCAGCACGATTTTAAAATTCTAGAAGGTTGTGACGTCACATGGTTCAGCTTGTTGGATTTAACGTGCATTCACTGAGTTCAAGTCTATCTTTTAATTAATTATTTCAATCTGACCTGGGAGCACAGAGACATTTTTGCTTGTCCTTTTGTCTTTTATTATGTAACATAAATATGAATCTAATTACTCATAGTTTATATCAGACCTCTGTCATCAGTTTGATCCTGACGTGCTGGTCACATCTTAAACTGTCTGACCGTCATTCATGAGGCATGTCTCTGCACACAGTGTGGTCCAGAGCTGCAGCACTATTTATAGAAAGCCCAGCTCTGCACCGAGCCACGAGCCGCACGAGGAAGAGCCCCATTTTACTGCACAGGATAGGCCTCTTAAAGGCGCGCTAACTTTTCTGGCAAAGGGTTCACCACCAGCTTGTTTCTGTGGAGATGAGATAACAAGGCCTGAAATGTTACACAATATTTTATTGTATTTTCCCTAAAATACCTTGGAAACCATGCTTTCTTGCTGTGAGCAGGCTCACTTTTCCACAGATCTGACCTGTAACTTGGTCTGCTGGAGTAATCTGCTTGTCTCCATGGAGATAGATATGTTTAATGGCAGAGTGTGAAACATCTCAGGCAAAGCAATAATAACTTAATGGAGATGAGCAGGTGCTGGACCCTCCAGTAAAGTTACACAGTGGACCTTTAAGAGAATTTGAGGGGAGTCATTTTAACCCTGACAAACGTAAGGTGAGGATGTGTGGGGAAAAATGATATATCATATCAACACATCAGCTTTTGTATGTTGCATGTTTTATTCCTCCTGACGGTTTGTGCTGAAAATAGAAGACATTTTATACAACCAAAGTCCAGGATCCAACGGAGCAGGTCCAGCATTCACTCCATTGATTTATTTATAAGTGCATTATGTAACTTTTCTGGGGCAGGTGACCATCTGCTTTTTGCCATGTTATTGTTATGTGTGGAATTTTCCACAATATGACATTAAACTTGTCTGTCTCCATGGAGACAAGCAAGTACCAGGCGAAGACGGTTTAAAGGTCCAGTCAGACGTGCATTATGTCACATAATGCATATTTGATCATGATAAATGGCTCAGTCGGCTCACCTGTTTTCCACCTCAAAATAGACTGAGACAATGCTGTAGATCTGCTCAGGACAAAAACAACCAAGAGCGAGTTCTCCAACCAAAGTGAGCCAGAGAAGAACTTCAGTGAGAGTTTTGTTGTGCTCCTCAGAGGCGTAGATGGGACTATAATGGACAAACACACTGATCTGACATGTAACTGCAGGTGTGGTAGAGTGGCCAAAATAATGTTGCTCCAGTAGAAGTAAAGACGGTGCTTCGCACATCATTCTGGTAAGCAGGTGCGTAGGAAGAAACATGCGTGGCGCACGTAGAAAACTGGTCAAAAGTAGACTCCCGCACACTGGCTACTTGCAAAAAGGTGTAGTTTTATTTACAGGTGAGCAACGTTTCGGCAACTGGGCCTTCGTCAGGCAAAATAGGCCCAGTTGCCGAAACGTTGCTCACCTGTAAATAAAACTACACCTTTTTGCAAGTAGCCAGTGTGCGGGAGTCTACTTTACTCCAGTAGAAGTACAAAGTAGTAGGGATGTAACAATAACCAAACTATCATCTTGCCAAACGTCTAACAGTATCATGAGCTGTCACATCGAATGATAAACTTCTTTGCTTCCACTGTTTTGTTGCAGCAACAGCAAAAAAACAGGGGGAACTACATAGACCATGATCCTTTGCTCCATTTCAGTGCAGACAACATGAAGACATGACTGTTATTAATTAATTCTTTGGAATAAAGACAGAAATAATTCACACCAAAGCCTTTTCAAGGCATTTTAAAAGGAAAAAGTAGCATATCTACAATTCTGTCTGACAATAGCGCAATAAATATTGAAATGAATGAAGGTTATATACAAATGGGTTACTTGAGTAACCCATCAGGAACTTGGACTCACTACAGACATTCAAATCACTCCACCTGTTCAAACTGGCTTTTGTGTAAATTTATGTTGTTTTGTCTGTTTATGTAAAGCGTCTTTGAGTGTCCAAAAAAGCGCTATACAAGTTTGATGTATTATTATTATTATTACATATATTTTACTGTGACATCTGCATATCGTTACATCCCTACAAAGAAGTAATCCAAGAAATTACTCAAGAATAAAAACAATATTTGCGGAACTACACCTCAAATAAGATTAAGGGTCTGTGCGTAACATTAGATTTATAATTTCAAGTTAATGTGAGTGCAGGACCGTATAAATTATGCACATCCTCTGGTATTTTCAAAGGATAGAAAATAAATAAATACATGATAATAATAATAAATAAATCCTGAATTCAAATTATGTAATATTGACAACGTGAAGTTTTTGTCCTCACAGTGAGAAGAGCAGCCACATTTACTCAAGTAAGAAACGTAAGTCCAGTAAGTATGGAGCTCGAAAACTCCAAGTAAAAGCTCCGGAGGCCTGTCCTCTGAGTGACTGACACAGTGTGATGAGCAGCAGAGTCAGCGGCGCTCACAGCTTCATTCATCGCTGGTGGTTCACTTTCACTGTTTTGGTTGTTTCAATTGGAAATTTCACAGACTAAAGAGGCTGTAGCTTTACAAATGAGGACAAGTCAGAGTAAGTTTCCTTCTAATGAATCATCACAGCCAGCACTGACAGTTTGAGGGTTCAGCTGTAAATGCCACGTGTTGAAGTGTAGGGTATTTGTGAAGTTTAGTTTTGCCTTTTTTAGATTTACATCTAAATAAAAATGATGACATAACCATTTATCAACCATCGTTTGATTATCATTGTCGTGGAAATAGTACACTACTTATCTTCTTAAAGTAAGTTTATTATTTTATTTGTGCCTGAGTTTCTCTTCAGTTGTTGAGTCCTGAGTATCTTGTGTCAAACATGTGATGTTTCTTCTGTACATTGTGACTGCAGCCCTCAGGCACTGAACCTCATCTACTGCACAGAACTCTTTGAAGTGCACATATGGAACTTTTCTCAAGGAGGGTCTGCCACCTGCTTGTCTCCATGGAGATTTTATTGCTTTGCCTGAAATGTTCCAGTAAATAATAACTAAATAAATCTAGAAATAAAAACACCTTTTTGAGTAAATTAGAGATAAATAAGTTTAATGCCACTCTGCGGAACATTCCTAGCAAATCAAATCTATTTTCATGGAGACAAGCAGGTGGCCCACCCCAAACAGAAACGTTACATAGTGCACGGATAAAAACATTTTCATTTGCCATTATTATCATTTTGGAAAATCTTCCCCAAACGTCATGATTGTTTCTGTCTTTTGTCGTCAAGAATAGCCTGTCACCATGTGTTGTCTACAGATATTTATTGTCAACAACCACTGGTAAAGCGCAGTGCAGCAAATGAACTGAACACAGATAATAATAAAAAGAACAAAAGATCTAGTTGACAACTGCAGAAATACGAAATATAAAATCTAATAAGTTAGTTCAAGTTTATGAATAACATCTATATAAAGTTAATAAAGCTAATTTATAAATACATCACCCACATGCACACACTATAGTGGATTATCACTCATTTTCATGTGCATTATCTGACCAATTAAAAAGGACAAAGGAAATCCACAAATGTAATATTAGCCTTGACTGGTCAGATTCCACCTACACAACCACTATACTAAATCAATTTCATAATTAATAAATACATTTTAAACAAATCTGGAAAAAATGTGAAATTCACTGTGGGATGATACAGTAATGACAATACTGACTAAAAATTAGGTGTCCAAAAACAGTTAATTTATTTAATAAAGCACATCAGCACATGAGAGGGACAAGCTGCACTAAGTTTACTCCATGAACTTGTAAGTTACAGTTTGAGTGTGTGACTGAACTGGACACATACTGGACACAAAGCAAACATGACTGACATGACTGTTACCTTCCAAACCAAAGACAACCTGCTTCATACAACAATAGTTGCATTTGAAGATGCATCGTTGGTACAGCTGTAGTTACACAATAAAGTCTGACACTTCTTGGTTCACCACAGTAACTTGTTTCAGTGAGCAAGGCCATGACATTCAAGGCTACTTGAATTTTGTTGTTATGAAGCATAACTCAATCTGTGGATGATCCTTATAGCTCAGCTTCGTTTGCACCATAAGCCTGTCACTGCACTGTGGATGTACCTTTACCTACAGTATGGTCACATTTAGATCAAGGTCAAACCTTATACTGTAATCTATGTTTTAGCAAAGGCTGCAGAGACTATCAAAAGGAAACGGTCATTCTGCTTTGTGTAGCCTCTCAAACATAATTTCGCCCCATTCAACTTTATTCGCTTGTGGAAAAAAAAAACAGAAATAAGAACGGCAGCCTTTTTAGTACCATCGACCAGCTAAATCATCATCATTCCAGCGTTTTAATTTCTAAGAACTTTTTAAAACTAATATTTTTCATCATTTGTGAGCGCGCATGTTGGGTGGTTTGGCAGAATGGACTTTGGACTTAATTGTTTCCCTCTCCTCCCTCTTCATCCTGCTGGTCACTCGTCCACAGCGTCAAGTTGTCTCGTAGCAGCTGCATGATCAGAGTGGAGTCTTTGTAGGAGTCCTCATTGAGAGTATCCAGCTCAGCGATGGCGTCATCAAACGCGGTCTTGGCCAGAAGACAAGCCTGTTCAGGGGCGTTTTGGATCTCATAGTAGAAGACAGAGTAGTTGAGAGCCAGGCCCAGGCGGATGGGGTGAGTGGGCTGCATATGTTCCTTGCTGATCTCGTGGGCCTCGTTGTAGGACTTCTCAGAAGATTCAACCACGCTGCCCTTCTTCTCCCCAGTGGCTACTTCAGCAAGATAGCGGTAGTAATCACCTTTCATCTTTAGGTAGAAGACTTTGCTCTCGTGCTGAGTTTCATTGCAGTTTTTGATAAGGAAGTTGTCAAGGAGGTTGAGCACATCTTGGCAAACGGCCTCCAGCTCCTTTTCAATCTTTTCCCTGTAAGCACGAACCATCTCTATCTTCTTCTCGTTACCATCAGCCGTTGTCTTCTGTTCAATGCTGGAGATGACACGCCAGGATGAACGCCTTGCCCCCACCACATTCTTGTACGCCACGGAGAGCAAGTTCCTCTCCTCATTAGATAACGCCTCATTCAGCTCTGTCACCTGCACGAAAAACACAAAATGAGGATTATTAGCTAGCATCTTTTGACTTTTATACAAGGTCTGATCAGTTTAGGGTGCAATCACTGGTTTCCATGGTGACAGTCAAATCTGCCTTGTTTGTTAACGCCAACGTTCACAGTGAACTGAAATTATGTTAAACCATTTTTGTTTCCTTGTTTAGCATTTTACAACAGCCATAAAAACGACCTCTGTACTGAGGCGGTAAAAAAACAGGCACTACAATAGGACAGTGGTTGTGTAATGATCACACACAGCACAGAGGAAAAGCCCCCTTCCCCCACTTGTCACTCATGAAGCAAGTTTGGGTCACAGTGCTCTACCAAAGAAAAGTTCTGCCCATTAATGCATCAGAAGCTGAAGCATCAGGCCCTTGTCAACAATCTGAAACTAAAAGAGCCGCAGAGGTCAGAATTTGAAACTCTTACTTCACAACTTGGCTGAAAAAACATGGTGGCCTTTGTTTCAGGAGGCAGCAGTGTGACCAGAAAGCTCTGACGGAAGCGGTGCTGCATGGATGACAATGGGGCTCTGTCTGCACATAATGCTCATCAATCGTGTCTGCTCTCTCGTGACTCATCCTTGTACAATGTACAGTAGTAAAACTTCCAAACAACTGAGCGTTAATTCAAACAAAGGCCAGGAAGTACAATGGATAACTTCCTCTGACAGCTCTTTGCATGACCATTAGCTTTAATATCTACAGAGGACAAATGGGAGGGACTGTTGGGCCGGGATACTTAAATATATGTAAAGTAGTGAGGCTGGGGTAGGACTGAATGCAGCCATTTCTGTTTGTTATAATGGGACACAATTGACACAATACAGCTTTGCAGTGGTCCCATGGCCCTTTTCCTCCCTCTTCACACTGTCCTTCTGTCTTTTCCTTCCTCATTGGCTGGGTCTGCTAAAATGATGTGACAACCCCCCTGCCGACCCTCTTTCAGGCAGCAGGGCACAAAGACCCCGGCCTGCACCTGACGTCACTAGCATTGAGAATAGTTCAGCTACAAAGATTCTGCTGAATTATAGCAGAAACGCATCAATGGCCAATACATTGGATCCTTTGTTATACCTAGCCTTAACCAATGAATATCAGCAAAACTTACACAGTGAACAATACAAAGTATTTATCACCTTAAGACATTTCACTGTCAGATTGTCATACTTACATACTGTACATAGAACAGGATAAAGTGCCTTTCTATTTTCAAGTCACGAGCAGTAGCAAAGTAGAGGGTGTTTTATCTTATGATGTGTGATCATGGTCACATGCAACAGTGAAGCTTGTTACACGCAGTATATTATATGTAATCAAACTTATCATTATTGAAATAATTAGTACCTGCTAAAGACGAACTACTTGTTCAAATTGACTTGGGGCTATTATAGTGGGTTTTTACTACTCGGTCACAACGAGACTGGCATATTTGGGTCTAGATTATTTGATGGAGCCATGCAGTGATAACTGTGCCAACAGCAGGGATTCCCCAGAATTGATAGGAGAGGCACCAGACACACCCCGCTGCCCACTGCTGCAGGGACTGGCTGAAGGAGCAGCTCTCTGACTTTGCACAAACCAGAGGGTGGAGCCTGCCTCCTCTGATCCTGCCACTGGTCTGTCCTTTTTACGTAGCTTTCTACTACTATGTCTGCTACATGCTAAAAATGCACAATTGTTTATTCTGCATGTAAGTTTGAAAAATGTATGTTTTATTTTAAAAGCACACGTTGCAGCAAAGTAAAAAGAGTATATGGGGAGTTCTGATGTAATCTGATTCTCGAGGCTGGAGTTCACTTTGACAACTACCACACTACCACAATGCGCATTAACTGTATTCTTTCTTGCTTCAGACATTGTTAGATGCAGCCTATGCGACTCTAGAGCGGCTGTAAAATGGTGCAAACGGGTGGGCCTGTGAGCGCATCTTGGCTGATGCTGCGACACGCCTCTGTGGGAAGCTGCTAAGGTCGAGGACGCAGAGATGCGGCTCCTCCACAGCATCGATCCCAACAGAAAGGCCCGGTCCATCATGATACTGTTCGCATTTGCTGCAATATGACATGCACAGTGCGTCCTGGAAAGCACACCCACCCACTACCACCCACATTTGGAAAACACGGTTTCTATCGTACAGCCTCGTTCCGTGCAAACTGATAACCTCCAAACCAACATTGCGCTAAGTTCGCCAGGTGTGCAAAGTAATGTCTGAGCTAGAAGCATTTGGGAGATGGCCACATTTGCCCGGATTGCTGTACAGCCTTTACCCCTTTGTCAATGACAATTTCAACGGTCTCTGCTCCAAGCATCGATAGCCCGTATTTTACACCAGTGTATATATTTTTTATTTTATTCAGTCATATGTCATTGGAGAGCATTGGAGAGGAATCCACTCCTCTTTTCTAAATTGTCACGGACGAGCTGATGGTTTCTCGCGGAGATTGTAAAGGCACCGCCCCAACATCAAACAGCCGTATACTGCTGCATACACGGGACAAATGTGGGATTGTAGGCGAACCTTCCCCGTGGACTGTCAAATGACTGTCCTGCTCAAACCATCGCCACATTATTAATTACAGTAAAATGGAAACGGGAGAGATGGTTGAAATAGGCGTAGGAGTTTAGGGCCTTAGATAATCGCCCTCATCGTTTTCGGTCTAATCTTCATTTCACATCAATGGATTATGTATCGTGATTGTATGTTCTTCCTTACTACTACTTTCAAGTGTGTTTCTCACACACCATTTTATCGCTGGCCAATGAAGACATGTGCTCCACATGAGCACAAGCACCGGCCACTGCACGTTTAAGGCAAGTACACTCCGCACTAAACTGACAGTGATCATGCACAAATCATTTATGGGAATTCAATAATAAAACCATGTCATTATTAAAGCCAAAGTCTACTTACCGATTTCATGGCAGCTGCCATATCGTCATACCTTTCAGCCTGCTCTGCCAGTCTGGCTTTTTGTACCAGTTGCTCGCGGTCAACCATTTTAAACGCGGTAATGTTAAAGTGTTTTGTATGTTTGGGCCTAGATTTGCAGAATGAGTGTTTTCGAGCAGGAGATAGCGGCTCTTCTCACTGCAGCTGCTGCCTGCTGTCTGCGCTGCCGACGGGACACCCCTCCCCCTCCGCGCGCTCGCGCTTCGCTCACCCTTTAAAGGCGTGTCTTCACCAGTGACGTCACCAACATGGCTCTGAAACAAAGTGACTTATTATACTTCCATGAGCACAGTATTCATTTAGCCTAATAATACAGTTATACTGGGCTCTGCTGTCACTTTCATTTATTTAATTATATAAAATTAAAATACAAGTATACTCTTACATTTTAGGCTATATTTTCCACATTTGTTAATGTCTGCTGTGTTCATTGGCTATTTATGTTAAAGACAGCTAATGTTTATTTGAGAAACAACTAGGCCTATAACTGTACAGTTCTAAATCTCGGTTTGACAATAAATGAATGCTGATTTCTAGTAGAATCAGCCCACACTTTGTTTCAAAGCGTTCAGTGATTGTTGAGTTTTCATCTTGGTCTAGGCCCATTTTTGAAACCCATCAACCCAGTAAGCACTGCGAAATATCATATATTCCACTTTGGGGATTAATATTATCCTACAAAGGATTAACTGGTGAATTTACATTTTTAATGCTGTCTCTCGAGTGCAGGTCGGGGGTTGATCTCAGCTCTGACCAGTGCATGTTGTGGTGTCCTCGGGCAAGACATGTCACCCACCGAGTCCATCATGTGGTGAATGTGTCCATCAGTCACAGGGCAGCTGTGGCTTCAAAAATAGCTTGCTTATTATGCACTGTTATAAGTCTTTGTGCGATATACAGTAAATATAATGCACTCTGATATAGATTTAAAATTATTTAATCAGAACAAACTGACCAATACTGTGCTAATTAGACTCACTTTATACCTAATTTGTGTTAATAAAGCAATACACACTCATCATTGATTCAATTTTAATATTTAATTACTATATTTTTTTTGAGGCATGCACTCAGTTTCTCCTATCAACAAAAATATGCATTTTAAAATCCGGCAATATTTAAATTTAAAATTACCGTTTCGTTTTTTGCGTGTGTGGTTTTATTTATGTATTATGTTTAATGTAACATAAAAGTATCTGCAATAAAAGTATGGAAAATAACATTTATTTCTTTTTTATACAAATCTTCGTAACATTTTAGAAGATTTTATGGACATGCATTTTGACAGTTGTACAAAATATATACACAAAATACATATAATAGTGAAAAAATAATAATTTCATGCTCAAAGTGTGTATACAGTTGAACAATGTGGCATTACATCCACCTGTTTTAGAGGAAGGACAAATAAAAGTTTATACTTAAAGTGCTTTGTATTAAAGAATGTTATAATGAAGCATTTATTAAGTAATTTGCCAATGTTGCAATAATGTCAAGGCATTATTTACAGAATGTGTACATGTTGAAGTTTGGCACACCGATCTTGGGTCACGGCTGTTAGTTCCGATCACAACGTCTGGCAGATTACACCAGCGTCTTCACTGTGATCACAGTTGTGGACGTTCCATGGTATGTAGGAGCATTTCAATAAGAAATTTTCTGAGCCCATGCACTTGAGATTGTCCAGTTGGATAGTTCCAGTCCCAGCCCCAAACCTGGCCTGTGGTACAGCTTCTACAGCCTTACCACAGCCCACCTGACGGCAAACCACTTGTGCGTCCGGAAGGTCCCATGCATCATCGCACACCGTACCCCACTCATACTGGAGGAACACCTCTACACGGCCCTCACAGGAATGGTTCCCACCAACAAGCCTAAGTGCTCCTATAAAAACATTTTTACTTTTACACACTGTTTTTTTGTTTCTCCAAATTTTGTTAGGAAGCTTTAGTGACTTTCTTAGTAATCGTTTTCGACAGAAGCCAAAAGTTTTTATGTCAATATTATTTATATAGAGCGTTTATTTGTCATAACAATATGAAATGATGACAACGGTTTAGAACCACAAACAACTGAACAAATGCTAATTATAGATAAAAAAGATGCTTACTTTATTTTCTACTACTACAATCTGGTTTTCAATTTACATTATTGTTATAATAATTAAATTAGAATCAATAAATTAAAGTGTAGCCGTTGTTACAGATGTACCTGAGGGAGGTAGTGTGGTTGTAGGAGCTGTTGTCACTGTTTCAGGAGTAACTACTCCTGGCACTGCCAAGTTAAGTTCCTCAGATTGAAATGATATTTCACTTCCTTCAGCTACAATGAAAGAGAGAGATTACACGATATGGCCTATTACAGTATGTATATTGATTGTCATAAACTTCATAACAACATGAGGCTTATAAGTATTATTTACTTTCACAGATGACTCCAGCATCTTCAACGTGATTGCAGTTATGTTGACCCCAGCCCAGGTCTGAGCACATAGACAGGCCTGGTTCATCCCCAAAGCAGTCCACGTTATCCAACCAGATTGGACCGGGACCAGGACCAAAGAAGGCACGGCTTTTGGCCTCTAAAGCAGGACCACACTTAAGCTGTGCACATACTACCGCAGCATTAGCCATTTGCCAGCCGTCATCACACACTGTCCCCCAAGTGTTCAAATAGTAGATTTCCACTCTGCCCTCACAGCGATGACCACCATTCACCAATCGAATAGGCGCTGGCGCTGTGCGGCACAGAAAAGACAGGTACTTAATATTCCATTTTTGTTTGATTTACTTGAGAGACACAATTATAAAGTACTTACCTTCAACAGTGGTAGTCGCCTTTGTAGTTGTGATCGATGTGGTGGTTGCAGGAGCTGCAGTAGTTGAGGCATGAAAATCTCTGTTACCAGCAGATAAACCTGTAGTAGCAGAAGTACCAGTAGTGGTGGAGGTGGCAGGGATTGTAGTAGGAGCAAAGGTGGTGGTGGTAGTAGGAGCTTTAGTGGTAGTAGTAACAGTAGCACTGGCGGTTGTAGCAGCTTTAGTGGTGGTAGTAGTTGTAGAAGCAGCACTGGTGGTTGTAGGAGCATTAGTGGTGGTTGTAGGAGCATTTGTAGTTGTAGGAGCATTAGCGATTGTAGGAGCATTAGTAGCAGCACTGGTGGTAGTAGGAGCCCTCGTGGTCGTAGGAGCATTAGTGGTAGTTGTTGGAGCATTAGTGGTGGTTGTAGGAGCATTAGTGGTGGTTGTAGGAGCATTAGTGGTGGTTGTAGGAGCTTTAGTAGTAGTTGTAGTAGCACTGGTGGTTGTAGGAGCATTAGTGGTGGTTGTAGGATTACTTATGGTTGTAGGAGCATTAGCGGCTGTAGGATTATTGGTGGTTGTAGGAGTATTAGTGGTGGTTGTAGGTGCTTTACTAGTAGTTGTAGTAGCACTGGCGGTTGTAGGAGCATTAGTGGTGGTTGTAGAAGCATTGGTGGTGGTTGTAGGAGCATTAGTGGTGATTGTAGGAGCATTAGTGGTGGTTGTAGGAGCATTAGTGGTGATTGTAGGAGCATTAGTGGTGGTTGTAGGAGCATTAGTGATGGTTGTAGGAGCATTAGTGGTGGTTGTAGGAGCTTTAGTAGTAGTTGTAGTAGCACTGGTGGTTGTAGGAGCATTAGTGGTGGTTGTAGGAGCATTAGTGGTGGTTGTAGGAGCATTAGTAGTAGTTGTAGTAGCACTGGTGGTTGTAGGAGCATTAGTGGTGGTTGTAGGAGCATTAGTGGTGGTTGTAGGAGCATTAGTAGTAGTTGTAGTAGCACTGGTGGTTGTAGGAGCATTAGTGGTGGTTGTAGGAGTATTAGTGGTGGTTGTAGGATTACTTATGGTTGTAGGAGCATTAGCGGCTGTAGGATTATTGGTGGTTGTAGGAGCATTAGTGGTTGTTGTAGGAGCTTTAGTTGTAGTAGTAGTAGCACTGGCGGTTGTAGGAGCATTAGCGGTGGTTGTAGGAGCATTAGTGGTGGTTGTAGGAGCATTAGTGGTGGTTGTAGGAGCATTTGTAGTTGTAGGAGCATTAGTGGTGGTTGTAGGAGCATTAGTGGTGGTTGTAGGAGCATTAGTGGTTGTTGTAGGAGCTTTAGTTGTAGTAGTAGTAGAAATTGTAGTAGCAGCACTGGAGATTGTAGGAGCATTAGCGGTTGTAGGATCATTAGTGGTGGTTGTAGGAGCATTAGTGGTGGTTGTAGGAGCATTAGTGGTGGTTGTAGGAGCATTAGTGGTGGTTGTAGGAGCTTTAGTTGTAGTAGTAGTAGTAGTAGTTGTAGTGGCAGTACTGGAGGTTGCAGGAGCATTAGTGGTTGTAGTAGCAGAAGCAGCACTGGTGGTAGTGGGACCGTTAGTAATAGCACTTGTGGTTGAAGGAGCATTAGTGGTGGTAGGAGCTTTGGTAGTAGTAGTAGCACTGGTGGTTGTAGAAGGATTAGTAGTAGTAGAAGTAGCACTGGCGGTCGTAGGAGCTTTAGTGGTAGCAGTGGTGGTAGGCGTAGCACCGGTTGTTAGAGGCAGGATTCTGACAACGTTAGTGATGGAAGTACCACCGATGATAGTAGGAGTAGCTCTGACGGTTGTGGTGGCGGTAATTGAGGTGGTAGCAGTAGAAGTAGAGGAGGAAGTAGCTGGAGAGGAGGGTCTAGGTGTGGAAGTAGCAGTGGTTGGTGAAGTTATTGTATTTGCATTGTTAGTCACAGTAACTTGGTTTGTAGCTAAAAGAAAATATAAACATAATTAAACAATTTATTTTTACACAAAATATCAATATCATGACAAATATTTCTATTCAAAATGATTATACTAAACATTACACAATTAGGGAACTGCTATTTGCTGAATACCTGTTGCTGTATTAACTCCCCTCTCAGTTGGTTGTGCAGTTGGAGGAAGAGCTGAAAAAAGTTTGAAAATCATGTTAATGAAATTATTTACATGAGTTTCAAGATTGATCAATTCAACACCAAGTTTTAAATGTACTGATTGTTTTTACTTTAGATTTTCATACCACAAGTCACGCCTGCATCCTCATGATGGCCACAGTTGTGTGTGCCCCAGCCCAGGTTTGGACACCTTTCCAGCTTATCCTCATATCCAAGGCAGTTAACATTGTCCAGGAAGATTTCACCAGTTCCTCGCTCAAAGTATGCCTTGTCGTAATATTGGAGAGCCTCTCCACAATTTAACTGCCAGCACACCACATGGGCATTCTTCATGGACCAGTCGTCATCACACACTGTTCCCCAAACACCGTTGTAGAAAATCTCCACTCGGCCCTCGCATTCGTGTTTCCCATTTACAAGGCGAATATCACCGTTTGATGCACCACCTCCCGAAGAAAAAGATACTTAGTAACAAGTTCACAGTTTTACTCAGAGACTTAGCCAAACCTATTTACACACAAGGGAAAGGACTTGGACACAGAAGCTCAAAAGTACTATAGCTATAAAAAACTCTTGGCAACAGAGGATAAATACTGTAAGGCAAGAGGCACACAGGAAAAAAGAGGGGTGTTGGCCTGCAGTATTCATGACTAATGTTACAGTATGGATTTTATGTGGAAAATGTAATACTTTACTTAATGCACATGTGGTCACCTTACGCCTTCACCAAACAAAAATGGGGACAATGCACATTCTCATATGTCCATCCGTCACTGAAGCCCTCTCCTTGAAACACATACTTCTGGAGGATGCTATTCTCTGTACACCTGATGAAAGCCCGTGAAGTTTCAGCCAGACACATCACACCTTCACTAAATCTGACTCCTTTTGAGAACCTCATGGGAATTAAACGGGAAAAAACAAGCCTCCCATGACAAAGGACAGAGGACAATAAGGACTTCTCCAGTTTTGACCGACCTTTGTGGGGCTTACTGGTTTCTCAGAAAGAAGTTGCAATACTGTACGTTAATGAGTATATGAGTGATGGTACCAGCTATCAACGCTAAAAAAACAACTTACCAACCGCAATGGGCCATGGGGTGGTGAAATCTCCAAAATCCTTTCCCCCAAATGAAATTTCTATATAAAAAGAATAAACAGTTGAGTTGTGCATGATTGTTTTGACAGTGCATCCTCAATTCAGTATAGCCAAGCCAAATATTACCTTTACATCGAACACCAACATCCTCAGAATGGGAGCAGTTGTGAACACCCCACCCTGCACTCCTGCACTGGCCAAGTTCTGCTTCGAATCCCTCGCATTCCACATTATCCATCAGGATTGGACCTGTCCCTGGCCCAAAATGTGCCATTGTGCGCCTCGCTACAGGTTGACCACACTGTAACTGGCGACACACCACACCGGCATCCACCATGTCCCAGTCGTCATCACACACTGTGCCCCACTGCCCTTGGTAAAAGATCTCCAGGCGACCTTCACAGGCCTCCCTGCCGTTCACCAATCGTACTGTTGACACAGTGACATGTAAAGGACTCGTTATTCAACTGTTTAGAACACTTTTGCAGAAAGAGAGATATAACTATACACATATAGAGTATCTGAATGTTTAAAAAATGATCCCATAAGGGATAGGAAAAAGTAATAAAGTGAAGGTGATTCTTACTTGGGTTTTGGATCTGAAATGGGAAATTTCCTGGATTACCAGGGTCTACAGGGAAACATAAAAAAAAAAAACAAAGGCGATACAAAATCAGCTTATTTGTTCTTCAATGCTATAATGTCTAAATTAAATGTCAAAGTTAGGAGATAGACTTTTACTTTAGTACAATGTGAAATAAATATAAACATAGTCAGGAAGTATGTTTAATGCTCTGCCCGGGATACTAGAAACACAAAAGATGTCTTGACCTAAATACTGAGACAGTGATACAATAAGTTTCAGTAAAACCAATGGGGCCCTTTGTCATAAGTATCACATCCAGTGTGAACAAAATCCTCTTAAATAATATCCGTAAATATTAGTGAACATTACAAACACTTTTCTATAAAGCCACAGAGCCTTTTACAGAGTTACTTACTGGGACGAACATCAAAAAGATCGCGTTTGTGTATTTCCAAGTTTCCTGTAGAAGAGAGAGTAATAATATTATTAGCTTTTGAAACAAGAAACATACATTGCATCACACATACTAGTAGTGTTTGATTCGATACTGAGTAGTATACTCGATTGGTCATGACGATTCGATACCACAATAATTACAAATCCTTTTTTTTAGGTCAAAGTTTTAGACAATAGACATTTTCAACACTAAATAATAGTACTGTTTTATTAAACATTGTGGTCTTATATTAGTTCTGACAAAGTTTTGAAAGTCATGTAAAAGGGATGTTTAAGTATCAGTACTTCTAGTTTCGATAGTACTTGATTTTCAATACTTTTGACAACCCTACATTCTAGTAACACGTTTTATCTCCTCACCTTTGTTGTTCTGGTCATGTCGCAGGACCGAGCCGACTGCCACACAGTGAAGAGAACACAGCAGGGTCAGCAGGAGCCACACGCCTGAGACCCAGCACCGACTGTCATTCATCATTGACCACAGACTCACCATCCACCTGAAAACAAGCCAACTTATCACACTGCTGCTCTATGCATGGATTTATGGATAGTGTCCTCTGTAGAGTCAGTGGCGACCTAGGGATTTTGGGACATAAGGCAATATTAAGTACAGACTACTCCTCATCAAGTGTAATTTTCTGTCGTGTTTCTTAAATTGTTCTAGAAAGGAAGCTTTTTCTTTGTTTTGAACAGGAAGGGCATCTTATTGGGGGCCCCTTCCATTTGGGGGCCCAAGGAAATTGCGCCTTGTTGCCTAATAGTAAGTCTGCCACTGGTTTGAGCTCTCTGCTATTGTAAATTACATATGTCTATACACTGCAAAAATAAACCTTCTTGAAATGAGAAAAACACACTTGTTTTAGGTCAAAATTTACTAGAAACAAATGAAAATTACTTAAATGCTAAAAATGTTTATTCTGAGTGACAATCTATAAGACACATCTAAAATAGCATAAAACACAACTAAAAAGATCAAGTAAAAAGTAACTTAAGCTAAAATACTCTTGTTAAGAATAGAAGAAGTACAATCAAATTGAATAGAATAAAAAAGAATGTCTTAAACACTATCTTAACATTGTTTTGCGTGTATTTTCCGCAGCAAAGTTATATTTTTGTTAAAGAAAGCTTTAAAACTACAGCAAATGTATGTAACATTAACTTCTATACTGATCATAGAGATGTTAAACTCATCTTAAAGTTACTTAAAGAAGTCATGGCTTATGGTTAACAGTTACAGGTAAGATTAGGTTACAGGCTGTGGCAGGTTCCAGTGTTTCTGTTTTAAAAATCATGGGGATTTCCCAAAAAACAATATCCTTAAACCCAGATTTGTCTCTCGTGCTATAGATGCAAAGAAATCTTCCTAAAAACCCAGAATACAAACATAATATGGATTATTCTAGACTAATCAGAATAATACAGATGTTTAATTACCCAAATCAGACGCTCATAATTATCCAAATTGCTTGTTCTCGATGGGAGACGACTCGACATGGTCTGGCCTTCATATTTAGTCTTTTTGCCCATACAGAAATCCCCCTGACCTTATGCAAGAATGTGTATTTGGGATGATGAGGGGAGAATTTGATATTGGCCTGTGGAGATAGTGGGCATTCCGAGCCCATGGGACACAAAAAGACATTTCTACTTTCTGTGGTCCCCGTCGTCAGTAATAACGACTGCTTCCTGCGATCTGTCAATAAATACTCCAAAACGCTTAGGCGCCCGATGACAATAGTGGGGCGCCGCTTGTCTCTATGGAGGGTAGACATGTTTAAACTTAACTTATATAGTCCAAAAGTTTGTGTTTTATTATATTAATTTATATAGAAAATTAATAACACAAATATTTGACGAGGCTGTAGGTGGATCAAAGGGAAACTGAGAGTGTAATTGGTGGGGTGGGATATTTTAACACCAGCAGAACAAGCACTGCCGCACGCACAGACAGAGCTACAGAACCCACCAAACTCTGGGACAAATGGCTTAGTTATGAGACATGAAAAATAATCTAGTCCTCAATGCTATGTTTTTCAATACTCCATTCATAGTAGGATATAGCGCAGATCCGCTGGGGAATAAAGTCGCCTTTTGTGTTAGCTCGGCTTCCCCTCCCTTCTCGTTTCCACTGCTGAGAAATAAATGAAAGATCTTGAGCCCAGAAAACTTAAATGTTTTAGACATTGTATATAAACACATGAATAGTACAAGATCAGCTTGAAATGAAATGACTATGACTATGACTATGATGTACATTAACAGAGTGTTGTGTCAACATGTGTTTTTCTAATAAAAAATTCTATATCTATATACATGAGCAAAGACTAAACATAACATATTGTGGCCATACAAATAATTCTATGTGAGAAAATAACAATGAAAATACATACCAAAGAGTTAGTCAATCTTCCAAAGAAAATTGGCAATAAAGTCCTTAAAATTAATATTAAAAAGTTGTACTAAATCAAAACCTTTAACTCCAGAAGTTGCACAAAGCGTTTGTGTGAAAATTCCGAAAAGTGTAGCATCCAGGTCGTTTTTGGTCTTTCATCTCCTCAACCCTCCTCGACTATAAATACCCGTTTCCATGACAGGGATTACGTAAAATAATAAATACAAAGTAATTTTCTAACGCCCCTTTATCGGTCTATGGTGGCCAAAAGCAGGAGGGACCAAATAAGAAAACAAAAGATGGTGAAAGCTTAGCCGTCAATATTAGCCCAGCATCATCTCCAGTTTCAGGTAGAGCCGAGAGAAGGCGCTCCACCTGCTGCGTCCACAGAGTGAAGAGGACTCAGGCCACAGCTCTGGCCCAGGGGCATGTGTGTGCTATGAGTGCACTATGAGCAGGGCTCTGAGTGTGCAGTGTGCACATGCGTCTGTGTGCAGCCGGAGCATGACGTACAAAAGACACAAAAGGAGCCAGGCACTCCAACATTGTAAAGGTTTTGTTGATGTTATTATAGAGAAATGATTTTGTACAGCTTTAAGTGTTCAGAGAAATGGGCTGTAGTTTATAACAACATCAAAATAACCACTTGTTCCTCTCTTTAAGGAACATACATCCCCTTTTTGTCTCATATAGCCTGCTACAACAGTAAGTTTGAGCAAAAAAAAAACAAAAAAAACGGCATTAGGTAAAGTCTGAATAAATTTAGTTTAAGATAAATAGCTCAAGTTCCCTGGACAGACCATTGTGACATGAGACAGCTCAGGTTTTTAGGGGATAGAACTTATCACCAAAACCCACAAAACACAACACTTATGTAACCACTTAATCTCATTGATAAACAACTTGCTCCTTCATTTCAAAAGGAGTGAGTTTTATTTCCTGCAGCTATTCGTGTGGAAAGTTTACACTTTGATGTTTTCTGATAAAAAGCTTGTATTTCACATTGGCAGTTATTCTGCCAATGCCTGATTGGCACAATATGTTTAAACTTTCTTTTGAATTAATTAGCCGGATCTCAGATGCCGCATAAAGCAAGTTAAACTAGAGATCACCAAGATACACTAAGGATTACAATGTTTTACATAAAAGTGACCGGTAACACTTTCTAATAACTACATTAATAATAACTACATTTATTCCTGCCTGAGTAAAACATGGACAAAGACTTAATTCATAGTGAACAAATAGTTTATTAAGAATGATTCAGGCTTAGAGAATACTTCACTAATACGCTAACCCTAATTTATAACCCTAATCATAACCTTAAGTAACAACACACCAGTTGTAGCCGTTATGTTTCCACATCTAATTTCCTAATCATTTGTTTGGAATTTTTACAGTCTATGCACCAGACAAAGCTCTGGGGACCCCATGAAATCTATGGCGCCCCCCCTGGGGGTCCACGCCCGCCAGGTTAGGAACCACTGCTTTAGTGAATGTCTTTACCGTTATCCCAACGTAATCCTGCTCTGATTTATGTTTTTATAGTGCCAGTAAATCCCTTTCCCAAGTTTTGTGTTGTCACCTACTTTTCCATTTCCCGTCCATGAGACAGTACTATTCGGCCTGGCCTCATGCAGACAATGATGGGGCGACAAATGAAAAAGAGTAACAGGAGAACATTAAAATAAAAGAAGGCGAGGACAAAAAAGTCTCAAGGAAGCTCAATTTTCTCATTTCCCAGTTGAACCACATGGGGACAATGACGAGCGTGAAATGCTATAGTGCAAAAGTATTTTTCAGGAGTATTTTTTACATAACATACCCTGCACAGTAAATGTGAAATCACCCTATAGATCCTGTGAGTTTGAAGACAAAATGGTTACTTAAGAAATATCCTTAAGCTATGAGACTATCAAATTTGAACTTGACACAAATGTTGAAGCAAGACATCCAACTACCTTTGTCATACACAATTAGTTAAAGTGGGTCATGATGACAAGTAAGACAGTATTCTGTGTCCGAGGTGGAGAAAGCCACTATAGGCACACTTTGGCATTATTCCACACTCAAAACGACATGCTACATCCATTAGCTTTAACTTTTAAGTGGCTTACATTATGTATGATTCAGAGTAGAAAGGGTTTGGAAGGTTTGGAAAATGTGTTTATAGATCATATTATTATTGTTGTTGTCGTTATTATTATATAATAACTAATAATTAATATTATTTTGAATATAAGAAAAATATTGAGCATATTATAAAATGTATATGATTAAAATAAAAATCCTACTAAACTAGTTAATAATATGAATGAATGAATTGATATATAAGGATATAAATTTATATTTTTGCACTTTTGTGTCATTTTACTGTCATTTCACATTTGTCTGATACTAAAACATCAACTAGTACATTTAAAAACATGTTTCAAAACATTTCTGTTGGATTGGCAAAATATTGTCTGAATATTGATAATGGGATACTTAAAATATTAATAATATTTTAGATTTTTAATTTTTGTCAATCACTTGGACGAATGACATCGTGCACAGGCCTGCATTCAATACTGTGGGATATATCTGTGGGATCTGGTACTGGTTTTACTGCACAGTGATCTAATCCTTTTGTGCTTTTCTGTCCATCTGTTGTAACTTAAACAAAATTCAAATGATGATCAGATAAATCATAAATCATCAGTCGCTGTTAACAAAAGTGGCCTGAGACGGTCCGTGAAGCGGTGTGGGACCAGGTCTGGTACAAACACGGCTGAAGTCTGCTGCCTGCGACAGTAAGCTGGGCCTGTTGTGTCTCTCTAACAAATATTTCTCAAAATGTTTTGATGTTTCATGTTAAAGTCACTTACGTCTCGGTACTTACCCTTATTTTATTGAGATATTTGAGCTGGAAATAAACCACTTAACTCTACACGTTCTGTAAGAGCTTCTTCGTTCATAACTTGTTTTGACCACTAGTGGTCGCACATTTCCAGCACGAAGGCCAGAAGTGCGCTCCCTGCTGAAGTAAAGTAAACACATTATTCAAGCGCTTGGTACAGTCTTAGGTCGGAACGTTTTGTCGGATTATATATATGACAAAAATAACTCACAATGTTATCATGGCAATCGTCTGTTTTGTGTGTTAAATGTAATGTTATCGACCCACGGGGTCTCAGTGGCGTCTTGTCCCAGACCACGTGAAGCAGCACAAGTGACGCTGTACGTCTGTAGCGTGTCCAAAGTGTCACAGCTCAACGTAAACAAACCCCACGGCTCCGACAACCAGCACCAATCTACTGTACTACAACAACTACAGTGTGTGAACTCTCGACCGCATCGAAGATAAATCTGTGCAGCGTGAAGAAACATCGGATAGTTGGACTTTCTTCTCGTAGAGATGACTTTGATACTTTCCAGAACATTTACCAGGTAAGCTAGCCTTTGCTAAATGGTCAACATTGCTAATACATAACGTTACATAAATAATAAGCACTTACTAACGATACTAACTATATCGCAAATGATTGTGTGTTTAAACCTCCACAACATCTTAATACGCTTATGCGTGTTAATTAATTAGCTGTTGGACCAAAGCCTCTGTGTAACATGAATCCTCCCGGGGCAGACCTCCCACAGCAGATGCCCCAGTCCACACTGACCACAATTATGCGAGGCTTTATCATAGTTAAGGAAGCTGTCCAGTTGTTATTGCTCACAATTAGCTTGTGGCATTTGACCTGTTGCATCCATATGTGTAGAAAAAGTATGTGATGTCTTTGTCTGTGTCTATGGATGCCTCCTCCTCTTTCTCTCAAATGTCTATCAAAGTGTCAAATGTACATATTTTAACACGCTGACATGGCTTCTATTACCTTTATTTTAACATGTATTCTGCCTTCACCAGCACTTCACCTCATCTCACTCATGTCTTGTGTCTCATCTCACTCTCGTCCTTTCTCACAATCTTTCAGTAACGCAGACTCCTCCTGACTGCATGCTGCATGTCTGTCATCAAAACCTGCACCTCATTTCATCTATAAAGAGCTGCATTCTTCTACTTTGCATGCTGTTGTGTGGCATAATTATGAAGAAAGAAAAAGATAACACTGAATTGCTGTCTTGCAAGAATCCACACCAGGACCAGACTGAACATGGACGAGAGTTGAGGAAGCTCTGTGCGGAATTGGAGGCCGAGAAGCTCAAATCACAGCAGTCTCACCAACATCTCAGAGTGGAGCTTCAGCAACTGCGAGAAGAAGCAGAGAGGGAGCTGCACACTGCCCCAGCGGAGTGTATGTCCAGGCGTGTGCACCAAACAGACGGGCGAAGAGAGAAGGTGCACTTTACAGGCACCAGGCATAACAGAACTGTAACATACACAAGGCTAGAGCAGCTGCTGAACATATATGACAAGAGAAACACTGCTACTGGCTCTTTTGAACTGCATCATAAGCAGGAATTAGATCTCGAAAAGGCTCTGCTGCTTTGCCACCTGCTAAAAACACGTGACAAATTGTTCCCTCAAAATCAACCCAGTGCTGCTGGAAGTTTCTCAAAGACTCAATACGTTGCCCGAACAAAAAGACGGTTAACGTATTCCAGAACTTCAGTTAAAACCACAGAACTCTTTTTTGAATCGATCAAGAAGAGAAGAGAGCAGAGGCCGCAGAGACACTCTCCAGGGTGTGCCTCGTGTGCAGCTGGTCCCTGCAACGCCACTACAGAGGGAGGCACCTGTCCTCGCAACTCGCTGGAAATTTGTCACCCTCGCGACGCTCCCCATGCTGGCTGGAAGAGCCCAGCCTTTCACAGCACTGAATCCTCCGGGTCAGACAGGTCATTACCCTCCCAATGTGCGGAAACAAACATGGAGGTGAGTAGTTTGCATTCCCTTTTGACATAAAAAGCTACAATTTAAATTGATAAATATTCATACATTGTACACCGACTTCCTTTTAAATTTGCTTTCTCTAATTTCTACAAACATTTTAATCGCTAACTTGATCGTGGGTTGTTTTGAAATTGATTGGGAGTGGTTTTTGAGAATGGTAAGTACTTCATTATTTTTCTGCTCTTTTTTTCTTATTATTCATCTGCTCCTGCCCTTCAGAGTTGATTTGTTCGTTATTTTCCCTGAAAGTCAGTTGTAACCAAATTTACTCACCCTCTGGAGGCTTCTCTTGACAGTTTGTCAATATCGCTTAACTGTGATTGACAGTGATGTAGCTATCAGCAAACCGTTTGCCTTTGTGACATGGGTTTCAGATGGATGCCCCAAGACGACTTTGTCAGCAGACAATGGTAACAAATTAAATGTATGTATTAATTCTGACTCGGGCCTATCATCCACCATCCACTTTATGTATAGAGTACATTTTAAAAACAAGACCGTTCCCAAAGTGCTGCACATAATTGATATCATAATAACAATAAGAGTAAGAATAAGAATACATATATTTTCAGCAGATATACTAAAAATAATAAATACAACCTAAAACCATAAACACTACCAACAATCATTATTACAATTCAGTTGCGGCTGATCGCATTGTTTCTACAGGTTTTTTTTATACGTGCAAACATTTTTCACAATTGCTGTTTAAAAGGTGTTGTTTTTTCACAATTAATGTCTCACAGGACAGTAAGCGCAGATATCAGAGTTTTTGAACGGCTTTTACACAACTTTACATGGATAATAACTGGCAAAGATTTTAATCAATGTAAGCATTAAAAGCTCAAAATCACTTAAAAGCTTAATTCATATTTACCGCAACACTATTACCAAACACAGGGAACATTTCCAACACTTACTGGCCATGTTTCTGTTTTTACAAGAAGTCCATTATGTTTGACCTTAATGCTAATCTCCAGTACTAATAATTGATTAGCATTTAATGCACAATTTGCTTAAACAAAGCTAAATTTGCATTTGTAGTTTTGTACGATGTAATTTGTTGTTGTATAAGTGTCAGCACCACAGCTGACAGTAAAGATTTAAACTGTCCTTTATACAGATTTTCTTTGGAGTTTACATTACTTTACATTAGGACTAGAACCAACATGGCTGCCGGTGACGCACAGGTCACGTGTCTGGCATCAACCGATTGTTATGTTTGATTTGAGTGATTGTGTACTGGGTGATGGTTGGAGTGGAAGCCGTGTTTTCCTTTGGCAGCTGTGTTTACAGAAGTATGACCACCAAGTGTGATTGAGAAGTAAATTATATCCACCTTGAAAAATGCAATACAAAACCAAGGCACAGTTAAATAGAAAAGCCTAATAAATAAAGCTTCTCAGTGTGATAGTTGATCAAATACAGGCTATCAAACTCTCTCTGGTCTCCAGGCCATAAAACACAAGAACAAACCTGCATACTTGTTCCTCTGTCTGCCTCGTGCAACCTCTCTGTGTTGCACTGTGGGCCGCCTCTTAAACAATCAATAGGGAGCCTTCATCATTCCAGCGTCATCTCCATGGAAACGCGCTCTAGTGGCAGCAACGATTGGGTCCCGTCTCACAGGCTGCCTTTTTGTGATAGGGCGGCGGAAATGGTCCTCCCTGCCCCCTCCTCTCTGCAACAACACGCACCATCTTGCACACACATTTTTTTCCTATTCGTCCTATTTTTTCACCTTTATGGCTGTGGAAGCTCAGTGGGGCTGTTTACCTTCTCCGCAACGCTAGATGTTTGGCTTTTCCCGGGACGTGGAACATCCGAGAGCAGACGTCTCCCGCTGAGGACTTGACATGCCACCCACATCCAGCGCTTCCTGCGAGAAAGACTACTGGAGACCTGTTAGTCACTTCATTCTCCCTTCTACCTAAACACGCCTCCTCTTGTTTGCAATTTCACCAGGGCCTGTACTTTTTAGTGTCATTCGGCTGAAAGAATCTCGAGAGAAACGGTATGACACTGGACAACGAAGAACAATGGTCATGTCATCCAGGAGTCCAGTGAGTACGAACCTGATTTGACTTCTATGTGTACGAAACTAATCGGAGGATGCTGAAGAAGGCTTTTGGAATGATGAAAATGGTAACGTCGCTTTCGGAAGTTGACGATGGAAATACGTAATATCCCTTTTGATCTGTTTTGTCCTCATTTCCGTACGAATCTTGGCGTAGAGCGAAAGGAAAGCAGTTGTTACATGGGCTCTTTCTCCTTGCATTATTTCATAAGGGATCCATACCTTACCGAGTGGAGTTCACTTTTGGATGTGCCATTCTGAGGTAATCTACTGTCACGGAAATGAAGAGGCTTTACTCAGACACTTCTGAATCACTGCGGAGGAGGAGGAGGAGAATTATATATTTTTAAGTCGACCTGTCACAGCGGATCATTGTGACTGTGAATAAAAATATGATGACGGCTTGGTCCATACCAGGCTTCTCTGTTTGTCATGCTGAGCCCTGATTTATGCCACGTCTTTGAGTAATGTATGACTGTACTTGAGCAGTCTGAGCCTTAAGTGGCGCACACAAAAATGGATAGTTGTAAAGAGGCAGAAGCTTTGGGACTTCAGCAGAACGTGACGAGTTCAGATGGGAACAGCAGTGAGGACAAGCCAGCAGCGGCCACATCCATGCTGGGGAAACGACACCACTCACTCTACGCAAGTCTCAATGGTTATGAGGGAGAAGCCATGAGGAAGGTAACTCTTAAGTCATGTGATCAGAATTAACGCAAACTGTGTATCGATCATTTTGTGTATTATCTTTTCCTTGATATAGAATAAAATAAAAATCACGGCATTAGAAACCATTTTTATCTTTACCCACAGTGAACTTCCTTCTCAATTCCTTTTAAAACACAAATGCTCCTGAAGTGTCCCAAGTCTGTCATAAGAAGACATCACTCCAAATCCAGCTTGGCCAACACACAAATGCATCATGGGATAAAAATAATTATTTATAGCATTTGGTTTGACAAATAAACATGCAACTGTGTATTCTTGTGTCCCTAAACCCCTGTACACAGATAATATGACCTAAACCTCAGACCAGACAAGGCTCTGGGGAGTGGAGACCCCCAGCAATCACTCACTCCCCTCCCCTAGATATTTAGATTAGCATCTTTATATTATCTGTATGTCATGGTTGTTATTGGCATCTCAGTCTTACTTAGATTTTATTGGGGTATATTGAAGGAGAATGGAGGAATAAAAAACATTGCTATGTATTATTGCATTAACTGCCTGTCGAGTTAATTTAAAGCTGCTGCAGATTTCATTTGTGAAATTGCACGGCATACAAAGTTGATATTCATTTAATAAGTCCAATCAAGTCAGATAAATTGATCTCAGCTGCAGTGGGACAATCCTATGAGCTGTTTGTCATGTGCAGTCTATTTTTGTCTATCAAACTACATTAGCTCAGCCAACACAGTTGTCAGGGTCTGTCATTGTGTGAATGTTTTAATTTGACAGTCAGTGTTGAATGCCTGTGCTTTAAACACCTGTCTTCAGAGCGATTGGCCCCTTTCCATGGAGTATTCCAGACTTAACTATCAACTGCCGTTTCAAAGTGATGATGGTAAAATCTATTGCAATTACAGATCTCTTAGGGCCTATAGTAGAATACATTTCATGGGACACAGAACATGCCTATTTGGGGCCACGTGCCCATGTGCTGTGGCTCTTCTTACGGCGGCTTTTGTTGTGCCTCTTGAATTATTGATACTCTGTGGTATGAATGTAATCTCTGGGGTATTTTGTGGATAGTTCAACCCAGACACGTCTGTCTCTCTGTCTGCGGACTGTGTCCCACTGGATCAGAGCAACAACATTAGGTTCATTAAGGAAGAATTGAAGGAAATGTATTCAAGCAAGCAAATATGACCATCTCACCCAGACCATTACATTTCTCTGATGAGCTGGTGAGTTTAAAATCCTGATTTGTGTTTAGCATTAGACATTGTATTTTCAACAAAGGTCATCATGGTGTTCTATTTTCAAGTGCTTTTGCTAAGAGACGAAAATAGCTTGATGACAGACATTTTATCTCAACTGTTATCCTTTTTGTTCCTCTTCTGTTGGAGAATGATGTGCTTTCACTCGACTTGTGTCTGCTCCAGAGACTGTGGTTTTCATCATTGCAAGCTCCAGGTCATTGGGCCAATTCAACAGTTCAGTGATGAAAGTGGAAAGGGGGGATTCTGGTTTCAATGGTTGGCTGCATTTTTCCAATTAATTTTATACACCTCAGTTTCTGTCCATTGCTGTTGGAAGCCACTGCAGGCCAGGCCGTTTCAAGGAGGGAATTGCCATATCCCAGTCACATATCTGTCGTCTTTTAATACATTTAGTTGGCGGAGTTTCTGCCACAAGATTCTAAATTCTTGAAGTTTCACAACATGCACTGGGACATTTATAGATTCTGCTCAATATGACCGAAAATATGACATTCTGTGCAGTTAAGTCGAGTGCTTCTGGTAGATTAGGCACACATGACAGAAAGACCTCTTACAAGCTTATCCAGACACCCATTATATTTTTATTTTACAAACTCCTCCAGAGGGCATAGGGCTGATTGGAGTTGGAGGCACATTGTTCGTCTCTTGGGGAGGGGTTGAGTTTGCGGGGTGTCTGTGTTGGGCCTTTGTTCTCTGTTGCTGTTAGAAAGACCCCTAATCTGTCATGTGTAGATGCAGCCGTGGAGATGAGTCGTGATAAATACCGCAGGGGTTTGCAGCGGACACAGAGGAGGGCTTCTTCATGACTTATATATGAGCTTTGGACTGCTGTTAATAACATACTGGAGGCAACTGGGTTTTGTTAGCAGTTTGACATCATTTGTTATTGTTCTCCCTACAAGATGAATGAACCGTTTCTGGATTAATTTATCATGTTTGCGATAAAATGACTAGTTTTAAAAGTCATCAAAAAGCCTCTTATCCAGCTAGGAATAAAGAAAACATTAATTGCACTTTAAATTGCTGCATTATTTGGCACAATTGTCCCAAGGCAATAGTTTTATGGAGTGGTGGAATGAATTACAAAAGTAAAAGTACTACACTTAAAGTCTCTCTGACAGGTTAGAGGTCACATTTCACTAAAATGTAGTGAAGATGATTATAATTAAGATTTTACTAAGCATTTTGTCCTGTTTGTCCCCAGTTTGACAGTTTTTGTAAAGTTTATATTGTTACTTCCTACTTGGTCATGGGCAGCAAATATGTCACAGTTAGAGGTAATTCCATAACTGTTACCTAGCAACCATTTTGAAAACAAGGACCAAAAACCATATACATTTCACAATAGTTATGATTTGACAAATCATAATCCCTGACAACACCTTGAATTTATTGAATGACTGTTTAAACTGTCAGAAAGATGTTTCAGTTGAATGTTAACTGTCTATTTATTTTCAACTCTGTCGCTTTTTGATGACATCACAGAGGGATACCCATTTTAGAACTCCGCACTACTTCTGTAATTTTAAACTTTTATTTTTCACATTTTCTTCACAAACTGCTACTTCAACTATGATAAATATTGACCACAGGTGCCCTCCCACCAAACTAAGTCAGTATTAGAGAAGCATGAGAACCTGTCCTATAGACTTTAAGTAAAATTTGTAGATTTGTCTGTGCTTCACTTAAAATCAATTTTACACCAAATATCTTTTACTTCATTACATTTCAAAGCAAGTATCGTTACTTTCAACACCATTTTTTCTTTTTCTTTTTTTACTGGACAAGTTTGAGATGTCTTAACTGGTCATGGTGACATTCCACCTAAAGATTTTTAGTGGAAAACTGGGTTTTGACAAAAATATAGAGGTAAAAATTACTAAATAAAGTAAGTTATCAATGCGTCCTTTGAACAAAACCTAATTCTTTATCAACATCAATATATTTGACTCTTAAAAAGTATTAAAATGTGTATGAAATACTTTAACTTTTTTACTCTGAAAGTACTTTATTCAGCTGTAATTCAATATTTATTCAATAATTCAATACTTTTACTATATGACAGATTTTTGAATTGAAATTAAAAATTGAAATTGAAAACATAGGAACAATTTAGAGCAACTGACATCTTTCAACGAACATTCAACAAAATAAATGTGTTATCAGGTATTATTTATTGTCAACTCTTAACTATTGTGTAATTTATATGAATTTTGTCCGTTGTTTAGTAGAGCTGTGATCCTTTAGTTGTTTGGTTAATTAATCGGTCGATGGTGTCTTAGTCGACCAATATTTGTATAAGTCAACCAATTACTTTATCTAGATTAAAACAAAACAAAAAAGTCTTAAATAAGATAAAAATATGTTTTGAAATAAGCATTAATAATCTTAATTTGAGGATATTCTGTTTTAAAAAAAATTGTCAATGGAACAAGTCTTACTTTACTTAAAACAAGACAAACAGAAGAATTGAGTAAAAGAAAAAAAAAGCTACTGTGCTTGAAATTAGAAAGGGAAAAAATGGCTTGTTTCATTAGCAAATCTTTATTTTTTAAGATGGTAAAATATACAAAAATTAAGATAAATATTACTTAACTCAAGCACTTACCTAATTAAATGGCGAAAACAGAAAAAATGAGAAGACATGAGTGAGTCAGCTGAAGATTTTGGAGTGAATCATGAATTTAATCAAACTTATAACGTTTTTTGAGTGCAGTTTGTGTCAGAAACATGGTCAGATTTCATAGTTTAGACATATTTTGCCACGACCCCTTTAGTCGATTAATCGGTCGATAAAGCAGGTCTTTAGTCGACTGAGAATTTCTTTAGTCGACTACAGCCCGTGTTTACAGTATGGTTGCTATGGTTACAGCTGTGGAATTACTTTTAATTATGTCATATTTGCTGCTCATATTCAACTAGGAAGTAAAAAGATAAATAGGCAAAATGTTTAGCAAAATCTTAAATATAATAATGGTCACATAGTTTTGTCATGTGCATTTTAGGTAGATTGTTAATGTGATACTTTTACTTAAGGAACAAACATGAATTGAATAGAAATGTAGACACAAATTCTTAATCACTGCCCATAAAGAAGGTGCTGAGAGAGCAGGTCTCTCTTTTTATTGTAACCTGGGGTCGACTCGGCCTGGAATAATTAAGGCACAATGTCAGAATCAGCAGATTGTCTATGACCTGCACCTCAGTAGCCACTAACCAGCGGCACCTATGCCCAGACGACACTAAACAGTCTTACCCTTTTGAAATAATGAACACACGTGCCTTGAAGGTCTGAGGCACAATTACAACCCTGCAGAATTGGGATAAAAAGGCTGTAATGTGTATATCCAGGAGGCGCAGTGTGTCTCTCATATGTAACAGCCGTAGTTGATCCATCTGTGTAAATATGTGGTAAATATGCGTAAACAATGGCAGTGGAGGTGTGTCGTCTGCGTCTCTGTCTGGCAGATCTTTTGAGGATGTGGAGACGACATTAGACATTAGAGATTTAGGAGAATATATCCATGTTAATATTGACAAAAATTAATATCTCAATATTTTTTTGAGTATCTCGACAACGACATTCAGACAATGTTATGTCAATCCAACAGAAATGTCTCTAACTGCAAAAATATAATTTATACCCTTATTTGAAAATGTACAACATTTTTTCATTTTTATTTTTAATCAGCTCTTTGTAGCATGTTTTACAATAAAGTATAAACTTTGTTTTGAAAATTTGCATCTAGACTTTGATATTTTGCTCACCTCTATTGAGTGCAGCTCATTTATTACTATTATTGGTCCGTAGTACGTTTACCTTTGTGGAAAGGATGAGTCAAGATGGATTTTTTGAGCCAATACCGATACCTGATGTTTGGCTTATTGCTGTGGCCAATAACCAGTATTTAATATTTAGATTTTTAGAATCCATAGCAGAGCCCATAAATCATTTTAAGTTGCGGTAAAGTAAAAAAAAAAAACATAATAATAATAATAATTAAAACATAATAATAACAGAATGCATTTATGCGGGATGTAAATCATTTGTTGCATTATAATTATATTTTTTTATCGTTTTTTTATTGCTTCTTCTAGACATTTTTACAAACTGCAGTTTACAATATGTTATGTCAAAAAATGTCAATAAATACATACTTAAACATAATAATAGAAGTAATAATAATGGTGGCAATGATGATTGTAATCAGTATGTAGCTTGTTCATCTCCGTTACCTGCACTTTGTCCGTGTCAGCCGGTTTGTTGTAGTTCCCCTTGTGCTTCCTTCTTAACGACCTCGACCTTCTTTCATAAATAAGTGCTATGATTAAACACTTTTAGGTTTGCTGAAGCTGCAAAGATGTACAAGGTCAGTTACAAATGTGGTTCTTTTAAACACCTGCTCTGCTGTCTGTTTGGCTGCCTTTAGTTGTAAAGCAACGGCCCCCAACTTTTTTCTCGTAAGGACCGGGACAATCACAAGATTTTTCTCCATGGACTGGTTGAAGGGGCAGGGCCAGTAACAACAACATAAAACGTGTACAAACACTTCCAATCCAATTCTATGTATATTTCATTGTGTTAATGCTCCCGTTTGATGTTTATTATATATTCTCTATATTTTCTCAGTTCAACACCGGGACAGCAGTGGGCTCTGTGCACAGCAGCAGTTGGCTGAGCTAATCGATTCTCACAGCTAATGCTAACACGAAGTAAAACGTAAAATATAAACACATTGCCAATTAAAATATAAAGTGAACACTTCCTGTTTGTTTTTATTTATAGATTACTTTCATTTTAATTTTTATTGTGTGTTATATGTTTATAATGCTTTAAAATTAACATTAGCGTTAGCACTGACCCACAAACACCTCCCTTTATGAGAAGGGTCAACTATCAAACCCTATCCCTAACCCTAACCTACCCAACTTGACCATGTAGCAAACCTTAATTAGGTTATTAAATAATTCCATTTCCCAAAAATGGATTTAGTTTTTAGCCACTGGATGTGACGGAGTGAAGCTCCACTCAGCAGCCAATGGTGGCAAACCTCCTTACAGCGTCTGCAGCTGGACTGTTGGCTTTTCTCAACACAGAAGTGTCATCGGGGAAGTGTTCATCTCATGTGTCTGCATCTGTAACATGTGACAGTGACATCCACCTGCAGCTCACTGTTCACTGCTGATCTTTAAGGATTTATTCATTTTAGGTTGACTCTGTAAAAATCCCATAGAGATTTTCAATTAAACAAGAAATACTTAGTAGTACAATGAGCTAGCCATTTTAAAATAAATAGCCAACTGAAATTCTGTGCTTCCAGCCCACACAAGCCTACACAATAAAACAAAAATAAAATACATTTTATAACTTATAGCTTTAACCTGTGGGGCTCAGTAGTTGTTGGCCAGCGGCTCTGGGTGTGAGTCCTGGCTGGGCCTCTGTTGTATACTCTTAGTACCAAGGTTTTATGTTGCAAAGATTATTTAGAAATACCCTACTGAAAAACAAAACAAACTGAGTAATATCACTGAGAAATAAGATGTCACATTGACAAGCCTCCACTAAAAGAGCAGTTGGATTTGAGACTCCAACTTTATTAACTTTTATTTAACCAGGTAAATCCCATTGAGATCGAGATCTTTTTCATGGGTGACCTGGGCCAGAGTGGGAATTGCAGAACACAATCTTAAAAACATTTACACATTTGCATTAGACAAGAGACATTTATTTTTAAAAATATTTTAAATTGGATTTTCACTGCATCTGCTTAGCCCACTGAACCAGCCTCATGAAAAAAACAGCTCTGCTCTGAGCAAACACTCACTGAATAACAATATTCTGGCCTTTGCTGGACCTCAGCACCTGCAGCCCTGGTTTGTAGCTGCACTGACTCAGGCTAAAGGAAAACCCAGTAAACTTCAGCGTTGCAGGGAACAGTTACAGACATGGAACAGTCCAAGATCAACAGAATCTGAAAAGAGATGGCACATACGAAGCTGGCTCTGTAAAACCCCTGACTTTATTCTTATGTGAAAGTTTTGAATGAACTATGAGCTACACATCACTGTTTCAGTCTTATTGTCATTTTTTAATGTGTTTGCTTTACAATTTAAACTTTCTCATGCCCTAAAAAGCACCTAAGTGATACCAAGAAAGAAAAGGATCTGTTGTAAAGCCGACCATTGTTACTCCTAAACAATATGGCTCTGACGCACACGATACCAGGAATCTGAAGCACTAACCCGATTGAAGTCTCAATGCAGGGCCACATTTGTCCAAAATATGACCGAAGACAGCGAAAACGTTCAGTATTTTTCGATTTAAATCGATAGATTGATAGATGGAGATGGCTTGTTTAGTACGATTATTGCATTGCATTTTTTTTTCTCATTAAACTTCACAACCGCTTTTTCCCATTAAACTTAATGTGTGTTCAGGGACCCTCTTACTCATCTGCTCATCTAGTTTGGTCAAATGGTTGTCCAGCGCCAGTGAGTTCAATAAAACCCCTTTTCAGAGGACTGTCTGCTAGAATTGGACAGTGCCGTGTAAATCTCTTAACAGCCGGGTTGTGTGGATTTTCTTTTGCTCGTGAGATATTACCAAAGGTGGAAAGTAGTGATGGGCAGATCACATGTCACCAAATATCGATATATATCCATACTGACAGAAGTATCAAAAAATACTGATACTCGTTCAGAAATATCAGTACTTAAATTACTAAATTTTAATTCATTTTCAACATATTTTGTTTGTATTGTAGGTTTTTTGCACATATGTTTACTTTTTATATTAGTTCAAGCTGATGTTGAGCCAATTCATGATAGCCAAGGTCGAATTCTGCACGGTAGAGGAGTTTCAATGCATTTTTATACAAAACTCACATATATAGTTATCAGATTGATATTGCAATACTTGGTCAGATTGAATAAAAATCCCTGGTATCAGCCATTACTAGTGAAAAGACTATTTGTACTCAAGTAAAAGTACAGTTACATGGCTCAAAATATGCTCAAAAAGTACTGCTGCCTTGTTAATATTTCATTTTTATGCAATTTTAGCAGCATTTTATATGTCTTTTACTCAAAACTGAATTTAATTATTCTAATCAATCACAATATTGTCTGATCTAAGGGTTATCAGAGCAAACAATGCAGTGCAGTATCATTTATAGCGTTAGTTGGTTTATAAAAGAGTAGATACAGCCATGACATAACTGTGAATGGGACAACTGGACTCATGTTACAATTACAAGTACATGTTTAAATATCCACTCAAAAAAGTACAATCGTCCAAAAGAATCTGCTCAATTACAGTTATGTGAGTATTTGTAATTTGTTACTTTCCACCTCTAAACATGGCCATTGCTTTAACAGAAAGGTTAAAGAAAACGTGATGCACTTTGTAAAAATAAGTGGTCTCTTTGTGTATTCTTGTCTTCCAGAACGGCACAGACTATAACATCTTGGTGCGTCAGAACTCTGAGCTGTTACGAGCGCTCGATGCACTGGAGAAGACTTGCATGACGCTGAGGGAGGAGAATGGTTTGCTGGTAAGACTAAAAATAAAAGTGGCTGTGTCTCAAGTGATGATTTTTAGAAACTAGGCCAGGACCTCTTTTCTCTTATCTTTTTTTGCATTTTCTTCTTGCATTAGGCACTGGTTTACTGTAGAGCTGCAAGTAGTTAATCGATTAAATGCAACTAATCGATTATTGAAATAATGATCAACTAATTTAGTAACTGAATAATCGTTAACTGGTCTATACATGCACAGGTTACAGATACTGAAACGCAGAACTGTCAGTGTGGTATGAATATTATTAGCAGGGAATTGTGGCTGATGAGACGTAGCACAAACAGAGTCACCACGAGAGTTGTTAAAATGAGAAGTTTTGACTCCCATTCATAAGTCATTCTCAATCTTTACTTGTTTCTAAGAATTTTGTGCGGAAAACTTTGGATCAGATTGAGAATGACTTTTGGATGGCAGTCAACAGTGTCGACATGTCGAAACCTCTTCTATGTTAAAACGAGTAAATAAAATGGTAAAAATGCTTTTAACGCAATGCTTTCTTCTTTTAACAAAAAAGGCTGAACATAACGTTTACGCCACAAAGTTCTACTGTTCTACTGTACATGAGCTTTGAGTAAATTGAGCCTCAGTTGCATGAAAATGATGCAGAACATGTGTAAATTCTCTGCATTTGATGAAAAAATATGATGAATATGGTGAAAAATCTCTTCATCACGTGTTCTAAACAACTAACTGATTAATTGAAAGAATAATTGCTGGACTCATCGATCAGCAAAATGATATTAGTGTTAGTCGCAGGCCTAGTTTACAGACAGGTTTACTGAAGGGTAGAAACTGAAGTGAACTCCCAAGTTTTGATTCCCTTTCTGACTTTGAGTTTGTCTGCAATTGTCAAAAGCTTTTAATGTCCAAATATTAAACATTTGCTTGCTGGCCGGTGGTTGAGTGGTTAAAGCAGCTGAACATATGCATGTCCTGTCTGGTCGGCCTCAGCGTTGTCTGTTCGATTCCTGGCTCCAAAAATGTGCTGAATGCCCTCCCTTCTCTCATCCCCATTTCAAGTTACACTGTCCTGTTAAATAAAGCCTACGGGCCAAAAAATACAAAGAAATATGCAATTTCTAACTATTTATTATTGGTCTATCTTTTGAAAATACCAGATAGGGCTGATTATGATTATTTTGCTAATCGATTTGTCTAACGATTATCTTTTGATTAATTGCTTAGTTGTTTAGAATGCGAAAGGCCCGAAAATATTACATTTTTACTCATTTTGACCCAGTTAAAGTTAAGGTGACGCCGCTTGAGGACGTACCAATGAATATATACAAAAGAAAAAAGGTTTATGATCAGAAATACTAAATTCACATGTTTCCTGTGTCTTTTTGAATTTTTTTCTTGCTTTGTCTGATAATAAACTTCATAAACCTGTTCACTTGGCAAACAACATGTTTTGGAGTGTTTTAATAAGCCAAATAACGATTATTCGATTACCAAATTAGTTGACGATTACGTCAATGATCTATAAGTTAATTTTTTCTTCTTTTTTGCAGTAGCACATGTTTGCAGCTGCTCGTTAACGCAGTCACTCACTATTAGAGCTTTCTAATTGATTGACCTTTGGCATTTCTGGCTTCTGTTTTGCTGGAGGCATTTTGGGGTGATGCTTTTTGTTTTTCTGTTTAGCGGAAGAGCAGTGCCCCAGAGACCGAGGAGAAGGTCAGGCGGCTGAGGAGGAAGAACACTGAATTGGCTGTTCTCGCTAAAAGGCTGGAAGACCGGGCACGGAAACTGCAAGAGGCTAATCTCAGAGTGGTACCGACAACTTACACTCAGACATCACACTGTTTTAGCCTGCCGAACACAATAGAAACACCTGGAGTCATCTTTAATCCTGAGTAAATTAAGATCAAAGTGATATTAAAAAAATGTGTTTCACATTTCACAAAAATCAACCTTTTATTGTATTTTAAAGGTGCTGTACCAGATTTTTACTGTTTTGAAACATGAAAAACAGAACTAGTTCATTTTAAAGCTTTTACATCAGTCACATGTATTGCTCACTTTCCTAATGCAGTCCCAGCATCCTAAATAATTACCGCAATGAGTTTATAAGCACTTTTAGCTGTTATGGATAAATCTAACAAAGTCTGTGGTCTCATTATAACATGAATAGATTCTTTTAACGCCAATTTAACTTTATTACATGCAAAAAAAATCTACTGTTTTGAAACATGAACTAGTTTTTCATGTTTCAAAACAGTAAAAATCAGCTACAGCGCCTTTAAAGTCAAATACAAATGTAAGCTGTGAACGGAAACGTAGCTATTGATGCTTTGAATTCAATGGCCAAAGCCTTCTACCAATATATTTTTTAAAATGTACATTTTAGGTTTTTTAATCAAATAATTCCTTGTTTTTATAACAGCACTCATGTAATTCCCTCCACATCCTCTAGTCGCGCTCACATTGGGTAACATCTCTTAATGGACATTTGATCGGTTGTTCTTGTGTCTTTTGGCGTCATTTGAAAGTGTAAAGGTGCGACATTCAGGTGACCTTTCTTTTTGTTCTCTGTCGTGCATTCATTGTGCACCTGTTGAAAAGGTTACCAGAGCAGCTCTCCCTCCCCTGCTTGTCCTTCTGTCACTTGAGGACAAGACAACAAGAATTCCTAAAATGCTTTTGTCTTTTTCTGCAGGTGAACCCTCCACTGCTGAGGCCGGGGTCAGTGGAACAGTACAAGCGAGCCTTTGCACGTCAACGAGCACGGGATTTAGCTCGACACGCCGACGTTCTGCTGTGCAAGGACAAGGAGATCGCGGCCCTACAGCAGGAGTGCAGAGGGCTACAGACACAGCTGGGCTCCTCAAAGGTACAGGTCCTACCACAACTCAGGAACACCGCATGCTAGTGAGGGGAAGGTCAGATCTATGTGCGATACTATGTGCACCTCGATACACGGAGCAATCCGATTTATTTAAGATGCATTTCTAACAACCGACGATGTGAATCGATTTGAACTAACCCTGGATCACGATGCATTAGGGCTGTATACCTTAAAGGACACATATTGTGCTACAATTACTTTTTTTTTTTAGCTTTAAACCATGTTCTAACAATGTTCCATCATCAAAACATACCTGAACTAGCATTCGGCTGCATTCACGCTGTTTTGAGGAATGTTCATCAGAAAATCCTCCCCCCTCCAAGCATCAAACACACTTCCTGCTGAACTTGTATTTTCAGATCTTCTACATCACTTATCCGAGAATCTTTCGCTGTTTTAAGTCCTTAAATCATCGCTAAACTCGTTCTGAGCATTTCTTCCTCTAAACACAATAAATGCTGCAGAAAATCTGCATCATAACTTCTTTTCAGCGCTAACTTCATTAGATTCTATATAGCGCTGGTGCCATCTGCTGGCTGGATGAACTGTAAGTGTAATTTCATAGTGACTGATAACACAGGTCATAATAAACATTTAAACATGAAATGGCAAATTTAATGCACTCAAGAGCACGTTTAAAGGCAACAGCAATGTGAAAAATGCAGACTATTTTTCCTTTAAAGTGCGTATGACAGGTTTTTATGATTTTCTCATTTTGACTTTATTCAGTGTATTAAAACCTCTTGTAAATATAAATTATAGTTTTACACCAGCTGTTTGTGGAGAAAAGATCAGTTGAAAATTACAGGAAGTAAACAAATTGATGACATCACACTGAGGAGACAACGGTTATGCATCATTCACACAAAAGAAACTACTTTTTTTATCCTTTAAACATTGATTCAACAAAATAAAGGCGCTCACATGTATTTTTCTTAGTCAAATAAAAAATCTTTGACATTTGAGGAGTTTTGGTGCACTGTACAGGATGGTTTCTTGATAATTTCCTAGTGTGATGTCATCATTTACAAGATTTATATGGAAAAAACAGCAAAAACAAGAAGATATGGAGTGAGTTTGGTGAAGATTTCGGAGTCCAACATATAAATACACAGTTTCCTAGTACTTATCTGTAAAAAACGTAGTTGCATGAATTCCTGTGCAGTTGTGTTCTTTTGAGTGCAGTTTTGGTTAGATACATGGACCACACCCGCTTTTAGTCGGTTAATCAGTCGAGGACAGGTCTTTAGTCGACCAAGAATTTCTTTAGTTGACTACAGCCCTATGATGCATCACGATTCACACAACATTGTTTTATTTTGTTTTGTTTTTTTTGCTTCAGATATGATTTATGTTTATGTTTGAAATTTCTGATACTGATCTCAGTCCATCACAAATCTTTTTATTTTTTATTTTTTATTTTTATTAAGGCAAGGCTTTACATAACAGCAAAAATTGCATTGAAATCACAAAACACATAAAGACATACAGAATCATTAAAAGAAAAAAAAAAGTAAAAATGCTTTAAAATAGAAGCGAGAAGACAGTTTAGTCTGATACTGTAATGTCTGCCATGCTGTATTTGGAGTAAATTATTACCTGTACATAATAGGCCTACTTAAAATAGCCTAATTCTTTGTTATAATATTGTAAGATAATATTTAAACTTCTCCATAGCACAAAGCTCTCAGTAACAGAGACATTAGGTGATATTTTACCCCTCTGTTTTGTAAAGGCAATGTATTTTCTAATATTCTTGATATTTGAGGCCTGTATAAAGACGAGAAGCCTGAGAATAACACATGGCACTTCATATTCTCTTAAACTAAAGTGGTGCATCAGCCCTGCTCCGCTGCTGATTTGACCAAAGTTTGTATATAACTTTTAAGGCTCAGTGAAAACAACAAAGAGATAAAACTATGTCTGTCAATAATAATGTTTTCAGCTGCGTAGCGCCTCCTCCTGAGCGCTTCAGTCTGTTTTTCAGCTGCTCTGGGAGTTAACGACAGCATTAGCAGCGTCACCTTTGGGTGAATCTACATTAAAGTCCATATGACAGGTTCTCATGTTTGTCTAATTATGACTTAGTTTGGCGGGAGGACACCTGTGGAAAATATTTAGCTTATCATCATCAGTCAAGTTGCAGTTTGTGAGGAAATTTTGAAGAATAAAAGTTTAAAATTACAGGAAGTCGAGCTGAGTTCTAAAATGGAATCCCTCTGTGATGTCAACAAAAAGTGACGTGCCATTGAAAATACAAGGACAATTTAAACATAACTGGCACATTTTTCTAACTGTTTCAACCATCATTCATCAAAATAAAGGTCTTATAAAGTAGGGCGGGGCGATATGGCAAAAAATTATAATCACGATTTTCTTGGGGCCAGATCATGATTTCGATTTTGTCATTATTTGTGTTCACTTTGTTTTTTCTATTGCCTTCAATAGAGCTGCACGATTTAGGAAAAAAATATGTAATTGTGATTTTTCTGACCAGTTTTGCGATTGTGAGGAGATTTTCTATTCAGATTCATACTTTAAGCATAATTTTGTCGCTTTTAGTCACATTTTTGTCACATTTACTTGTGTTTGTTGTAATTAAGTGAGTCTTTGTCACTTTTAGTCGCATTTTAGTCGCTTTTAGTTACGTTTCGGTGCATTGAGTTGAATTATTGCACTTAAGAGGTGTAAGAGGTAAATAAAGTAATCTGCCCAGAGGCTACAGAGGCTAAACAACAGGAGAAACAGTCAATCACGATACAACGGTGTCATAAAAATAGCAGATTGTCACAGCTCATGATTCGATTTTTCAGCCCTATTCTCAAGTATTATTTATTGTAAATTCCTTCCTATTGTGTCATATATATATATATCAATTTTGACCCTTGTTTACTGTATGGTTGCTAGGTAACAGTTGTAGAATTACACCATCTATGTCATTTGTTGCCCATGACCAACCAGGAAGTACAATTATAAATGTCACAAAAACTGGCAAACTGAGGCTCAATGGGCAAAATGCAAAATCTTAAATATAATATATCATAGACTTTGAAGATGTGAAGTCCACTGCACCGTAATTTCATCACCTGAATTGCATCGATGTATCACTTTTCTACCGACGCACTCATATCGCACGTGTGCAAATCGGTGATCTGACTATCAGTAGTGCATACTAATCAAACACTAACTCTGACTAAAATGAGCCCCAATTCAAACTGAAGCTGTTTCTGAACCCTTTGAAGCAGAAACAGTTTTTTTTTAACCTTCTATTTAATTAACCAGGAAAGTCCCATTGAGATTACTAATATCTTTTTCAAGTCCTGACTAAGACGGCAGCACAGATCGGTCATAACATCAACTCACATTTAGACAATTGCATAAAAATGTCCCCTAAAACAGTTACAAACCACAGATGTCATTTCCAAACCCTTCAGCGTAGATTTAAATATGACATACTGAAACTCAGTCATTTAATTTCCAGACCGTCTGTAATGATTCCATGTTGAGGGAGCAGAATATTGACACCTTACACCTGTCACAACATCAAATTTTGATGTACGATATATTGCTACAGAAAAATATTACAGTAATATTGAAAGTCACTGACAGAATAACCTTAAAACAGGATTATCCCCTTTTCTAAACATAAATTACTGTCAAAAAAACATAAATTGCAACAAATAAATAGCAGAATTAAACTTACACTTAAGCACCTAGTTGATATCTATAAAGAGTCATAAATGATACTTATTCCACTCTCTACAGCTCAAATGTATTGTATTACAGAAAAATAACAAAGATTTCCACACAATAGCAAAGAAAACATACCCAAGATAAATATTGAGGCCCAAAATATATTGTTCCATGGATCATATAATCATTCTTATCGAACAATAAGTCGATATATTAATCTAATAGCCACTTTACCGGCCTCTGTGCGAACACTTGGTACAGAACGTGGCATTAGTTTTGGAGAGCGCAGAGAATATTGTCTCTTTTTTGTTGAATATATGCCCAGAGATATGGAGGGAGCAGACCAATCACATATTACCAAGACAAAGTCAAAGGAAAGATGCTGGTGCCAGGTTTTAGCAGGAATATTAATTTACACCTCAAGTCCCTGAACAGGTTGATGGGCATAGATTTAAGTACAGAAATTCAAGTACGTGGATAAATAGACCAATAATATTTACACATCCGTTCACAGAGTCATGTCACTCAACAAAATTCTAAAATCATCCAATCTCACACTTCACACACTCTTTACTGGACTCTTTGTGAAGCCGAGACTCTGTAGTTTTGGACTGTGATGTCTGATTTACTCTAATTATAAATGTTAACAAGCTCTGCACAGAACAATATCAGATTTTCAATTCAGCCTAGATTTTCTTTGTTAAATACATGAAAGAGTAAACAGGTGTCTGGAGGATGGTCAGGTTGACACTAGTTTGAGCATTTGTTGGGTTTAACAGTTCCTCTTTCAAAACACAAGCTAATTTGAAAAAAATATAGAAAAAATAGATTTAGGGACTTGTTAATAAAGTTAAAAAAAAGTCCAGGCAGAATCTTTTTTTTAATGGTATTTAGCTGTAGTCGACTAAAGAAATTCTTGGTCGACTAAAGACCAGCCCCATCGACCGATTAATCAACTAAAAGAGTGTGTGGCAAAAATATCAATAACTGTAAAGTATTTCCATTTGTTTAAACCAAACTGCACTCAAAAGAACTCAACTGTAGAGGAGTTCATGCAAAAACAACTATTTATGCACAAAAGTACTAGGAAATGTATTTATTCATTAAGACAACATACATTTTCCACTAACTCACTTCATTTCTTCTTGTTTTTTCCATATGAAATGATTAAAGGACTACAGCCATACTATTTTATTCTATTTATGGGTTTGGAGAACAAGCTGATACTCCTGATTTATCCCGGAGTGGTTGATTTAATTAGAAATAAAACAGTTACAGCTTTCCTTTTATATTTAACAAGTCCAGCAGCTTGATAGTTTCCTTTTATCAGATGGTGGATAAAAATAAATATAGAGAAAAACTAGGAAAAAGCTTGACTTCCCTTGATAAGAGGCTAAACTTCTCAGCATCTGACACACGCTGCACACTTGAATACTAAAGCATGCCATCTACTGGACAACAGTGGTACTTATCATCCTTGCCGCTTCATAAGATAGGGTTACAAAAGCTGCGTCACAGCTGATGTCAACATGACACGTCATTAAAGTCATCTCAATGAACTCTCACTATTATTATAAAGTCTTTCTGATTTAAAAGCGTGTATTGATCTGTGCAAAGTGACTCTCTCTATTCTGCAGAGGCTTGGTCTGTTTTAAACGTGTCAATCTGGTGTGTGCAGACGTCCCCTCTTTTATGCGGCGAGTTTGAAAAGCTGCTGAAAGAATCCCAGAAGGAGGTGCTGCGTTTGCAAAGACAACTGTCCATCACATCATCCACACAACAACAGCAACACAGCAGCGTTTCACCTGATGACACGGCCCAGTGTGTGGGCATCGAGAAGGGAGACGAGGAGAAGAAGGTACAGACATCAGTAGTTCATACTCAGACACAGAAGACACATCTTTAACAATAACAGTATACAACTTAATGTAGCAGAATGAATTGCTTTGTGTTCTAAAGCCTTGAATGTGATCGATCCTGTTCTCATTTTCTCTGCTATAATGAGATAATTCCCCTTGTCTGAATAAAGTCATACATTTTCTCTATTTTGGGCTTTAAATTGTTGGGGTTTTTAGAATCAAACTATCCCCATGTGATAAATAAAATCACTTATTCAATGTACCAAATTATTCATCCTGTTCAAATGCATTACAAAGCATTTCAGATTTTCCTCTTAGATTATTGTTTGATTGATAATGTAATTCTGTGGTGATGAAAATACAGAGTCAGGCCTGCGCTTGTGAGCTAAAATGAGAATGCCGATAGTGGTAATCTCCCGTTTGTGGGACACACTGTCAACGCACTGCACACCCAGAAAGGGGCCATGTTGTGTGAACTCTAATCCCCTCTAACAACAGAATGGTACGGTCCAGTAATCCTCTCTCTGTTGCTGTGGCAGCGGTGAGAGGGTTTTGGGTGGTAGGTGAGACTTCAGTCGCACTAAATACTTTTATATGTCCTCCTGCACTGGATAACTAGCAGGCCGGGGGGAGACTTGAGGCGGTTGCAGATCACACCACAGGGGTAGGTTGTCTTGATAGTTGTGTGTGTGTTTTTGTGTGTGCAGCGGTCAGTGGTCAGCTGTAGTCCTCGTTGGTGAGCCGTGTATGTGCAGCTTGGATGGGAAGTGTCCTGTGCACACTCAAAGTTGAGACTTAACACTGACAAGTAATCTATGTCGTGGCATTTCAGTAGTGACAGTAGATTGCTTTAAGTCAACAGACGTTCCTTTTCAAAACAAAGTTAATACGCAGCATTATTTTGTATGTTACTATCTGTCTTACATCCACTGCCAATATTTTCCAAACTAGTCTTGTTTTTAAAAATATTTTACTTGTTCCTGTAATTGTTTTAGGTTTTGCTCTGGGACAGTAAGCTGTAGCTCATTATAGAGCAGCCTGTTTTGTAACAGGGTTTTTGCAAGCTTCTAGAAGGTTTTGGACAGTCCGATTTAGTGACAGCAGCAGTAGAGCCTTTGATTTCTGGGCATTGATATTCTCTGTATTAAAAAGAAAATCAACGGGCTGGCCAATCCATTAAGGTGCTTTTAAAAGAAGTGATCCAGTTACCCGTTTCAGTAGTCTGTTAGGGATTACACCAATGTGCTTACGGCCTTCAGGGCCTGCTGAATGGGATCTGACCCTGGTTTATGCATGTGCCCAAGCCGTAGCATTCGTCTGTGTACCTTTACGTCAAATATGCAAATTACAATCATAACAATCCACATGTGCACCTTTGGCCATTCACAGATTTTTTCGTTGGTATTTCCATTGTCCAATCACTCCAGTTTACCTGCACGATGCATGGTTTGTGTCACATGAAAGGCAGACGAGGTCATTGGCAGATTTCTTATTATATATTAAAATAATAAAGATGGCGCAGGGGTCAAAGTCTTCACTTCATCTTACAGTTCCTTTTATAATGAAACTGAATTTAAAATTTTTGTTTTGTGTTTTTAATGAGAGGCATTAATTAATTCACCTTAATGTAATTTTGACAGTAAACTGTATGTAAATAAGATTTCATAATTTAAAATGTTTCTTCTAAAAAGATAAATAGGTGTGACTGAACCACCGAAAAATGTCAGGTAAATAAGCTAACAGCTAATAAGCGGTGTTGTCAGAGAATGGGTTCGTAAGATAACTGATTGAGGATTCCTGGTTACTTAAATGTGTAAAAACTAATTTACTGTAGAAAGCATTTACTTAAAGCTGCAATTCAAATTACATTTTCTGCTTGAATGCTGAAAGGACACAGTGCTACATGTAAACATGACTCATTAAAAACAACAGTGGTATTTTTGATTAATGATAGAATTTATTAATAACCAAAACCAAATGACAAACCAATGATCAATTCAAACGAAATTACAGTTTTTATAACCTTTATTTAACCCAGAGGTCACAATGAGATTCAGAATCTCTTTTACAGAGAGACCAGACAGCAACACAATCAACACTGTTCAGAAAGTCACAAAATAGTACATTGTAAAACAACTCTCAAGATAAACATAATCGTTTCTCAGTGACACTACAGATTCCACTGTAAATCATTCCAAGACTTAAGCTCCAAATGCCCAAGATGGATGCATATACACCTTTTTCACAAAGATAGTTCATGTTTATATATATATATATATACACACGCACGCACGCACGCACCCACACACACACACACACACACACGCACGCACGCACGCACGCACGCACGCACGCACGCACGCACGCACACACACACACACACACACACACACACACACACACACACACACACACACACACACACACACACACACACACACACACACACACACACACACACACACACACATATATATGTTTTATAACCTGTTCTGTAGACCACTTTCACCTCACTCATGACTACAACTTCACTTGATTAGGTTAGTGTGTTAGCCCTAAAACCTTTGAAATCGTTCTAATGGCCTAAACCCGTCTAATGCTGTCTATGGCAGCTCTTTTTCCCTCATTGCATTGTATAAATGAGTCATTATGTAATATTCCCTCCTGTGCTCCGCCGCCAAACCATGACAGAATTATATCACTCCATGCTTAAAGCCTGATTATATTTGGTTGAAACTCATCACTGTGAAGGATTGCACTTTTACGGCTTTGGTTGTTGATTATTAGTTCACATGGTACATATTATATATAATTCATTAAATGTGTAACATTTACGCAAGTAGAGCCCACCTAAGCTCATATGAGTAGTGCCCTTAGGGCTGGGAGATGTGCCCGAAAAATAAAATCTTGTTTGTTGTTTTTGTGATCTAAATAATTTTAATTGGTCAGCAGTGACTGCTGGTCTTTTAAAACATGGGAAACATTTTCATTCTGACCATCTACATTTATTACAAACAACAAACTTCATTTAAAGTTGTAAGGATGTGTAATATCTAATTTTGTTAGCTTTAAAGCTAATGATTTGATTATTTCAGATCACAATTAGAGAAGAAAGAAAAAAATAACTTGTTCCAAAGAGCTGTATGTAGCGGGGGCTGTCACTTTAAAAAAGGAACTACAGTCACCCCTGAACCTGGACCTGGTTTGGGCCTGTGCCTTAAGTTGCAAATTGAGGATGAATACAAGTGTTTCTCCTTCTCAGTTTATGGACAGGCCATGGCTAATGTTCTCTCTCATGCTGCTTTCAAGTGCATGTCGGGCAGTTCAGATGGGAGAGTCCTTCGAGGGCGGAGCCTGCTCACCCGACCTTTGCTTTTGGTCGGATGCAGAGAACACATTCTTGTTCACTTACTACACAATCTATGTTCACATCTGTCTTATATTTACATTTGCCTTCCTCCAATCAAACGCCCTCTATGTCACAATTCGGGGCATCTGTGCTGTTTCCAGAAAAAAAAACGTTTAGTGGACACCACATGAACGCACCATGAGCTGCAGAGGCTGCACTTGCGCTGTTCATGATGCAGGTGCTTTTGGCTGTGACCACTCAGATCAGAGAGAGGACACCAGGTGTCACGGTGGCAGAGTGGATAGCACTCACGCCTCACAGCGAGTAGGTTGCAGGTTCGACTCCTGGGTCAGATCAGGACTTTCTGTGTAGAGTTTACATGTTTCTCCCTGTGTCTGGGTGGGTTGCGGTGTTGAAGGATGGGTCAAAAACCTTAACCTTAACCTTACCTTGAGAGGCCATGTTTTATACGCACACGCACACGCACACGCACACGCACACGCACACACACACACACACACACACACACGCACACACACACACACACACACACACACACACACATATGTGTTATCAGTAACCCCCCTTTAAGGTTTTGCAGTGGCCTTGCACCAAGGCCAATGGATTTAGTGCCTCCTGCTGGCCTTTCGTCACCACTACTAACACCATCTGGCCTCCCATCCAAAAGATAAACCAAGGGATAGCCTTGTTTAACTTGGCAGATATTGCACTGATTTAATATTCAGGACTCTGGACATCATAGTAATGTATAAAAAATACACAACATGCTCTAATCCTCACTGACAAAAACAATCTCCTACCGTTTTTACGGTTAGGTTTGTGTATGATTTACTCATTTTTTTATCAAATGATTACATCTAAAATAAATCTGCTGTTCTTTTTACATTATTACTTAATGAAGTCATTATTTTTACCTTCTTACAGTAAATATTCTGTTATGTACGTGGTTTACTTGATGAATATTTTGCTTATGGCCAGATGGATTTTTGCTTTTGCCTTTTTGGATGCATTTTCCAAACGGTTATGAGCAGCGTATTGTCATCTACAGATGAAGATCATTATTTGGGGGGAGGAATCAAGGGTGTAGCAGAGATTCCCTGTGCTGCACGTGGCTGAGTACCTCTGATCTTGTTATTGGGTCACGGCCTTGGCTTCACTAGCACACTTCTACTCTGAGCATAAGTAGGTTTGCTCTAAAATTAGAAGCTGATTCCCGACTCTTAACCCTTAACCAGCTCACCCAGTGTCTTACACAAATTATTCTGACACATATTCTATTCTGTGTGTTAAATACATCTCACTCCTTTCCTTTTCTGAAATATGTTTTGTTCAATGTTTTCCACAACATTTGATCGTTCAAACCCATCTTGACCAGATAAACGCAAACTGAACAGCATCTCTTCTTTTGTCCGTCTCAGGTTGTTGGTGAAACCCCTTGTGTGTCGTTTGATGAAGTTCTGTCAAGAAATGAGAAAACCCCCCAAGAGGAGGAGGAGTTGGGGCAACATCTGACGCCCGTCCCGGGCCTCAGCCCGACCCCCTCCCAAAAGGAGGAGCAGCCTGAGGACCAGCTACATTTTCTGGTGGGTCATGGAGAGTATTGTTGAAGTGCCTATCAAAACCTGTTAATCATGTTGTGGACCATATCTGAAAAATCTAATAATAAAACTGTATTAACCAATAAAACAAATAAAAAAACAATCCTTTATTATTCTTATTCTAATTCTGATCCTGATTATTATTGATTTTCAACCCGAGGAGGAGTTACCTATTTCTCTAACTCCAAACTCCCCCCAATTGTTAGTCTTCACTTACAGACAGTTTTCAAATTTGTTCATAGTTTTAGAATAGCTTTTTCAGGCGGCTAAGCTCTGATCCCAGAATACCTGGGTACGTTTGCAAGAGCATACAACATAAGCCATTGATTCTTTTGTCTGGACCGTCGTGTCAGCTCTGGTTGGTGCAGTGGAGGAGGAGCCTGTATGTATATGGTCAAAATATTAATCGCAAACATTATGCTGAAATAACTTTGCCGTTTTGACTTGCTTGATTCTGCTCTCGGTGCTAAAGGCCTCTAGTTATGTAATGTTAGGATTATTTTGATCTTGTCTCTTGGAAACAGAATGGTAGCACATTGGCACCGTCCTCCATATCAAGTTATTGACATTTTTTAACTTGTGTATCGTACAAAGGCTGAATGTTATTATAAGCTTGTAGTACAGTTATTATTCCAGAGTAATTTGAATTGAAACAAAACCTACTGGGTCTATAGCGTGGATTTCCCACAGCGGCCCAAATGCAGAATGCGAAACACTCAGTTCAGGTTCAGACAGTGCAGTCTCTTCTCCTAATATCTAAATATGTGACAATTTGATATCTCATACTTACATGTTACTGTATAATAATAATGTAGTAAACTGGCTACAGAAGAGCAGGATAACTAGTTTTAAAAGACTATTAGAAAATATGATTAATCAATATTACTAACAAATACATCATGTTTATGTTCTGACCCGGTGTTACAATGTGCATGTGTTTTAGCCCTCAGGGATATTTAATCCATGGTCTTTAGTATGACGTGTGCCTGTTATGAATAGTGCAGCTTTTATTTTGGAAAAAATGCACATTATGTGAATAATATTATTAATCCAACATAATCAGGCAGACCAGACAACAGATTGCAATTTAATTATGATGATTGTCTTGCTGTGTCATCTTTGTTGAGAGTAGCATCACCGTTGTTGTTAGTGAGCTGGTGGTCAGCAATTAGCCCCTGTTGTGTGGCATCCCCCACTGTCACTGTGGTAATACTCGATGTGGTCTGTGGCCATGAAATAAGCTGATTTCTCTTATGCCTCTCCTGCATGTAAGCTGCATTTACAATAATTAAAGGTGGCTAAGCTTGCAAAACCGCCATTGCTCCTATGTCAGAGGTCATTGTGAAAAATGTCGGTATCTCTAGATATGCAAATCGAAAGTTGATCTCTAATTATGCTATAATCTGCTTTAGGAAAGTGAACTAAGTAAGAAAAGAAAAGAATGTGAAAATCTCGAGCATGAAGTAAAGAAGCGACAAAGAAGATGTCTAGATTTGGTAAGCAGCTTCAAAGATATTGTGTTCATAAATATATATATATATATATATTTAAATGTTTTGAAAACTGTGTTTTGTAATTGACAAAAGGAGAGCCAGCTTGAAGAGGAGCGATGTAAAAATGAGCAACTAACAGAGGAGACAGATCTCCTCCGGAGAAAGGCACAGCTGCTCTACCAGGTCAGTTTTAGAATCACACATTTAATTGTTAAAGTGGCTCAGTGACTTTCCTCAGGCTCATGTGCTTTTAAAACATTACTCACACAGCCCTATTTTAGCCAATTACTTTTTGATTATTTAAATAAATTTGTCTAAAGCATAGAAGTAGGGTTCATTTCAAATATATATATATATATATATATATATATATATATATATATATATATATATAATTTTGTTTTAAATGAGAAAATAATTAATACCACCTTTAGACTAACCAAGATGCATTCATACAAAAATTGTACTAATATTTAATATTGATTTAAATACTTTATTACGGTAATCCGTACTGCAGACTGTTTATTTTTATTCTGTGTACACTGAGTAAAAACTGTAGCACTTTCATTTGTAGATATATAATTGTCTAGCCGTTTGTTTGTACTGCAAAGGGTTCCGAAACAACTTCACATTTAATTTTATTACAGCGTTTTAAGGAAAGCCGGCATGATAAGGGGTTTTAAACTCTGGGCAGGGAATTTTGCTGACTTTTCCAGTACTCCTGGAAAATATATAAATATAAACTTACATTTCTTACACTTGTCTGTGTTTTTCTAGACTCAGACTGAAAATGTGGAGCTGAGGGAAGATCTCTCTGAAGTGACTGCTCAACACAATTCAGTTCTCGAGGAGAACCAAAGACTCCGTGCCAAACTGGAGAACTTAGAGCAGGTCCTAAAGGTACCAAAGAACTCTGTAACCTCTTAACAGTGTATTCTGTTTTTGTGTTATTGCATAATTTACATACTAACTATAATCAAACAGCATATGCGAGAGGTTGCTGAGCGAAGGCAGCAGCTGGAACTGGAACATGAGCAGGCACTGGCAATCCTTAAGTTCAAACAGGATGAAATCAAACGATTACAGCGGGTGAGTGACAAACAAGACTGTTTCAGCCAGTAGGAGGCAACATTCAGACAGCAATTATCATTGCTGTCTAAAGCTGAAAAGAAAAGCACTCAGTTGGAAGCAACGTTCAGTTTAATTAGATTATTGTTTTACTTACAGGCTCAGTTATTTGCCAAGAGGGAACATGAAGGAGTTGTTCAAATGTTGGAGGTACTGTATGTTGTTACTGTCGCACTGCTGTCCTTTTGCTGTCCACACTTCAACAAGTATCTTAAGGGATTTTAAAGAATGAGCATTTACACTTCTACAATGGCCACTTCCAAGTGTAACAGTTTGTTAGGGATTTAGCTCTCTGATAAATTGTAATCCAATTTACACATTTCATTGACTGCTCTGATTTGTCCTCAGTGGAGTGTAGCCAATTTGATTCATGTGTATTTTGTTTTAGGACTTGGTTCAGCTCGTGTTGCAGAGAGAGCTGGTAGAGTATTAGTTGGTCCTGTTTTAAATCTAACAGTTTCCTTCCTCTTGCTTTATTGGTCACCCTTACTCTCAGGCCTGTAGTTTGTATCACAAAGGAAAGTCTCCTTCCCCTCTGAAAGAGACTTTCACGAGACTCACGATACATACTACACTTAACTTCTAACAGGAGCTTTTTACTGGACCCAGAGTGGCATGATTAAAAATATCCTTTTCTTATCGCTGTTTTTCAAAGCATGTCTATCTTTTTTATTCTTTTATTTCCGCTAACCAGAGCACACTGGACTGCATGCAGGTATGGTTGAGTGCTTGGCTCATTTTGTGCCTAACATTTATCATCTGATCCTCAAGTTGCCAAATGTGTGGTCCCTTAAATCATCTAAACAAGAATTGCTGTTATAACAGTAGTTAGTTCTACAGATTCTTGGTCACAAGTTGATTTCCTTAAATAGCAAATCATTAATTCTGCATACTGAATGGGTTAAAGCAAGCAGGAACTGTTGTACAGACAGTTTTGTGCAAAAACATTGCCAGGAAATGCTTACCACAACCGGAAGTGAAATAACCACGCATTTAAGTTCAGTACATAAACACAAGTGGAGTCATAAACCAGCATCTTGTCAAAGAAAAAAAACAGTCAATGTACCACTGTTGTTGTTTAATGCCACCCCCCCATACACACACACATAAAAGTACTATATACTACGTTTTACTTTGTATTCAATTGATATAGTAGTATTAGATTGTTGATAGATTTAACTGTAAAAGGATTTGCCCTCTGTTGATTGTTGACTGTGATGTACAGTCGAAGGTCCGGGATTTGGAGGAGAAATGCCGTGGCCAGAGCGAACAGTTTGGCCTGCTTTCCCAAGAGCTGGAGAAGTTTCGAATGCAGGCTTCAAAGGTGGACCTGGCTGCCTCCGCTCTCCCCAACAACCCCAGCCTCTCTGTTCTGACCAACGGACTGGGACTCACTGCTGACAGAGGTAAGATGCAAGAAGACTGTGGCTGTGATTACACAGGATGTTTTTAATGTAATATAATCTTGGACTGGATCTAATTAATAATAAATAAATAAAATCACATAAAAGTGTTCGTTAATGTCTTCTGAACAAAAAAGCGAACGCACAATTGTGTTGAAAGATGACGTAGGAGCTAACCTCTCTTTGCATTTGTCTATTCTTGTACTTTTGCTGCATCAACACTGCGTTTAGACTGCACTTGCTCAGTGGACATGGTGTCTCTGGGTGAAATAGCCTTCTGGAGTCTTGAGGGGGGTGACCCTCTCCCCGGTCCTGAAGGGAATGATCTCCTTGGTACTTTTCTGCCTGTTACTCATTCTGTGTCCCTTGCATGTCCTCACACTGTAACAGAGCATGCCTGGTACATTTACATAAAGGTCAGAGGCTGAGGTGAAGAGTTTCTGTGGACGGCGACCCAGTTAAGCCCCTTAACAGCGCTGGTGTGACACAGGTAGCCAAGAGGCAACGTGACCTTTGAACCCAGACAGATGGAGACAGGATTTTTTCTCTACAGTTTAATCAGCCCAGTTCAACCTTGAGCCTCCTGCATGACAACCCACCCACCTCACTGCCTGCAGACAGATTTACTTACAGTTTAGTTATCGTTATTGGGAGTCATATATTGTGTTGTTATAACTTTATAACTATATATACTTTATTTGTGTTGTTATTTAACTTATATAACTTTTTTTTTACTAGATGTGGCAGCTGCTCTTCGCATTGGGGTCACGCCTCATGCTGCAGGGTTGTCAAGGACAGCACGGTCTCCTGTAACAAAGCACAGAGAGCTGCCCACCATCAGTGTTAGCAAGTCGCTCTCTTCCTCCAGCAAGTCTGAAGCCACACGCCTCACTCCAAAATCTGACACACACCTCAGTCCTCACAAGTCAAGCCCCACACATGAGGTACGCACTGGGTCAAACATGTATCCACATAAGTGTGAATACTGCTCAGGGCAATAACATCGTCAGTCGTGAGCACAATGATCATGTATATTACATGGATTCAAAAGGCCTCCCCGACTGCCTTGTTTTGCTCAAGAGAATATAGTCAAATTAGGAAAAAACCCCTCTGGATTGTTTTGGTTGCATGCCAAGGCAATTGTTAGTCCTTGCATCCTTTAAGTTAAACTGCCCACATTTCAAACAAGCTCATATTCAGTGAGATAATCCACTCTGTTGTGGATTAAATATAGTCTGTTACTGCAGCAGGAGTGTGAAATTCATAAATAAAACTGAAACACATTATTTGATATTAATAATCATTGCTATAATGTACTCAAAGTGCTATTTTTTTACATCCATGTCCCTAAAAGAACTACATTAAGATAAGTGGAAACAGTGCAATGATAAGAAAACTTTAAATATACCCAGAACATTAAGGGCATGTAATTACCGTGTACAACAGAGTACAAACTGTAAAAGTAAACACTTAGTGTTTATGTAGTATAAATAGTATGAACAATTATAAAACCCATAGTTTGATTTATAAAGCGACAGACACAGGGGAAACAGCAATTATATTGTTATCTGCTAATAATCCACAAATAGCCCAGTATTCTCTTCAGATTTTTTACGTCCAATGTTTGTTTATTTCTTAGGTGGATACTGCCAGTGAGGTTGAGGAGTTGGACATTGATGTTGCCCCAGCGCCTTATACTGTCAACAGGGGAGCATCGAAGCTTCAAGTATTTATTGCACGTTACAGGTTTGTGAAAACCATGTGAACATGCTCAAATAATGTATCTAAACTCAACCCTAATCCTAACCAAACTATACTATACTAGTATGATGCAGAAATGGTTAATTTAGTCTTGTTTGACAGCTACAATCCATATGATGGCCCCAATGACAACCCTGAAGTGGAGCTTCCACTCACTGCAGGAGAATACATCTATGTGTATGGAGACATGGATGAGGATGGCTTTTATGAAGGTAGCCTAAACACGTGCCATGTTTTTTTAATAGTTTTTTTTTGGAATGTTTTGTGACAGAATATGTTGCCTATTTTCAGGAGAACTTATGGATGGCCGCAGAGGGCTGGTTCCCTCTAACTTTGTGGAACGTGTTTCAGATGAGGAAGTTATTGGTTCTCACCATCCAGAGACTGTGGAAATCTCCCATAATTCACTGCTTGACAGCAGCCTGCACAGTGCCAGCCACCAGCATTACCTCCACACTGGATTAAGCGCCTCCCAGAGGACAGAGGCCTCCGCTGCTTCTGGTCCTGCCTACAGCCCTGTAGACTCAGCAGCCTTGGCTGTCCCAGCCCCTCTAACAAATGGCCTGGACTTGGACTTAGAGGAGGTGGGAGTGGACATTGTGCCTTACCCACGAAAACTCACCCTCATCAAACAGCTCGCCAAGAGCATCATTATCGGCTGGGACCCTCCGTCGGTGCCGGCCGGTTGGGGAAACGTTCTGAGCTATAATGTGTACGTGGACCAGGAGCTGCGGCTCAATGTGCCCTTTGGTTCCCAGAACAAAGCAGTGCTGGAGCGTTTGGATATAAATCTAAAGACCTACCGCGTGTCAGTGCAGAGCCTGACAGAAAAGGGCTCCTCTGATCAGCTCCGATGCAGCATGTTGGTAGGTCGAGATGTGAGTGTGGCACCAACTCAGCTGAATATCGACAGAGTGACAGCCACCACAGCCAACCTGAGCTGGCTGCCCAGCAACAGCAACTATGTGCACATTGTGTCCTTGAATGGGGAGGAATATGAACTGGTAAAGGCTGGCTGCTACTCACTGTGCCTCATAAACCTCTGTCCGAGCCTGCAGTACACTGTCAAAGTGGAAGGGCGACCACATCGCACCCCATGGGAGTTACCTGTGGAGCGGCGAGAACACAGGGTCTCCACCGTCACCTTCAAAACGCTAATGGCAGGTCAGCACTGTCCAGTACTAAATTCTTATATTCAATAATTTTAGTAAGTACAAGTCAGTTCAAACAAAGTAGGCCTATGTTGTTTTTCTTAACAGACTGCATCCAGCTTACATGTTTTATATCTACATTTTTTTATTATTATGAACCCATTTTCTTTAAACTCACGTTGCAGATCAGCAATTTGAGATGAAATACATTTATTGTGGTTGAATTGCATATTATGCAAAATCAAACTCTAACCCTGCTATAAGGGCTTTCCCTCTGACACACAGCTCTCTTTAAGATGCCACCTTAAACATGTCATACTTGTAGGTCCTCCTGACGCTCCTCTGGATGTGCAGCTGGAGCATGGGCCGTCTCCTGGCATCGCTCTCATCAGCTGGTTGCCAGTTACTATTGATGCGACTGGAACGTCTAATGGAGTGCGCGTCACTGGGTACAGCATTTATGCTGACAAGAGAAAAGTAAGCCCACCTTAAAATGAATAGCTACATCAGATCTTTAGACTTACTGTCACATTTGTGTGAGCTCAGGTTCTGGAGGTGTCGTCTCCAACTGCAGGCAGTGCCCTGCTGGGCCCGTCTCAGATCCAGTCTCTGCAGGGAGCTCGGGAGCTGACTGTGCGCTCCATGTCTGCTCACGGGGAGTCATGTGACTCTCTGCCTGTGAACCTACCCTTCAAGCTGGATGCCCTTCTGTCAGGCCCCTCTATCACTCCTCCTGTTGTGCCACCTCCGCCCTGTATCCCTGTCTCTCCTTGTAGCCTTCCATCTCCTATTTTCTACGGAAGTTCCTCTGCCAACGTGTCCATGCAGCCCAGCACATTGCTGCCAAACACACAAGCCACTAGTCATATGGTGGAACCTTTTGCCAATCATCCCAATGCTCTCCCTCCAGAGGATCCCTGCCCTGTGTTTGTGAAGGCCTGGGCCAACCCCTCATCAGCTGCTGCCTTGGCTGTGTGTGACTCAGAGTTACCAGCAGCCTCCAACACCCCTCCAATGGTAGGACTGTTTACTTATATACTTTAATTATAATAAATAATCTTTGATTGATTTATAAATTATGAACTTGTCATGTCTTTTTAGGTTAGCGTGACCTCAGCCATTACCACAATGCCTACACAAGGAACAGCCCTGTCAGCGGCAGTGCTGGTGCAAAGCAGAGACACTGAGAGCCCTGGAATAATCCGTCCTTTCCCATCCATAACCGAGTTCATTGAGGACCCGTGTGCCAAGCTGGAGCGCATTCCGACCCCACCAAAAGCCACAACCACAGACCTCCTCTGTCCACCGGACAGCCGGGTCCTGCGGCCCCCCAGCAGCTCCCCTTTGGACTCAGAGGTAGAGGACGAGCAAGAAAACACGCGCTTGGTGTCCATAGAAGAGTTTTTAGGCCAAGATCAGGAATCACCCACCAGCAGAAGGCAGCAGGTGAGTTATTGGATTTCATCACTTCCACTTCTCAGTCTCCACTTGAGTAGATCAGCACAGAAATAAAGTAAGATTTGTTTTCATCACACGAGGGAGAAACTATCGTGTTGCTAAGAGCAGCAGCAATATACCAGTCTCATGATATTGCTTTTTAATTGACAATTAATTTTTGTATTACATATATTTAATATAGATTTAGTTGTATTGGGGAAATATGATTTAATTTAATATTTTTCATTAATAAGAACCACAACAATGAATGCATAGACAACTGTGTGCAGTCAGTATTACCTCAATATTTTCATGTCTCCAGGTTAACAGTTATATATACGTCTCCAGTCTTTTAGACAGACTCTTGTCACACTGTAGGATGCATTCATTTCCCTATAAATAAGAATAAGAGATGAAAATGTTTGGGAACACTTGGATTTGTGCCAGACGTTCATTTACTTTAGATGCTTTATTTTTTTTCAAATATTTTTTTTACCAACATTCAGAAAGAGCAATGAGCAGTATCTGACTAATAGATACACATTAGATCAGTCGTTAGATAGATAGGTAAAACAGCGCAAGCTCAACACATTATTATTACATTCTCGTGTTTTTCAGACTTACGGGAAAGGCCTGGTAGAACCCCCCAGTGACTATCACGCAGATAACAGCCGATCAGACTTGTCAGACATCTTGGAGGAAGAAGAGGAAGACCTCTCCTCTGACCATCTCGGAGAAACACAAACTATGGGATACATAGCTGCTGCTACCAGGCAAAAAGTAAATCTTTGTTTTATCTTTATATTGCGTGTTGTATATTCATTTAACTTGGTGTTCATTGTACTTGTGATTTCTCTTTGATTTACCTATTATTTCTCATCTTTTTATGTTTCTTCTCTTTCATGCATGCTGCCTATGTCTATTTTGCCTTTGCATTTCTGCTGAACTACACTTTGCAAAACCACTGCGGGCTCTGTCTTACATTTAGTCCTGCAAAATGGACACACCGGACAGTGATGAAGAAGTTCTAGAAAGGATACTTAAATTGCCTCATCAAGTGTACCAGAACAAACAGCTGTCCAGTATCCCAGAGACGACAGAGGAGGAAGATAGGAGTTTAGAAGAGTCTTTATTGCACCACACACAGCCTCGGGCCAGAGCCAGAGACCCCAGAAACGCCAGGCCACTTCAGCATGCTCCACAGCATCAGTCCAACCTCCACGCACAGCAGCATTTAAATCCCAGACCAGTGACCAAAGAGCCTTTGTTAAGGCATGAAGCCCCACAAGTCAGATCTAAGACACAGCACAGAGTTCACTATGCAGACCCAGTGGACAGCAGCTTCTCAGAAGAGGACATTAGTGTGTACCAGGCCCTCAGCAGCAGGAGACAATCTGCTCGCTGTCCTCCCCAGCCAAACCCCCAGGGCCGAGCGCTGCTCAAAGGGCTAGGGGACCGCCTTAGGAGGGAGGCCATGCTCAGGAGCCAAATGGCTGCCTCTGCCACCAACGCTGTCGGCCACGGCTCTGCCCTGACAAGACCTCACCCCATCAGCAAATCTGTGCACACTGTGAGAGCTCCCATGAGCAGGGCAGCAGAGATAGATGTAGAGTACGGCACCGACACAGAAGAGCCAGCGGAGTGTGGCCGTGGGGAGGTGGTGATGGAGCAGATGAGCTCAGAGTGGTGGGTTGACGGGGCTCAGAAGGGCAGACTGCCTCGTCGCCGTGGTCCCAGGCTCCAGCCACAGGGAAATGTCACTTCAGGACAGCAGCAATGGGTGTGTTGTCCCAAATCTTTCCCCAACTGTCACCCCTGTAGGAGTTCAATCCAGTGCATAGCCGTCAGTTTGTTCACTTCATGTTCCTTGTACTTATCCTTCAAAAAGTTATTCAAGAAACAATTAAGCGTGCAAAAAACACTTTGGTACATATTTCATCTTTATAATAATATACTTGTCATTGTAACACATTTTCCTGATATCTCCTCTGCAGGAGAACAACCAAATGTCTCCAGCAGAAGCCGGGCCATCGTGGCGAGACCAGGCAGAACTGTCTAAATCAATGTCAATGCCCAACAGGCTGTCTAAAGGTGGGAAAGTCCTTTGTCTTTTCCTCTGTTGGGACACGTATGCGTATGTGTGCTCTCTGTTAGTAAACCTCCCCTGCCTCACATGGTTGTAGTCAGATTAGCACCTTGAGTTGGACGGGAGGCGGATCAGTGGGAGGAGGTGCTATAGTTGCAGTGAAGCAATGGGTGAGCTTCTGCTAAGCTGAGAACCGGCTTAACACAAAGTGGCTTGTCATGACAAGAGGAAGTGACATTAAAATAGTAACATTGATTAGCAAGTACACTCTAGGCTCTTTTTATTCACCTCTAGTCTGAAAGGGTATATGTGTAGATTCTGACTAAATCTGTACCTAAGCTGATGTGGCATTCAAAGTATGTAAAGGTTGTACACAGACAGACAAAAAGCTAAATTAGCCTGAGAGACCCTAAAGCCATGTCTTTGCAGTATTGCAGTTTTTTGGAGGAGGGGTAGCATATTTTCTCATGAAAATCTCTTAATATGATGTTGACCTCTTGCCACTGCATCTGTGTGTTTGAAGGTTGTTTTGACTCACCAAAGATGAGAGGTGGCTGCAACATGCGCCTCTTTGTGGCACTGTTCTCTTATGATCCTGCCTCCATGTCCCCCAACCCTGGTGCTATTGAGGAGGAGCTGCCCTTTACTGAAGGACAAATCATCCAAGTAAGCCCATCTCAACCAGGCATCACTGCAGGAGCACTTAAACTATAGATCATTACAAGTCACACCACCAGACCTTTTTAAATGTACAATTATTTCTCTGAATATTAAATGAAAATGTTGGATAAAACAGATTTGATGTTTTCCAAAGGTGTTTGGGGATAAAGATGCAGATGGGTTCTACCATGGGGAGTGTGCGGGGCGTGCGGGTCTGGTGCCATGTAACATGGTGTCTGAAATCCAAGTGGAGGACGAGGAGACACGACACCACCTCCTGAAGCAGGGCGCTCTGTCCACTGTGGGCTCCATAGACAAATTAGGTATGTAAACAAATTAGGTATTCGGCTGAGCAGTGAGTCCACACTGTCTGATGTTTGTGATGTGTGTGTTATTGATGTGTATGTATTCTTCAATAGGAAGTCTTTGGCCTTTGTGGGAGAGCTAGAGCAAACCAGCATCACGCTGCCACACAGCAGATGCAGATGGTTTAACCTTTCACTTCCGCTTGTTTGTTTTCAGGCTGCTGCTCACTGGTGTCACTGCTTTTCACTGCTGTTTTCATTGTCTCTTTGTCCCATGCATTGATCACAAAATGCCACTTTATATTTATGTTTAGTTTGATTGTGTTCCTCCTTCAAACTTTCATAAAGGCGCTTGCATACATGCACAGCTTCCTCGTCGCGCTGCCCCACCACCGAAACCCAGACGATCCAAGAAAGGTGTGTCTTACTGCAGTTTGTGGTTTCCGCCTCTGCTTTAGTCTCATTTCTGTTTGCCTCTCTCTCAACTCATTCAGCAACCTGTGGGGGTTTTAGGCGACTTGCTACAGTCACCACAAAATCTGACACATTTCCATTCACTCATACTTCGACTTGTCTTTTAATTACTTTTATCAATTTAGTTAGCTACTTTGTTTTTCTGTAAAGCATATTGTTGTCCCTCTATAGTAGATAAACATTCTGATTATTTTTTATTTATTTAGTTTATTTCATTTTAGTAGTGAGTAATGTGTCATGAAATTCAAACAGTTTAACCCCACTCCATATCTCTAAACAACAATTAAACTGCGATATTCATCTATAAATGGTTTAGGTGTGATTCTTTAAAAAGACGCTTATGGTGTTTGATTATTTTGTCCTTTTTAGTGGAGGTTGTCACACTGTGGGACACAAGTCAAGGTTTGTTGGAGCTAGTTTTATTTGCATGTTTAACTGGAGGTCTATTGGACCAGCATGCATCTGTACGATTACCCTGATTACTTCACTTGTTCTGGAAGTACTGCACCCAAACTGATGGATGTGGTGAACAAAGTGAAAAGGTGTTTGCATGAAAGATGTTTAAATTGTTTTCTAACCACCATTTCTTTATTATTATTTTTCTTTATCTTTTCAAGTCAATTATAACATCTTTTTGTGTTCTACTAAATATATCTTATTCTGTTTTGTCAGTGTTGCATGAGGCTGTTTAACCAGGAGCTGTTCTTGACCTTATATAGTTTACTTGACCCATTATATCATCTCTGACTTCAGCCATGTTCTACAGAAGAATATGTGCTGTTTCCATCTGGTGCTGTGTGCTGCGCTTCAACAGTCCGTCATACATCAGTCCATCCTAAAGATAAACAAGGATTTTAAAGGGGCTGTACCTGATTTGTACGGTTTTGAAACGTGAAAAACAGAACTAGTTAGATTAGTTAAATCTCTTTACATCAGTCACATGCATTGCTCATTTTCCTGATGCAGTCCCAGCATCATAAATATACCGCGATGAGTTTCTAAGCACTTTTCAAGCTCAGTCTCTGAGCCCAGAGTGAGTTTTGTCGTCCTGGGTAAAACTAACAACCATTAGTATGCTAACGCCGCACTTCCTGCTTCTCATAGAATAAAACGCTAACCCTGTGGTCTCATTTTCACTCAAATAGATGCTTTTACATTGTATCTGTACTGGGGTAACACAGATTTTACTTTATTACATGCAAAAACAGTTCTGTTTATCACGTTTCAAAACAATAAAACCATTTAAAGCCTCTTTAATCTTCAAAATACACATACAAATCAGTGATGTCTTGATGAGAGTAGACAGTTTTTGTTAGATGTCCTGTGTGTGTGTCTGTGTTCTTGTGTTAAGCTGCTGTTTTCGATTTCTTGGATCTGGCAATAAAGTGTTATATACTGTAATATAATAATGTAAAGACACAAATATTTCTCTTTCTATATAACAGAGCCCATCAAACCCGCTCCTGTGGCTCCTGTGGCTGATGATTGTGGGGCAGTCGGGGGTGCGGCTGCTCCGTTACCCAACCCTGGTCCAGAGACTCTAAAGATGGTGGCCATTTTTGATTATGATCCCAGAGAGAGCTCTCCCAACACAGACGTAGAGGTCTGTTGAACAGTCCTTCATGGTTTCCTTCATGTTACGTCTTGTTAAAGCTGTTTTAACTGTCTCTAGGCTGAGCTGACGTTCAGTGCAGGAGACATCATTCATGTGCTCGGAGACATGGACGAGGACGGCTTCTTCTTCGTGAGTACTTCTACTACTTCGTCGCACTAAATTCTGCTCTTTATCCTGATGTCTTCTGTGACAAAACTCACAGGGGGAGTTGAACGGACAGCGAGGCCTGGTGCCGTCAAACTTTCTGCAGGCGTTACTGGAGACCACTGCTGCCGCTCAACCACCACCAGAGCCCAAAAGAGAGTCTCAGGTATTTCATCTGTTCAGGACAAACATTACACACCATATGTTTTGTTTTTGAATGTTGTTGTTTATGATTTTCTTTCTATTTATACTGTACTGTTTTGCTGCATGCAGAAGCACAAACGAAGTGTACACTTTGAGACCTGATTGTAAGTCAATTTAAGAGCTCAGTGGTCAACTCCCTAATCCTACATTCCTCGATTTGTCCCTGCCTTTTACAGTGTGACTTCTGCCTCAACCCAGACAACCCCATCATGCCTTGTTAAATTTGTAGTTCAGACTAGTTTAGATCTGACTCAGGTTAAATGCTTTAACTATCTCCTGATGAGTTCTCTTTCTCTCACAAGGTTGCCTGGACCAGTTTCCAACAAGATCCAGAGTCTCTAGAGTCTGCAGAGTCTCCAGAGACTCCAAAGACTCCAGAGACTCCAGAGTCTCCAGCCGCACAGCAAGCCAGCTGCACAGTTATGGAAACTCCACACCCAGACCAAATGGAGAAGGCAGAGCGAGCCCCTGAGGCGGCTCCGAGTGTGGAACCTGTGTCCGAGGGGGTCCCAGCTCCAGCCGCTGCTGCAGTGGAGGTGATGGAGGACCCTCCTGCACCAGACTGTGCTCCACAGGGAGACGGCCCCACACAGGCCAAGAAGAAGAAAAGCTTCTTCTCTAAAGGCAAGAGACTCTTTAAAAAGCTGGGCTCCAGTAAGAAAGAATAAGTTAAGTTGAACTATATGAAAGCACTTTTTCTGGTTTTGTGTCGACTTAAAGTCTGTGGTTTGTGGCCATTGGACAGAATATCTTTAGTACCTGCTGCTGATAGATATCGTTTACTGAGCATGTTCAAATGCTTGCTAAAGTTTAAGTAATTCAAGACATTAATCATAAGTAACTAGTAATTTATAAGGCAATTATAAAGAATTACAAACAGCAGTATATATCTTTCTGTGTGGCTACAGTAATGCACTCCTGGAGGATCTATCTTTTCCTCTTATTTACGCTGATGGTTTTTATTTATTGCTTTGTACAGAACAAGTTATTTATTTGAGTCGGGGTCTTGTCGTGGCCGGCTCACTGGGCTCTTCTCGGGCTGTGCAGGTGCACCGTGGAGTTAAAGTCTCAGACAGTCTGTTTAAATTCAGAATATTTTATTTAAAATGTTACAGCCTCAGTTTTGTGGCATAATTAATTAATTATTCCAGTAAATATCATCAGAAAAATATTTTAAGAAACATTATCAAATAACTTGGTTTCTTTTACTGAAACATTTCATTCATATTCTGTAGCCCACATAGTTTATGGCATCATGCCTAGCCTGGTGGCCCCTCCCCAGACACTTCCTTCAGCTCTTGGGGGCACTGGGGGTCTGAATCCACCAAAGAAATGCAGTTTATTGGGCTGAGAAAGAAAAAACTGCAGTCACAACACTTTCCTGCAATAAAATGTGCATTCAATTCAGATTTAGACAAAACAGACAACGGTATCTGTAGCTGTGACATTTTCAGTGAATCTGAAGGCAATGTATGAATAAATTAGAGATATATTCAAGCGAGTTCATTTAGGTTGTAGTGCAGTCTCAGCAGGTGTGCCACTCCTTCATTAACAGATATTGAACACAAGTATCAGCTTCCAATGTGTGTTTCTCTCTAATGTGGGAGGATTAGCAATACAAAGTGGAGTGCACCCACCGGCAGTGTTGTGCAGTGGTGTGAATGTTTCTCAGGTTTACTTACGCCAAGCCGCTCTTCAACCCTGGCTGCCATAAACTGCGGCAAATGCCAAAATCTTAGGTGCTTTGTCTGTCGAGCACTTTCTCATTAATGCTGATGCTGTAAATTCAGTTTTTAAAGGTGCGCTGTCTAACTTTTCTGGTGGACGGTCTGCCACTTCTTTGCTGTTATGGCATGATACTTTTTGAACTGCTTTTAGTCAGTTGCAGGAGATTTTATTGCTCCACAAATACCTTAAAAACATGCATTATGACTGAGGTTCATGGAGATATATAAGCCTAATGCAATTCTGTGGAAAATTGCAGGCAACACAAAACATTTCGAAAATAATTTATTTCATCAGATTTAATTTTAAATGCTGGGGAGTTTCTCACTTTTTATCCCTGAAAAAACATGTTTGAATGATTTTCTATTTTGATTTTAGGTCTATGTTTTCAATGAGTTTTTCTCTTCTTAAAAATTCAAAATGATAATTTTTTAATATTCAGTGCTAGATTCATTAAATTAAATTCAAACAGTTTAAATTTAGAGTGTAAAATTTGCAGTGAATTTATCAGAGCAGGGCTTTAACAATCGATCCAAGTGAGAGAATGTTTGCATCTTGAATGTTTACTGTGAATTTTACACTCTGTATTTAAACTTTTGAAGTTGAGGGCGTGAAAATCTACGCATTGAATATCTGAAAGGTGAATTTTTCATTTTGATTATGGCAAAAATAATAATCACGATTATTTGGCTCATAATTAAAATCACGTTATTTTGAAGAATTACTTCTATATTGTCAAAATTCTTCTGTAGAGAAAGTACAGACCGAATATATTTTATTAATAATGTTTTAGTTCAAAGTGCCTTTGTACCAGGTTTTGAGGCAAAAGGAGTCACTTATAACACTTATAACTTATAAATTCATTGTATTTATGATTCTAACTTTTCTGTAATTGAATAGATTTATTGAAATCATTATCAATTATATATAAAATTAATTGCACAGCCCTAGATAAACACAATGAAAACATACACTGCAAAATACAGCGACTGAAATTCAAAATAGAAACAAATCAAACTTAGGACATGCATGGAAACCTTTTTAAAATTTTAACTCTGAAGAAACAAATTAGATTAAGTTAAAAATCAAAAACGGCTGGTGACAGACCCTCCACCAGAAGTCACATAGTGCACCTTTAAATCTATACAAGATGGTCAGATTTATAATGTAGTTTGATTGAGGATTTTTTAGTTTTCCAAAGTACATTTTCTAGACAAAAGGGATTTTTGAAAGTGCACACTGAGGCCAGAATGTACTGTATGTAAGTATTATGTGGTATGGGAATAGATGCTCCACTGTAAGACGTGCAGTGATGATTTGTACTGTTGTTTTCCTGGCCTTGAGTGAGTATTACCTTCCACCTGCCGTAGAGTATCACACGTGGGGCCCTCGAGCCTCAGTCCAAGCCCATGCGTCACACCGTAGCTTAAACATTAGCCTTATAACGAGACCTTGTTTAGTCTTGTACATACATGTTTACAGGAAGTGACTTCATTTGTACGATGTTGAACTTATGTTTGGCCTTATTTCTGACATGTTTGTGTGTTGGAGGCTGAATGGTTTGCATTATCTGACTTACAAATGCAGTGAAGAGAAGCTCTGTGTGAGACTGAACAGTGTTGAATGTGCTGTATTTGTATATATTTAATTATGGTTTATGTTACCTTTCTATCATAATGCTTTTATTACACTTTTGGAAGTTTATTGTAAATACTTTGTAAATAATTTATAAATGTTTTTGCATGTTCAAGCGGTGTCCATGAAGCAAGTTGCACTGAGGACATGTTGACTTGAAGTTGTGATGCTTTATTTAACATTTTTTACAGAATTAAATGTATATTTTTACATGAAACTTGGCAGTTTTTATCACAAACATTACATTGGCACACTGGGTGTTTATTACATCATGTTGGATCATACATTTCAGTACAAACAGGTGAGGGCCAGGTCTGCTCTGCCGTACACGTCCCACGTGAGCTGACAGTGACACTGTGGGCAGTGCACAGCTGAGAGACCAAGCAGCTTCCTCTTCTTCACTTCCTGTGTGTCGTCTCAGTGCGTCCCTGCAGCCAACAGTACACTCATCCATAAAGTAGGAAACACTACACTGTGGCCTGCTGTTTAGTAGTGCTTTCTACTTTATGGATGACTGCACTGTACTTCCACGAGTCTTGCGTCTTCACTTTTACTTCTTCTTGTGCACCTGCTGTAGCTCCACAGCTGCAGCTGCAGCCCCACCCAGACCCACTTTTGTGAAAACCGACATTTTCAGCTCGACGCACAGTCACAGTCAAAGTTCCTTATTTTTTAGTTAATATTTGCATATGATGGTTCAGTTTAACATTAGTTACGCTCTATATTTCTATTGTCCCTTTTCGTTCACAGATCTCATATCTAACAAAAGCTAAATGTTACAACAAAGAGCGGCTGTTTGAGGAAGCCATTTTGGCGGCCATGATTCAAGTTTTTTTTTCAAGTCTCAGCCCAATTTTTACACATTGTACAGGAGGCTTTTAATGGCAATTGGTCTGCTTAAATTAATGCAATAATAAAGAAAATCAAGAAATGGTATAGGTGAACCTTTTCGTCAAAGTAATCAGTGGTAAAAAGCGGTAAAGGCCTACTTTAAAAGTTGTCACACTTTGTTGTTGAATTTTGGACATAAAAGTCATCATATGATTTGATATGAATTGTTAAATGCTGGTAAGTACATTTAAAGTTGATCATACTTACCTCCAGTTGCTTTTCTCTTTCTTCCGTTAGCGACAGTGGTCCTGGTCTTGCAGGTGTCTTCAGTGCGTTGAAGAAATGGGTGAAGAAGAAGAAGAAGGCGTCTCTTTTTGAAGGCTTGATCAACACGTGATGTAACCACAGGAAGAGGTTTAACAGTCATAGCCGCCCTCTTTCTCATCTGCTGTCTCTGCTATATGCTGCAAATGTCCACATTTTAAATGTATAAATGTATTCTTCTCCTTTAGCAGTGATGAAAACATGCTTACACAATTCTTATTACATGTCAAAGCAGTACATTTGAAATAGTAAAAACAGTAGTAACTGTGATGGCTTAAGGGATAAGGGCAATAAGAATTCAGTCAAGTCACTTAGCTGTAAGATGTATCCAATTGACATAATTTAATGTTAATTTTGGTGAAATGCAAACGGTTTCACTTGTAGATGGAGATTCCATTTCCTCTAGAACATGTGCAATGCAAAGATGGTCAGTAAAGAGATTACAGGCCACACTATCACCTCACTGTCTCTTGATTTATACATGACCTAAATCCTTATATTATTCAATATTATTGAATGCTTTGTGGCTTGGGCTTTGACGTATATAGCACACAGCACCTGATAATCTTTGTTCAGATTTGATGAGACGGCAGCAGCATTTCAACAGGAAGTGAGGGCTGTGCGAGTCAGCTACCTGTTTTAGTAAATGCAAGGCTTCCTTTGAAGCCTTCTACTTCTTAAATATGTTGAACTTTGGTCAGAAGTCTTTTAGAAAGTTTTAGTTAAAGTTACATTTGGAGTATTTGCTATGATTACAGAACATTTGCACATGCAGTTCTAGATGTAGTTCTAGTGCGTGGTTCTGTTTGTATGTGGGTGGTATAATCATGGTTGATTTTAAAGGTGAACTATGTAACTTCTCTGTTTTTATTGCTTAACAAATACTTAGGAAACACATGCATTCTTACTGTGAGCAGGGTCACCTCTCCACAGACCTGACCCATAACTTCACCAGCTTTTCTCCATGGACATCCATAAGTTTCAGCATACTTTGGAGCATATTTTCCCCCCAATTCACAGATTCAATCTGCAGCAGTTCAGTCTACAGTCAAGGCCCTAAATGTCTGAAGTAATGGTTCTAAAATAAGTCAACACATAGTAAAAAGTTGAGCTAAACAGTTTTGGGAAATTATCTAATTGCAATTGCGATTAGATTTGTGGTAGCCAGAAGCATTGACATTTGAGAAAAGACTAAAAAATGTATTGCCAAACTAATACAAGAGTTAGAAGCATTACAGAACATGTTTGTGGAAAGATAAACTACAGGGTTGACAGGTTTTAGACTGAATAACTAAATTTAATTCTTAAATATTAGTCTTTGCGATTTGCTTATTTTTTCAGCTTGCGTTCTACTTTAACATTTGTTCTTAAGATTGATTCAAACTATCACCTAAAAACCCTTACAACATTACATAATTGCACTGCTGTCTAGTGTGACATAATTCCCAGGATTTTGGTGGCCTTTATCAAGAAAAGAAAAAAGAAACACCGATATTAATACCTTTGTCATGCTTTTGCAGGCGGAAAAAACCCATTTGTATCCAATGACGCTACAGAACAATGGACTGCGCTATTATTAAAAAAAAAAAAAAAAAAAGACTGGCATCAAACATGAAATCCTCTGCCAACTCAGGTATTTTTTTTTAATACTTTGCAACTGTTTCTGTTCCCCCACAACTACACGAGACAAAAACATACACGTAACAAGAATAAGAAGGTGTAAAGATCCAACATATGGTTCAATATAGCTTTCAACCTTCCAATCTTTTGACCCTTAACCTGCATTTGTCTAATCCCAGCCTCCCCCTGCCACGCTCAATCCTGCCACAGCGTCTCAGCAGAGTTTGCACAAGGTTATGTTGAAAGCTTGGAGCCTTTGGAAGCCCACCCTGCCTCACACGATACCCTGTCTTATCTAGAGTGGCAGCCATTTCCCCTCCCTGCTTGCCCCGAGTCGCCTCTGGGTGTCGACACCATCAGGACCACATGACAGTAGGTCTGAGAGTTGGCCAAACTGAACCAAGAGCCTGAAAAGAATGTGCATGTTCAGTTTGCACAAAATGTTGTTGCTTTCAGTTCTGTAGTCACTTTCTGGAGTGCTGGAAGGAGGAAGTTCAGGCAGGCTTATGAAACACTGCAGTTAAATGTGTGTGGCGTTGTGCTGATTTTGTCCATCCCCCGTTCTGCTGACTTCCCCATCCACTGTTCAAGCTTTGCCCTAATGCAAGCTCGCCCTTATTTTTAAATGCACGCCACATTTTGAATTGATACAAAAAATGTCTTGATCTCGATGCTCGCCGTGACATCTCCAAATAAGGGCAAAAACTCAGAACTAAGCACCAATGAGACGACAGGCCCGGGTCTACTAGTGTGAAAGAGTGGCGCGCTTCTTTTCACACAGATGGTGAGATGAGACACGTGCGTGGGACAGTGAGGAGGCGGAGCTCAGCGCCTTCCTGAATACAGCTTGTGGCCACAGCTTAGTTTCATTCTGAGTTAGAAGCCCATGGCAAGATTTCGGTCACACAAAGACACATTTTTATGTCAACTGAAAGCCACATGGAAAGAAAAAGTATTTAACATAATACAAATTTAGTATGATTTCAAAGGGTATTTAATGCACTGACATCTATGCTGACATGGAAAGGATAAAAAATACCCCAAAATCGAGGTAATAACAGTGTGACAGGCTGGTCCTCTCGGATGAAAGGTCAACACAGTTTGGCCCTCAGTGGTTTGAATGGCTTCCACATGAGACGTCTCATTGAGAGGAGGGATGGTGTTCTGGAGTATCTCCCAGATCTGGACCAAAGCATCACTGAGCTCCTGTGCAGGATCAGAAAGGCCCAGGTATAATGTCCCACACTGATTGGATTTAGACCAAGGGAGAATGGGGGGGTCATTTGTACTAGCTGGGCCTCGTGGTGCACCAGGAGGACACACTCTAGTTTAGTCTCCACACCAGGGAGCTGAGGATTTCAGGCTGATGCCTTTTGGCAATCAGGGTCTGTGTACCTTGTTAGAAATGTCACTGTAGACTGTATCAGTATGACTGACCCGCCACCGAACTCTTCATGATGAATAAAGTTGCAGGCAGCACTCCATGGCTTCTCCAGAGTCTTACACATCTGTCACATGTGCTCAGGGTGAACCTACTTTCTGTGAGAGGCACAGGGCTCAGGAGTGAAGAAATGTTTGGTATTTTATGCCAAATGCAAATGGAGCTCCTCATGAAGTCTGTTTTTGATGGTGATGATGTTTTTGGTTAGACACTCACACAGTGGTCAGTGCAGAGGTGATTTTGTATGTCTCTGGCAGCTCTCGTTCATGCTTTTCCTTGCCCAAAGCAGCAGATGGTTCTGCAAAGGGTTGTGGACCTAACACAGCCAATAGACCACCACTCTCAGAATACTTGCTGGTCTGCTTGAACCTCCTCCGTGGTCTTGTCACATTGCTGGTGTCACAGAGAACTTTCAGGTACATATTAAGTTACCAGACTGACTGTGCCTGTCGACACAGGGTCCAGGTATTGCCTCGTGTCAGGAAAATGACTACCTGTAAAAAGTTATTTAACTGAGCACAAGTTTCTGAGGGGTTTAGTTTGATGGCCCCCTTATGCTTGACTTCACTGGGTGGACACACAGTGAATAACTGACATTTAATCTACTAATTTTACTGAGATTCAATATATAACCTACTTTAAAGACAGTAGTATTATATTATACCCTTTATTTAATCATGTTTTATGGGTCACATCATTGGGTTTTATGTCATTCCATCTTGTTTTCTCAACTAAGATACTTGGCCATATTCCTCACTTTTAGAGAATATGTATAGAATTGGAGTTATAACATGGAACATTTAATGTAATGTGTTGGAGATGTCCATGTGGGTTACAATATTGAGGTTTAATATCTGATGCAAGAGGTATGATCTTTGCCCTGTGTAATGTGAAAATGGGTACACCTCATCTGTACAATTTCCTCATTTTCATTTTGTTTCATTGTTTTGTGGTTTGAAATATGAGCATTGGATGGGTAGTGCAATTTGCAACAAAATAATTCTCAACACATTTCTGTACCGTTTAACCTTTGGATAATTTACCACAAAGCCTTGCAACAGTTTAGTAACTGAATAAAAAGCCTGAGGGCCTTTTTCGCCTGAGATCTAGAATACACACATGTTCAATTCTTGACAAAAAGTGAGTAGTGTGGATTGTATAAAAAGACAGAGATCGTTTCATTCTGAATTTTCCAGTTAACACATTTTTAACAGTAGTAGTAGACGTGTGCCTCCATCTGGTGGTAGAAGTCAAGACTGCATCCACAGAAGATTTTGCAACAATAATGAGGTTGGAAGTGACAGTGGATTCTCAAAAACAAATGTACATTCAGTTTTGATATAGGACCTTAAAGATAAAGGAGCTTTATTGGCTTGTTTAAAATTACAAACAACATCCATCTTTATATAAAAACACAACTTTATTGTGGATAACACTACAAATAACCAAACTGACACACCTGCACACTTTATCACAAAGAAAGAATAACTTCACTTCCACTGTGTGATAATTCAATAGTTTCAAGGTTGTTGAAATAGAAACGTTTCAAGCAGTCTTATGTCTTCACCGCTGTATCTCTGGATTTGTAGATAACTCCTCGACTCTTCAGCTCTCTTACCACACCTAAAATAAATAATGAAGACATTGAATGTAATTGTGTTCCTTGCATAATAATAATAATAATAATAATAAAGTAGTGTACCTGGAGGTAGTCTTCCTGTTACTGACACCGCGTATACACCAGGTTTGAAGTTGCCTACCAGTAAACAAAGTGTACATGTTAGAAAAGTCCTGGAATTAAAACAAAATAGAGGTGTTATCAATTATTATTTGTCAAATAATAACTATTGTGTAATTTATATGGATTTTGGCCCTTATTTTCAAAATGGTAATGGTAACAGTTCTACCTATGTCCTATCTGCAGCTCATGTTCAACCAGAAAGTAACATTATAAACTGTCAAATTGGGGACAAATAGGCAAAATATTTTGCTAAATCTTAAATATAAATTCTGTTCATTACGTTTTTGTGAAATATGAAGTCTAAACTGTTACATAGGCTTTAAACAATATTCAGTGCAATTTAAGGATGCATTTAGAGAGATTTTTAAGGCTAGCGCAAAACCCCATAAACTCAAATTATGATCAAATAAATAAAAGCTTCGTAGCATTCTACTCACCTATCCTCTGCCATTTGGCCACCCAGCTGTCCTCTGGGCTCATCATAGCTATTACACTACAATGCAACAGACATAACAAATAAGCAATCAAGTATAATCTATACATTACTCAAAAAACAAATGTTGTACTTTCTTACCCGTCAAAAGATGAACTGGTGCACTCGTACACCATCTCTCGATTTCCCTTCATCTGAAGATAAGACTCACAGTTGTCACAGCCATCGTATTCAAACTGGTCAATGGTCTGGGACACAAAACATAACAATTGTGTCACATATGTGTCTTTGAGCGAATTATTTTGTCGTGACTAGAGTGTTTTAGCGAGTTTATGGAAAGCAACCTTTCGTGAGTTAGCTTAGCTAAAGAGCTAAGCTATTGTGCTAATTTCCTAAAGTCCTGGTTTTACCTTGACTAAAGAGCAGAGGAGACACGCCCGCAGGTGCCGGAGGTCTTTAGGAACTGTTTCTAATGTCATAATATCTGCAGTTTGTGGACTGTAGTAATATTTCTTAAAGATAATCCGAACTGTTTACTGTTCTGATTAGCTTTGGTCACTGGGAAAAAACCTTAGAAGGACCTAGAGTTAGGCAGCCAGCGCGCGCCTGCTCAGAAAGTACTCCACACTCATTTCAATTTAACGTTACTGTGTTGATAAAAGTAAGAAACAAAATTACTGTGAATTTAAAACAAACACGATTGTAATAGAAGATAAAAAGAAATTGAAATAACAGACGCACAACCTAATTATTGTTGTTCTGAACAGTATAATGTGCAGTCAGATGATAAATTATGATAACCGTTTATGTTACACCAGATTTTTCCCATTCAGAAATCCTATAAATAGCCTATCCTAGCCCTGTAAATAAATACACAAACAAACAAACAAACTAAAAGCAGCTCAGCGACTGTATACTTCAATCTAACAAAAAGTTTGTATGTGACAGTGTAACGTTTTGCAAATGATAAATTGGGATTTTCTGTTTCTATGGAAACGGATGAGAAGTCTGGATGAGCTGTGTGAAACGTTTGACCATTAAACGGCCAGGATCTTGATTTGGGCGGTTTTGAGGAGACAGACAAATTAAGGTGAGCCAACTAATCTACCAAAAGTTACTTTTACAGTTGTTGAAGGTTACCTGTAAATAAAGAGCAGATCATAAAACATTGTTCGATTTAAGAACGTAATCCAACGTCAAAATCGGTAGTTCTGCTCTTTAGATAGGCCTTCAGCTGTCCATTTTACTTATAGGCAGTTGAGTTAGGCCTAATATTTTGCTTTGTTTTCCTGCCTTTTATTTTTTCAGAATTCTGTTGCAAAGATGAGCGAAGTTGATAATGAACTCCCTGAAACAATGAATCCCAATAATTTCCCTGCTAAACTCTGGCGGATGGTGAACAACCCAGACAACAGCGCCATCTGCTGGGACACCACTGGCGAGATCGTCGTTATTTACCAGCAGCTCTTTGAGGAGCTCGTCCTGTCTCCCAGTTACTCTTTCAAAACTACACGCTTTTCAAGTTTTGTTCGACAGCTCAACCTGTATGGCTTCAGGAAAATGGAAGTCCTGTCCTCAGTTTCTACAGACAGTTATAAGATGAAATCCCGTGAAAGGAAGAACAGTATTCATCACTTTTTCAATCCAAACTTCAGGCGTGATAATCCTGCACTGCTAATCAACCTAAAGAGGTTAACGGTGCATAATAGGGCAAAGATGGCTCGTGGTATTGATGTTAAGCGTCCACTTCCAAGCACATCCCAGCGTGATTGTCGTGAAGGGGAAGGATTTTTGGGTAATTATAGCTTTATAAATGTGAGGGGTTTGGTGGGGGTTCAACTGACAAAAGTCCATACCTGAGAGTTCTTTTATCTTTACCAGGCAGAGCACGTCAAATGTTGCCTTCTCCAGGCTACAGGTATGTCCCCAGAAGAAGGATGACGCCCCACGATGGAACCCCAGTCCCTCCAGATCACGTGGCACAGAGGCAGATTGTTCCTTCCATAGGACTTCCCAACTATGGTGGGCTGTCTGCTCCCCTTCAGCAGGGTATGGCATTTAGTGTCATCTACTGGACCACCTATTATACAGGAATACAGCCTCAAAATGAGCCGTACCACCCTGACTTTTACTCCACAGGTAAGAAATACAACTTAATCCTAGAATTACATCAAGTCACATATCAAATAGTTACCATTTGCTGTCACATGTATCCTTATATTTACATATATATCCTTATATGTATCCTTGTATTTGTTCTCTGAAAGTTTATCAGCACTTACCTCTCATGGGCGTGGGGAATTATATGAATGGACCCTTTCCACAAATAGGTTACTCCTCGGTAGGTTGTAGCAAGTGTATTGTATTTGAACATTAAAAATATGTATTAAACTGGTGTGTTTTTGCAAAATGTTACTTTATTTGGTGACTGTTATTTTTTATGTTGCTTATATAGTCTCCTTACCCTCGCAACCCCCTGGACTCACAGAGCAGGATTGCAGAGGACTGACAGAGTCTAACAAATGGCTAATGAAGAGATGCAAATTCAACCAAAGTGAGTCCTGAGATGCAGGAATGAATATGTGACTTTGCAGTTCATATAAACTTATATAAACTTCTTGTTCTTTGTGTGTGGCTGTCATTAGGACACCAAAAAGGATCTGATCAAAGATGAGGCGACACGAGCTGAAGTTAACACCAGTGGCAGCAAGTTCCGTCTGGTTTAGGTAAAGCACTTACAGGGAGTTAGGATCATTGTGATTTCTCTCTTTCACATTGTAAAGGAAAATTGAAAAGCCTTCATTTGTTGTTTATTGGTTGTTTTCTCGTGTAGGATTTTTCCTTTTAAAATATCTTTTACATATATTACTTTGTATTGTTTTATTAGATTTTCAATATATTTACCTTTCTATGGTATTGCACACATTGCACAACTTTATTTTATGAAACAGTTTATTATTGCAACTGTGTTTGGTTTGGTGATGATTACAATGGTCTGTCATGCATATTGTAATTTCTTTTGCAGTTGTGTTATTTGACTTTTTATCAATGCATATGCAACATTTATGAATAAAATTAACGGTATTATAGTGTGTGTTCAGTTTAGATGTATTAACTGTTCCATATAAGAACTCTGTCATAGCTCTGTCGTACAGTGAACACTCCAAACCTCCCAGGAGATGGCGCTATTTACTTCTATAGATTATTATAGATTATTGCCCCTGGGGCCCCGAGACTGCTCCGCCCTTTCCCTCATGCTGCATTTAGGTGCAATAGAGAACATTCACCCAACATTATATTGATATGTTGTTATTATGATACACTGGGTTTGCCACAGTATCTAAAGACCAATTCGGGTGAAATACAGGTCATTCCATTATTGTGCTGTTCGCGTGTCTGTCCCGTGCTCGATATTACGCCCAGGCTTCACTCTGTCCGTGTAAAGTGTGATATTCCCGGGGTCCTGAAGGCTGCGCGGCACTGAGCAGGTACAGACTGTCAATGAGCTCTCGGGGGAGCGACAGAGCCAGTCCGGGTCCGGGAGACTTACGGCACAGTGTTTTAAGATTGTACAGTGATAGTGTTTATCTGCCCCACACGGAAGACCCCTTTCGCCTGGACCTCTTTGATTTTGGAAGCTGTTTTCTCTGTCAACTTTGCTCTCGCTTGTGACTTTCCTAAGTTTCGCCGCGTGTTCTCGAGAGGATTGTATCCCACTTCTTTGAGTGCACCGGGACATAACTCGTGGAATGAGCGTGTTCCCTGGTGTGGACGCGCAAACTTCAGTGGAGCGACCGAAGGGAACAAGTGAATGTGTCGGGCACGAGTTTCACCAGAACACAGTAATTATCCAGTTATACGTGAAGACGTCGCTTCATTTGAGCTGGTTCTAATCATTTGAAAGAGTGTAATATATTCAGCAACTTCTTAAAGGATTTTTTCGCAACTTCATAGTTGTAAAAACATTAGGCAACTTTTTGGCACGTTGCGATATCTGTCAGTAACGCCGAGGCGGCAACTTGTGAAGCAGTCTTTGAAGTTCAAGTCTCGGCTTCTCCTTTGCTTTTATGGATTTATCTCAAATATGCCGTTTCTCCGGGACGTACCTTCTGTGGGAGCGTTGTCACCTCGTACCCCGGCTCCAAAACACTAATGCGGGGGACAATTGGGGACAAACACCGACAACCCTCGTGGATCGTGCGGGACGTGGTGAACAGTAAAGTCTACAGTGACTCTGACATGTGTCTGAAGCTGGAGCCCACTTTGTGAAACGGGGCTCTCGGAGGCAGTCACTGAACACAACGTGTTTCCACGGCGCACCCGGCCATGCACTGCACACAAACACTGGAGAAAAGTGTATTATAGCTCACTTTTCAGGGCCACCGGGTGAACCAAGTGGCAGCATTTCTTCTACGGGTAACCTGGATATGTAAACACTAACTCTTTGGTGTAAAGCGCTACGTGTGGATTTGTTTCTTGTTAATCGCCACCTCTCAAACCAGTGGGTCTTAATTCGCGTTAATTCGTCTCTCCGCGGTGCTCTTGTGCTTTGAAGTCCACCATGTGCGGCCGGCCAGTGCCGCTCCTGCCCGGGCCATGAGCGTCCACCCGCGGCGCCTGGCCGGGCTCTGGCCGTGGCTGCTCATGGCGGGCCTGCAACTGGTGCTGGGCCAGCCAGGCCTGGGCCAACCGGAGTCCGAGCGGCCGCTTCTGCGTGCGCTGATCAAGGTGACCCTGCTCCAGCAGCAGCCCACGGGCAAGCCCATCACTCTGGAGGGTCTGTTTGTGGGAGGAAGTGCGGGCTACGCGGAGGGAAAGTTAATGCAGGTGAGTCTGTGTGTGCACTCGGGCTTGTGTGAGGCCTGCTGTTGTCATCTAAATCTGTTCACCTCACACTCCGCAAAGTCTGTTTGGGAAATGCAGTTTGGACTGCAGTCTTGTCTTGTACTTTGTTAATGTTGTGACATTATAACAGCCTTTATCAGATTATCAGACCCTTTTTCAGTTAAACAGAAGTCTATGTTTGATGTTTAGGCTGTTGTCCTCCTTAGCTGCTGTTGTCCCATGTGTTCATACTCCAACATCTGAAACTGATTAAATAAACTGTGTCAGGCTGCCACCAGGGACTTTCTGTAAGCTCACATCAAAGGAGGAGTCACTTCAGATGGCTTGGTCTGAGTGTTTCTTCTGCCTTCTTGTGGGCACCACTGGTTTGCATTTTGGCATCGTTTCACTTTGTGCTAAACAAAACCTAACTTCTCTCTGTCCACTGTGGTATTGTTGTCACTGAGTAGTGCATTTTCAAAAGAGGTGTGTGTGCTCTAAGGCCACACTTCCATCTCAGTGCTCTGCCTGTGATGACAGAATATCTAAATTCCTTAAACAATAGTGATGACATACAAGTGCTATTGAGGTTAGTCTCTTTCCAGTCAATTTTACTCACCATTTAAAAACATGGCTTTGGTTGGTTGTCAGCTCTGTTTTGCTCCAAAGTATTCAAGGTATTCAACGCTCTTTCAACATTTGAATATCAAAGTTTGGTTTAAACTGTTGAACAAGCAAATCCTGCACAGGCTTAAGCAAACTTGTGATATAAGCAAAAGTGTTTTCTTTTGTGAAAAGTGTGCCGCTTTCAGTCTGCATTTGTGAAGTATGTGTTCTATTCAATGTGCATATTTTGGATTCAGGAGTGGATTAAGACTGCCTGGTCATAAAGCACGGCTGTGTCAATTTATTTGCTGTCTCCAAAGGAACTGGAGGACAGATATGAGGCGCTGTGGGCTGACGTCTCTTCATCACTCACCAGGTGTGGGAGAGATGCTGAACAGGAAGCCTCCGTGTGCTGAAACTGATTTACGTGGATTCTTTAGAGGTGGAAGCATCCCAGTGTATCATAATATCTTGTCAATAAATGAGCGACATGCTTTTGTGGTGGTGCTTCATGCAGGCAGACCATGGATGAGAGCCTGCAGTCAACACACTGCTGTTATTGTGTTCCCAGCCTGTACCACAGTGCAGTGTTGCCACAGGATGCCCTTTGTTGCAGCTTAGGCCTGTTTGGACAGGTCCTCCTCAGCTCTGCAGGCTGCTCCACTGTCCCACTTTAAGTTTCTGTCTCCTTCTGTGGTGGATGAAAGCCACTGTCAAAATTACACACAGTCACTGCACACCTCTTTGGATCAAAAATAAGCCTGAATTTGAAATTAATTGGGCCTAAACCAGGAATATTTCAGTCACAAAGTTGAAATAAACCAGAGCTAAACCAGCAGGACAGGACTGGGCCAAGTAGAAAACTATTACTATCCTTTATATGCAGCTGTTAAAAGCAAAATGCAGGCGAAAAAAATAACCCTTTCAGCAATTACACATTCCTCCAGTCTGTTGTCAGAACTTTAAAATCACTTAGATCAGATCTTATAATTGACTTTCATCTCACTGTGTTTCTGTGTTTATTTTTTTTAAGCTGTTGAAAAGCAAAAGAGACAGATACAGATCAGGCCTGACAACCTCGCAGTTTAGTGCAGCTATCTCTGCTTCTACATACATGCTCTCAGTGAATATGTTGGGAAAAGTGTCTGAGGTCCAGCGAACGCCGTTTGACAAATACAAGTGGTGAAGAACTTTGACTGTGCTTCTGTTAAACCTTGGGGGACAGCTCCGGTTGAGAGGATTTCATTAGGTCTTGAACAGCTTATGCCAAATTAGGAATCAAAGAGCCCGAAGATTGTGACTGTGACTGTACATTCTTTTACCCCACTTGACTTTTCTTCAGATTAATTTATGCTGCGTTCCAGTTAAACCTGAACGATACAGTGACAAAAATGGAATCGTGAGCTCGACTCTGTGACAATCTGCTTTTTTGTGAAATCGTCGTATCGTGATTCACTGTTTGTCTCTTTAATGCAGCTGTCTGATCAAACACACTTTTTCTCCTGTTGTTTAGCCTCTGAAGCCTCTGAGCAGACGACTTTATTTACCTCTTATAGACCAGGGCTGCACAATTAAACAACACAAAATCGCAATTTTAATGGATGCAATTAGCAAATCACAAAGGCTGCAATGTTTGAAGTGCAAAAATTTCTTCCACAAAAAACAAAATGTCTTGCTTTGATTTGAATAAAAACTGCTAACACTGTAGTTTGGTTTTGTACAAGTGACAAAAGCGCCACCAAAAGCGATAAAAATGTGTTCAAAAGCGTCAAATACGAGCCTGCAAACAACAAACACAACTCAATGTACCAAAACGAGCAGGTAAAAGAGACAAAAACACAACTAAAAACAACAAAGACGAGTTTACATATGACACAATTGAACGTGACAAAATGCGGCTAAAAGTGTCAAAATTGTGTTTAAAATGTAAATTTGAACAAAATTTTTTTAGTAAAACAAAAATAGCAAATTTAATCACAATCGCGCTCAGAAAAATCACAATTAGATATTTTTCCCAAATCATGCAGCTCTAAACGTAACAACAACAAAAATTACAAAGTGAACATAAATCGTGATAAAATCGAAATCGTGGTCTGGCCCCAAGAAAACTGATAATAACTTTTTGCCATATCGCCCAGCCCTAGTTCCAGTCATCCTCGGAGGTTGAAATTTCCAAGTCCCAGCTTGTAAAGTCACACAGAAACACTCTAACATCTCGGAATTTCTGCTTGGAAACTTGGGCAACATTTCAGAACCATAGAACTATAATAAAACCTGAAAGATGAATCCAAGATGGCCGTCCTGTTTATCCCTATGGAGAGTGCTCATTGGCGCATGACCCCAAAAAAGTTTCTTACTTCCGCATTTACTTCCTGATACGAAGGCTGACATCTTTGTTTTACTTCCTGAAATGATGGCTGACATCTTTGTTTTACTTCCTGATATGACGGCTGCCATCTTTGTTTTACTTCCTGAAACGATGGCTGCCATCTTTGTTTTAGGGCGTCACGTGACGACAATCCCCCACTTCATATAAAAACGGTAATTTTGGTGATTTTAGAAACGGTAGAAAAGAACATTTCCTTCTATTTTATTTAAATACAGATAATAATTCAGTACTGTCTGCAATTATAATGTGACATTTGAGAAAAAGGCTGGTTCCAAGAGGCTGCAGTACCTCGCACGGCCACAAATCAATCTGGGACCACAGACAGAGGGGGCGTACCTTATCCAGTTCTTTTAATACATCCATGTTCAGAACCCTGAGTTAGAAAATCCAACATGGCTGCCCCCTTCGTTTGTATAATTTAACACCTGACATCTTCATTAATGGTCATACTTGTGTTATTTTTCCTTGCACTCATTGCCACTGAGCCTCTGCAGTTATAAATGCATTGTTGTGCTAATGTTGCTCATATCTACGTGGATTTAATGACCACAAAAACAGACATTCACTTTCAAACAGTGATTAACAATGTAATGTAATGTAATAACACTGTCCGGATTAATAGATAAAAGTCTATATGACTGTTCTTATCTTTTTCTAATTATGACTTAGTTTGGTGGGAGGGCACCTGTGCTAAATATTTATCATAGTGTTACGTTTGTGAATTTTCAGTTTGTGAAGAAATTCTGAAAAATAAAAGTTTAAAATTACAGGAAGTAGTGCTGAGTGATGTTATCAAAAAGACGTTCCATTGAAAATACAGAGACAACACATTTTTCAGACAGTTTAAACAATCATTGAACTAAATAAAGGTGTTATTAGGTATTATTAGTAGTTAAGTCATAACTCTTGTGTGATTTATATGGACTTTGGCCCTTGTTTTACAGTATGGTTGCTTGGTAACAGTTGTGGAATTACCTGTCAAACTGGGGACAAATCAGTAAAATGTTTAGTCAAATCTTAAATGTAATCATGTTGACTATGTTTTAGTGAAATGTGTCGTCTAAAGTGTCATATAGACTTTAACGACTGGAACACAGAAAAACATCTCTCCAAGGTCTGAGTTCTTAGCTCCGAGGACGACTGTAACTCAGCATTAGAGTTCCCAAAAATACATAATTTATGATGACGACAATTGAGAGGCCGTTAACACCACTTCACATTCTGGAGCCTCGCTCCGTGTGTCCCTGTAGGTCTGGCAGGGTTCCTCCTCCCTCTCCCTGGGCTCTCTGAAGCGGCCGCTGTGGGCTGTCGTTAGGGACAGAGGGATGGGAGGGCGGAGGGGAGCCCTGGGATAACTTCAAAGTGTGTCCATCTCTGAACGTGAGCTGGGATGATTAAAAAGCGACACTGTTTACTCTGCACTTCCCACATGGGCCCTGCGCTCCCCCTCCCTCTAGACTTCCTGTCCGTACTTCCTATCATCCTGGACGAGATAACGGCCAATGCAAAGCTCCTCGGAGCTCCTGTAGGCTGTGCGTCGCTGGTGGCTGCACACGACGTACACTTTCCCAAGTCTTGGTTTGTCTGTGAGAAACACGGCCGCAATTTATTTGAATTTCTGCTGTGTTCATTAAAGCACATGCATATTTATCATCTTAATGCCCCGCAGTTGTTTTGAGCAGAGGTGGTGTCTGGGCTGTGGCAGCTCTGTATATTAGGCAAGAGTAGACCTTATGGCACCTGTCTTAAAGCAGACTCATTTAAGGCTCTAAATCATGAGTGGGAAAAAAAACAACTTTCAAACTGGCTTTTGATTAAAGTGAACGTGATTATTTTAAGATTTTATTAAACATTTTGTGCCTGATTTGACAGTTTTCGTAATGTTTATAATGTTACTTCCTGGTTGGTCATGGGCAGCAAATATGACATAGTTAGGTAGGTAATTCCACAACTGTTTCCTAGCAACCATTTTGAAAACAAGGGCCAAAATCCATATAAATTAACCTTTATTTTGTTGAATAACTGTTGTGAGAAAAATGTGTCAGTTGTCTGTAAATTGTCTTTGTATTTTCAATGGTACGTCGCTTTTTGATGACATCATATAGCAACTCAGCATTACTTCCTGTAATTTTGAACTTTTATTTTACAAAATTTCTTCACAAGCTGCAACTTCACGGATGTAAAACTATCATAAAACTATGATAAATATTTACTACAGGCACCCTCTCACTAAATGCAGAATTAGAAAAACATGAGAACCTTCATATAGACTTTAAACATTTTGTAGAATACCTAGAAAAGGTTGTAATAGGTGTAAAGGTTGTAATCTTTTAGATATCCAGTTTGTTACTTCAAACCTAGCACATTTGAATTCATTTTGATTCTGTAAATATAAATAGAACAAGACAAAGAGAGCAACAAAGCAAAAAAAAAGAGTCTTGTCCAGAGAAAGTTGGCCTCTTCTGTATCTGTCCATCCATGTTCAGGTGCACTGCAAAAGGTGGTCTTTCCATTTTGTAATTGTCCAAAGTTATTTCTGTCCAGCCCTTAAAAGTCGACTCTGTCATGCAGCTCCTTGTTATTGATTTTTTGCTGTAGATAAGACTACATTCCACAGGTATCCATCTGTCGTTTCCATTGTTGGAGCTTTACATCTAAGATACTAGAGCTGCAGGATTTGGGGAAAATAACTAATTGCGATTTTTCCAGTATTGCGATTGCGATTAGATTTGCGATTTTAGTAATGGGATTCTTTTCAAAGTTTACATTTTTAATACAACCGGGAGAACTGACAACAAGATTTTTGTCATTTTGTCGCGTGTTTGTTTCACTTTTAGTCGCGTATTTGTCGCTTTAAGCCGCGCTTTTTGACACTTTCAGATGTGTTGTCAAGTTAAGTCACAATTTTGTCACTTTTAGACACGTTTGTTGCAATTGTGTCGCTCTTTGACACTTTTTTTTCTGTAATTTTTAATTCCATTTTTGTTGTTTTTTGTACACTTTTAGTCATATTTTTTATGCTTGTTTCAGAACATGTTTTAACAAGTCTAGACTACAGGGTTTGCAGTTTTTATACAGAATACAGCTGGATATTTTGTCATTTGTGGAGGAAGTTGCAGCCTTTTAGCGATTTGCTAATTGCGTCCATTCAAATTGCGAATTCGATTAATTGTGCTGCCCTTCCAGATACATTGTTTTATGAATTAATCTTGAAAGTGTCATACATCACTATTGTGGTCGCTTTAACTTAGCATGATTTGGATACATTCTAGTGACTCCTGGCTGTCAGTTTATCAACTTTTGCCTCCGTATCTGCCCTTTGGCGACATGACCACTCCAAGTACGTCTGAAATCACTATAAGCTCACAATTTCCCTGCGCTTTGCCTCAGCACCTGGTGGATGAATGCTGCCTTTTCTGTGATCAGACCGGGCCATCTGAGGACAAGCGCTTACTCTACCAGCAGAATATGATATCATGTTATACGCAGTAGTGTTGGTACAGAGATTAATCCTATCTGTTGTTTGCCCAAGCCGCCCAGGTTTACTCAGAATGTCAGAGCGCTCCCCTGTGTGCGACCTCTCAGACAGGCCGCACTAATGGCTTCTCCTGCCTCTGACAAATGTGCAGCCCGCAGCTCCGGAAACTACCGCTGTGGCTCTGATGCGGGGATGTTTCAGGGCACGAGGAAGACGAGGCAGTTACAGGGAAAACATGGCAAGTCTCTCAATCCCGCGTTCTCCTTTTTAACTCATTATAGCAGGTCTGGAATAGTGCAGTCAGTGGATCTCAGTTACACAACACATTCTTTAAATTTTCCCTTCACTCTGCTCCTCTATATCACGGTTTTATTCAACAAGTCCCTCCCTCCGCTCTGGTGCAAAAGAGCTTCGTTGACTCACTTAATTCCATGGTTTTTGTAGCACGCCCATGCAAACACACAAACATGTAGCGTTCAAGCATGTTGCAGTGCAGCAGTGTTGTTGTTTTTGTTGTATATTTATGCTGAGATCTAGAGTCTAAACATTTATATCTTCTTTGTGCATTGCATTTCTTCAAACCCCAACCACAGCTCTTAAATACATAATAATAATTAGTTGTAGTAACAGCTCCAAAGTCCTGGGAAAGCTGTTTCTAGAGGAGTCTTTGAACATTGCTTAAATTCAGCCTCGCAAAGCACCTCTGAACCCTGACAGCATGACTTTATGATGTCTAATTGATCTGGGGCAGAGTTGTGGAAAAGCAGGGCACACACTCTTTGTCTGGCCCTTCTTTCATTGTGCAGGTCTTAGAAAAGCTCTTCCCACCAGGGCGCTGGGGGAGCCGCCAGTGTGGGCAGCTGTTTTAAGTTGTGCCATTATGTGGCCTAGCATCGATTACAAAGGAGCGGAATGAGTCATCACTTAAGTAGTGCTATAAAAGAGCTCACACATGCACTCTTATATACACAATAGTGCCGCACGTATGCCTTTGATGGCACCATACCTGGCACAAGATTAGCTGGGGCGTTTTCAGGGTCAAAGGAATTCAATTATGTCTAAATCCAGGGTTAGACAAATAGCTTGGCATTTTTGCTCACCTTATGAGATGGAATCCGTGTCGACCTTTTGGGATCTGTCCTGACTGCGCAGGTCAAGAGAAGCACCTGTCTCTATCCAGTTGAAAGCGTTCCATCGAGAGCAGAGAGGAAAGACTGTTGATCCACTGTGGACAGAGGCCAAGCTCTCGCAGCATCCCCTGAGGATCAAGGCTACTGCTATTCAGGCAGATTTACAAGGAATCATATGGAGCAGATAGCATCTGTTTGCTTTGGAATTCTATTGGACATAAAGGATCTTTGACCTGATGCCAGTCAGCATTCTGTTCATTAAACCGCCCTGAAAAACAGATTTACTGTAAGGAAAAGGTTTTCGCATTTGGACACAACTTGGTTTGACTTGTTAGAAAATATGAAGTGTCTTTCTCTATTTACATTTCACAACTAAAGTCTAGGGCTGCTCGATTATAGAATAATAACTATTATTTAGGTCGTAATTGAAATTCCGATTATTCAAATGATTGTTTGCTTAGAAGAGAGATATGCATGTGTTTTAAGTGTTTTAAGTCTCGTCTTAAGACCCACTTTTATTCTCTCGCTTTTAACACCGCGTGAGTTGTGTGGTCCTCTGTGTTTTATCATTTTATAATTTATTTATTCTATTAATTTATTTCTATTTTATGGTTTTATCTTTTTGCTTGGATTTGATTTTACTGGTTTTACAAGCCGTAAGATCAAATTGAGTTGTTATTATGTACTTTGTTTTGCCGTTTTATGTTTGTCTGTGCAGCACTTTGGAAACGGTTATGTTTATGAAATGTGCTATACAAATAAAGTGGATTTGGATTTGGATCAGTGCCTAAAATTAACAAACACGTGAAATGAAAGTAAGTGATGTGTCTCAAAGAAATACAGAAAACATTCTCTACCAGACTCCACAACTTTTCCACTCGTGTGCATTGAACACTGTTAAAAGTTAATGTTAATAATTTGACTACTTAAACAATTACAAAACGTTTATAATTGCTTTGAGCAATTATCATAATTGAAATTTAAATTCAATTAATTGCACTGTCCTACTAAAAGGACTGATAACTCAATTAGTAGTTATACCTACAATTAAATTCTATTGTGCTGTATTGATCAAGATGCCTGTCGTTGTGTTCTGGTGCCTGGACTGTGAAATCACAGTCATACAAGAAGGAAACAGCTGAAATAATTCATTTTTTTACTCTGCCTTTAATTTATCAGATTGTTTCTTCCAAAGGACATTTTGTCACAATAATGAATGTTTTTTTTGTGTGTGTTGCTGATTTTAAGGATTTTGTGAGGACTTTTTTCTATTCAAAAGATAGCACTCAATCAACACTCATGAACTCTCATTTGTCAGTGTCTTGTTTTACCTTAAACCCTTCAGTGTCACAGATATTGTCTTAAAAATTAAGTTATTGCCGTGTCTCTTGTCTCTCACAGGAGTGGTGCATTGCTCACCTCCTTTTGATTGAACAGGCCGCTCTTGTGCTTGACTGCTCTTTAAAACAGTTGTAATTCATTGCACGTGCTTTAGGACAAAGATGGCCGAACATACTCAAACATGCTTCAGGAAGTGCTTCATTTGGTGAGAGCTCATAAACAGATGAATGCAAAACCCCGTCAAGTTAACATTTGTCATGGCTTCACAAGTAAATGCAGTTTTGACTTTGGTGGGAAAGTGTAATGATAATAATACAGTAATTATTATCATTACAGAGAAATAGTTTGTTGTTGTTTGGTAGCAATTGGTAAAATAAGCAGAAAATTGATAGCAATGACAATCTTATTTTAAATAACTTTTATTTGAGTATATTTTGTGTACTCGTCCTCCTCTGGACTCGACTGATTTTGTTAAGTTAATGTTTTCCCCTGAAGTTTGTTTAGGACTGTTCTGCTCCAATGCTCAGCTCAATGATCTGCAAAGGGAAGAGCTTTCACCTGCGCGACTGTCTGATTCTTTATGGATGTGTGTACAAGCATGAGTGCACCATTGTGTGTGTGTGTGTGTGTGTGTGTGTGTGTGTGTCAGAGGGAGAGAGAGGCGGAGCTCCCATACTGAGATCATTTACCTAACTCTATTAAGCAGGATCAAAGTGACTTGGATCTCTGTGCTGCATGACTACAAAAGGCATATTGTAACCCCAGATCCAGAAAGATAACACACTCCACAAAAATGCTTCATGTCTCCCCCAAGTCACATGGCGCTCCAAACAACAACAGCATGTCCTGTTTGTGACCTTTCACTGCTCTTTCAAAATGGCTTCAGTGTTACAGGACTTTAAGTTGAGCCCCATGCGGAGTTTTGTTTATTGAATGAACAAGGACTAATATTACAATTTGTGTGCTATAAATACTGTACGGAGTGATCTTTATCTTGATGCAAGTTTATTTTTCGCTATTGCAAAGTCAAATCTAATTCAACATTTTTCAAGAGTGCTTGGGCCTCCCCCAATGAAGGATCGCTCTGTGAAGGCTGATCATCATACTCTGTGTCACATGACTACCAGCATGAGACGAGTGTGCTCTCAGATGGACCAAATGAGAAATGCATGCTCTGCTCCAGATAAGCAGGGTCCTCTGTCTGTGTGCGTCTGCAGGGCCCTCTGTCTGTGTGCGTCTGCAGGGCCCTCTCTGTCTGTGTGCGTCTGCAGGGTCCTCTGTCTGTGTGCGTCTGCAGGGTCCTCTGTCTGTGTGCGTCTGCAGGGTCCTCTGTCTGTGTGCGTCTGCAGGGTCCTCTGTCTGTGTGCGTCTGCAGGGGCCCTCTGTCTGTGTGCGTCTGCAGGGCCATCTCTGTCTGTGTGCGTCTGCAGGGCCCTCTCTTCTGTCTGTGTGCGTCTGCAGGGCCCTCTCTGTCTGTGTGCGTCTGCAGGGCCCTCTCTGTCTGTGTGCGTCTGCAGGGCCCTCTCTGTCTGTGTGCGTCTGCAGGGCCCTCTCTGTCTGTGTGCGTCTGCAGGGTCCTCTGTCTGTGTGCGTCTGCAGGGCCCTTTCTGTCTGTGTGCGTCTGCAGGGCCCTCTCTGCAGGGCCCTCTCTGTCTGTGTGCGTCTACAGGGTCCTCTCTGTCTTTGATTTATCGACTAATCATGACTAGTCGACTATTAAAAATGATCGACTAATCGACTAATAATTACGGTAATAATCGTAATCGTTAACTGAACTAAACAGACTCCATAACAAATGTCAAAACCTTTTATAACAAAAACAGCGGCATTGTTACATCAAAATGTCCAAAAAGAGTAGATTACAGCTGATTTTAATCATTAACACACTTTATTCATAAATATTCTCGATCTAGAAGCCTTCAGTCCCATAGTTCAATCTTTATTTGGCTGATGATGTATTTAAAAGTCTAAATGTACAATAGAAATGATTGTTCGACCAAAATAATCGCTGACTAGTCGACTCCTGCAGTAATCGTTAGTGACAGCTCTAGAACGCTCCCTGAGAAGAAGCAGGAAGTACTGTGTATGAACAACATGTGCCATATGCATAAAATAATGAAATTCAACTTCTGAGTCGTTATGTTCTAGAGGCAAACAGAGATTATATTCAGTGCTCTTTTGACTGACTTTTTAATGCAGTTTGTACATGTTATAGAGATGTGCCCTTCACTAATATTGACCACAGAATCTCTTGATGAAATCTGTTGACGTTGTCCACTGTCCATTCCAGTCCCAATGTGCCATGTGAAATATATACTATTATGTTATTAATTACTGGGTTTCAGATGACATCACAACATTCCATCAGCCAATAATGGGGGGTAGCTAAAATAAATATTGTTAAACTGGTGTTTTTTTGTTGTAATACAGCAAGTTCTTGGATCTAGTTATTAATAGAAATTGTCGGGTTGAGATTTCATGCCAAAGTTCAATGTAATCAATAGGAAAAACTGTCTCTTGCCCCCCACATGACAGTATGACGTCATCCCATTCCAGAATCTGAAAGCCACACATTTAAATGCCTTTAATTTATATATGCATAAACTAAAATCTCTTTACATCTTTCCATATTTGTAAAAAAAAAAAAAGAAAAAAAAGAGGTAATTCCTGGTTGGAATGATAGTGGTCAACTTTTGATTGCGATGGCTCTATAAATAACACAGAATGTTCAGGTCAAAAATCCACTGTTTGAAGTAAACACTCATCCGCTGCTGCCGCTCAGACACGAATGTTTTTCAGGGCTTTTGGAGCTAATATTTGTCACTGAGATGTACGGCTGCAACTAGCGATTATTTTGGTGATTGAGTCTAGCAATTATTCCTTCAATGAATTGATTAGTTGTTTAAAGACCCTTAAATATGACAATTGCACTAAATTTTACCCAGATAAAACTGAAGTGAAGGTGTTTGACGACATCCTGGAGGAGAATATTTCTAAATGAACAAGGATTTTTATCAAAAACACACAATTGACATGTTTCCTGTGTGTTTTTTGTGCCATTCCTGGTCTGTCTGAGTAATAAAACCTCTTCTTTCAGCACATACAGTGTTTTGGAGTCTGTGTATCGACCAGTTAACGATTACTCGATTATTTAATTAGTTGACAACCATTTATATAATTGATTAGTTGCGATTAATCGATTAACTTGTTGCAGCCCTACTGAGATGACACTGTGGTGATTGTCTTTTAGTCACGTTATTGTCACTTTTAGTCACGTTTTTGTCATGTTTATTTGTGTTTTTGTCACATTTTTGATGCCTCTTGTCACGTTTCTGACCTGTTTCAATACATTACTTCATGATCGGTCAGAAATACCTTGAAACCAGTGAAATATTCTGCACCACATGAGCAATTAAATCTCATCGAGTCAAAACTGCTCAAATCCAAATAAAATAATGAATTCGAGTCATTTTAAGTAAGCTGTACACAGACTGCTATCTCTATCTCTGACTATTTAGTGGGGCTGTGATCCTTTAGTCGTTTCGATTAATCAGTCGATGGCGTCTAAGTCAACATTTTTATTAGTCGACCGATTACTTTATTACTTTATAAAATCTTAAATAAAATAATAAATGAGTAAGTGTTTGAACTAAACATTTATCTTGATTTGAGGATTTTCTGACTGTTTTTAAAAAGATTTATCAATGTAACAAGCATAAAATGTCTTACTTTACTTAAAATAAGAAAAACATAAGAACTGAGATTTGAGTAAAAGAAAAAAAACTACTACACAAAGAAAAGACTGGTTGTTTCATTAGCAAATCTTATTTTAAGATGGTAAAAATATACTAAAAGTAAGATAAATATTACTTAACTCAAAGCATATTATCTGATGTTGAATGTCGAAAACAAAGATGACAAGATGTGAGTGAGTCAGCTGAAGATTTTGGAGAGAATCTTGAATTTAATCAAACTTATAACATCTAACATATAAATAGACTTGTGTATTTGTACTTCTCTGCATAAATAGTTGTTTTAGCATGAATTCCAGTGCAGTTTGGGTCAGAAACATGGACAGACTTCATAGTTTGAATATATTTTTGCCGCAACCCCTTTTGACTAATGGGTCGATAAAGCAGGACTTTAGTTGACCAGGAATTTCTTTAGTCGACTACAGCCCTACTATTTTGGAGCTAATATTTGTCACTGGGATGACACCGTGGTCCTAACATCTCGCTCTCAGGAGGATTTCGTGACTTACCCCACAAACATCTGACCTGTCGTGTCCCGCAGCCACAGGACTCTGTATCCAGGAGACTTGAGTCAGTTGGCCGTGACCTCCGGACAAGCTCTAATCAAACTGGCCCCTCACCGCTTCTCCCTCTCGCCTAAAGTAAACGCCTTGGCAGCCAAAAGGAATGCTGATGGCCTGCTGTTTAGGGCTCTCCGAGAGGGATCCTGACGCCCCTCATGTTTAACCCACACAGGCAGTGGTGTACACAAGCTGCGACAGTTGGCCAACACAAACAGCTCAACCTCTTCAGCAGCGGAAACACAAATGATCTCATTGTTGAACTTGCTCAAATATGCGATCTTGGCTTTTTCACGGAGGCTCGCTGCATCGGTCTGCCTTCACATTTCTTCTGTGACTTTGGAGGGAAGTGACAGCGCCGGAATACCAAATGCATTGTGGTTGCATAACGTGGTGTTGACTGTTATTCCTGCAGTCTGTTTGTGCTGGTCTCAATCTCAACAGAGAAAACACATTGTTTCTGTGTGAAAGTCAGCTGCCCTTGGTGCTTGCTGGAATCAGGTGGGCGGATCAAAAGGCAGCTTTACTTGAGCCAACAGGGCCCTGGTATCTCATCAGGGCCGTTCACCTGATAACCTCCACCGCTGCAGCCAAACAAAGCAAAGACACATAAAAGTAGTATTTGACAGCTAACAAGCCTTGTCTTCAGGGCTGGATGGACTTGGACATGAGCCTTTGGTGACTCTAGCAGCCCACGTTCTCTCAAACTCTGCAAAAAATGACTTTCTAGATGACTTGAAATGTCTCAATTTCAGGATATTCGTCTTAATTGCAGATGTTTCGACTAGTTAAGGCTATTTATTTGATGGGACTAGAGGATTTTACTTGTTTTATTACATTACTTTACGTCACTTTTAGACACGGTTTTGTTGCTTAAGATGGGGTTTTGTCACGTAAATCACGCTTTTGTCACTTTTATCGCATTTTATCACTAGTTAGTCGCGCTTTTGTCAAATTTTTGTCACTTTTAGTCATGTTTTTGTCACTTTGGTAGCATTTTTGTTGCGTTGTTGTCACTTTAATCACGGTTTAGTCATTTTTAGTCATGTTTTTGTCACTTTTAGTCACATTTTGTCACTTTTAGTTGCGCTTTTGCCACTTTTAGCCGCTCTTCTGTCAAATTTTTGTCACTTTTAGTCATGTTTTTGTCACTTTGGTAGCATTTTTGTTGCGTTGTTGTCACTTTAATCACGGTTTAGTCATTTTTAGTCATGTTTTTGTCACTTTTAGTCACATTTTTGTCACTTTTAGTTGCGCTTATGCCACTTTTAGCCGCTCTTCTGTCAAATTTTTGTCACTTTTAGTCATGTTTTTGTCATTTGTCACGTTTTTGTTGCTATTTCTCGTGTTTTTTGTCACTTTTGGTTACGTTTTTGTCACTATTCGTCACGTTTCCATCACTTTTAGCAAGTTTTTATCACTTCTAGTTTTTGTACTTTCAGCAGCGTTTTGTCACTTTTTTGTGAAGTGATAAAAACATGACTAAAAGTGTCGCTTTTAGTAGTATTTTTCTCACTTTAGTCGCATTGTTGTCACGATATGACATGTTTTTCTCACTTTTATTCTTATTTTTGGCACTGTAGTCGCGGTTTTGTCACTTATAGCCAAATGTGAGTCATTTGTAGTCGCGTTTTTATCAGTTTAATCGTGTTTTTGTCAGTTTAGTCATGTTTTTGTCAGTTTAGTCGCTGTTTTGTCAGTTTAGTCGCGGTTTTGTCACTTTTAGCCAAATGTTTGTCACTTGTAGTCGCGTTTTTGTCAGTTTAGTCGTGTTTTTGTCAGTTAAGTCATGTTTTTGTCACTTTTAGTCGCACACACATTACTTCTTACTTACAGGATAGGATAGATTGTTTTTTTTCTGCTCACTGACTGTTATTCCTCTGACTGCTGTGATGGCGCAGCGGTGTAACTCTTGGGTCGACAGGTTAGTCTTGCACCACAGCGGCCCCACGAGCTGCTTTTAAGACTAAACCAGAGCTGCATGTGGTTTGGTGTTTGCTGCGTTCGCTCTTAGATTAGAGAAGCTGGTTGGCAGAGGATCGGCTAATGACATGTCTACGAGCTCTGTAAGTCTGTCTGGGGCCCCAACGCAAAACGCACACACACCTATACACACAGGCTCTGCACCGTTACCGCTTTGGGGTAAATTTGGCAACGTGGAGTCACAAAGACAGGCTAACATTGCGGCGATGGACACAGCCTTACATTTATAAGCTTTGCCAAATGAGATGTGACATGGTCGGCCACTAATAGTCGATGGCCTGCAGATGACATATAATGTTCCACTCATCGTAAGAATGACATTAAGCAGAGCATTACGTACACTAGAGCCGCACGATTTGGGATAAATGTCTAATTGCGATTTTTCTGACCAGCTTCGCGATTGGTTTTGCGACTTCTATTTTTAATTAGGAGATTCTGTCCGAAGTTCACGTTTTAAACATAACCAGGAGAATTGACAAAAAGACGGAAATATGAGCTTACGAATTAATGAAAGAATTACGCGTTTCAACGCTTTTGCCACTTTTTGTCACGTTTTTGTCCCTTTTGGTGCTGTTTTTGTCGCTTTCAGTTGCTTTTTTGTTGCTTTTAGTCTCATTTTTGTCCCTTGTAGTCAAGTTTTTTCACTTGAGTCGTGTTTTTTTGTTCCTTCTAGTCAAATTTTTGTCACTTTTAGTTGGGCTGATGTCACTTTAGTCCAGTTTTTGTCATTTATAATCATGTTTTTTGTTATTTATAGTCACTGGAAACGGCTGCTTCTTCTGGAATTTCCCCATTGTGGGACAATTAAAGGATCTCTCTCATTCTCATTCTCATTTTTGGTATTTATAGTCACGTTTTTGTTATTTTTAGTGGTGTTTTTGTCATGTTTTTATTGCTTTTAGTTGCATTTTTGACACTTTTATTCAAGTTTTTGTCACTGTTTATCACAATTTTGTCACTTTTAGTTGTGTTTTTGTCACGTTTTTAACATTATATTGCGTTTTTGTCACTTGTTTCAGACTGTTCTTTTTAATGCAGAATAAAGCAGGATATTTTGTTGTTTGGACAAAATTATTGCCTTCGCGATTTGCTAATTGCATCCATTCAAATTGCGATTGGATTTCGATTAACGGTGCAGCCCTGGCATTACGTCTTTGCGAATGTTAAATAGAAGATCACAAGATACCGCTCCACTTTCTAAAAATAACATCTGAACATCGTGCCACTACAAAAAGTTGGGCAATGATGTTATGATAGATTAACAACGCATTTATTTTGGCCTAGTTCCACTTGTCTTGTCGGTGTGTTTTTACTTGATGGAGGCAAAATCGCAACTGATTGTGTGAAGCTAAGGCTGTGCTGGTGAACGCGTGATCTGCAGCCTTATTAGAAGAGGTGTCCAATTAGTGCTAATCCCTCCGTGCATACTTTCCACTTGTCTGTTAGTACATGCTAGGAATGCTCTTCAGAAAACGTGTTTCATATCTTTGAGTTGGCAGAGATGCAAGCAAATGTCTTAATACTGTTTATACTGTTCTTAAGCTGAAGTGTCCCTCAACAGTGAAAAATCTAATGGCTTGTAGGTACTTGAATGTTGTTAGCAAACCTTTTATGCTCTGGGAATAGTCAATTGTGTGTATTATGACTCAAAGTTTTAAGAGCGTATGACAGGTTAGACAACACACGTAGTAAACCTGATTATATTTAAGATTTTGCTAAACGTTTTGCCAGTGGTGGAAAAGAAAGACGTACAAAAGATAAAGTACTGTTAAGCAACATTTTTCACTTTTTGCAGTGGATTTTACTTGTACTTCACATGTCAGTCCTTTTTACTCCACTTCATTTTTAAGTTGGACTGAAAAGTAGAAAGTACTTTTCATTTGGTTTGAGTTATTTTTAGTAGAATCCACAGAAAATGTAAGAAATGTATTCGCATTGACCTTGTTGACCGGGTATGGGTACTTTAAAGTAAACTTTATTTGTATAGCGCTTTTCACAGACCGAGGTCACAAAGTGCTTCACAAGCAACAATAAAATTTGCAGTAAGTACAAAATAACATACAATAGATTGTAATTTTACAGTATTTTATCATTTTTTGTTCCTGTATCTGTACTTTTATTTAAGTAACAATATGTAGTACTTCCATGAATGCATTTTAATATTTGTCCCCAGTTTAATACGTTACTTCCTGGTTGAACATGAGCAGCAGATGTGACATGCTGTGTTTATGTGGTCCTCGGGAAAATGTTGTTGAAAAATGCACATGAACGAACATGAAGTCAGGAAAACAACTCAGAAACTCAGGTGAGAAGCTGCTGCCCGACTTCAACACCTGACGTCACATCCTGTCTGAGACAGACAAAAATCTGTTGATGTATCAAATTGTCTTAATTATTTGAGGTCACTGACTAGCTTTACTGCATTTGGAGATTTATTGTCAGTCGTTTATTTCATAAGAGCAACAGATTTGCGCAAGAAAAATCCATCACAGTTTAATTAAATACAGATGCAATGTTAGCTTGCTGAGTATGATATGTTTAACAACAACTCTCACTGTTAGCTCTGTTAAACTCTGATTTTATTATTGGTGACAATTTTCTGAGATAAAAGCACATAAATGAAAAAAAGTCGGAAATTCGAGTTCCCGAGTTCCACATGAACGCAGCAACAGATATAACAGGTATAATTCCACAACTGTTACCATAGCAACCACACTTTTCACTTTGCAAGGCCCAAAATCCATATAAATTACATGGTAGTTAGGAAAGTTAGGTTAGCAATAAATAATACCCCATAACACCTTTATTTTGTTAAATGATTCTTTAAACTGTCAGAAAAATGTGTCAGTTGCTGTAAATTGTCCATGTATTTTCAAATCTGTCGCCTATTGATGACATCACAAAACATAACACTACTTCCTGTAATTTTTATTTTTCATAATTTCTTCACAAACTGCAACTTCACTGAATACCACATGTAATATCTCCAAACTAAGACCCTCCATTTGCACTTAAACAGGCCAGTTCCCAGGGTTGCCAGATCCAAATGACCAGGGCAGCACATGTGGCCGTTGGGTGGTGGGGGGTGCAGGTTTGGTGAGGGCAGTGGTGCGTTTATGCAGTTCTCTGACCTACCTCTATGCCGCTGACTTCCACTGTTTGCCCACTCTGTTAACCATTACCAAAGGGCTGTGTACCTTGGCTGCGGCCCAGTGCTCTTACACATACTGTGGGCCTTTATCAAAGAGGACCTGCACTACAAGCCTTGGAGTCCTTCCAAAATGCCCCAGCGCCAGTCTGGGCTTCAAGAACTACATCTCGGCACTGTTTTGTGTCCCCATCTCGCTCCCCTCCGCCCACTGCTGTTTCCATAATCCCACGACTGCAGCACCAGGGTTAAACCAGTGGAGGAAGAAGTACTCCATTGTGTTACTTAAGTAAAAGGACAGACACATGAGTGAAAAAAATACTCACGTAATAGTAAAGGTAGCAAATAAAACATCTATTTAAGTAAAAATGTATCTGATGTATCTGTTTAAACATTTACTTTAAGAATAAAATGTTAAAGTGTTTCACACACTTTTTGTAAACTTTTAAAATGTTAAACGTTGTGGTTTACGTAAAGACTTTTGCTGACTTTGGTTAACAGGAACAATCGATTTTTAAGTGAATTATATTGTTGTTTGCTCAAAGCCAGAGCTTGAAGTCATAACCTTTAGTCACCATGAATGCACTAAAAATAAGTACTTTCTGCTTTTCAATCCAGTTCAAAAATGTAAAGGAGTAGAAAGTATAAATATCTGCTCTCAAATGTAGTGAAGTAAAAGTAAAAAGTATCCCAAATACCCTTAAAGTAAAGTGCAGATGCCTGATTTTCAGCTTTAGAACAGGGCTGCAATGAAGGGTTATTTTAGTAATCAATTAACCTTTTTTACAAAATTTGTCTGAAATGAACACAAAGTGGGGTGCACGGTGGCAGAGCGGCTAGAGCGTCTGCCTCCCAATAAGGAGATCGTAGGTTCGAATCCCAGACCACCCCAACATCGTGGTATTGAATTCCGAACCACCTTAACATCACACGATCTCTCTGGGTGGAGTCTGCATGTCCTCCCCGTGTTACCGTGGGTTCTACCCGGGTTCTCCGGCTTCCTCCCACCGTCCAAAGACATGACTGTGTAGGTTAATTGACAACTCTAAATTGTCCCTAGTGAATGAATGTGAGAGTGAATGGTTGTCTGTCCATGTCTCTGTCTCTGTGTGTTAGCCCTGCGACGAGTTGGCCACTGTTCAGGGTGTACCCCGCCTAAGGCCCAAAGTCACTGGGATAGGCTCCAGTCACCCGCGACCCCTAACGGGAATAAGCGGTAGAAAATGAATGAATGAATGAATGAACACAAAGTCTTGTCGCTTGAAAACATCTTTGTAACAACAAAACAGTTATTTTCATTCAAAACACACATTTTAGACGTTTCTTGTGTGATTTGGAGTATTTCCTGCTCTGTCTGAGTCATAAATCCTGCACATGAAATGATTTGGAGTCTGTTTGCTATTCAGAAAATGATTATTTGTTTACTAAACTATTATTGTTATTTCATTAAGCGATTAGTTACGATAAATCAGTTATCTTGTTTCATCCCTTTCCACCACTGGGTTAAACTAACTTTGTCCTTGTGTTTGCAAAATAATACTTTCCATAATAACTTGTGTATATCTGAAACTCTTTGACTTTCACTGATTCTGTCGCTGAAAGTGCTGCATAAACTCAGCATTTTGTCACAAAGACTATTGACGTGGCATTTTATTATCATTTTCTGTGATCTTGTTATGACAGATAAGAAATAGCAGCCAGAGTGTTCCATGAGCATTTTCTTCGCGTGTAATTGTGATAATCAGTTGTTTGTTGCTATCTTGTTATATTGAACATTAAAGTCTTATGATGGCTTCATTATCTACATTATCTGTGTGTTTACAGAGAGCCCGCCTGATAGCCTCATTGATTTAGACAGTTAAAGCATGGTATTAATCACATTTCAAGCTATTTCTGGATCAGTAGATAACACAATGAAACTGGGAAAGCTGCATCGATGCGGCTGAAGACTTGCAAATACTTTAAAGCTTCACAAGATGCAGAGGAATCACAAGGTTTGATTGTCATCGCATAATGAGACAGAAAAGATGTAGGAAATGGCAATTTGTGCTTTTGACATGACAGAATGTGGTGGGAAATTGTCATTTCGGAGGAAAAAAGGCTTTGAAAATGTAACTCTGCAGAGAATTAGAACTACAGATGTTCTAACTTAAAGGAAAAACAAATTTGTGTCTGGCAGGAGAGTCGGCTCAAACAGACTGACAAGTTGTTTTAAGGTCGTTGTCTTTGATGTGCCGTCTACCTTTGAGACTGTTATTTTAGCACTATCTCTAGCCTAAATAACGAGAGCATTTGTTTATAGTTTGATGGTGACTAAAGCATCTGACAGGTTCCAGGTGATTGCTGTCTCCACGCCTCTCTCCTTTAGTGTCTGCGCTGAGCTCTCTGTCTCACATGGGTGCAGGGGCGGCGCACTGAGGGGGGTCAAGGGTACTGGTTTATCGGGGCTCAGGGCAGGGAGGGGCCTCAAAATCATGTGATGTTTTCTTCTCATTTGCATTTTACCTTCCCTTTAATCTATTTGTGTTGTAATAAAATGTATTGTCGTTGAGAGACTGAATAGAATTATGCAGGACATCTGAGGGCCCCATCCCTAAAAAGAGGAAAATCATTTATCTTTCATCTCATTTAAGCCGAGTTGTTAACAAACAAAACTAGTGATTATAATTTGCAGTTAGTGTATTTTCTTCGTAATATGTTTTGAGATGTTTGTGAAATTGGTTTGGTATTTATTGCAAAAACAAACAGTACTGTATCATAGTGACATAGGAATCAATAGGATGATCAATTGTAGGGTTGCAAAATGTATTGAAATCGAATCAAAATTGCAATTTGAATTGAACTCAATTAGCAAATCAAAAAGGGTACAATTTTATACATTTCTTTTGCAATAATTTCCTCCACAAACAACAAAATGTTCTGGTTTATTCTGCTTAAACCTGTTATTTAAATATGTTATATCTTCTGAAATGACAAAAACGTGTCTGGAAGCAACAAAACTGCAACTGAAAATGATAAATTGCGACTCAAAGTGGCACTGTGAAAAAACGTGACTAAAAGTAACAAAAAACGCAACCAAAAGCAACAAAAAAGTGGCTAAAAGCCACAAAACGCAGCTACCATCGACAAAAATGCAACTTAAAATGACAAAAACATGACTAAAAGCAACAAAAGTGCTTCTTAAAATGACAAAGTGAAATAATGTAGCTAAAAACAACAAAAGCACAACTAAAAGCAACAAAAAGTGACAAAAAACACGACTAAGAGGGACAAAAACGCAACAAAAGTGTGACTAAAAGCTTCAAAAGCATGACAAAAACGCAACTAAAAGAGACAAAAGTGCTACCAAAAGCAACCAAAACGTGACAAAAATTTATAAAAACTTTCTGAAACACGTGATTCTTATATTAGTTGTCAATTCATATTTTAGTGTTTTTGTCACTTCTCCTGGACATGTTTAAGATGTGAAGTTTGAACAATACTAATCGCAATCGCAATACGGGTCAGAAAAATCACAACAAGTATTTTTCTAAACGTCAGTGAAAAAGTAACAATAATATTCAAATTTTTGGGAATAAATCATATACAAAATTATGTATTCAGGGCCCACTGAGAAGGTTTGTACCTGGGGCCCAGAATGCAGTGCTACGCCCCTGTATTAATGCGCACATGGCCGGCGTCTGTGGAGGTAAACACGGCCACTGCGAGATGTGGACAGTGGTGTATATTAACGTCAGGTGTTTTCTAATCGACATGTAAACACGAGCAAACTTTGAAGTGCGTTTCAAAGTGATGTCAGATTCCCCGCTGTCGTTTGACCTCTGAGTATCTCCTCCTTTCTCGACCTCTCCATCGCTCACTTCCTCCTCGCAGCAGGACGTCCTGACCACTGGCCTGAGAGGAGAGCAGCCGGCGGTCATAAGACATTATCTCTAACTGGTAATTAAGTCTGAGGATATGCTTTTTCCTTCAACCAGGAAGTGTGATATACAGTTTGTTTTGCCTTTTTTCTTCTACTTGGACTGCTCAATTATGAAAAAATAATAATCTGAATCTGCATCGGCGTGTTGAAAATGAAGAGAAGAAACAGATGAAATAAAGTCCAAAGCAAAATAGATAGTATTCTTCAATTTATTTTATATAAAGAGATGAGAACAGAGCAGTGCCACATTTGTAATATAAAATTCACACACCTGGTCCCTGACATCAAATTTAAAACCTCCAAACTTAAAGTCTATATATGACAGGTTCTCATGTTTTCCTAATTATGACTTAGTTTGGTGGATAGCGCCTGTGGTGAATATTTCTCATACTTTTACATCTATGAGGTTGCGGTTTGTGAAGAAATTTTGAAATATAAAAGTTGAAAATTACAGGAAGAAAAACAGAATCCTTCTGTGATGTCATCACTAGGCGACGTACTATTGAAAATGCAGAGACAATTTACAGCAACTGACACATTTTTCTGACAACAAAATAGCATCGTAAAAATAACAAAAATAGAGGTGTTATCAAGTATTTTTTATTGTCAAATCCTAATTATTGTGTACTATTAATGGATTTTTGACTCTTGTTTTCAAATTGGTTAGAATGACCTCTAACTGTGTCACATTTGCTGCTCATATTCAACCAGTAAAATTACACATTTTACGAAAACTCTCAAACTGAGGATAAATAGGCAAAATTTTCAGTAAAATCTTTAGTATAATGTTCACTGCATTTAAATGATTGTTCTTGTGGTTATTAGTTAACAAAGAGCTGATGAGTCCCGAGTAACCTTTCATACTTTAATTTTTTTTTAATTTCTGGAAAGTCTTTGGGAAAAATAAATGGGAAACGTATTTCCGGAACCAAGTGGTGGGCGGACACAGTTATTAAGGTTTATTAATGTTTTTTTTGGAGACCTGCCAGCTTGTTGCATCACACTCAAGGTGTGAGCGTTACCAAACACATTCTGATTAAAGTTGACTACCATTAAGTGGCATTAGGCGGCGGAGCTGTTTGATGTGTGTGATCTGGTCTTTGTAGTTTGTTATGTAACTTGTGCATTCAACATTTTCTCTGAATACGACTGAACTGAAAGGCTGAAGAGAGAGGGACTTGGACCAGGCCTCTGAACCCACAGGTGCTGTCACAATACGAAAAATTCAAACTCGATATCAATACTAAGAATGTACTCAGTTCTCAATACTGATTTCGATAAGGTCAAGGTTTTAGACATTTTAAAAACAAAATAATTGCACTTCCTTTTAGGGCTGCACAATTAATCAAAATGGAATAAAAATCACAATTTGAATGGACGCAAATCACAAAGGCTGCAGTTTTTAAAGTGCAATAATTTCGACAACTGTGTTATACTGCATAAAAACTGCTAACGCTGTAGTTTAGATATGTTAAAACAAAACAACAAAATATAACCAAAAGCTAAAAGCTCCAACATTGCAACTAAAAAAGACAAAATGCGTCTAAAACGATAAAAACGATACTACTAGTGTTTGTATCAATTTAGTTCAGATGTTAAATATTTTTGACAAACCTAACTCAACTAATTCAATATTTTTTCTTAGTTTCCTGATAATGATATTCAGACGATATTATGTCAGTCCATCAGAAATGTGCTAAAACATGTCTTTAAACGTATTCGTTTAGGTTTAAATATCAGTCAAATGTGAAATGTAAGTAAAACTAATCACAAAAGTTCAGAAATATCACCTTATTCCCTTACTTTAAAGTTTACAACATACAATTTTTTCATTTTAATGTTTAGTCAGCTCTTTTTGTAACATTTTTACTATAAACAATATACTACTGTTCAGATTTGCACATCTCTAAAACACCATTCACAATACTATCTCGAATTCGATACTGTAAATTGTCCACTCCTAGTTAAACCCACATGTTTTGCATGACTGTTTCTCCGTCAAGCCGCTTAAAAGTGTTTCTTCCTCGCTGCCAAACCTAACAGTGGTGCTAGTCTGGGAGGAGAGAGGACAGTAGCGTTCAGAGGGCTTTTCCTCCACGCCTATGACGCCTTTTGTGTTGGCACATAATGATTTCCTTTTGGGTCACCTCTCGAGCCTTTCAGGGCAGTGAAAGAGGATCTGTCCAGGGCCTCTCCATTACATAGCCCATCAGATAGAGAACACTAGATAAGTCCCCCCTGTATAATAAATGTCTCATATTTGATCTTAACAGGTGGGACCGATCTCACCATAGCGTAGCCAAGCAGCCTCTCTGGGGACAGTGTCCACAGTAAGCACACCTGCTCTCAGAAGGAGACAGTAGAGTTCATGCAGAGACAAGGTTTTAATCAAAAAATACTCCTCAACATTTCAATTGAGTGGCAGCACAACTGATAAAATGTGTTTTCTTTTACCTAATTTTTGTCCGTAGAGCTTTTGTTTTGCTCAAATAGACTTTATACAGCAAAATGTAAACAAAAAGTAGTTTCTCTGTTGTTGCTCCGACTGCGCAAAGCATAGCTTGTTGGCTAACGGGTGTTCAAGATTAAAGTACATGTCACAGGTTAGACATTTCATTAAAACATAGTGAACATGTTTATATTTAAGATTTTGCTTAATATGTTGCCTATTTGTCCCCAGTTTTTCTCAAGTTTATAATGTTACTTCCTGGTTGGACATGAGCATCAGATGTGACATAGTTAGAGGTAAATCCACAACTGTTACCTAGCAACCAGACTGTAAACAAGGACCAAAATCCATTGATGACATCACAGAGGGATTCTCTTTTAATACTTAGCACTACTTCCTGTAATGTTAAACTTTTATTTTTCAAATTTTCTTCATGGATGTAAAACTATGATCAATATTTACCATAGGTTAAATCCCTCCAAACTAAGTCATAATTAGAGAAACATCAGAACCTGTCACTATAACTGGACACTATAACTGCCGTACAACAATTAATTTCCTAAAAACAGAAACATCTTATTTCAGGACAGAATGATGATGAGTTCAACTGTGTTTAATCCCAAAGTCTGTGTCAGTGATAAGCGTGAGCGTAGCTGCAGTGTTCCTGTTGTTTATCTAGTTTTCTACAACTGTTTACTTGTTTTTTCTTTTTTACATGTCAGATACAAACTCAATATTTATCAGAATTGTAGACGTTTATATTTGTCATCAGAGTTTAGCATCCTTCTCACCTTTTGATTGTGGTTTTAGTTTTTACAGGCGATACTTACCATCGACACACTGTAAAAATTCAAACGCTGTGACGTCACCTGCATAACTTCTACAGAAGCCTCTTTCACCCTCACCTTGTCGCATTTTTCACTCAAAACACCCACAGCTCTCCATTTCCTGTAACTCCACGTCAGGACGGGTCAAAGGTCAAGCCCACCGCACTTCGTCAGCGTCTGTAACCTCTCGGGAAAAGCTTTACGAAGCCAATCTCAAGCAGGTTAACCCCGCGCCGCTCTGCCCCGCGTCCCCCGCAGCGCACGACAGCTCACCTTTGCCTCGGGAGTTCAAAGTTCACCGGCCGGGCAATGATTGACACAGTGAACCGCTTTTAACGGCGGAGAAACACACAGGGCGATCAAAAGGAGGACGACGGGAGACAGCTTGGCTCCTGAATAGACAAGGGATCATAAATAGGGAGAAAGTAAATAGTGGAGTCTGAATGTCAGAGGCGGCCTTGTTAGCAGGTGTAGTGTTGCAGGGGACTCTGGAGACGCGGGACGCAACCCTAGCTCCGAGTTATGCCTCCTCGAGCTGCGCGGCTATGAGATTTCCCTCCTTAACATTCACCACCAGCAGCAGTCGAAGCACTCAACCTGTCAATCATTTTTCAGGGTGACACTTTCCTCGAAGGGGATTGGCCGCCGAGCGTAGGGGTGTGTCCCTTCAAACGGTCCACTGAAAGCTCACCGTTGCAGTCCCGCCCATCGCTTCAGTTAGCTCTTTGTGCCCTGGTATGGTGGAAGCACAGTGACCTCTTTTTGAAGTTTGTCTGCTCCCCTGGTTGAGTTTGTTTATCCAAGTTTTTGACAAATAAGTTACAATAAGGCTTAGCAGGAAGACGATTTGTTTCATCAGAAATTAGTTTGGTGGGAGGGCACCTGTGGTAAATGTTTATCATAGTTTTACACCTTTGAAGTTGCAGTTTGTGACAAAAAAGGTATAAAACGACAAGAAATAGTGCTGAGTTCTAAAATGGAATCCCTCTGTGATGTCATCAAAAAGCGACGTGCCATTGAAAAGCCAGAGACTATTTACACACATATTATTTTGACAGTTTAAACAGTCATTCAATAAAATGAAGCTGTTATCAGGTATTATTATTTGTCAAATCATAACTATTGTGTAATTTACATGGATTTAGGCTCTTGTTTTCAAAATGGTTGCTATGGTAACAGTTGTGGAATCACCTCTATGTCATATTTGTTGCTCATGTTCAACCAGTAAGTACAATTATAAACTTTACAAAAACTGTCAAACTGGGGACAAACAGGCAAAATGTTTAGTAAAATCTTTAATATAATCATGTTCACTACCTTTTAGTGAAATGTGTCGTCTAACCTGTCATACAGACTTTAAATGCTGCCAAATTGCTTGCTTTGAATTTTACAGTGCCATTGTGCTTTTCTCAGTTCAAAATGGAAAAATGAAAAATCCACCTTTTAAAGGGGCTGTACCTGATTTTTGAAACGTGAAAAGCAGAACTAGTTCATGTACTAGCTCTATTTGGGTGAAAATGAGACCACAGCGCTTCCTCTGCATCTGTTTATTCTATGAGAAGCGGGAAATGCACTGTTGGCATGCTAATGTTTGTTAACTTTACCCGCAACAGCAAAACTTGCTTGTGAAAAGTGCTTATAAACTGATCGCAGTGAATATTTAGGATGCTGGGACTGCATTAGGAACATGAGCGATACATGTGACTGATGTAAAGAGTTAAAAACCAACTATTTCCGTTTTTTCAAATTTCAGAACTGTAAAAATAAGGTACAGCCCCTTTAAATATTCAGTGCATAGATTTTCAAGTGCAGTTTAAATTCAGAGTGTGAAATTCTGCTCCTCCTGAGTCACTTTTTCATCCCAGTTTGCCTCTGATTTATAAATATAGTTTGTTAAATGGTGGGCCTCAGCTGAAATCTTGTCCAGAGCCGGCCCTGGTTTGTGGCGTTGGAGACAGATATTTCCCCGTGTTTCTGTTATGCGCCCTATAGACTCCTCCGCTGCTGTCGTCGTGCACCCGCTCCTGTTACCGCCTCATATTTTTAGATCTCTTATCTGATATCGTCATGGCGATGCAGAATAAACAAGACGTTTTCAGTTAGAACCTGTCTCCGGGGTCCTTTGATCAGCGAGGGTTTTTATTCTGCCAACAAGCTTGAGAGGCAGGAAGTGGTGAGAAAACAAAAGTGCGACTGTGTGGGAAAAGAAAACTCAGTCGGGATTGAAAGATGGACCTGATAATATCTGTCGAGCGCGGGATTGTGTTGTCATCTCAGAGAATGTTAGCCTAACGTTTAAGCAATGGAGATTTTAAGATGCTAAATACTAAACTTGGATTAATTCTGAGGTATTCTTACTGTACATTGTGAGTTATGTATTTACCAGTTGTGACCCTGCAGCTTATTGGTTAAGTTCCCTGTCAGTCATGTTCTTTTGAAATCTGGGAGACAGGATTTGATTCTGGACCAAAATGTCTTTGCAAAGTTTTGTCAAAGCGTGTTGTTTTGGCTGGTCAGGCAATATAGGGTTATGGTCAATTAGATATGCGATTTCTGTTCTGAGATTTCTGTTTGAATAAAAGGATTCTGTTCAAAGTTCACATTTTTAAACGTGTCCAGGTGAATTGACAAAAGACAGAAATAACCTATAAACTCACTATCTAATGATGTGTTTCAGAACATGCTTGTACAAATCTGAACTACAGGATTCGCTGTTTTTATGCAGAATAAAACAAGATATTTTGTTGTTTCGGGAATTATGGTTCTCAAAAAATTACAACCTTTGCGACTTTGCAATAAATTTGATTCAATTGATTAATTGTTGAGCCCTGTTTTGATCTTGAGCATGTTTTCACACTGTCATGTAATACAACTCAATGTGAGACTGTTCTAAGTATTCAGAGAACACAGTACTGCAGTATATGTTACAAAATGCAGCATTCTGTAACTAAACACATTTTCAAAGTCCTCTTCCTGTCACTGCACATTAGCCACGGACACACGGTGGTAAAATGTTGAAAACTGTGCCCATGTGGCAGGCCTGTACCCGGTGAGGTCATCATGCTGGCCCCATTGCGGGGGTAAGATTGGGGAGCAGTGATGCCTGCCACAGCAGAGGAGTGTGGGAACCAAGCAGCCCGTGTGCACAGGAGGGGGGCAGGGGGCACAAGATGAGGTGAATGTCCTGCAGCCCAACAATCAGCATGTTGATTTCTTCACTGGGTGGCCTAGTTCTGGTGTGGGCAGGTCGCTGGTGCCACCGGGAGGGCTGTGGACATGAGACACATCCACTAGTATCATGATAGATGTGCTGTGCCTCTCCCTCTATAAATAACCACATGTACTCATTACAGGTGGTGTCAAAGTGTACCACATTTGATATGGAAATTAACAAGATGTAACTGGTGAGCGCGCGCAGGAGCTGTCTGCAATGTTCACTCACCAAGGTTGAGTTTTTGAATGCTATGTTGCAGTTTAAGATTAATCACGATCGAGATGAAATCGCAATTTGAATGGACACAATTAGCAAATCGCAAAGGCTACAATTCTTAAAGTTCAATAATTTCCTTTACAAACAGCAAAATATCCTATTTTATTTTGTATAAAAACTGCTAACCCTGTAGTTTAGGTTTATTAAAACAAGTTCTGAAACGTGACAAAAACACAACTTAAAGCAACAACATTTGACTAAAAGCAACTAAAATGGAACTAAAAATGACAAAAACGCAACTAAAAGCGACAGAAATGCAACAAAAACGCAAAAACGTGATTGAAAGTGACAAAAAAGGAACTGAAAACAACAATAACACCAGTAAAAGCAATAAAAACGTTATGAAACGCGTGATTATTTTATTTGTTTGTCAGTTCAAATTTCATTCTTTTTGTCAATTCTCCTGGACACGTTTAAAATGTGAACTTTGAACAGAATCCCCCAACATAAATCGCAAATATAATCACAATCACAATAGGGCCAAAAGACTTCAGAAAAATATCTAATTGCAATTTTTCTGAAGTCTTTTGGCCCAGACTGTAAAATAATCTGATTTACCTTAGAAAACCTGCTTCAAACAGCTATTTTTATCTCTCCAGATCTCCTTAACGTCACCAGATCTGAGTCCATTGTCCTGTGTATTTTGAGACTTTTCAGACTTAGCGTTAACCTCAGTTAAAAAGCATGTCCGGGCATCTAAAAACACTTCTGCTCAAATGTTCATGACTGGGCCTCGGGCGACGGCACAGTGGGGGGTTAGTGTGAAAATCTGTGACCAAATGGATAAATGGATGACTGTAGAACAAGAATTTACTGTATATAATAAATGGCTTGTTTGCAAAGTACATTATTCCAGTTTAAAAGCTAACACAAGAAAAAGTTAGTTTTTTTAGATATGTTATGTGAGTCATGTGATAGTGCTTTTATAGTATTTTTAACTTCTTAAACTCTACTGTTATTGTCAGAAGGGTGGTTTTTTGTTGGCATAACATCACAGATTAAGGTTACGGTTGTGTGATTTGTAGTTTTGGTTCAAAGTTAAGACTACCAAGCCTTTATTTTATCTAGAAATAGCATACACTGTCATTGTGGTCCAAGCTTTATAGCTCTATATAATAGTCATCCTAGTAATTGTGTTGTCTGAAGAGGCGGCCTGCTTGTCTTTCTGTCTGACAATACATTACCCGCAGTAGCAGGGCCGCCATGACACATGCGCTCGTCTGGGCTGCAGCCGGGGGCCCACACACTGAGTGGACCTATTACTCTGTGGGCCCCTGGGCTACAGTCACTGTGACTACGCAACCAAACATCTCTCACTCTTTTGAGCACTTTCAAATAACTATGTATAACTATTTACATATTTCAAAAGATTAAAATAATATCAAATTAGGGCTGCAACTAATGATTATTTTGGTCATCAATTAACCTAGCGATTTTTTATTTTTTTTTTATCAATCAATAAGTTGTTTTTAGATTGCAAAAGCCCCGTAAATATGTGATTTTTACTGAACTGAAGTTTTACTGAAATGTAGATAAAGTAATTAGGCCTGTAGTTCTTTGGTCGTTTAGTGGATTAGTTGGTCGACGGTATTAGTCGACTCAAGAATTGTATTATTTTTAATTAAATTATTATAAAATTATATATATGGCAAAAACAAAATGATATGAAGTTAGCAGAATATTTTTGTTAACATATACTGTAAATATACAGTTTTCTAGTACTTTTCTGTATAAATAATTGAACTCCTCTACAGTTGTGTTCTGTTGCATGCAGTTTGGTTCAGATACTTGGAAATGCTTTACAGATATATTTTTGCCACACCCGTCTTCCCCGTCTTCCCCGTCGACTAATAGGTCGATAGGGCTGGTATTTAGTCGACCAAGAATTTCTTAATTGACTACAGCCCTAAAAGTAATGCCGCCTGAGAACCTTAGAAACATTGTTTTTTTCATTCAAAACTAACATTTAACATGTTTCTTGTGTGATTTGGAGTTCAGTCCCTCTCTCGGCACATGTTATGTTTAGGAGTCTGTGTCTTGTTCAGAAAAAGATTATTCGCTTACAAAACTATTTCACAATGATGTCAATCGATTAGGTACAGTTAATCGATTAATTAGATTCAGCCCTACATCAAACTGTCTGAGTTTTGTTGGAATTCAAACTGAAATGACTCTCGACTTCAACTGCTTTATTGTATTGTGTCTGTTATGTTGAATGTGACAAATATTACAGTTTAGTACTTAGTTGAGTAGTTTGAGTTTGAGTAGTTTGAATAGTCATTTTTTCAAACCCATTTTTTTAGCCTCCAGAATCTTGTCATACTTTAAGACAACCCTGCACTAGCCATTTGAAGCTTGAAATATGCTCTCAAGATTGTTTTAAAGCTTTCAAGCACATTTGTCGAGAACAACGTCCAAACAAATGCCTCCCCATCCCGCCACAAACGCCCTCTTTTCTGCAGTGAAATTTTAACTGTCCAGAGCTTGTCAATGAAAGGCCAGCTGTTCCCTGCCCTCTGCCGTGCGTTAGATGTTCCCCGTCACCATCGTGGGCCCCCTCCCCATCACAAACTCTGAGGCTCGTGTGAAAGCATGAAATGCCATTACCAGGACGGGGCATCAGGTTACGTGGGCACAGCACCCAGCTCTGTCCCGCGCACACTGCTCGCCCAGTCTGAGAACGCCACATTCTGAGTGCGCTGTGAGCCGTCTCTGACACAAACACTCTCCGAGAACGGGGAAATAGTAGTACTTTTTCTTAGATTATTACATGGCGTGTACGTTTTTGTGCAACAGTAAGATCATATACTACTACAACAAAAAAGCTATGTTTAGCCTGGCTTAAAATGACTTGAATTTATCATTTTTTTAATCAGAATTTGAGTAGTCTTGACTCAGATTTAATTGCTGATGTGATACAGAATATCTCACTGATTTCAAGGTAAATCTGACTGATGCAGTAATTAATCTTAAATTAAATTGCCAACGTGGTAACTAATATTATCTTAACCCACTGACAGATCATTTGGCTTGAAGTAAAATAATAATGTATTGATGTATGTAGTTCCATCAAATAAATTGTCTTAACTAATCTTAACTCGTCAAAACGTCTGAAATCAAAATAAATATCCTGCAATCAAGACATTTTGCTGTGTAATCATTGCAGTTGTCAAACTTGATTCTGAAGTTATAACTCGATTCACAATTCTAGAGCTGCACAATTTGGGAAAAATCTGTAATTGCAATTTTTCTGACCGGTTTTGTGATTACGATTTGATTTTAATAATGAGATTCTGTTCAAAGTTCATATTTGAACACAGCTAGGAGAATTGACAAAAAGACTGAAATTGGCCTATGAACTGACAAAGTAAAAAAAAAAAAATAACACACGTATTTCAGAACATATTTGTACAAATCCAAACTGTATTTAAGCAGAATACAACAGGATATTTAATTGTTTGTTGAGGAAGTTATCACACTTCAAAAGACATTTTTTCTAATTGCAACAGAGCTTCTACAAATGGGGAACTAATAATAATAATAAACAATGAATAAACATAAATCATAATAAACCTTTACGTATTATTATCTGGTGTATTTATGTTTTGTGTAACAGTACGCTCAAACACAGGGCTACAGATGTGATAATCCTTGTCATCGTTCATAATTGTGACAATCTTTTTTGTGATTTTGATATTGTGATTCTATATTTCTCTATTTAATGCTGCTTTTCTCCTTTTGGTCGGCCACTGGAAGGCTGGAGTGAGTGACAGATGGATATAATCAATCAAGAAGCAGGAAACTTCTTCAAAGCAACAGAAAACTACAAAGTGTACATGAATCATGATCTGCTCCAATAGATTTGTGATATATGTGTGCCCCGTGCTCAAACAGCAGTCATAGCAGTTGTTGCAATAGTACCATAGATGTATTTACAGTAGCGTTGCAGTTTCAATGGTATTTGCGGTCTACATTATAATCATAGCAAAACCAACAATATTTTGTAACATGAGGAGGAGCAGTGAGGACAGCAGTAATAAAATACTACTGTAGTCGTCGATAGAAATACTTTGTAGTGCTATAGCTGTAGTTGGTGTTGTAGTCCATTTGTAGCTCTTAAGTTTTCTGATTGCATTGTTCACTGTAGTAAGTCATTGTTTGTTTTCAGCTGCTAAGTCGAGACACTACTGGTGAGTAGGAAACAATCTTAAACTTAAAGATATCAATTTGAAACTTCTCCGGTAGTTTACTCACATAAATGTAAGAAAATTTGTATTACAAACACTGGTCTGAAATAAGAACCTTGAACCCTGCAATTAAATAATCAGAAGACCAAATGGACCTCGTTGGACTATTTTTAGGAGCAGATTGGGCAAGTTTAAAGTTTCTGTATGTCAAAGCCTGTATAATGAAGAACAAACTGTCCAAAAAAACAAAAAATTGAAGAGTTTTACCTGTAGTACCTCGCCTTAAGCACTTCCACTCTCTCTGTTTGACTCTTTCAGGAGCTCTGTTCTGTGAAAAGTTAGACAGAAGGCAGCAACCGTCTTTAATGTTGGCGTCTCAAGCTATTTTGAATTACAGTCGTTGAAAATTGCTGCATACGTTTTCATCTTGTCTAAATTTAGAGTGTACAATCTGTGAATTTACCAGAGCCAGGCATTAACAATCGATCCAAGGGATAGAATCTTTGCATCTGGAACCTTTGCTGACATTTTTCACAGTGAATTTTACACTCTGAATTGAAACTGTTGAATTTGAGGGCTTGAAAATCTATGCATTGAATATTTACTGAGGAAAACACAGTGAAAATGTAGACTGCAAAATTCAGAGACTGCAATTCCAAATGTTCAATGTTTTTTTTTTTGAATTTGCCAGTTTTAATGCATAATCTGATGAAACAAATGATCTTCCGTACACCAACAGTCCATGTATCTTCTGCAAACTGTGTGTTTTGCAGGTTTTGACAGTGACGACGTGATTGGTTTTATTTCCGCACGTGGGAGGCATGCTCTCTGTAGCCCGCGGACTCAAATCCCAATATCTTTTACATCTGATATCAGCTCTGTTCGCGTCTTGACTCTGGTCCACTGGAGGTTACGTTACTGTTTGTCCTCCCTCCAGAAGCTCAGTCTCCATGGTTTCTGTCTCCCCAAGGCCAAATTGATTAAACGTTAAGACTTTTGACGACAGTCTTGTGAAAAGTATCAGTTTCAGAACCTTCTCGGTCTGAGTTTTAGCTCCAGCTCTCTCCCAGCGCTGCGCTTTGTTAAAGTTGGGTCAGCTTTAATGAGTGGACTTCATTGTTACTTTGGTTGGCCGTCTGCTTGCAGCTGTGGATGAAACTATCTGCTGCATTTGGCACGGCGCCCGTCTTGGTTCTCAGTCACCCTCAGGAGGAGGAGACATCATGGGGACTGATGGACAGCAGACAGCTTGCAAGGTCTTGAGGAAAACAGAATTTTCCTTATAAACTTAGAAATGCAATGCCTGGATCAGAAAGAAAGTCTGTAAAGATTTTCTTTACAGATCCTGTCCAACTGTATTTTTTAGGGCTTTGGGACGGCTTTGAATCCTTAAATCCTAGGCGCGCTGGTAATCAATGGTCAGGCTGCTTTAAACATTGTCGAGTCAAAAAAAATAAATACTCTTTGTAGCTACCCTAAACCTACAGTGTAATATCAAACAAACTGTTGATAAGGATTTCACTTACAGACCATTCTTAGATTTCGTTACTGATTAGATGATTCCATGTAAGGGACGTTCACAGGTGGCAAAAAGAGTGCACTATAGTGTTCGCTCTACAGGTCGTCTTTTTGCATGAAACCCGCCTCATCTGCCTCTGTGAAGTGCGACCGTCCTGGAGAGAGCCAACGCATGAGTCTGTGTTTCCTAACTTCCTAACTGTGTCATACATTTGATGTTTTAGGCATAAATATATGATATGTGCCTCACTGTTTCCATTGTTTGTGCATCTTTTGCTTCTGAAAAGACGAAAATAGAAAGTTTTAACCCAGACGCTGTTTCCACTCCTGTATGTGCAGCAGTAAAGCGTCAGTAAACTGTAAATTCTACCAAACCATGACCAAAAGTGACTCCAAACATGTTTGAATGACTGCTACTGGGGTCTAGTCGTGTCTTTCTGTGGTGCACACTTTGTGATTCCAATGCAAGTTCAGTCGTAACAGCTCCGTGCTACAAGACTGAAGCAGCTGCGACTGATTATGCACGACAGAAAATCAGAAGAAAATAGAGCTAAAATGTGTCCTTAGCTCTAAATGAAAACTTTTAAATGATGCCACACACGCAGTCAGTGTGACGTCTATAAAGACACTGAAAGATATTCTACTCATCAGGCTTACACAGTTTGTTTGTACAGTGCGTCTTAAAATTACTCCAGCCGAGGAAGTTGATATTCCAAAACAGTGGAAGAGCTTTCCAAGTCACCTTTTAAAGCCAAGTCTTCCACACACCTGGTAGAACTATTGTACATATCATTCTGCCATAAAAATCCACTGTGTTTGAGACAAGATACACTCTTTGTTGATTGCTGGATGTTTTTTCACCCTTGCTAATCCGGCGAGATGTCTTTTGTGTGTGTGAATGTGTCTGACTTTAGGACGTGGATGAAAGAAGCCAGATTACATATTCTTTGGGGCTTTTTAGGGGAAGTGAAGCCTTCAGAGATGCCTGTCAAAGCTGGGTGACGGATTGAAGATTACTCGCAGGTGGTTAGTATTTGGACACATCAATCCCCACCTCCTTGTGTCCCCCCTTCTCTTTTAGACCCCAGTGTTTTGCCACCTTTCCACTAACAATGTTCTACTATCGGCCCCCATCTCCCTGGTCTTGGCGCGTTTGTGCATGCCAGGTCTTTGTCTCTTATCGCCGGTCGTCCATTGCTTATCAGTTTCCTTTATGAACAGGTTTGTTCTCTCTCTGCTTGTCTGTTGTCGGCTTGCTTTTATGCTTCCATAGTTGTTCATAATAAAGTCCTTCTGAGGACCTGATCCAAGGCCACAAGAGACCGAATAAAACACTGAGAACATGCTGCAGATGCCAGAGGGGAAAACTGTCTCCTTCCACATTTTGCTCTAAGTTATGCACTTTATTATTATTTAGAATTATTTATTAGAGCAGCTTCTTTATCAAAGGCTTTGGTTTAGTTTTGTTGTTGTTGCACTTCCTCTCACCCGCGTGATTACATTGGACTTTCCTGCGAAGTCAGCGATGGAACGACATAAATCATTTCTGTTATGACGTCCGCATTCTCTCCACTGTCTGTAAAGATAAATGTCTGTACTGTAATTATAGGAGTAACTTTATTCATGACAATCAGGTATGTTTAACGAGGACAGTGTGTCACTAGTGCAGTCCCAACAAAGGGTTTGGTGGTTTGACCAGTGCATTGTGGGTGTTGTGTTATTGTGATTATTATTATTCATAAGGTTCATTATTGAAGAAGACTAAATGTTGAGTTTTCTCTTTTGGGGATGTGCTTTGATTCAGACTGTCTGCTCTGTTCTGTAGCAGTTCTCTGATTGGCCTGCAGGCTCAAATAGATGGCATGCTTGTGAGCACATCCAGCAGCTCAGCTGTCGCAGGTCAGCGCCTTGGGCCAGATCCATTGCGTGCAACCATTTCAGCCTCTAATTAAGCGTTTGAAGAGAGCGACAGCTTTTATTATGCTTGGAGATATATCTCACTGCTCTCTTTTGCCTCCTGCTTATTCCACTTCCTGTTGGAATGATAGAAATGAACCCAGATGTGTTTGAACCTCTCACATTATGATTTCGGGGAGCACTTGTTTTGAGCAGTTGCGTTTGGAGGCCTGGACTTGAGGCGGGGCTGTCGACACCGATGGCTCCTCCAGATGATCCTGAGTAGCACCAAACAGCGGTGCAGCTGGAATAGTTATCTCCTTTGATATTGGGGCTGTGTGTAATGTGGAAAACACCCTGGGCCGCTCCGCTTCCTCTTCAGACGAGAGGGGTTTCACATGCCACTGGCCTTTTACTATCCTCCCAAGATTTGTTCTCGATTCCACTAAATTCCAGTTGAAAATGTTCCTTTTTAATGATCCAAGTGAGAATAAATCAAATTCATCTCTCTGTTTTGAAACAACAGTATCTACAGCAGAAACATCCACAACAAAACCATCACTTCCAAATGTTTTGCAACTGTGATGAAAGTAAAATTGTCCTGACAAAATGATGAATCAACCACTCAGAAGGAGAATTTGGCGTCTAAAGTACTCCGGTACATTTGCCACTGGCTATCCTGTGCACCTAGCGTGTTTTAGAGGAGGCAGTTTGTGGAGGAAGTGCTTTAGATGACAGTGCCCATCTTCCCAGAGGGGCTGCATGTTGAGACGCACCCCTCCCTCCGCTCTGCTCCTCCCGCCTTCACTTTCACACTCGCTTGCACTGATCCATCAACGTCATAACTTCCCCACAAGCCTCCGGGTTTGCAAAAATTAAATAGTCAAACTTCACAGAGAAACAGCCACATAAACTTCAGAATTTAACATCAACTTTTGTCATGGTCTGTGTGTGGTGTTTGTTCATTTCTAACAGAGGAATGCCTAAAGTAAACCGCACACAGACAGCGAGGCCTGGGCAGCTGCAGCACGTCCCCACAACAGATGTTGAGCAGGTTTCATCTTTGACCAGTGACAGTGCATGTTCTCAAGTGTATTTACAGCTTCACCATACTTTTGGTTATAATACAACACCGGCCCATGACATTAAGTAGATCAGGTTTCTTTTAAAACAGAAAGGCTTCATGGCAGAGTCTTTGTCTAAATAAGACACAAACCTAATTGCCATGTGTCTTTGCTGTGTTTGGGCTGCAGTGAACTGTAACCTATGTTTTTAATTTGCAGCTAATTTACGAGGCACTTTATTTAGCTTGAAAGGGCAAGGGTTTACCTTCGGGCCTGTAATAAATCTTTCTTCTATTTGGGGGGTCTAGCAATCTGGATTGATGTACTGCTGGAAGATTTTTTATGAGGAAAAAAGGTAGCTGTAGCTTAAAAGAAATCTATACCAAATGTTTACATGTGCTGTAAAGGATGTTCTCGATTTTGTTTGTTTTATTGTTACTATTAGATTGTTAATGGAGACATATTCTACAAAATAAACTAATTGGAATGGTTTTCTTTTTTATCGAACACATGAAAATGTATTTAAAGTGATTCATGCATGTTTGCTATGGTAGCTATATCAGATTTGCTATAAATCTTGAATGTATTTTATTATTTTATTTTATTTCCATTATATTTACTTACTTAGGTTTCAACTTCATGTTTTATGTAACTTTTTGAGGACTTTTTCGCATTTAAATTGTTTATCACTACAGCAGCGATCCTATTTTTTCATCTTTTTGAAACCCATGGATATAGAGGTTTTTATTTGAAAAATGGCTCCTCAACATTCTAAATGAGTGGCAGAAAATTATTGTCCGTGGAGCTTTTGCTTTGCTCAAATTAACTTTATACAATAAATGGAAACTGAAAGTAGTTTCTCTGTTGTTACTGTGCAGAGCTTAGCTATCTTGTTTGCTAACCGCAAATGGAGATTTAGGACACTTCAACTGCTGCACAACAATTATTTTCCTCAACCCTTGGTCTCAGAAACATCTTATTTAAAGGTGCACTATGTAGGTTTTCAAATTGAAGGTCCGTCACAAGATTTCCTCCTAAAATATTTTTTTCTTTGCCTGGATTGTTCCATCTTTAATTTATCCTGTTAATATGTTTTTATCAACCAAAAGTACTTGGTTTGTGGTTTGTCTCCAGGAGAATACAATGTTTCATACCCCATAGTGCCCCTTTAAAGTCTGTTTCATTGATAAATGTGAGTGCCGCTGCAGTGTTCCTGTTGTTTATCTGGTTTTCTACAACTGTTTACTTGATTTCCTTCTTTTATATGTCAGGTACAAACTAAATATTTAGCAGCATTGTAGAATTGTATATTTGTTATCAGACTGTAGCAGCTTTTTCACATTTTAGTTGTGTTTTGGGCTTTTACAGGAGAAAATGTCATCACTCACCCTTGACTCTCACTGTTTAAATGCAGAATACTGTAACGTCACCTGCGTAACCTTTATTAAAACCATACCGTGACACAGCACTCTACAATCTCTAAGTGTTCCCTGTCGACGGGTGCTGTTTGTACTAATGTGTAATAACTCGGAGCGGTTGGGCTAATGAAACGCCACTGTGTTCTTTGCATGACTGACACACTTCACCTGCGACCGCACGAACACAGTGAGAGAAGGCAGAGCCCGCCATGTGCAGTGAACCTGACGGCAGCACCGCCCTGTGAGTGCTCCGCGGTGACTCACACGGCCGTATGCTGCAGCGATCGGCGGCTGTCAGAGGGTCGAGATGACTAAACCTGCCGCTGACTCACACTCGTCTGCCGCTATTGATTCAGCAGTTCACGTCGGGCTACCAGGGCTAAGCTACGCGCGGGGACACACCTTCAGCTAATGCATTATGAGCATTAGACAGAATTAATTCCTCAGTCATTACCGAGCTCTTTGAATCCCGTGAGTCACCTGTTTATGGAGAAAGATTATCTCAATTAAACGTAACAATAAGCACAAAAGGGAATGAGTCTAGGCCCAGTCGGTTCATCTTGTCCTGCAGGCGTTTGTGGCCTACACACGGTTCATGGAGGTTAGATGGTGACTTTCCCTTTTCTGAGATTGACTTTTATATAATGAGCTGTGATGATAAAGTTTTATAACGTCAGAACGATAACCGGTGACCCACAACATGACGCATTGGTGAGTTACACTTAATTACGACTTGAATTGACTTCTATTCTTTTTTTAGTTTTTTTTTTGTCTCAACACGTCCACATATATATCCACAGATCAGCTCTTGAAGTAGCTCTTACACACACCAAACTTTACAGTCTTGGACTGAACAAGATTTTGATGAATTGTACAGAAGGATTTGTTGATATCTAATTCTAAGCTGGATTTGTTCAAGTTTTAAGTCTAAAAAAACTAGGCACATTTTGAATTTTTAGGCAAATCTTCAGTAAGAAGTTACTCAAAAACTAAATAAGAAATCCCAAATCCCCTTTGTATGTTTTTTGTACATAATATGTCAACTAGAGGTGGGTGATATTGACAAAAAGGAATATCTTGATATTTTTTGGAGCATTCCGATAATGATATTCAGACAATATCATGTCAATCCAACATAAATGTGATAAAACATGTGTTTAGACATGTTAGTTGAGGTTTAATTGTAATAAAGTTGTAAAATGTTTGTAAATTATATCATAAAAGTACAGAAATATATCTAAAAATATAATTGTATACTTATTTTAAAGCTTACAACATAACTTTTTTTATTTTGATTTTAATAAAAAAAAAATATTTTTGTTGCATTTTTACTGTAAATAATAACTTCAAAACAACATTTACAATATTATTTAAATTTCAGTGTATTGCACAATGAAGCAAGAAATGTAAACCTGGCTCTATCCATGTTTTTAGATCTGGATTCCCCAAAGATGTGACATTTAAGCCATTTTCACTTTTTTCTACACGTAAACATTACATGAGGAAATACTGTCTGTCTGTCAAACTACACCCGAAACAAACTTTTTTTTTTTTTTTTTTTTACAAAGACATGATTGTATTTTTTGTAAATAATTATCTGTTGATTGTTGATTACTTTAAAGACCATCATGTGTGAGATGCAGCGTTTTACCTTTCTAAAATGCCTTTTCCTCAAACATCATTTTTCCGAGCTGAATAAAGTTGCCAGTCACTACACGAGAAAGTGTATATTTTCCCCTCCTTTAATATTACCTTTCAGCGCTCAGACAGATGTTATACATTAGCCTCCCGCCCAGAAGAGGTTTCTTTGAGCCGCGGAGCTGAGCGTTCCTCCTGTCATTTCCTCGTACACCCCTCTGTGATAAGCAGGTGAGAATCATGACCCGGCCGACGTGACAATTAGGAGGTGCAGAGTGGTTTCAGAGTTCAGGGGTGCTGGGCTCTGATGTGGCGCACCGTTTGGACGCAAAGGCTGCTGGTCTTTGCCACACGACTCTGATTAAGGGGACAAGCCTGTAAAAAGCTGCTTCTGATTTGTAGCCCACCCACACAGCAGTTTGAAAAGACCCAAGTATAAACCCGGCGCTCCCTGGAGTTTAATTTTATGCGGTTATTTACCCGGGTCTACACTTTCTTTCTTGTTTCCGCTGCGTGCAGGTGTTTGGTGCGCTGGAGCGAGGCGATGTGTTGGCTCGTCTACAAAAGCCCGAGCGTAAAAATGGATCAGGAAATTCTGGTTCCACTTTGAACACAGAGCCTCCCCTCTCGTGGTAGTAAAGACTTTCAAACCAACCCCCCGTGACCCACCCACAGCTGCAGGAAATAAAGTAATGAAATGTTTCAGGCACACGGTGTCACTTCCAAAGTTCTTAGACAGAGATGTCATTTTTGCTCTGATGAATTTAAAGCAGACGTAATCCATTTGTTCAAGATAATCGGACTGTAAATGCAGCATTCCTCTTTCACATGAAATATTGTTTTTTGGAGCTCAGCCTCAACACAAACACATGGAGCAGATCTGGAACACTCCGAAAGTCCAAGTCGGATATAATTTTTGGGCAAAAATTGAAAACTAGATCACTTTGACAAATATCAATACTAAAAAAATCATATAAATTTGACCTTTTCTTGAGGAGTTGCAGAATGATCTTGAGCTTTATCAGATCAAGTATTATTACTCATTATTCATGAAGAAAGTACAATTATTTTTAGTCGTTTTAGTGATTTTTAAAGTGCATATGACAGTTTATTATTATTTTCTAATTTAGACATTATTTGGCTAATTGATACCTGTTGTAAATATAAATTATAGTTTTAAACCAATAAAGGAACTGTTTGTGGAGAAACACTGACAAATCTGTTGAAAATTACAAGTAAACAGATTGATGACATCACACTAGGAAGACAAAGGTTATGCATAATTTAACAAAATTCAACAAAATAAAGGTGTTCACATGTATTTTTATTTATCAAGTAAAAATACTTGTGACATTAGATGAGTTTTAGTCCAGTGTACAGTGTGGTTCTTCTTGATTTCCCAGCGTGATGTCATCATTTACAACCAGGAAGTGAAATTAAAAACATACAAAATTGCTAAACTGTGATAAAATGTGTAAAGTACAAATCTTTACTGTATTTTAGTTCTATTAGTAGTCCAACATGTCAGAGGCACTTTAAATATGATTGTATTGAAATCGGTACCGAGTATTGAGCCTGTTCTTTAGTATAATAATCAGGTTTGAAATTTTAGTATCGTGTGTAATGACTTGACTTGTAGAAAATGATATATGATTTCATTAATATAAACCACCATTCAGTGTCATTAACAGGAGTAGAGATGACACAATATCAATTAAACTTATCTGCTTCTTCTGTTGGACTACATATTTGACTAAAACGTAGTGAACATGATTGTACTTAAGATTTTGCTAAATATTTTGCCTATTTGTCCCCAGTTTGACCGTTTTTGTAAAGTTTATAATGATACTTCCTGGTTGAACACGAGCAGCAGATATGACATAGTTAGAGGTAGTTCCACAACTGTTACCTAGCAACCATACCGTAAACAACGGCCAAAATCTATATAAATTACACAATAGTTATGATTTGACAAATAAAATTACCAGATAACACCTTTATTTTGTTGAATGAGCTATTAAAACTGATAAAAATGTATCAGTTGTCTGTAAACTGACTGTATTTTCAATGGCACGTCGCTTTTTGATTCCGTAATTTTCAACTTTTATTTTTACTTCACACACTGCAACTTCACAAATGTAAAACTATACAAAATAAAGTGCTATCCCAACAAACTAAGTCATAATTTAAATATAATGTGAACCTGTCATATAGACTTTAAATAAACACTGCACTGTGATTGGTTAATTCCACTTGTCACTTAAGTTTTGTTTTTGTTTTACATATTCTACACTTGAGTTGAATGGGAAAACGCTTTATACCTTGTTTTAAGATAACGTGATGTCTCCTTTAATGTCATATGAGGTCATGTCTATTGTGTTCAGTTCACACTCACTCACTCACTCACACATAAACACATAAACACCGTCAAACTCCAGGTTGCAGTAGCCGTGGTTCCATGAGGGGCCAAAGCGAGGAGAGTTAGCAGAGGAAGTGTAAAAGGTCTAATGTGAGGCTGCTGAGTGACTCCTGCGGCTCCAGATCGGGTTTCAGGGCCAGCCAGGTCTCTATTGTATGGACAAGTTCATATTCTTTGGGGAAAGTCTCTTGTCATTGTCAAAAAGGGTCCTGGTTTTGTTCTAGACCTCTGGACATGCCTCCGGGCGCTTACAGGAGAACGCCGCATTGGAAGTTTGGATTCCTTTGTGTTGCACCGGAATGCCATTCATTAATTTTTGACTATAAAAAGAACGTAATGTATTTTAATAGGGCTTCTACTTAGCAATTTCATGTTGTCCTTGTATTGTCTTCTGTTTGGTGTTGAGCCAAAGATAAATTTGTACCTCGTTAGACAATAATGATATTCTGTTCTGTTGCTTTTACTAAAACTATAGCCTCCAGCCAAAGCAAAGTGACCTGCTTTCTTTTGTCAGACGTTTTGGACCAAATCATTTAACTTACTCAGAATTCTTTATAAAGTTTTCCTCTCATTACTTTTTTTCTATAACTGATTTAAGTACTCATCTTGAGTCTAAGGCTGCATGAAGTTGATCGATTAATCGCAACTAATCAATTATTGAAATGATTGTCAACTAACTAACTAACCTTCCACAAGTTCCAAAACATGCCATGAGCTGAGAGGAAGTTTTATGTCTCAAATTGAGCCGTAAAGCATGAAACGATGCAGAAAATATGTAAATTCAGCATATTTGATTCTTTTGTCCATGAATGTACTTCACCAGGTCCTCAAACGGCTTCACTTCAGCTTACCTGGTCAAATTTAGTTAAAATCTTTTCAGCATGTGACTTTTGCTTTCTGAACGACTATTTGATGAATCAAAAGATAATCATTAGAGCAAAATCAACTGCCCTACTTGTAAACTTAAAGTGCATTTGACAGGTTTGACTACACATTTCACAAAAACAGTAAACATGATTATATTGAATTTTTTAACAAAAACGTTACCTATTTTTCCCCGGTTTGACCATTTTGGTGATGTTTATAATGTTACTTCCTGGTTGGACATGAGCAGCAGATGTGACATAGTTAGAGGTGATTCCACAACTGTTACCATAGCAACCAGACTGTAAACAAGGGCCAAAATCCATATAAATTACATAAGATTTTACAAATAATACCTGACAACACCTTTATTTTGTTCAATTATGTTTAAACTGTCAAAAAAAACAGCACTTATGTGTAAATAATCTTTGCATTTTGGATGGAATGTCGCTTATTTATGACATCACAGATGAATTCCATTTAAAACTCAGCTCTACTTCCTGTTTTGTTTTTTCAACTTCTGTGTCTCCATTTTTCTTCACAAACTGCCACTTGACTCATGTAAAACTATGATAAATATTTACCACAGGTGCTATCAAACGAACTAAAGCAATAATTATAAAGACATGAGAACCTGTAACGTGCACTTTAAATAAGAGTGTCTGTTACGATCACGCGTCGCAGTCCACAACACATTACGTTACCCAACGTTATGCTCGGTTACCTCGGTTAAAAGCTGTCAGACCTGCTTCATAATTACAACGTGTGAGGAGAATTCCTGTCAATTATGTGTTCCTTGTGCAGTGATAGATATACAGTATTATGATTCAATTTATAATGTCTACAACAGTGTTTACAAAGTTGATCTTTTTCTTTTTGTGTTGATAATCCCCAAATAAAACTGCGTTTAACCTTATCTGAACTTGAATGGAGCAAAATTCAAGTCCCTGTTAAATACTATGTGCAGTCTGCTGAAGAATAGGTTATTGTTTGGATTAAATTCTACCCTTAGCACAAGCTCACGTTGCCTTGTTCTTTTCTTTTTTTCCTCCTTTTTTTAAGAGAAGAGAACCTCTGTTTGTGGGGGAATTGTAACAAAGCGCATGAACAGCAGCAGATTTAAAACTATGCAGTCAATAAAAATATGCAAATAATAAAATATGTGGTCAAAACTCAAAATACACAACTAAGATTGCACTCGGCCCCCGTTGCCTTGAAACGTGAAAAACAAAAACAGCTCATTTTAATCAGTCACACGTATCGCTCACTTTCCTAATGCGGTTCCAGCATCCTAAATATTCACTGCGAGTTTAAAAGCACTTTTACGAGGCTCTTAGCCCAGTCAAAGTAAAACTAACAAACAAACACACACTTCCTGCGTCTCGGAGAATAAAATGTGCTATAAAAAGTTGCAGAGAAAGCGTTGTGTTCTCGTTTTCACTCGACTAGATGTTTTACATTATGGGCCGTATTTTGCCCCTGACGGTAGCGCGGCAGTGGCGTTAATGATGTTTTGCGCCAGTGCAAACAGTGACGTCATGGGGCGTGGAGCTCTAAACAATAGGCGTGATCATGAAAAAGGTGAAGCAAATGTAGGGCGTGCTGTGGCCTTTCTGTGAATGGCCAGAATCATAACAAATAAACTCCAAAACTCATGCAGTGAAATACATAACACGGGAAACATTTCCTTAAGTCATATTACTATCCTCATATGGATCAGATAGTCCTAATAAAACAACCTTAATGGGCACAAATAACCAAAACCAGAATAATGAATATAGTCCAGATTAAGTCTGTATTAAATAGCTTTAGCTGAGTTTCCATTGCGCTTTTGGGCAAAACTGCTTCAAATGTCGAAAAAACATTGTGTTGAGCCTGTTTGCCTTAAATTATGAACTGATCGGCGTCAGACTAAAACACCTCAGTCCCGGGAATACACAGATATGCCATGGATGTAAACATCTCCTACACTGACAACCTTTCAAATGCCACAGTTCTCAGTCATATGGTTCACCATATTTGGACTGTCACATGCCCCTCCAGCGGACAAGTACAGCCTCCTTCCGCTAGTGTTACCGCTGTGAAAATAGCAAAAGCCCGACCTGGAACCGCCCCCTGGTCATAGCGTATATATGACCAGGCCCTGTATCTGTATTGGGACAAAACATTTTAACACGCAAAAAAATCAGGCACATGAACTAGTTCTGTTTTTCGCTTTTCAAAACAGTGAAAATCAGGTACAGCGCCTTTAAATACTATCTGCAATGAAGATTAAACTCTCACACGCTCACGTTGCCTTTCTCTAACATTAGGTAAAACCATCTTCCTTTGTGTAGGTAGTGAAATCCAAGTACCTTAAACATGTCTTTTACTACTTATTATTCAGAAACTCCTAATAAATCCAGCAGATTGTTAGCAAATCCGGAATAATAGAGCAGTGTTTGAGAAGAGAATCCACAGGAAATTACCAAAGCAGCTCCAGAAGAACTGTTTCAAGGAGTTTTAGTCATCTGCAACCAGAGGCGGACGTACCATTAGGCAACAGGCCACAACTGCTTTGGGCCCCCAACCTGTAGGGGCCCCCAGTAAGATGCCCTTCCTGATCATTATAGACGCAAGGCTCTGAAAAAGCTGCTATTCTCTCAATACCACAGTAAAGTAGTGTAGTAGTAGTGAAGACAAAGACAAAATAATACCACCAATAGGGCTCTTGCTAACATTTATTTTAGTAGTCAACCAACCACTTTTATTTTTGATTTTTGATTAGTCGACAGGTCAAATGATTATTTCTGTTGTATATTTAAACTTTTAAAATACATTATCAGCCAAATAAATGTTGAAATATGGAGAGCATAGCAACCACTTTGAAAACAAGGGCCAAAATGCATATAAATGACACAATAGTTATGATTTGATGAATAATAATACCTGTCAACACCTTAATTTTGTCAAATGGTCATTTAAACTGTCCAAAAAATGCGTCTGTTTAGTGTAAATCGTTTCTGTGTAAAGCATTTTCAATGGCACGGTACTTTTTGATGACATCACAGAGGGATTCCGTTTTAGAACTCAGCACTACTTCCTGTAATTTGAAATATTTTTCATAATTTTTTGAATGAGAACCTGTCATATAGACTTTAAACAAGCTTCCTTTCAAGAGTAATTCAGGAGACATGACAGAAAAGTTATAGAAAATCACATGAGGGGAGCTTTGTACTTATTTTGCCTTGGGCCCCCAAATTCTTAGGTCTGCCACTGCCTGCAACAGAAAAAATCACAAGGACATGTTCTTTTTTTTCTTTTACATTGAGAATTTTTAGTTTGTTTACCACGGAATTGCGCTCTTAGATTCCTGTGATTGAATTGTGAGGCTTTCGATGTCCTTGCCAAGAATGTCCTGAAAAGCAGCCATGTTTTTTTTTTTTTTTTTTTTTTCTCTCGCAGGGGCCAGACAGTATCCAGGTTAGAGAGAGGACGCTTGGCCCAAGGGAGGTTTAGCGGTTGTACCTTAAAGCTTTTTGCCCAAGGTCCTGGCCCGAGGAGGAGGTCAGCTGTGGTACGGTATTGACAAGAGCGTAAATCACAAACCGGAGCGATGTATGCAGAATGCTTAAGCAGACCGACCCACGCACCGACGCACAAGTACCAATTTTACAGCTTACATATGATGACAGGCCGCGCGCTCTGTTCCGGCGCTCCTTTCTTTCATCCCGGAGAGAGCGGCGGAGGAGCGGAAGAGCGCTCAAAGCCCCTTTCAAGTCGGAAGTACGATGCCTTAATGTTCCTGCTGCGGTGTGTTGTCGTCTGAGGAACTCCTAAGTCCGGATCAGCAGCCTCGACATAGTTCTCCTCTTCTGTAATTATGCGCCAAATAAATTCTGATGAGAAATTATGCGGGAATAAATGTTGTTTGCGCAAAAAATAATTATGCCCCGCCAAAGCTTTGAAGTGCTTTGTCTGTGAGTTATTTTTAAGGCGAGATTTTCGTTTTTTGGTCAGTTTGCTCTCTTGACATATAGACTTTCATGTGGAAACAGCAAACCCCACTCTGCTCCTTAAGTTGTTTTATTATTTTGTTTAATCCACTTTGTCCATTGAATTCCCTATAACTTCAAAGGTCGTTTTCTTAAAGTGCATTTTTCTTCCACAGAGACACAGAGATCAGCCTTAAAGTAGATGCCACACACCAAACTTTACAATCTTGTACTGAACAAGAAATGAACCAAGAAATTCAAACCTGGTTTATTTTTCAGATTTAAATGTCCCTAATATGTGCAATTTTGGCTGTTTTTACACACAGAATGTCTTATTTCTATATGAAAACTTCACACGATAAAAAACTTGTAATACATTTTTTTTCTTATATTTATGTGAGTAAACTACGGGGGAAGTTTCAAATTGATATCTTTAAATTTAAGATTTTTCCCTATTCCCCTATTCCTGCAGCGTCTGGCCTTAAAGATCCTTGCACAGTAGAGTTCAGTCGTAGGTCTTTGGGTGGATTTTTCAAAGCGTTTTTGAGACTCGCTTCTAAGGTGGCACAGCTATGTGAAAACGAACGTCTCCCCACGGCAGACGGCAACTGCAAATCCACTTTACTTTTTGTTAGTATCTTCCTACGCACTGTGTACAAGTGTGTTAAGAGAGGAGACAGTGTGTACCGACGTTTATGATTATCTATATGGATGGGCTGTGTGCGTCGGAGTGGCCAGATGTTATGGAGCCGGTGTCCGCTTCTTAAAACTTCCGACGTGAAGATAAGCACGCAGTATTTTAGACGGACGGCTGGAGGAAGTGCTGTCCTAGTGTATACATGTATTCTAGCATGTGGGCTAATCCAAACAGTTTGTGAAAGATGTTACTATTACCCTGTGATGGCCTTTGAGTGTAACGTTGCATCATTGGTGATTAACTTAATGGTATTGTCTGTCATGCGATGTTATCATAAAAGCCCGATGGAAATTAAAGAATGAATGGACTGAATTAGAGCTGAATGACTGGAGAAATATATCCAATTGTGATTTTTATGACGTATTCTGTTCAAAGTTAAAATCTTTGTTCAAAGTTAAAATGTTGTCCCTGGAGAATTTATATAAATTCTGAAGTATAAACTGATAAACTGTGTATTTCAGAATGTGTTTGTACAGATCCAAACTACAAGGTTAGTAGATTGTATGCAGAATAAGAAAGGATATTGCCGTTTGAAGATGAAATGACGGTACTTTACGATTTTTTTATTGATGTGACAACCTCATAAAATAACTTTTTGATGTGAAACAGACTTGTTACTAAGGTTAACTGATTCAAGGTGTGGTGGCACTTTTTAAATGATTCACAGTATTGATCTTTGTCGATGTTTTAACACGCAGCCCTCGATTGTAAAAGTTTAGAAATCTAAATCAATATCTCGTGAAAGCACATTTTATTTATTCAGTAGTACCTTTTTAAAATTACAACAGTCCACTATAGTTATTTTTTTCTGCATGGACCAGACTGGCATTTTTTCGACATGAAGAGAGAACACAAAGCTGAGAGGGCTCTCATCTACAGCACACACACACTGCAGCCTGGTCAGGAGTTGTTCCAAAGGGCACCAGTGTTTACCTGCCCACTTCAGTGGATTCCTCAGCTCAGACGCTTAGCTGGAACCTCCGGTGCCTGCGTGTCTACTGTCTACAGTGCAGACATTCTTAGCCTGATATCAATGCGGCGCGCTTAACAAAGATGATGAAAGACCATATTGAAGCAGGTCGAGGGACTGGTGTGGGCGGGTCTTAGGAGAGAAGAGGAAGCAGGCGTCCGGAAGCCGTCCTGACCAGAGCAGAGCGAGCAGGTGTGAGCCGAGAGCACGCTGCTGTGTTACGATCTGCAGCATGTGGTGCATGTGTTCGCATGTGTCGTGCATCTGTGCCCCAATAAAACAATTAGAGCGCCAGTCGGCCTCAAATGCTCTACAGACAGCTCAGTTCATCTGATTTGGCAGTACTTGATCTTTTAATAGGCTTCTCTCTGTTAATAGACAGTAGTAAAAGTAATAAATAAATAAATAAATATCACACGCTCTTGTGGTTAGAGCATGTGTAATCTTTCCTTCTCTTATCAGTGATGAATAATGCAGAACAAACTCTGCAACAAACATGAATCTGTTTTAATGTCATATGTTTACACAATAATATAACGCAACTCAATGTGAAACTGTTCAGAACACAGTACTCTGAATAAGTGAAGGAATTCATTTTAATGCAGATATTCAGTATTCTGTAACTAAGTACATGTTGAAAGTGTTCTTCCCACACTGCTTAGCAAACATCTGAGTGTGACTTAAGGTGTGCTGCCTCTCACTGAAACATAAATCTAGTTCAGAATTACACAAAACTTTAAATTCAAATGCTTAAATATAATTGACCGAGTAAAAGTGTGTAACCTTTTAGTGTAAATCAAACAGCAGCCGGTCCTGAGTGCGTGGGGTGTGATCGGGATGGTTGTGACTTCAAAGCATTGTGGCAGTACACTCCTGTTTACACTGCTCAGAGGAGTCTGCATTCCACTGTCTCATTTTTCCATGGCATTCCCGAGGAGCTCCACGCTGCTGGCTTTGTGCCCACGCCTCAGCAATGTTTACCCCACAGCCCCCACCACAGCCCTCATCCCATATACTACAAACTTCACACACAACTCCACATTTACACAAGAAAGAAGCGAGCAGCGAGAGGAGCGTCAGCTCCCACCAGCGGGGAAGTCTGAACATGAACTCACAGATTTATTTTCTTAAATGTACACTGTTATCATTTAGTTTGAAAATCAGTCTGCTCATATACATTGTTTTAGAAATCTAATTTGTATTTTACTATACACCTGTTTTAATATTGTTCCTTCATTAAATAAAACCTCTGGAGTTGTGCAACTGAGGCTGAGCTGACAAACCCTGCATCATCTCTTCTCACATTATTGCACTTATTGCACCTTCACTGGATTGTTGTGATCATTGCAGCGCAGAGATGCACTGAATATAATAACTGCCTTTGTACACATCGCGCAAACGATGAACTACAAATGGAGAAAGTAGTTTTCGAAATTTCACAGTGATGTTTTAGTCTAAGTTTCAATGTTATTTTAGGTTTGTTTTGGTGAGGTTTTGTTTGGAATCACCGTGGAAGTATGATGAGAACTGGAAGTATAAGATAGTTGTTGTGTTGGTGTCACTGGCCTGGGCCCAACAGCCCTGTGGCTAGACCCGGTGTTATTGCTCATGTTTGCTATTTACCAGATTCATTTGCACTATATTTTCTTCTTTTTTATTTTAAGCATATAACTTAGAACAGAAAAACATAAAAAAACAGAACATGATCAGAGAAAGAACAAGAAATAACATCCAAAGAAGTTTGCTCTAAAGGTATCCATTTATTGTGGCCATGGCAGGAGTTTTGAGGCCCAGATACATAGCTCTAAAGCACTATATTTTCATAGTAAAGCACAGGGAAATAGTGGAAGACAAGAACATTTTCGTCTGGGGCCCATATCGAAATAACAATATTTTTTGGGCTCAATATTTATCGTGCGTCCCTTGGGAGAACTTTTTCTTTGTTTTTGATAAGATTTGAATTATAGAGTGAAATAAGTAACTTTTATGACTCATTCTCAGCACCATCTAACTAAAAAGTGTTTCGGTCTGTTATTTATTTACTGTCGCTCATATTTTTAACAATATTTCACAGTTAGATTGACTTTGTTTTAGGTTTGCGATACGTATCAGTGGCAAAAAGTATTCTCACTGTCATTGTTTATCGCAACATTTTCTCTGAAATGAGTCCACCGTCTTCCTTCTGCCAGTTTGTGTTTTTGTCAGGTGGATCTCCAGACTCACAAACGTCCCCAAAACATCTGCGCCGGCGCGTCTTGAAAAGCTCTCAGCGCATTTCCTGACCATAAATCAGCCTTCCTCAACAACCCGCCTCAAAGCCCGGGTGAAATACTGCCACAAAAAGAAAACAATTATACTGCCAATTACAAGGTGTGTTGCAACTACTCGGCGGCCACATCACAGAGGTTTTTTCGCTGATGTGTTTGTGCCTATTTACTGATGGGTTGCTAAGGATTTGACATGTGTGTACCAGAGCTCTGCAACCACATTAACATCAGGGAAGAGTAAAAATAACATGGAAAAGCCCTTCATTTAGTTGTTGTGTTTACTTGTTCTTTGCTTTTATGAGCACTTTTCTTCAGCTTTGGCCATGAGATTCTCTTGGTGGGCTCGCAGTTAAAGGCACCATACGTGATTTTTACGTTTTGAAGCATTAAAAACAGAACTTGTTTGTTTACATCAGTCACATGTATCTGACACTTTACTAATGCAGTCCCAGCATCCTAAATATTCACCACAAAGAGTTTTTAAAGCAGAAATAAACGTCTTTGTAAGGCCACGCGGTAGTTGTAAATGTATTTTCGGGGGGGTTAAAGCACCTGGCATCGCCCCCTGCTGTCTCGGAGGGGACAACCAGCCTTGCAACATTTCTGACACCGACCCGAAGACGATGTGAAATGTTTTTGTAGGTGATTGCACTTCCTTATTTCAAAAAAGAAGTGTGTATCTTCACAAGAGAGCTGCAGGGGGAGCTTGGTCGCTAAAGTTACTTAGTTCTGCTTTGAACACTTTTCACGAGCCCACTTCAAGTTTTGTCGTCCCGGGTAAAGCTAACAAACATTAGCATGCTAACGATGCACTTCCTGCTTCTCGGTGAATAAAAAGCTTTATAAATAGATGCAAAGAAAGTGCTGTGGTCTCATTTGCACCCAAATAGATGCTTTTACAATATATATGTGCTGGGGAAAAATAGATTTTTAGACAATAGGCAAAACAATAAATAAAAAAGACATACTATAAATAATGAATAGAGACAGTATTTCATCCCAGGTAAGTTTCTCAAATTGGTCCATGGTCAAATTTAGTCCAAATGTGATTTCTTTTTTTCCATTTTTTTTTTTTTTTTTGTTTGTTTGCCAATTACAATCTAGTGCTAGCCTAGTTCACGTAAAAATTAGGCACAGCACCTTTAACAGGGTTGAATTACATCAAAAGCTCTCATCTCACTTAATGTCTATAGCCTTTGCATTTTGAGCCTTTTCTGTCACAAACCTGTGCATCTCAGGCTGTGCATACTTGAGTACAGATGTTAGAAGAATCATGTTGTGAAAGAGGAAGTCTAGATTGAGTCATTTTTTCAGCGCAGATGGGCGGATGGGTATGCTTCAAGGCATACTTGAGGAAAATGATTTATGGTGTCAACCCTAACCTAGATCCAATAAACCAGCGCTGAGGTTTTACTGGGCATCTCTCAGCAGAAGTGACATATCAATTGTGCTCAAACAGGGACTTGTTTTTTATAGATTAGGTGTTTTCCCACTGTAGGGATCTTTTCTTGGTACTTTTTTTTAAAGTCTAGTACTAATTTTATGCATTTTCACAGGGATTTTCAACCTTTTGCATTCTTCTGCATTACCAAAACAGACTTTTTAGTTAAACTGTATATGTAATGTGGAAAATATTATTGGTCCCACTCTATTGTTCTTTAAAGTCTATATGACAGGTTAAACTATATGTTTCACTAAAATGTAGTAAACATGAACAACAAACAACATGAGCAACAAATATGACATAGTTTGAGGTAATTCCACAACTGTTAAACCAGACTGTAAACAAGGGCCAAAATCCATATAAATTACACAATAGTTATGAATTGACAAATAATAATGCCTGATAACGTCTTTATTTTGTTGAATGACCCTTTAAACTGTCAGAATAATGTGTCAGTTGTTTGTAAATTGACTGTATTTTCAGTGGCACGTCGCTTTTTGATGACATCACAGAGGGCTTCAGTTTTAGAACTCAGCACTACTTCCTGTAATTTTAAACTTTTATTTTTCCAAATTTCTTCATAAATTGCAACTTCATAGATTTAAAAATATGATAAACATTTACCACAGGTACGAGCCACCAAACAAAGTCATAATTACCATGTCATGAGAACCTGTCATACAGCCATTATATTTGGCACTGGTGACAGTTAGGCGTTCTCATTTGGTGCAGGAGTGTGTTCAGAATATGCCAAAAAATTAATTATTTAATTAAATCCACGCATGAATCCAAATTGGATATTTTTCAAGGCACGCCTGGCAATACCTCAAGGCGCTTTAGTGTTCCCCGTGACACCGGCTGAAAATCAAGGGCGAGAAACTAGAGACAGTCAAACCAGGAACCTTTTGTTTACATTTACAACACTGCTTTTGTTGGGAAATATTTTAATTCATTCTCAGACTTAGACAAATCTTAATAATAATACTGTGAATAATTCTGTTTATTGTAAATTTCATGGTTAGTTACATTTTTTTGTGCTGGTTTATAGTGCAAAGGAGAAGGATGAAAGGGGAAAAAACCCAGTCACACTCACTTTCAGACACTGTTGCTGTGTGAACGCAGGCTCAGGGCACTGGGTGGTTCTTCTGAATAAAGAGGAACTATGGAATTTAGGGACTTGGTTCCTGGTAGCCTTATGTAAAGCCTGACCTAACTACCTTCAGTGAATGGTGGTTTCGACATTTTTAGATGCCGACTGAGTCAGGTTCATCCACCTCAGGCTCACGGCTTTGATGATACAGTGCCTCATGCAGAGGAAGAGAGAGAGTAGCCACTAAATAATAATAGCAGTACTTTAAAATAATATTACTCAAGTATAAGTAAAAACCAAATACGAGTTGGCTTTTGGATGTTTTTGGATGTAAAATGTATGGCTTTATATGTATTAATCAGACACACAATAAAATACCAAAACAAATCATATCTGAAGGCAATGTGTAAGAAACACAAATGATGTAATGTTAATAACACTAAGCCTTTGTCACTTAAATTTGCTCAAAATCGGAAGAGTAACTTTTACTCAACTATGAATTACTTCAATTTACTTAATTCACAAATTTATTAAATATTACTCAAGCTGAAGTAAAAGTCTGGTGTGCTGCTCTGAAAAGTACAATTTCTTCAGAAGGGCATCAAGTAAAGGTGATGTTTAATACGTTAATGGAAATAAAACTGGACAACATCTTTTAGTTGTGCAATTGTAACCTCAGCAATAATTAAAAGTTGTAGTTGTTTCTTGTGCCTGGATTTTACGCAGGCGACTGTTCTATTAACATTGACCTCGCGAAATGTGTCAAAGTCAAAGTAAATGCAGTGTTTAAAGCTCCTATGGTTCCATGTTTTATATATGTTTTATGTGCTGACATGTTAAAAAAGCACCTGTCACTTGATAGAAAAAGCACACTGTGAGCTCATTGTGCTTTGCTCAAGATCCAGCGGCTTTGTCTAGTATTTGGCTCTCTGTCTTTTTTATGCCAATTACCTAATAATGTAACAGCACTAGTCCAACAGCTTCTAAAATATTTAATCTCGTTGTGATTTGTTTGGGTGTGGCCACAGATGTGTTAACAGCACAGATACAATTGTTTTAACACCTTCAATCTCCACGTGTAAACTATTTTAATACTTTGCTGAGTACCTGGTTTCAGACTGTGAAAGGTAGTACAGTTTGTTTCCCAGGGTCTAACCTGTTCCTGGCACATTGCTTTGCTTTTGTTTTTTCTTCTACATCCACAGAAGTCACATCGGGTGATCTATTTTGACTAATGGGGCGATGGCACGATGGAGCAGTGTTGTAACAGATGTATTTTTTGTGATTTGAACGACATTCTGAACAGTCACTATGAGAATAATCCTTCCTGTTGTCTGAAGGGACTGATCTGCCTTTGAACAGAAACTCAGTGGGGTGGTCACCTTTTGTTACGACTGATCTGTAAAACTAGTGCTGGATGATACGGTGATAAAAATCGAATCGTGAGCTCGTCCCTGTGACAATCTGCTGTTTTTGTGAAATTGTTGTATCATGATTCACTGTTTGTCTCTTTAATGCAGCTGTCTGTTCAAACACACTTTTTCTCCTGTTGTATAGCCTCTGAAGACTCTGCAGATGACTTTATTTACCTCTTATAGACCAGGGCTGCACAATTAAAACCAAATCCACACAAAATGTAGTTTTCATGGATGCAATTAGCAAATCACAAGGCTAATTTCTTCAACACAAACAACAAAATGTCTTGCTTTGATTTTAATAAAAACTGCTAACACTGTACTTTGGATTTGTACAAACATGTTCTGAAACAAGCGACAAAAGCACCACAAAAAGCGACCAAAACACACCTAAGGACAATTAACGAGACTAAAAGCGACAAAATTGTGACCAAAAATTACAAAGACGTTTCTAAAACTGACAAAGACCTGATGAAATATGACAAACACAACGGAATGTGACAAAAACACGACTATAAGTGACACAATTGGGTTTAAAATGTGAATTTGAACTGAATCCTATTATCAAAACATAAATTGCAAATCTAATCACGATCGCGCCAGTCAGAAAAATCACAATTCGATATATTTTTCCTAAATCGTCCAGCTCTATTAAAGGCAATAGAAAAATACAAAGTGAACATGAACCATGATAAAATTGAAATCATGATATATTTTTGCCACAACCCCTTTTAGTTGATTAATCGGTTGAAAAAGCAGGTCTTTAGTCGACTTCAGCCCTGGTAAATTCACACTGGAACACTTCTACATCTCGGAATTACTTGGCAACATAACAGATGTGTTCAGATGGAGTTACTGGGATGTTTGAGATCAAGACTCCTCGATCGTTTCCCGAGTTTTCATGCATTGTGAAAAATCAGTTTACCTGACGTGCATGTGAACGTAGTGATTGAGAAGTGCTGGTGTTGTGCAGCAGCAGGAGGAAGAAGCTCGGAGGCTCACGGAGTCTGTGGGGACCAGAGAAATCACTGCTTTGCTAACTCTTGGTTTAGCTTGTTATGACAGGGAAGTGCTCTGTTTACGTTGAACTGTGAGCTTTGAAATGTATCATCGTCGAGCACACGCAGAGGCCCAGGCTGATGAGAGCTTGAGGGTCCCACTTCCACAACACATGTGTCCAGATAAGTTGAAAGTGCAGTTTTAAGTCTATATGACAAGTTCTCATGATATAAAAAGTATGACTTAGTTTGGTGGTAATGTTTATTAAAAAGGAGCTGCAGAAAGGAAGGAAAAAGAATGTGAAAATAGAGAAAGAAATCAGAAAAATGTACACAAAATTTGATTCATTTGCATTAATCTGTGTTAAAATATTTCTTTATGATGATTTTGTATGTCTTAATCTATTTTAATGACATTTTTGAACATCTCAATCTGTTTTGTGATTTTATTGAGGTTTTATTCTGTTATGTAAAGCACTTTGAATTGTCTTGTGTACGTATTGTGAAATTGCCTTGCCTAGTAGTTACATTTGTGAAAAATGTTCTAAATGATGATACTAATAGTTGTTGATTGAAAAGGGAGATAAGAAGAATTAAAATAGCAAGTGTATCATCCTACCATTGAAAAAGTTCTTTTGAAAGTAAAGTATAAAGTGAAACAAAGATGTAACTGTTCAAATGGCGGTACATGTTATTTCTGCACTGACATTTAAGCACATTTCTGATGGACTGTCATAACATCATCTGAATATTGTAATTGGGATAATCCAGAAAAGTACTAAGATGTTCTTTCTTGTTAATGGCAGCTGTTTTGTCACAAATTGCTCTGAATTAGCATACTCAGATCTGACAGTATTTATTTTTAGTGGTTTGTAGTCATTGTTAGGGATAAATTAGAGGAGTTTTCAACCTGTTTTGAGCCGTGGCACACTTTATTATTTTGTTGAAAAGAAGTAAAAAGATTTGGCATATAATGTGGAAAGTTATATCCGTTGCATTGTCTGGTTCTTTAAAGTTGGCAGTGGTGGTCGCTTTCTTTTTTGGTGCAGAAGTATGTTCAGAACACTCAAAAATGATAAATTGTTCGATGAAATCCATTTGTGAATCCAAATTGGACATTTTTTCAAGGCAAAACTATAAGGTTCCCCGGCACACTGTGAAAATGTGTGAAAAAAGCCATTTGTTGTTAATTGCCAAAAACTACTTGTTTGTTTTTATTGATAATGGCTTAGAAAATGTCCTCTTTAGAATGCAAATATGTGTATATGTTTGTACTTTTATCTTGGTGAGAGTGAGGGTCAAGGACAGGGGATGGACAGTTATCCATTTGCTTAATTCCTGTGAACGTTGGTTAATCTGATTTTCTGTTACTGACCATTGACTGTTTCATTGTTTGATTTTCTAACTTTCAGCTGATAAAATCTACTATTTTTTGCAGCCCAACGAGGCAAATGTTACAAAAAGTTATTGAATTGATTGAAATATTAAAGTTCCCATGTGAGCAATGAAATGTTTCCGGGACAGTTTCAGTACAGATTGCACAGTCTCCTCAGATGGGATCACTGATGATTTATGTTTGTATTATTTGTGTTGTTATTATTAATAGACTTGGTTAATGCTTCCACATGCAATATCATTATGTTTCTCTTTGGTTGCTTTGATTAAACCTGCACTTTTCAAGCCCCAAAGTTCATCTTATTTCTTTGGTTATCTCCTTTAAATGTTTGAAATTAACCTTAAAGTGCAAACTCAGTGTCATCAGAGTCAACATTCATTTTCTTCACATTACACTTCTTTACTAATCCATCTGAATGCTTTATTTTCTGCGTCTTTCTTGTCATTGTAATCCTCTTCATAAAGAGACAGTCTGACGGCCGGAGTCGGGGAGAGCATTCCCACTTAAAGAAAGCGCCCAGGCAAATTTGGGACTAGTGGTAATTATTTGGGCCTCATTATGGGCTCAAGTTTCCCAGAGTCATTCTCTGTGGTAACCGTTACTGGATATGGGGCTGACACTGTCAATAAAGCCAAAGGAAAGATGACACGCTTTTTGTTTTGACAGGACCAAAGCTGTAATGCTCTCATTCGTTTGCATTTCCAAAGACTGAAGAGGCTTCAGAAGCTACTTTTCCAGATGCTCCAACGATGAGAAACAGAGAAGGGAAAAAACGCTCCGCTATGCTCCCTTGGCATCAGGCGACCTGGAGTCTCCCGGAGCCAGCATCCTTTCATGAAAATCTACTTAGTGTAGGTCATAAGATACAAGGCTGTCTGATTAAGGAGTGTGGTTTGACAGTGTGTATCTGTGTCATCTGGAGCGCGGTGCTCTTATTTGGCCTGGACTGCTATGACTTTTAAAGCACACATATTCTGCTACAGTGACCTTTTTGAGCTTTTAACCCTGTTCTAACAACGTTCCGTCATCAAAAACATACCTGAAGTTGCATTTAGCTTCATTCACTCATAGTTTTGAGGAAGGCTCTCCCTCTGACCGTCAAAAACATTCCCTGCTGGACTCCCTTGATGGATGACGTTTTTTCCAGTTTAGGACGTCATTTATCCGAGAATCTTCTGCTGTTTTAAGTCCTTAAATCATCGCAAGACTCGTTCTGAGCATTTCTGCCTCTAAACACGATGATTGCAACTGCATGATGAACCTAGCACACCAACAGCATATGAGTGCCTTAACTGACTGTATTGCACTTAGTTTCATTAAAATCTGAAAAGACTTTACTCCCTCTCAAAAACATAACTACACTCCTCGTTTGAACATTATCATAGAGACTCTGTGTTTGTTTTAGCCGAAAACTAGGCTTGTCACGATAACAACATTTGAAGGGCGTTATGTTGCAGTAGGAAATTTGCCGTAAACCCTTTAACTATATGAAGACATCCTAAAAAAACATGAGCTGTGATATAAAATAGCAGAATAAACATTAAAGTAGTTAATTTAGAATCATTAATGAGTCAGATATGTTAATTATTCAACCCCCAAAAGCGCAAACGTTCATACAAGACAAAAAAAAAGAAGAAATAAAGAAGAAAGAAGAAGAAATAAGAAAAGGTACCGCCGTTAAATATTGAGCCCCAAAAATATTGTTCCATCAATTGTATAAGTTCTGTAAGTAATTATTGTGACAGATCTACCGAAAACTATAAACTCCACACTTTAAAACGCCCTTCAAAATCTTCCTTGGGTTGTTCAGCTTCTTGTGTGAAACTGTGACTACCAGGATAACCATTTGAAGAACTTACACGTCGCCACAGGTTCATGTTTTATTGATCTTCACAACTTTGAGTCTCATCTCTTTTATTTCATGCATGAAGTTTGATTCCGTTTCTGTCTTTGTAGTAGATAAAGGACATTTATTGTAGAAACTAATGAGTAATAAATGATCTTTATTTTATTTGTTTTGTGGAGACATACCAATTACCAGAGAGTAAGAGCAAAGCCTGTGTCACATGGTGCAGAAGTGACAGACTTAGAGCTGGGGGAAATTAGGGAGTTTTTTGGGGGGAGTTTTCTGATAATGATTTTCTGATGATATTATGTTTAGTCCCTGCTTTAGTCCTGTTTTGTTTTAGTCCAGTTTTAGTCTTTTCCTTGGTCCTCGCTTTAGTCTTGTTTTAGTCTTGCAGTAGTTCTGTTTTTTTAGTCCTGGTTTAGTCCTGTTTTAGTCTTGCATTAGTCCTGGTTTTGTCCCTGGTTAGTCCTGTTTTAGTCTTCTTTTAATCCTCTTTTAATCCTGCTTTAGTCCTGGTTTTGTCCCCGGTTAGTCCTGTTTTAGTCTTGTTTTAGTTCAGTTTTAATCCTGCATGGTTAGTCTTTCTTTAGTCCTGTATAGTCTTGCTTTAGTCCTGTTTTTTCCCTTGTTTCGTCCTGTTTTAGTCTTCCTTAAGTCCTCTTTTAGTCCTGCTTTAGTTCTGGTTTGTCCCTGGTTAGTCCTGTTTTAGTCTTGTTTTAGTCTTGCTTTAGTCCTGGGTTTGTCCCTGGTCAGTCCTGTTTTAGTCTTACTTTAATCTTCCTTTTTCCTATTTTAATATTTCTTTAGTCCCGGTTTTTCCCTGGTTCATCCTGTTTTATTCTCGCTTTGGTCCTGATGTGATCCTGCACTTTCCTCCTGGTATTTCTCTGGTTTACTTCCTGTTTTGTTTTAAAAATAGATGAATTCAAAATAAATAATAATCCCAAATGCGGCGCCAGTCGGCAGAAACACCCCCTAAGACTCTCAGGACCAAACAAGACCCGGACTTCAGAGGAGATCGGTTCACACTTGCTGCACGTCCACAAGCGCACACATGTCGAGGCGCCGCCAGCAACAATAAATGTCAGTGTTCTCACTCATTAGCCTTACTCTCCCACACTGGTCGCGTCGCACCACCTAAACGCTTTAAAGGTTTCTTGGGCAGAAGGTGATGATATCATAAGGTTCGTGTCAGAAATGAGACTCACATGATAATATTATACGAAGAATGTTGCAGCGAACACTTCGGCGACCGCACGCTGTTCCTTTTTGACGTTCACAATTGCTCCTGTTGGCAATCGCTTTTCCTGCTTCAAACACAAACATCTCATCAGTTTTAGCGCTCTTGGCACATTCGGCTGCCAAGGTAAACAACTTTGATTTACTCTTTTTTAGAAGTGGCAATATTGCTACGTGTAATCATCACATCAAGTTTATTTCTGTTCAGTGTACTGTAACCAATAAAAGTGAGAATCCCATGACTTTATGTCCTTGGAAAGACTTGCAAAAACTACCAGATTGTTGTTGTTTCCTTTAAAGTGCCGTTATTGGATTTGATGGCTTTGGTTTGTCTGTTGCAAAATGATTTAAAATATAAAAGATCTGATAATTATTATACGTTCAAGTAGAGGTGGATAATATATCGAATTTTAGATAATATTGTGAATGTCGTTTTGAAGATATGCACAATTTGAATATTGAGCATGTTTTTTTATAGTAAAAATGCTACAAAAAGAGCGGTTAAATTGGAGTTGAAGTGCCTATGACAGGTTGAAGTACTCATTTTACTAAAACACAATTAAGAAAATTACATAGTATTGAAGATTCTGCTACAGAATTAACAATTTTGATTCCAGTTCGGCAATTTTTCAGGTTTAAATTTTTACTTCCTGGTTGTAAATCACACTGGGAAATTCTGTACCTGTTACATAGCAACCATGTTTTAAACTCAGCCAACACTCCTCTAATGTCGCAGAAATTATTATTTGAAAAATAAAAATATACGGGAACACCTTTAATTGGTTGAATTCATGTTTAAAGGATCAGAAAAATGTGTTTCTTGGTTTTAAATTGTCCCTAATGTGTCTCCCTAGTGTGATGTCACTAACTTGTCACAAACAAGAGTCACAAACTGACTCTCGATCGGTGTAAAGCTATCATATATATTTACAACAAATGTGAACTTTAACCTTTCAGATGCACTTTAATTTGTCAATGCAAAAGGTTATACAAACTTTTGTGATTTATTTTACAGACAGTTCACATTTTTCTGATAATTAAACCTCAATGAAAGACATGTTTTAACACATCTCTGTTAGACTGACATAAAATAGTCTGAATGTCGTTATCAAAATATGATGTTTGTGCAATGCCAAATAAAGCAAATGTCAGCAAAGGGGCTCTGCACAGCCCTTTTTTTTTCTTTTTATTGCTTTCTTCTACTTAGGATGAAAGGAATAATTTATCTAAAATTGATTGGGCTTTTGGAAACACTTGCAAATGAACTTCAAATGAAAATTACACTGTCTTAGCACTTGTTTACATTGCATAGTTCTGATTTACTGTTGGGAATATATCTGCTGCACTTGCCATAAGATAAAAGGAGGTTCTGCTGTAACTTGTCATAATTGTCTGTATGTTTATATTACAAACTCAAACACACATCTCTTTGAATCTCATCAACCAAAAGAAGCTTAAAAGGCATTGTGAGGCTGGCTTTTTCCCGCATATGAATCAACCTGGCAACCCTTCCAAGCCTAGAACTTAAGAATGGGCTGATTCTCTAAATAGTTTCAAATTGTTCAATACTTGTGTTCAGTCTGTTGGGTGTTGGGTGTTGGGTTCGAGTCTCACGTGTCGCTCCATGCTGCACTGTGCTGTACTGAACTGGTGCAGGAATTACTAAAACATGAACTTTGAAAAAAAGACGCTTTTGGCTTTACGTGTCTGAGGTACCCCACTTTTTTTTTGTAAATAAGTACTTTTTTTTCTTCACCAAAGAGTATCTTGTTCATGTGGTTGAAAAGATACCCCGGCAAGAATAATGTCCATGTCACTATCTAGTTCTTGAAATTTGGCAAAGGTGATTTTTGCTTTCTTTTTTGGTACAGAAGTATGTTCTGGACACTCCAAAATGGTAAATGAGGAGGACACCCAGTTTGCCGGCGATGAAAAAAGACAGTATTTGTAACCAGGAATTTCTGCTGCTGGTTATTTTTATATAATTTATTTAATCAGGATTGTTACATTTAGATTTGGAATCTCATCTCTAGGAGAATCCTGGTCTTATAGGAGTTTCCATTGTGTGATTATATGTATCAGATGGTCTGGGGTCCTCACCAGGAAAACATTTAACCAACTGTGTGTCCAGTGCAGTTTAAAGTGGACATATCATGCTTTTATTTTCACCTTTTGAACATTTAAAACATTTACCTGGGGTCTAAATAAATTATACCTGCAATCTACAGTCTGAATTCCTCCTAATTTTCTTTCTACATGCCTCTCTTTTACCACTTTTGTAAGGAGCGCTTTTGAGCGCCTTGTTTTGGCACTGTCTCATTTTCACCTTTTGAACATTTAAAACATTTACCTGGGGTCTAAATAAACTATACCTGCAATCTACAGTCTGAATTCCTCCTAATTTTCTTTCTACATGCCTCTCTTTTACCACTTTTGTAAGGAGCGCTTTTGAGCGCCTTGTTTTGGCACTGTCTCTTTAAATGCAAATGAGTTAGTTCGCACCCCACCCCCTCCCATGCGCATTGCATGCATACTCCGCCCCGTTCAGCCATTGTTGTAGTCCCAAACACAGTCCGTCTGTCGGATCCAAAACTTCTCCAAAGTTAGAAAAAAACGTAATGACAATCGAAAAATTGACAAGCGAAGACATCAACATCCAGCCTTACATGTACGAGCCAGAGTCTGACACAGACCAAGAGGAAATCGAAGACGACGATCCTCCGCAGCAAAGACTTCAAATGGCTGCATCTCAATGGTTTGTTTACTACTATGTAATTCGCTACGCGCTCCGTTAGCTTAACTGTGTGTGAAAGATGTTAACAGGTTGTCTAATGGACCCTCACTTTACCATCTTACTGCAACAACAGTCCGGGGGAAAAGGCTACTGTCAAGTCAGTCAGCGTAGTTAAGGTGCTGCGGGCTACGCTTGCTGCGCGCTAATGCTAGCGACATGCTAACGTCAGCTACGAGCAGTCTGATGTGAGTTCTGCCTTATGAAAACCTCAAAAATAAATGTATTATATGTATATATAAAGACATGTGCCCTAAGCAGCTGGAAAACAGCCGAGTAAAAGATGGGCAGCTACAGGTGTAATGCTAATCCCTCACAAATGGCCAGCACACAGGTAAAGAATGACTGGATAAAAAATAGGTCTAATAAACAGTGTTTCAGCGTTTCTTGACTTACCGCTCCGCTATATCGTCATCTCCATAGACCGAAGGAACTGACCCTTCGATCAAATGCAATCTTTGAGCAAATCCCTCGTTGTACTGGCGGAGGTTACTGAAGCACTCCTCTTTGAAGTGCTTAGCACACAAACGGAACTTTCCCCACTGTCGGTGGTACATTACCACGAAAAATAAAACGTAACCAGCCGATCTCAGTTGTTCGGATGCAGGCGGTCGGTGTAATGAGTTGTGCTGGTAACACAACCAAGAACAGAGCATTTGAACTTGTCCACTCGCACCTTTGACATCTTTGCGCTTGGACTACAAAATCGCTACGAGGAAAATAAAGATGGCGGTCTCTGCCGGAAGCTCTTGACCTTGTTTAGTAGTTCCGCTGTGACGTGATAGATAAAAATACGTAACAGATAATGCGGATATTCGAACGAACTGAGAAATATGTTGCAAAATGTATATAAATATATCTCTGCAGCTACTTAAGTGATTAATTTCAACTTTTAGCCACTACCAGACACCCACAGTACACAATAAAAGGCATCTAAAGGCCAAAAAAGTAGATTTTGCATGATATGTCCCCTTTAAAGCTGCCTTTTATAAGCCCATATAACTATATGTTTTATGGTTATTTTCAGTCTGTGGTGGTCCTCCTGCTCTGATAGAGCTGCTCCTGCTCTTCTTCACTCAGTCTGGGCTTTAGACAGAGCAGAACAAACTCTACAGGTTCTCAGCCGTAAGAATGTGCATTTACGTGGATCAGTTTAGGTGCATTTTCTGATCAGAGCAGCCTGCCTCTCGCTGTGTCAGGGGTGAGAGCACAGAGGTGCGGGGAGGGAAAGGTGGGCTTTAATTTTCTACATTAATGAATGCTGTAATTTATTGAAATGTTCTCTTTTATTTAGCAAATTAAGAGAAAAAGTAATGTATATTTTTGCCCCTAAAGTATCAAAATTATATCAAAATTGTGACCTACGTATAAACAGGAATCAAAGTGTGACAAAACTCTATTGAAACTTCATGATTTATTAAACAGAACAAGCTGGTGCATTTCTTTCATCTGCTCCTTAACCGAGCGTCTTCTGTTTGATGATTCTGTATATAACGTTTCAGCTGGAGGTTCCTTGAAGAAGCAGGTCTTGAGCAGATGGTAATTGAGTGGAAGAGCTTGCTGAGAGGTGCAAGGCCCTTTTAGCTTCTCCACTAACACACTCTGACATAACTGCTTGGGCTCGCGTCCATGTTGGCAGCACATGAACTAGAATTGGTCTCTTGCTGATTATTGGCAGATGAAAAAGATCTGGAAGGATAAGTTCAAGAAAGAAAGAAAAAAACTAAAACTTCCCACCATTACTACTATTTATTCACCCCTTTTACTGTTGTTGTTTCTTCTTTCTTTCTGTTAAATTCTTGTCCTGCTATATTTTCTTTCTGAGTTGTTTTTGAGTTTTTAATGGGCTTTGTGCACAGCAGAAGCTGGCTAAGATAACGGTGTCTCACGGCTGATGCTAACTTTTATTAAAATATAAAGGAACAAACAATTAAAATGTAAAGTAAAGACTACCTGATTGAATCTAATTTATAGATTACTTCAGTTTTTGTTTTGTTTTTTATTAGAATTTCATACTCTACCACCATACCATACTCATGTGTAGTGACTCTTTAAAATACATCTAACATGTTAGACTGTGCAATTAATCAATGTTGTAATCGAAAATATAATGTATTGGCTTCTGTTCAGTGTTATAAGTGCTCTCATTTTGCCTCAAAACCAGGAGCAAAGGAGCTTTTCCAAAAAAAAAATACTAATAAAATATAGTTGATCTATACTTTCTTGACAGAAAAACTTTGGAAATATGCAGTAGAATTATTTGACTAAATAATTGTGATTTCAATTATGCACCAAATCATTGTGATTGTAATTTTTGCCATAAACGATCAACTCTAGATTTGACGACACATTTCGTTAAAATGTAGTAAATATGACTGTATTTGAGATTTGACTTAACATTTTGCCTATTTGTCCCCAGTTTGACAGTTTTGTAAAGTTTATAATGTTACCTGGTTGAACATGGGCAGCAGATTTGACAGAGATAGAGGTAATCCCATATACTTTACACAAAATTTGACAATAAATAATTTCTTTTGTTGAATGATCAGTTTAAACTGTCAGAAAAATGTGTCAGTTATTGTGTAAATTGTCTTTGTATTTTCAATAGCATGTCGCCTTTTGATGACATCACAGAGGGATTCTGCTCTGTTTTGTTAAAATGTCTTCACAAACTGCAACATCAGGTATGAAACTGTGATTTAACAAAGGGACTATCTAACTAGGTCATGATTAGAAAAACGTCAGAACCTTCATATACGCTTTTTAAATATAAATAGTTAACTGAAATTCCATGCACAGAGCCCATTGTTGCTACAAAACAACCAAGGGAAATCTGGACAGATGAGAAACCATGTATTGTTTAGAGTCTGTGGGGAGCTGTTTGTGTTCCCTGAGGTTTCTGGGCTCATTTCTCTCGCCCCTTTTTTTAAACTTAAATGAAGATGTTTCAGTCGATCTCTTAAGTTGTTTATAGCCCGTAGCAGCATGAGTTTGTAAGTGGTGGATGGCACTCGGGGTGGCACAGACTGTTCACAGCCATCTCGTTGTAAGCAGTGTGGTCGCATCCAAAATAGAAGATAATGTTTAGTCTCGAGCAAAACATAGAGGCTGTGACCGGATTCTTGCCTGCAGTGCCTCAAAACAGCATCTTATGAAAATACGTTTGGCAGGATTTTATGGAGTTGCAGAATACAGGTGTGATATGGTTTAGAATCATGTATTTACTGACGCCACACACGTAAACTAAAGGGTTACAGCAAGATTTGAAAAGGAAGTGGATAGAATTTGAAATATTAGTCCATGTTATTCTTGAACAAGGGTTTCTTTGATATTCCCCATAAATATGTAAAAAAGAGCAGAGGTCATGGTGACATGAAGACATTTTTTGTGACTTTCTTCTTTAAGGGCCAAGTTAGACAGAAGGCCTTTAATTAGGGCCCAGAAAATGTGGAGTGGTAGAGGCAGCTGGCAGCGAGGCGGATGGAGCAGGCTGGACTCGCAGACTGGACTCGCAGACTGGACTCGCGAGCTGGACTCGCAGACTGGACTCGCGAGCTGGACTCGCAGACTGGACTCGCGAGCTGGACTCGCAGACTGGACTCGCGAATACGCAGGACTTGCTTGCTGGAGTCACAGGCTGGACTTGCTTGCTGGAGTCACAGGCTGGAGTCGCAGACTGGACTCGCAGACTGGACTCGCAGACTGGACTTGCTTGCTGGAGTCACAGGCTGGACTTGCTTGCTGGAGTCACAGGCTGGAGTCGCAGGCTGGACCCGCAGACTGGACTCGCGAGCTGGACTCGCAGACTGGACTTGCTTGCTGGAGTCACAGGCTGGACTTGCTTGCTGGAGTCACAGGCTGGACTCGCAGGCTGGACTCGCAGGCTGGACTCGCAGGCTGGACTCGCAGGCTGGACTCGCAGGGCGTCATGCTGCCGGACGCCCTGCTCACTGCAGCAGTGTGTCTGGATTCAGCAGCGGCATTGTGGAAAGACTGTGGAACACATTTTAATCCATATTTTTTGCATAAGTCATAAATAATCGTTTTTTATTTTTATAAGTATGAATAGCTGGCATGTTACAGTGAATATTCTTCTCCTCACATGTGCTTCTGTCGTCCTCTGCTCTGACAGACTCTGTGACAGACACGCACCAGCCTTTAGCAGTCCATTACGTCAATTGAGCAGATCTGGGATGCCAGCTGTTGATGTCACCCTTGGGTCTTTTTAATTTAGAGATTTCCGTTGGGTGAGATGAGTGAGAGCCCCATGAGCCAAGCCGCATTGGCACTCACAGCCACATGAAGAAGCGCAGTGGACTGAACTGTCCTGTGAGGACAGAACTAGACTGGGATGATCCTGGACTCTGGGTCCTCTTCTCTGCCGGTGTCATTATATGAATCACAGTTGTATCACATGCAGTGTGATTAAAGTGTGTTGTGGACCAGCTCCTCTCCTCGTACTCGTGACAGCATGTCTGTGACTCGCAAACATTGCTCCTATCCCTTGAGCTCTTAAATGCTGCCTTTCAGCAGCTCTGAATTTCCTCCCTTTCAGAGGGGATCAAATGTTCCTCACAGAGACTATCTCTCATTCTTTCAGTCCTCAAGGCTTTGGGTGGGAGCGAGCATCGCCTTCCATGTAATTGATTTTGTAGGGTGCCAAAGTTTTTCCTCTTGATATCAACTGTAAGGTGACGCCTCAATCTGAAGAAGAGAGGCACTAATGTGGAGCAACTGTTTCTGATGGTGTGAACGCAGCTGTAATCTTTGTGTCACTTCAGAAACACTTTCTCACTCACTTTGGTTTAATGTTGTTAAGGCCAGTTTATGAGTTCAAATCAGCACCTAAAGAGCCCTGAACTGATAAAGACAATTTATTAAAGGTTTACAGTTTTATACGTGTGTATTTTTCTTCATAAAAGTAATCTATTTTCTCTATGTGTCTGTAATTATACTAAACTAACCATGTATCCTTCTCTTGTGTCTTCCAGTACCACCCTCTGTCTCTGTGTAACACCAGTGAAGATGAGCGTCAGGACAGTGACTTCATCACCATTGTCAAACTGGAGCACAGGGTCCCGCGCTGCCTTCCTCTGCTCGATAAGGTAAGCGTCCCCAACATCTCAGTGTGACCTTTCCCCCTGCACCATACAGACAAACCGCCCGACTGCTGTCTTGTCCGGCCCCTCTTCCGCTGCTGGATTTGGCCTTTTAAGAGGAGATGGAAGTATTTGGCAGGTGCTTGACGTTTTGTTCAGTGATCTTTCAGAGCTGAGACATGAGGGGCCGCAGCTGTCATTGGTCCCATCCCAGCCGGCCTGAACCAGACACTTCTCTTCTTCTGCTCCCTCTAATATGAAATCATGTCCATAGCTTCCACCCGCAGTGGCTAATGTATGTCTAAGTGCATTACAATTGACCCAAATCCCTAAGTATTCTAGCACACACACTAGCGTGATTTAGACCTTGCTGCTATTTTTTCAGACGTTTTCAAGTGGTGGCAAATTAGCAGGCATGAGTATAGCTACACGATAGGCTTTTTTTAGTCTCTGTTTTCTTTTCCCCTAATTTAAAGCCATGTTGAGGAGTTGCCCGCCATGACGACCGTGCTGGGACAGATTCCCACACATTAGCCCTTGTTCCTTTCTTCTCCTGCTGGTCCTCTGTCGTCAGTGGGAAGTACAGCGACCGGGGCAGTGTGAGGGCGAGAGGGGGTGTCTGTTTTGATTAAAGTCTTAATGGCAACACAGTGTTATCCCATAAACAGAACACAGCAGTGGCACCGTGGAACAAAGACGGCTGCTTCCGGCTCTCTCCAGGCCTTTTGGATGTTGTCTATCACAGAGCTGCTTTCCCCTCACACAATACTTTGTTTTATTTGTGTTAGTGCACACCGAGGTTTTTTTTTTTTAGCTGTACTGGTATATGATAGACAGACAGACAGACAGACAGACAGACAGACAGACAGACAGATGTTTTTTGTTACATTTGATATAGATGGACCGTGCATGCCCCTGATTGGTAATTCCACATGTCAATCACACACTTAGGGATGTCCAACAAGTCTTTGTTTTGCATTGGAGAAGTGTGTCTGAGTGTGTATTCTTGGCTGGTCAGTGTGGATTGAACAAGATGTTGTGCCACAAGATAAGACATGATTATACACGTGAGGAAAAAAATTAAATCTACAATGACAGCAAAATTATTTATATCACGTAAGAGTACATGTACAATAAGCTCCGCCCCTCTCGGGCCAGGACTCACCTGAAACAGAGAGTCTTAGTGGAGCTTTCCTGATTAAATAAAGGTCAATAAATGACTGTCTGGGTGCAATATCTGATTTATAATTTAAGTTAATGAAGTGAAAGACAAAAAAATATTAATGCTCAAAAGCTGGTAATTTCATACGATTGCAACACAAAAATGAGAAAAAACTAAATCATATCCAAAGGAGGAATGCCACAAATGTTCAGATTATTTAATACTCTCAACATAACGCTTGTGCCTCTATAGACTCAGAGTGGGAAGAGAAACAAACACTTTTACTCACTTTTTACTTCTTCACAGAAGAAAACATCACACTAAATTTAATTAAAGTAGGAGTAGAAGTATAGTCAGAAAACTACACCGAGAAGTATACAATTTCCTCAGAAACGTCCTACCCACCTCTGATTATAAATTATGATAAATTCTCATCTTGACTCATTCTCATGGACCCAGACTTGGTCTCATCCGTTTCCTACTGACCAGGGAAGACTCTTTTTTTTTACCTTTGACTATGTAGATTTTCCATCAGTAAAGACTCCATTTGATTTAATCCTGGTTGAAATCAGCAGATCATATTGACTTGGAAAGACGCTGGCAGAGTTAGTCTAGTTGTTGTTTGGAAAGTATGCGCCTCAATAAACTGCTTTAAAGCCACCTGCAGCCTCACTTCCTCTGAGCCTATCAAAGCTCTGGGACACGCTGGATTTATTGGGGGGGGGGATTCGAGGCGCAGCTGCTGTCGTTGAGCGCCGTCCACGTTTTCGGCCCGTTTGAAGCGGCATGGTTTGGATGTGCAGCGCTGGGCTCTCCTCTGGACTGCACTTGTTTACTCTGCGTCTGTGCCCGTGCCCCCGCTCCACTGATCTATAGATACTCGGACGGCCGCAGAGGGCTCATGTTGCACCGCACGCACTCAGAATAGACCGTAAAACAAACAAAGCGCGCCGGGAAACCTTGAGGCATAAGGTTTCATTGTTGTCTTTTGTTTTTATTTCGGTGTTCTGCATCGAGATGGCGAGGGATGTGACAGATTCCTGTCTTGATTTGCAGTGATTGCCAGACTCGCATTATCTCTGACGGCTAAGAAAAGGTCTTTGTCTCACTGTTGTGCTTTGAAACGTTGTCTTCACATAGGGCCTACACACATTCTAGCTAGGGCTGGGCCTTATGGCAAAAAATTATAATTACGATTTTCTTGGGGCCAGATCATGATTTCGACTTTATCACGATTCGTCTTCAGTTTGTATTTTTCTATTGCCTTTAATAGAGCTGCACAATTTGTGATTTTTCTGACAAGTGCGATTGTGATTAGATTTGCAGTTTATGTGTTGATAAAAGGATTCTGTTCAAATTCACATTTTTGTTGCTTTTAATCATGTTTTTGTCCCATTGAGTTGTGTTTGTCATATTTAAATGTGTGTTTGTCACTTTTAGTTGCGTTTTTGTCATTTCTTGACGTGTTTTTTTGTCGCTTTAAGTCATGTTTTGGTGCATTGTCTCATGTTTGCTGTTTGAAGGCATGATTTTGTCAGTTTTGAACACATTGTTATTGTTTTTGGTCACGCTTTTGTGTGTTAGCAGTTTTTATTCAAATCAAAGCAAGACATTTTTTTGTTTGTGGAAGAAATTATTGCATGTTTAATTGTGCAGCCGTAGCCTATAAGAGGTAAATAAAGTCATCTGCTCAGAGGCTTCAGAGGCTAAACAACAGGAGAAAAAGTGTGCTTGAACAGACAGCTACATTAAAAAGAGACATGCTACATTTTATGTACTCAAACTTGATGTTTGAGCTAAATATTTGATAGTTTAATCGTTTACAGTATTAAAGGTAGGGCCTTTTACTATTTTTACAATATAATCACATAGGTGAGATAAACAAATGCTTACTTACCTCTGACATTCTATTGGAAGCATGTAGTTGTAATAATGGTGATTTGAGGCAGAAAAGCTCAGAACGAACCTGCCGATGATTTATGGACTTCAACCTCTGACTAGGATATTGAGAATGAAGGGTTTTTGACGCTCAGAGGGAGAGGACTTTTTAAAGACTTTATTGAATAAAGCTGAATACTACTATCCTCCGTAATAAAGGTCTTTTATCTACCAGTTAGCGAGACCCTCACGTTGTATCGCTGCCCATCCTACAATAATGAGGGAAAAATGTTATAGCAATGTTAAAATCTCAGAAAAGTCAGTGTTGCCTAAATTAACTACTAGAGCTTCAACGACACAATCCTGAGCTCTTTTTGGGGTATTGTGTACAGGATCTTAATGACGCATGCCTTAAAAATGTCTTCCTCCACATTATTTCAATTTGCACGAAGAGATCACTTCCTCCATGTGATGCAAACCTTTATCGTATATTCAACAAAATCTCCAGCAAGGGTCACAAACAGACAGCGCTGCAAAGCCTAAACACAACTCAACAAGCGGCTTTCACACGAGGGATGTGGTAGATCTCTCACAGTCGAGTAGCATCAAAAAGGAAAGCTTTCACTGAACCGGAGCCCCTGTCTGAACTTGTTGACTCCGGAGAAAGCCTTCTGTATTGATTCAGCTCCTCGGAGATAAAAAGGTTGGCCTTACTGAACGCTAATCCTATTTTCTCTAACACGATTTTAATGTGACTGTTATTGTCAGGAGCCAGCGTCGAGATTAAGAGGCACCTCCTTTCACTTTTGATTGACAATTTAACTCCGCTCTCTAATCTAATTGTCAAAAAATGTATATAATCTATTCGTTCCGTCATCCGCTCTGACAGTTGTGTATCCATAGACTGTACTAACATGCTATTTGGAATCTAAAACAGTAACAATGTAAGCGCGTCCGAGACCTTGGGATGAAACCAACGGCTCGGGAAGGGAAATCTCAAAACGTGGAGTCTGCTGCTTGGGCCAGTATAAATATCCCACAATGCTAGTCACGCCAAAAACATAACCGACAAACCATAATCACACACGGGATAGATAGACTGTAAATATTGATACAGGCCGCTGCGTAATGAGGTTGTCACTTGTGCTGTTCGAGTTGAAAGGCGGTACATGTCTATGGATAGCTGCTCCACTAAATGTCTTAAAAATGAGTGGGAAAGAGATGGTTATTTTGTTGTGACAGATGAAGAATGGGAACAGATATATGTTTCTCAAACAGAGGGCCACATCTTGGTGTTTTATAATGCCATGTCAAAGTGCGCATTGTTCACAGGAAAATACTGACTGTTTGGGAAACTGTGGTTGTCGAGGGGCTCATCATTATTATGTGTCTTGGGACTGTTCTATTATTCATAAATACTGGACCGAGATTAATGAGGCACTGCAGACTGTCAACACTGATATTCCATTTGATTTTATAACAGTGTATCTCGGATGTAAAACTCCAACAATGGAAACGATTGATGGATACCTGTGAAATGTACGTTTGGTTGCAGCAAAAAAAAAACAATAACAAGGAGATGGATGACAGGGAAAGAGCCAACTGTCAAGGACTAGACTGAAACAACTTTGGACATTTACAAAATAAAAAGACTAAGAATGGCGGTACAAATTTATTGACTTTTATAACAGATATGTTACAAGATTTTTCCATTCAATTTGACTTTGACTTTCTTGTCCTTGACTTGGACTTGACCTCAAAGACTTGAGATGTACTTGAGACTTGCAAAATAAGCACTTTGTCCCACCTCTGACATGACAATTGTCCTATCAATTGCCCATTTAGGACCAAAAACACATTGTTATTGGCACTTTCATTTATATAAAAATAGAATTACGATTTCTGGTCCAGATGTGTCTTGAGCTTGGTTGATTCCGTGGTCCTCGTTTTGTCTTTTTCTCCTTTTGATCTGCTTTTTGATTGTTACGTTTCACAATTTAATAAAGCCTACTGTATAATGCCCACAAAAACATGGTATGCACATAATGGTTTGATAAAATATAAGAATATTATTGTGGGACTTATGTTAAAAACTAGTGCTGTCAAATTATTAAAAAAAAAAAATCTAACTAATCACTCTTTGGAACTGAGATTAATCATGATTAATCACTTCACGCACTTTTTAAAAATAGACATTATTAACATGTCTATTTTTAAGTATTTTTGCAAATACATACAATATTTCTGAAAAGTAAATCATTTTATCATGTTATTTCGCAGATCTAAATACATTATTTAAAAGCCTAACCAATTAAGTCTATACATTGCATTTTATGTTGAATCTGTGGCTTCATGTTTCAGGTAAATCTAGGCTTCATAACCAACACAGGGCCCTTCATAGACTCACAGAACTATAGTTACACATAGATAACTGACATTTATGATTGACAGATGGAGCTGTTGGTGTTGTTCTGGTGTCTACATGTGCTTTGTAATAGTTTGGTGACATGTTTGATCCAGTTAACTTGTTTTAGCGTCCACACTCGGTTCAACACACGATCTTTGGTTTGTTCTGCTGCGCGGAGAAAAGCTGCACCGCTCTCCACACTCCGCGTTCATAAACATCAGCCGCTGAATGATCTGCTTTTGTCTACGTGAGGACTGATTATATGTGTAAAATGAGCCGCGTGATCACAGCTGCTCCTGTTTCTTCCTCCTTCATCCTCAGGTAAAGCCTCCTCCGTGATCTAAAAAATCGTGTTTCGTCAAATGAAACTGTGTGATTAATCCAAGTCATCATGTGATTAATGCGTCAATTTTCTATGATTAATCCCATGAGTTAACGCATTAACTTTGACAGCCCCACTAAAAACGAAATGACAAAGGCAGTATTTAACCATCAGTTGAAGACATTATTTTCTCATGTTACTGTAAAACAAATCCTTCACAGCTCTGACCTTATGTGACTCCGTGATATTTTTACAGTTATAGCTTAACTTTGGCACACGGAAGACAGGAAGAGCTTGAAAACAAGGAAAGCCCTGTGAAGTGTCATAAATCTTTTTGTTCACGACAATGATTTTTGTGTCTGGGGGCTCCTGCTCTTTCGGAAGCTGCATTCAATGACTTTCGTGCATCAGAGACAAGTTAAAATGGCAGAACATCTGGAAAAGTGGAGATATTTAGCTTTGAGTCAATGCAAAAAGCAGGAGGTACACAATGGATTTTGGACAGTGCTTAAAGATCCCTGTTTGATTTTGTTCCTATTATTATTGCTTCCTCAATATAAGACAGTCTTGGTTCTCAAAGACTATTAATTGGTCAAACTGAAAGGTCAATATATCTATCCATCCCACAAATTAACACTTGTCCCTGTGTTTTTCGACTTTGCTCATGACAGGTCACTTAGTTAAAAGCTCGTGAGGCGTTCAGGGACGTTTGTGGATGTGTTTTTCAGTTAAGCCTGCTCTGGGTCAGGTCTTTTCTTCCTGTTATTCCAGAGATCGTGTTGCTTCTACGTCTTGACGGATTGGTTTACATTTCTTTGATCTGTGCTTGAAGGGTCTGCAGTAAAAGTTGAACTAGCTTTCAGGTCAGCATTGTTGTAGTCTCACATCCTGCATAGAATAGTAATCTGGAGTTAATTGAGTGGAAAATGAGCAGTAATTATAAATGAGTTATGGCTTTATACGACAAAAGAATCAGTTGCTTCCTGTATGAGGTACAGTTCCCTCTGAAATACGATGTATACTATAATAAGAATACAATATTTGCGTATCTGTGAAATGGTAAACAACAAAACATCTAGGGCTGGGTGATATGGTGATAAAAATCTTTATGGTGATCTGATCTGATCTTGAGACAATTTGCTATTTTAGTGTCATTAGATATGGGGCAATATTGATATTTTGAGTCATGATTATCATAGCCAATATATTGGGCTCTGTGTGCACAACTGCACTGGCTATCGCGGTGTTAGCATCAGTACTTCCTGTCTAATTCTATCTCTTTGGGGTTTTCACTAAGTCAGTCTAAAGTTTATAAATACTTAAAAATCAAGCAGTGAACAACAAGTTGTGGTGGAGGTCTTCGATAAAATGTTAAAGACTTTACATACAGCTGAAAACTTCACCAAAGGATGTGTTTGGGTCTTTTTTGTCATTGCAGTAATATTAGGAAACAGATTTCTTTTTGATGGAAACTGTGTGTTACATTGTGTGTGTATATGACCTTCTTATAGATTTATAAATAATGCACTGACAGCAGCGTCTGGCTAAGCTAACCGTCTCTCACAGCTAATGCCTACTATTAGTGATAGCACTGAAACACAATCATGTCCCTTCATAAACAGACAAGTACCTTTTGGTGAAGTATTCAGCTGTTTTGCAAAGTCTTTAACTTGTTATTTAATCATTTTAGACTCAGTGAAAACTCCACTGAGAATCAGACAGGAAGTACTGACGCTAACACTGAGTTAGCCAGATACTGAGCCCATTAACTTTTACAATTAAAAATACATTATAGCATTTTAATTTCATGTGTAACTTACTGCAGCGTTAGAAAGGGCCCTTACCTTGACCCTCTATTTTTACCTTGCATGTATGATAGATGTAAAGGGTTGACAAGTGACCGGAAAAGTTGTGAGAGGAGTGTTTTTTCCCAAACTGATATGTGTCCTCCATAACGTCCTGAACACAGATTACAGCCGTCCCACTCTGCACTTCCATCACTTGGACATGTGGCCTGACTTTTCTCTGTTCTTATGTTTCTCATTTCCTTTGCCGCTAATGTTAGCCTCAGCTTTAGTGCTCCATATCAGTGTAATGATAAGTAAGAAGTCTAGACAGCAAAAGACTTCATTATTTGTCATTGCAGTGCATTAGACTCATGGTGATTAAGTAAAGAGATTAATAGCGTTCCTTACAAGGGTATTGTACAGTTGTGGTGTCTGTAGTAAATACTATTGATGCTGTGGGCCGATCCAAGGCCAGGAAAACCCGGCCATCAGTCTTCTGCTGTCGTCACAGACAGTAGACACAGCCCTATGAGGCAGACAGGAGACAATCCAGTACAAACCAACCACTGCAGCCACCTTAAAGCTTTCTCTGCCACTGAAAAGCTGCCGGAGCTTCAGGCCATTGTGACTGTGTCTGGAGTGAGGGAATCCCCGGCCCAGTTTAATGAAAGACTCTGCCCACTTTGTATTGGATTAATGCCACTTTCATCTTTCACTTTCATGTTGTTGGAGCTTCAATCGCAGAACACATGGCTTTTGCAAGTACATATGAATAAAATATCTCAGTGAACAGATCATGAGTTGATTAACAATGTAGTTTCACTGTATTTACTTTTTCATGTCATGACAAGTACTAAAATGATACGTTCGGGTTAGCTGTAATTTGGGCGTCCACTAATCATCATTGAACAAATTATATGATCAAAGATGTCCAACTTTGTCTAGACTTTTTTTTACATGTTATATAAAAAGACATAATCAGTGACATAGTATTAAACGAAGTGAAATTAATGAAAAGGAGCAGAAAGGAGAGCAATCTTACGTTATCTGCACCCTTTTTGACCTTTCTGAGACAAATAAAAACAATTCCCCAAACTATTTTAAATTACTCCTGGAAAATCACTATTTCCCATGTTTATTAAAGAGAAAAACAAAGACAGAGGTTATGTCACGCCAAGCTGTACATTAAGACCATGACATCATCATCACACCATGTGGACGTGCAGAGTGAGAGTGCAGAGTCCAGGACGTGTGCTATTCTTGACTATATGGGTTATAGGCACTTTAGGGTCATCAGTGTGCTTTTAGCTTTGCATGGGAGCTTATCTGTTCCATAATGTGTCCATACAATTAGGCAGCATTGCTTGTACTTCACCAAACTGAAAGTGGAAATGTAGTCTTTTTCATTGTAAACAAGAAATGCAAAAAAGAAAAAGATCCAAATCGTTACAACTGTAAGTGTCAGGCACAAGTTTGTGTTTATATGACAGGTTTTTGTGTTTTTTCTAATTATTACTTAGTTTATTGGGATAGCACCTGTTGTAAATATTTATTGTAGTTTTACATCCATGAAATTACAGGAAGTAACTAAAACTGAATCCCTCTGTGATGTCATCAGTAGGGGACGTACCATTGGAAACTCATTTTTCTGACAGTTTAAACAAATAAAGATGTTATAAGGTCATTATTTATTGTCCTTTTCTTACTATTGTGTAATTTATATGGATTTTTGGCCCTTGTTTACAGTCTGGTTGCTAGGTAACAGTGGAATTACCTCTAACCATGTCACATCTGCTGCTCATGTCCAACCAGGAAGTAATAGTTTGAACTGTCAAACTGGGGACAAATAGGTAAAATGTTTAGTAAAATGTTCTGTATGTTTTAGTGAAAGGTGTCGTCTAACCTGTCACATGCACTTTAACCTGTATTGAGATTGCAGGTCTTAGCGCTCAGGGAGGAGCACACACAGGTGCCGTTTACACAGCATAAATCTACAGTGACCTGTTGGAAAGTTCAAAGAGGATACACAAATACTTTACTGTTTTTTCAGTGTTTTAGAAATGGTGCTGGTGAAGTGAGCTGTCATGAGCTACAAAGCGCCTTTTGCTGGACAGATGTATGTACTACAATTTCTTCACAGTTATTGCTGTTTACATCACACCTGATCGTGCATTCAGATGTAAAGCAAATGCAGTTGGTCGTTGCATTGTCCAGGCCACAGTCTAAACAGGGCCTCAGGTTATCACATGCACATTGTGTAGTCACCACTGCAAACAGAAAAGCTTCTCACAGTTGGGAGTAATGTTGTCACAATACTAAAATGTAAAACTAGATTTTGATACTAAGGAACAGTATTTGTTGTGACAGATGAAGAATGGGTAAGTTGTAGTAACAACTACAATTATAACAAAAATGCTCCTTCTTTAGACAATAAAGTTACTCTGGCATTAGTGATAGTCATTTTCAACTAAAATAATAGTACTTTTTTATGTTATGTGGTCCTACACTAGTTCTGACAAAGCTCAAGACAATTCTAAAACTGGTAGAGAGGTAAAATTCTGTCTTGTTTATATGATTTTTTTTTTTTTTTTAGCATTGATACTTGTTCAAAAGAGTATGCAGTTTTGACACTTTTTTAGTATCAATTATGATCTAATTGTCAATACTTTTACCAAACTTAGCAGATAGACAATTTCCCCAGGGCCGTAGGTAATGTTTTAATTTTGTAATCCGGTTGAAAACTTACAAAACAGTCATTTTATCAAAAGCTAAAGGTGAGTTTCCTCTGTGGATCAATAAAGTTTGTCTAAAACCATACACAATGTTCTAACACTTTGACAAACTAACCTGTCAATCATTTGCATTTTTCTGAGAGATAAACATGAAAGCACCTTACTTACATTCCTTCTTTTTCAAAAAATGCACTAAAAGTTCTGTCAGGCGTGTAAGCAAGCCCATGTAACCTGCACTGACAGTTTAATAATAATCAGTCATGCTTAAATACCCTTGAACCCACGCGCGACTGTTTGATGTGTGCGCCTCGTGGGTCAGAGGTGGGCGGAACTAGGGGTCACGACCTCGGGACATGTCACCTTGACCTGGCGTTGTCGTGGTGTTGTCATCGTTCCACCAATGATCTGTGAGAGACCGGTGCCTCTAGTTCCCCCGTAACTGCGCTAAAGTACTGTTCGTGCCTCTCCTGCAATGACTTCTGGGATATTTGGAAGCATGGCACGCCCCAGCTGTGGCTTCTGCTCTCATCCACATGTCTTGTCCTTGCCTCTTTGCCAGCGTTGCTAAGCTAAACATTGCTCTGCACGTACAAAAAATCTGGATGTTTTCAGACGGCTGGCTCTTCTCCCTGCTACAAACCCAGAGCTGTTCAACTGCAGGCCCGGGGGCCAAATCAGGCCCTCCAAGGGGTATGATTCGGCCCTCAACCCATCGTCCAAAAATATAGAAAATATTTGATCTCTCGTTATTGGTTTAGTCCTGGTTTAGACCTGGTTTAGTCCTGGTTTAGACATAGTGTAGACCTGGTTTAGATCTGGTTTAAGCCTGGCTTAGTCCTGGCTTAGTCCTGGTTTAGTCCTGTTTTAGTCCTGGTGTAGTCCTGGTTTAATCTTAGTTTAGACCTGGTTTAGATCTGGTTTAGTTCTGGTTTAGTCCTAGTTTAGCCCTAGTTAGTCCTGATTTAGACTTGTTTTATTTCTGGTTTAGTCCTAGTTTAGACCTGGTTTAAACCTGGTTTAGTTGTGGTTTAGTCATGGTTTAGACCTGATTTAGACTTTGTTTAGTCCTAGTTTAGACCCGATTTAGTCCTGGTTAGTCCTGGTTCAGTTCTGCAGATGTTGTTAAAGCATTTCGTATTACATTTATTTAATATTACCAAAGCATTGGACACGTTTTCAGCCTCGAGGACAAAACCATCCGAAAAATCTGGCATTTGGTAAAATCAAGTTGAATAGCCCTGCACTAGCGATTAGCAGCTTGTTACTCCAGTTTTCTCACTCTTCTGCGCTTCCTTCTTTCTGGCTCCTCGCTCCTCGATCTGGCACGCAGGGAGCGACTCTGCTGCGGAGGATACAGTCATCTGGGATTGGAGCGTGTCAACAGCGCCACCGCAAAACTTTTGAACACAAACAGCGAGATGGAAAATAGACTCCTCTGGAACGTCACCTGAGTGTGTGCATCTGAGGATCGCCAAGAATGTCCTCAGATCAGCGCGCTAATGTTTAAACCACCCGCACATTCGTCTTACACACTTCTGGGGATGAAAGACAACACTGGTTATTGCACTCATTACCTTTTAACACCATGAACACAAATGAGTTAGAATTATTTTACTCCAGTTTTAGATTATCTGCAAGATTTGGAATTACTTCTGGTTAAAGTGCATATGACAGGTTCTCATGGTTTTCTAATTATGACATAGTTTGGTGGTATAGTTCATTTAGTTAATATTTATAATAGTTTTCGTCAGTGAAGTTGCATTTTGTGAAGAAAAACTTACAAATAAAAGTTGACTTGAGTTCTAAAACTGAATCCCTCTGTGATGTCATCAATAAGTGACAATCCATCAAACACAGTTTTTTGTGGGTTTTTTGTAGTTTTTTTTTTTTTTTTTTTTTTTGACAGTTGGAACAATCATTTCACAAAATAAAGTTGTTGTCAGGTATTAATATTTGTCAAATCATAACTATTGTGTAATTTATATGAATTTTGGCCCTTGTTTACAGTGTGGTTGCTATGGTAACAGTTGTGGAATTACCTCTATGTCACATTCATAGACACAAAAATTATCTATTTCTGTCTGTTGCTCAGACACTTTGCCTATGCTAATTAGATCAAATCAAACGCCCTTTACAAACAAATGAATAGTGAAGCTGAGCCCTATATTAAAGTACATAAAATGTTTTATTTCTTAATATTTATAGAATTTATTTGCTCTACTCACAGCAATATGTAACAGAGGATGTTTTGTGGTCACAAGATTCTTAACAGAAGTGCACATTTCAGCTAGCCTTTAGCTCAGATGCATCTTTTATACGCTAATTATCCTTTAAATTAAAGTCTAGGAGTTTGTCATCCTGCTCTTGGGTTTCTGCTTCTCTCCTCTGTTTAAAAGAGACCACATGAGCTTTTAACCTCCTCATCATTAGTTTACTCAAGAGTTGTATTTTGATTGATTGCTGCATGTTTGAGTTAATCCCGTATTGTCCTGTAATTGAGGCTTCAGTGCTCAGAAAAGTAATATTTTCACCTACCTCCTATCCCCGCCCACATCCATTTACTTAGTTAAGATTATTGGAAAAATTCACACAAGTAGTTTAAGTGTCACGTTTACACTTTTTAAAAATAAAACCACATAAATGACAATCTTCTACTTGTTTTGGTGAAATGTCATTATAAAGAGGCGGGGCTTATCAGTTCTACAGTTTGTGCATGACAAGTACAAGTACAAGTGCAAGTGCAAGTACATGAACAAAGCATAGTACGTAAAATTTCTCATTAATTTCACAAGCAATAAAATTCCCAAGTCAGTTGTTAACTGCACTCAACTCGTAATTTTTAGGGTTACCATGTTTTTATGTGTCATGTGTGGAAGTGTGAAAGTGAAGCCAGTTTGTGAATTTGCTGCAAACCAAATAAAGACTTCTATCTTTCCCAGAAAAAACATCTCCACCAGAAAAGTTACACAGTGCATCTTCAAAACATCAATATCAAATCATGTTTATGTCTTTGCAGACAGCAGTCGTATTTTTTTTTTTTTTGCATCTGCATTTCAGTCATTATTGCATCTATTAACATGAAACAACTCTTACAGCAAAAAATGCATTTCTAGATGAGTTAATATGTCTTGATTGCAGGATATGTATCTTAATTTCAGATGTTTTGATCAAGTTAAGATCAAGTTATGATCAATTAAGACATGTTCAAAACTGTTTCTTACTTGTTTCAATGCATTATTTGTTAAATTATCTGTCAGTGGGTTAAGATAATTTTACTTAACACATTGGAAACTTATTTTAAGATGAATTATTGCATAATCAGTCAGAAATACCTTGAAACCAGTGAGATATTCTGCATCACATTAGCAATTAAATCTCATTGAGTCAAGACTACTTGAATTCAGATTTTGTCATTACAAGTCATTTTAAGCCAGGCTAGATATTCATTTTTTGCTGTACATGAGGTGAAAGTGCTGCTCTGAATGAAGCCCAAAAATCTGCAACCCATGATTCTCAAAATTTGCAAGCCCAGAGTCACTATAAAGAAACAGACTTGATTACTAGATCAAAAAACGAATTTTGTTGATAGGTACACTACAACAGGATGTCCCAAAGCGGTGGATTCTTAGTTTCATCTGAGTCAAATTTAGCAAAAATCTTATATTCATTCATAGTCGACTAAAGACCTGTCCTATCGACCGATTAATCGACTAAAAGGGGGTGTGACAAAAACATATTAAACAAAGTATCTCCATGTATCTGACCCAAACTGCACTCAAAAGAGCACAACTGCACAGGAATTCATGCAAGAGCAACTATTTATTCACCTTATTCCGGAAGATCCCGTGGGTGCCGCCATCTTTTTTCTGTTGTATTAGTTTACGTGGTGGCAGGTGAGCGGACTAAAAAGCCATTTTCAAGCCTCCCAAGAAATTGGTGCTTTGATGACTTGAAGTTGTACGTGTACATTAAACATTTTACACAAAACCATGTCCTGTACATAGTGTTTTATCGCTCAGACTTTTCCCTCGTTCGCCATTTGCATTCGTCAAACAGGAAGTGCGTTTACTACAGAATCTGTGGTAAAAAGAGTCGAATAAGGTGAATACAGAAAAGAACAAGGAAACTGTGTAGTTATATGTTAGAAATGTACAAATTAAACCCATGATTCACTCCAAAATCTTTAGCTAACTCACTCCATATCTTCTTCTTGTCATATAAATCCTAAATCGACTAATTAAAATCTTGGTCGACTAAGACACCATCGACCGATCAATCGACTAAAGGATCACAGCTCTAACGGACACGTCATGTTCTAAACAACAAACAACAAGACAGAATACTCTCTAAACTAATCGATTACCAGAATAATCGTTAGTTGCCGCCCTACCGCACTGCCCCAGCGTCATTGGCTGTCTATCTCCTCAGCACTGGCCGCGTAGCTCTGCCCTTTGAGTGTTTGTGTCCCGAGGCGTCGCTACTACAGGCGCTGGTGTCACTTCAAAGGCGGCGGTCTGGGGTCAGGGTTTCATCAGGTTGTCGTCGCATCTTGGCTCGGCGGATCAGAGAGCGCGAAGAGGGGAAAAAGAGAGGGAGCTCCTAAAAATAGCCCCGTATGACACGCTCATAAACGGACACAGGCCAGATGATGCGGGACGCTGCCAAATTGCTGTTATTAAAATACCTCCATTCCAAACGGGTTTGAGCGACGCCTCAAGAGTGCGGAGAGGGCTTAAGTGGACAGGGGTCATGACAGGTCAATCCCCCCTGAGTGACTTACTAACAGATCAATAATAGTTTAACTCCAGTGGTGTTTTTATTCAGCGATTTTACAGTCTAGATATTCAGTGCTGCAATAACAACTTAAAGTCTATATGACAACACATTATTTATGGCTATATTTAAGATTTACCAAACATTTTGCCTATTTGTCCACAGTTTTTGTAAAGTTTCTAATGTTACTTCCTGGTTGAACATGAGCACAAATATGACATGACTGCGTCTTAATGTCCATATTCATTCCCTAACCCCTCATTCATTCCATAGTCCTGCACTCTTGAGCAGACTAAATATTGCACTCATTAACGAAGCGATTCAGTCACATAGCTCACTACTTTCTTTTCTTTCAAGGTGCATTGTGGGAAATTTTGATCGCTCACCTGCTGGACATTCGAACACCACTAAAAATGGCATAACCACTGTTTAGTGCCCTATGGAGGGAATAGTGTGGACATTCGGATACATAGAAGTAATTCCACAACTGTTACCTTGCAACCAGACTGTAAACAATGGCCAAAATCCATATAAATTACACAATAGCTATTAATAGTTAATAATAATACCTGATAACACCTTTATTTGCCTTTGTTGAATGACCAAAAATTGTGTCTTGTATAAAATTGTGGATACGTTCAGGTGACACCACGAGGGCAAGTACAAGCCAGATCTGTGGAAAGATGACCGGTGCACTATAAGAATGCTTGTCCTTCAATTATTCCTTAGCACTAAAAAAAAACATTTGTACTTGCAAGACAGATCAGTTTAATGCTATAATGCGGAACATTCCTGCCAAAGTGTAGACAGGACCGGTCCAGCTAAGAGTGGCTGATTATCAGTGAGACACATTCAGGAGATGAGACTAGAGTAGGATTTTGATGCGGTCCGCTTGTTTTTATATTTTCAAAAATAATACAAAAGTGCAAATAAAAGTGCATGTGCAATAAAGTGCATTGATGGGAGGCGTAATTCTTTACTTGCAAACGATTATGCTGTACAAGTGTAAAGTGTGTAAATGTAAATGTTCAAAAGTGAATGAAAGTGCGTGAGTGATACTTACATGCACAAAGCAATAACATTTTAAGATGATAAACAGATCAGAGAGCAAACTGTTCTAGTTTGTTTACCTCTTCTGACTTTTATTGGGTTGGTGAATGCATAATTAGCACACAACATTTCCTTGCTTTATTTTGAAATCTTTGAAGCCTGGATCACACCCATTGATTGATGCAGTAGTTAAGACATTAAGTTGTTAAGTTAATTGATTTAATGACAGAGGTGTAGGATGCACAATTATGTTATTGCAGCTGTTACAAAAAGATGGAACTCGGGTTTTATTAAATATCTCTTAACGGCACGAGACATTTCTGCAGCTAGTTCGACGTCATCTGACCAAACTTGCTGATATTTAACTGTGAGACAGAGTGTGGAAACGTTGTGGGGAGTCGCGCTCGTCGACGTTTGCAAGGCATGTTTGAAGCGTCCGCTGCCTGTGACGCCGCGCTGAAAGACAAGCCGCATTCACACGAGTTTGCAGAACCTCCAGCAAGTGCAGCAGGATCACACCCAAACAACACACCAACCCTTAGCCGGGAGCAAAACAATTACACCAAAATAACTCAACCGCAGTTTCTTTTTTTAGGTTTGTCTCTTTTCTTCGTTGTTTGCATGCAAGACTTTATTCTCAACGTGCAGGTGGTCCAGTTCTGATTTCACATATTTCAGATCGAGTGCATTGGATGTTAATGTAGTGACTTGAGTTTTTATGCCCATTCTTGCTTTGCTAAGATCTGTTTCCACACGGGGAGGATCATATGATAAGTGTGTAATGGCCCTGCAGTTACAACTGTTCTTGTATCTCTGCCTCTCCCAGATGAATGCACCGTTCAGAGGGCACTAAGTTATTATTAATGCTCTATTAGGCTTTTGATGTTTCAAGAGTTTTCAATTTTTTTGTTTTTTTCACCGGGGCGGCTTGTCAAAATAGCTTCGCAGATGAGGATCGGGCCCCGTCTTGTCCCGGCTGAGAGAGGAGGAAGAGGCCTAGAGCTGTGTAGGAAAAGCTGAGAACTCGTGGATCAAAGAATTAGCTGCACGCTGCGTTAGTCAGTGAGTCAATGAATGGAAAAAGTGGCAGGAATAGATTTATAAACAGAAATTATGTTTAAATAGAAGATGTTGACTGTTCCTTCGTCTGGCGGTTTTGGAGGGAGTCAAAAGTAGAAAGATTAATGGTGTGATTTGGATATTAAAGTGACCATGACAGGTTGAAGTATTAATTTGACTAAAACACAGTTAAGATGATTATATTTAAGATTCTGTTAAAGAATTAACCATTTTTATTCCAGTTTGGCGTTTTTATTATTTTTAACTTTTACTTCCTGGTTGTAAATCATGACATCACAGCAGGAAATTATGTCACTGTTACCTATGTTAAAACTCACAGAAATTATTTTTTGATGCGTACAAATATATGGGAACACCTTTATTTTGTTGAATTAATGTTTAAATGATCATAAAAATGTGTTTCTTCTACAAAGTGCATTTAGGGCGACAGCAGAAGGATTTCCTGTAGAGCAGCGGCGGGAACAGTCTGTCGCTGAACGAGCTCTTGCAGCCGACTATCACTTTGTGGAGCAGGAGGGAAAGTCCAGAATAGTCATGATCTTGGAAAACCTCCTCCGACAAAGAGCCCACTTGAGTCCTGATGTGGACTTGAGTTGGTCCTGTTCATTCTCTGGTCAAGTCCTGGTTTAGGTTCAGGTTGAGTCTTGCTTCAGTCCCAGTTCGGATGTGGTGAGTGTGAAGCGTCAACCCACCCTAAGGCGATAAACATTAAATTTGGATTATTCTTGTGACGATATGCTTTTTTGGTGATAACGTCATGTTATGATTCAGTGTTTTGTGTTTTGAACTGCTCAGTGCGGACTCTAAAGATCAAGAGATAGAGATTCAGTCACGTCTAATCGTCATTGATACGGTTGGGGTTTTTGAAAGAGACGTCCACAGTCAATTCCCTGTTTGTAAAAGCATGTGTTTTGGAGGTCAGACTTTGGAGGAAGAAATGTGATTATTTTTGTGCTAAATTCCTCAAACCTTTACTAAAAGCCGCTGATATTTTTGAAAAGACTAAATAAAATTGAATCGAAAATCAAGATCGATCAATATCGCCCGAACCACGCCTTTTATTATTCTGCGTCTGTCATGCTTCGAGAGAATGACAGATTTAAAAGTTAATGGTGAACTTTAAGAAAAACAAGGCGGCTTTAAGCAGCTCTTAACGGGAATATAAGCAAACTAGTGTACATGAACTGGAAAAAATAAAAATGGAAAACAAGTAGACATTGTGTGCAGAGAGGATAGTCTTAAGTAATGTTATTTATATATAATATCTATTTTGGGCCTAAAGTAAGGAGCATCTGTCATCTGTATTGACTGCATGTCTAATAAACTAAACTAAACTAAATATATTGAACTGTATATAATATTGTGAATGTTGTTTTGAAGATATGCAAAATTTGATCCTTTATAGTAAAAGAAATGTTACTAGAAAAGCTGATTAAAATGTAAATGATTAATATTTCTGCACTTTTGTGATTCATTTAACATATATTCACATTTGCCTGATAATTAAACCTCAGCTATTACATTTAAAGATGTTTTAAAACACATTTTTGTTGGATTGACATAACATCATCCAAATATTATTATCAGGACACACCAAAAACATTCATTTTTGCCAATATCGCCCTCTACTTTGACATTAAGTTGTATTATATTGTAGTCTAAAACACAAAAAATGTTGAAAAACACTGGCGCAGAGAGTATTTCCGAATGCTGTTGTGTTTTTGCTTTGTGTTTTAGATTTCCAAACTTGATAAACACACAAAATGAGTGCTAATACAACTTTTTCTCTCATCACAAACACACCAAGAATATAAATTAGTCACATATATACATTTTTATTACTAACTATTGGCTTAAATTTGGCACAACGCACTGCTGAGCTCATCTACATCGATTCCCTGTCCCTGTACAAAAACATTTCACAGATATTGTAGTCCGTGAACAAATAAAAGTCATTTCCTTTTGTGCTCATCCTCCTCTTAAGTCCAGGTTGAAAATTGTTTTGATAGACTCTGAGCGCAGCCAAATGTAAACACACACACAGAGGTATCTTTGATTCCTCTGCCCGCTGCCCGCCCTGCGCTTGCTCCGCTCTGCTCTCTTTGTTGTCGCCCCACGCCCTCCTTTTACCTCGTCTCGTCTGGCACGTCCCACTGTTCTCATTGTGTGCTCCTCTTTTTAAAGATCTGCATTAGAATGTTGTTTTTCTATAGCAGCAAGCGGAGGCATGTGGAGCCTCTTTTGAAGCGCTCTGCAAACAGATGGAGGTTTTCACGCCGCCTTTATGAGATTAAGCAAAACATTCCCATAAAAAACACATTTCCCCCGTTGCCCCTTCACTCTTGTTGGCTTTTTTGTGTGCACCGCAGGCTTGGGCAAGGGCCTGGTGAAAGTAGAAGCGTTTTGGTTGCTAATTCCCCGGGAAAGTGAGCAGCGAGTGTTTGACATGGCTCTGAGAAGATGTCTGTTTCTTGTCTTGAGTGTGAGCGTCGATGGAAAGAATACTTGGAAAAAGTATTGAACATTCAGATTCAAATGGAAAATGGACTTATAGATTAACAACACTCCAGACAGTTTTTGACATCGCCCTCCCATTCGATTTCAGAACTGGGCTCTGTGCACTGCAGCGCTTGGCTAAGCTAATGCTAACTTTTGTTAAAACTTAAAATATAAAGACAGATTCAATAGTCAAGTAAGTAAATTGTTTTATTTCTAGATGACTACAGTTTTGTTTTATTTTGTTTTCTTTTTTTATCTTTATTATGCTTCAAAATTAGCATTAACATTAGCATTGACCAAAAAACACCTCAGTTTATCGCCACAGAAGTGTCCACTCATTTGTAAAGTCTTTAAAGGAAAAATATTCTGCATTTTTCATATTGTCATTAGCCTTTAAACATGCTCTTGAGTACCTAAAGTTTGCCATGTCATGTTTTGATTAAAAAAAATATATATATATTATGGATTAAATTAAAGGATTTCTCTGCTGTCTGAGATGACACTTACTGAGTGCATCCAGCCAGCAGATGGCGCCTAGTGCTATACACAGTTTGGTTATGTTATCACTTAAGAGACGCTATGATGCGGTTAGCAGCAGCAATGATCATGTTTAGAGGCTGCAGAAGATTCTCAATCATCACTGATCGAAGGAGTTCAACAGGAAGTGTTTTTGACGGTCGGAGGGCAAGGCAAGGCAAGTTTATTTGTAGAACACAATTCATACACAAGACAATTCAAAGTGCTTTACATAACAGGAAAAGTTGCATTGAGGAAGGGGATTTTCTAATTAACATTCCTCAAAACATCGTGAATGCAACTGAATGCTACTCCAGGTATGTTTTTGATGATGGAACATTGTTAGAACATGGTTTAAAGCTCAAAAAAATCACTGTAGCAGAATATGTGTCCTTTAAAATCAGGGCACCTAGAATTAGAGGTGCCCTTTATAGTAAAAATGTTGCAAAAAGAGCTGATTAAGACATTTCATTTAAGAAAAGTTTAAAAAAAAGTGTGTAACATGATATTCCTGCACTTTTGTGATTAATGTTATAAAGATTTTTTTTTTTTTTATCAGATAATGAAGCCAAGTCACAACAAACTGTGTGACCTGTCGCCCACAACCTGAGCAGTCTGAAACATCTGCATCTGCACAAATCAAGCCTCTGGAGTGAGAATCAGAGGGCTTTAATGTTAATGAGACAACAAATGTGGAATACTCCTCCTTCACTTTGTAACTGGAGCCTTTTTAGAAACAAAATAGAGTCAATGTATAAGCACTCAACTAAAATAAACCTCAAAAAGTATGGTAAGTGTTGGGAAGGATTAAATGTACCAAAAATACCTATTCAGAGCACTCATTTGAGTAACTGTATTCCTGTGCAGTTACCTTTTCTTTTGGTGGTGTGACAGTTACTTTTATAAAATCAGAGGACTACATTGTGGTTTTTCCATTCATTCCTTATGGGGAATTAGTCGAGTCTCGCTAAAATAAATCAATAATTACTGAAAACAAAGTGGAGTCTCACAAACAGCAGGATAATCACTGGCAGTATGTTAAGACCTGTACGTACAGTAGAAATACTTCACCGGGGGTTAACTTGTGTTTTTGTCCCTAATGCTAACCTAATTTAATTTAATTTAATTTAATTTAAAATGTTCTAATAACACCACAAACTGAACTAAACTTCAGACTTGGTTTATTGCCATTGTCAGTGATCAAAATTCACAAACAAAGGAACTTGCTTCGACGTAAGGTGCAACATAAAACAATGAATAAAATAGCAGCAAGCTATATATACAAAAGGCATGCATACAATTAGAGATAAAATAAAATAAATAAAATATGATTACAGTGATTGTCCAGCTGTTACTTGCTCTTTGTCGTCAGATCTTTTTTGATTTGACTTTTTCTTGCAAGACTCGACTAAGTCCCACAGAGAATGAATGGAGCAAGATTTGACGCTCCGCACCAGAACAAGCCGAGCGCTGATGTGAAAAGGGTCTATTGTTCAGTATCATTCAGAATACAGTGCTCTGATTAGACAAAGAAACAGAATATGTCAGACAGTTCTTTCAATGCAGGTGTTCAGTTTTCTGTGACAGTACAGTAAAGTAAAGTAAATGTACTCAGTTCCTGCCCGGCTCTGGTTACTTCCCCACACTGAGGGAGTCTGACTCAGGTGGGTCCGTGCCAAGTGCCCCGTCTCTGGCTTTTAACACGACGTCGACAAAACAGATTCACAGGACAGACAGTGTAATGCAGAGGCTACAATCAGGCCATTTACACTCACATTTTACACGCACGGATTAACAGCTCTTACAGGAACATTTAAACTGACAGTAGAGCTGCACCATTTGGGAAAAATATGGATTTGCGATTTTTTTGACCAGTATTGTGATTCGATTTGCGATTTTTATTTTAATAATATGATTCTGTTCAATGTTCACATTTTAAACACAGCCAGGAGAATTGACAAAAAGACTGAAATATGAACTGACAAAATAAAATAGTCAAGTGTTTTAGGACATTGTTGTCGCTTTAGTCACTTTTTTTCTAACTTTTAGCAGCATTTTTGTCACTTTTAATCATATTATATGACACTTCTTGTCGTGTTTATGTCACTTTTTGTCGTGTTTTTGTTGCTTTTGGTCACATTTTTGTCACTTCATGTTTTTGGCACTTTTTGTCACATTTTTTGTTGCTTTTAGTTGCGTTTTTGACACTTTAAGTCGTGTTTTGTCACTTTTTGATGCATTTATTGTTGCTTTTAGTCGCATTTTTGTCACTTCGTGTTTTTTTGTCACATTTGACGCATTTTTTATTGCTTTTAGTCGCATTTTTGTTGCTTTCAGTCGTGTTTTGTCACTTTTTGTCGCTTTTAGTTGTGTTTTTGTTGCTTTAGTCACGTTTTTGGCCAATTTTGACACATTTTTGACGCTCTTCACTGTTTTGTTGCTTGTTTCAGAGCATGTTTGTACAAATCTGAACTACAGGGTTAGTTATTTTTGCAGAATAAAATCGAATATCTTGTCGTAAATTATTGCACTTCAAAATCGCAGCCTTTGCATTTTGCTCATTGCGTTCATTCAAATAGCAATTTTGATGCAATTTCGATTAATTGTGCACCCCTAATTGACACATATTTTTGTTTAATTAAGTAAAAGTGCTCTGCTGAGATGTTCTGGTGTTGGATGAAGCCATGTTTGTATCTGGCCTTTGAGAAAGAGTGAGCAGAACTGTCCAATTAATCACATTTTAATTGCTTTCTAATCGAGACGTCTACTGCCCGTTTTTGTGTTACGTGGCAGTTCTTGAAAGTCTTTATTGTTTATGTTCAGGAAGTTATTTTAATTTAGTTATTTTTCCGGTCCAAAGGCTTTATTGAACAGGACAGCCATAGTGTGAAATACGGACAGTCAATGGGTAACAGCTAAGGAGGTTAAAGGAGACATATGATGCATTTTTAGGACAATTTTCAGTCCAATCTAGTTTACTTAAAAACTAAATACAAAGAAATTTAAACCTGGTTCTGTTCATTTTACAGATGTATATGTTCCAAATTTCCAAATATGTGGATATTGAATATTTTTGGCCATTTTTACACACACAATGCCTTGTTTCTACATGAAAACATGACATGATGCAAAACGTGTAATGTGTTTTTTTCTTGCTTTTATGTGAGTAAACAACAGGAGAAGTTTCAAATTGATATCTTTAAATTTAAGATGTTTTCCTATTCACCTGTAGTGTCTCACCTGTTTTTAATAAGCCAAAATAAAATGTAATCGAGTCAATAGCGTGGCAGTCACATATTTTAATTTGTTTTCTGATGTTTCCGATAGGACAGTTGTGATGAAAAAGTGATTCATCTCTAAGAAAACACGAGACACTTTCGGTCATTAGTTCAACTTGATCTTGAAGTTTCCGCTATTTGAGTGTAGTCATAGATCGTTTTTTTTTTTTCTTCTTTTTTCTTAAATGAAAGCCTCTTCTTCAGCTTCACGCTCATCTGCAGACGGTTTGTGCTGCCTGCGTGTTTGCCCCGAATAAAGACATGGCTTACTGCGCCGCCTGTTCCAAGAAGGAATTCCTGGAGGCTTACAAGAGCTGTTGAGAGAGATGGAGAGCTCCGGGCTGGAATGATGGCTGCAGGAGGGGTGTCAGCCTCTCACTTACAAGTCTGATTAAATAACAGGATGCTTTATGAAAACAAGAACATTATCTGGCCCTTAAAAGACCAGGAAGCCGCTCTAATTGGCTTCCCCTGAGTCGCTGCGAACGCCCTGCGATGGAAAAAAAAACTTGATTCTGGTCACAAAGTTGAATTTAACACTTTTGGGTGTTTACAGTTTATGCAGACATTCTTTTTTTGGAAAAATGCTACTCAATATTCCGACTTGAGTGGAAGAATTATAGGCAGCACGATTTATAAAAGTGTTTCTTTGCTTTTCTTTGGCCTAATTTTTGTCTGTGAAGCTTTTGTTTTGCTCGAATAAACTTCATACGGTGAAATGTAAAGTAGTTTCTCTGTTGTTGCACCGACTGTGCAGAGCTAGCTCGTTTGCTAACAGCAGTTGGAGATTTAGGGCACAGCATTTAATTTCCTCAACACTTGGACTCAGAAACATCTTACTGAAAGTGAATATGACATTTTTTTCTAGTTATGACTTAAAAAGAAAAATAAAAGTTCAGAATTACAGGAAGTAGTGCTGAGTTCTTAAACAGTATCTCTCTGTGATGTCATCAAAAGGCGACAATCCAGTGAAAATACAGGGACAATTTATGACAACTGACAAGATTTTTCTGACAGTTTAAACCATCATTCAACAAAATAAAAGTGTTATTTATTATTAAATTATAACTATTGTGTAAATTATGTGGATTTTGGCCCATGTTTATAGTCTGATTGCTATGGTAACAGTTGTCCAACCAGGAGGTGACATTATAAACTTTACAAAAACTGTCAAACTGGGGACAAATAGGCAAAATGTGAAGTTAAATATAATCATGTTCACTATGTTTTAGTGAAATGTGTTGTTTAACCTGTCAGATGCACTTTAAGGACAGAAATGTTATCAAGTTTAACTGTTTATCTGCTTTTGTACAACTGTTTCCTTGATTTTCTTCATTTAGATGTCATATATAAACTAAATAGCAGAGTTTTATATTTGTTTTCAAACTTAAGCAGCTTTTTCACACTTAAGTTGTGTTTTGAGCTTTTACAAGACAAAATATCACGAAACACCACTGACTCTCATGCGTTTTTGCCACTCACTGCTAAAATTCAGAATGCTGTGATGTCATCTGCATAACCCCTGTATAGCCTTATCAACGCGGCAGGAATGTGACGACACAGTGATACCTCGCAGTGCACAAAAACTCTTTATCCATTCAAGGGCAGCGGATACAAGTTTGATCTCTTGATTCACTGCAATACAAACAATAAAGGGATAGTGGCCCCTCTGTGTGGGATAAGACGGGTTTAACATGTGGCAACTTTCACAACTGGGTTTAAAACGGGTCTGCGAGAGCATTAAAGGGCCTGTCTGTCTGTCGTCTAACTCTGCTGAAGTAATTACAGAGATAATACCTACAGCCACAATTATAGCACATTAGGATATCAACTGTTGCTATTGCCGTTCCAGGTGTCTGTAGTTTTAGGAGTTTCGTGGATGCGCGCAAAATGAAACCTGACGGCATCCCCGAGGCCTTATTAAGTCGAATTTTGATGGTTGGGAATGTTCTGCGTGTTCTAACAAGCTCCAGCCAATCGTGCGCTCATTTAGAGAAGGGTCGGTTGATGGTTATTGAAAAACGGGCCGCAAGGAATGTGGAAAATTAGCTCTCGTTGTTTGATCCGTGCAGGGATTTATCATTTTGAAATGTATTGTGAAGTTGTTGTGTTAAATAGCTCAATAAATATCCTGCTATTTATCCTCTTTGTGTATATTTAATTTTGTTTTTATTTGCATGTTTCTATTCCCCTGCTGTTCTTGAATTGTGAGTTATCTTATCTTGTCTTAGTGCAGCCCTAATTTTAAACCAGAATGTCCACGGTCTATTCGGGGCTGGGTGATGGTGATGGTGATAAATATTGAATCGTGATTGCATTCCTTTGATAATCTTGTCATTTTGGTAAAATCGACATATCGTGATTAAGTAATTTTCTCTTGAATGCGTAAAATGTGCCTGTAAATACCTTTTTGAGGTGAAGTGTCGCACAAAATGTGAATGGACCATTAATTGACCCCCAAAAGTGCAGAAATGTTTAGATCTGAAACAAGCTAGTCGATTAATAGCAACGAGGCGATCACTGAGATAATTGCTAAAAAATGTAATAATGGATGAATGTGGGTATAGATTCCAAAACATGCCATGAGCTGAGAGAGAACGAACTGATTTACAACTCAGACAAAGCTGGAATTATCTAAAAATGACACAGGAAACATGTACATTTAGTGTTTTTGACTATTTTGTCTACAAGTGTACAAAGATGTCCTTAAGCGGCATTATGTTAGTTTCATCCATCATCTGAACAACTAACTGATTAATCAAAATAATAATTTCTAGACTTATCGACAAGTAAAATAATCGTTAGTTGCAGCCCTAAATATCACTTACTCTCATTTGGGTAATTATGCTCTACATTTGTGTCTCTTTTTGGGCTCATTTTTAACTGTTTTTATCATAGACAAACACTCAGTATTGTAATTTTGCATATTTCAAAACAACATTTGCAATATGATCCACTTTTTGATATTTATCCCGCTCTACATTTACGTAAAATCAAAATAAAATTGTGATATGAATTTTTTGGACATATCGCATATTAATTCTCAATATATTGTGCGCTTAGACAAGACCCTTTGTCTTCATTCAGTGAAGTTACACCAAAAATTAATATCATATCACCATTTTCTTTTGCTTTTATCATCATTACATGTTCTTCTGCTCTCTGTTGTGACCTGCAGCTCCCCACGGGGCCATGTAACGTAAAGGGGTGGACTTCTATTTCATTAAGTCCTTTTAGATCAATATTGCGATTAAAAATGTCCAAAACACAACAATGATCTACAGGTGTTATAGTTTAGAACTATAACATAGACAAAAGTACAGTAAGACGTCTTTAAGTCTGTACAAAAAACAATTTAATTATAGAGTATGGTAAATGGTATTTTCTAACTTATATTTGATCTTCACTACACTATTTTGTGTTCAAATCTGTAATATATTTGTAGTTGATGAAAAATGAAAACAATTCTATAAGTCCAGTCTCAGTATTTTGCCTTAATAAAAAATGCGTCATTATCTCCAATTAAGTAAGCAAATAATGTAAAACACAATAGTAAATGTGTTTAAACCAGGCTCTGATGTCACTCACATTTGTCTGAGTGTTTTTATTTGACAAAACCTCCTTGATTTTTCATTATTTAGTTTTTCCAGTTAAATCACATGACAAATTATGATTATATTTAAGAGTTTAAGAAACATTTTTGTTTCTATTTGTCCCCAGTTTGACAATTTTTGTAATGTTACTTCCTGGTTGGACATACGTAGATAGAGGTAACTCCTCAACTGTTACCTATAGCAACAATTTGGGTCAAAGGTCAAAATCCACAAAATTTACACAATAGTTATGATTTGACAAATAATAATACCTGATGACACCTTTATTTTGTTGAATGACCATTTAAACTGTCAAAATAATGTGTCAGTTGTCTGTAAATTAGACCCTTAAAAATGTGATTAAAATTAAAATGTCATTAAAATTCCAGAATGGAGGCAAATGAAGTTGACTAACTTTTTCAATGATTAGCTCACATTAGATCTAAATTCTAATGGTTTTAATTTTGCAACACAATTCCCAAAGAAATGTCAAGTTAGTTTATTTTTCTATTACAAAGGATTGTCAAAATACAAATTTCTAGCTTTAGAACTGTATTTGTGCTTCAAAAAAGGCTAATTTATGGTATAGTATCTAATATATCTGTAGGTAAAATGAAAATTTATTTAGTGGGCTCAACATTTCTTTAAGTATTTATCCAGTAAAACCTACAACTCTGGATTGTTCCTTCACCAAAAATGCAAAGAGTTCATGATAATCCTTAAACATAATGTAAAATACTATAATAAATGTGTTTAATGCAGCTCCGATATCACTCATTCACCACTGAGTGCTTTTACTTTGACAACTTGGATTTTGTGATATTCTGAGGTTAATCTAAGTTTATCCACTGAAATCACATTATGTTTTAAACTTTTAAGGGTCTATTTTCAATGGCACGTTGCTTTTTGATGACATCACAGAGGGAATCTGTTTTAGAACTCAGCACTATCTGTTATTTTCAACTTTTGTTTTTTCTAAATTTCTTCACAAACTACAACTTCACAGATGTATAACCATGATAAACATTTACCACAGGTTCTATCCCACCACCAAACTAAGTCAGAATTAGAAAATCATGAGAACGTGTCATATAGACTTTAATGAGTGGCGATGCTTTTTGAGGCTCAGTGTGTTAAGAGTGACCCGTGGCGTGTGTGGGGCTCCGGTCTCATCATGACGCCTGTCACCGTTGGCAACATCAGTCTCATCGAGCCCCCGGGGCCAGAAAGCACCCACCGACGCCGCCACACAGTACTTTCATGTTTAAAGGATGTGTTTTAGCCGGCGATAGTGTCTCGGGTGACACTGTTCCCCCGTGTCACCTTTGCATTTCAGATGTGTGTCATGACGGCGCGACCACAGAAAGCTCCAGGAGGGTTTGTGCTGTGTGTTCTCTGAATGAACCCTCTTTCTCTACAATACAGGATCAGGTTTGCAGTTCTTTCCAGTGGCTTGGCACAAGAACAGTAGTGGAAGAAGTACTCAATTATGTTACTTAAAAGAAAAATATTCAGTGTTTTTTATATTGTTATTGTCCTTTAAACTTGCTCTTGAGTACCTTAAATTTGCCATTTCATGTTTTTAAACAAAAAAAGCGTCTTATTCATCCAATTACTTTTTTTTTTATCAGTCACTATGAAATTACTCTTACTGAGAGCCAGCAGGTGGCCCCAGTGCAATATACAATCAAGTGAAGTTAGCGCTGAAAATATGTTATGATATGGATTTGCTGCAGCAGTTATCATGTTTAGAGGCAGAAATGCTCAGAATGAGTTTAGCGATGATTTAAGGATTTAAAACAGCGGAACATTCTCAGATAAGTGACGTAGATGATCTGAAAATACGTCCCGGATATAAGGAGTTCAGCGGGACGTGTGTTTGATGCTCGGGGAGAGGATTTTTAATGAACATTCCTCAAAACAGCGTGAATGCAACTGAATGCTACTTCAGATGTGTTTTTGATGATGGAACATTGTTTGAACTTGATTAAAAGCTCAAAAAAGTCACTGTAATAGAATATTTGTTCTTGCCATCAATGTGCGACGTGCCATTGTGAATACAGGCACAATTTAAACGTGACACACATTTTTCTGACAGTTTAAACAATCATTAAACAAAATAAAAGTGCCATCGTGTATTATTATTTGTCAAAACATAATTACTGTGTAAGTTTTTTGGCTGCGCATGTTCAACCAGGAAGTAACATTATAAACTTGAATGTCAAACTGCGGAAATATAGGCATATTTTTATTTCAGTTTTTAAATATAATCATGTTCCCTATATGTTGTAATAAAATATGTAGTCCAACTTATGCACTAAAAGAGTTGAAGTAAGAGTACTTAAATGAGCTGAAAACTATTTCATGAATTTTAGAGAATTTTTTTGAGAACTATTAAAGCTTTTAAATTTTGTGATTTTGATAAAGAAGTAGGCATATTTGGTCTGATAAAGTACAGATAGCTAAAAATTTCAGTTCAGTACTTACTTACTTTCCACCACTGGAGTGAAAGGCAAGCTGGAAAACCTTTTTGTTTGTATGTATTTGTAGTACAGTGTACAGTAGTCAATTGTCTTACTGAAGTAAAAGTACAGATACAGGAACAAACATACTTCTTAAGTACATTAAGTACAGTGAGTTAAAAGTAAAAGTATTTCACACAGATCTTTTAAGAACTATTAGAGCTTTAAATGTTGTGATTTCGACAAAGAATGGTGCTGATCTTTGCTCAACAATATGAATCAGTTTCTTATGTTTTGTGAATTGTGAATTGTATGTATATATATTTTTGTTTACTCAAAGCTCGGGCTTGAACTCAAAACTTGAAGTCATTATGAACTAGCTAAAAAAAAATAACCCCTAAAGCCATAAGTACTATCTACTTTTCTGTCCAGTTAAAAAAAATATCCACTGTAAAAATTACTTAAGTAAAGTACAGATTTCTAAAAATGATTATGCTTTTACTTGTACTATATGGCCACAAAAGTTACTACTGCTGCAAGTACTTCTGCCTTTACACTTCACCACAATAATCACTGTCTGATTTTATGGTCTCTCAAAGTACCTTCTCAAAATACCTTCAAAACAAGGACTAAAGGAGTATTTGAACACAGTATTACTTTCCACCAAGCGCTCGTCTGTGGATTTACCGTAATGTGCCACAAAGAGGAGCAGGTAAAAGTGAACAAAAGCAGACGTGTGTGATTCTGGCCCACCCCCCGAGGCTCAATACTTTTCCTGAGAGCGTCGGAGCCACTCACCTGCCCTCACATGCCCGTCCGGCCCCCTCTCCCCCTTGGCCCCGCCCCCAGCCCCACAGTGGCCCCACATCAAAGCGCCTCAGTGAGTAATGGATACCCGGGCCGGCCACACCCCTGAGTCAGTGGCGGGCACCCGGCAATCACAGCGCACACACAGATGCACATGTAATTCGCACACAATTTGACTTAAGTATACAGTTTCTCAGCTAGGTAAACAATACTTAGAGGAAAGTCGACTCACGGCTCACATTTGAACCTGGTACATTTACTAAATTAACTCATTATAGCTACTTAGAACGTTCTATCCGTTTATCAGTTCCAACACTATCAAAGCTTATCACAGTCTTTTCATCACACTTGGTATTTAGCTGTGTAAAAGCATATTAAAACAGTGGAATAATAATAATAACACATGTCAACAGTTGTGTTCTGTTCTGTTTTTCACGTTTCAAAACAGTAAAAATCAGGTACAGTCCCTTTGATTGATAGGAGTGTTGAAAAGCTATGGAAAATGGGGAAAATGTATCACAATATTTTGTTCACCTTATTCCATCCTGTTCACTTTTCCCTCTTTGTGACAGATTTGTTGTTTTGTTTCCAGTTGAGTGGGAATTCTCTTCACTTCACACAAATGGAGAACAAGAGACAAGTCTCGCCGCTAAGATATTATATACTAATTTGCTAAATTGTACATGTTTATGTGCATTAACAAAAGCCAACAGCGCATCAAAATGTTTCTCTTTCACCAATACAACGGAAGTGTGAATCTGTACCAGCAGTATATTGTATTCAATATATAGAATATATTATATATTATAATATATTATATATTCAATATTACATATTATAATATATAATATATTCATTCTAAATAAAAACAAATACATACAAAAAAATAATTTCCAGCTTGCCTTTCACTCCAGAAAGTAATAAACTACAAAAGTAAAAATGCTGTACTTATATGAAAAAAATGTTTTAAAAATGCTATCTGTAAGATCTGCCTACTCACTCAAATTTAAAGATTTAACAGTTCTCAAAATCTGTCTAAAATACTTTTTACTCTTACACAAGTACTTCAACTCTTTTACTTAAAGTGCAAGTGAGACTACACATTTCACTAAAACATATAGACCCTTTAAAAGTTAGTAAACAAAAACTAAATTTGGAATAGAGGTGAAGTGCAACATAAGGACTGGGATTAACCTCAGAATATCACAAAATATGAAAGATGCAGATGGTTTTGGAAAATGAAAAGCTCTCAGACACATGTGAGTGCCATCAGCTGCTTTAAACACATGTATTATTGTATTTTACATTATGTTTTAGGAAAATATAATACAATACAAATACAAAAAAATTTCATTCCATGTAAATATATATTGGATACTATACCTTAAATTAGATTATTTTTAAGCTAAAATACCATTTTAATTTGTATTTTGTCCATCGACTGTTATAGAAAAGCAAACTAATTGACCTTTCTACTCTGGAAATTCAAATGTGTTGCTTTTTTCCAACACAAACACTTAAAACCAGCAGAATTTAGATCTAATGTGAGAGAATCATTGAAAAATCTAGTCAGCTTAATTTTTCCTCCAATTGCCTCCATTCTAACAATTTTTATGACATCACATTTTAAAAGGTCTATAGGGAACATGATTATATTTAAAGTTTGAGGCACTTTTTCAGTCAATAAGAGGCAAAAGTGGGTGGAGCGGAATGTGATGAATAAAATATATGGTAACCTAATGTAGAAGTTTTATTAAAGGCACACTATGTAGTTTACTGGTGGAGGGTGTGAAACATTCTATTCTTGATGGAATTAAAAACAAAGCAATCTCCTGGAGACAAGCAGCAAACCAAAAACAACGCAAGATTCTCTTATAAGTGACGTATGAAGTCGGAAAATACGTCAGAAAATCCCGGAAGTTCAGCAGGAAGTGTGTTTGACCCTTGGATGGAGGAGGATTTTTAATGAACATTCCTCAAAACAGCGTGAATGCAACTGTATGCTACTTCAAGCATGTTTCTGATGATGGAACATGACTTAAAGCTCAAAAAAGTCACCGTAGAACAAGCGTCCTTTAACTTTTCTTTTTATTGCACTTTCTCACCTCAAGACCCCGACAGCAGTGAAGTGTGTGAGGACAAGACCCAGACACTACTAAACTGACTCTTCCCTGCTCCAAACATAAAACATAAAACCTACGAAGTCACATGTGTGTTTGTGGATGTGCCGGTATTAGTGGCGGCGCTGCAGAGGGATGGCGTGTCCCTGTGCCGTGCGCCTGATGTTTCCAGCGAGCTCGGTCACAGAAATGACAGAGCAGGACTTGCCCTCTGCTCTCTGTCATTACACACTTTTAATGCACCAACACACAGTCATTCTGCAGCATTCCTCCTCCTTCTCCTAAAGCCCTTCACTCTCACTCTTTGTTCCCACATGTATTAGTGTAATTTACTCCTGTGGCGAGGCAACAAGTGAAAGGATATACCACTTTCCTTGTTTATTGTCCTTTTTATGGACATGCATGATTTGAAAGAGTGGAATGACAGGCAACTGCTTGTGAATTCAGTTTATAAAGAGTGTTTGTTAACTGTCGTCGTGAGCTGAGTTAAAGTTGGAGCAATTACGCAAGGAATTACTTATAGACCCTTAAAAAGTTTGTAAACAAGAACATTCTAAATTCGGAATGGAGGCAAAAGTGAAGTGCAACATAATGTGATTTTGGAAAATGAAAAGCCTCTGACACATGTGAGTGACATCAGAGCTGCTTTAAACACATTTATCATTGTATTTTACATTATGTTTTAGGAAATTATGATAAACATGCATTTTTGATGAAGGAACAATCCAGAGTTATGGGTTTTACTGGAAAAATACTCACAGAAATGTTGAGCCCACAATAATTTTTCATTTTATCTAGTGATATATTAGATACTATACCATAAATTAGATTATTTTTAAGATAAAATACAATTTTAAGGCTAGAAAATTGGATTTTGTCCATCGTTTATTATGGAAAAGCAAACTAACTGCCATTTCTACCCTCGAAATATACACATAAGTAATTATTAATGCATCATAAATAGTTTACTTAGGAAGCTTAATCTAAAGCGTTACCCTTTTCTTAGCTAGCTTGTTTGCTAACAGCAGTTGGAGATTTAGGACACTCCAACTGCTGCACAACAATTAATTTCCTCGACAAACAGACACACATTAGTTAAAGGTGAGTGAATGAGTTCAACTGTGTGTGATCCAAAGTCTGTATCAGTGATAAATGTGAGCGTAGCTGCAGTGTTCCTGTTGTTTATCTGGTTTCATACAACGCTTTCTTTTTTAGATGTCAGGTACAAACCAAAGATTTATCAAAGTTGTGCATTTGTTATCAGACTGTAGCAGCTGTTTCAAATTTTTTGAGCTTTTACAGGAGAAAATCTCATCACTCACCATTGATTCTTGTGCGTTTTTGCCAAAAATTCAGAATGCTACGATATCATCTGCATAACCTCTATTAAATCTTCTCACTAAGTTAAAATGATCGCAATACGTTTTAAATTACACTTAAGTCTTTGTGGAGTTTGCAGGTTTCCCTTACCACGAAAAAAAAGTACAACAGGCTCCGCTCTGAAAAAAGTCAAATAAAACTCCTTATCTCATGAGTGACACATTCTGTGAGTGTTAAAAGGTCGCGTGGAGCTCTCGGGTTGCTTGTGTCTGACTTCTTGCCTCAGGTGTGCTGATGTTTATGTTTTGGCTCAGATCACTCACTCTGCCAGGGCCGCCCGTGGCATAAGAGCAGATGTTTAGGGCCACCACCAATAGGGGGCCACATGCTCTGGTAAAAGACATAAACATAAACACAAGTTAAAATGTAAAATTAATATCTACATACAAATATGCTCCACTCTAAAACTCTGGCTTATCTTGAAAACATCATCATCTATTTTTATTTGAGCACTTGAAATACTACATAAAAAAGTAAAATTATATCTTGTGTGGTATTTTCAAATGGATGATTAGATAGAAATATTACATCTTAAATGCACCTGAATACAGGACATAACACATGATTTATTCAGATTTTCTTTTATTCAATTATGTCATTTAAAAACACATAAGAGAGAGAGACGAAAACAAAATAAAATATGAAATACATCACAACATGCGACAAAACCAAGAGCAAAAAATATAATAATAATTTTAAAAAACAATTACGGCACATTCAACCCTACATTCCTTTCCCACCTGTTCCAAAGTCTGTCAAAAAGTCAGTTTTAAAAGTAAGTCTGAATATATTTTTTCCCTTTTTTTGAATGTTTATTGTAATTTAAGTCCAGTCCTTGACAGTGGGTTCAGTCTTCATGTCATTCATTTACTCAGATTTTTAGGGGGAGGACCCTCAAATCCCCCTTTTACCTGTCTGTCTGACAGTTGTGGAATTACCTTATATTTGCTGCTCATGTTCAACCAGGAAGTACAAATATGCATTTTACAAAAACTGTCAAACTGGAGAAAAATAGCAAAATGTTTAATAAAGTCTTAAATATAATCATGTTCACTACGCTTAACTTGTCATATAGACTTTAAACAGCCTCATTGTTCACTGGCCTCCCAATGCATAGAACCGGCCCTGCCATTCACTTTGGCCCTGTCAGACTCACCTGTCAGGACCCTTTTCCTCTTTTTTTTCTCCCACATTGCACCTTTGCACCTAAATTAGCTCTCATCACAGCTCCCTGTTAAAATTAGAAGCAGACTGTTGTGGTCGGCGTGTTGTTTGTTAGTTTTGCACTTGTGACGTCCGCGCCGTAAACCTCAGTAAACCACAGCTATTTCCTCCGCTGGGATGGTTTTCGCCGGTTGCCAGATAGTGTTTAATGTCATCTCAAGTTGCAGCTCATTAGGGCTGGGTGTTTACCTGACCACAACCATGTCTTTGCTCTTCAGATGACAACAGATCGGCTGCTTTTATTGCAGTAGTTACTCTTTTAATAGAACAGGTTGGTTCATCACGTGCATTCATTAGCATCAGGTATGAGCATTTTAATATTTCAGCAACGGTTTACAGTAATTAAGTCATCAACAAACTATTTAAACTTTTATGACCTGCCATATAACATGTTCACCAAGGCATTCTTATTCCTTTTTCTGCTGTGGTGTTATTTTTAGGACTATTGCATTATGTTATACACTTAGACAACCCTCACACGCAACATAGTATTAAAATGCCCAATAAATCACAAAAATGAAAAACATTCCATATTTTAACGTATTTTTCCCAAATTTCTGTTCTCTATCCCTTTCAAATATCAATTTCAATTCAATTCAAAATAAATGTTCATATAAAAGTTATCTGAAGTTTCCATCTGTTAAACATTTTGAGATACAGATGTTTTAAGAATAGACATTTGAATATTTTATTTGCAAAAATTGAGCAAACTATTAAGAAAAGAAGAACTCATTCACTCAACTTTTGCCATTGCATTTTTTTTATTTTTTTTTACCAGCTATGTAAACATACTTTTACTTGAGTACAACAACTTAACAACAACTTAATTCTACTTTAAAATATTTATTTAATCAAGTTTTATTTAAAAGACTGATCTAAAAATATACTGAACTTGTGTTAAAGTGCCTATGACAGGTTGGACTACAAATTTTACTAAAACACAGTTAGTCTTTAAAAAGGTAACTAACTTTCTTACATTCTTTTCACTTTTACTTAAAGTCTGTATGACATTTTTCCTACTTTCCTACTGTCCTCAGTTTTTGTACAGTTTATAATGTTACTTCCTGGTTGAACATGAACAGCAAATATGACATAGGTAAGTCCACAACCGCTACCTAGCAACCATTTTGAAAACAAGAGCTAAAATCCATACAAATTACACAATAATTATGATTTGACAAATAATTATACCTGATAACGCCTTTATTTTGTTGAACAACTATTTAAACTGTCAAAAAAATGTCAGATTGTATTTTCAAGGGCACGTCGCTTTTTGATGACATCACAGAGTGATTCTGTTTTAGAACTCTAGGACTATTTCCTGAAATTTTAACCTTTTATTTTTCAAATTTTCTTCACAAACTGCAACTTCACAAATGTAAAACTAAACCACAGTTGCCCTCCCACCAAACTAAGTCATATTTAGAAAATCACAAGAACCTTTCATATACTTTAAGTACAGATTTGGCAGCAGTATTGGTAATTGAGTACATTTTTAGTCATGTAACTGCACTTTTGCTCGAGCACAGATATTCAGTGCTCTTTCAACCTCTGCTCAAATATAATAATCCTGCATTAAGCCGTAAGCCATGTATTTGAGAAATGTATTATGATGATATAGGATTCTTCTTGAACTATGTGCTCGTATCTGTTTTGTGCTCGCTGGGATTAGAGAACTTTTGAACCCCAGGTAAAGCAAATTCCCACATGTCGAGCATCCAGCCCTCTCTTTTTTTAAACTCGTGTGACCGCGCCCGATTTAGGCCCATGCACGTACTACAATTACCGTTGAGATGAAACAGAGCCGAGGCTGTTGCGACAGAGTTGGACGCCAAATCAAAGAGGATATGCTAATTTTAATTTAACCTCTTAGTGACCCATCGGTGCCATGCGGTTGTTTCCTGCAGCAAACACATAGGATAAATGTTAACGCAGCAAAACATATGGAAGATTTTAGCTTTTCTGCATGTTTTCATCTGCTCAAACAACAAATAAAGAGCATTTATCCCTGAACCAGATGATTCTAAGCAGCATATACATATTAGGGTTGTCAAAAGTATAAAAAATCTGGTACCAGATTGAAACAGTATTGAAACAAAAAAAAAAACAACTCCTTTTACAGAACAAAATTTGACCTTTCATAAAGTTTTATAATGATCTTGAGCTTTATCAGAACAAGAATAAGTAAGAACTATTGCTGCAAACAAGGTACATTCTAAATAAGTTAAAATTACTTGAATTCAGGATATTAATCTTAATTCAGTGGCGGATTTACCATTAGGCAACAGGTGACACTTGCCCGAGGCCCCCAACCTGAAGGAGGCTCAAGGAAACTTTTGCTGTGTATTTTTAACAAAATAGTCTAGAATTGTCAAATGTTAGAATTTAGTACATACAAAGCTAAATAGTAAATAAAATATAACATTATAGAATTACAAATAAAAATGATGAACATGTTAAAATACACCAACAAATGAGAATAACGGTCTGATTTCTTAAATATTTTTCTGGGGAAGGACCTCCTAACTTCTAATCCTAAAAGCTAAATTATCTTGAAACCAGTCAGAAATGTGTTGAATCTACGTCACATCAGCAGTTTACTCTAACCAGGTCAGTTTAAGATTATTCGAATTCAGGTCATTTTAAGACAGAGTAGATATTGAATTTGGATTTAGAGTTGAAAATATCAGTCTATTGTCCAAAACCTTGACTTACAAAATTTGTAGTCATCCTTGTGGTATCGAAATAGGTATCGAGAATTGAGTATATTTCATAGTATCACATCACTACAACACTACTGCATATATTTACGCTGCGGTTTATCGTTACTTTGGCTGGATAATGATGCTAATGCTTGGCAGTTGGCACAGATCTGCTCTCCAAGTGTTTCAAGTTCCTACAGTTTAGTTGTTGACCTTGCTGATTAACTGTTTAAATGAATCGCCGTTATGTGCTGGCAGATCGCAGGCTCTTGGGGAATTAAATGATTTGTTAGTGAAAGACGTTTGTTGGTGCTTGTCCTGTCGAGCAAAAGTAGAATGTGTAATGCTCTGAGTTGGATTAGGTTCATCTGTTGGTTTTAGTAGCTCCATGTTTGTTTTGTTGGACACCTTTAAATGCTTGTATTACATTTTGATTTCCCTTTGAACTCTCAAGCTGAGTGGCCTAAGAGGCAGGTGTAAGTGTACTTTGAACAGTTTCCTCAACTCTAGAAATCAAGCTGTGACTGCCATCTAGTGGATTAACAGTCATAGAAAATAATTTTAAAATGTAAAGGGTTATTAAATTACTTTATAAAACAACTTGGTACTTGAAACTACTAACCATAAACTGTAATAAAGAACAAAACAAAATGTTAAGAAAGTGACTGTTGTGTGACCTCTTTCGTATGTTGTTCTGCACAGTGGTTTCTCTTTTTGTTAAGGCTGTACTCAGTATATCGATATTGTGATATATCGTGACAGACTTCTTGGCAGTATGCATATCGATACAGAGATGTGTATCGAGAGTCTTACAAACAGCATAAATTTGTGATAAATTGGTAAGTTGAATGTGCTGAACTGGCTCAAATGGTGAATTATCCATAGGATAATTGAAATCTGATATATTATAAAGATGAAATTGCAGTGCATTTTGTTATTCTACTTTTAATCAAAACATCAGTTTAGTAAAATTTTGACTCTGGTTTTAAAGGATATCTGTGTATCAGGACACAAATCGTATCAAGCCCTGGGTATCAGGATGTGTATTGTATTGTGGACCCTGTATCAGGATGTGTATTGAATCATGAGGTGGTGATACCCAGTCCAACTTTTTGTTTGTCTTTGTAACATTTTGAATTAGCCTCACTCAACATTGTAATTGCTGTATTGTATTTTTATGGACCACAGGAAGAACAGAAACATATTTGCTGGCACTAAAGGGGATCCAAATAAATAAAACCTAAAATAAATTTTATCAGAGGAATACTTGTGGTATTTGAAAATGAAATTTAGGCTTTGAACTGCACTGAATTAGTGAGAAAAATAGAAAACACAGCCAGTGCATGTGTCATTTTCCTTCTGTAATTTGTGATAAAGGTTCTTTTATCATATGTCGTGTTTTCACTCTATAATATAGATTTTGATATTCAATTGTATGTTAATTTTTCTGCACACATAAATAAAAACAAGATTTTTCACCGGACCCCTCAAAATCAGTATAAAATAAAAAAAAAGTCATATAAAAGTAGCACAATATAAATATAAAAATAAAAATGTATTCAGAACATAGTACTCAAGACTATATTACAAAATACATTTCAATTCAGATATCCAGTATTTTATAACTAAATACTATATTTTCAAAGTTTTCTTCCCAACACTGTGGACAAATACAGAATCATTTGTTTCATATTGTCTATTTTGTACAGAAGTATAATTCATTCATTCTTGTAATGTTTTTGACACACTCTTTCTGTTCCTCAGGCTCGTATGGCATTGGAGAAAGGAGCCCAGGCTGTTATATTTGATGTCAGTGATGATGCCAACGCTGCTGCTGAGGTGAGTGACCTGCTGACCCTTAATTGCAGACAGAGAGATGGGTTTATCTTTGCAAGCTCACGTTTTCCTCTTTTGTCACTTTCTGATTTACAAAGCTCAGAGAAGTAGACTCGCTTCCTCGTCCTGTGGTCTTGGTGGAAGCTGAGGACGCAGAGAAGTTGATGGACTTGGTCAACAAGAACGAGGAGGCAATGGTGCAGATCGAGTTCAAGATGGAAACCAACAAATGGGTGAGGCATCGATACCGAAAAAGCCCTGAAACACTTTGTGAGCCAGAACTTTGTAAAGAAATGTCCTTGTTTTCCAGCCACATTATGATGTTAGTATTCTGCTTACCATCGTCCTCGCCATTCTGACAGTCATCTTGATCTTTGCTTTTCGATATAAGTGCAAGTCTAACAGGACCTGGGTGAGTACTGGTGCTTCACACGCTGTTAAAATGGATTAGAAATAACAAGAACAAAGTGTATTAATTTCGTGGCATATTTGTGCACACAGGATTCAGTTCATCAACAAACAATGCGAGCGATCAGTCGCCTGGAGACCAAAACCTACAACTCTCAGGGCTGCTCAGGGTCACAGCGCCACCGTGGGGCCTGGGGTTCAGCCAGTAGCAACTCCAGCCCAGTGTGTGCCATCTGCCTCGAGGACTTCCAAGACGGACAGGTAGTTGATTTAAGTTTGTATTGACTGTGTTTTTTCTCTTTGCGACATCCTCCGGCTCATCCTCCGATCTGAAGGTCTGAAGGTTTGAATCCCACTTCACATTGTTGGTAGATTGGTCAGCTCCATTTACCCATAGGTTGATCCCAGATGAGTTCTGAGTTGTTGAATCCTTGGGCGAGACTCTTAACCCACAGTGTCTGCGTTCACTGGCGTATGAATGTGTGTGTGAATGAGTAAAGCGCTTTGAGCCTTGAACATAGAATGTCGCTATATAAATGTGACTATTTTATCGCTTTTCAAGTATTGTGTGTTGTGTTCTCTCAGAACCTGAGAATCATCTCCTGTGCTCATGAGTTCCATAAAGACTGTGTGGACCCCTGGCTCCTGCAGCACCGCACCTGTCCCCTGTGCATGCACAATATCATGGGTGAGTTTATAGTACAGGACACTTCAGTAAGTTGCATTAAATGGTGTCATCCTGATGTGTTCTTTTCTTTACAGGAGCAGACAGGCAGAGTCAGAGGAGCCGACTGCATCCAGGTTCAGAGCAGACCCAGAGCTTCCTGCCCCAGGGCTACAGTACCCCCCACAACCACCCTTTCCCTCAACATGCCATTCCTTTCTCCATGAGGCCGCACTATCCCCGAGGACCCTCTGGACATTACCCCTCTTTGGGACACTACCCTGGGTCTTCTATGGAGCCACAATCAGTACGTTTTGTTTCTGGGCGGCCTCTGGGCTCAAACTGTGGATATCATGTCCCTGCAGAGGGCCCTGGGAGGCCCCACAGAATCACAGGTAACTGCAGGACATCACATCATTACGGGCCTCGTCGGTCCTGCCACAGTTACCGCTCGTGTCCTGCCCAGCGCAGCGTGTCCAGCTCCAGACTGCACCACACAGCGCTGGCCTCACAATCCCGAGGAGCAGCTGGGCACAGTCGTCAGGATGAGGGCAGCTGTTCCGGAGGCAGCTACCACACAGAGCGCAGTGGATATTTAGCTGATGGACCGGCAAGTGACTCCAGTTCAGGGCCCTGCCACGGCTCATCCAGTGACTCTGTGCTCAACTGTACGGACGTGTCTCTCCAGGGCGTCTATGGCAGCTGGTCCACCTTCCGCAGCTCTTTGAGCAGTGACTATGACCCGTTTGTGTTCTACGGTCCTGCCTCAGAGCCAGGGGCCCAGGCCCGGCCCAGGTCTCTGGACTCTGTGGTGAACAAAACTGGCTGTGAGGAGCAGCCTCAGACTGTCTTCAGTCATGTGCACTTCCACCGACACAGACACCATCACTACGAGGACACAGAGCACAGCCAGGCCCCACCCCGTGGCTCTGACGAGGAGCAAGGGGCCGCTGCACCCATGGGTCCCACACATCCTCTGGACTCACCCAAGCACAGTCCCTGCCATTGCCCAAAGCCAGAGCCCACAGACCGTCCAAGCCCTGGGACTGAGGCCCAGGAGCCCAGTATGAGCCCTGGACCTTCAGTTGTGGTGTCCCCTGTCCCCCTACAGCTGCAGCCCCACTGCTGCCACTCGGGACACTCTCACACGCCCCCTCCTCTGGGACGGGTGGGGGCCTGTGTTCTGGATGGGGCGACTGTGCGCTTCCACCAGAGCCTGGACTTACAGGACGACCGGAGCATCCACATCCACTACGGCCAGGGCGCGGGCTTCTGCTGCTCGCCCCCTGAGCTCAGGCCCGCTCTGCTGCCTGTGCCTCTCATCTTGGACTCTGGGGGCATGGACGACTGGCCCTGTTGCCCTGGGACACATGTGGTGTGGCAAAAGCGGGTGCAGCAGTCCCACTCAGACCCCCAGCTGCAGGGTCCTGGGATATCTATGGACAGACCACCCTGCCGGTCCCACCATGGGCCTGCTGCAGACGTAGGCACAGATATGTGTTTATACTGCCAAACCTTACAACATAATCAGGGTAAGATATCCACTCCTCACTTCTGTGCAATCCTAACCCTGTGTGAGGTCTGTTTGTGACTCTGTGTGTGTCCACAGGATCTGAAGAGGAGTCAGGAGTATGAGAACTCATTGCAATCCCAGATTCACGCTGCTACATAGGAGCCAGAATGGACAAGCCTTTCATTGCTAATTGCTGCCATACCTTTTACATAATTCAACCACAACGGTCTTGCTCTTGTGTCTGAAATGTCTGATATATTGAAAAATGTGATTGACAAGATTCAGAACCATTTGAATGGTGTATCCCTAATATTGATGTCCTGAGAGACAGCTGCAGGGAATGTGGATGAATATATCTACATGGTTAAACAAGGTCCCATGCTCACGGATGAGAGCCTCATGAATCCCCACTCTCACTCGGTCACTTGATTGGTCATGGTACTTCATGTTCTTGATCCTTGTCTTCTGCTGAGTCCAGTCTCAGCTGAGAGAGCCTACCTCAGCTTGGATTTCTAACCTGCCTCACACAGGGGTCTCTAAAGGTACTGCTGTAGTCCTTAAATCAAAGCTTTCACAATCCCGCGAACATATTTCCCTCTGCCAACGAGGAGGTTAATACTTCAGCACAGTGTTGCTGAGCCTCGCATGGGCCCTGTTTTCATTATTTCAAAAATGGCAGCTGTTCTCAACAAATGTATGTTTTTTTTTCTTTAGCTTTTTGTAGCCTTTTTGTATTCATCAAATTGGTATGACTGATAATGTATTTGTCATTACAAGCTATTGGTGTGGTTTTGTCCTGGCCATGTCATGCAGAGGCTGCTTCTTTGAGTTGGTGCTAAACACTAAAAGTGGAGAGTGAAGGGCAACAGCTTTGGAAGCATCCCACTGTCCTTGAATAAGGATACTTCAAATGTCCTTCAGTAACTGAAGTTTTACACAGTATAGCACATTGTAGCCACACAAATATGAACCAGTCTGTTCTCATTGGAATCCTCTAAGGCTAAAATTGAGATGTCTTTTTCACAACCAGAATGTTGGTTGTGCCTTTTATAACATACATAAACATAATAATTATCATTCAAAACAAATGACTAGGACCAAATTTGCATTACCAGGTTTGAGCTTTTAGCACTTAACATTTGTTATACTTTTTAACTGAATAAAAAGACATATTTGGCAATTATTTGAGGGGATCTGAAAGTTGATGATGTGAGCAGCCTGTTTTTATTAGCATGGTTTCACTCTGCAGTGTTCAGACATTTGACCTCTTAATGAAGTGTCAACTAAATCTACAACTTTGAACCTAAATTTATCATTTTTGTACAACAGCCCCATTCAGACCAGACTACCAGGAAAAAGTGTACGTTATCCCTTTAAAGTTGTATGAAAATGTGAATTTACTGTATTTTTCTAACTGCAAATACAGTTTTATTTGATGATGGAAACACGGGAGCTCACAGCACTTACAAGTGCCTTATGCTGATATTAAAACAGTGCTTGTATCCAGAAGCAGCCCTTAATTTACTAAGCTCTTATTTGTCAAACCAAAGAGACAGAGAACCTTTCCCTACCTGCTCATCAACAATTGAGAACTGAGCATGTCTTTTGACAATCAGCAACTGCAGTCTCTGTAATACCTCACCAGTCATGGTGCATCCCTATGCCTTAATACAAATGACTGAACTACCGGCAGCACTTTGGCTTGAGTTTATTAAAGACAATGTAAACCCAGAGTATTAATTTAAAAAAGGCCAAAATCATCAGCACAACAACAACATTATCGTATTTCCTGTTTAACATCTCTCAATGTTTTAATCTTGTGTTTTTGCAAGAATCTTCAGCTGAAACTGCCTTTTCAAATCCCTCCAGATATTTAAGGGATGTCAGTATATTTTGGATACTTTTATGTACAAAAAGAGAACAACTGAAACAGAAATGAAATAGTGTTGTATTTTATATATAATAGAACATTTCAATATAGTGACATGTCACTAATATATTTATTTACTAATATATTTATCCATGTGCCAGGTTAAAAGTGGTTTCTGTATAGGCCGAATGTTTCTATATGGAAAAGGATAAGTGCTATCACAGATGTATATTCAACTGTCTTCATTCCAATTATATGCAAATAAATTATTTTGAAATAAGACGTGTATTTTTTGAGTGTACTTTTTAATACGAGTCTTCTGTAGAGATAGTTGTTGAGCGTGGCAGTGGTATAAGTGGTGCACATGCTCAGTAAGCTGTCGTCCGTCCATCAGACGTCAGAGCAGTCAAGTTGCCTCTGGCGTCTTGGTCCTGCTCGATGGCCTCAAATAGCGACTTGAAGTTTCCAGCTCCAAAGCCCTGGAGACACAGCACATACACAGATGGCTAATTACCCAAAGATCTGCCTTCTTCAGTGCCGTTTGTTATGGCTCTGGGATGTTTGCTGTTAAGTTTGAGGTTAGATCACAAATATTCTCACGGGGTTTACGCGTCCACTTGGCTCCTGATGCTGTAAATTCATCACGTAAATATTTTCATCGTTAATCTAAAAGATCAAGTGTTGTTGGTGGCTCTGGGTGCCTCTTTGGTGTGGTCGGTGTGGTCGGGGGTCTAGTTTCCAGCTTTCATGCATTGTATCCACATCTGTAGTGTATAGTAACGTGTTGGAGAGTGACAAGAGGTGCCTGTTCTGACAAGCAGAAGGTGCTCGATGTTAAAAATTCAGTGCCAGGGGATGCAACCCAATCCAAATGTGCCCCAAACCCTCCTCTCTCCCCATTTTACAGTTAGGCAGTGAGCCTTTTAATCTGTATGTGCATGGATTTACTGAGCTTTTACAAGGGGCTGCTGTTATACAGTTCTCTCTGGGTGGGAGCTGTTAACAGGTGTTCCTGCTTCTTGAAGGTGCTAAAGGTAAGGGAACTGCAGCCAAGTGCTTGTAAATCCCCTCAGACTACATTAAATTCAACACCAGAGGAATATTATCAGGTGAGTCTGGTTGTAACCAGGTTGAGTTGCGACTTACATAGTGGTTGTACCGCTGAATGACCTCCAGGAAGAGAGTGGGCCGATCCTGGACGGGTTTGGAAAAGATTTGAAGCAGGTAGCCCTTGTCATCAAAATCAACAAGGATTTTCAGTTCCTGAAAAAAAAAAGAAAAGGAAATTCCTGTACATCTCCAGGACTCTTGGCGAGCAGGTCTGATCGCAGCTGACCCTTCGTACTATTATTATTATTGTTTTGTGTTGCACTGTATCGCCAAAACAAGCTCTGAGTCTGTGAATTTTGTTCACTGACAATGACAGTTAACAAAAATATGAATTTAAGGACTAAGGACTTATATTATTGACATAGACAGAGATCTGTTGTCCTAGGCCTCAGGGTCTTAGGGGCCCAGAATTGGACCCTCTTCCTATTAACTTATTAGAGTAGGGCCCTTCTGAAGCTTCTCGCCCTAGGTCCCCAAATTTCTGTCAACGGGTCTGGACACAAGACTTGTTACATAAATTATAATTTATAATAGCCTACTGTAAGTTTCTTTATGATAAAAAATTACAATATATTGTGTTACTGCATTCTTTCTTGTCTTGCTTTAATGTGCCGTACAACAAGCACCTATATGTAAAAAAAAAAAAACCAACAACTTCTACAATTGTTCATTCATCAATTAATACAATACACAATTGCTGCATTGAAATGAGTGGAAATAACACTAAAGTTTTGTTTTAAAATTACCATACCATCTCAAATACTTACTTGTAAACGGTTGAGGTTCTCCTTCACTTTGATCTTGGCAGTTTTGAGTTTCTCCCGCAGGGTGTCATAATATGTGTCAGGTGCAGAGAGGAACTCCATCCCCCGGGCTCGCAGGTTCATGATCTGTTTAAGAACAAAATAGACATAAAGAAGCCTGTTCCAACTTGCAAAGGTGTGTGTGGACGAGGTGTGGACAAAGCATTTTATGGTTCAAAATGTAATCAGACGACTTACACTTTCAATAATGTTGCTTGTGTTGAGTGCAATGTGCTGCACCCCAGGGCCTCCATTATAGTCAACATACTCCTGTGGATTAGATGGTAAGTACAGTCAAAAACGTGATTCATTTCTATTTGTGGTTAGATCTGGAACACTAAATACTATGATAAAATTCTGAGTCCTTCTTTGTTATAGATTTAACCATACAATTTCTTTATTGTTGTGTTTTGAAAGCTAAATCTGCTGTAAATGTCCTCAAAAGAACAAGTCCATGTTCTAGATCTAGTGTAAAAATGACTAGACACTGCCATCTAGTGTTCTATTTTTGAAGCATCACATGCTGCGGGTTGATAATTTAACAAGTTAAATGAGAAAACGAAGTGCTGTTTAGACATATGTTACTTAAAAAACCATTACAAGGATAATATTTATTAAATATTCTGAACAAAGATGAGAAAATAGCGAGGAGAGAAAAATAAAAACAAAAAACTGAATGAGCAAATAGTGAGATGTATTTACTGAAAGGAATTCATTTCCAATATTGGGATTTATGACTTGTGAAACAAATAGTTAAACCAAAATGGAGAAATGTTTACTGTTAAGGGATTATTTAATGATATTGTGCTATTATGATTAGTGAAACTTCTTATCACGTACGTTGTTGAAACACAAACCGTGATATCACCATGTAATGTACAGGAAAGATACAGACTGTACCAAAGTCACCTTAATAGTTAACGCTGTCAACCTTTTAAATGATATAAGTTTATACGTTTACACTTCTTCCTACTCCTTTTACACAAATACACTACCGCAGAAAAATGTAACAGAGCTTGCATGTTGCTCAAATAAATAAAATAAATGAAATGAAAAAGCGTGGTAGAATTGCATGTTGTGTTCAAACCTGGATTTGTGATTTCTTTTTCCCCTGTGCAGGTTCATTTATGGGCATCTTGATGGTCTCTTCGTAGTTTGTCACAACTATAGACCTGAGTGCACTGAACTGCGTGTGGATCTGCTTGTCGTCTATGGACCAGAACCGGTGGAACAGCAAACACTTCTGATACCTGCCAAAGCACAGAACATCGTATGGTACACTTTAAAGTCTATATGACAGGTTAGAATACACATTTCACTAAAACATAATGTAGATGGTTACATCTGAAAAATCAATATCAAAGTTTAAAGAAATATAGAAAAATAAGAAAAGAAATAAGCCAATAGTCAGTAGCATGTCATGTGATCATGTGTTAGAACAGCTTTAGTTCCAGTGTTACAGATAAAATCATGAACACATTCACTCATTCTTTAAAATCTGCTCTTGATGTTGCAGCTCCACTAATAGAGAAAGTCATCAGACCAAAACGATTCTCCCCGTGGTACAATGAAGAACTACTACTTCTCACAAACAAAGGGTAAGAAAACTAGAGAGATCTTTGCGCCACTCCCACATGGAAGAATCCTTAAAGGAATGGAAAATCTATCTACTGTCTTATAAACAGGCTCTGCGTAAGGCCTAAACCAGATATTATTAAAATCTAATAGAAGTAAATAAAACCAACACTAGGTATCTATTTCTAATCTTCCCTTTGTCTCGAAAATCTTTGAAAGAGCTGTAGTTAAACAGCTTTGTTGACACCTACAGGACAATAATTTATTTGAAGTTTTTCAGTCAGGGTTTCATGCTCACCACAGCACTGAAATTGCACTAGTTAAAGTCACAAACGATCTGTTATTCGCTGCTGACGATGGACAGGTCTCAATCCTGCTTCTGTTGGACCTCAGTGCAGCGTTTTGACACCATTGACCACAAGATTCTACTGCAGAGGTTAGAATGTGATGTAGCTGTCAGAGGGGCCGCCCTCATCTGGTTTGTCTATTTATCGGATAGGTAGCAGTTTGTTAATGTTAACCAGAGCTCTTCACCTTGCTCTAAAGTAACCTACACACGGTGTGCCACAGGGTTCAGTACTCGGTCCAGTTCTGTTCACTCAAGACTCAGGCTCAAAACGTTCCTCTTTAAATAGCTTATGGCCAGGAACAGAAATAAAAACCTACAGTTTTAGCTGCACTGCCATAGGAGAAACTATACTGGGGGAAGTGTGGCAGCTTGAACACTATCCTCTGATTCTTCCTATTTCAACAACAATTTATCAACAATTTTATGATTCTAGTTCACTTGTAGTCTGTTCATTGCTGTTCACATGATTTTTCTCTTTCGTCACTTTCCTCAGGGAGTGGAGAATGCTCCAGTGATGATCCCCCCATCTCATGACCTTAACCTGTGACCTGAATGTTCCCATTTGCTCTCTCTGCCCAGGATGAACTTATTTTTTCCCACAGGTTTTTTTTGTAGTTTTTCCTTGCCGAGAAAGAGGGTCGGTCTATTTAAACTGGTTTATAACCTGTGGCGCATCAAGGCAACTGTTGTTGTGATTTTGGGTGCAACAAAAATGAATTGATTTGATTTAAGCATTCAAACATTCTGCCTTTCTATCCCCAGTTTGACAGTTTTTCTGTCAAACTTGGGATAGATAGGCAGATAGATAGATCATGTTACTTCCTGGTTGAACATGAGCAGCAGATATGACATAGTTAGAGGTGATTCTACAATGGTTACCTAGCAAATTAAATTACACAATAGTTAGGATTTTACAAAAAATAAATTATCGTTTAAACTGTCAGAAAAATGTTTCTAAAATTCAGTTTTAGAATTCAGCACTACTTCTTGTAATTTTAAACTTTTATATTTCAGAATTTCTTCACTCACTGCAACTAAATTAATGTAAAATTATGATACATATTTACTACAGGTGCTATCCCACCAAATAAAGAATAACCTGTCATATATACTTTAACCATATCTTAGAGTTTGCGTTTGTATACAGGTAACTCTTTTAACATTTTCACAATCTAGTCTGTTTGTCCTTCGCCTGTGCGTACGTGAGCTTGAACAGGGGCCTCACCAGTCTGAAATTGGCACCATTTGGTCGTCTGGCTGGTTTCCAACAATGTGATCAATAAAATTTAAACCTCCGAGGGGACTGCAACAAGAAGAACGAAAAGTTAGGGCACACATATCAGAACATGTCATGAAATTCTGATTAAAAATGTGCACCCTCCACAACAATCTTTCAAAAACATAAGGACTGCAATGATTAATCGACTAAATGTGACTAATCAACTAAAAAAATCAAATCAACTATAAAAACTGATAATCGACTAATCGTTAAATAGACTATACAGACTTTTAAAAAATGCCAAAAGCCCTTTTATAACAAAGACTGTGCCCTTAATACATCAAAATCTCAAAAAAAGAATAGATTATGGCTGGTTTTATCGTTAATACATTACATTATTCATAAATATTCTCTATCTAGAAGACTTTATTCACCATTTTTCAACCTTTATATGGCTAATATGTGTTTAAAAAGTCTAACTATACAATAGAATTAATTGCTTGACTAGTCGACTACTGAAATAATCGTTAGTGACAGCCCTAAAAACATACTGTGCTTTGTAAATGCTTGATGCTGCTTACAGTTTTGGCAATGCGGTGTCCTTAAACAGGGGTTCTTTAAATCCAGGCAGGAAAAGGCCCTTGTATGGTTCCAGGTACTCAACAAATGTGTGAGTTGTGTCTCCATACTGGCAGAATAAAAGAAATAATGTGTTGAATAAAGAAAATGTGTGTTTGTGTTGCTTGCGTCTCGTACCGTTTGAACCACAGCGTACTTGACTTTGCCGTGACTGTCCTGCTCCACCCAGGGCTCCTTCACAATTGTGGCCCCTCTCTCCTTTGCAGTCTGTCAGTGCAGTAAAAAAGGGAATAGGGTGCAGTCAAATAATTCTGAATTTGTCACTAACACAAGTGTTCTCTGTAGTCAACAGAGTGTTACATAAAGCTCAGCCCTGACCCTCACTAAGGTAAAGAGAGTCACTAAAACACAACTGATGTCCTGTCACCTAAACATGGCCCTATTTCAGGACTGGCTCGCACTTTATCGTTGCAGAACCACCGCTGCATAGATCAGTTATGCATCATCTGTACCTTAATCAGAAAATCGCAGTCTTCCACTTGGAATGCAATGTCTTTGACTCCATCCCCATGCTTTATTAAATGTTCCCCCATTTCTCGAGAAACAAAGAAACATTTAACAACACACGCGTGTATTTCTACATTTACATTAGAATCTACATCTACATTTTTGTATTATATTGAGACCAACCTTTATTTCCAGGATTAAGAGCAGATTCAAACACTAACATGATCTGGAAAAAAACATTATTGATGTTATTTACATAGATATGTGCTCCTGACTGTAAAAGCACTTTACCTTGTTCTGTCTGATGACATGTGCAGCCACCTCTCGGCTCCCGGTCTCCAAGCCTTTGTAGGCCAAAGGCTCAAATCCCATCTTATCACAGTAGAATGAGGCAGCCTGGAGTGTGGACATTAATAATGTAATGCAGTCTCTACAATTTGTTAATATTTGGAATATTCAATGCACTTTGGGGCTGCAACAAACAATTATTTTGTTCACTGATTAATCTGGGGATTTTTTTCATTAATTAATTATTAGAATGTGAAAGGCCAGAGAATATGTTACTATATTTGAGCTAAAGCTCAAGTGATTTCCACTGAGAACATCTTCAGAGAACATACTCTAAGAGTATAGATTTTTCATCGAAAACACTATTTGCACATTTCTGTGTAAACAGCACTTTCTGAGTCAAAACCTCTTTTCTTAGACCATGGCATGTTTAATGTCTGTGTATTGTCCAGTTAATGATTATGAGATTAATAATTGATGATCATTAGAATACCCTGATTAGTTGTGAGTAATCCAATTATTTACAGCTCTAATCAAATACTTGTTGTTATTATAGTTATTTGGATTTGGAACTGACCTGTTTAGCATTGCCGACCCAAAAGGTGATATGATGAAACCTCAGAAACTTTCCCTGTTTGTGCTGAAGTTATAAAAAAAATACATACATTAAAATACACATTGTCTGGTCAGCAATTTCTTGCCAATATGTAACACAACTTTGACTTGCATCTTTAAGTGAAAGTTTAAAGATCACGTCTGAGTCTTAACAACACAGATTTCATCTTACCTTCTCCCCTTTGTCTGTATAACTTGTCTGTAAAAACAAACATGATTAAAATATGGTCAGGATATTTCAATCCAAATAGCATTTCAGTCAAAAAAAATGGTTTGAACCAAGTTCCATAGTTGATAAATCCATCTAAATCTTACCATGATCAAATGAAGAAGGCTTCAACGTCCAAACAATGGATGATCTAAATCAGTGTAAGATTTCAGATAAAGACTAACCAGAAAAATTCCTGACCTAAAAATACAACCCAAATGTCCAGCAGTGATTGGCCATCTGGGATGTCCTCCCGCCACCACCCACCTGTCCGCCTCCTGTGACCATGTCTGTCCATCACTGTCCATCCCACAAACAATTTGTCCACATGGAAACTGTTAACTTTGCATTGAAATTGCTGTGGTCCACAGGGGTGGCTTATAGTTGTGCTTCATGGCCTGCAGTCTCACACAGTTGGGAATAGCCTAATTTTCTCCATTTACCCTTAAAATATGCAAATTCCTTGCTGAAAGTAAACAGGCTAAACAACAAGAATTTGAGACGATATATTCCCGTGTTCTTCGTTAGAGGAAACTATGGGTCATGCATACGTGTGCTTTAAGTTTAGTTGTATTGATAGTAGCCTGGGTTGGACATATCTTGTACTATTTTTGTAAAGATAAAGGATAGAATATGTAACTGGATAGCCTACACATAATAGGCCTACCACTTTAGGCCGTTTTGATTTTCTGGTGGTTTTATGCCCCAACAAAGTTTCAAGAGACATTCATGTTGTCCTGATGGTCAGGTAAAAGGTCATTATTTATCCTGTGGAGGCTTGGCTTGTTTTCAAAGTGCATATGAGGCCAGCTCAAACAGTAAAACAGTGCCCGTAAGGCTACAGACGTTTACAGTATACACAGCACAATGTGGCTTAAAGGAAGGAAGGATACGTATTTATTAAATTATAGCCGGCATGAGAAAGTGTGTCACATGACACGGCCTTTTGTTTAAAAAAAAAAGGTTTTCAAATTTTATTTTTTTTCTTTGGCTTTTGCCATTGATGTTTTGTCAGTTGTTCAGTACTAAACCTCGTGTATGATAACTGTAGTGTAATATAAAGTTAGTTTGATTATCTCCTCGCACCAAACACGTGGTGCTATCATGCCCTCCCAACATGAGGGGGATGAGAGGAAATAGTGATACTGATTAAGTAATTGGATTGAACTTAAAGCATGTCACACAGCCCTTGGTGAGTGTGTGGTTAAGTTCATTTAATTCTTATATTTATTTTTATTATCAGGGCACCAGCTCTTTAAATTACCCATTTCCAAATCAAATATCAAAATTAATAATTATCAATAGACAATTTTACATTGATTATTACTAATTATTAAACGTTGGTCAGTCTGAAGGTTGTAAGATAGTAACTGTGACATTGACTTATTTCTGGAAATAAAATAACACTTTACCAACTGAGTTATATGGAGATTTATTGATTAACATACAAACAGATAAATATGGTGATTAAATATGTAGCTGAACATACAGTAGAGATAGATACTGGAATGATTAACTAGTGAGAATTTTGTAAATTACAGCGACGTAAACTAGACAAGGTTGTTCTGGATTTATCTAGTTATGTGTTGGAGTTCAATTTAACAATTACCGGTAATGTATTAAAGCCAGCTTGTGTCTGTGCGCTTACGACCCAAGAGTTTCTCCAGCCTTGTGTCCCATGTTGTGACCTGAGGGTCAGATGCTGCAGAGCGTCGGGTCTGGAGCTGAGAGGGACGCGGCTGCGGCCTGGAAGACTTGCCCTGAAGATGCCTCCTGTGAAGAAAGGAGGAAGAGGGGCGCTTCTCTGTTGAGTCCAGCAGCAAATGGTCACAGATTAAAACCTGAAGATTGTTGTTGTAGACTGAAGAATCGCAAAAAGGTCCTTTGCTTGAAAATGCATGTGTGCAGTCAAAATCACATCAAAAGACGGGCGCAGATCTTGGAGAAGAGGGGAGTCAGCTCCTTGGGTCTTTGTTCCTCACAGCTGAGCTGATAAGCACGAGGTGCTCTCAAACTCTGTCTCCTCTGTTTCTTGGTTGTAGGAGAGCTTGGATGGTTCTCTCTTATGGAACCCCCATGTGCGGTTCCTCCATTGGGACGAGGCTGGGCCTGGCCACGCCCAGCGGGAGCTCCAAGTTGCTTGGAACTCAGTTGCTTTCTCTTTGCTCCGAAAAAGAACTCTCTCTCCAGAAGAACTTTCTTAGCTTGGTGCATGGGGTTTTAGCTAGTCAGCACCTCAGGCTTTGATGCTAACTTTCAGCCAATCAGGGACTTGATAGTCCTGACTTAAGTGTGTGTGTGTGGCAGAGTCTGTGTTGCAGGATGCATGACCTATGGGTCAGGGCTGGACATTAGCCAGATCTCCATGGTTTGAACATTAACCCAAGTTAAAGACAATTTTAATTGTCCGTTGAAATACATATTACGACACTAAAATGTTCACAAGACGATTCACAAAACATTTGAATCCACAAAGGAACAGTCACAAAATAACACAACATTGTAAATTCATCCTGTAAGAGAAAAGTTATTCAGTCAAACAGATAAGTCTTTTATCTGTGTTTGAGTTTCTTTTCTCTAAAAATGTTTAATGGCTCATCATAGTTCATTTTAATACATTTTAAAATAGAAAACAATTATTTTTACAAAGTTTATTCCAGCTTCAAAGTAGTATTTTTCCTACTATTCAGCAAAGCTTGGAATGTGGATGACCAGGGCTTTCAGAAAGGAGGGAGGGGTGATAATGTCATGACCCAGTGCATCCTGTCCTGTGTTGCATGGGCAAGATTTCTTGAGGTCAGCAAAAGTTCACCTTATGCATAATACATAACACTTGTTTATGTAGCTATTCAACCAGATACATTTTTTTCAAAGATAACCAGTGCAGGCCTTTTAAGTGCACGTACCGTCGAGTTGCATTGTCCATGAGTACATCAGTACACGGGGCTGCATGAGCCGCGGATCTGCCGCGTTGTGATTTTCTATTCACCTTATTCTGCCTCGCCCACTTTTGTCTCTTTTTGCCACAGACTCCTGTAGTAAACACACTTCCGGTTTGACGAGAATCCCATCCAGGCAAATAGCGAACGAGGTGCTCCGCTAAAACATTAAGCTCTGCCCAATGTAAACTACAATGGAAAAAGATGGCAGTGCCCACAGCAACTTCCAGAATAAGGTGAATTAGCACCCGTGACAGTTAGACACAGTTTTCATTGGTCTCTCCGTGGGCATGTGTTACTCCCTTGTTTTATTTCTGTGCATTATCATTGGTCTGTTGGAATCTTTGAGCGTGATTGGCGCATTTGTCACCTTGCCTTCTGCTTTCATTGGCTCTGGCTGCTGTTATTGCGCAGGAATGCGGAAGTAGTGTAGTATACTGCATAGACATATAAATAAGAATGTCAATGGTCTACTGAGTCACTGTTGTGTCAGCTGATTCTATTTCATCCCTACAGACTGCCAGAGGTGGTGCTTAAAGCACTGGATGATCATCCTTACGCATACGCAGGTCGCAGCAGGTCGAGAATTAACAGAACAAAGTCACACCTCCCAGTGGCTCACGTGAATCCATATCACCACGTTGTCCGGCAGTACTATTGCTTCTTATCACTGTTACGGTTCAATTCTTGCAGCTTGTTGATAGCCCTGTAACTCTTCTACAGTCTGTGCTGTGGTTCGCTTGCCCTCCTAGGGCTGTACAAGCCGCAGTTTGGACCTGTTGTTGTTGTTGTTACAGGTAGACTTCAGTTGTTTTCAACGACTGGTAAGTGCATTTTTGATTTGCTGTAGCTGTGCGCATAGTAGAATTCTGTTTTCTTTTGAGCTAGTTTCAAACCATGGCCCATTTGCTCGACCTGGTTTGTGTTAACTGTACTTACTTCTGGTTTATATTGGGTCACAGGTAGCGTTTTCGGCTCAACCTGACCCCGTGCTGCTTTGTTGCATCTCCTCCCTGGGTCATTAGTGGCGTCAGCTCAACTTCAGGTGGGTTTATTTTGCGGGTAATTTGTGGCGCTCACTGCTCAACCTGACCCCGCTGCACTCCTCTCATCTGAGCGCTGGTTATTTTGTTTGAGTCGCTTGTGGCATCCCGCTTGGCCCAACTCCTACTAGCCCATGGTGGTGCTATAATGCTCGAGTCACTGTGTTACAGCCCAATGTTGGGCATAACCTCTGCCCTTCCTGCCTTGGTGTGGATCATTTTTGGGAGGACTTCTCTGACGATGAATGTCCCAGTTGTAGTGTTATGCCACAATCTGTGTGGGTAGCACGCTTGGCTTGCTTTGCAGAGGCATCTCACTGGTGAATTATAGCATTGGAGAGTCAGTTGCCAGCTGGCTAGCCTGTGGATTGCAAGTGTCCGTCCACATCTACTAGAGCGGGCTGTCCATCGCGTAAGAAGAAGGGGTCTGGCAAATTGTCTGTGTGGACACAGTGGTGGTGGTGCGACAGCAGGAGCGTGAAACGGTCTCTGTATGTGATGATGTTATGTCTGCAGGAGCGTGAAACGGTCTCTGTATGTGATGATGTTATGTCTGTGGCTGCTCCTGACACTCAATTTCAGCATAAGCCTGACCTTCTGAGCTCCAGAATTTCTGAGTCGGGTTCACTGGTGGATCGGTGATGACTCTTGATGACTCTGTTACCGCAGCTATACGTACAGCTCTTGCTCGCTTGAAGCTGGATGTTCCGAGGGCAGAGGTGAAGGGCAGAGGCAGGGTCCCTCTAGCGCCTTCTTTCAGCGGCAGTTGCCTGCTTCCGACTTTGCGGTTCCTCCCTCTGAGGAATATATTAAGGAGCTGCATTCACGTTGGACAGACACTAAGACATTTTCGAGGCCTACTTCAATGGCAGGGCCTTGGCAATGATGCAGGATTCTGGCTGTTCAACTTGCACTGTGCTATTTTCTTACATCTGCATGGCCGTCATGTGTTGGTGCGGTCCGACAATACCAGTGTGGGCGGCACCGCAGTCCCTGTTGAGGAACGCGTAGTGGGTCCTGTCTTGGGCCACCACGCGCCTTGCCAATCTGAGTGCTGTGCACATTCCGGGGGTGAGGAAGGTGTCGGTGGACATCCTGTCTCGCCACTGGCTGCTACCGTGGGACTGGTAGCTTCCCTCAGAAGTGGTGAAGGACATTTGGGAGATCTTCGGCAGGGCGCAGGTGGGTTTCCACTGTTCCTGCTGATCCACCGGATGCTTCTACGGGTTCTTCAGGAAGGCTACAGTCTCCATTCTGTGGCCCCTTTTTGGTGAGGGAGGACGTGGTTTCCTCTGCTGCTCAGGTTTTGCTGTGGCTCAGCAAGGCGTCTCCCTTTCTCAACTGGGGGATCGGATTCTAGACCCCGATCTCGATCACCTGGGTTTGGCCTCTGCAAGGCCCGACCTTAACTTTTCGGCTTATGCCGGTGAAGTTGGGCACACTATATGCAATGGACCGGACCCGCCTTTTGTACTCCTGCAAGTGGAAACTGTTTGACACCTGGTGTCGGGCAAGCGGAGTCAGGATCCAGTGCAGTGCACTGTCTCGACTGTGCTCTCTTTCCTCCAAGAGCTGATCAGTCCAGGGCACTCGCCCTCAACCCTGAAGGTATATGTTGCTGCTATCTCCTGTTGGCACACAGGGTGGGAAGGGTTCCTCTGTTGGCCATTACCGAGATGTCTCTCTGTTTCTGCAAGGCGCCCAGGCGTCTGTGTCCACCGGGCCGTTCTGTAGTTCCGGCATGAGATCTTTTCATGGTACTGGAAGCATTGCGGCCCTCTCCATTTGAGCCTCTTTCGCAGACTGCGTTTCTCCTGGCTATGGCCTTGGCGAAGCAGGTGGATGAGCTCCAAACTTTGTCTGTGGATGATTCCTGCTTTCGTTGGCACCCTGATGGCTCGGGTGTTCCCCTTTGGCATAATGTGGCTTTTACTCCTAAACTGGTGTCATTGACTGGGCACATGCTGCCGCTGCAACTGGCCTGTTTTGATACTGGAACTGCTTCTGAACATCTGTGTCCCATACATGCTCTTGAAGAATATGTACGCTCCACGGCATCTGTATGCAAGTCTGAGAGCCTGTGTGTCTGCTTTGCTGGCCTACATAAAGGTCAGGCTCTACTCAAGCAGCGTCTCGCGCAATAGATTGTTGGCGTACTCACAGAAGCTTATGCCATACAAATGTGACCGCTTCCTTTGGGGGTGAGGTGCCATTCTATGAGGGGGCTCTCGACTTTGTGAGCAGCTATGAGTGGAGAGTCCTTGGACATGATCTGTGCAGCGGCCTCTTGGACATCTCTGAACACCTTCGCAAGTTTCTACAGGGTAAATGTGGTGTCCCCACCACCGCTGGACGGGATCCTCTGGCGACATTCATCTGCATCACAGTGTTTTGGTTTTGACTATTCCTCAGGATCTTGCTGGTATTCGTCATCCAGTGCTTTAAGCACCCCCTCTGGCTGGCTGTAGGGATGAAATAGAACGAGGGTTACGACTGTAACCATGATTCTATGAAACCCGAATGACCACCAGAGCATCCTGTCCCTCAAAATCCTCGTGCTTTCGTGAGAAGTTTTTGGGACTGGGCTTCTGGTGTCACGTGCTGATACAGATTTGGCCACCAGGAGATCATAGGTGACTCTGTTATTATTAATTCTCAATTTGCATATGCGCAAAGATGATCATCCAGTGCTTTAAGCACCGTCTCTGGTTGTCATCCGGGATTTACAGAACCTTGGTTACAGTCGTAACCTTTGTTCTTTCTGAGTGAATAACTCGGTTTATGTGATTTTCTTTCTTTCTGTGTCTTTCACTGTGACATAATTTGCATGTCGTATACATTTGTTAGGATTGTGGTGTGTTATTTGTTTCAGCAGTTTTATCTGTCGTTTCTGTTGTAAAAGGATCACAATCTGACATGACATGACATGATTTGTAGGAAATCACAGCAGAAAAATAGATCTGTGTGATGTATTCAAAGACCTATACAGTATTTTCTTCTGTTCTTTCGAAGCTTTCTTTTAGTTAATTATTTTTATTTTGAAGATGTATGTATTTTTAATTTTTTATTAAATAAAGCAATTAGTTGTCCAACATATAAATTAACCAGACACTGATGCATTAGAAACGGCATAATTCTGCCAATAAAGATTATGAGAGGTCAACTTTTAGGGATTTGTCTGCATAAATCCAAAGTGAATGCAATGTCAAGTGGTCATAGCAGTCAGCTGGTTTAAATTCTTGCTGTCAGAAATGGCTTATGTGTAAAAATTGTCTGTGTACTTTGCACTTGTTGCACTTTTTAAAAGACTAGACTATGAAAAGTTTTGCCTTCTTTGCGATGAAAAGCTGTTATGTTTTGATAAAATGACTCACGTAGTGTGGCTCGGCTGACTATTGCCTGAAGAGAGTGTGGGAGAGAGAGGAGCACTGGGCTGGTGGAGGGCGGGACGGCACAAGGCATGTCGAGCACTGGATTACTACCAGAGTAAAGTGTCGGAGAGCTCCACACTTCTGCTTCTAAACAAAGCGCCCAGCTGTATTTCAACTGCAGAACGGCAGTGCCAAGTTTGTAATGCATCTGAATTCGAATCAGGACAGGTAAGGGAATTGAGAAATCCTTTTTTTCCCCTCAAAGTGCTCTCTCTGCTTGTGTGGTGCTGTGTGCAAAAGGGGGGGTGTCAGCAGAAAAAAAAAAAGAACTGGGTACAAGTTTACTCGGGTTTGCAGTTTTACAACAAATGCATTTTTTAGAGTGGCAAACAAAAAACAAAACAGGAATTGTACTTAACGTCAATTTTAAAACATGGCTTCATTGTAAACATTTTTATTTGTCTACTGTGTATGTAAATTAAGTAGTTAGTAACTGTTTTGGCAGTTTAACATTTTACAAAAAATCTAATAAAATGAGTCAAAACAGACAACAAAATGAGTCCCTGAGGAGGTGTAGGCGGAAGCCATAGCTTATTGTGCTACACTTAACTCACAAACCAACACATACAACATACAAAACTTATTTATTTTAATTTCAGATAATGAAAATCATTCTAGGTGATTTCATTTTGAACATCAGTTTGCTCAAACTACATTAAAACAAATGTGTTTTGGTGTAAAATTGTAGAATTCTCAAGAAAATTATTTAAAACCATAGACTGTAGATATGTTTAAAACTAAGGTTGACAAAGTATTACATTTAAAGTTCAATTTAAAAGGGTGTAAAACTAAACAAATTGAATTGTACCAACTTGACTATTGACTAAATGTATAGTTGATAAACTTGTGTTTTAACTTTGAATTGCATATGCTGATAACTGAACTCAGCTCATAGTTTGAGATATGGACAAGTGGTAAATCATTATAGACAGTGTTAAAAAGGTGCAGACAAATATAACATTTGTGGTAGTTTTATCTGCTCCTTTCCAATCGTGAATGTTTGTTAATGTATGTTAATTATTGTGTTTACAATGTCATTGACTATCAGTCATTTTGAAAGGAACAAATACATTTTAAAAATACTGAAAATCACAGCTTGAAAAATGAAATGACATCAACCAAACATTCCAGTTAACTCAAAATATATAGTTATTATTCTGTGAGTTATTTGTTTATTGTTTTTCTGTTGAAAATAATTTTGAACAGTTAAAGAGGAGTGGCTTGTTTTAGTTCTTCACTACAGTGGCTGTTTTAAGTCCTTTGCCTGCTCTTTGGGTGAACATTGTCTGTAAAGATTGAGATATTTTATTATTTTCTTTTCAGTTGAACTTGGCTATGACAAATCATAAAACTTTAAAACTTTTGATTTGATGAACAGTGAGTTATGAGGTGACGGTACCAGCTGGATCATGATGGTTTAGCAGTCTAAAAGTACAGAATAAACAATTCCTTGTTCCAGATTAAGTGTATTACATTCTTTTCCAGTGTCTATTGTGTTGCAGGTGATCTCTGGAGCAATGTTGTGTTTGTGTTTCCTGTCCATCAGTTTTCCTCATCAGTCAAGTAGGGCTGAGCGAAATGCCAAAAAAATCTCGTCACGATTTGAATTTGATCTTTACTGCAACTTAAAATAGATTTGTGGGCCTTTCTATGGATTTTGAAATCTTAATATCGATATCGAGTCTTTAATCGAGGTTGGCTCAAATAAATCCATATTTGGAGGATCTCTCCAATCGTCTCAGATCAGATTACGATTAGATGTGTTTTTTTATCTCCATATCCCCCAGAACTGCGGTCATGTCACCCGATCCACAGCGGCACCCTCACATGTGTGCCCACATGTCTGTCTGCAGAGACTGTTGACCTCATTTGCTCTGTAACCTCCCAGACTATGAATTTGGACAGTCCGTGCGCACAACCTTTTCAGAACTTTTCATCTCTTAAAAAATGAATATGCTTTAAAGGTCACAATATCAAATTACCTGTTACATCATAATTTTACAATTATTCACAGTTATTTGTGCTTGATATTGCTCACTTATGAAATCAAACTTTCTGAATGAAAAAGTGATGATATTGTCAAATAAATAGCCAGGTTGAAATAGGGCTGTGCGATTAATCATATATATAATCTCACAAGTATTTTCGATTATATTGTGATTTGAATAATCCAGATTATCTATTAATCTTGACATCCTGAGCACTTCAGTGATAATTAATGCTTCACTTTGAATGTCCTGTTCTGAAGGAATGCAGCCCTTTGCTAAAGCTGTTTGTTCATATGTTGGCAGGAGCTACGCCTGGCACAGCAGCAGCGCCCAGTAGAGGAGCAGGAGGGACCTGTCGAGGAGTGTCTGGATCCTCTGTCTTCACACTGGCCGACACTATGGTGAGCCAATCAGAGCTACAGAGCTACGCCTTACATTATAAAGGTTATGTAGACATCACAGCATTCTGAAATGTAGCAGTGGCAAAAACGCATGAGAGTCAATGGTGAGTGATGACATTTTCTCCTGTAAAAGCTCAAAACACAACTAAAATGTGAATATAAAGTCTACAACTCTACTAAAGTTGTAGGTGACATCTAAAAGAAGAAAATTAACTAAACAGTTGTAGAAAACCAGGTAAACAACAGGAACACTTTTACACACATTATCACTGATACAGACTTTGGGATCCCACACAATTTACCTGATTATTTCTCTACTTAAATAAGATGTTTGTAAGTCCAAGTGTTGAAGAAATTTATTTTTGTACGGCAGATGAAGTGTCCTTAATCTCCAACTGCCATTAGCAAACAAGCTTGCTAAGATCTGCACAGTTGGAGCAGCAACAGAGAAACTACTTTCAGTTTACAATTTGACGTATAAAGTTAATTTGAGCATCAGCTTCACAGACTTACATTAAAAAGCTAAGTTGTGTGAAAATGTGAATTTACTGTATTTTTCTAACTGCAAATACAGTTTTATTTGATGATGGAAACACGGGAGCTCACAGCACTTACAAGTGCCTTATGCTGATATTAAAACAGTGCTTGTATCCAGAAGCAGCCCTTAATTCACTAAGCTCTTATTTGTCAAACCAAAGAGACAGAGAACCTTTCCCTACCTGCTCATCAACAATTGAGAACTGAGCATGTCTTTTGACAATCAGCAACTACAGTCTCTGTAATACCTCACCAGTCATGGTGCATCCCTATGCCTTAATACAAATGACTGAACTACCGGCAGCACTTTGGCTTGAGTTTATTATTTATTATTTTATTTATTAGACAATGTAAACCCAGAGTATTAATTTTAAAAAGGCCAAAATCATAAGCACAACAACAACAACAACAACATTATCGTATTTCCTGTTTAACATCTCTCAATGTTTTAATCTTGTGTTTTTGCAAGAATCATCAGCTGAAACTGCCTTTTCAAATCCCTCCAGATATTTAAGGGATGTCAGTATATTTTGGATACTTTTATGTACAAAAAGAGAACAACTGAAACAGAAATGAAATAGTGTTGTATTTTATATATAATAGAACATTTCAATATAGTGACATGTCACTAATATATTTATTTACTAATATATTTATCCATGTGCCAGGTTAAAAGTGGTTTCTGTATAGGCCGAATGTTTCTATATGGAAAAGGATAAGTGCTATCACAGATGTATATTCACCTGTCTTCATTCCAATTATATGCAAATAAATTATTTTGAAATAAGACGTGTATTTTTTGAGTGTACTTTTTAATACGAGTCTTCTGTAGAGATAGTTGTTGAGCGTGGCAGTGGTATAAGTGGTGCACATGCTCAGTAAGCTGTCGTCCGTCCATCAGACGTCAGAGCAGTCAAGTTGCCTCTGGCGTCTTGGTCCTGCTCGATGGCCTCAAATAGCGACTTGAAGTTTCCAGCTCCAAAGCCCTGGAGACACAGCACATACACAGATGGCTAATTACCCAAAGATCTGCCTTCTTCAGTGCCGTTTGTTATGGCTCTGGGATGTTTGCTGTTAAGTTTGAGGTTAGATCACAAATATTCTCACGGGGTTTACGCGTCCACTTGGCTCCTGATGCTGTAAATTCATCACGTAAATATTTTCATCGTTAATCTAAAAGATCAAGTGTTGTTGGTGGCTCTGGGTGCCTCTTTGGTGTGGTCGGTGTGGTCGGGGGTCTAGTTTCCAGCTTTCATGCATTGTATCCACATCTGTAGTGTATAGTAACGTGTTGGAGAGTGACAAGAGGTGCCTGTTCTGACAAGCAGAAGGTGCTCGATGTTAAAAATTCAGTGCCAGGGGATGCAACCCAATCCAAATGTGCCCCAAACCCTCCTCCCTCCCCATTTTACAGTTAGGCAGTGAGCCTTTTAATCTGTATGTGCATGGATTTACTGAGCTTTTACAAGGGGCTGCTGTTATACAGTTCTCTCTGGGTGGGAGCTGTTAACAGGTGTTCCTGCTTCTTGAAGGTGCTAAAGGTAAGGGAACTGCAGCCAAGTGCTTGTAAATCCCCTCAGACTACATTAAATTCAACACCAGAGGAATATTATCAGGTGAGTCTGGTTGTAACCAGGTTGAGTTGTGACTTACTTTGTGGTTGTACCGCTGAATGACCTCCAGGAAGAGAGTGGGCCGATCCTGGACGGGTTTGGAAAAGATTTGAAGCAGGTAGCCCTTGTCATCAAAATCAACAAGGATTTTCAGTTCCTGAAAAAAAAAAGAAAAGGAAATTCCTGTACATCTCCAGGACTCTTGGCGAGCAGGTCTGATCGCAGCTGACCCTTCGTACTATTATTATTATTGTTTTGTGTTGCACTGTATCGCCAAAACAAGGTCTGAGTCTGTGAATTTTGTTCACTGACAATGACAGTTAACTTATTCTGATACAAAAATATGAATTTAAGGACTATTATTGACATATCCAAAGACCTAATAGTTTCTTTATGATGCAAATTACAATATATTGTGTCACTGCATTCTTTCGTGTACTGCTTTAATGTACAGTACAACAGGCACCTATATGTAAAAAAAAAAAAATTGTCGCTTAAGTTATCAAAAATGTACACACTAAAAATGTTTGTTTTATCAAATCAAATCAAACACACACACACACACACACACACACACACATACATTAAGATAATGGGCATAAGGCTGAATGCAGGTGAACCAGTTGAGAGAGCATCATCAGAGGAGCCGTCTGCACCAGGAGCAGAGGGTCGTCCGCAGCCACAGGACACAGACTCAGGGCCCAGAGGAGAGAAGAGGCACACACCAAACCTCCACCAGGGGCCCATGAGCCAGGCCTCTGCCGCCACAGCCGACCACGGCTCCAGGTACAGAGGGCCCCTCAGAGGAAACACTGGAGAGCCTAAATGGATAAAAGGATTCAAATAAAGGAGGATAAAGATAAGGTTTAATGATAAACATAAAAACAAGCCTCAATAATAAATTATTATTAAATACCAATATACATAATAAACATTAATCAAAAGCTAAGCTAAAAAGATGGGTCTTAAGCCTTTTGTTAAAAACGTTCTCTGTGGCCCTTAGGTTCTCCAGCAGGCCGTTCCACAGACGAGGGCCGTAGTACCAGAAAGACGCCTCGCTGTGAGTGTGTGTCCTGACTTTGGGAATGACTAGGCGCCAGTTGCCGGAGTAGCGCAGGGGCCAGAGTAGGAGTGCAGGGGCTGCAAGGACTCATGGTAAAAGCGGTTCTGAGAGATAAGAAGGCCCAAGTCCGTTAAGACATTTAAGGATCAGTAAAAGACCCTTAAATCTGATTCTGAAACATACGGGGAGCCAATGCAGTGATGTGGGCCCGCCCGCTGGTCTTAGTCAGGACACGTGCTGCTGAATTTTGTAATAATTGCAAACCTGAAATACTATTTTTGGGAAGACCAGAGAGTATGGCATTACAGTAGTCTATACGACTGGAGATAAAAGCATGCATCAGCGTCTCTGTGTTGGCCCGAGAGAGAATGGGGCGGACTCTGCCAGTGTTCTTTAAGTGATAAAAACCTACTTTTGTGATATTCTTAATATGTGGAATAAAAGTCAGCTCAGAGTCAAAAACGCACAGATTTTTTACTTGTGCCGATGAATTAAAAGATTGTGCGTGTAGTTTGGATAAAAGTTTCTCTCTCTGGTCCACAGGACCGATGACTAAAACCTCAGTTTTGTCCTGGTTAAGCTGGAGAAAGTTTTCTGCCATCCAGGATTTGATGTGTAAATGCAGTAAAGAAGAGCGTCCATTGGCCTGGTGTCATCAGGAGACATGGAGATGTAAAGCTGCGTATCATCAGCATAACTGTGGAAGTTGACTCCATGTCTCCTGATGACACCACCAAGAGGGAGCATGTACAGGTTAAAAAACACAGGACCTAAAATGGAACCCTGGGGCACACCACGTGATTTTATGGACCTTGGAGGAGCAGGTATCTAAACTTACCATGAATGTTCTGTCTGTGACGTAGGATGATAAACCATTTGTGCACAGTACCAGAGAGGACGACCAGGTGTATCAGTTTGTTTAAAAGAATAGTGTGGTCTACTACTTCAAAGGCAGCGCTTAGACCCAGTTGAACCAACAGTGTCACCATTAAAATAATAATGACACAAATGAATTTTTTCAAATTATATTCAAATATCTTTCCTTTTAGCTTATTGGCAGTTACCAAACACCATCATCTCAAATAATGAAATAAAAACAAAAGTCATTAGACCTTTTTTAATTTTACATATACTTACTTGTAAACGGTTGAGGTCCTCCTTCACTTTGATCTTGGCAGTTTTCAGTTTCTCCCGCAGGGTGTCATAATATGTGTCAGGTGCAGAGAGGAACTCCATCCCCCGGGCTCGCAAGTTCATGATCTGTTTAAGAACAAAATAGACATAAAGAAGCCTGTTCCAACTTGCAAAGGTGTGTGTGGACGAGGTGTGGACAAAGCATTTTATGGTTCAAAATGTGATCAGACGACTTACACTTTCAATAATGTTGCTTGTCTTGAGTGCAATGTGCTGCACCCCAGGGCCTCCATTATAGTCAACATACTCCTGTGGATTAGATGGTAAGTACAGTCAAAAACGTGATTCATTTCTATTTGTGGTTAGATCTGGAACACTAAATACTATGATAAAATTCTGAGTCGTTCTTTGTTATAGATTTAACCATACAATTTCTTCATTGTTGTGTTTTGAAAGCTAAATCTGCTGTAAATGTCCTCAAAAGAACAAGTCCATGTTCTAGATCTAGTGTAAAAATGACTAGACACTGCCATCTAGTGTTCTATTTTTGAAGCATCACATGCTGCGGGTTGATAATTTAACAAGTTAAATGAGAAAACGAAGTGCTGTTTAGACATATGTTACCTAAAAAAACATTACAAGGATAATATTTATTAAATATTCTGAACAAAGATGAGAAAATAGCGAGGAGAGAAAAATAAAAACAAAAAACTGAATGAGCAAATAGTGAGATGTATTTACTGAAAGGAATTCATTTCCAATATTGGGATTTATGACTTGTGAAACAAATAGTTAAACCAAAATGGAGAAATGTTTACTGTTAAGGGATTATTTAATGATATTGTGCTATTATGATTAGTAAAACTTCTTATCACGTACGTTGTTGAAACACAAACCGTGATATCACCATGTAATGTTGTACAGGAAAGATACAGACTGTACCAAAGTCACCTTAATAGTTAACGCTGTCAACCTTTTAAATGATATAAGTTTATACGTTTACACTTCTTCCTACTCCTTTTACACAAATACACTACAGCAGAAAAATGTAACAGAGCTTGCATGTTGCTCAAATAAATAAAATAAATGAAATGAAAAAGCGTGGTAGAATTGCATGTTGTGTTCAAACCTGGACTTGTGACTTCTTTTTCCCCTGTGCAGGTTCATTTATGGGCATCTTGATGGTCTCTTCATAGTTTGTCACAACTATATACTTGAGTGCACTGAACTGCATGTGGATCTGCTTGTCGTCTATGGACCAGAACCGGTGGAACAGCAAACACTTCTGATACCTGCCAAAGCACAGAACATCGTATGGTACACTTTAAAGTCTATATGACAGGTTAGAATACACATTTCACTAAAACATAATGTAGATCGTTACGTTACGTGTAATTTTAAACTTTTATATTTCAAAATTTCTTCACAAACTGCAAAATTATGATACATATTTACTACAGGTGCTATCCCACCAAATAAAGAATAACCTGTCATATATACTTTAACCATATCTTAGAGTTTGCGTTTGTATACAGGTAACTCTTTTAACATTTTCACAATCTAGTCTGTTTGTCCTTCGCCTGTGCGTACGTGAGCTTGAACAGGGGCCTCACCAGTCTGAAATTGGCACCATTTGGTCGTCTGACTGGTTTCCAACAATGTAGTCAATTAAATGTAAACCTCCGAGGGGACTGCAACAAGAAGAGGGGTTAGGGCTGCATCGATGAATCGACTAATTGTGACTTATTGACTATAGAAACTAATCAACTATAAAAATGTATAATCGACTCGTTAACTAGACTATACATACTTTAAACAAGTGTCAAAAGGCCTTTTAAAACAAAGACTGTGCGATTAATACATCAAAATGTCAAAAAAAAAAAAAAAAAGAATAGATTATGGCTGATTTTTATCGTTAATACATTACATTATTCATAAATATTCTCTATCTAGAAGACTTTATTCACCATTTTTCAACCTTTATATGGCTAATATGTGTTTAAAAAGTCTAACTATACAATAGAATTAATTGCTTGACTAGTCGACTACTGAAATAATCGTTAGTGACAGCCCTAAAAACATACTGTGCTTTGTAAATGCTTGATGCTGCTTACAGTTTTGGCAATGCGGTGTCCTTAAACAGGGGCTCTATAAATCCAGGCAGGAAAAAGCCCTTGTATGGTTCCAGGTACTCAACAAATGTGTGAGTTGTGTCTCCATACTGGCAGAATACAAGAAATAATGTGTTGAATAAAGAAAATGTGTGTTTGTGTTGCTTGCGTCTCGTACCGTTTGAACCACAGCGTACTTGACTTTGCCGTGACTGTCCTGCTCCACCCAGGGCTCCTTCACAATTGTGGCCCCTCTCTCCTTTGCAGTCTGTCAGTGCAGTAAAAAAGGGAATAGGGTGCAGTCAAATAATTCTGAATTTGTCACTAACACAAGTGTTCTCTGAAGTCAACAGAGTGTTACATAAAGCTCAGCCCTGACCCTCACTAAGGTAAAGAGAGTCACTAAAACACAACTGATGTCCTGTCACCTAAACATGGCCCTATTTCAGGACTGGCTCGCACTTTATCGTTGCAGAACCACCGCTGCATAGATCAGTTATGCATCATCTGTACCTTAATCAGAAAATCGCAGTCTTCCACTTGGAATGCAATGTCTTTGACTCCATCCCCATGCTTTATTAAATGTTCCCCCATTTCTCGAGAAACAAAGAAACATTTAACAACACACGCGTGTATTTCTACATTTACATTAGAATCTACATCTACATTTTTGTATTATATTGAGACCAACCTTTATTTCCAGGATTAAGAGCAGATTCAAACACTAACATGATCTGGAAAAAAACATTATTGATGTTATTTACATAGATATGTGCTCCTGACTGTAAAAGCACTTTACCTTGTTCTGTCTGATGACATGTGCAGCCACCTCTCGGCTCCCGGTCTCCAAGCCTTTGTAGGCCAAAGGCTCAAATCCCATCTTATCACAGTAGAATGAGGCAGCCTGGAGTGTGGACATTAATAATGTAATGCAGTCTCTACAATTTGTTAGTATTTGGAATATTCAATGCACTTTGGGGCTGCAACAAACAATTATTTTGTTCACTGATTAATCTGGGGATTTTTTTCATTAATTAATTATTAGAATGTGAAAGGCCAGAGAATATGTTACTATATTTGAGCTAAAGCTCAAGTGATTTCCACTGAGAACATCTTCAGAGAACATACTCTAAGGGTATAGATTTTTCATCGAAAACACTATTTGCACATTTCTGTGTAAACAGCACTTTCTGAGTCAAAACCTCTTTTCTTAGACCATGGCATGTTTAATGTCTGTGTATTGTCCAGTTAATGATTATGTGATTAATAATTGATGATCATTAGAATAACCTGATTAGTTGTGAGTAATCCAATTAGTTACAGCTCTAATCAAATACTTGTTGTTATAATAGTTATTTGGATTTGGAACTGACCTGTTTAGCATTGCCGACCCAAAAGGTGATATGATGAAACCTCAGAAACTTTCCCTGTTTGTGCTGAAGTTATAAAAAAAATACATACATTAAAATACACATTGTCTGGTCAGCAATTTCTTGCCAATATGTAACACAACTTTGTCTTGCATCTTTAAGTGAAAGTTTAAAGATCACGTCTGAGTCTTAACAACACAGATTTCATCTTACCTTCTCCCCTTTGTCTGTATAACTTGTCTGTAAAAACAAACATGATTAAAATATGGTCAGGATATTTCAATCCAAATAGCATTTCAGTCAAAAAAATGGTTTGAACCAAGTTCCATAGTTGATAAATCCATCTAAATCTTACCATGATCAAATGAAGAAGGCTTCAACGTCCAAACAATGGATGATCTAAATCAGTGCAAGATTTCAGATGAAGACTAACTTGATAAGTTCTGACCTAAAAATACAACCCAAATGTCCAGCACCACCCACCTGTCCGCCTCCTGTGACCATGTCTGTCCATCACTGCCCATCCCACAAACAATCTGTCCACATGGAAACTGTTAACTTTGGATTGAAATTGCAGTGGTCCACAAGCTGGCTTATAGTTATAGTATAGTTTCATGGCCTGCAGTCTCACACAGTTAGGAATAGCCTTATTAAATATTGTTTAGTATATTTTTTTCTCCATTTACCCTTAAAATATGCAACTTCCTTGCTGAAAGCAAATTTTGCAATTTTGAGACGATATATTCCCGTGTTCTTCGCTAGAGGGAGCTATGGGCCATGCATACGTGTGCTTTAAATTTAGTTGTATTGATACTAGCCTGGGTTGGACATATCTTGTACTATTTTTGTAAAGCTAAAGGATAGAATATGAATATAGAATATAAACTGGATAGCCTACACATAATAGGCCTACCACTTTAGGCCGTTTTGATTTTCTATTGGTTTTATGCCCCAACAAAATTTAAAGAGACATTCATGTTGTCCTGATGGCCATTATTTATCCTGTGGAGGCTTGGCTTGTTTTCAAAGTGCATATTAGGTCAGCTTAAACAGTAAAACAGTGCCTGTCCAAGGCTACAGACAATCACAGCAGACAGATAAATCTGTTTAAAGTATACACAGCACAATGTGGCTTAAAGGCAGGAAGGATACGTATTTATTAAATTATAGCCGGCATGAGAAAGTGTGTCACATGACACGGACTTTTGTGAAATTTAAAAAAAAAACGTTCTGATTTTATTTTTTCTTTCGTTTTTACCATTGATGTTTTCTCAGTTGTTCAGTACTAAACCTCGTGTATGATAACCCTCATTTATGTAGTTATTCAATTTAGAGTAGTTTTTTCAAAAATCACCGGTGCAGGCCAAGTGCACGTACCGTCGAGTGGGATTGTCAGTGAGTACATCAGTACACGGGGCTGCACGAGCCGCGGATCTGCCGCGCTGTGATTTTCTATTGGCGCCCGTAACAGTTAGACACCGTTTTCATTGGTCTTTCCGTGGGCGTGTGCTACAGCCTTGCTTTATTTCTGTGCATTATCATTGGTCTGTGGGAATCTTTGAGCGTGATTGGCGCATACGTCACGGCGCCTTCTGCTTTCATTGGCTCGAGCTGCTGTCATCACGCGGGAATGCGGAAGTAGTGTAGTCTACTGAGTCACCGTTGTGTCAGCTGATTCTTTCTGAGTGAGTAACTCGTTTTATATTTCAAAAAGAAGTGATTTTCTTTGTGTCTTTGACTGTGACATAATTTGCATGTCATATACATTCGTTAGGCTTGTGGTGTGTCATTTGTTTCAGTAGTTTTATCTGTAAATGAGCGAGCTTTTCGCGCCAGCCGCTTAAAGTGAAGCTATCCGGCAGTTAGCACGATGCTACTTTGCAAACACGCGCACATAGCACTCCGGGTTATGATAGTCTGGTCTCTGGTCTGGTCTCTGGTCTGATCTCTGGTCTAGAGTCCTGTGAGCACAGAGCTCAGTGAGGCGGGCACTGCTTTCACTTTGAGCTCACATGTGTGGACCTGTCACACCTGTTGTCTCTGTCATATAAGCATCACACTCTGACATCTGACATGATCACGCGCTTTGCAGGAAATCACAGCAGAAAACCCGCAAGCGTTTATAGAGAAAGAGAAACTATTGGTGCAGCAATTGCAAAACCATATCACTGCATTTTACAGTTCAGTAAATTATTATAATAGCATTTATTTATCCTATTTTGAATTGATTTCTTGACATCTCTTCCCTCATTACATGTTTTCTATGCACATCGCTAAAACATTCCGGATATTAATCAGTTGAACTTCATTTGTCCAGTTGGATTAAGCTACACCTGATTTAAACAATCTGTGCAGCTATAACGTAATCAATCGCTATGCTTAAATTCAGGCTTATATTGATAAAGGAAAAATAGGTCTGTGTGATGAATTAAAAGACCTATAAAGTATTTTCTTAGCTTTTTGATTTAGCAATTAGTTGTCCAGCATATAAGTCAACCAGACACTGATGAATTTGAAATGTTTGGCGTCATTTCTGTGACTTGCTCTTTTGTGTTCCATTATCAAACATAAAGACTGATTATGAGAGGTCAACTTTTGGGGATTTGTCTGCATAAATCCAGAGTGAATGCAATGTCAAGTGGTCATAGCAGTCAGCTGGTTTAAATTCTTGCTGTCAGAAATGACTTATGTGTAAAAATTGTCTGTTTACTTTGTTTTTGTAGTTGCACTTTACATTTTAAAAGACTAGACTATGAAAAGTTTTGCCTTCTTTGCGATGAAAAGCTGTTATGTTTTGACAAAATGACTCACGTAGTGTGGCTCGGCTGACTATTGCCTGAAGAGAGTGTGGGAGAGAGAGGAGCACTGGGCTGGTGGAGGGCGGGACGGCACAAGGCATGTCGAGCACTGGATTACTACCAGAGTAAAGTGTCGGAGAGCTCCACACTTCTGCTTCTAAACAAAGCGCCCAGCTGTATTTCAACTGCAGAACGGCAGTGCCAAGTTTGTAATGCATCTGAATTCGAATCAGGACAGGTAAGGGAATTGAGAAATCCTTTTTTTCCCCTCAAAGTGCTCTCTCTGCTTGTGTGGTGCTGTGTGCAAAAGGGGGTGTGTCAGCAGAAAAAAAAAAGAACTGGGTACAAGTTTACTCTGGTTTGCAGTTTTACAACAAATGCATTTTTTAGAGTGGCAAACAAAAAACAAAACAGGAATTGTACTTAATGTCAATATTAAAACATGGCTTCATTGTAAACATTTTTATTTGTCTACTGTGTATGTAAATTAAGTAGTTAGTAACTGTTTTGGCAGTTTAACATTTTACAAAAAATCTAATAAAACAGTCAAAACAGACAACAAAATGAGTCCCTGAGGAGGTGTAGGCGGAAGCCATAGCTTATTGTGCTACACTTAACTCACAAACCAACACATACAACATACAAAACTTATTTATTTTAATTTCAGATAATGAAAATCATTCTAGGTGATTTCATTTTGAACATCAGTTTGCTCAAACTACATTAAAACAAATGTGTTTTGGTGTAAAATTGTAGAATTCTCAAGAAAATTATTTAAAACCATAGACTGTAGATATGTTTAAAACTAAGGTTGACAAAGTATTACATTTAAAGTTCAATTTAAAAGGGTGTAAAACTAAACAAATTGAATTGTACCAACTTGACTATTGACTAAATGTATAGTTGATAAACTTGTGTTTTAACTTTGAATTGCATATGCTGATAACTGAACTCAGCTCATAGTTTGAGATATGGACAAGTGGTAAATCATTATAGACAGTGTTAAAAAGGTGCAGACAAATATAACATTTGTGGTAGTTTTATCTGCTCCTTTCCAATCGTGAATGTTTGTTAATGTATGTTAATTATTGTGTTTACAATGTCATTGACTATCAGTCATTTTGAAAGGAACAAATACATTTTAAAAATACTGAAAATCACAGCTTGAAAAATGAAATGACATCAACCAAACATTCCAGTTAACTCAAAATATATAGTTATTATTCTGTGAGTTATTTGTTTATTGTTTTTCTGTTGAAAATAGTTTTGAACAGTTAAAGAGGAGTGGCTTGTTTTAGTTCTTCACTACAGTGGCTGTTTTAAGTCCTTTGCCTGCTCTTTGGGTGAACATTGTCTGTAAAGATTGAGATATTTTATTATTTTCTTTTCAGTTGAACTTGGCTATGACAAATCATAAAACTTTTGATTTGATGAACAGTGAGTTATGAGGTGACGGTACCAGCTGGATCATGATGGTTTAGCAGTCTAAAAGTACAGAATAAACAATTCCTTGTTCCAGATTAAGTGTATTACATTCTTTTCCAGTGTCTATTGTGTTGCAGGTGATCTCTGGAGCAATGTTGTGTTTGTGTTTCCTGTCAATCAGTTTTCCTCATCAGTCAAGTAGGGCTGGGCGAAATGCCAAAAAAATCTCGTCACGATTTGAATTTGATCTTTACTGCAACTTAAAATAGATTTGTGGGCCTTTCTATGGATTTTGAAATCTTAATATCGATATCGAGACTAATCGAGATTGGCTCAAATAAATCCATATTTGGAGGATCTCTCCAATCATCTCAGATCAGATTACGATTAGATGTGTTTTTTTATCTCCATATCCCCCAGAACTGCGGTCATGTCACCCGATCCACAGCGGCACCCTCACATGTGTGCCCACATGTCTGTCTGCAGAGACTGTTGACCTCATTTGCTCTGTAACCTCCCAGACTATGAATTTGGACAGTCCGTGCGCACAACCTTTTCAGAACTTTTCATCTCTTAAAAAATGAATATGCTTTAAAGGTCACAATATCAAATTACCTGTTACATCATAATTTTACAATTATTCACAGTTATTTGTGCTTGATATTGCTCACTTATGAAATCAAACTTTCTGAATGAAAAAGTGATGATATTGTCAAATAAATAGCCAGGTTGAAATAGGGCTGTGCGATTAATCATATATATAATCTCACAAGTATTTTCGATTATATTGTGATTTGAATAATCCAGATTATCTATTAATCTTGACATCCTGAGCACTTCAGTGATAATTAATGCTTCACTTTGAATGTCCTGTTCTGAAGGAATGCAGCCCTTTGCTAAAGCTGTTTGTTCATATGTTGGCAGGAGCTACGCCTGGCACAGCAGCAGCGCCCAGTAGAGGAGCAGGAGGGACCTGTCGAGGAGTGTCTGGATCCTCTGTCTTCACACTGGCCGACACTATGGTGAGCCAATCAGAGCTACAGAGCTACGCCTTACATTATAAAGGTTATGTAGACATCACAGCATTCTGAAATGTAGCAGTGGCAAAAATGCACGAGAGTCAATGGTGAGTGATGACATTTTCTCCTGTAAAAGCTCAAAACACAACTAAAATGTGAATATAAAGTCTACAACTCTACTAAAGTTGTAGGTGACATCTAAAAGAAGAAAATTAACTAAACAGTTGTAGAAAACCAGGTAAACAACAGGAACACTTTTAGACACATTATCACTGATACAGACTTTGGGATCCCACACAATTTACCTGATTATTTCTCTCCTTAAATAAGATGTTTCTGAGTCCAAATGTTGAACAAATTAATTGTTGTGCTGCAGTTGAAGTGTCCTACATCTCCAACTGCCATTAGCAAACAAGCTACGTAAGATCTGCACAGTCGGCACAGCAACAGAGAAACTACTTTCAGTTTACAACTATTAAAGTTAATTTGAGCAACAAGTTTATAGACTAAAATTAAAAAGTGAAGAAACACATTTATCAGTTGCGTTGTAATTCTGCCACTGTCGAAATGTTGAGGAGCATTTTTTTCCTATGAAAGAATGTCTGTATATAAACCTCTATTGTGATCTGCGATTAAAACTGCACTTAGTCTGTGATGTGTCATGTGTGGTGGTGGGCAACTTTATACATCGTACACGGTTTGTCACAGTCAAGAAATTTCTACATGTCCAAACAGCGCAGACTCGTCGTTGTGCCAGCTGTTCTCAACTGATACCTATTATCATTGTTATTACTAAAGTAACACACTTTATGTTATGCTCAGAGAAGTAAGCATTTCTGTAGTAATTCATATTTAGTATTTTATATCAATATTTTATGTTAAACACTCTTACATTTGTGTTCTTTTCTTAAAGTTGCACAAGATCAAATACCTGCAGTTAAAAGTAAAACGCTTACTCAGCAATGATAAAATGGTTGCACTTTGAAGCAGAAAATGGTTCAATGATGAACATGTCCTGTCTGCTCAAGTTCTGTGTGTGACGACAATTTCCTAGAGACATATTACACTGGAACTGTGATCTTCAAGCTGTTGCATGCTTTTGTTTGAACAAGAATCTGTTCCTCATTCCTGCCAAAGAGAAAACTCACAGGCTCCAACTAAACCCATTCAAGTATTGGATTTCTACGTGGCTGTTACCTTCAACATTATTCATCACTTAAAACTATAGTGAAGTGAAAGAAGGAAAAGAGAAGTGACAAATGCATTTGACACTCACAGGGGCCACTTTTAATGGACTGAAATAGGAAGTGTAACAGGAGGATGTGTCCTGCATTTCTGCTCAACTAAGTCCACAGAATGTCATTATGGGCCAGTGCCCAGCTCTGCTTTTATGGGACACAGCCACACGCTCCTATTGGGAGGTAGAGGAGGGGTAAATGATGTGTCTGGCTGCATAGGAGAAAAAATGTTCAGCTGCACCAGCACGGTGTATTGGATTTTTATGCATCTGTTATAAAGTGTCATTGGCTGAAAGCTTTGCATTGGTCATTGGAGTGAGGTATAAGTAATAAAGAGTGAGGAGATGTGGTGTTGGCACAGTCTCATAAAGGTTGTACATAAACGCTGACTGGCTCTGCCCATGGACCCTGGCCCTGAGCCTGGCATTGGAAACCCACTATATCTCCAATGCCCACATCTGGGCATGCGCAGGTCAAATCTTAGCAGTACATTGGGAATGATTGCCTCCCCACAGTAAACAAACAGTAAACAAACATTAACTTACATCAACGCACAGTGAATAGTTTAGGCCATATTAAGTCCTTGTAATAGTTCAGACCTATTATTTTTATCTTTTACCCTGTTAATCCTTAAAGGTCAAGAGACTCAAGATCTGCCCTACACTTGATGGTGTTTTATGTAACCTTGTAACAAATATGTTAACATTGTAAATGAGCTGTGTGGATGAGGCTTGCTGTTTGCACTGTGTTGTGGTGACAGGGTTGTTTTTCCAGGTGGGAGTGCATAGCATTGTTCCAGCAGTTTGTTCCACAGGTAACCGGATCCACCCGATCCTTTCGACGTAATTGCTTCCCAGCCTCCTGCTTTTTCAGTAAAACAAAAACCTGGATGTATTTCAGTCATTCCAGAGTCCTCATTGTCCCCCTGAAATGGGGGAACAATGGGGTTGCTTTACCGTGACCCACAATTCATCAGGTGCTCCCCATGAATGAGACTGGTTGCAATACATAGAAGACAGATTTTGTCATCTTTAGTGATCGTGTCAGGGAGTTAGGCAAGGATAACGCCTGCCTCAGTCATTTGCCAGAAATGCAGAGTGTAAAACATTTTAGAAGAACATTGTTCCAAAGCTTGTGTGATGTTGTTTAGTTCAGATATATTCTACTTCCAAAACACAAAACTAAACCAATTATTTTTTTGACTTGACTCTGATAGTTACACTGACTGCAGTAATGTGTCTGCGTGTAACCTTGTTGGTGATATTAATATCCCTGTTCTGTCTGAATGTGAGGACTGAAGTGTGCTGGGTGACTCGCTGGCCTCCTTTCCTAAAATAGAACCTGAGACAGACACAAGCCAAATGGGGTTTTGGATTGGGGTTCTGGGTGCGGCCCGTCGCGGAGTGAGAGGGAACACCACGTTTATCATATCGGACACAGCATGAGACTATTCTGGCATTTGGCTGAAGGTCAACAAAATATTTTTTACAAGACATGGATGGTTTTAAATGATAAATGAAACACACAAGGGAATTGTTTTAGAGCAATGATAAACATTGTCCTGTAATAATAAAAGGCTGAATTAGGATAGACTTTGTTATACGCCATAAGTCTATAGTTTGATTTGTGGAAGTCAATTTCACCAGTGAACAGCTTGTCCATTTACTTAATGAAATCGGCTGTAGACACGATTGAGTGCATCATGGCCTTGTTGCATTAAAGCTTTTATTTCTTCTGCGTTTACCTTTTGATAGAGACTAAACTACTAGGTGTGAGTACCACTACATAAAGTTTTACATGTGAATTTCCTTCTGCTTTAATGGTCCCATATTCCCATAGCTGATATTAATACAGACTTATATTGGCGACTTATTGATCTCACTCACAAAGACTGCATCAGTTGTTAGAAATGCACTATGTAAATCTTGTGTTTAATATTACATCTGAACTATAAGATTCCACAGGATACAGTGAGTGAACATAGTAAGCCAGCGTCCCCATGCTGCTGCAGTGTGTAGCGTGGCTCTGTGTTACATAATGTTGGGCTTCATGCAGGCAGCAGCTGAAGGCGAGAGGCTGTCACGACTCTGATGGGGAGGACACTGAGGATGGAGGGGGAGGGGCCGCGTGTGTCCCCCACTGTGCACGACTTTGCCCTTGACTTCTTTGTAAACGCACAGGAAGGTGATGCAGAATCTCCATCAATACAGATCTATCTGCTTTTGTGTCCAACACTGAGACGGAGCAGGTTTAGAGAATGCTGTGTCACTCCCCCTCCTCCTCCTCCCCGCTCTGTCCTCCACTCGTGTCCTGTGCTAAATCACTCCTGACAAACAAAGCCCAATGTCTAGACGCGGCGTGTGGCTTCTTCACCTATGTTACCGCTACAGTGCTGTGTGTGTCCTCGGCTCATGTCTCACAGCAGCTATGCTCTCGGGCACTGCCTCAGAGTCTGTGGATGCTGCAGAACACTCTGTGCTGTAGCGCCTCGGTGCTGGGGCACATATTTATGAGGGGATGTCGGTGAAGGGTGAACAGGAGGAGGGTGAGATGAGAGAGATAGAAGCACGTGAGTGTGAGCGCAGGAGGATGCTGCGCGCGCAGAGGGCGGAGCTAAGCATCAGGCTGCTCCCTCCTCAGCCTCCCCTCTCCAGCGTCTCCTTCAGCACTTTCCCTTATTCCTCTGCCGCATCTGAAGCACGTCTGCACAGGTATCATCGCTTCATCAGACTGTTCCACTTGGCTCTTCATCAACTGCTTCTGAGGACGTTGACTGTCTTTTCTGGACTTGATTTTAAAAGCAACAGGAGCTGCTCTCAGACCAACGTGCTCTGTCCTTCAGAGCTTTAGGAGCGTGAATGTGGACGAGGCGACTGCGCAGCATCTCTGTGGAGCCGCTCTGAGCAGGAGGAGGGAGAGGATTGGAGCAGAGGAGGTGGAGAGGACGGGGCCGGGGGAAGAATGGTAATGCCGGCTCCTCGTGCTTGTACCACGCTGCTGCTCAGAAGGCTGTGTGTTGCTGTAGCACAGCCCTGCTGCTCCTCGACATGAGCCGTACAGGGAGAGCATCCTGCTCCATGCTTAACTGCTTTGTAAGTTCTTTATTTTACCTTATGTTAGTCTTATTACATCCAATCAGAGGGCCATGCTGCTGAGGAGAGAAAGGGGGTGTTGGTCTCCACGCGTTAAGGCTGCAGTTATTAAATAACTACAGTTAACTCCCACTCTACACAGACCGGTAATGGAGTCACATCAGTGTGTTCCCCGGACTGAGATGAAGTGCTTTCATCACTCTGATTCCTCTTCTTTGGTGCCGTGGAGCTGCTGGTGTTTGAGGCTTGGAGGCCTAAGTCAAACATGTGGCACGTTCAGAGCATCAGAGCTCACTGCAGAAACACTCAGAGCCTCTTGATTCCTTTATTGACTAGTCTTTTGGCTGTTGTATAGCTAGCATTACTTCAACAACACAATTTATAACAAAAAAAAAAAAAATAATCTTTTTGTGTTCTCATCGATTAGAAATGGTCATGAGCAATTTATTGGGTCACATTCCTCATACTCTGACACATGTAAAAACACACATGTGTAAACAATGACATTTAGGTCAGCAGATTTCTACCAAATCAGTTCAATTACATGTGAGTTTTGTCTACTTGATGTGAAGTTTGCTGGTTTCTATCTACTATGACTGTGCTCAGACACAGCAGGAGCAAAACAAGTAGTTTTGATCTTGTGCTTTAGCTGACTGTGCACTTTTTCCTCTCTGCATCGCAGTATAATTTAGAGCTGGTGTCCTCCTTGACTCTGCTCATGTTAAATGGTCTGAGCCCTGTCAAACTGTGGAAAAAAACATGCTCAGCTACTGGTCCAATAAATCATGTTTATTCCCATCTGCCAAATATTGCCAGCACCAAATGTGCTCATAAACAGTCTAACTCGATTGGCTTAGATTTTTCCATTGCACGCAATTATGTGTGCTAGCTAAACAAATCGGGGTAAAAACAGTAGGCTACAGAAAAGGATTCGACACAACTCTGAGTGCTGAGTATAATATTCAGTATTAAGAACACAAGATGCAGGAAAGCTAAGGTTGTTGATGTACTGTGTAGTTGCACTTCACAAAGATTGATATTTGAAACTCTTCCAACTCTACGGTCTCAGAAGTTTCAAGGCTGGCCGGAGCTAATGTCGGTGGTCTCTAAAATATTTATAGAGAGGGAGGACAAAGAATGATTCAGAATATTCCACCATCTTGTATCTTCACCTGCACTTCCTGGACATATTTTCTTTAATCTTTCTAAACATAGTTGTTGCCATATATTTTTTACATAAACCTTTCTTGAGATAATTTTCTAATTCTGTCCGTCCATATTCATACTGTATTTAAAACCCTGATCTTACTTGGTAAATAATCCTGTTTGTGACTGAGGATTGTTTTCCAAAGCTTTGGCTGGAACTGGACTGTGCAGTCTGGTTGCCATGGACACACTCTTTTTAGCATCACAGACACTCATAATTTCAAAGAGTGTCGTTGGTACCTCCATTCACACGCTGGATTTGAAAACAGACCCGTTCTTATCTTCCGCAGCACTTACCTGTTTATCACATCAGTCTAATCAGCTGATGGTCTGCACTGAGGATAGAGTTTGCAGGTTCACCTCTGGGGGACATGTTGCGCTGCTGTGATTGGCCGTTGGACCGAGCTGGGGGCGGGTGCACAGGCTCTCAGCAGTGACGAAGCAAAAACGTGTCGCTAGTGGAACAAGCTGTGCTCCATCTTTTTACAAGTGCTTTCAAAGTCTGCACAAGTCATTCAGTTTTAGGTGTCTATTTTAACAAGTGGAAATTACCTCAACCGTTTGTTCCTGTCAAGAAGCTGTGGTTAAAAATGTTAGATGGACTTCATCAATGATTTATTCGGCTATTTTTGCTCAGTTTGCCCCAATAAAGTACAGTGTGTCCCTTCAGCCCTTGTGCCCTGCATTATAACACAAGCCAACAGAGCAGGCTGTGCCAAGGATCTACCTATAGTGCATTACATAACGTGTATAAGAGCCAAGGCAGAGGATCGGCTGTGTGCGGTGATTAGATGTAGGCGCTGCTACACTGTGGAGCCTCTAATCAATGCTTCTCCTGAAATGAGTCTGGCACATGTCCACAAAGTAAAGTCCTTTTAAAAATGTCTACTGTGGTTTGCTGTGGAGCCACAGGATCAAACTGCCCGGCAACAGTCTCTGCGTTTACATGAAGTCATCTGTGTGTCACAGCGCGGCCTGCGGGCACAACGCTCACAGACAAATATACAACTGACATAGTGAAGCCTGCAAAGGTCAAAGGTTAAAAGAAGTGACCGAGTTCACCCTGAAGATGTTCGGATGTAAATTTAGTCTAAAGTCCAGTTTAAATCCAGCTTCACTGTTGTGTGGAGAACAACTCATTCACTTATTTACTTTAAGGAAGGTTAAGGAATGATTGCATTTTGGTCAAACTGCTGAAGTTTACTTATGAAAGTTCTGACCTTTAATGTCCTGCTCCGTCACACAGGGCACATAATGGCTCCAGCGCTCACCTGGTCTCATCATGGTTGGTTATTTCAACAATGTTTGTCCAGACACGAGTCATTAGAAAACAGATCTACTGTGGCTCCGTTCATGGCAGTTTGGCTGAAGAGTGAGCCAATAAGTCTCTCTGAATGTGTGGATCTGAGCAATAACACAGAGGGGTCTGTCTCCCTCTGACTTCACTGTGGGAGGCGACTCGTCCTGAAGTTTAATCATAGTCTGGACCTTTGATTCCAGATGTTGTGTTTGTAAACAGAGAGACAGCACAGGGTCCTGCTGCTGTTTTATATCATTTACTCCCAGGACATAGTTAAGATACAACACACACGTGTAAAAGTAAGCACTTGACATGTGGACATGGTGATGACGGAGCTGGTGGAAGCAGAGGCAGGAGCTTTTTGGAAAGAGCCTCATAATTTGATACGATGTATGATACATGACTTGGGACATAGCCAAATACAACAAGTAAATATTTCCCCTTTTCAGACAATGGGCTTCGACCTTAAAGGACAATAATCCAGTGTTCCACTGACCACCTGAACAAAACAACAAATTGCCATTAGGTTCTTTATACTGTATCTTTACTGCTTCTGAAGATCATTCTTCTAATCACTGTTTACCAGTGTTGGGCAGAAAATAGTTGAAAAGTACTATAACTTTTTTTTTTAATTACTAATGCAGTAATAAGTATTGTAAACATGTTACAATTTAAAATTCTGTAATATATTACAATTAATAGCCTCAACATTTTTTAGTTTATTTTACCCTATAGTAGTAATCAGATTAGTTTTACAAAGTAATTGGACCAACACTGCTGTTTATTCAGTGCAAGAACAAAAGGCAAGCTGTCAAGTTGGCCATACATAAAAATCTCAACAAATGAAAATGCCAACCAATCGCTTCAGTTCTAGTAAGATACCATTCTAAGATTCTTTTGTTGCATGGGGTGACTGGCTTGACTGCTGCTGTAGGTTTGTTCCACCTCACTTTTAGCCCCTGCACCTTTGCCACAGGTGTGTGCTTGATAAGAACAATTTACCACCTTTAATCAGCCTCAAAATGCAATACAGTACTTCCTTTACAACTTTCTTCAGTTTATTTCAAATTGACCTTTGAGATATTTAGTCATGGCATAAAGTTAGTGCTGAAAAGCTCTATCACTGTTTGCTCAACACTGAAAGACCAGGAACAAAATCTACCGGGCTCTGGCAACAGGGCCATGTGCTCTGTCACAGAGCTGTGCACAGAGAGCAGAGGTCAAGCTAGAGAGTCAATTGAGTGAGACAAAGCAAGCAAACAGGCACTTTCTGCAATGTGTAAATAAAGGGCACATGAAGTACCTCAAACAGACATAATGCTGATGTCTGGTACGTGTTGAGCTGTGAAACATGTCGCTGAAGGCTGTTTTCTGTTTAGGGTGAAGAGAGTCCTCCCAGCCTGGAGTACATCAAGGCCAAGGACCTGTTCCCCCAAAAGGAGCTGGTCAAAGAGGATGACAGCCTACAGGTGAGCCGTGTCCATAGTTTTAACATAACCCACAAACATCGGTGGCTCAGTGGTTAGAGCACTGTTGGACTCTGGCAAGACACTTCACCTACCTTTCTTAGTAGAAGGTGGTGAGTGAATGATTGCTCATCATAAAGACCACATTGTAGCTTTGAGAGGCTATTAGTATTGTCATTATTAGTATTAGTATTAGTTTTAGTTTGTAGTATTAGTATTATATAATTTGATCTTAGATCCAACTGTCACGCTGCAAATATGGGACTATCGGCGCTATCACAGAGTCAGCATTTTTTTAAGCCTGACACTTGAAGGGCTATGATACTTTACAATGTGAGATGCTGACTGCAGATGAGCGAGTTTGAAACAGGGGGATTGCAAATGTTTCTAATGAAAAGGATTAGAAAAAAGCCTCACTGATAAACTGCTCCAGAATATGTGGGCGAAGGAATTCAGAATTACTCTAACGATTTAGATAAGACTTGTTTATCAAAGGTTACTTTAACGAGGCAGTTTATCCAAAGGGTTGGGTTTATAGCTGTTTATCATCTGGCAAATAACACTTATGATTTATTACATTTGATTGATTTTTTTTTTATCAGCAATTTTAAAAATTCAGAAAAACTTAGTTTAAGTTGAAATAAAGCTATAGTGATAACTTAATCTACTAAAAGCAATGGAGTTTATAAACATGTTCAAAGTGTACCGGGCTCCAGGGTCAAGTGTGGAGCCACTCACCTTTTGCCACAGAGCTGTGCACAGAGAGCAGAGTCAACTTGGGGGAACAAAACGAACCGTCACTTTCTGGAATGTGTAAATTAGGGGCACATGAAGTACCTCAAACAGACATGATAATGATGTAATGAATAGATTCTTCTCTAAATGGAAAAAAAACAGGAGGATAAATGTTCTCAGTTCACATAAATTACAGGCATTTCCCATTGTGGTTATTACTTTTTCTTTTCCTCCTTTGTGCTTTTCATGAGGCCTGCTTTCACTGCACACTGTAGTGTATGTGTGAATTGAACACGTGCGTGTCCTCACAGGCAGTGGCTTCAAGCGGAAGTCACGACTCAGAAGTCAGCAAGTCTTCCCCCTCCTCCCTCCTCTCTACTATCTACTCTCTGTAGTCTCTGTTCTACTCTTTCTGCTGCTGAAACGTGCCACAGTAGTTGTGCTCTCGCCTTGGAGCTGGTGACTCATGAACTACTTTTGGATCAAAGCTTGTTTAATGCAGCTGCCAGTCTGAGGCTTGTTAAGTAGAGCTCTCTCAGCAGCAGATTGTGCAATCACATCTTTTTGAATTGAGTCCATAATACATGCATATTTTTGCAAGCAATGCTTTTCAACTAATGTTTTGCTCTAGATTTTGTCAGGAAATGTTGTCCATTTCATATAAATCGTACAAATGGTTGGACTAAGCAGTTCTGCTGTTAGGTGCTGGTGTCAAGGGGACTAGCTGCTTACATTTAGATAATGCAGTGTACGACATGCTTCATTTCTTTAGTTAAGCTCACTCTCCCTCATTGTGGGAACATAAAACCACAACAAGTCAATTTGACCGTATTTGATCATTTCATAGTGTTTGTCAGATTCAGTAGTAGTAGTTGTTCTCTCTCTCCTGCAGAATTCATGTCACTTTAACTGTGAAACCATGTGATGCACTGCATCACATGGTTTCAAGATGTCATTAAAGTAGTATGATACATGTTTACGATACAATACAACAAACCAGTAACAATATATTGCAAAACGATATATTGTCCCTTCCCCAGTCTATATACTGTGACACTGTGTCTCAAACACTGTTGTTTCTGTGCCATAAAGCTTATTAGAAATGGGCTGGATTTTATGACATCTAAACGATAATCCCCATCTGGCCTGGCGCATGACCTCTATAATATGCCTCACTGGGTCCTCCCTGCGTGACTCAGCAATGCATGCAAACATGCGCTCATGCACCCAGCTGTTTCTGAGCAACTCTGCCTCTCACAGTCACATGCACCAACAGAGGACAATAAGGCCCAGTTTAAGCTGAATGATTCTGATCATTTTGATGAACTGTTCCATAAGAGGTTGATAAAATGTTATTGTTGCCGCTCTTTGCTGATCACAAAACATGTTTGAGATCCCTGAGCCCTGATGCAGAGGGTCGGACCAGACCAGCTCTGCTCATTGAGGCCGTGCCACAAACCTTCTGTGCCACAAAGAGCCCTCTGTAAAACTACTCCACTCTAATTGGGCCACTACACATCTAAACACTCCAGCACTGTGTCCTCCTTGTTCTCATATCTCTGCTGTTGTGGTCCACAGTCATTATGGACTTTGGCTTTAAAACTGTTTGTCTTCTTAATGCATTCATTCATAAAACTGACAATGTGTTTGTTTATGACAAATACAATAATAACTTGTGTTTTCTGCAGTCCAGACACAACAGTCTTGTATTCTGTCTCTACAGGTGCCATTCTCAGTTCTCCAGGGGGAGGGCGTGGAGTTTCTTGGCCGTGCCAATGAAGCCGTCATTGCCATGTCTAACTACAGGCTCCACATCAAGTTCAAGGACTCTGTCATCAATGTAAGTGGCCCTCCGGCACATAGTTTTAGGTGCTCACAAAGTGCAGTTTAGACGGAGAGAGTTGACCGGCTGCGCCATAGAAACGGCTTTGATAATACTTGGAGTCAGTCTTTTCTGTCCCCATACTGTATTAAGTCAAACTGTGCACAGTAAAAGGACGCTTAATTGAGGAGTTTTTGCCCCACAGCAGCCATGGCGCCTTGTATCTGCTGCAATAACAGTTTAATGTGTGCTAGAGTAACGTTGGCACTGCAGGCCAGTATCGCTCCTCTTCTGACGTCAGGCCTTTCCAACACAAACTGGTCAATTGTTTGCATTCAGGGCTTGGAGAAGTCTCAGTCTGACCAAAGTTATGTAATCTTTTCCAAGACTCTTCTACAGAAATTCAGCTGAAATATGTTTAGACATTCATCAGTGAGGCGCTCGTAGACTTGTGCAGTGTTCTATAATGGTAAACTTGTTTTCTCTGGTGTCCTGCCTTGACCCGGCCAACTTTGCTGAATGCACAGCCTCTGACCTGCCCCTCCACATCTTACCCCTCCATAACTTTGAAGCTGTTTTCCTGCCCTTTGCTCCTCCACTTGTTTGTCTTTCCCTTCATAATTTCCATGGGACTTAGTCTTGTGCAGCAGGTAGCCCTCTCTCTGTGTGACCCACTCCTTCATTGTTTACACTTTCTTTAACACTTTATTCACAGTCATTATCTTGATTTGATTTGATTTTTCCATTTCCTCCTGTCTCGTCCTCCTCCTCTGTGTGTTCCATGGTGTCACTTTGCATTAGAGCATCCCAAGTGTGGACAATGAGATATCTGTGAGTATCTTACCATATACACCCGTCACAAAGAGCCTTGTTCCTGTTCACTAACCTTTAATGCATCCCATGTGTTGTTTGCATAAGTTTTCAAAGCACTGTGCAAAGCCATCGTAAATTCACACTAAAACAATGCTGCTGTGTCACTTAAAGCTGTGTGTGATGTGGTTTAGATCCTCTACAGCAGAGTTCATGTGCAGTCCTTGTAATGAGTGCTACAATTATTGATAGTTGATTATTGTTCATATCGGGGGTTTAGTTGATCAATAAAGACACTTTATAAGTTAAGTTAAATGGGGTTGATCATTATAGAGCTATTGTATTTTATTCTTATTTTATATATATCTTATTTTGTTTATAATACTTTACTGTCACTACTGGTCGGTTGCACATGTAACAAAAAGAATTTCCACTTGGGGATAAATAAAAGTAATTCTGATTCTGATACAATGTGCTCTCTGTCTCCCCCTGCAGGTGCCTCTCAGACTCATAGAGAGCGTGGAGAGCAGAGACATGTTCCAGCTTCACATTATCTGCAAAGACTCCAAAATTGTTAGGTAAGACAGTATGGGAATAATATCTACCTGCAATTTTTCTGACCAGCAATGGGGATTAGATTTCCGATTTATGTTTTAATAATAGTATTCTGTTCAAAGTTCCTGTCTTAAGCACGTCAAGGTCAACAAAAATACTGAAATATAAACTGACAAACAAATAAAAGAATGTGTTTGAGAACGTATTTGTATATGGAAGATAATTTGTTTAATCAGATGTAAAATTTTAAATACTGGTGAAATTTCTCACTTTGAATTCTTTAAACCTGAAAAAACATGTTTGATTTTTTTCCATTTTGAATTTGTCTGTTTTCATTGTGTTTTTCTCAGTTAAAAAATTCAAAATGATCAAAATAAACGTAGACTGCAAAATTTAGCGACTGAAATTCAAAACAGAGAAAAAAATCAAACATAAAGCATGTTTCCACTGTAAATTGAAAGTGAGAAAATTGCCAGCGTTTAAAATCAAAAATCTGAAACTAATTATCTTCCATATTTGTACAGATAGCAGTCTAACCGAGTGTAAATTTTGTGTCTATTTTAGTAATTTTTGAATTTATGCAGGCCTTCTTTTATATATTTTGCTATTATTTTATACATTGTTATATGTTTCACCTCCTAGTTCTTAATTTGTGAATTTTGTTCACTGACGATGGAAATAAGTATTTTTCTGATTTTTGATTCTGATTTCTGGAGAATAAAACAGGATATTTTGTTATTTGTGGATGAAATTATTAAACTTCAAAAATTGTAGTCTCTGCAATCTGCTAATTATGTCCATTCAAATGTTCCTTTTCGATTCCGTTGCTATTAAATGTGCAGGTTATTGTTTATATAATGCAGAATAATACACTGGTTTTGCATCGGTTGTTAGTCTGAATGTGAAGATTGGTAATAAACAAAGCGATTTAATAAATTGTTGACATTGTCTTCTCTATTTTTTTTTTCGTAGATGCCACTTTGCGACCTTCAAGCAGTGCCAGGAGTGGATGAAGCGGCTGAACCGGGCAGTCGCTCACCCGTCCCGCCTGGAGGACTTGTTCGCCCTGGCCTTTCACGCCTGGTGTCTGGGAGGAAGCGCCGACGACGAGGACCAGCACCTTCACCTGTGTCGACCAGGTGCACACGCGACACTGACCGCTCGCGCCGCAGACGTTAAGTACTCGAGTTCTAACCGCCGTGTGTCGCGTTCACAGGGGATCACGTGCGCCACAGGATGGACATGGAGGTCCGGAGGATGGGTTTCGACACGCAGAATGTCTGGAGAGTGTCCGACATCAACTGTAATTACAAGTAAGTAACAGTTTTAAGTGTGGAAATTTGTTTTATTGTGGTCACAGAGATTCAAGTTAAACCAAGGAATTGTGAAGTGTGATTTAATCTGTATTTCAAGTAGAACTGGGCGATATTGAGAAAAAATTATTGTTACACTTTAAAGTTAAGTTCAGATACATTATAAACAATTTATTTTTTATATTTTATTATTTACTAAGGTTAGAGTTTGTTAATGTTTATGATTGTTATTAATCATTGTTGTTAAAGGTTAGTGTATGTTTGTCAATGATTAGTTAATTATTAAAGGAGCTGTACCTGATTTTTACTGTTTTGAAAAGTGAAAAACAGAACTAGTCCATTTTAAACGCTTCCATCAGTCACATGTATCGCTCACTTTTATAATGCAGCCCCAGCATCCTAAATATTCACCATAATGAATTTATAAGCACTTTTCATGAGTCTCTGAGCCCAGAGCTAGTTTTGTCGTCCCGGGTAACGCAAACAAACATTAGCATGCTAAGAGTGCACTTCCTGCATCGTGTAGAATCTAAAACTCCATAATTGGATGCAGAGAAAGTGCTGTGGTCTCATTATCACCTGAATAGATTATTTTCCAATATATCTTTTCTGAGGCAAAACAGATTTTACTTTTATTACATGAAAAAAGACAGTAATGCGTTGTATGTCTTATTATTAAGTGTCATATCGCAATTTTCTTTTTAAGCATCTTGATAACGATATACAGACGATTTTTTTAACAGAAATGTGTTGAAAACCTGTCTTTAAATGTATTAGTTGAGATTTAATTATCAGACAAATGTGAAATGTCTGACAAATAAATCACCAAAGTGCAGAAATATCAGCTTTTAAACCTTTACTTGAATGCTGACAATATAACTTTTTCATTTTTACTTTTAATTGGCTCTTTTTGTAGCATGTTTTTACCATAAACAATATATTGTATATTTCAATTTTGCATGTCTTCAAAACAACATTAACAATATTGTCTAAATCAGACAAATATGAAAGGTCTATATTACCTTTTTATTTGAAAGTTTACAACCAAACTTTCCTATTTTAATCAACTCTTTTTGTAGAATTTCTTACTATAAACGATAAATATGATTTTCAAATTTAGCATATCTACAAAACATTCACAAGATTATCCAAAGTTTGATATATTGCGCACCTCTATTTGCAAAAATGTTCCTCGCTTTGAATGAAACACAATCATAATAGAAACAAAATGTAAATAATAATAGTTTTATGTTTTATGCATGATATTTTACAGTTTATTTGCATGATGGCTGTGTGTTTGATCAAGCTACTGATTCAAAATGGAAGAAAGCACGCTCCTGTACACTTTTTTGCTGTTCTTTAGAGCTGTTTCTGTGCTCCAAAAGCCAGAGTCTGTGAGTCCCAGGAGGCCGTGTCCTGCTGAGCGAGACAGACACAGGACGAGCGGCTAATTACACTGGCTGCAGCCGCCGAGGCCCATGACTCAGCACTTTCCCTCAGAGACCGTGTGCACCGGGCCTTCGCTCTGAGGGCACCGAGAGAAAAGTATAATAACACAAACGGAGAAAGGCACAACAGGAGACAGATGGTGTGGAGCTGTTTCACTCAAAGCTCATCAGGCAGAAGTGACCCTGAGAACTGCACCATTTGTTTGTAGTTCTGCTGCTCATATTCATGTATAAGATAAAAAACACACATTATCATTATTATCATATTGTGGTTCTTATGACACGACGTGGCTCTGTGCAGGTTGTGCTCCAGTTACCCCCAGAAGATTCTTGTCCCGATCTGGATCACGGACAAAGAACTGGAGAATGTCGCCTCCTTCAGGTCCTGGAAGAGGATCCCTGTGGTGGTTTACAGGTTTGATCACTTTACTGATTCTAGGCGCCTGTAAATAGACATGTCACTTAGGTCTGGCTGATATGGTGATGCAAAAGAATCGTGAGCGCGTCCCGGTGACAATCTGCTATTTTTGCTATTTTTGTGAAATCGTCGTATCGTGATTGTTTCTCTCTTTAATGCAGCTGCTGTTGTTTCGCCTCTGAAGCCTCTGAGCAGATGACTTTATTTACCTCTTATAGACCAGAGCTGCACAATTAAAACCAAATCGACACAAAATCGCAATTTTAATGCATGTAATTAGCAAATCACAAAGGCTGCAGTTTTTGAAGTGCAATCATTTCTTCCACAAACAACAAAATGTCTTGTTTTGATTAGATTTTTTTTTTTTTAAACTGCTAACGCTCTAGTTTGGATTTGTACAAACAGGTTCTGAAACAAGAAACAAAAGCGCGACCAAAAGCGATAAAAATGTGTTTAGAAGCGACAAAAACGTGCCTACAAACGACAAACACGACTCGATGCACTTTTAAAAATGTCTATCCAAAAGGTTTCTCTTTGGGTCAAAGTTTCCTCACCCGGGAATAAGTTTGATGACCATTGCTTTTAATTGGTTTATATTTGAATCACCAGAGGCTTTATCCGGGTTATTGTTTGAGCTGTAGAGGGTCAAATAATTAACATCTATGATTCATTTAGCAAAGGGTTTAATAAGCTCATCCTGCTTTAGAGTGTTTGTGTCAGTGACAAAGTACTTTCAATATATTTGTTTGTGATCTTTCCTGCAGAAATAAATGACACTTCTAAATGTGCTTAATGTGACAGGCCGACCTGCTTATTATGTGCATGACTAATCTGCTAAATGCATTACAGGCATCAAAGAAACGGGGCAGTAATTGCACGTTGTAGCCAGCCTGAGATCAGCTGGTGGGGCTGGAGGAACACGGACGACGAGTACCTGGTCACGTCCATCGCTAAAGCCTGTCAGATGGACTCCGGAGCCAGAGCTGGAGGCAGGCCCCGGGGAGACACTCACGACTCTTCAGACAATGATTTTGGTGAACTATTTCTTTATTTCCTGGCTGTCGGAAGCGTGTAATGACTGTTCTGTGAAAAGACACCCATAATCACGTTTGTTTGTGTGATTTCCCAGATTCCTCTCTGACTGGAGGCTCCTGTGATGACAATGTTGTGCCACAGAAGCTGCTGATTCTCGACGCTCGCTCGTACACGGCTGCAGTGGCCAACAGAGCCAAAGGTGGAGGCTGTGAGTGTGAAGGTCAGTGTCAATATCCTATAATATAATATACCACGTCTGTTATTTTATTTGTAAACTGTACTAAATGTATTTCAGACCCATTGACACTACAAAGTCCCTATAATCTCCCATTCCATGCTTAGAGGAGGAGGAACCACCTTGTGACCTTCTCGTGTTCACTCAGCGACAGTGAGAATTAGAACATTTAAATATGCAATTAAGTTTAAGTTTCCCTTCATCTGACTCCTTTTTAGCTCTGAAAACCTGCACAAAAAGATCCAACAAACAATTAAATGAACGGTAAAAACCAGTTAGAGAGTTTTTGTTACTACTTACTAATTAAGAGTTTTATTTTGGAACTATTGTGTCCAAGCTCTTTTTGCGTCAAAAAGTGCAACCCTAAGTCACAAGATGAATGAAATATATTTCCCAAAAAGTTAATGGTTGTAAATGGCTTTGTTTTGACAAAAGGTTCCTGATCTGACTGAAATTACCTGTCCCTGAGCAGGAGCTTAAAAACTCCCCAAAGTGTGGTCCCACTCTCTAGTTCCTCTGTGTGAATGTGAAGACTGAAACAAAAGAAAGTCTCAGGAACTGAAAAGGTTCCTACAGTGTGAAAACTCCTTATGGTCTACCCTCTACCTTTCTTAAAAGTATCAAAAATCAATCAATTACAATATATTATTATACTATAATACAAGTTTTAGTAAGAATCTATACTAAAAAAATCACATTATGAGGATAAAGCTTGACTTTCCTGAATACTGGATACTTTAAGGATTTTGAGCTTTATCAGATCTAGGACCACATGGTACCACCACATAAAGAAAGTATTATTATCAGTTTATTTTAGTCTTAAAAAAGTTTTTAATTATCATTGGTGTGTTTAGATTAAGGATAGGCAATATTGACAAAAATTAGTAACTCGATTTATGTTTGTGTGTCCCGATTAACAATTGTCAGATTATATTATCAATCCAACAGAACACAATGTGGTAAAACATGTTTTTAAACGTATTAGTTGACAAATGTGAAATTGCTATAAAATTAATCACAAAAGTGTACAATATTATCTAAACTACGATACATTTTCCCCAGTTGAAATCTGTATCTATTCCTTAGTGTCAAAATCGTTTAAAATTGTAGTCTCTAGGGCTGCACAATATATCACAAAAGTATCGATATCGTCTGATGCAATAACGATATCGTAACAAACAGAATGAATGGCAGTAACACCAAAGTCTTTATCTCATAGAAATATTCTGTTTTTAAAATGAAACTAAAATTACCTCAGTTTTTATTTGTTTTTAATTTCAATATAACAGACATTATTGCATAAAAAATAGGGCAACAATTAGAAGAATAATCGTGAAGTCGACTATAAACAATAATTGCAGTTGTATTTTGATGATGGTCGTCGTTCTCTGGACTAAACAGACTCTAAAACACAAACTTTTATAACAAAGACAGTGACATTATTAAAGAAAAATGTCAAAAAAGAATAGACCATTTCTGACGTTCCTCAATTATACACTTTATGCATAAATATTCTCTATCTAGAAGCCTTCTTTCACAATATTTCACTAGTCGACTACTAAAATAATCGTTATTTTCAGTCTTTGTCAAAAAGTATAGTTACATATCGCAATAATATCGATTATGCAAATCTGATATCGTGCAGCCCTAGTATCGACACAGCACTATCTCTTACACACTTGTGCTGTCTGTTTACAGAGTACTATCCCAACTGTGAAGTCATGTTCATGGGAATGGCCAACATCCACGCCATCCGTAACAGCTTCCAGGCGCTGAGGGCCGTGTGCAGCCAGATCCCAGACCCTGGAAAGTAAGTGGATCTATTTGACCTTTCTGCACAGGGGGCTCTCTCCTCTCTTCACCTGACTGGAAAGCCGACTGCTCACTACAGGAAAATCGCAGAGTATTAATTATTAAATTTTAAGGCAAAGTGCAGACCACACACGAGGACATTTTGTAAGGATTGTTTGTAGGGCTGCAACTAACGATTATTTCGGTAATTGGTTAGTTGTTTAGAACGAGAAAGAACATTACTAAATTTTACCCATATTAAACTGAAGTGAAGGAGTTTGACGACATCCTGGTGGAAAATATTTATAGATGAACAAGTTTTTTAATCAAAAACACACGATTGACATTTTCCTGTGTGTTTTTTGTGATTCCTACTCTGGCTGAGTAATTAAACCTCTTCTTTCAGCACATACAATGTTTTGGAGTCAAGTTAACGATTACTCGACTATTTAATTAGTTGATAATAAGGCTGAGTGTTACGGCAAAAAATTATCACGATTTTCTTGGGGCCAGATCATGATTTCGATTTGATCACAATTCATGTTCACATTCACATTTTAAACACAAATGTATCGCTTTTAGTCACATTTTTGTCACGTTCAGTTGTGTTTGTCATATTTAAACGTGCCTTTGTCACTTTTAGTCACGTTTTTGTCGCGTTTAGTCGTGTTTTGTTGCACTGAGTCGCGTTTATTGTTTGTAGGCGCGTTTTTTTTTTCGCTTTTAAATGCTTTTTTATCGCTTTTGGTGGCGCTTTTGTCACTTGTTTCAGATCCTGTTTGTACAAATCCAAACTACAGTGTTAGCAGTTTTTATTCAAATCAAAGCAAGACATTTTGTTGTTTGTTGAAGAAATTATTGCAGCCTTTGTGATTTGCTAATTGCATCCATTAAATTTTGTGTCAATTTGGTTTAATTGTGCAGCTCTGGTCTAAGAGGTAAATAAAGTCATCTGCTCAGAGGCTTCAGAGGCTAAACAACAGGAGAAGAAGTGTGTTTGAACAGACAGCTGCATTAAAGAGACAAACAGTGAATCACAATATGACGATTTCTCAAAAATAGCAGATTGTCACAGGGACGAGCTCACGATTCCATTTTTATCACCGTATCACCCAGCTCTAGTTGACAACCATTTCTATAATCGATTAGCTGCGATTAATCCATTAATTTGTTGCAGCCCTAGTTGTTTGTCTCACACTCACATGAAGCTGAGGAGAGCGTCACATGATCAAACAAGGTGTAATGAAAACGGATGTCTTTACATGCGCTTCTGTTTAGAGAAAACAAAACAAAAGGTTCAAACGTGTGTGGATTAAAAGTGCTGTAAAGGCCACAGGAGAGGGTCATATTCACTGGACGTCTGGAGTGTGTTTTACTGAGTCATTGAATCTGTGAGGAAATGAAAAGGTTTGCACAAACGGTGTCGGTGTTGATTTTGTCTTTTGTCTGATTTCCTCACTTGGCGACGGAGCCTGGCGCTGTTCAGCTGCTCTGATTGGGTGTTGTAAAGTTTCTCGTAAAGCGGCACGATTAGGGAAAATATTTTAAACATTTTCAAAGGAGGTGGTGCAGCATTATTAATACTTTTGATTGAGGTACTTGGGTTTGAAAATAAAATAATCAAAACTGAGTATTCTGTATTTACTTAGGTCGTTACAGTGATGATAACAAAGTGTGTTTTTGTCAAGTGCAGGGCTAGTCAACTTTATTTTACTGAAGGCCAGATTTTTCGGATGGTTTTCTTCTTGGGGCTAGAAATCAGAAACCAGACTCCAAAACTCCATAGACTCCATTTTCTGAGCTGAAAGAAGAGGTTTTATTACTCAGACAGAGCAGGAATCACACACAACTGACACTGGAAACATGTATATTTTGTGTTTTTGATAAAAATTATGTATTCATTTATAAATATTGTCCTGCAGGATGTCATCAAAAGGCTTTACTTAGGCTTTTTAGTGTGTAAATTGAACAGGCCTTTACACGATTGTTGCACGATTGGGGAAAAGTTCTAATTGTGATTTTTCTGAAGCTGGGTTTCAGACGACATCACAGTATTCTATCAGCCATAATATTTAATACAAATGGGGGCAGCTGAAATAAATGTTGGTGCAGAATTTTGTTGTAATACAGCAAGTATTGGGTCTTGTAACTGTTAGAAATTATCAGGTTGAAATTTTGTGAATTTACATTTTGAAAATGTCAATGCAATCGATAGGAAAAACTCTCGCCCCCATCAAGAAACACAACATCGTAACATTCAAGACTCTGAAAACCACCAATTGCAGTTAGATTTGCGATTTACGTTAATACAATAATAGAGTTCAGTTCAAACATAGTTCACAGTTTAAAGGCGTCCTAGAGAATTGACAAAAAGACTGAAATATGAACTGACAAACAATGAAAGAATCACATGTATTTCAGAACACGTTTGTAAACTAAAACTAACCTAAACTACAGATTCAGCCGTATTTATGCAGAATAATAACAGGATATTTAGTTGTTTGTGCAGTGTTTGTGGAAACTATGGGACTTAAAAAATTGCAGCCTTTGTGATTTGCTAATTGCGTCCATTAAAATAGCGATTTCGATTCGATTACAATTAATCTTGCAGCCCTAGTTTCTCACATAACGTGTAACCGCGTAGCCTGATTTGACAGCAGAGTCGTAACAGAGTCGCACTGACCCCCACAGACATGAAGAGAATGTCTGTGAAGCTGAGAACGGCTGTGCGAAGAGGCAAATGGGGCTTCAAACCCTCCAGTGCACAGAAGGCTTCAGGTTACACCGCGTGCACTTGATCCCTGCGCTCTCTGTCAGTCTAACCTTATTTCTCCCCTGAGCAGCTGGCTGTCTGCGCTGGAAAGCACCCGTTGGCTCCAGCACCTCTCTGTGATGCTCAAGGCTGCGGCCCTGGTGTGTTCGGCGCTGGAGCGAGAGGGCCGGCCCGTCCTGGTGCACTGCTCAGACGGATGGGATCGCACACCGCAGATCGTCGCTTTGGCCAAGATACTGCTGGATCCCTACTACAGAACATTAGAGGTGCTATTCTGGCTTTTTACGTTACTGTACATTACGTTATAGCTTTATGTTTTGTTTCATGAACCCAAAAGGAGCAGGCTGAAGTAACGGCTTCCAGAATGCAATTTTCAGCTGCAAAATTGTTGAGATCACACACTGAGCGATTTTCTCACGCCACATATTCAGTACATCAGTGGTTCCCAACCTTTTTTATCTCGGGTACTCTCTAAGTTTGGTGTCACGCTCAGAGGGGTTTACGTGTCGAATATAGTCAATTATTACACTTATATTTTTTGTTTTAAATGTACTTATGGTCCAAGATACTTAAAAAAGATGCTGAATTTACAAGTAATGACATTTTCATGACAATTTTCATTCAGATACAGTACATTTCATCTTCATTTAACATCTGAAACCATTCCAAGTACCGCCTGATAAATAAAAAAATCACATGCACTCACTGTAAGAGCTGCGTTTTCTGTTTTTCTTTTTTTTTTCTTATGATTTCAAGTTTGAATAAATGTGACACTGTATTTGCTCTATTTTTCAAATTAAAAGAAAAAGTTTGGGAACCCCTGTTCTAACTGACTTTGAACGCCCCCTGGTGGTTATATACCAGACAATTGAAATGGTTGGAAGTTTAAATGAAGTTACAGTAACCACACTTGGTTTACGTACAAAATGGTCTTAAATTTCATGATCAAATGCCACAATGTATTCTTCTGATTTTAGAAAAGTAACTGTATAAGGGCTGTAACAATTTTAATCCCAACTAATCGAAATGGTTCTCAACTAATTAAATAATCAAATAATCTTTAACTGGTCCATACACAGACTCCAAAACATTCTCTGTGCTGAAAGAAGAGGTTTTATCACTCAGACAGAGCAGGAATCACACAAAACTGACACTGGAAACATCTAAGTTGTGTTTATGGTTTAAATTCTCGTTCGTCTATAAAATATTGTCCAGCAGGATGTCATCAAAAAGCTTCACTTCAGCTTTTTAATGCAGAAATTGAGTACAAATTTCTTTCACGGGCCTTTTGCAATCCACACAAAAGAATAATCATTGCAGCCCTAAACTGTACCGCACTACAGTCACTCTGAGTCCATAGTGTTCTGAAGACGTATTTTCCGTGCATGTATTCACTCCCCAGCACTGACGAGCTGTTGCTTTTCTAGGGATTCCAGGTGCTTGTGGAGACCGAGTGGCTGGACTTCGGACATAAATTCGGGGATCGCTGTGGTCATCAGGAGAACGCGGACGACGTGAGCGAGCAGTGTCCCGTCTTCCTGCAGTGGCTGGACTGCGTGCACCAGCTGCTCAGACAGTTTCCGTGTCTGTTCGAGTTCAACGAGGCCTTCCTGGTTGGTATCTCTTCAAGTGCACTGTAGAACCTTAAAATGCAACATCAGAATGTAACCGATTATACACTTTAAATGATTAACCTGTATCAGATCTAAATGGCAATGATTTTAAGTCTTTACAGTAAAAAAAAGCAACAGTTTTGAATTTCTAGGCTATTGAATTGAATTTCAAAGGATGGAGAATATACCATTTTCTAGAATCTAAATTGTATCTGAGCTTCACAAAAAATGATATTTTTTTCTTAAATCTGTTATATATATTTTAGATAAAATGTAAAACTATTGTGAGCTCAACATTTCTGGAAAGTATGTGTTCAGTAAAATGTAAAAATCAAGTAGGGCTTCAAATAGTTCATCGAAACTAATTGATTATAGAAAATGTTGTCAACTAATTAAATAATCTAACTGATAACTGGTCTGTCCATTAACTCAAAACATTCAAAAAACTATGATTTGTTTTTTTTTTTACTCGGAGCAAGAATTACACACCCATTGTCTGTAAATATTCTCCACCAAGTTCTTAAACAGCTTCACTTAAGCTTTATCTGTGTAAAATTTAGTAAAATCTATCATTTACAGGCATTTCACATTCTAAACAACTAATTGATTAATCGAAAGAATAATCGCTGGACTCATAATTACCAAAGTAATTGTTAGTTGCAGTCCTAGAATCACGGTGTTTAAACCAGACTCTAATGTTATTTTACTTTACCAAAACCATCTTGGTTTGTCATTTTTGTGACATTCAGAAGTTGATCCCAGTTTCACTGGAATCATATTTATAATTGGCTTCACTTTTGCCTCCACTCCGGAAGTTGGAATGTTTATGTTTACAAACTTAGAGTCTATAGATCTTTTTACATCTCATGAGTTTCTCTTACATTCTCTTCTAATCTGTCTTCAGGTCAAGTTGGTGCAGCACACATATTCTTGTCTGTATGGTACGTTTTTGTGCAACAACGCTCGAGAAAGAGAAGCGAAGAACATCTACAAACGCTCCTGTTCAGTCTGGTCTCTGCTGCGAGCAGGAAACAAGAACTTCCAAAACTTCCTGTACATCCCTTGTCATGACATGGTAAGTCCTCTGCATTCGATATTTAACACAATGTGCTTGTTTCTGTGGCTGTCTTTAAGAGTCTGAAGTCAACACCAGACTGTCTGTCCTCGTCCTCAGGTGTTGCAGCCTGTGTGTCACACTCGTGCCCTGCAGCTCTGGACAGCCGTGTACCTGCCCACCTCCTCTCCCTGCACCGCTGTGGACGACGCCATGGAGCTCTACCTCTCTCCTAATGTTAATGGAGATGAGCTCACCTCCCGCTCTTTGGACAGGTATCTTTGACTCAGACTGCCATCTAGTGTCTGACATGGAGAATGCTAACAGTATTATCAACATTCAGGCCCAATTCCAATCCTCATTTGTCCTTATTAACCCCTAGCAACATATATTGTCTAATTATTTTAAAATTATGTAGACCTGTCATTTTTCTTGTCTCTTCTGAGCTCGAAAACAAATTAAAAAGATGGAACTGGGATCCAGCCTTTACATTAACATTGCTTTTATATCCTCTGTTTGAATAGACTTCCAAAGACGCGTTCAATGGACAACTTGGTGTCTGCCTTTGAGAATGGAGCACCTCTTACCCGCACTTCCAGTGATCCCAACCTCAACAAGCATTGTCCTGCTCTGGAGACTTCCTCTGCCGTTGGAGGGAGTTCTGACAGTACCACACCTGACAGTGGCCTGGCCAATGGTGAGGAGGAGGCGTATCTGCCCAGCTCTGCTGCCTCTCCAGACGACGGTCCATGTGAGGAGACCTGCCTCACCACACAGCCACTGCCCTGTGCGCCTCTTCCTCTTGCTCCTGTTATTAACAACAATACACTGTGTCCCACTCCAAACCTCCAGCAAACAGAGCAGGACACTGGCCCACCACTCCCTGAGTCCACGGCAGAGGAGCCTGTTACCTGTAGGACTGTGGACACCACTATGTCCCCCAATCACCAGACTGAGCCCTGTTTACCTCTCCCCTGCAAAAGTGCACAACACAGCACTGATAAAGCCCCCCTCAGTGGTCTCACAAATGCACACCTTGAGCAGCACAACGGCCTCCCAGAGTCTGCAGGGCTGCTCGTACTAAAGCAACTAACTCCACTTCTTCCAATGGAGGACTCCACAGAAACCTTGACAGGAGAGGGAGAGCTGCCTCCTCATTCCACAGAGACCCCTCTTAATCACGTCAGTAACACGGAGACTGAGACAAAGCCAGACATAAGAACAGATGTAGTTAAAGGCAGGACAGCAGCTCCTGTGATGCTGCCGGACCTGTCTCTGCTGGAGCCACACTGGGACAGTGTACAGGGCTTTGTCCAGTCGGCCTGTGCTGGACACACAGCCATCAGCCGCTCTTTGCAGCCCGGTGCTTTCCAGAGCCGCCGTGTTGCCAGTAACTTGCTGCGATCTGCGGCTGTGGCTAATGCAGTGCAGAGCTGCAGGAGAGAGGCCAACATGGCCACCTTCTCGCTGGCAGCACTTCCTTTCTACAGCTCCCCCTCTTGCTCACCCTCCCCGTCTCAGATCCCTGCGTACCTGGACGACGACGGTCTGCCTGTTCCAGTGGACGCGGTGCAGCAGAGGCTGAGGCAGATCGAGGCGGGATACAAGCAGGAGGTGGAGGTGCTGAGGCAGCAGGTGCGGCAGCTGCAGATGAAGCTCGAGAGTAAACAGTACGGCAGCCCTCCCTCTGAGCCAGACATCGACTATGAGGACGATATTGTGAGTCTTTTGTGTGCACTGCTTTGCATTGTTTGCTTTTAATTACCCCACTTTTTTCTAATGTTTTCTTCTAAATGTTTGTCATCCATTTGTTTCCAGACTTGTCTGCGTGAGTCTGACAACAGTAATGAGGACGACTCCCTGTCCAGCCACAGCGAGGACCGTCTGTCTGAGGGGAGCTGGGATCGAGTGGAGCCCAAGGACACAGAGGTACGCTCACCCTCTCTGTTCTGCTCTTGTCTCTGCTGCACTGTCTTCACTCTGTCCTCACGGTGTCCTCACTCACGTCTGTGTAGGTCACTCGGTGGGTGCCTGACCACATGGCCTCTCATTGTTTCAACTGTGACTGTGAGTTCTGGATAGCCAAGAGACGTCACCACTGCAGGTGCTCCTTCTGCTGCTCTTACACTAAAAGCATCTCTGGAGATTCATAGTATTTAATACTATGAATAAACTACCTTATGCTTTTTATATACTTTTAGAATGCCATAAGTTGAATTCCAAAATACAAAATGGACAAAAACACAATTCTGTCAAAGATGTGCTTTACATAGAAATGTTTAACACAACTATACAAATATTAAACTGTATGCATGAATATAAAAGTAAAACAAAAGTGTTCCAATGGGTCATTATTTGACCTTGTGTCTTCTTGTTCCACAGGAACTGTGGCAATGTGTTTTGTAAAGACTGTTGCCACCTGAAGCTGCCCATTCCTGACCAGCAGCTGTACGACCCAGTCCTGGTGTGCACCATCTGCCACGACCACCTGCTGGAGTGTCGGACCCGGGACATCCGCAGCCAACAGCTCAAGAAGGCCATAGCCACAGCCTCCAGCTGAGGGACGGCTCCTGTTGAATTTGTCTTCTCCAGTGCGTCCTTGAGGACGGCTCGACTGCCACTGGCCTCTGGCAGCTGTTGCTGCTGTGGATTTTACTGTGCAGAGACGAAAAGGGTTTAGCTCAGCCTCAGCACTGAAGAGATGCTCTATGAGACTGAACAGAGAAGTTAATGAAAAGAGAGACACGGAAAGATTCAAGCAACAAGAGTTTCTCCAATGGAAACTCTGCAGACAGTTTAGTGTTGAGAGCTGCAGCCTCCAGTTTGTTCATGTCGCTGTGAGGGCAACATTTGAACCACATGCACCAGTTAAAACACGTTCTACACTTGAGGACAATCTGTTTTTGTGGACTCTGGAGCCTTCAACCAGAACGAGGAAGAGTTGCTGCTACAATATTTAAAAACATATAATTTTTTTGTATTCTTATTTTGTGCACTACAACATATTGTGTATTTGAGCAAATTTGAGACCAAACCTGAGCAAAAGGGAGAAATTGCTGTTTACTTGTCCATTTTAACTTTTTTTTTTTTCCTGGAAGCCTGAATGTAAAATGTTATGGGTTAACTGGACATTATTGTGCATTTCGATGGGTTATTTGTTCATTGCTACAATGTGTTTTCAACATTATGTGTTGTCGATGTGGTCCTGTCTCTTACTGCTTTTCTCCAGTAAAGAAAAGTTGCAACATTTAATGATACAGAGCTATGTGTAGGGACTGGATTATCCATGCTGCATTCATGTTGTGTGTGGGGGGACTTTCCGACTCGAAGGTCATTTGAACGTACAGAGGGTCTTTACGGTTCTTATTTTGAACCTCGGTGTCCACCTGACTGATGCCTGGCAGTTCACTCTGAAGACTGAACAATGTGTTTGTTCAGAGGCTTCTCTTTAAATGTTTGTGTCTACTGGTTGTTTGAGACAATTGTGCCATATTTTGTCAGATGTTTTGTCTCTTTAAGCCTTTGTTTTAAAATGATGGCAGTAGTTTTACAATTGGGCACCTTAGTTCTAATCAAGCTGCTAAAACACAAACCAACTTAAGATTAACAATTAAAATATGTGGTTAACATTTTAATTCATATTGACACAAGTCACGATGTTAAAGAGAAACTGTAACATAGTTCTATCATTTGTAGTGCTGGCTAAAGCTTGTCACTTACTTGTTGTAAAGAATTGCACTGTTGAAGTTGAATCCCATGGGTTAAAATTAAAGATTATATTATGATCTCTTGTCTCTCGGCTAGTTTGTATTTAGCTGCAGACAAAGGTTTGTGTTTGAAAATAGTTTGTGCCTACATGAATATAGAACTGATGGAATCAGGACTACTAAATCAATCCCTCACACCAGACATGTCCAAACTATGTCCTCAAGGGCCAAATGTGGTCCTCAGTTTTTTACCAAATTACCATAAGCAGTACTTAATGCAAGTCTCTAAAATCTATCTTTATAAACCTAATATCAAACATTTGGTGTCTGAGAATTCGTTCTAACGTGTGCTAAAGATATATCTTTGAATTATTAAATCACCATATGTTCGTACGGCCCTTTTCCATCTCTGTCCACCAGGTGGAGCTCGTGTCCTTGCGAAGACTCTCACTCCAGACTGCACGACTGTCACGTTTACCACAAACTGAATTTAAATTACAACAAAGAAATGCATTAATCTCCGTTTTCAGGTGTTTTTCTGTTCTCTTGTCATTTCCGTGAGTCGCGCGGAGCTCTGAGCTGGAGCTGGTTTGCATCTGTTAAAACCAGCACTCAGCACCAGCTTAAGACTTGCAAATGCAGACTGCAGTTTGCAGTTCATTCATGTTTGCGCTCTTCCCACTCAGTGTGAAATTGATAATTCTGGTGCTAGGCCCATTTGAAAAGGCTTGTGGGGATTTTTGCATGTGGCGTCTCTCATGAGCTTTTCTGAATGAATTGTAAAGTAAGTCCAGGGGTGACCAGAAGAATCTACACACGCGCACACACACACACACACGCACACGCACACACACACGCACACACACACACACACACACACACACAAAGCATCATGACCGCAATCTACTACAAACCAATAAGTGTGCTCTTCAGACGTGTGCAGACAGTGCATGTGCAGTGACAGGCAACTTTCTCCCAAATAGCCTCATATCTTTTTTAATGAGGGACTGTCCTTAATCACACGGAATATTATGTTACAGTCGGGAAATATTTTATTTGATCCAGTATGATACCAGAAGGTGCTGTTTGTTGTGGTTCCACAAAAAACAAAAACAAAACAGCAACAGTTTTATAAATTGGTGCAGATTTGACTGCATTATTTTTTCTGGGTGATTTATTGGCTTAATTAAAGCTACATGGCTAAGAGTATCTCATTGGCAGATGGTGCGTGACATTATGGCTCTCATTTGCATATAATGAGGCCTGTGCGTCGTGAAGCGCGCGCTTTATTAGAGCCGATGCCCCAAAAGGGGAGGAGCCTCTCCCACTTTTTTCTCTCCCATGGGGTGCGCTGATAGATAAGTAGAAGACCCCCTGCAAGAATGCGATCAGATTGGAAACAACTAGCCTTTGTGTCGAGTCCTCGCTCCGCTGTTTCGACATGAAGCGCCTCTTCACTCTCGCCCTGGTGTCTTTTGTGGCACTGGCTACAGAAGCTGGAGGTAGGACACTTTTATATAAATTACATTTGGGGCTCGCAAATATGATTAAGACTTAGATAACATGGCATCAACAGCTACTGCTATTGTTGTTGTTTAACAAAATCTGAATATTTGGCGCAGTGTAAGATAGATATAATTGTGTTTCAAGAATAAATCACAGCCAGAAAAATTGACCCACGAACATCACATGTTTAACCTTCAAGTAAAAACAGAGAATGTCTATCATTTCCAGACATGCAGACATCATAAAGCTATAGCAATAATACAATAATAATGGAATATTTAAAACAAAAGCTGTTGATTGAGGCTCCGTGGAAAACAACACTTGAGGCGTTCACACCTGTCTCGCCCATCTCTGGAAATGCGTAAAGTCCCTGGTCCACGTCCCACTGAGCAGTGATCACGCAGCGCAGGGGATGCTGGGGTCCCACTGAGGAGCAGGGATCCAGAGTGGAGCTGTTTCCCTCTCCTTCTCTGTGTCTCTTGGCTTTTCTCGTTGCTCCTCTTTGCTTCTCTCTGCTTCTTCTCTCTTTTTCTATCTGCATCCTTTTCCTCCTCCTTGCATCTCTCTCCTTCTCTCTGCTCCTCTCTGCTTCTTCTCCCTGCTTCACCTCCTTCTCTCTTCTTCTTCTCTCAGCTTCCTCCCTCTCCTTCTCTCTACTTCTCTTTGCTTCTCTCTGCATCTTTTCTCTGCTTCTCTCTCCATCTATCTGCATCTCTTTCCTCTTCCCTGCATCTCTCTGCTTCTCTCTCCTTGCTGTTGCTTCTTCTCTCTCCTTTTCTCTCCGCGTATCTTTCGTTCTCTCTGCTCCTCTCTCTTTCCCTCTTCTCCTCTCGCCTTCTCTTAGCTTCTCCCTGCATCTGTCTGCTTCTCTCTGCTTCATCTCTCTGCTCCTTTCTCCTTCCCTCTTCTTCTCCCTCCTGCACCTGCTCGGAGACACAGAGCTTTGCGCAGAGATTCCTGTCACTCGCGTTTTTTATTTTCAATCACTTTTGCGCAATAACGACTCGAACGCGCGCGCTGGCATTTTGTCCGCGTCCTCCCCTCGAGCTGCTGCGGTCCTTCCTCTCCATTGAGCTCCAGAGATGCGCTCACGTGGCTCCATTCATTGCTCGTTCTCGGAGGCGGAGGAGACCGGAGCGTCACGCGTGGGGAAAGCCCTGAGAACAGCGCGTCTGCGAGGAGCTGTCAGTGCGTAAAACAGGCTATAACTTTGGCTCAGCTCCCTCGAAATTCAATTAACCGCCGATCTCACAAAGTTTGACTGACATTTGGAATTTCTCTTTCTTTTTTTGATGATTTTATCGGCTCGTTTCTGGCTCCCCGCTGCGGCTTTGTGACAATCATTCAAAAGAGCGCGCATTCATGGCACGGAAGCGTTAGGAACCTGTTTGTTTTCGTTTCATTGCCTTTTGTTTCTCGCCAATTTCCCTCGGTGTTTGTCTTTTTGGCAGGGCGCACTCGACATCCAGGACCATTCATATATTGTTCATTTGCGCCGGTTTCCGTGAGATCAAAGCGAGGCGCTGATTGGCCACGAGTTTTGCGGATAGAGATCTGATTGGTTAGACAACAGGCTCCGGCGATAAGGCCGTTTCCAAACATTAGACTGTTGTAAAAGGGCACAGCAAACAAAAAGATAGGCCCACAAACTGCACGAGTGTCAATATTTCACAGCAGGGAACTGAGGAATAATTAGTAAGCAACGAGTAATTTATTAATTTAATAATTTATTAAACACTCTCAGGTTAATGCGAGACAAAGTTTAGGTGCTTGTTGAATATTAGCACGTGTATCTATCAGTCTATTAAACATGAAGCTCAAATGCAACTGTAGAAGCATAGAGCAATGTAAGGTTTTTAAATAATTGATCATGCATTTATTTATGTTATCAATAGTGTGTTTGTTTTCTTTAGAATATCTGAGTTGTGACGCAGCATGTGCAGGCCAGTTGTCAAATATTGATAGATGCAAACGTACAGATTGTGACGACTGTGATTCCAAACACTGGCTCTGTTTATTCTGTAGCACAAACAGATAAGACAAGGCACAAAGTATGGCACGTGAGCTCATGTATGACACTTGGACTGCCTGGAATCACCGGTGACCTAAAAAGAAGACAAAAACACACAGAACAGAAGGCAAAATAATGTAAATGCTGAAAATGAAATCCACAAATGACACACTTCCCAAAAAAGAGGAACATGTCACCCAGGGGTGGAGTATGACACGTGTACAGCACATGTCAGACATATTTTTCATATTTACTGTTAAAATAGATGTGTTAAGTTGTGAGCAGCAGTGACATCATGGGGTGTTTTGTTTCAGATTGGTGTTACCAGTCTCAGTTCACCTGTGATAATCAGTGTAACAGTGAGTATCCCAGTCATCATTTACCTTCATGTGTTTATCAGGTCAGAACTGAAGTGTTGTCTGTTTCAGCACCGAGCAAATGGAACCACGCCAGCAGTGTCTGTGCGGGCAGATATCAGTCTCCAATCAATGTCGTCACCAGAAAGACTCTCCTGGACGAGCGCCTGACGCCGTTCAAGTTCAGCAACTACCAGCAGATCTTCAGAGGCTCCATCAAGAACAACGGTCACTCAGGTCCGCTCTCTTCATCTGTGTCAAACTTCAGTCTGAGTGCTCCTGTGTGACATGCAGTGTGTGCTGCACCCTTTAGTGCAGGTTGAAGTTCCTCACCTCAGCACAGTGTCAGAAGGAGGCCTGAGCACCACCTACAAAGCCGTGCAGTTCCACCTGCACTGGGGCACGAACGGAGGGCCCGGCTCAGAGCACACCATCGATGGAGAACAGTATCCCATGGAGGTAATTTCTGTGTAATACTATATTAAAATGGTTGGATAATAACAATTATGCTAAACTTGTTAACAATGTTTGCTCACAGCTGCACATCGTGCACATGAAGCACCATTACACTGACTTATCGACAGCCCTGGCAGACCCAGAGGGAGTGGCTGTTCTGGGCTTCTTCTATGAGGTACACACTTTATGAGTTACACTTACTATATCAAGTATTTGAGTAGAAAGACTGTTTGAGGACAAAAATTACAACTTGATCATTTTTGGACTTCCAGAAATCTAACAGTGCAAACAGAAAATATGACTCCATCATCACTTCTCTACGGAGCATTAAAGCAGCCAGTAAGTGTCTGAAGTATGAGCCAGTGGACACTAATACATCACCAAGAGCACTGATATCATTGTCTATTGCCTGTTCCAGATGGGAACACTTCTTTGCCGCCTGTGTCTCTGGCTCAGCTTATTCCCGTTGAGCAGAACTTGACCAGTTACTATCGCTACAAGGGCTCTCTGACCACTCCAGGGTGCACCGAGTCTGTGGTCTGGACTCTGTTTGAGAGCCCTATCCCTCTCAGCAGTGAACAGGTGACTTACAGACTTACACAAGTTAGTACTTCAAGTGACACCTGACTCAAACCTTGTATTTCTGTGTTCTTGTAGCTGCGGGCTTTCTCCGACCTGAAGTTTCATGATGGTAAAGCGATGGTGGACACCTTCAGACCAGTGCAGCCTCTGAACGGGCGGCAGGTGTTCCGCTCTGGGGCGACTGTGGCTCTGGCCAGCACTGCTGTCCTTGTGGCTGCCCTCGCCTCTGCTCTGGGACTGTCTCAACACAACTAGTGCGGGACCAGCAGCACCGCAGCATCCACAGACTCTAAACGTCCATCCATTCATCAGCTGAACATTGGTTTGTTACATATCGCATGGTTGCTAAGACAAATAACCTCATCATATGGGCATGAACCGCGTGGTGCTCGCCATGACGCACATGACAAAGGTGTCGAGGTGCACCTTATGAACAGTGTCATAACTGGAGTACCTGTGCATGCATAGTGACGCTAGTGTCGTTTCAGCATTATGAATGTGCCATAAAACAGGTGACAAAGACAACTCAAATGAAAAGCACACGTCAGCTGTGCTCTCCGCTCACAGCACCATCCTAAACACCAGCACCTCCTTGTCCAATGTCAGGTAAATATAGTCCCTGCTAATGTGGCTAATGACTTGTGCTGTGTGTGCCTCTGTCAGGCAGTGACCCGGTGCATGGGGCACTGTGCGTGATGGCCCATGTGAACGGCAGCAGGCTATTAATAGCAAAACTTAGTCTTAAAAACAAGCTTCTATTTCAAAGGCCTTGGTCAAAAGTGTCAGCAGTTTGGTTCTGTTCCAAAGTGCAGGTGTACACACGACACGGCACACGACAGGCAGCAGGTCAAAATCTGGAGCAGGGGGCGCACATTTCCACCTCCACGACAATCTTTAAGTGCATGCCGACAGTCTCTGCATCCCAGATGACGGGGCGCTGACACCTGAGACTAACTTTGAGGAAGCAGAGATGCTAAGCAGGCAACAGCAGGGACAGAGCACAACAAAACAGAAGCACTTTTCTAACACACCACTGCGATTTTAGTTTTTAATGCATCACCAGTCTTAAATAAGTCAGGTTTTTTTTGTGTCTGATATGCTAAGCACCTCATTTCCCATCATCTGGACCAATGACATTTCTCTGGTGTGTGTTCATGGCTTGAGATACAGGGTCTCGAATGCACTGAATGTTTTTGACTGTGAACTCCACTCCAGTCCTCCCATATATACTTTGGAGGAGATGTTAAGTATTCTAGTGAGACATTTGTGCAATCTGCCAGCAGAATTTATCAAGCAAGGATTACATACAGTATATAGTATTTTCCATTGTCTCTTGGCATTGTAATCTTTCTATGCTGTGTAACTGAACACATGTATTTATGAACTGAATGTGTATGGATATGAGACGCACAGTGTTATTTATGTTCTGTTTATATTGTATTGAATGCATATATGAAGAAACTATCTGACAAATCAAGTCTTCAAGAACAAGTGCAGGCGACAGTCAAGTGTGTAAACTTGAAAGTGTCCAAGAATGTGTCCCAACTGAACAATAAACAACTTTTGCCTTTTTAAAACGGCTTCCATTCATGTTTTTCTCAAGATACGTTCACTCGCTTTTCATTTTCTCCCCGATCTCCACTGATAAAAATGTGAACTATGTGAGCTTCACTTGATCTCAGACTTCTAATCCTTTTCTAATTGATTTGTTCTTTCAAGACTTGGACCACTTTGGCTGCAGTTCACAAGTGCCAATTGCAGTATCAGATGCATCAATATCAAAGGACTTACTTGCCTTAAAGTCTGTGCGACAGGTTCGATTACACATTTCATTCAAACGTAGTGAACATGATTATATTTAAGATTTTACTAAACAGTTTGTCCCCAGTTTGAGAGTTTTTGTAAAATGTATAATGTTAATTCCTGGTTGAACATGAGCAGCAAATATGACACATGTAGAGGTAGTTCCACAACTGTTACCTAGCAACCACACTGTAAACAAGGGCCAAAATACATATAAATTACACAATAGTTGTGATTTGACAAATAATAATTCCTGATAACATCTTTATTTTGTTGAATGACTGTTTAAACTGTCATAAAAATCTATAAGGTGTCTGTAAATTGCCTCCGCATTTTCCTCAGACAACTTTGCTCACAAATGAACAGTGATGTCGATCCTGATATTAAAGTAAATACAACTTTTAATTCATGATGTCTATGTCATTTATCTGCTCTTCTCACCAGTGACATGTAAAAGAGGATGAGTAAGATGATAAGTCAGTCAGCCTTTAGCTCAAATAACAGTTTTACACATGAATTAGTCTCTAAAATAAAGTACCAAAAGGTTTACACACTCAACAATGACCTTTAACGAGGCTTTGACTTCACCTAAACGTGGTCGATGGGTTGGCACTCTCTGGGTTATTCCTAATTTGTGTGTTTTACGGGCTAATGCTGACGGCTAATGCTAATGGCTATAGGGAAAATACATTACACTGGAGTCAGAGTCCTTCATATCATCCCAGTCACATTGTTAAGTGGCTGATAGCATAAACATCCAATGCTGCATCTACGTTTTTACATGTCTAAGTATTTTTCAATGGCATGTTGCACTTTGATGACATCACAGAGGGACTTTTGCTTTTCAAAAGTTCTTCACAAACCACAATTTCACAAATGTAAAACTACGATACTTAATTACCACAGATTCTGTCCCACCAGTCTAAGTCATAATTAGAATATCATGAGAACCTGTCATATGCACTTTAACACTTAAAGGCTCACTTTCCTAATGCCGTTCCAGTATCCTAATTTATGATCACGTTTTGCTGTCCCGGGTAAATCTACCAAACTTTAGCATGCTAACAGCCCACTTCCTGCTTCTCGTAGAATAAAACGCTATATAATTAGATGCAGAGAAAACGCTGTGGTCTCATTTTCACTTGAATAGATGCGAGATTTTACTTTATAACATGCAAAAAAAAATTGGATAAATGAACCAGTTCTGTTTCTCACATTTCAAAACAGTAAAAATCAGATACAGCCCCTTTAAATCATGTTCAGACTCAGCGCATTTTCAAGTTACCTGTTCTTTTCTCGCACTTTCCCTTGAGCTTTGAAAAGAGAAAAGGTATAATGTGATGGAAGAACTGCACCATCTCCAAAAGAAAGCACTGTGCCCAAAGAAACAACAAAAGCCTGAATGAATACTCCTCTTTTCCCCTCTCCTTCCCGTTCTTTTAGTATGTTAATACATCCCAGCATCCAAAGGTACCCACAAGGGATCCAAAGAGCTTCAAAATTGGCAGTGTTGCTTTGGTTCTCACTGTAGCCGGGGCCAAAGTTACCCTGGTTACTCTGGTTGGTTTCCCTCAAATGCCCTGAGGACTCCGGGTGTGAGGGACAAAGAGGGCCATTCTCTGTGGGCATCTCGACGTAGAACATGAGCATCTTTGAAACATGTCCATCAGATAGACTGCAGCGAGGAAAGTTCAGTGGGCCAGGCTTTGTGCAGACGGTGTGGAGATAAACAAACAGTGTCACCCGTGGCCTCTGTATAAGTGACGCTCTTAACTGTCTCCATATGAGCCGCTGTGAAAGAAGAGGCTGCATTTCACTGAATACAACAGGCTCCATACAAGGTGCATACATTCAGAGTCTGCAGTGGTGGAAAGGGACAAAGAACCAAAGTTAAAAAATGAATCTTCTTTTGATGCTGTAATAGTTCTCAAAATCTGTCTGAAATACTTTTCCTTTTTACTCTAAAGCACATTTTTAAACAGTACTTTAACACTTCAGAGCGGCAGGAGCTCAGTGGTTAGAGCCCTCGACCAAAGGTCACAGGTTCTCTTGGTTGTGTTGTATAAAAGTGGTGAGTGAAGGAACGGTGGTGGTCAGAGAGTCTGCCCCAGGGCAGCTGTGGCTACATAAGTGGCTTACCACCACTGATTATGGACTGAAAGAATAATGAAGAATATTAACAGTGTAGCGTTTTGAGAGACTTTGACAAGTCTGTAAAGCGCACTACAACTGCATGGCATTATTATACTGTACTATATTTATTATTTTACTTAAGTACATTTTTGTATTTTTATGTAAATAACAAAACTGAGTACTTCTTCCACCATTGGGTATTTCTCCATAAATTGATCAAAATATAATCTCAGTTTTTAGCCATGAAGAGACCATCAAGAGAGAGACATAAAAGTACGAGACAAAATTGACAAATAAATGACTTGTCTCTGAGACACCAGCGGCAGAACACAGTGTGAGCTAAACTTGCATGAAGTCTAATTAATAAATGATGCGAGGGGTGCAACAAATGATTATTTTCATTGTTAGTTAGTTGTTAGTTTTCTGACTACATTTAACACAGATAAAGCTAAAATGATGCTGCTTGAGAACATCTTGATCAAATATACTATTTACAGACAAAATATATTTTTCATCAAAACACAAAATGTTACATGTTTTCTGTGTCGTTCTCTCAGCACATTATCTCTGTTGGAGGCTGTGTATAGACCAATTAACAATTTTTCAAATTAGTTGATGATTGTTTCAACAATCGATTAATCAACGTTTCATCCCTAACTGACAGCAAACTTGAGTATTTTTGTCAGTAAACCTGAACCATTGGACTTTACTGCAGTGTAAGTGAGGCCTTCTGCTCAAATAATGTTCTCTCAGTGAAACGTCTGCCAAGGTTGAAATTAAGATGCCACTTAAGTCGCTGTCACTAAAGTCACCCATTATTCCACAGTGCACATGAACCAAGGTTTTATTTAGACGAACAATCAATAAGATATTGCATTAATTTCCTCCAAAGTGAAACCTTTACGCGATACAGAAGTTGTTTCATCTTTCAGCCTACAATAGATTTCATTCACTGAAAATAACTATACTGTAAAGCACCATTACCCACTAATGTCTTTTTGGGAGTCCACTTATCACACAAAGACACAGTTTCAGCTTTAAATGTGAGTTTCCCATCAACAGGAATGAAATCTTGTCATTTAAGCGCAGCAGTTGACACCGGAACAGCACCACAGTTAGATCCTCTAAAGCTTTTTGGTCTCACACAAAGGTAAGTAAATTGCAAAAGCAGTCTTTTAAAAGACCTCTGTATTAGCTTGACCACACTTCAGATCCAGTTACAGTGAGTTCAAAGGTCGCCGTGGTCTGTTCAGGACTCGGAGGGGGTCTGTTCCTCTGGTCATGTGGGGGTCCAGGTCCTGCAGACTGAGGTCTTCTGTTGTTGAGCGTTCACAAGGAAAGAACATCATGGGGCCTGACTTCCACATTCAAGGGGTTAATCCTCCTAACAAGCAGCTACTTTGACGAGCGATGATGTGCACCAGCTCGGATATGGACTCATGCAGCACTTAAAGCACCAGTACGTAACTTTTTTGCCAAAGATTAGACTCAAATAAAAGCATGTGTTTTGTTGTTGTTTTTTTAAACTTTTTTTTAAATTGCACTGGAAAATCTAGAGCAGCATGTGTCCTTGCTGTGAGCGAGCTTGCATCTCCATAAACCTGCCTCGACTTGTACTTGGCCTGGAGAAACCTCCTCCTGCTTGTCTCCATGGAAACATTGTTCATTCATTCATTCATTTTCTACCGCTTATTCCCGTTAGGGGTCGCGGGTGACTGGAGCCTATCCCAGTGACTTTGGGCCTTAGGCGGGGTACACCCTGGACAGTGGCCAACTCGTCGCAGGGCTGACACAGAGAGACAGAGACATTGACAGACAACCATTCACTCTCACATTCATTCACTAGGGACAATTTAGAGTTGTCAATTAACCTACACAGTCATGTCTTTGGACGGTGGGAGGAAGCCGGAGAACCCGGAGAGAACCCGGAGAGAACCCACGGTAACACGGGGAGGACATGCAGACTCCACCCAGAGAGAGTGTGATGTTTGGGTGGTTCGGAATTCGAAACCACGATGTTGGGGTGGTCTGAGATTCGAACCCACGATCTCCTTATTGAGAGGCAGAAGCTCTAGCCGCTCTGCCACCGTGCACCGGAAACATTGTTCCTTTGGCTATAATATTCCACTGCTGAATGATGGTTGGTTTTTATTTTCTATTTCCATGGAGTCATAAAGGTGACGTCCCACCTTCAGAAAGTTACATACTATTGCTTTAAAGGACATATATTCAGCTACAGTGACTTTTGAGCTTTTAACCATGCATTCACTCATATTTACAGCATTCACTTAAACTCTGATCAACATGATCAACAAGTCAATGTGCAGTTCAATTAAGTTTATTTTGTAGTGCCCAAAATCACGGGCCACAGGTATGAAAGAGTTTAAACAAACAATGTTCAAGAGAATTTAGCAAATGGATAACTGTCCGGGAGCATCCCCTGTCCTTGACCCTCCTTCTCAGCAACAAAAAAACTACAAACAACTCTGTTGGAAAAAGTAGAAACACTGGGGAGAACCACAGTGAAGGAGAGATCCTACTCCCACAGACGGACAGACTGCAGACACATCCATTTGGAGCCAGAACCACTCAAGAGGAAGGAAGGTGGCTCAACTAGAGAGAGAGAGTTCCTCCAGGAGCAGTTCATGTGGTGTAGAGGGTGTTCCTCCAGGCAGATGAGGAGCCGTTCATACAATGTAGTGTTTGAGAGGTGTAATGTCCTGTCATGTTATTCATATTCTTTGCACCAAATTTGAAAACCAAACCAGAGTAGGCCTACATACTCTTAGCGCCATGACAACGTGGAAACACAACATTATGTTTTGGAATCTTGTGGCGAATGGCTCCATGAACCTCAGAGCAGGTTTTAAACAGGAAGGAAGTGAGAAGACGGTGGATTTGATAGAACAAAGGTCTTAAGTAGTTCTCCGGAGGTGGAAAACGCAATGTTTATTTTTGACAACAATGTCTTAAGGCAGCAGAGGCATCAGGATCTTAAAGATATAGGTGTGATTCGACGGAGTTTTGTTTTGAATCTATTATTTGAGCATTTTGATTTCATGTTAAACCATATTGCATTCAACAACTGATGATCGACCACCATCGTCACTAATATCACCACTGTCTGTGTTTCTAGACACGTCACCAGTTTTTAGAAAGAAAAAAAAAAAAAAAAGCGCATGTCAAATAAATATTTTGGCAAGCTCTGAGATTCCTTCTCTTAAATCCTAATATAGAGCAGGAAGTTGAGTGACGTGACGGCATCCTGTTCCATTATGCACCTGGACCTCACCACTGAAAACCAGACTGGTGCCAAAAAAGCTCAGTCTTTCAAAGAATGCTGCCATTTCCTCTGTGTCTAAATTGTCCGTTCACGAGTTATACTGAACTAAATTAAACTAATCTAAACGAAATACAGCCTAAACTCACAGTCAGACAACACAATTCATGACAATATGGTCCTTAATATTAGACCAAGACCATTTGTTTCACCAAATGCTACATTTAAAACAATAAATCAGTTGCATATGTTTAATTTTGTACTTTCTACATTTTTTAAATAGACTAATTTTAAACAACTGACTTTCTCATAATTTAATACCTGTGTCAGATCCACAAATTTAGAAAAGATGTTGTTGTGATCTTTCTTTGGGCCTAAAGTGAAAACTATAACAGCCTCTGATTTATAGTCTTTGAGCACAAATCAGTGGCGTCAGATTGGGGAAGTTTCCACGGGGCCCAGGGCAAGGAAGGGCCCTCAAAAGCATAAAAATTGTTTTTTCTCAGTTGCCTTTTTCTACACTTTGATGTATTTTTACTGTGATAAAATGCATTGTGGTTGAGCAAAGTCCTTGATAGACTAAAGACAATTATGCATGAGATCGCCCTTTAAAAAGAGGACAATTATTGTTCCACACCGACAATCAAGACTGGACCAATATCATGAGGGATATTTCACAAATTGAAAAAAAAAAATGACAAGATGACTTTTTCACAGACTTTGAACAAGACGGGGCTTAATGTACCTTGACTTTCTGTGTGTTTTATGTGTTCAATGTGTATATTCTATAATAAAAACAATAATAACCAAAGTTGTGGGGATAAATAAATCACATACAAATTATGTATAAGGAGCCCACCATAAAGTTTGTACGTGGGGCCCAGAATATTTTGCTACGGCCCTGGCGCAAATGCATAAATAAACAAAGTAATCCGATTGTTTCTATTTTTCAGCCTTGTACATCTTTCAAACCTGTGAGAGCTCCATCTTTGGTTCAGGTCAATGGGACGGCACTTCTCCACATGTGGGTGAGCTGTCTTCCATATATTGTTACACCGAAGCGCCCATCCTTAGATTAGATTAGATTAGATTAGTGACTCAGGATCAGTGCCCAAACCGCACACACCTTACCATACGGACCGGTCCTGCTCACCTCTGACGCTGCCACACTGTAGAGGAAGGAAAGAGGAAATATTTAGGACTTCCAACTCTTTTTCTTCCCGTTAGCTCGCCCTCGAACCCATTTCTCAGTTCACCGCGCTTTGCGGCTGCATGTGTGCGGCAGCTCCGAGGTGTGGATCATATTCGACTTCTTCAATTTTACGCTGAATTAGGCGCTCTGGTTTCAAAGGAGTGCTGCCACAGAGATTGCGGGATAACGTTACTTTGGTGCGTTTTTGGCCGAGTCAGTTAAACCCATAGAAAGTGCTCACAGTGTCTGGCTACGTAGTTATAATGTGTGTAAACCGACAAAATTAAAATACAACACATACTTTGAAATGAAGGACAAATGTTTTACCCCATAGAGAAGCATAGCCATGTTAAAGGTTATATTATGCTAGGGCTGCACAATTAATCGAATCAAAAAAGGAATAACATTTTTGAAGTGCAGTCATTTCCTTCACAAACAACAAAATATCCTGTTTTATTCTACATAAAAACTGCAGTTTAGATCTGTTAAAACATTGTCACTGAAAGCGTCCAACATGTGACTAAAAACGACAAAAACATGACTTAAAGGAACAAAAAGTGACAAAAACACCTCTAAATGCGACAAAAGAGTCCTTAAACGACAAAAATGTTGCTAAAAGTGACAAAACGCTACAAAAATGTGCCTAAAAGCGACAAATATGCGACTAAAAGCAGGGGGGGAAAATCTGAAACACATGATTCTTTTATTCATATTCTTATTTGTCTTTTTATCAATTCTCCTGGATGTGTTTAAAATTTGAATTCCATTATAAAAACATAAATCGCAAATACTGGTCAGAAATATCACAATTTGATATTTTTCCCACATATGTTCTCTCTATATTATGCTTTAGGTGTCTGATAATTACAAGATAAGTAGATCATCATTTCACATTTGGATTTAAAATGGCTTAATGATATAGAAACAGGTCCAGTGACTTCCTGTTCAAAACAGCAGAAGTGGTAAGCCCCGCCTCTTCATGGTAACGTTTCAAAAATAAAAACATGTACATGACAAACCACTGCTTGTTACGTGGAGTCTTCAACCAATTAAAAAGTAAATGATGAAGTGTTCATCTCATGTGTCTGTGTCTGTCACATGTGACAGTGACATCCACCTGCAGCTCACTGTTCACTGCTGATCTTTAAGGATTTATTCATTTTAGTGTGACTCTGTAAAACATTTTACTTATTTTGAATTGGACATGAAACAGCTTATATCTAAAAGGCAAATTCACAAATGTTCAACCTGATAATTTCTTTTAATGACTAGACCAAAGAACTCACCGTATAACAAGAATCTGCACATGAACACATCCTATTACGGTTATTGCAGTAACTCATCACAGTTGATGTTGTGTGAAGTGGGAGTTATAGTTCACAGGAAAAAATGTTCAAGTCGGAGGTGGAAAAATATCCCAGTCATCAGTTGCCTGGAACACACTATAAATACAAGGATTAGGGCGGAGAAAACAAGGCTTTTCAGAGCAGTGGCGGACTTACCATAGGCAACAGGTCACAGTTGCCTTGGGCCCCCGACCTGAAGGGGCCCTTCCCGATCATCATAGACTCAAGGTTTTGCTATTCTCTCACTGAAAGTATATATTTAAATAAGAAAAAATAGTCTGGGATTTATTAATTCTGCTCCAGCCTCCCCTCCTCCATGAAAAGCTAAATAGTAAATTTAATATAACATTTTAAAATGGGGCCTGTACTTAATTTTGCCTTGGGCCCCCAAATTCCTAGGTCTGCCACTGTTTGAGAGCACTCGAGCGTTAGTCACAGGACAATACAGAATTAATCAATCAAAATACAACTTTGAGTAAACAATGATGAGGAAATACTGTCACAACAAGGTCAAAAGCTCTTTAAAGTTGATTTTGCACAATATGTCTCCTTTAAGACAGTTTGGCCGGTCCACACGTCCTCTCAGATATCAGCTCCATTCAGCTTTTTGCCTGCGTCCTGGAGGGCACCAGGGGCATCTCTTTACCCCGCTTTTGCTGACTTTGTGCTGATTCAATAAAAGGGCAACTTCAAAGTTATCAGCCCTCAAAGTCTGCACAACCCCTTAAAACCAGACAGTTTTGTTTGTTTGTGTGCGATCAGCTTCTATTGGCCGTCCTAAATCTGTCCTCAACTGTGAACATCAACATAAATTCTGCTTTCCAGATACAAACAATACCCTGACGGTGTGAAGTGGGGCTTTTTTGAAACGAAAGAAGAACGAAAAAGCATCTGTGACAATGTGTTGGCTAAAAATACTCTTTGTTCTTAGTCTGATATGACAGCTTCTACCTCCAAAGTCAAGAGGCAGGAGTAAAAATAGTGCCACGTCTATATATATTTCGTTATGACTTATTCAGATGATCCCTTTTTGAGGAGGTAAGACTCTCTCCGTGCTCGGCTGGCTTCGAGTACTGTACACGGCCAGATGGAAGGAGCAGCAGACAAACACACACAAACATCCACATCAAACTTGCATGTCCTTCACCTCTTATTGCATTTGTGAGAGTGTGAGGGCTGGAGCTCTTAAATGGGACAATTATAGACTGAAGCCATGGCATATTAGCATTGTTCAGTGCATAAGAAAAATAAATACATTTAAAGATATCAATTCGAAACTTCTCCTGTCGTTTACTCACAAAAATGTAAGAAAAATGTATTACAAGTCACGTTATCTATTAGAAATAAGGCGTTTTATGTGTAAAAACAGCCAAAATTGCACATATTTGAGACATTTAAATCTGAAAATGGATAGAACCACGTTTGAATATCTTGGGTCATTTTTTACACATATATCAGGGAATTTTGGATTTCTTATTTAGTTTTTGAGTAAATTAGATCTGACTGAAAATTGGCCTAATAATTCAAATTTAGCCTCATTTTTTTTTAAACTTAAATCTTTAATGAGTCGGGCTTAGAATTAGATATTAACGAATCCTGTCATCAAAAAAGTACAAGATTGGTGTGTGTAGGAGCTACTTTAAGGCCTAGTCCTCGTGTCACAATGTATGTGTGATTTTTCCTTCTCTAATTTGTGTTAAAGGTTCTCTTATCTCTGTGAAACAAAAGCTGTTTTAATTAACTGTTATGTTTTAACAGTTTAATGTAATGCAACTCAATGTGAAAGTATTTGTATTCAGAATACAGTATTCTGATTAATAGACGTTACAAAATACATTTTGGTGTTCAGTATTCTCTCACTAACTACATCAAAGTATTCTTAAAGGGGGCATATGCAAATCAACTTTAATGAGCTTTTAACCACCTCATCATTTGTGTACTCAAAGTTGTTTTGATTGATTCCTGCATGTTTGTGTTCTCTATTGTCCAGCACCTGAGGATCGAGTGCTCAGACCTGTCCTGTTTTCCCCCACCCCCTATCCCCGCCCACATCTCCATACTTAGGTGGTTATTTGAATTACTGGCATATAGGTTTTGAAAATGTAGAGTTTTTTCAATAAAACAATAACAAACAATCGTAGAAAGGGTTTCAGAGGTTGTCATCCGGACGCCGTTTAAAGATCGATCTTTAAACGGCGTCCGGATGACAACCTCTGAAACCCTTTCTACGATGGACCACACCTGGACGAATGAGGGTTTACATCGACGAATAACAAACAATAATAAACACTTTTCAAAGATAAAATATGTAAATGACAATGTGCTGTTTGTTACAGTGAAATGTCACAATGAAGAGGCGGAGCTTATGCGTTCTGCTGTTTTAAACAGGAAGTCAAGAGATCTGTTTCTATTACTTTTAGATCAAAACTGTGGTTTATAATCAACAAAAATGTAAAGTGATGATCTACTTATGTTATAGTTCAGTACTAAGTAAGATGTATGTCTCTTTAACACTGACATCACACATCATTCAGTGAATTCAAAGAAGCCCAATATCTTGAGGTGAGAAAGAGGCTGTTCTATAAATAACCACTTCACTAAAAATGATCACAGGTTGTGTTGTTGTGTTGTGACAGTGGATGAAGACTGATCTAAAATGAGTTGCATTCTGACAGTATTACTGACATGACACACATGTGCAGTGCTGTCAGGGCTCCTCGCTGTAATTGTATAGTTTTATATGTTGTTTTGGACATTATATGAATGACATTCACAATACACAATACATTTCTTCAAACAATGATCAAAATAAATATTTCAGGCTGTCCCTTTGACACAATACTGTAAACAAACACATTAAATAGTGTAACATTTAACCTTTCATTATAACATCCATTTAAAACCAATTTGGCGCTGATTCAAACAAAATATATTTTTCCTGAATTTGTCCAGTTGAGTATTTTTCCCACACTCATGTTGTCGTTTGTGGAACTGTGTTTGGGTGGCTTTGGCCCCGAACGAACAGCTCTCAAAACATCAGGCCCCTGGATTATTAATATTTAGTATTTGCACATCCTGCCATCGATTATTCTCCAGAATAGGATGAGATTTTGTCACTGGCTGAAAAAAAACATGATGTTTATTTATAAAAAACAAGGGCGTCAGTCAGGGACATTATTTGTGGCCCAGGGTTGACCTTTGACCCGTGTGATGATGATGATAATGATGTCATGGGACGTGTACAGTAGAGAGGCGATGTGTGCCTTTTCCACCCCCGTCCTCCTGATGCCTGAGCTGCAGGCGAGTGAACGGGTCAGACCTGAGGCCTCTGGAACTCATTAAATCCACTTTATTGAAGAGGGATTTCTTAATGAGGAGAGCCTCGCTGCCTTTGAGACAATGAACAATCCACCACAACTGAGAAACGACTGAGAAACTGTCCCCATCTGACTGTTGTGAGTCCGATTATAGCTGCGCTGCCTCCAAACACTGCCTCTGTCAGTCTCTGCCACCCTGAGCTGGATCCTGATGAGCCGTGACAGAGAGCAGAACATATTACACATGAAACGGGACGCTTTTAGACCACAACTGTTTACCATCTGCTCAACGTAGCACATAAATACAGAGGTCAAATCAAATCAAATCAATTTATTTTTATAATGCCCAAAATCACAACAACAGTTGCCTCGATGGGCCACAGGTAAAAGCAGTTCAGATAACTGTCCCAGAATGCCCCTGTCCTTTGACCCTCCTTGTGGCGAGGAAAAACTACAAAAAACCCCATGGGAAAAAGTAGAAACCTCGGGAGAACCACAGTGAAGGAGATCCTACTCCCACGGGCGGACAGGCTGCAGATGAACTAGGACTGGCGCATCCACTTGGACTGTGGAGCCAGAACCACTCAAGAGAGGTGGCTTTAAAGAGTTCCTCCAGGCGGACGAGGAGCAGTCCACCAGTGTAGAAGATCCTCCAGCAGGAGATGAGGAACAGTTCATCTAAAGTAGAAGAGTTCGTCCAGGCAGGCGAGTGTGGCTAATCCAGCTGTCCCAGGCGGGTGGCGCATAGATCGTCCAGACAGGTGGGGGTGGGGGTCGTCACTGGAGCAGCCGCGCGGTGCCTGAAACAGTCTCCACTCCCGGGGAAGTGGAGAGAAAGAAGAAACATGTGAACAGCAATGAACAGACTACAGTTGAAGTAATATTAAATATTGTTGATAGGTAAAGTAGGAAGAACCAGAGGATAGTGTTCAAGCTGCCATACTTCCCCAGCAGAATTGCTCCAAGGGCAGCGTAGCTAAAACTGTAGGTTTTATTTCTGTTCCTAACTGGCCTGACCATAAGCTATTTCAAGAGGAGCGTTTTTGAGCCTGGTCTTAAATGTAGAGACTGTGTCGGCCTCTTTTACATGAACAGGGAGCTGGTTCCATAACACAGGAGCTTGGTAGCTAAATGCTCGACCTCCTACTGTGCTTTTAGAGACTCTGGGGGACTAACAATAGTCCAGCATTTTGAGAACGAAGAGCTCTGTTTGGATGATGCGCTTTACTATTGCATCTTTGAGGTAGGATGGGGCCATATTGTTTAAAGCTTTATAAGTCAGGAGGAGGATTTTAAATTTGATTCTAAACTCAACAGGAAGCCAGTGAAGAGACTCTAACACTGGTGAAATATGATCTCTTTTTCTAGTACCTGTTAATAATCTTGCTGCTGCATTTTTGAACCAGTTGAAAGCTTCTTATAGAGCTTTTAGGACCACGCTATAAGCAGAAGCGTTACAATAGTCTAATCTGGATGTGACAAATGCATGGATGAGTTTTTAGGCATCATCTCTGGGCAGGATTTTCTAATTTTGGTTATGTTACGCCAAATGAAAGTAGGCTGTTTTACAGGCTTGATTTATATGTGCTTTGAGCGAGAGATCTTGGTCAAATAGGACCCCAAGGTTTCTTACAGTAGAGCTGGGGGCTACAGTGATATTGTCCAGAGAAACTATCTGGTCAGATAAAGAGTCTATAGGAGTGCTTAGGGCCCAGCAGAATGACCTCCGGTTTTTCAGGGTTAAGGAGCAGATAATTAAGAGTCATCAAGTTTTTATGTCTTTCACTTGCAGGCACTAAGTCTGTCTACTTGATGGGTCTGATCAGGTTTCATTGATAGATACAGCTGAGTGTCATCTGCATAGCAGTGGAAGTTAATGCCATGCTTTCTGATGATCATACCTAAGGGCAGCATATAAAGTGTGAACAGAACTGGACCAGTACTGAACCCTGCGGCACACGTGGGTTACTTTAGAACATGGGGAAGATCTCTGGTTTACATTAACAAACTGGTACCTATCAGATAGATAGGATTTAAACCAGCTAAGAGGCGGTTCCACTGACACCTACATCACATTCTAACCTCTGCAGTAGAATGTTGTGGTCGATGGTATCAAGCAGCTGCGCTGAGGTCAACAGAACCAGGATTGAGACCTGTCCATCATCAGCAGCTAATAACAGATCATTTGTGACTTTAACTAGTGCAGTTTCAGTGCTGTGGTATGCACGGAACCCTGACTGAAAAACTTCAAATAAATTATTGTCCTGCAGGTGGCGACAAAGCTGTTTAATCACAATTCTTTCAAAGGATTTTAGAGACAAAGGGCAGATTAGAAATAGGTCTATAGTTTGCCAGTATGTCAGGTCTAGATTAGGCTTTTCAAAGTGGTTTTAACCACTGCATATTTGAAGGACTGAGGGACATAACCGCTTTCTAGTGAAGTATTTATTATATTAAGAATGGGATTTATAATTAGGGAGAATTTCTTTGAGAGTCTACTTGGGATTGGGTCTAAAATACAAGTTGATGTTTTGGAGGACATAATGACTGAAGTTATCTCTGCCTGATCAACAGCAGTGAACCTATCTAGTATTACTGAAGGATTTGTATGGGACACTAGCTTTGCAGTCTGGGCTTGCTCAGTACTGATAGTGGGGAGTAATTGCATTTAGTTTATCTCTAATAGTTGTGATTTTGCTGCTAAAGAATAGAAGAAAGTCATTGCAGCTTAGAGTAGCTGGTATTGAGGGTTCTACTGCGCTGTGACAGTTTGTCAGCCTGGCTACAGTGCTGAAGAGAAATCTAGAGTTATTTTTATTTACTTCTATTAAATTTGAATAATATCTGGTTTGAGCCTTACATGAGCCTGCTTATAAGACAGAAGGCAAGTTTTCCATTCTTTTAGGGATTCTTCTGTGTGGGGCGGCGTAAGGATCTCTCTAGTTTTCTTACCCTTTGTTTGTGAAGCGTGGTTCTTCATTGTACCAGGGGAGGCTCGTTTTGGCCTGATTACTTTCTGTTTAAGTGGAGCTGCAACATCAAGAGCAGATTTTAGAGAGTTGACCATTGAGTCAACAGAGTTATCAATAGCACTGGGACTGGCGCTGTTAACGACAGGATCACATGACGTAATATTAAATATTGGTTCTATTATTTCTCTGAACTTTAAAATAGATTTTTCAGATATTGTCCTTTTCATTATAGTTTTAGTCTGAGGAGCTGGATAGTCATTAAGAATAAACTGAAAGGTAATTAGGAAGTGATCTGACATTATTGGGTTTTGGGGGAAGACATTTAGGTCACTAATCTCTATTACATAAGTTAGAACCAGGTCCAGAGTGTGCTGGTGACTGTGGGTTGGTTTATTTACATTTTGAGTGAAACCAATGCTATCTAATAAAGCGCTAAAGGCATTACTGAGGCAATTATTTTCATTCACATGAATGTTGAAATCCCCAACCACCACAATATTTTCCCAGTCTAATACTAAATTTGATAGGAAGTCAAAGAATTCTGTTAAGAACAGCGAGTAAGGACCGGGAGGTCGATAGATTATTATGAGCAAAACAGCTTTTTGGTTTTTCCAGGTATACAATCATTCTGCTGTTTATGCCTGGATTACGCCTTTTGTTGTAATTTATTGGATTTCCATATGTCGCTCACAGAATTTAATAATTCCACTGATGAGTTTCATAATTGTTGTATCTGGTTCAATAGTTTAATTGCAGAAAGTGTTTGACCTATGAAGGACCCTGAGTGCCACGTTAAATAGGATGAACCTTTTATTATAAGGCTCTTTAAAACTACTTTATCCTTTTCAGAAAACCATATGCAATTTGTGCTACCTCTTGTGCTTAACCTCTGATTGGCTTCTATGGATCCTCTGCCTGATGTCAAGCAAGTGCTGTGGACTGTAAAGGATAAAGAAAACATCCTACAACAGTCCACATCTTTACATGACAAGCTGTTATAAACTACTGTAAAAACACATCTGCGCAGACTAAACCTGCATGTTTTGACCCTTCCATACAATGAATAATATTATCACAGAGTCCACTGGCTGTGACCTGCAGTTCTGGAGTGTCAGTCAAACTCTGGTTTATGTACGGAGCGGTCTGGAGCTGTGACCCGGCTCCATTGTGTCCTGAGGCCGGACCCCGACCAGCAGCGACCGCAGACGCTGGAGGTGAGGACCCTCGGGTCAAACACCATGACATCACACCGTCGTCACGCTCCAGAGACAGGAAGTGACACATGCACTCGCAATCAGAAAGAATGTGAAACAAAGCAAGTGGAATACCCTGACTTATGAAACCTATTTAAACATCAGGAATAAAGTACTAGAATTAAAAATATCATCAAGACATTTAACAAATTTAAAAGGTACAAACACAATTATTAGGAAGTCACTAATGAGTCCAAACACAATTGTCCCAAGAGGGAAATCATTTTTGAATGTTTATCTAACTTTAATCAAATGTTAAAAAAAAAAAAAGCCTAGTCATTCTACATTTCAAACAAAACTTAAGAGATTCATTTCAAAACACTGCATGATCGCCTAAATCAATAATATAGTATTCTGCAACAATTGTACGTTCTGATAAAGAAATTGAAAACGTGTATAATTTCTTTAATTTATGTCCAAACGCTGTTAAGCTCTTGTAATTATTCACTAATTTATTTTTCTCTTTATGGAGCTCAACATTTTCTCCATTCGGATTCATAAATATAATAAAAAGTTTGAAAGCTCGGAGATAATCAACTCTGTGAAATATAAACTAAAGCTATGTTTTTTTGGGACTGAAAACAACTGTGTGGACTTTAGTGACACAGAACTGCCTTTAAACTCCAAATATAATTTTTTTTCTGTATCACTATGACAAAAATGAATGAGAATTTTACTTCCGAAACAGCGACAAATTTCGAAGTTGGAGGGACTGAGTCTGTGTGATTCCCCAGGAAAAATATTCTGCATTTTTCATATTGTTACTAGCCTTTAAACATGCTCTTGAGTGCCTTAAATTTGCCATCTCAAAAAAATTCATTATGAACTAAATGAAAGGAAATGAGACTTACCCAGTGACAGCAGATGACGCCTAGCATTGTACACAATTTAGTTATGTGTATCTGGCGATGATTTAAGGACTAGAAACAGAAAAAAAGCGCAGGATTCTCAGATAAGTGACGTATGAAATCATCACCGCTCAAGGAGTTCAGCAGGACGTGCTATTGACGGTCGGAGGGAGAGGATTTTCTGACAAACATTCCTCAAAACAACATGAAAGCTGCTAAATGCAACTATGTTTTTGCTGACATGGTTAAAAGCTCAAAGCAGAACATGTGTCCTTTAAATTGCGTCAAATTTAAATCTGCGCGTGACTTGTGACTTATGTTCAAAATAAATTCATTCAATATTACCTACACGGCTACAACTGACAGTGCACATTTTAGCCATTTTAGGTGTTTTGTTATTTTCTGTGACGGAATACTAATGTCCTCTTACAATGAAAAAATAAAATAAAATAATAAATATGGAATGAAATTAAGTTTGTTTTCAATTACATCATCGACTTATATCACATTTTAATAATCCATTGCATATCTTGGAAGCTGATACTTTCTGAGCTCATTCTGATGTACGTTCTCTCATCTTTAATTAAATGGGCTTTTGTAATGATTTCATTTAACTTTAATTCGCCGGCGAACCAAAGGCGACGCTCGAGCAGATGTTTAAGTTTGTTTATTGTAGGTGATCTGTGCTGCGAGGGTTAATACTTTCTCATGCGGCCGCAGCGTTCTTCCCACAAGTGAAAAACCACAACCGTCTGCGCCCGACACAAACATCACATCCACGTCTGAGGAGCCGGTCGGAGCAGGTGGAGAGGAGCTTCAGAGGGACGGGACCTTAACGCGCTCTGACCCAGTTGTGTCTGTGTCTCTGCCAGATGGATTCGCCTCCACTTTTTGGTTAAACTCGAGATGAGATTCGAACAGTTTGCTGGATTATCTGTCTTCGTGTAACGCATCCTGTCGCTGCTGTGTCCTCAGAAGTGCTGATGTGTCGTCAGTTGTTCTGGATGTCCATTCCACAAAATACTGACACTCGTGAATCCAGGACAAAATATAAACAATCAGCTTTATATTAATTTAGACAGAAAAATTGCGTACATAATTGAATAATTGTTGAGATATCAGAGCAGGTGGAAGAAATACTCAATTGTGTAAAGTAAAAATCAACTTAAGTAAAAGTATTGACGTGTGTGTTTTCAATGTCAATGACTATTATGGGACACATATTCTGCTACAGTGACATTTTTGAATTTTAACCATGTTCTAACACTGTTCTGTCATCAAAAACGTACCTGAAGTTGTATTTAGCTTTGTTTTGAGGAATGCTGGTGAGAAAATCCTTTCCCTCTGACCGCCCAAAACACTTTTAGACTTTCATTATTTGTTCTGAGCATTTCTGCCTCTAAACACAATGACTGCTACTACAGACCTGATCATTACATGTCGCAGTCCCTTAAAGTTATAACATAACTATAATAACTAAATTGTGTGAGTGCTAAATGCCATCTACTGGCTGCATTCACTCGTAAGTGCAAGGGCAAAGTGCAGAGAAACATTTAGTCCACAAAAACTTTTCTTTTGTTTCAAAACATGAGATGGCAAATTTAAAGCACTCAAGAGCATATTTAAAGGCTGATAACAATATGAAAAATGCACAGTAATTTTCATTTAAAGTCTCTATGATATGGCTTATGATGGATAGCACCTGTGGTAATTATTTATAGTTTTAGATCAGGACAGTGCTGATGTTTAAAGGTTTTATTAGGTTTTTCCATATGTCGCTCAAAGAATTTAATAATTCCACTGATGATGGCAAAAATACTGCTGCTATTTGCAGAAAAACATCCACATGCAGGCTATCCGTGGGTTTCCAAGTGATGGATGAAAATCTAGCACCGTTACCATAGCGATCAACAATTCAAAACAAAATATTAGATCTTTTGAATGGGCAACAGTCCTTAGAATGGGATTATTAAGTGTGACGTACATGCAGTGTATTCCTCACTTCTGGGGGGCTGAGCTGTATTTCACCGCTGATTTAGTTTTGTTTTTGACACTACGCCACAGTCTGGGCTTAGTTTTTGTTCAAATATCAGCAATCAATACAAACAGGACAGAGAAGCTGTTGCTTTCATTGATTTCTGTGGGATAAGAATAAAGAAAGAAGTGGCTTGGATTGATAAAGTGAGTTTATGTTCAGATAACAGCTGCTTTGCTTGTGGTCCTGTTATAAACTTGTTTTACACTTGAACAAAGGCCTGGATAGAGAAGTGCTGTAAATATCGTATTGGTCAATTATATAAAAGCGTACCTTTAAAGGTGCATTATGACGTAGTTAGCGACTGTTTCGTTACTAAAAACATGAAAACCAGAGCTAGTTCATCTTAAACTGTTTGCAGGGCTCCAAGGTCTTGCTAATTCACCTACTTCAGTTTAACCATATTATCCAAATGATTCACTCCAATGATTTTGTAAGCGCTTTCCATAACTTTCAGAGCAGAGTTACAGTAAAACAGAACAGAATAAATAAAAATACATACAAATTAAAAAAAAAAATATTAAAATAAAATAAAATCATAAAGGCACATTAATTAATTAATCAATAGATTAGAATAGGTATTTACTTTATTATTTACGTATCTATTTTTTAAAATTATTATTATTGCTGGGAAGACCGGTGTTGCTTTTTGTAATTATTTGTTTTTAATTGTTATTGTAATGGGGATTCTGTCAAGTTATTTTGTGTGGGACCTTTGTTTGTGTCTGAGTGTTTGTTTTTTGTTATGTGATTGTATTGTTTTGATTGTGTATTCTTATATTAATAATAAAAAAAAAAAAAAGCTAACAACAACTAGCATGCTAACGGCACACTTCTGTATTTTTGTTTGTTTGCTTTTCGGACAATAAAACACTCTTTAATTAGACGCAAACGGCACACAGTGGTCTCACAGAGCTGCTTTTACGATATATCTGTTCTGGAACAACACAGATTTTACTTTATTACATGAAAAACGATCAGCGACAGACGCAAAGGACCCGGAAGTGAAAATATGCCGTTTGAGACGTCATCACTCAACAATCCCATACAGTCTACATGGGTGTTTTACCTTCCTGTAATGCAATAATTGGAGGACATTTCCCATTCAAAAGAAATCGCCTAATATTTTTTTTATTGTTAATCGCTACGGCAACAGTCCTTGATTCCTATCATTCTGAAACTCACGCATAAACAGGAAGCCCAATCCCACAAATAGCTCGGGGATTTGTGAATGAAACCGCGCTTGCTCCTTTCATTAATACTAAATGACGACGTGGTGACACAGGAAAGTGGGCAGGCGCCGTGTGTGTGTCACCTTCTGTTTCAGGGGAAAGGTAGAGACAATGAGACCGACCGGTGCCTCTGCTCGGGCCTGAGTCAACCCTCCCGGCAGACACGCCACTCACACAAACCGGCCGGTGTCCCCGCTGGGAGTTGGGCGGGCACTTCTGAGGTACGGGCCCTTTCGGTGAGCGCGCGATCATAAACACTGATAATGTCCAGGGAAAAGACTGTGTGATGCCGTATATAAAAACGTACGTGACAGCCGAGGAAAGGGAGCAGGCGAATAAGCTTTGTGACTGTTCTGTTTGGTGGAATAACCCCGTCGGTCATACTGTATTCCCTGTTTGGTGCTGTTGTCCCTTTTGTTTGTCAGTAAACATATCCATTTCTGTGATTCTGGGCTGCGCCATGTGAAGATTGTTATGTCAGAGGAGCAGTTCACGGCCTGAAGTCAAACACGTTCAAGAGGGCAGAGGACTAGGGTTGCATGGGTGAAATGGACAAAAATCACAACTTTTTTGGAGTGTTTAGATAAGAATATTCAGTCGATATCATGTCAATCCACCAGAAAATGTGTTAAAACATGTCTTTCGTCGCAGTAGTTGAGGTTTGATCATCAGACACATGTGAAATGTTTGTCAAATGAATCGTAAAAAGTGCAGAAATATCACCGTAAACCAATATTTTAAAGTTTAAAACATAGCTTTCTTCATTTCTTTTTGTATCGACATTCAAATTTTACATAAGTTCGAAGCAACATTCAAGATATGACCTAAATGTTAATATATTGTCAACTTCTAGTTCAGACTGTGATTGAAACACATCAGTTTGAATTAAAACTTTTTCCACCTGTAAACTAAAATGATAAATTAAAACATAGAAAGTGGTCATCTGGACAATATTTTTGAAATCTAGGCGTTTAGACTTCTATCCACAAGTCATTTTCAATCTGAAGGTACATGCATGAGGAGATGGACTTTCTTGTATTTGAGCACATTAGTTTGAATTATAACTATTTTAACACATAAACTAAAATGAAAATAATTTATTACAAACATGGAAGAAAAGGAAGTCATCTGGACATTGTTTTTTTAATTCAAGATGTTTGTCATCTAGAAGTCATTTTCAATCTGAAGGTACTGGTCTGAGGAGCCAGACTCTGCACCGCCCTGGGCTCGATTAGCCCTGCTCTGACTCTGATGAGCCTTTGTTTATCTGGCATTATGGGTCGTTCTAACCCTATTGTTCTATGCCCAGACAGAAGACAGAAAACAAGAGCCCAGGCCAAGATAAATACTCAGGTCAGTAACTTCAGATTGAAAATGTCTTGTGAATGGCAGTCAAAATGTCTCGATTTCACAAAGTGTCCAGATGACCACCTTTGAAACCTTTGATTACAACGACTTGAATTAAAACATGTCACAATAATTATCAGTGTTGATGACAAATGCACAACAACCACAAACGCCTCAAAGAACAAAAGTAACACGTGGGACGTCACCAGGTGATGTAAGTTTAGTGTCTTCTGGATCAGAGTCATGTGAGGGCAGCGGTGGAAGTGGAAGTAGAAAATACAAGGTTTCTCAAAAAAGAAACAGCAATAAAACAGCGTTGTTAAATATTGAAGCAGAGCTGGAGTATAAAAGGAGATTGATTCACTGTTACGTTAACAGCTGAGACCTCTGATCTTTTAGAAAACAACATCAACTGCTAACTTACAGCAATAAATAATAGATTGTTTTGCTCAGTTGATAAAATGGAAGGGACAAATAGAGTTATTGGGCAAATTTGAGGTAACTGGACCGGTTAGCGCTCTCGCCTCACAGCAAGAAGGTCCCCTGTAAACACAGTGAAGATTTATATATAAGAATTATAATTAAATTCTGCTAAAAAGATGTACTATTTTTATCACAGAAATATATGAGAATACCTTTATTTTGTGGAATTAAATAGCAACAATTAGTAATAATTTATAATACCTACACTTTTTAGACCTTAAAGATCACAAATAAAGAACAAATGCTTTAAGAAAGATTCAGGCTTAGTACTTAACTAATCCCCCAACACAGTGATTCTCAAACATCTAAGTACCACCTATGAAAATATTCGGCCTTCCAAGAACCACCAGGTCTAAACCAGGTCTGAAACAGGACTATTCTAGGTCTAAACGGGCTAAACAAGGTCTAAAGTAGGAGTAAACTATTGCTTTACACCAGGATTAATGCAAATGACAAAAATGTGGACTAAATTAAGATAAGAGATCCTTTATTTGTCCCACAATGGGGAAATTCCACTGTTGCAACACACAGTTTAGGACAGAAATGAATTAAATAGGCGCATGCAATAAAAATAGGATAAATAAACATGGTCATAAAAAATACAATATAAAGTATAAAGTGCACACTCTTATTTACAGTAAAAATGGTAGCTAAAGTGGCTTAAGTGTATTGTTATATACAGTAAGTGACTATGGTGAGGTAAAAGTCTATTAATAGTATGTTAAATTATATTGCACATGATTGTAGCGGGTGAATGGCACATGTTCAGGGCTAACAGTGTTCATTGTAAAGTCTGACAGCAGCAGGAAGGAAAGACCTGCGAAACCTCTCCTTCACACAGCGAGGGTGAATCAGTCTGTCACTGAAGCTGCTCTCCAGGGCAGACAGAGCGTCCTGCAGGGGGTGGGACTCATGGTCCAGCATAGACGTGAGTTTAGCCAGGACCCTTCTGTCCCCACCTCGCTTCACTGAGTCCAGAGCACAGCCCAGGACGGAGCTGGACTTCTTGATGACCTTGTCCAGCTTCTTCCTCTCCCTCTCTGTGATGCTGCTGCTCCAGCAGACCACACCGTACAGGACGGCTGATGCCACCACAGAGTCGTAGAAGGTCCTCAGGAGAGGCCCTGACACTCCAAAAGACCTGAGTCTCCTCAGGAGGTAGAGCCGACTCTGACTCTTCCTGTACAGTGCGTCTGTGTTATGAGTCCAGTCCAGTTTGTGGTTCAGATGAACACCCAGGTACTTGTATGAGTCCACTCTCAATGTCCCTTCCCTGGATGTTCACTGGTGAGGGGCAGTGGAGTGGCTCTCATGAAGTCCACCAGCATCTCCTTGGTCTTTCCCGCGTTGATGAGGAGGTGGTTCTGCTGACACCAGTCCACAAAGTCCCGCGTTACTCCTCTGTACTCTGGGCGCCATCGCCGTCCGTGATGAGTCCGATGATGGCAGAGTCGCCAGAGAACTTCTGCAGAACACAGCTGTCCGTGTTGTGTCTGAAGTCCGAGGTGTAGAGGGTGAAGAGGAAGGGCGCGAGGACAGTGCCCTGCGGCGCCCCCACACTGCAGGTCAGAGTGTTAGACACACAATCCCGGCTCTCACAAACTGGGGTCTGTTCGTGAGGTAGTCCAGGATCCACTCTGCCAGGCCACAGTCCACACCAGCCGTCTCCAGCTTGTCCCTCAGCAGCAGTGGCTGGATGGTGTTGAAGGCGCTGGAGAAATCAAAGAACAGAATTCTCACAGCGCTGCCAGAGTTCTCGAGGTGAGAGAGAGCGGTGCAGCAGGAAGATGACGGCATCCTCCACTCCAATGCCAGGCCGGGTACGCAAACTGCAGCGGATCCATGGCTGAGCTCACGGTGGAGCCGGAGGTGGTCCAGACCAGCCTCTCCAGTGTCTTCATCAGATGGGACGTGAGAGCCACCGGCCTGAAGCTGCTGAGGTCTTTAGCTGGGCGGTGTCTTTGGCACTGGTGCCACACAGGAGGTCTTCCAAACCTGTGGTACCACCCTCAGCTTTAGGCTCATGTTGAAGACATGCTCCATAACTCCACACAGTTCATCTGCGCAGGACTTAAGGAGCCTGGAGCTGATGCCGTCTGGTCCTGCTGCCTTCCTGGTTTTAATCCTCCTCAGCTCTCTCTCCCACCTGTGCTGCTGTGAAGGACAGGGTGGGTGGGGTGACTGTGCGCTGGGGGGATTGGTGGTGAGCTGATGGACTGAAGCAGAGGTGTGAAGAGGATCGGGTGTGGGCCATTGTCCAGCCGTGGGGGTGTGGGTTTGCAGCTGTGCGGGGGGAGGGGTGGGTGATTGATCAAATCTCAGAAAGTGAGAATTCAGATCGTTAACCCACTGAAGGTCCCCCTCTGCCTGGACAGGGGGGGGGCTTGAAACCTGAGATGGTTTTCAGGCTCCTCCACACTCCCTGGATGTTCTGCTGCTGCAGCTGCTCTTCCATCTTCCTCCTGTAGCTGGCTTCCCCTTGCCTGATCTTCCTCCTCAGCTTCTTCTGCACAGTCCTCAGCTCCTCCTTGTTCCCTGACCTGAACGCTCTCTTCTTCTCCTTCAGCAGAGCCTTAATGTCACGGTTAATCCACGGCTTGTTGTTTGGAAAACACCGCACCGTCCGGGAGGGTACAGTGTTTTCATAACAAATTGACACTAAATTCAGCAAATAATTGAACTGCTAAGGAATCCACGTAGCACCTTATAAGCTTCAGTTATTCTTAGTAAAGTATTTATTCATTATGATTTAAGTGTTTGTTTATGCTTTATTAAAACATGAATAAGTGTAGTTATTATAAAAATGTGTTTCTTGTTGTATAAATTGTCCCAAACTTTTGAACGGAGTCTCCCAATGTGATGTTGTCATGTTCTGAAACTCTTCTGTACTATTTTTTCAGTATATTTTTCAACTTTTCTGCACAAACTGCTGCTTGATTCTGTTAAAAGTTTAATTTAAATTTACATCACGTTTTATCCCGCCGAACGGAAATAAAAAACCCTGTCACACGCACTTTAAGGCTCGTTGGTCGGCGTAGATTTGAAATGTGACAATGCATTTAAAGACTGAGCGGCCTTTGATGCAGATTAGTATCTTGACTCTTTGTGGAGCTTTGCAGACATGTGTGATCTATACGCACCCCAGTCGTCTCATGTTTGTCCCCACACACAGAAGAATGAACATGAGAACAGTCCAGACATCCTTTCTCCCAGAGCTCCTGCTTCTGTTCACGCTTCTCAGCACCAGCAGGAAGAGGAAACTGACTGTTCAATTGTGACAAGACAAAATCAGGCACCAAATTTGTTTTTTAAGCGGCAAAACTTTTTCTTTTCCCACAAAGCCATGCACAAAGACGACATCCACGCTGCAGTCGCTCCTCAGCCCCGCACAGCTCCAGACAATCACAAATGTGTGCAGAAAGTGTTTGGTGTTGCACTTTGTTCTGGGTTTGAAAGGTCAGACGCCAGGTGATGATTCTGGACGGGGATGTGAGCGCCGAGGACGGACAGGGACTTTACTGCTCCACTCAAGACAACAGTGGATTTGAAAGGAAAAGGCTGTAGTGCATTAGTCTCTCCCAACGTTAGAGAAAGAGAAGAAAGAAAGAAAGAAAGAAAGAAAGAAAGAAAGAAAGAAAGAAAGAAGATAGATAGATAGATAGATAGATAGATAAAAAAAATGATGGAAAAAGATAGAATGATAGACAGATAGAAAGAAAAAGACACAAAGAAAGATTAAAAGATAGAAAGAAAGAACTTCAGAAAGAAAGACAGAAAGAAAGAAAGAAAAAAGATAGAAAGAAAGAAAGGAAAATAAATAGAGAAAGTAGGAAAGATAGAAATTAAGTTAGAAAGATGAAGAATGGAAGATAGATAGATAGACGGACAGACAAAGAAAGATTAAAACAAAGAAAGTAAGAAAGACAGAAAGAAAGAGGAGAGAAGAAGAATAAAGAAAGAAACTACGCTAAGCTCACATTTACGCCCACATTTATCACTGATACAGACTTTGGATCACAGTTTAACTCATTACCTTTCTCTCCTTAAATATCAGGTTTCTGAGTCCAAGTATTGAGAAAATGAATTGTTGTGCACCAGTTGAAGTGTCCTAAATCTCCAACTGCCGTTAGCAAATAAGATAACAAAGCTCTGCACAGTTACAGCAACAACGGAGAAACTACTTTCAGTTTACATTTTGCCATATAGAGTTGATCTGAGCAAAACAAAAGCTCCTCGGACAAAAATGAGGAATAAGAAAAGCAAAGAAACATTTTATAAGTTGTGCTATAATTGTGCCACTGAAGCTGGAATGTTGAGGGACATTTTTCAAATAAAAGAAAGAAGGGCATGACCTCTGTTCTTGGATGTGTAAAGAGGTTTTAGCAGCCTGAAGGCATGGAGTCCAGGAAGAGGCAGCTCATTTTGAATTTTGACTCACACCTGATAAAAACATGACAATAATACACTAATGCAGTATGAAACACTGCAGAGGCGGATCTTCCCTGAGCGTTTTCGTAAACTAAAGCTCATGTTGTGGAATGTGGCTGAGGGACCCTGTGTCCAGCTGAACAGTCCAAAGATAAAAGATGTATTTTCTCAGCTGAACGGGTCAGTGCTCCACTCATGAGACCACAGCGGGACCTGGACCTCTGATCTGTCCAGGAACGGACAATTAGTTTCAAAATAAGACACTTTTATTCCTTAACGAAGTAAAAAAGTAGAAGTACCATTGTGTTATGGTAGTAGCTATATGAACTTTACTTTTACTTTATCATTTTTAGCGTGGATAATTTTTACTTTTACTTGAGAGCAGATATTTATACTTTCTACTCCGCCACATTTTTAACTGATTAGTAGAAACACGTACTTTTTAAACATGCTAAACAAAACAGACAAACAAAACAAATATTACCAGAGAGAGCAACAATTAAAGGTGCTGTACCTGATTTTTACTGTTTTGAAAAGTGAAAATAGTTTGTTCTAAAATCAGTCTTCACTAATATCAGAGTTAAGAGCAACAGTGCACTTCCTGCTTCTCTCATAGAATAAAACGTTCTTTAAATGAGAAAGAAAGTGCTGTGGTCTCATTTTCACCCAAATAGACGCTTTAACAATATATCTGTTATGGGGCAACACAGATTTTACTTTAGTACATGCAAATAATAGTACATATACTGTTTTCCCCGTTTCACAACAGTAAAAATCAGGTACGGAGCCTTTAAGACACACACAAACCAAAGTAAACATCTCATTTTGTCCAAAGAAAGTACTTTTCAGACAGTTTGAGGGTTTCTTTTTAGCACATTCATGGGGACATTCTGCCTAAAGGTAATGAGTTCAAGTCCTGGCTTTGAGTAAATAAAACTAAAATATAATTCACTCGAAAATTAAGAAATTGACTGTTCCTGTTGACCAAAAATCACCACAATTCTTCATCAAAATCACTACATTTAACTAAATCAGGCACTTGGAATTGTTTCAGGTTCTAAAAGAAGGTTAAACTGAATAGTATTTGAATGTAAAATGTTCTTTGTAGTCAGTTTTACATCCTAAAGAACGTTTGGGGGGATTCAATAGGAATGATTGGGGTACATGGGTGTGAGACAAGCTTAGGCAGTGAGATTAGGTGTCATTCTTACAGCGTGTTTGTAATAGATTGGTGCCCTTGTGCAGTTAATGATGCAAAACGCGATAAAATGGCAAAGGGAAGGCAATGTGGTTTGGAGAAATGGTTATTACATGTTCCAACCAACCTTGGATTTGATTAGGTCATGGTTAATGAAGTACAGGTAAATCTGGTGTTGTTCAAATGCATCTGAAAATGTAATCTTTGGTAAGATTAAGCACTCTTTTTGCACTTACTTTTTGCATTGTTCGCATTTAAAGTTTATACGACAGGTTGGTTGGTGTAATCCCTCATTCGTCCAGGAGTGTTCCATCGTACAAGAGGTTTCAAAGGTCGTCATTACTGGTTTGAAAATCAAAACGTTTCGACTTCCATCCACAAGTCATTCTCAATTAGTAGAACTAGTCTGAGAACTCTGACTTATATGCTTCTCTGATCTGTTAAAGCCCCGCCCACAGGGAGGACCCTGATAATGGCCTTGTTTGCTGGCTGTAGCTCCTCATTGCTGTTGAGTACCTGATTAGCATGTACAGTATATGCTCATGTTCCACCAGGAAGGAACAGTATAAACATTACGAAAACTGTCAAACTGGGGACAAAAAGAAAAATCTTAAATATAATCATTTAATTTTAGTGAACTGTGTGGTCTAACCTGTGATAATATCTCCTTCCTTCTTGAGTGTATCTTCAGCACAGCCTGATGGACAGTGTGTGTTCTGATGTTACACACTGACTGTCCCTGTTGTCAGAACAGCGAGGGGAGATATGTCTTTTCAGTATCGTGCTGCAACAGACTGGAGTTATTTACAGAAAGCTTTTAAACTCCAAAATCTTGTACCTATTGCTCCTTTTGACATCCTCTGAAAGACATGGAAATGCAATCATTGCCCTGTCACTGTTCCTAGACATGTAACAATATTATGTTGAAATGTTTTCTTTAAAGGTTGAGTTGTTGATGCCTCTTGACCAGGTCTCTGTCGTAAAAGAGTTCTGTGAGTCTCAATGGGACTTTCCTGGTTAAATAAAGGTTACTGAAGAAGAATATGTAAGTGTATATTCACAACAAATTTTAAACTTTGAATTTAAACTCTTGAAATGGAGGGATCGAAAATCTATGCATTGAATATTTAAAAGGTGAATTTTTCATTTAGAATATTTAAGTTGAGAACACAATGAAAATGTAGTTATTGGGTCTAGTCACTAATGGAAATTATCAGGTTGAAATTCTGTAAATTTGAAAGGTCCATGTAATCAGTGGGAAAAACTGGCTTTTGCCCTCGATCTAGAAGTATGACATCACCATATTCTAGAATCTGAAAGCCACTCATTTTATATTCAAACTCTGATGAAACAAATTATCAATAGTAAAACATAAGGATTCTTCCCCTTTTTATAGATTTGCATCATTTTCATTGACAGTAAAAGCTTAATACTTGTGAACATGACTTTATGGCTTTAAATCTATGTATTCTAATGTACAGGGTTTTAAAGGTGCAAAACAGTGCTATGATTGTGTGTGAAAGTCTATTACGTTTATTTGTAGAGCACAATTCGTACACAAGGCAATTCAAAGTGCTTTACACAACAGGAAAATTTGCATTAAAATCACAAAACATAGAGATACAGAACCATTCAAAAAACTTATAAACGCTTTAAAAGAGAAGAGTGCAGATAAATCTTTAACTAACGTCAGAGATGTACTTATGCATGCCTTCTTCTGTTTTATTCATTGTTGCATGTTGCACTTTACTGCTGAAGCAAGTTCCTCGTTTGTGAATTTTGGTCAATGACAATAAACCTTTTTCTGATTTCTGATTTCTGATCTGTGAACGCAGAACTCCTGCACATGTGTACATCACTCCTACGTGGCTTTAATAAGTAAAGTATCCTGCCCGGGGCTCTGTAGCATCTTCCCATCCTGAACATGTGAGGCGTATATTTAGAAGTGATGTGTAACCGTGGGGGTGTGCGTGGGGAGGTCCAACACCGGGAGCAATGACCTATGGGAAAACAACAACAGCACTGGAGTCACATGACCCACGCGGGAGCCCACACATTCATTTACATGCACAGGGCCAGGAGGAAACCCCTGCATGCAGACACAGCAGTGCGTGAGGCTGCGGGCATGCATAATTCACCCGCTTCAAACATGGATTCTCCTTTTCGATCCTATAACACACTTTTATGGCATTCAGAAATCTTCAGAGAGCGTCCAAAAATACTCTCTGTAGGTCTCTCCGCTTTGGAACACTTTGTACTCAATGAAACGCTGCAGTGTGTCGTGTCTTTCTCTCTTTCTTCGGGAGCAGGTGAACGATCACTCAGCGGGGGAAGCCCTCTCTGTTTTTAGCTCGGCACCATGCATACTTTATTCACTCGAACATTCAATAGTCACCTCCCACAGCTTTTGCATTATTCATATTCTAACATGAGAACAGTGGGAGAAGACACAAGGAATGAATACACCACGTCACCCTTTTGTCCTCATCCCTCGTGGACCGTTGTGACTCTGGTACAACACTGATAAGAACATAAAAATCTCCCTTCCGCTTTAGTCGCAAGTAAATCTCTCCATGAAGACGTCCAAACTGAACAGCGGCATGATACAGCTATAGATGCCAGAGAATAGTCAGTACCTGTTCTGTTTTGTCTACACAGAGAAGACATGTGTCCACCATAAAACGATCGATGTAGACAGATAGATAGACAGACAGACAGACAACATTCCAGAGGTCCATAACTATCTCCTTCCATGGTCAGCAGTGGCGGACTTAAGGATTCGGGGGCCCAAGACAAAGTGTAAGTACAGGTCCGTCCTCATCAAGTGTGATTTTCTGTCACGTCTCTTGAATTGTTCTTGAAAGGAAGCTTGTTTTCTTTTAACGTGTGGTGGCCGGAGGGGTTCATGAACCACTGGAAAATTGTAATTCACATGTGCAATAACTTACATGTTCTAAACAGCTTTAAACAGATGGGTTTGGGGTCCTTCCCTAAAAGAATGTTTCAGAAATCAGACTATATTTCCCCGTTGTTATTATTTTAACACATGTTCCAGCTGATTTAAATACCTTTGATTTGTATTCATTTATTTACTATTTAGCGCTACTGGGGAAACTAATACCCAGACTATTTTGTTGGTCTTTTTCTTGTTTAAAAGTACACTGCAGCACTTTATTGTGATATTGAGAAAAACTGTTTTAGAGCCTTGCGTCTATGATGGAAGGGCAGCTGACTGGGGGACCCTTCAGGTCGGGGGCCCAAGGCAAGTGTGGCCTGTTACCTAATGGGAAGTTTGAGACGTTTGTTTAATGTTTACATTTGTTTATCTTACGGTTAACATTAGCCAAATGGTTTACATACGAGTTAATTCAGCTGGAGCGCTTCGAGGTCGAACTTGTGTCTTTCAAATGGGGAATAACCGACTTCCCCGTTGCCTGGATCGGAGCATAACTTCTGTCCTTTGAACTGCACAAGCCATAAAAAAAATTCATCTAAAGCGCTTATTATCGACACGAAGCAGGTGTTTCAGTACTAAAACTTCATTATTCATAAACCAAGAAACACATTTTTTAATGACTCAACCATTTGTAGCGCTAAAAGACACCAGGGAGGGCATTGCTTTTTGCTCTCATGACTGTCCTCCCTCATGACTTTGCAGCCATTAACAGGTTGGAACGGGCCAGTTCCCACCATTACCGTGTGTTCTGGGTCTGTCCTACTCCCCTGGAACATTGCACTGAATCAGAGCAATCCAGACTGTTTTTGGCCTCATCTCACTTGATTTCAGAGCTATGTATTTGGGCCTCGAAACGCCTGCCATTGACACAATAAATGGATACCTTTGGAGTATGCTTTTGGCTACAGGGAAGAGGGCCATCACAAAGAAATGGATGACACAAAGTTTTGGATGATAATATGCTTAATCAGATTTTGAATTTCAAATACTGGGGAATTTTTTGAACTCTGAAAAAACATGTTTAATTTTTTTTTTTTTTTATTACAGTCGCTGAACTTTACAGTCTACATTTTCATTGTGATTTTCTCAGTTTATAAAGTTAAAATGAATAATGTATCTTTTAAATATTCAATGCATAGATTTTCAAGCCCTCAAATTCAACAGTTTAAATTCAGAGTGTAAAATCCACTGTGAAGTTATCAGCGCAAGGCATTAACAATCGATCCAAGAATCTTTGCATCTTGAATCTTTATGAAACTTTTACTCTCTGAATTTAAACTGCTGAATTTAAGAACTTGAAAACCTATGCACTGAATATTTAAAAGGTGAATACAATACAAAAGTAGAAAAATACAATGAAAACGTAGACTGCAATATTCTGTGACTGAAATTCAAGATGGAAAAATATCAAACAAACAAAAATCAAAAGTGAGAAAATCAAAATCTGATTAAACAAATTATCTGACATTATAATCGACATACGTAAAATGAACAAACAAAACAACAACAACAAAATCACATTCAGAATTAAATTGAAAATGGAGAAAAGACTTGGGACTAAATGGAACTTTTCTTGTCTTTTGTTGCTGTCTTTTTATTTCATCTCTAGTTTTCTCTCTGATCATGTTCTGCTTTCGTCTTTTTCATTCTGTGTTATAAACTTGAAAAACGTGCAAATGGACTCGTCTATCTCAACGACAATACTGCGCCGAGATCCTAAAACCGTCGAATCCTGTTTTCCAGCGTACGATGCCGTATGGGCCGTACGTCTTCCTTTTCACTCGGGATCGGACAGGAAGACCATTGCGGGTTGGAATTAGAATCGATCGAGCCTGGTTCTCCATGTGGCGGAGCAGCTGTGGCCTCCTGCTGCCGTCGTATATCTGCGTTACATCGTCATCGGGGAGCCGTCCCAGCGTAATTCACACACTGTCATTCCCGATTGAGAAAACGACAACATATGCATTTCATGTTAAGCGCATATTAGAAGACAGGGGCGGCGATCGTAACCTCCAGTAGCTGCTGCGTTATCAGCCTTTTCAAGTTTTACCGCAGGGAGAAAGAAAGCATAGCATTACGTGGGCAGAATATGTTTGAGCCTACAGGCCTGCCTATACATGATTATAATTAATGCTAATGATCAGCTTTGTAGCGGCAATTTCTGCGCCGTGGAAGGAGGGATTGCTTTGAAACACCATTTTATGCACTGACACTGAATTCCCATAAGCCTTTGACTGATTAAAGACAAATTGCTGCAGCTCAAGCTACTATACAGGACGCTGAACATAATGGAATCCAGTGGAGTGTTAATTAAAAGACGTGTTTTCTTGTTTTTCAGCCATTCCTCGAAGGCAAATGGAGAAAACCACACTTTGAGGAGGTGTAGAGGATTACAGACACTTATTAGTAAACAAATGTGCAAATATGGGCTGTTTAAGCACATATTGGAATAGATCAGGTACTTAAAAGAGTGTAGAGGTTAAACAGATGACAGCAGCATTCTGAATTTAAGCTGTGAGTGGCAAAAACGCATGAGAGTCAACGGTGAGTGATGACATTGTCTCTGTAAAAGCTCAACTGAAATGTGAAAGAGCTACTACAGTCTGATAACAAATGTAAAAGAAGAAAAACCACGTAAACAGTTGTAGAAAACCAGATAAACAACAGGAACACTGCAACTACGCTCACATTTATCACTGACACAGACTTTGGATCACACACAGTCCAGGGGGTGGCATTTTCGGGGCATTTGAAGCTCCCACCGTCTCCCCCTGCTGTCTCTGGGCTGAAATCCAGCTGCAACATTTGCCGACATCGACCCGAAGACAACTATAACCCTGGCTCTTTTTTAAAATTTGGCAACAGTGGTTTTGTATGTGATTGTACTTACTTATTGAAGTAAAAAAGAAGGGAAAAACAGAAGCTTTTGCATCTTTTCAGCAGTGTATTTTCACAAGAAAGCTACAGGGGAGCTCTGACGTTACTCATTTCTGCTTTAAATAAGATGTTTCGGAGTAAAGTGCTGAGGAAAATAATTATGCGATAATTGAATTGTTAATGGTGGATTGTTGAGTTTAGGTTTATGGTAAAGGGTAAGATTAGAAGAATGATTATGGTATGGTATGGTATGGAAAATTGTTTTTTACAATTTAAACAGCAACAACTTAAAAAATGTATTGCCTATGATTTCCCTCAGATCATCTTGTGCTATGAAATAAAAACAGTCGAAAATATAACAGTTTAGGCCAGTTTAACCTAGTTAGCTAACATGTCCCAAAATGCTTAATTTAACCAAATTAATTGTTCCGAAACCTAATTCTTAACTCAAGCCTTACCCTAATTGTGAAAAATATATTGTAAAAAACAAACATTTGCTATAGCCACTAATGCAAAGTGGCAGTTGTGTGGCATAACTGGGTTGGGGGGGAAAACGAAGCCCAACTATATAGCAATAATTACATTGAATTGTCCTAAATCTCCAACTGCCCTCAACAAACAAGCTAACTTAGCTCTGCACAATTGGAGCAATAATGGAGAAACTACTTTCACTTTTCATTTTGCCGTATAAAGTTAATTGTGCAAAAGAACAGCTCCACGGACAAAAAAAAAAGACAAAAAAAAGCAAAGAAACACATGAGTTTATGCTGCCTATAATTCTGCCCCTTCGATCAAAATGTTGTGGAGCATTTTTTTAATAAAAGAATGTCAGTGCATAACCTCTATATTGAGTATTTTGTGGTCACACATAGCTCTGGTTGCACATGCTCAGTGCGTCTGGTCTGGGGACAGCTCCGGATCACAGCAGGTGGGCCGGCGTTGGCAGCGTGAATCCTTGGCACAGAGAGAACCGCAGTGGGATTCTTCCTAGTCGTCATGCATGCGCCCACACAGCCAATCTGCCACTGGTACGAGACTGCATTTCCCACAATGCCTTGGCCAGGAGTTGAGAATGTGATCTGTAAATAGACTTGGCAGGTGCTGTACAGATTCAAACGATATTCACAACAATATCCATTTTAGAAAACCATTCCTTTTTGTCCACCATCTGATAAAAGGGAACTATCAAGCTGCTGGTTATGCATAAAAGAAAGCTATAACCCTCTTATCTCCAGTCATAACAACCAGTCTGGGATGATTGAAGTTTGTTCTCCAAACCCTAACCACTCTCCAAACTGCCCAGACTTCTTTCTTTTCAAGTCCTTAAATGTCTTTTAAGCGAAATTGTTTTTTGCTTTTAAAGAGAAAATGTCAAAACCCAACAAACTAGTGTTAATCAGTCCATTCTTCAGACACCAGCTTAACTCCTCCTTATATTTACCAAAGAAATACAAGGTTGGTAATAAAATCTGTTATTCCACTTAGCAGAACTTATTAACAATTAAAATTAGAGTAAATCCGGCATTAGAGTCCAAAACTACAAAAATCTCAGCTTCACAGACATTTGTTTAAACTCCAAAGGGTTCAGAAACAGCTTCAGTTTGAATTGGGGGTAATTTTAGTCAGACGTTTTAGGGAAAATCATCTGAAATGATAAGGGGTTTTAATAGCTGTGTAACGGTGGAGTGGTCCGAGCAGCAGCACATGTCAGAGCTGTGAAGTCAATTCTCAGAGCTGACCATTTGTCTCTGAATGTCCTCCATTACACTTTCCTGTCTAATAAAGTCCACAGGCCAAATAATAATAATAATGAAATGAAATAGTCAGTCCAAACATCTGATTTAAAATATTATATAATTTATTATTTATATTATTTTTGGTAATGTGTGCAAAGTAATAAGATGTTTGTTTAATTTTAAACAGTGATGAATTCCTCACTTTTAATTAGAAAAACAAAAACAAAAAGTCAAAGTGAAAATTTTGCCACATTTTAAAATTCAAAATCTGATTAAATAAATCCTCTTCCATATTTCTTGCCATTGTCAGTGAATAAAATACACAAACTAGAAACTTGCTTCGGTCATATGCAACCAACAATGAATAATAATAACAAAACATAAACTGTGATAAAATAAGGAATAAAAGTTACTCAAATAAATCAGAGGTGGACAATTCGGTATGATGTTTATAAAGATAACTGTTGAATTACTTGTTTATATCATTTTGTCCAGCTGCATTCCCGGTGGTTTGATCTGTGTCCTTCACAAAACAAACCTGAAATGACAAGGACCTTACACATTCTTTACACAGACAGCACCCATTTCAAAGGCTGACCCGTCTCTCACATCCAAAGTCCAACAGCCGCTGGCACATTCACCCAATAACAATATCTGTTATTAACTTATTATATATAGATGACCGATGGAAATATCTGTGGACAAGCAGAGAGGAATGATGCAGCAGTCTGCACTCACCAGAGTCACCTTGTAACTGGCACCAGCTCAGAGCAAAGGAAACAATGACACATGCACACAGACAACATTATTACAATATCTTCCAAATGTCATTTTATAACAGCAGTCTTCAAATAAATACTGAATGATTTAAAACAGGATCTTGTGTTTTTCTGACTTAATATGGTTGATTGGTTTCTTTCAGATTCTAGACTGTGATGACGTCAGACTTCCACATGGGGGGCAAGACAGTTTTTCCTATCGATTACACTGAACTTTGGTATAAGAATAGTCAATTCACAAAATTTCAATATGATAATTTCTGTTCATAACTAGACCCAAGGCCTTACTGCATTACAACCAAAAAACAGCATTTTAACTATAATTATTTTAACTCTCCCAGAGGAATTAAATATTATTGGCCGATAGAATGCTGTGATGTCATCTGAAACCTAGCAATAGAACCTGTGGTAAATAGTTGTCATAGTTTTACATCCGTGAAGTTGCAGTTTGTGAAAAAATTCTGAAAAATAAAAGCTAATAAAAAGTTAATAAAGTGCTAAGTCTGCAATTTACAGACGTATGACACATTTTTCACAGTTTAAACATTGATTCAACAAAATAAAGGCATTATCAGGTATTATTCATTGTCAATTCCTCATTATTGTGTAATTTATACAGATTCTGACCTTTCTTTACAGTTTGGTTGCTAGGTAACAGTTACTTCTATGTATTATCCCCCAGTTTGAGTCAGTACCAAACTTTCGTCAAAATGAAATCTGCACATGTCCAAATGCTTTTGCACAAGCGCATGAACCTTGGTTTCATATTACATGGCAAGACAACTGCATCTAATATGCTATATATGACTTTTAAACTTTAAACATGTTTAATTTATGATAAATAGGATTTCAAACTTTGTGAAAACACAACATTTAACTGTTAATAAGAAAACTGATCAAAGCAGGGAAACATCGAGGTCAGTGCAATATAGTGTAATATTTAACGTTTATATTGTGACTGTGGCAGGTTTGAGATTTTGTGTATTTATCAAAAAATAATTGTTGTGAAACTTTCTTGACAAACTCCATTTAACTTAAATGACAGGCGAACGAAGGCTACAACTGACATAAATCCCATAAATCTGGATTGTTCCTTCATCAAAAATGCAAAGAGTTTATCATAATTTCCTAAAACATAATGTAAAATACAATAATAAATGTGTTTGAAGCAGCTCTGATGTCACTCACATGTGTCTGAGGCTTTTCATTCTCCAAATCCATCTACATTTTTCATATTTTATGATATTCTGAGGTTAATCTCAGTTTCTCCAGTGAAATCACATTATGTTGCACTTCACTTTTCCGAATTTAGAATGTTTTTGTTTACAAACTCTTAAAGGGTCCATAGTCTGACCTGTTATATGCACTTTAAATAACTTTAAATATGCTCCACATAGACACTACGAGACTGTTGTGGCCTCGGGATCCAATACTAAAACCTCATTATTTAGCGTTCTTATCAGGCGCGCCATCGACAAGTAAATGTTTGTCTAACAAGAGTGGACTGCTTGGGACCAGAAAGAAAAGACAGGATGCAGAAAGCACTATAGGAAACACACGAGTACATCCGCAGCGCACTCCATTTCTGGTTATAAATTTAGACTATTATTATTTTCAACTGTTGACAACAACCAAAACACAGATCTTAACAAATGTGGCTGGTGATGCTGTTTGAATTGGGAGATAGAGGTATCCTATACATTCTTTGGGATTTTCAAAGCGTTTAAGTCAATAAACCTCTTCTGTTGGAAAAATAAATCGCTTCACAATTGTGGCTTATCTTTTCTGAACATGCTGCTGTTTGAACTCTACTGATATGAAGGCTATCTATTGTTATATCATAGGACATTTTGGGCCGCAATGAAACTGTAACGAGTGGAAATCTAATCAATAGAGCTCAGGATATAACATGAAAAAACCCATGGAGGTCCGCCATGTTTGCTCTTGGTGCGTTAAACTTACATAGAAAAACATTAGCTACAACAATGTAAAAAAGTGAACAAAAAATCCATGTAAAAACCTGATAAACTGCTGGGTCACATCTGGTAAACACATTTATCAATATATAGTGTTAGAATACTTTTGAATTAAGGCTAAGTTTAGTATTTAGCGTCAATCTCCATTGATTTAACATTGGGCTAACTGAAAATTCTGCAGTGTGTGATGTCACAATCCCGATCTGTGTGCACAGAATTTCAGTTAGCTATTTATTTTTATGGCTAGTTTATACGTTCTGTGCACGTTCTAGAATGTGATGAAGTCATTACCTCAGATGGAGCAGGACACACTTTTCCGTATTTATAACGTGGGACTTTACCATGAGCTATCCAAAAGGTAAATTCATGTTCAACCTGATGCTTTCTCTCAGTGACTAGACCTAAGAACTCAATATTTTACAACAAAAGTCTGCATTTTAACAATATTCATTTCATCTGATCACTATCAAGATTATATATCAATGGTTGATGGAATGTTGTGATGTCACATGAATGCAACCTATGGGATTGTTAAGTAATGATGTCACACACGGCATATTTTCTCACTTCCAGGTCCTTTGCATCTGTCGCTGATCGTTTTTTCATGCAATAAAGTCAAATCTGTATTATCCCAGTACAGGTATATTGTAAAAGTAGCTCTCTGACACTGTTGTGTGTCTGCATTTAATTATAGAGCTTAGAACCCAGAAGTGAGGAATATGGCGTGTGTGACGTCACACTTTATCTCATTGTGCTACTGAGTACTTCCTGTCAAATTCTGTCTCTATGAGGTTTTTTCAGAGTCGCTCTAAAAGGAATAAATCCTTAAAGATCAGTGGTGAACAGAGAGTTGCAGGTCGATGTCACTGTCACATGTTACAGACTTTACACATGAGATGAACACTTCCCCAGTGACACTTCTGTGTTGATAAATGGAGGTGTTTGTGGGTCAATGCTAACGCTAATGCTAATTTTGAAACATAAAGATAAAAATAAAATAAATGAAACAGTTTGAAATGGATAAAATGTGTTTCTTTGGCCTAATTTTATCTGTGTAGCTTATGTTTTGTTCAAATCAACTTTACATGGCAAAATGCAAAGTGAAAGTGAAAGTAGTTTCTCAGCTGTTGCTACGACTGTGCAGAGCTTAGCTAGCTTGTTTGCCAACGGCAGTCAGAGATTTAGGACACTTCAACTGCTGCACAACAATTAATTTCCAGAACACTTGGACTCAGAAACATCTTATTTAAGAATTGAAATGTAATGAGTTCAACTGTGTGTGATCCCTGTCTGTGTCAGTGACAAATGTGAGCATAGCTACTGTGTTCTGTTGTTTGTCTGGTTTTATACAACTGTTTACTTGATTTTCTTTTTTTAGATGTGAAGTACATACTAAATATTTGGCAGTATTGTAGACGTTTATATTTGCTTAAGTAGATTTTTCACATCTTAGTTGTGTTTTGAGCTTATATAGGAGAAAATATCATTAGTCTCCATTGAAACTCATTGGAAACTCCTTCTTTACTGCACATTTTAATTGGTTGTTTCTTTGTATTTCACATTCTAATAAAAGGTAGCATTAGAAGTGCAAAATGGTTAGCTGATCCAACTGCTGCTGTCCATCAACAGGCAATGCTCAGTGCCTAATCATATCTATGAATACAAGAATAGGATGAAGCAGATATGACTAATTTTAACTGTTCAAATCCTTATCAAAATGTTGCCCCGGACATCTGAAATCAAAAAACATGTTCTTGTCTTGAAGGCACTGTGTCCTGTTTTCATCTTGACCATCACACACTCCTCTCCTTTTCTTATCAATAATGCAGACATCATCACGTATAAATATATTCACTGCCTGAGGGTTTAATGTCATAAAATACGAGCTGCGTGGAGAGGTCAAAAAGCATGTTTGAGTAGGTTGCGGTTCTTGTCGAGGTGCAGATAGAGCACACTAAGAGGACAAAGAGGGTTTTTCAACAACAACGCTTTGAGATAAGATTGACGTGTTTGCCAAAAGCTAAACCCTGGTTGCCTCACTGCTGGGCCGTGCTGGAATGACCTCTGCCATTTTTATTTATTTTTTACCCCTGATGAGGTTATGACTTCTTCTGTAACGCACTGACCCTCGCAGCATTTTGTTTTGCGTTCATTTCTAGTTGCCTGGTGCTGTAACAACTATAACCATATTTATTTAACCAGGAGATCCTCATTGAGATTTACTTCTACTTGAGTAACATTTTGAAGTAGTTTGGGTAGTTTTCAGACGCGTTACTTTTCTTCTTACCTGAATAACAGTCTGAAAATGTATATCCTTCGCAAAAATATCAATACTTAAAATTTCTCCAAAAAAATTGATCTTTAATTCGTTTTGTTTACATTTTTGATATATATTGTTTATATTTTAGGTTTTCTGCACATATATGCACTTTTCATATTAGCTCAAAGAGAGGTTAAGAGAAAATAATGATGAGCTTGTTCACAGTCAAGGTGTTTCAGTGGATTTTAGTACAAATCTCAATGGTATTGATATTGGATCGATATCGCCATAGTTTCGCCACAGTATTTCTTGCAATCGGATCAAATCAAAAGTCAGTGTATCATGTTCCTTTTCCCATTTTGACTAAATCTACAAATGATAAAAGTTTTTAATTGACAATATGAAATGATTACTGTTTCTTGCACCGCTCCTTCAGATGTACACTGAGAATTCATTTTCTATCGCTTATTCCCGTTAGAGGTCGCGGGTGACTGGAGCCTATCCCAGTGACTTTGGGCCTTAGGCGGGGTACACCCTGGACAGTGGCCAACTCGTCGCAGCTGACACAGAGACAGACAAGGACAGACAACCATTCACTCTCACATTCATTCTCTACGGGCATTTTTTAGAGTTGTCAATTAACCTACACAGTCCTGTCTTTGGACGGTGGGAGGAAGCCGGAGAACCCGGAGAGAACCCACGGTAACACGGGGAGGACATGCAGACTCCACCCAGAGAGATCGTGTGATGTTAGGGTGGTTCGGAATTCGAAACCACGATGTTGGGGTGGTCTGGGATTCGAACCCACGATCTCCTTATTGAGAGGCAGAAGCTCTAACTGAGAAATGTTCAAATAATATCTGCTCAATTTTAAGCTTAAAATTTAGTTTGTCCAGCAGAAATTGTTTGAACATTTCTTAATCTTTTGAATGATTTACAAACTTCATCATGTACTCTATCAAATTAGTTTGTCTCATTTTGTGTCTCTGCTTTGATTTGATAGCAGATTTTTAAATGTTTTGTATTTCAAATCACATTAACATAAAATTATAAACCAGGTCATACAACCAGACAGTGAGAAATGTCTTGGCCCACTAAATTGTACTATAAAGTGCAATATGACTCACGTTTCTAATTATGACTTAGTTTGGTGGATAAAACCTGTGGTAAATATTTATTATAGTTTTACATTTACAAAGTTACAATTTGTGAAGAAATTTTGAAATATAAAAGTAAAAAATTACAGGAAGTAGTGCTAACGTACCATTGAAAATACATATTTACAGAAGATTTACAGAAACTTACACATTTTTGACAGTTTAAACAATCATTCAACAAAATAAAGTTGTTATCAGGTATTATTGGTACGTGATAACGAAGTCCTAACTTGAAGAAGTACTTTTGTTGAGAATTGGTAGCTGTGTCTCAAGTCACATGAGCTTGACCTGTGGGGTGCCCCAAGGGTCAATCCTGGGACCCCTTCCATTCAACCTCTACATGCTGCCGTTAGGTCAGTTAATACTCAGCACTAATGTGTCTTATCACAACTACGCAGACGACACTCAGATCTATGTCTCACTGACGCCAGGTGAATATGGATGTGAATATGGACCACTCTGTCACTGCATCCAACAGATCAGTGTGTGGATGCAAAACAATTTTCTCCAGCTAAACTTAGACAAGACTGAAATCATCGTCTTTGGCAGAAAAAGAGAGAATGTGTCAGCAGTCACCTCCAGTCTCTCACTCTGAAACCTACAAATCAAGTTAGAAGTCTGGAGGTAATAATGGACTCAGACTTGAACTTTGACAGCCACATCAAATCAATAACATCAACAGCCTTTTACCACCTAAAAACATTGCCAAAATCAAAGGTATAGTGTCTAAACCGGACTTGGAGAGACTTATCCATGCATTTGTCTCCAGTCGCCTCTGTAAAACAGCTGCAGTACATCCAGAACGCTGCTGCTCGGGTTCTGACTAGAACCAGGAAGTACGATCACTTTAGTCTATGCTCAGGACTCTGCACTGGCTTCAGGCTCAGAGAATAGACTTTAAAGCAGCTCTGCTTGTGGCTTTCTACGATGGACCACACCTGGACGAATGAGGGTTTACATCGACGAGCTCTGCTTGTGTTCAAGTCTCTCCAAAACGCCACAGTACATCTCTGACATGTTAGTGCCACATGAACCATCTCGCACTCTGAGGACCTCAGGGACCGGCCTCCTGCTGGTGCCCAGAGTCAGGACTAAACATGGACCGGCCTCCTGCTGGTGCCAGAGTCAGAACTAAACATGGACCGGCCTCCTGCTGGTGCCAGAGTCAGGACTAAACATGGACCGGCCTCCTGCTGGTGCCAGAGTCAGGACTAAACATGGACCGGCCTCCTGCTGGTGCCAGAGTCAGGACTAAACATGGACCGGCCTCCTGCTGGTGCCAGAGTCAGGAGTAAACATGGACCGGCCTCCTGCTGGTGCCAGAGTCAGGACTAAACATGGACCGGCCTCCTGCTGGTGCCAGAGTCAGGACTAAACATGGACTGGCCTCCTGCTGGTGCCAGAGTCAGGACTAAACATGGGGAATCAGGGTTTCAGTTTTATGCAGCTCAATCTGGAGCAATCTCCCTGAAGATGTGAGACAGGCCTCCACTCTGACAATGTTTAAATCCAGGCTAAAACAGTTTTGTTTATATGCACACGGCTGAAAGATCTATCTGCACTCTCCTCTTTTAAAGTGTTTTTTTAAAATAAATTCTGTATGTCTTTATGTGTTTTGTGATTTTAATGCAATTTTCCTGTTATGTAAAGTACTTTGAATTGCCTTGTGTATGAATTGTGCTCGACAAATAAACTTGCATTGTCCTGCCTCATTTATGGTCAATTCTTAACTATTGTGTTATTTGTGTCCTTGTTTACAGTATGGTTGCTAGGTAGCAGTTGTGGAGTTACCCCTATCATGTTCAACCAGGAAGCAACATTATAAACTTTACAAAAACTGTCAAACTGAAATATAAAGTGTCAGATGCACTTTAACCATAACCTTGTATTTTTACCTGGATAATATTTTGAAGTAACGCTACTTTCTTGAGTACAGTTATTGGCTACTCTACCCTCCTCTGGTGATGTCTTATTTCTGTCAGGCATCATGTTTGTGGAGTGCAAGGTGGGAGCACTCAGGTGGACAGGAAACAGCTTCCTGGAAAGTGCTGTGTGAATGCCAACACAGTCTCAAGTCATTTGTTACTCTATGAACCATGGGAGGACAAATATGTCATTGAATAAATAATACACGGTACGTTTCTCTATTCTCGCTGAGGTTTTGTGCTGTAGCATTCAGACACTCCCTTTTATTTTGATTTTTGAACAGGATATAAACAGTCATATATATCAGATTGCACTCACTTATAATAGAAGCTATAATTATTGTGTTTAGCTATTGGATGTCAGCAATAAACTAGAAAGTCTTCAAAATATTGGTGGGAACATGACTAGGAGCAAACTTCTCACAGGATATTGCGGCTGATCCCAGTTGTAACCTCACATCCATTTCAGGCAGATGGCAGTGTTGTGAGTTGTTCAGGCAATTTAATTGCTTACTTTCTGAGAAACCTTCAGGATCAGTGTCTTTGTCAGATTGTAAATTTGACTTAATATTTGGTGCGTGACAGGTGCTTTGAACTCCAGAAATTTCACTGTGACATTTTGTTTGTCATGGAACAAAGTGCGGTTCTGGTTTAATGGGAACTGTGTTATATTTAGACAGAAAACACAATTTAAAGGTTTATTCTTAAAAGGGACATATTATGTAATATCAACTTTTATTATCTTTTAACCATGTATCATGTTACAATAGTGTTCCCTTAGAATTTGTTTGGTCAGAGTTTTATTTTGATTGTCCTGCATCTGAGGTTTGTGCACTCATTCAGAAAATTCACGTTTACACCTTCCCTCTATTCCCGCACACTGATCTGTACTTCCTTTCCCCCCCTGAAATGTCACATGGTCTTTTTTCAACTATAAAACACCACAAAACAAAAGAGGCAAATGAACTTGAACCTGTTTCTATTATTTAACGGTTTTAGATCAATGCTGTGGCTCACAAGTTACAAAATATAAATAAATAAATAAAAAAGATCCACTTATGTAATCATTTAATGCTTAACACCAAAACAAAAAACAAAACAAAAAACCCCACAAATTTTTAAATCATGGTCAGTTTCATATACAATCTTTTTCATCACATGTTTAAGTAACTTCTGTCCTTTTTGTTGAAATAAGCTACAACACATTTTTGACTAGTTTCCTTTTTCTTGAGATATTTCACTTTATTTGAACACATCACTGCTTTTGCAGCGTTTGTTCAGCAGCTGATCAACGTTTGGTGCCATCTAGTGGTAGTAGGCTAACAGTGCTGGAGCGAGGCACGGTAAATGCAGCTGTGGCAGGTTATTTGGTCACTTAAAGTGGAGTTAGAATGAAATGAGGGTCTGTGACATGGTCTGAGTTCTGCTAAACATCTCTTCACACTTAAATGTGTGTTTTAGGCCTAAATCATCAAACTCGTATATCATATTTTGTTCTGCGCGACAGTAATGAACTGATCTACCTGCAGCGCCACAGCGCCTCTATCGGCAGTAAATGTTGAACAACATAAGTAATACTTTGGTCATGTGACTAAAGTCTATTTCACGTGACTTTGTGATCATTGAAACCGCGGAAATGTAGAGAAGTCTGTGTGCGTAAATCTTGTTCCAGTCAGCATGGCGCGTAAATGGTTCGTCCGGCTCTGCGTCCTGTGCCTTTGCGCGCTGCTGGACGTGGTGCGTCTGCAGGAGGCAGGGGGCATGTTGTACCCCCGGGAGTCCTCCTCCAGGGAGGTGAAAGAGCTGAACGGACTGTGGATCTTCAGGGCGGACAAGTCTGCCAATAGGAACGAGGGCTTTGACAGAGGATGGTACAAAAGTCCACTGTCTACTGTGAGTAGAGTTTGTTTGTTTGGCTTTTGACTCTCACATGTTGTTGGTGTTGAAATCAGGAAGGAAATATTTAGGGTTAAACGTCAAAACATGAAAGCTCAATGATCCCAGGCTGATAAGAGGGCAGTTGCACAATATAGGCCTTATAAGCTGTTTTTGCTGCAGTCATGAAACCAATTTCCGTTTTACCTCCTCAGCAAAATATATATGTATAACAAAAATATGTATTTAATCTGCTGTTACTGTTCACAGCTCAGCATTGGGAAGGCTTTAGTTTATAACTGTGTATTTGCTTTATAATGTATATCTTTTCTTCTAGTCAGACAACTTCGTGAGTGAGATGTATTTACCTTGAAATATACATTATAAACTGAAGACAAGATGAACCTTACCTGTAAAAAAAATGGCTCTGGTTATTGAAAGTGGAACAATTGCTCCTTTTGTCTTTTGGAAATTGTGTGGATTAATATCATGGGAGATAATTGTTTGTTAACAGGCACTGCCCAAATTCAAGAATCATTTCAAGTAGATCAGGTTTAAGAATTTAAGTGGCTACAGAAACTGGCGCAAGAGACAAACATGTTGAATCGACTGAAGCAAAAACTTTACGTTATAGTCATAAACCGTTAGAAGCAAAAGCTCACCCAAAAGACCATTGCTGTTGATGATGGGTGCAACAAGTCATTTTCAATTTATAAACTCATCCTAAGAGGTTCGGAACAAATGTGCTACGTAACAAACCCCTGTTCAGAGCAGGACGATCCAAATGCCCTGACTATAAAAGCATCTAACAGAGAAGGTCTTTAAAACTTATAGGACCACATTTTTACTCTAAAATGGCTTATTGTTATTTTATTAAAATTAACATAAACAACTTTTTCATAATGTTCAATCTTTTTTAATGAAGCAGAAGTGGGAGCAAGCCCTTGTTTAGCAAGTCTCAAGTCTTTGGCATCAAGTCCAATGGATGGATGGATTTATCTTCTTCTGAGGAGAAGCATCAAGTTATAAAGTCAGAAGGTTCCAAGTCAACTATCGAGTCATTGTCCTTCAAGTCCAAGTCAAGTCCCAAATCTTATTCCATTTCATCAAGTCAAGTCTCAAGTCCTCAAGTGTCTCAAGTGACTCAAATCTGACTCAAGTCCAAGTCACAGCTTAAACTTAGATCAGCATTACAGTTGTTATCAGCAAAAGCTATATTTGACATGTTTACCCGGTAACTGGGGACACCGATGGGTCATGTTTTTGAAAATTATAAGCATACGTCTACATTTTTACTCTAATCTTCTGTTTAGACTGGCCCTGTCCTTGAAATGCCCGTTCCCGCCAGCTACAACGACATATCGCAGGACGCCACGCTGAGAGACTTCATCGGCTGGGTCTGGTACGAGCGAGAGGTGGTGGTGCCTGCTCGCTGGCTCCAGGACGAAGGGACACGGGTGGTGCTCCGAGTCGGAAGTGCACATTACTATTCTGTGGTGGTGAGTGTCACTGTGGCTCTCCTCCAGGCCGGTCGCTCCTGAGTGTGTGGGTTCTACTGTGTTCTTGTGTTGGCAGTGGGTGAACGGAGTGAAAGTTACAGAGCATGAAGGCGGACATCTTCCGTTCGAGGCTGATGTTGGGGGTGTGCTCCGTAAAGACCCGGGTGTGCCCTGCAGGATCACTGTAGCTGTGAATAACACTCTGACTCTGACCAGCCTTCCTCCTGGAACAATCACACACCTGAATGACCGCACCAAGTAAGATCTGAGCAAGTGGAAAACTATTTGTGAAACACATATGATTATTTTAGAAATACTTGTATCAAAAGTATTTTGTTTCATCAAATTTAGAATTTTAAATATTGGCAAATTTCTAATGTTTAACCCCAAACAAACATGTTTAAATTTCCTTTACCAAGAATTTCATTTTTTTCAGTTTGAATGTGAAAATTTCACACTAAATTCAACACAGCAACACATGACTTGCTCTGACACAGCAATGTTTACGCTCCAGACCACTGGGGCCCAAAGTGGGGCCCATGAGCCTGCAGGGTGACTAAGCTGGCCCTTGAAGGGATGCTGATTTTGTAAGAAGCATCCATTTTGAGATGGAGATGTAAGAAAGCCCAAACCAGTCCATCCTCCTGTAATGTACAATAACTGAAGACAATTCAATCATAAATGTTCTTTGCAGACAAACCTTTTAAATGCAAAACATGAATGAATTTTGCTCTCAACACGCTGACATTTTATTTTGACCCGCGAAGGAAACACATTTGAGCACCCCTTTAGACTTTAGACTGTTGAAGTTAAGGGCTTTTCATTTTAAAATTTGAAACTGAGAAAAACACAATGAAAACGTAGACTGCAAAATGTATTGACTGAAATTCAAAATAGAGTAAATTCAAAAACAGGGAGAAAAAATGAAAGTGAGAAATTTGCCTGTATTCAAAACTCAAAATATGGTGTAAGAAATTATCTTCCATTTATTTTATTAATTTATCCCCAAACAGATATCCTGGCGGGTATTTTGTCCAAAACATCTTCTTCGATTTCTTCAACTATGCTGGAATTCATCGTCCTGTGCTGCTCTACACGACGCCCAAGATTTATGTGGACGACATCACTGTGTTCACCGACTTTAAAGACAACACGGGTAACTTCACACAGAAAACATGAAACCCATTGAAAATAAGTTTCATTTTCTTGAGCTACATTAGAGCATCTGGAGCGTCTTGCCTTAATTCAATCACTTTTTAACTAATTAACAAAGTGTGGAAAAACAATATCCTCATCTTGTTCATGTCAGCATTTAAGACTGTGCTGCATGTGTTTTTTCAGGTTTAGTTAAATACAAAGTGTCCATTGGGGGCGCGTCCACAGCCAGCCTGAAGCTCACACTGATGGACAAAGAGGGTCACTGTGTGGCCTCTTCAGTCGGACCGTCCGGAGTGCTCAAAGTGGTCGACGTCAAGCTGTGGTGGCCGTACCTGATGCACGATAATCCAGGGTACCTTTATTCTATGGAGGTAAAAGACAACTGTGTATTAGACTGATAATAAGAGTGCAGAGGTGGATAATATGTTGAATTTTAGATAATATCGCAAATGTGGCTTTGAAGATATACTCGATATTCAAATTTTACATGTCGTTTGTTGCAAAAAGTGCTAAAAAAAAGAGCTGATTAAAATAAAAATGAAAAAGTTGGTAGGTGGGTGATACGAGAAAAAAATAACCACTTTTTTTAATTGATCTTGATGGCTTTTAGTAATGATTTCATGGACATAAACTTTACAGACTTTTTAATCTGTGCTTTGAAATAAAAAAAAAATCAAATTTCTTCCTTCAAAGTCTAAATTCTGCACCAAACTATTGACTATTGTCCGTCAACCTCTCAAATAAGCCGATATAATTGATGATTTTCATGACTCGATCTGAATTTGATGACCTTTTGCCCAGCCCTACTGTCAAATAAGGGTGATATTTTTTAACTTTAGTGATTTAGTTTTAGTTTAGTAGACATTTCCCATTTGTCTGATAATTAAACCTCAACTAAAACATTCAAGGCAAGACACTGCAGGTGAATAGGGAAAAATCTTAAATGCAAAGATATCAAATTAAACCGGCTCCTGTAGTTTACTCACATAAATGTAAGAAAAAAAGTTTTTCGTCAAATTTAAAATAATGTTTTCACCTAGAAACGAGTCAAAATGGCCAAAGTTGCACATATTTGGGGCAGTTAAATCTGAAAATGGACAGAACCAGGTTTAAATTTCTTGATTCATGTTGTACACATTAGTTATGAAAAAATGTACGGATGGGATTTTGAATTTCTTGCAAACTAGATCTGACTGAAAATTGGCCTAAAAATTCACATTTTATAATTTTTTTTCTTCTTTAAACTTTGATAAATCAGGCTTAGATTTGTAACGTTTGGTGTTTGTATGGGCTACTTTAAGGCTGATCTTTGTGTCTTTGTGGGAGAAAAATGCATTTGGAGAAAACAGCAGTTGAAGTTACAATGTCCCAGAGAAATCGTCAATGTAATCCCTCATTCGTCCAGGTGTGCTTCATCGTAGAAAAGGTTTCAGGGGTTGTCATCCGGACGCTGTTTGAAGATCGAGACATTTCGACTTTTATCCAAAAGTCAATGTCAATCAGAGAGCTGGTCTGGGAACCCTGGCTTATATGCTACTCTGAGTAGTGAGAGTCCTGCCCACAGGGAGGAGTCACTGATCGCCTGTCTGTCTTTTGTTTGGAAAATTGTTTGTCTAGTGTCACCTGAAACTTGATAATTGGCCTGACTTTGTTAGGTTAATAGTTGTTCTTAATAGTTGTTCTTAGGGTTCTCTCGCGAGAATCCTTCTCTAAACAGGAATGGGGGCTTAAGATTTAATTTGGCTAATATTTATGACATCCTCCTAACACCTTGGTCCAAATCAATAGACCAGTCAAATGCTAATGAGGTCATCAGTAGTGATGAGGGAGCAACAGCCAGCTATCAATAGAACAATAGACCTTAGCCACAGGTGAAACTGGGCAAGGCCAACTGTTAAACTAACAAAGTCAGGCCAATTATCGAGTTTCAGGTGACTCTAGACAAACAATTTTCCAAACAAAGACAGGAGTGCAGTGACTCCTCCCTGTGGGCAGGACTCTCACTACTTAGAGTAGCATATAAGCCCAAGTTCCCATACCAGCTCTCTGATTGACAATGACTTCTGGATAAAAGTCGAAACGTCTCGATCTTCAAACAGCGTCCGTATGACAACCCCTGAAACCTGTTCTACGAGGTCCCAGAGAAATCTATGGATGAAGTGGATTAAATGAAGTTTAAAAAAAATCAGAAGGAGCAGATTGGACAAGTTTGTTTTTTCATGAAAGCCTGTATGTTGAGAGAGAAAACTGACAAAAAAAAAAAAGGTTTTGCCTGAAGTGTCTGACCTTAAAGACATTTTTAACACAATTCTTTTTGATGTACATAATATTATTATTGGGGAAGCTGCAAAAACCCCAGATATTTTCATTTTTGTCAACATCGCCCTCTCATTTATCTGTAAACGTTGACTTCTAGGTCCGATTGTCTGCCTCAGATGGACAGTCAACTTTTGACGACGTGTACACGTTACCTGTCGGCATCCGCACTGTGAATGTCACCAGCACTCAATTCCTCATCAACAACAAGCCTTTTTACTTCCACGGGGTCAACAAGCACGAGGACTCTGACGTAAGTGCCACTAGGGGGAGACATACCGCTTCTTTTCAAAACCCTGACATTGAAATAGTGTCAGAACATCTAACAAGTCCAGATAAATCCTACTTGCTGTTGCAGATCAGAGGTAAAGGCTTTGACTGGCCCCTGATTGTCAAGGATTTCAACTTAATAAAGTGGTTAGGGGCCAATTCCTTCCGCACCAGCCATTACCCGTATGCTGAGGAGATCATGCAGATGTGTGACCGCCATGGCATCGTGGTCATAGATGAGTGTCCTGGAGTGGGCATCAAAGACATGTAAGTGACAGAATCCAGCTGCACATTCAGCGGTGTATAGACCCTTTAAAAGTTTGAAGACAAAGACATTCGGAATGAGGCAAAAGTGAAGCGCAGCATAATGTAATTTCACTGGAGAAACTGGGATTTAACCACAAAATATCACAAAATATGAAAAATGTAGATGATTTTGGAAAATGAAAAGCACTCAGACACATGTGAGTGACATCAGAGCTGCTTTAAACACATTTATTATTGTATTTTACATTATGTTTAAAGGTCCCATAACATGCAAAATCGACTTTTCAGAGGTTTTAACCTTCCTACAGTGCTATTTGGGCCTCGTATGTTGTGCCCAAAGTGGTTTTTTGATTGATTCCCTCATGTTTTCGCTAGAGAACTGTCTTTTCCGTCCCCCTCGGCTGAGCAGACAGACGGGGGCTCATCCCATGGATGACGCGGCTTCCCATGGATGACGCGGTGTTTAAGCCACGCCTCCGGGAAGCGCGCAGCCGCAGAATAAAAACAGCTAATGCTAATGCTACACAGTAATTACACGATGGATACGACAGATCGAAGAGTTAGCTTGTTATTTACCAAGCGGCAACGCCGTCGTCAGTACTGCATGATCGTCAAACTCCAGGTCAGATCCAGGGCGTAGGACTCAGCACGACGCACCGTCAGGACGTATAAATGGTTTATTCCCGTGTTTGTGTATCGCTGTTTACCGGAGCACACGGCGCATGCGCACTATCTCCGCTCTAGGCTTCGGCACGAGTTGGGCGGGGGGAGGCGCGCGAGTTGGGCGGGGGAGGCAGCCTGCTCTCTGTTCAGGGGGGTTAGATCTCAGAGTGAGCCGTTTGCTTTTGCAAGGAGGGGGGCCAGTCCAAGAAATGGGTGTTTTTTGGAAACTGTTATGTTATGGATATTGCACAACGTAAAATTTGATCAACAAAGCCCTTAGAATAGACTGTGTAAAGGGCAAAATAGCAGAATATGGGACCTTTAAGGAAATTATGAGAAACTCTTTGCATTTTTAATGAAGGAACAATCCAGATTTATAGGTTTTACTGGAAAAATATTCACAGAAATGTTGAGCCCACAATATTTTTTCTGTTTATCTAGAGATACATTAGATACTATACCATAAATTAGATAATAATTGATGGTATCTGAAGCTAAAATACAATTTTAAGGCTAGAAAATTGTATTTTGTCCATCGTTTGTTATAGAAAAGCAAACTAACTGACCTTTCTACCCCGGAAATTCGTTGCTTTTTCCAAACACAAACACCAGGAGAATTTAGATCTAATGTGAGCGAATCATTTACAGTCAACTTCATTTTGCCTCCACTCACCTCCTTTCCAGAATTGTGTTCATCGTGTACAGGACACACTTAGCAAAGCACAAACGCTGCAACTTTTGAAATAATATCCACAGACAACAAAATATCCTGTTTTTATTCTGCATAAAAACTATCAACCCAACATTTTCTGAAATACATTCGATTCTTTTATCAGTTTGTCTGTTTAAAAGCCTATTTCAGTCTTTTTGCCACTTCTCCTGAATGTGTTTTAAAATGTGAACTTTGAACAGAATCCTAATATTAAAACATTAATCTAATCTAATCTAATCGCAGTAGAGCTTATGCACTGACATTTTGACTGAGCAGCAACACAGCTGATAAAACGTGTTTCTTTGCTTTTCTCTGGCCTAATTTTTATCCATGGAGCTTTTATCTCGCTCAAATTAACTTTGAAAGTTGTTTGTTGTGAAAGTTTGTGCAGAGCTTTGCATGCTTGTTTGCCTACGGTAGTTGGAGATTTAGGACGCTTCAACTGCTGCACAACAATTACAAACATACTCAGGAACATGTTATTTAAGGAGAGAAAGGTAAAGAGTTCAACTGTGTGTGATCCTAAGTCTGTATCAGTGATAAATGTGAGCGGAGCTGCACCTGATTTACTTTTTTTCAATCAGATAAAAACTAATTATTCAGTAGAGTTGTACACATTTATATTTATTTTAAGACTTTAGCAGCTTTTTCACATTTTAGTTGTGTTTTGAGCATGTTTTGTGTTTTGTTTTTTTGTTTTTTCCACTCTGTTTAAATTCTGAATTAGTGCTGGGTGATTAAAAATGGAATCGTGAGCTCGTCGCTGTGACAATCTGCTTTTTTGTGAAATCGTGGTATTCACTGTTTGTCTCTTTAATGCAGCTGTCTGTTCAAACACACTTTTTCTCCTGTTGTTTAGCCTCTGTAAACCTCTTTAGCAGATGACTTTATTTGCCTTTTATAGCCGTTTAAAAATGACAAACACAACTGAACATGACAAAAATGCAACAAAAAGTGTCAAAATAGTGTTTCAAATATGAATTTGAACAGAATCCTATTATTAAAACATAAATCACAAAATTCAGAAAAATCACAATTAGATATTTTTCCTAAATCATGCAGCTCTATTAAAGGCAATAGAAAAATACAAAGTGAACTTGAATCGGAATAAAATCAAAATCATGATCTGGCCTCAAGAAAATCGTGATAATAATTTTTCTGAATGTTATGTCTGTCATCTGCATAACCTCTGTTGGAGTTTTTTCCTAAATCTTGTGCAGCTGTACCCCATAGGACACGAAGCCTATCAAATGATCTGTTCTCAGTTTGTGCATTGGTGTTTTTACGCTCTAGTCGAAGTTTTGAAAATGCCTCTCTGGCCCATCACCTGTCTGTCATGGACGAGCTCGTGCGTCGAGACAAAAACCACGCGTCTGTCGTCATGTGGTCCGTGGCCAACGAGCCGGCCGCAGAGATGCCCCCCGCCGAATATTATTTCAGGTGAGCTCCTCTGAAGTTACTCTGACACATCATTATTCACACATTTTCCTGTCTCATTCCATTGATTATTTTATTTTGATTAAAAGGATTTATATGTGAAAAACAGTGAAAATGTGAAGATATGGAGTGAGTTAGCTAAAGATTTGGAGTAAATCAGGAGTTTAATGTAATTTATATACAGTCATGGCTGAAAGTGTTTGCACCCCTGAATTTCTTTCTGCATTTCTCCCCAAAAAGTATTGCAATACCACATGTTTTGGTTTGTTTCCACATTTCCTTTCTGTGTGTTGGAACAATAAAAAAAAAATGGACATAATTTCACACAAAAGTGGGCTGGACAAAATTATTGGCACTCTTTCAAAATTGTGGATATATAACTTCATTTAAGCATGTGATGCTTGTTTAAATCCACCTGGGGCAAGAAACACGTGTGGGCAATATAAAGATCACACCTGAAAGCAAGTCTTTTTAGGGAGAAATACTACATTTTATTGGAAAGGAATCAGGCGTGCCAACACTTTCAGCCATGACTGTATATCTAACATGTAAACACACTGTTTTATAGTACATTATCCGTACAAATGTAATGTTATATTTTTGCATGAACTCCAGTGTAGTTTTTGTTTTTTTGAGTGCAGCTTGGGTCAGATACAGAGAGATAGTTCTATTTTTGCCACACCCCTTTTCAGCCGATTAATCAGTCGAAAGGGAAGGTCTTTAGTCGACCAAGAATTTCTTTGGTCGACTACAGCCCTACATTCCACTTGGATTCACGTTCTGACTGAGCGTTGTAAATATTGCGAGTGTTGCTCAAATGCCTGAATGTGTTGGTGATGCGGACAGGAGTGTTTAGTTGACAAAGGCCTTTCCCTGTGCTCACGGTCTATGGCTCACACTTGAGGAATGCAGTTCGAGGAGTCCCAAACCTGCCTGAACACAAACACTACAACTGTAGAACTTTCCCAGCTGCTGCCATACATTTCTGAGAACTCAAATTCTTCAGCTTTTGATCCTGTTCACAGAGAAGTAAGAAATTGTGTGTCTTGTTGGTGCATGACCGTGACTGCTCTGTAGATGCTTTTCTCTTATTACTTTAAAGTGCTAAAATGCAGTTAAGATAATTCAATTTAAGATTTTTCTTATATTATATATATATAATATATAATATATATATTATATATATATAATATATAATATATATATATATATATAATATATATATATATATATATAGCCAGATAATCAACAAGACTGGCTATGGATACCGACTCAGGAATGGGGCCACCGTCAGTCACCTCCTCTACATGGATGACATCAAGCTGTATGCTAAGAGTGAGCGAGACATCGACTCACTGATCCACACGACCAGGATCTACAGCACTGATATCGGGATGTCATTCGGGCTGGAAAAGTGCAGTCGGATGGTAACAAAGAGAGGGAAGGTAGTCCGCACAGAGGGGGTCTCACTCCCAGAGGGAACAATAGCAGACATTGAGGATGGGTACAAATACCTTGGAATACCACAGGCAAATGGCAACCTCGAAGGGGCAACGAGGAAAGCAGCAACTGCCAAATACCTCCAGCGAGTAAGGCAAGTCCTAAGAAGCCAGCTCAATGGCAAGAACAAGTCCCGGGCGATAAACAGTGTGCCAGTGATCAGATACCCTGCAGGCATAATAAGATGGCCAAAGGAAGAGATACAGACCACAGACGTTAAGACACGAAAGCTCCTGGCCATGCATGGAGGGTTCCATCCCAAATCCAGCACCCTGAGACTGTACACTAGCCGTAGGGAAGGAGGCCGTGGACTAGTGAGCGTGAGAGCCACTATCCAGGATGAAACATCCAAGATCCACAAGTACATCAAGGATAAGGCCCCAGATGATGATGTGCTCAGTGAATGTCTCAGGCAATGGGGAACAGAAGGTGAGGTGCCGGAGGAGGGACCATCATGGGAGGACAAGCCCCTACATGGGATGTACCACCGGAACATAACTGAAGTGGCTGATATCAAGAAATCCTACCAGTGGCTAGAGCGGGCCGGACTAAAGGACAGCACAGAGGCACTCATCATGGCTGCACAGGAACAGGCCCTGAGCACCAGAGCGATAGAGGCCCAGATCTACCACACCAGACAAGACCCACGGTGTAGGCTGTGCAAAGAAGCTCCTGAGACAGTCCAACACATAACTGCAGGGTGTAAGATGCTGGCAGGGAAAGCATACATGGAACGCCACAACCAAGTGGCTGGTATAGTGTACAGAAACATCTGTGCGAGTACGGACTGGAAACCCCAAGGTCAAAGTGGGAAACACCTCCAAAGGTGGTAGAGAATGACCGAGCGAAGATCCTGTGGGACTTCCAGATACAGACTGACAGAATGGTAATGGCAAACCAACCAGACATCGTGGTGGTGGATAAAGAGCAGAGGAAGGCCGTTGTGGTTGATGTGGCGATACCAAGTGATGGCAACATCAGGAGAAAGGAACATGAGAAACTGGAGAAATACCAAGGGCTCAGAGAAGAGCTGGAGAAGGCCTGGAAGGTGAAGGCCAAGGTGGTGCCCGTGGTGATCGGAGCACTTGGGGCAGTGACCCCCAAACTGGAGGAGTGGTTACAACAGATCCCTGGAGGAACATCAGACATCTCAGTCCAGAAGAGCGCAGTGCTAGGAACAGCTAAGATACTGCGCCGAACCCTCAAGCTCCCTGGCCTCTGGTAGAGGACCCGAGCTCAGAGATGGATGTGACCACCCGTGGAGGGTGAGCAGGGAATTTTTTTTTTTTTATATGATTCCATTTTGACTTTTTTTAGGTTTAAAATATACTTCCTGGTTGTAAATCATAACATCACACGAGGAAATTCTGTATCTGTTACCTAGCAACCATGCTGCGCTCCTCTAAAGTCACAGAAATGATTATTTGACAAATCAAAGTCCAACGTTATAAATGAGGAAAGTGGCTCTTGCGTCATCTGGGGAAATGACATCATCACATTCTAGAGCCTGCTTCATTTTTTCCCAACCCACTTATGCCATCACTTTGCAATGGTGGCTAGGCTAGCAAAAGATTATGTGTGTATATATATATATATATATATATATATATATATATATATATATATATATATATATATATATATATATGTGTGTATAATATATATGTGTGTATAATATATATATATATATATATATGTGTATATATATATATATATATGTATTTTATTTTATTATTTTTTTTTTCAATCAATCAAATAAAGAACTAGAAAATCATAACCTGAATGCTCTTTAAAGGTGCACTAAGCAGATGTTATTGTTTTGTCTGAAATGTTCCACAGTATGGCATTAAAGTTTTTAAAATCTTTTTTTTTATCTTGCATTTATTATGTTCAGTGTTTTAGTGCAAAAAACAACACCTTGATAAACCTGCATTCTCACTGTGAGCTGACTCGCCGCTCCACAGATCTGACTTATATCTTGGGCTGGAGTTGCCACCTGCTCGTCTCCGTGGAGACGGATGTTTAAAGCTACACTGGGGAACATTCCGGGCAAAGCATTAGTATCTGCATGGGGAAACGAAGATTGCAGTCCCTCCACCAAAAAGTTACATAGTGCACCTTTAAATACTGGATATAATCACAAGTAACGTATTTGTCCTGTGTTTTTAGAACTCTGATACAGCACACCAAGAGTCTGGACCCGACCCGGCCCGTTACATTCATCACTGACAGTAACTATGCCAGAGACAAAGGGGTGAGTTTACCACAAATTCAAATATACTACTTTTGATTATTAGTTATTCTTTTAAAATAACGTAACGAACCTTTGAAAACTTAAAATCATTAACCCTGTTTTAAATCTGTTCACATCTTACTGTATTTAATCCTAACATCTTTACTTCAACTTAAGACCCTCCAAGGGATATAAGCCGGCCCTCAATCTTCCAAAAATATAGAAAATATTTTATCTCTTATTTCTTCTCTTATTGGTTTAGTCCTGGTTTAGTAAATTCTGGTTCTGTTCTGGATTGGCAGTTCTGCAAGCCTCCCATATACATTTTTTTGTTTTGTTTTTTCGCATTCCAAAAGCGCTGGCACGTTGGGCACATTTCCGGCCCCGAGGACAAAACTTTCAGAAAAATCTGGCCATTGCTAAAATAAAGTTGAAAAGTCCTGCTCTAAACATTTGTTGCCTGAGCAGTCGGGTCAAATCACTTTATCACCAACAGGATGTAACACTTTTCTTATTAGGCTACTAACACTGCAGCTACTATTATAAACTAAATTATTAACAAACTAAGACGATATGCAAAATGTTAAATGCTGTTAATAAAGCTGATTAAAAAATAACAGGGGCCACTTCAATGAGCAGTGTTTCCTTGTTACTCAAAGTGCAGATGATGTTGTTGCTAGTGCTGGTGATATAAATGGTATCGTGACCTCATTCCTGTGATGATATGCTATTTTATGTTTGTCACCATATCATGCTTCAGTCACTACAGCTCTACACACAAAAAAAAAGGCACTTTTCTCGCCCACGTCTCCTATTGTTCGGCCTCAGCAGTGCAAAGAGTGAGAGAAAGGAGAGTTTAGAAGATGACTTCAGTTACCTCTTCAAGTCAATATAAATATACCAAGTTTACATAAACTGTGATTTGGAAAACCGGGGATAATGATTTTTTGCCCACCCCTAATTCAGTCCCAGTTGTGCTGTAGTGAAAGTCTCCCTCTTAAAGGTCCCATATTTAGCTCTATTTCCTGTATCATTGTCCATCTTGAGGACATTTATGATCATATTATGTGCTATACAGCATTCATAATAAATAATAATAATTATCTTCATCTCTTGAACCAGTGCACTTATCCCGAAACATAAAACGACCAATAAAAGGTTAAAAGTCGATTTAGCATAATATATTACTTTTAAATTAGAATCCACACCATACTTAGAGCAGATATTAAAATAATGCCAGAACAACTTTCCTGGCAACCTGTCATAGTTTCATGTACAGATTGAGTCATCACCTTAATGACTGTGAGAATATTATTATCACAAACCTGAAAAATGTCAAACTGTACCAAGCCGTTTCTTGTAAAGTCTGGAACATTGTGTTGGTGTGTTTTTATGGATTTATTTATTGTGGTCCTCTTTTAACTCTGAACTATTTGGCCCTACTGGCCAATTCCTTATCTGCATGGTGTTTTTAAGAGAAGAGAAATTTTAATTTGTCCCACAGCGGGCTAATTCCTTTGTTCGACTGATAAATGTGTTATTGTGTTGTGTTCAGGCCCCGTATGTCGATGTCATCTGTGTAAACAGCTACTTCTCCTGGTATCATGATCCAGGCCACATGGAGGTGATTCCCATCCAACTGAACACACAGTTTGAAAACTGGTTTGGAAAATACAAGAAGCCCATCATCCAGAGTGAATATGGAGCAGATGCAGTTCCAGGACTTCACAGTGTATGAACATGATTTAAGGCCACACTGATGGTTTGAAAAGTGTCATTAGTGTGATTTATTTACAATTCTTGTTAGGATCCTCCCATGATGTTTACTGAAGAGTATCAGAAGAATGTCCTGCAGAGTTACCACAACGTGTTTGATGAGAAGAGAAAACAGTACGTGGTCGGAGAACTCATCTGGAACTTTGCAGATTTCATGACAGCTCAAGGTACGACTCACAGCACGACAGCACTGCTCCTTTAATAGTTTAATCTTCAAAATGGTTAAAAGCCTCGTTTGAGCCATGCACCTTTGGTCAATGAGCAATATACTTTTCATATCAGAAAAATATTGAATTTACATGTACATTTTTTTCCATAAATTGTATGTTGAGTGATGTTTGGAACCACCTATGAAAGTTTCATAGTGATGAAATAAAAAATAAGATAAAAATTCTAAACGGGGTCAAAATGACCCGAAGATAAAACAAGGGATAATTATATATTCATAATCCAGGGATGGGCCATACTGTTGGTTTTTTTGTCTTGTCTGGTCTTGTCTGTACAACAATTATCATTGTTGTTCGTCCTTTAAGTGTTGGAGATTTTTTTTTCTTTTGTTTTGTCTCGGAGCTGCTGAATAAAAAGATGACAACAATAACAAAAAACGATATCTGTTAGAGATGAAGTGACTTATGAGTAAAAAATGAAAATAGAAGAGCAATTAGGCTAAAAAATAATGTTGTACATTTACACAATCATGCAACAAATCATTTTTTATCACACATAAATATATTCTGTTACTTTCTATTTTTCTATTTATCTATCTATTTATAAGTGAAAAGTTAATTTGTGAACTTTACTTCAACTTAAAATAAACTGAGGGCCTTGCTATACATTTTAAAATCTAACTATTGGCATTCATAAATATCGATTACCCGCAACAGCAGCTAGAAAAATATCGGATAACGGTATCAGTTTAAAAAAACGATTAAAATAAAAAATCCATATTGGCCCATCCCTATCAGAATCGGCACAGCCTTGAGTAATCACATGTTTGTCTGTGCAGGCATCACTCGAGTGGTGGGAAACAAGAAGGGGATCTTCACTCGGCAGCGGCAGCCCAAATCTGCAGCCTTCATCCTGAGGGAGAGGTACTGGAGTCTGGCAAATGCCACAGGAAAGGTGCCTCCTTGGACCAGATTCCCCTGCTCTCTCTGATCTGTTCAAGCTCAGGCCTGTGATCTGTTCTGCTTGTACTGAGCCCAGAGCGATGCTGCCAGTGTGTCTTTGTGGAGGTTATGCAGAGACATTCTTTTATTGGAAAAAGCTCCACGACATTCCGACTTGAGTGGCAGAATTATAGGCAGCACAAATGATAAAACAGTTTGTTTGCTTTTCTTTGACCTAATTTTGTCCGTGGACCTTTTGTTTTGCTCAAATCAACTTTAAAGTGGACATATCATGCTTTTATTTTCACCTTTTGAACATTTAAAACATTTACCTGGGGTCTAAATAAACTATACCTGCAATCTACAGTCTGAATTCCTCCTAATTTTCTTTCTACATGCCTCTCTTTTACCCCTTTTGTAAGGAGCGCTTTTGAGCGCCTTGTTTTGGCACTGTCTCTTTAAATGCAAATGACTTAGTTCGCACCCCACCCCCTCCCTTGCGCATTGCATGCAGACTCCGCCCCGTTCAGCCATTGTTGTAGTCCCAAACACAGTCCGTCTGTCGGATCCAAAACTTCTCCAGAGTTAGAAAAAAACGTAATGACAATCGAAAAATGGAAACAAGCGAAGAAATCAACATCCTGCCTTACATGTACAAGCCAGAGTCTGACACAGACCAAGAGGAAATCGAAGAAGACAATCCTCCGCAGCAAAGACTTCAAATGGCTGCATCTCAATGGTTTGTTTACTACTATGTAATTCGCTACGCGCTCCGTTAGCTTAACTGTGTGTGAAAGATATTAGCAGGTTGTCTAATGGACCCTCACTTTACCATCTTACTACAACAACAGTCCGGGAAAAGGCTACTGTCAAGTCAGTCAGCGTAGTTCACGGTGCTGCGGGCTACGCTTGCTGCGCGCTAATGCTAGCGACATGCTAACGCGTCAGCTACGAGCAGTCTGATGTGAGTTCTGCCTTATGAAAACCTCAAAAATAAATGTATTATATGTGTATATAAAGACATGTGCCCTAAGCAGCTGGAAAACAGCCGAGTAAAAGATGGGCAGCTACAGGTGTAATGCTAATCCTCACAAATGGCCAGCACACAGCTAAAGAATGACTGGATAAAAAATAGGTCTAATAAACAGTGTTTCAGTGTTTCTTGACTTAACGCTCCAGTATATCGTCATCTCCATAGACCGAAGGAACTGACCCTTCGATCAAATGCAATCTTTGAGCAAATCCCTCGTTGTACTGGCGGAGGTTACTGAAGCACTCCTCTTTGAAGTGCTTAGCACACAAACTAAACTTTCCCCACTGTCGGTGGTACATTACCACGAAAAATAAAACGTAACCATGCCGATCTCAGTTGTTCGGATGCAGGCGGTCGGTGTAATGAGTTGTGCTGGTAACACAACCAAGAACAGAGCATTTTAACTTGTCTACTCGCACCTTTGACATCTTTGCGCTTGGACTACAAAATCGCTACAAGGAAAATAAAGATGGCGGTCTCTGCCGGAAGCTCTTGACCTTGTTTAGTAGTTCCGCTGTGACGTGATAGACAAAAATACGTAACAGATAATCACGCGAAATTGAACGAACTGAGAAATATGTTGCAAAATTTATATAAATATATCTCTGCAGCTACTTAAGTGATTAATTTCAACTTTTAGCCACTACCAGACACCCACAGTACACAATAAAAGGTATCTAAGGGCCAAAAAAGTAGATTTTGCATGATATGTCCCCTTTAAACGTTAAAATGTAAACTGAAAGTAGTTTCTCTTTTGTAATTGCGACTCTGCGCTAGCTTGTTGCTAACGGCAGATGGAGATTTGTGACACTTCAACAATTAATTTCCTCAATACTTGGACTCATTTTATCATAAGTGCATCTGACAGGTTCGACTACACATTTCACTAAAACGTAGTGAACCTGATTAGAGATTTTACAAAACATTTTGACACAGTTGTTACCTAGCAACCATATTGTAAACAAGGGCCAAATCCACATAAATTATTAAATAGTTATGAACTGACAAATAAGTAATTTTATTTGTTGAATAATGGTTTAAACTGTTAGAAAAATTAGTCATTTGTGGTATATTATTCCTGTATTTTCAATGGTGCGTCGCCTATTGATGACATCACAGAGGGATTCCGTTTTAGAACTCAGCACTACTTCCTGTAATTTTTAACTTTTAATTTTTTAGATTTCTTCACAAACTGCAATTTCACAGATTTAAAACTATAATAAATCTTTACCACAGGTTCAGTCCCACCAAATAGTTCATAATTAGAAAAACAAGGCCACATTCATATGCACTTTAAAGGACGGAAAGATAATGAGTTCAACAGTGTGTGATCACAAAGTCTGTGTCAGTGATAAATGTGAGCGCAGCTGCAGTGTTCCTGTCGTTTATCTGGTTTTCTACAACTGTTTACTTGATTTTCTTTTTCTAGATGTCAGAAACAGACTAAATAATTCAGGGTTGTAGATTTTTACGTCTGTCAGCAGCTCTTTAATTGTGTTTTGAGTTTTTACATGAGAAAATGTCATCACTCACCACTGACTCTCATGGGTTGTTGCCACTCATTGCTAAAAGTCAGAATGCTGTGACGTCGCCTGCATAACCTCTACTGCTGTGGAAGCACTTCTGCAGCAGCAATATAACCTCTTATCAAGTGCTCATTTTCACGTTGGGGGTTGATTTTTAATAACTATCATAAATAATTTTACTGTATCAAATGATCAAGATAAGACATTCCTAAAGAGCATTCCTGGTATTACAATTGTAAGTGGTCTATGCATTTTACTAAAGTGTTTCCACCTTTTACTGAATACAGACATTTGTGAAAACTATTTTTGTATGTGAGCAAACAAGAAATTACTTTTAAATAATAAATGGTTAATATGTAACATTAACTTGTTGGCTAATATGTTTAAAACACTCAAAAGTTACACAAGCCTGACCTTTGTGGACATAAGTGAGTGGGTTAAGGATCGTCGAGTCGTTTCCTCTATCAGTGACTTTTGGTCTCATCACCTGATTAATTAATCTTTGAGTTTCAACTGGATGTAATTAGTGTCATATCAAACCACAGCATAAATAAAACACACGGCTATATCTTAGCGTAACTGTAAATGTGATGCCTTTTTAAAAGTCAGATGAACAATCAGCTGAGGTGTCAAATGTCTGAGTTTCATTCCCTCGCTCGTCCAGTTCTGCCACAGCCAAAGGTGCAATCTGGAGAGTAGAGTTCTTTTAAGTTTGTACGTCTACTCATTTACACCCGGGCTTTAATTATTGAGTGAAGTCAAATATTCAACATGCTTTTGTGTTTATTGTTGAGCCGCATGAATGTAGTTCCATCGACTCCTGCTTACCCTCACAATTTTCAATTCACACATCCATGTTTTTCATTTGGCAAGATTTGATTTAAAAAAACTTAAAATGCAAGGCTGTTTCAGAGGGAATGTTTTAATGGTAAGTTATTTCCATGTGACAATGACAATTAAAAAGGCCACCCCTTTACTGTTTCTTTAAACTTGATTTGAGCTGCTCTCTCGTTTCCCCTCCTTTAGTTCCAGTAACACTTTTCCATTTGAGAAAATACATTTCAGAACATATTTGGCAATACAGAAGCAAACCAAGTTAAGTTTTTCTCCACAAAGAAATTTAATAAACGGTCTACGCTGACACATGGATTCCAAGCCCTCCAAACTCAAGTTATTTTTTACTAAAATAACCCATCATTAACAGTCTATACAGCTAAAGGGCATAATCAATGATGAAAAAGAACATTACAATCTTGAAACTGGTACAGAGTGTAATCTTTGCTAACAAATGTCCTAGCTAGACAAATAAAAGTTTACAATGGGAAAACAGCCTTATCTGACAGGGCATCTGGCAATTTTTGAACTGGTTGTACATTAATATTACTTATTCATTTGTTGGGAATGACAAATTCATCAGTAAATTTTGAGAGGGCAAGTGCCTGTTGCAGTAACCATTCATTATTTTACAAGGCTTTGTTGCTTGTCTTTGGCTCAAGGCCTGGTGATCCCACAGAAGGCACTTTTGTTGGCGTTTGTGATGCAATTAACATGGCAGTTATACCTCAGGGTCTGACAGATGTTCAGCTGCGGAAGATCATTTGTTTCATCAGATTTGGAATTTTAAAAGCTGGCAAATTTCTCACGTTGATTTTTTTAAACCCGGAAAAAAACGATTGATGATTGAATTCTTTCTAATTTGAACTTCAGATGCTGAATTATGCTGTCTACATTTTCATTGTTTTTCTCAATTTCAAATTCAAACAATTTTAAATATTCAATGCATACCTTTTCATGCCTTCAAATTCAACAGTTTAAATTCAGAGTGTAAAATTTGCTGTGAATTTATCAGAGCAAAGCTTTAACAGTTGATCCAAGTGAGAATCATTAACTCTTGAATCTTTGCTTTGAAATTTTACACTGTGTTTTTAAATAGCTAAAGCTGAGGGCTTGAAAATCTCTGCACTGAACATTTAAAAGGTGAATTTCAAAACATCAAACATGTTCATAGTGCGAAATGTGCCAGTATTTATAATTCAAAATACAAAAAAACAAATTATCATCCATATTAAGGAAGCTTCAGTGCTCAATATTGACTTTGAACATATATTTAGACACAACAGTGTTCCAGTCGTGGACCTTCAGATTCTCCAGTGACACCTCTAAATGCACACGTGTGTAGGACCAGCAAAAACCAGAAGGTCCTGTCATCTTCTGGACTTGTTCAAACAAATCCACACACGACTCTTCTTTAGCAAAACAAATAATATGGTTTGCCTTATTTTTAATGCTTGACCTTCTACACAATTTTAGTAAGAGTTTAAATACAGTGCAGACCGCCAAGTGATCGTACAAATAGGCCTGTCACGATAATTACTATATTGACTTATCGTTCAAAATACAATCGAAAGAACAATATTTTTGGAGCTCAATATTTATCATGCACATTTTCTTTGCAATTTGAGGAACATTTTCATTGTTTTTTGATAAGATTTGAGCTGCAGAATGAAATTAGTAACTTTTCTGACTCATTATTGACCCCAACTAAGCACAAAAGTGTTTCATTGCACTATTTATTTCTTGCAGCTGATGTTTTTTAACAATATTGCACAGTTTTAACGAGATTTTTCTGTTGTCAGCGGCAAAAAGTAGTTTCAATATTATCGTTCATCAAGATATTGTCAGTAGAAATATATCGCACTTCGAAACTTTTTATTGCGACAGGCTTACGTACAAATAACTAATGTTAATTTACCAGGCCACATGTAACAGATTCAATTGTATTGACGTTGGAAAGATCTGCAGCACTTTTTGGTCACGATTCACTGATGTAGCAGCACATTCACAAATATTCTTATACGGAATATGGTCTGATTTGGAAATATATTAATTTATCGATAGTAAATGGCAACAACAATATTCATACACAATCTTTTTATATATTTATAGTTAAAGGAAGCTCTTCACTGTCCAGGTACTTCACCAACAATATGCAAAGCCGCCTGCAGAAGAATGTTATGGAAATAGAAGTGTCTACGCTGAACAGTAACTCACTTTAGTGCGGTCTAAATGAAGCACACTCTGAGCCTGTCCCGTGGCAAACATGGTCCTAAAACCTGCACATGATGACAAACTGGGTGCATCTGAAAGCTGAAAATGTGAGCAGTTTGCACTGAAAATAACTTAAATACTGTGGGATTCTAAACCTCGTAGTCCATCGTTTTCTTTCTCAAATCGGGTCCTGTCTCTGCAAAAAGACTTTTATGGTTCACAGTAAAACATAAATTTAACCTTTAGACCCTTAAAACTGTCGCGTGCTGCTTAGTTTTGTACATACAATTAGACCTGTCACGATAACTACTAGGAATGAAAGCTGGAACGATATTTTTTGTTTAATTGCAACAAATTGATTATTAAAATAACTGTCAACTAATTTTAGCACTCAAATAATCCTTAACTGGTCTATACATGGCTTCTACAACATGCCATGAGCTTGAAAAATAAGTTTTATGATTGATATTTATGACAACTGCGTAAAGATTGCGTGCAAAATGTTCAGTATTTTGAACTGGTCAAATTTAGTAACAATCTTTTCATCCCGAGACTTTTGCGTTCTATAATAACTAATCGATTAATCAAAAGAATAATCTCCAGACTAATCGATCGAGCCAAATGATCATTAGTTGCAGCCCAGATTTTCTGAGGCTTTTTTTGAATATTTATTATGTGTATCAGAAACTTTGTTATTTTTTGGTAATATATTAAAATTTCAGCGTAGAAGACTGAATAATTAATATAAACAAATAATAAATTAAACTAACTAACATCTCATGCTCATGTTTTTTTCAATATGGTTCATTTGGAACAGGGTTTACTTTGATTTCCTGGTTGTTCTGTCAGTGACATAAAGCATCAACATTAGTTTATCAAGATACAGCATATCGCACTTTGAAATGAGTTATCGTGACAAGCCTACATACAATAGATACAGTCGGCATCTGAGGCCCACTAACAGAGCTCTGAGGGGGAAATGAGCCATTCATTATAATGGAGAACAGCAGCTCTTTTACCAACTGTTCAACAACTACAAGAGCAGACTTTGTATTGTTTTGTACATATATTGTGCCAAATACAGACACGAAAATATGGACAATAGAGTGGTCGAATGGTCCAAATGTATCTAAATATCCAAGAATGCAAACGTCAGCTGCAGGTTCAATGCTGCCGCGATGCTAGCGCCGCATGCTGTATTTTAACATCTACAGAACAGTTTATTTTTCTGTGGAGACGTCATGTCATGTCATGGCTCAGTTGTGACTCGACTTGAATGGGCTCTGTGCACAGCAGCAGTTGACTACGCTAACAATTTCTCACAGCTAATGCTAACTTTTATTAAAACATATAAAACAATATAAAGATACAACCAACTAAAATGTAAAGTAAAGACGACCTGATTGTTTTTATATATAGATAACACATTTTAAAATCTGTTTTACTATATCTTTAGCTTCAATATTAGCGTTAGCGCTGGCCCACAAGCACTTCCATTTCTCAACACAGAAGCGTCGCCGGGGTAGTGTTCATGTCATGTGTAAAGTCTTAAACATGTCGTCAGTAACATCCACCTGCAGCTCACTGTTCACTGCCAGAACTTTAAGGATTCATTCATTTTTGTGCGACTCTATAAAAACCTCAGACAGAATTGGACAGGATGCTCTCAATCGTATAAGCTAGCCATTTAAAAATAAAAAGCCAACTGAAATTCTGTGCAAAGAGCCTATTAGTTGTGCTTGAAATTGACATAATTCGCCAGGAAACAAACATATTGAATCAACGGAGTTTCCCCCACAGCAGCCCACGCCCCCTAATACGACCCGACTGCATCTACAAACTTTAGCCAAACAAGATCACGGTTAACTGTGGACATCACATGTACGCAGGCCCTGACGGAGACAAGCCAGATGAGACGTTTTGGAGCTGCCCCTGCCACAAACCTACAGCTTTAGAGGACAATCACAGTGGAGCAGCCTTTGCTACCTCAGATACTCTGCTAGGAAGGAGGGAAACACTTCACTGGTACTGTCATTTACAAAGACAAAACAAATAAACCTTGGACAAAAAGGAATAAAAAGTGTTAACATGACATGCCCTCACCCCACCCACACCTCCGAAATAATAAAAAAAAGACTCCATTTGACTCCTTTAGGCACATAAGTCTTGGATCCCACATGTGAGGTGGTCAGGAATGGTTTTAACATGGCCAACGTTTCAAAAATCTGTTCAGTGGCTCCCATTACATCCACGCAGACGGCTACGCTACTTTGAACTGTCTGACCGGGTTTGCAGAAGTGCTGATTAAGGAAGATCATTTGTCACGTCAGATTATGAATTTAAATGCTTTGAATATTTTTAACACAGAAAAAACACGTTTGATTGTTTTCTATTTCGAATTTCAGTCACTGGAAATATTCTGTTTTAATTTAGTTTTTGTCAGCTTAAAAATTCAAAATGACAATTCACCTTTTAAATATTTAATGCATAGATTTTCAAGGCCCTCAAATTCAACATTTCAATTTCAGAGTGTAAATTTGCTGTAAATATATCAGAGCAAGGCATTAACAGTCGATCCAAATGAGAGAATCCTTGTATCTTGAACCTACTTTCTGTATTTCTTTAACCTGTTGAACTTCAAGGCTTGAAAATCTAAGCATTGAATATTTAAAAGGTGATTTTTTTTCTTTAGTTTTTAACTGAGAAAACAATCAAAATATAGACAACAAAATTCAGCGAACGACATTCAAAATAAAAATGTTTAAAAAAGTTTACAAGCATTTAAAATTCTAAATCTGATTAAACCAACTATCTTCCATAACTGATGCTCGTCCCCAGATTTCTTCACCTAACCTTGGCCTTGAATGCTTTTTGTTCCAGATTTAAATCCTTTAAAAGGTCTGTGTCAAGACAAGAGTACAATCTAGGCTGGAATATTGCTCATTAGCTATTTACAGTAATGCAAAATAAAACTAAATGATCTACAGACAATATATCACATTGTTGTTTAGTGGTCCTCCTCATTACGAGTGTAAACATGAAAAAGCCTACTTTAATGTTATTGGTTTTGTCCCCCATTCCCTGCCACACACATTTGCAAAACTGTTTCATAACTTATTGAGCTCTACATAAGGAACCTGTCAATCCTTCCTTACTCTTTGTGTAGACCCACTGTGCAGTTTTAGCATTTCGAGTGCTCCCCCTTTGAATGCAGCGTCCCACTTTCTTCCATTTCGTGATCCTTTTTGTTCAGTGAGATCCGTCCTCTGTTGATCCTTTAATGTGCCTCTGCTTTCTCTGGTTGACAGGATTCCCCCGCAACCACAGCGCCATCCCGTCCGAGAGTACAACGTTTAACCATGGGAAAGGGAATTTAAAAGACAGAATTCTTAAACTTTGTAATCCTTCAGCGTTTGCAATCAACATTGAGGTGTCAGGCCCAGTTAGATTTCTTCATTTTTTGTTTGAACACACAACAGAATAAACATCATTTGGAAGCAAGGTCTCCTGGTGGCAAGTCAAATGTTCAGAGGTCACATTACTTTTTTGTCTCAATTTATGTGTTTTGTTTTCTTGCCGTTCTCCACAGCTTAGTCCTGCTTTGTCTGGAGCTGTTGCTTCCAGGCCTCATTCAAGTAAACTAGTCGCTTATAGTTGAGAATAAAGAGAATGAAGTTCAGGGCGTATGTGGTAATGCAGATGACGCAGAAGTCCTTTAGGACAAAGTAGAGGATGTAGCCCAAGTAGAGGGAGCCCATCACCGACAGGATGGAGGTCGTCATGAGAAACAGGGCGGCCATTGCGCTCACAGTTAGTCCTATGGCAAAGAAACACACAGTAGAGCTTAGGCAAAGAAGTGAAAGGCTTTTAAACACACAGACGCAGATTGATGAGTCTGCGTTTCTCTGAGCCTCGGACAGTTCTCCTTTGTAGGATCCCTCCCTTCACCATGACCGAAATACCATTAGACGGGTCATACTTTGTCACATGAGGTGCAGTCATCTGTGTCAGAAAGCAAGATTTGAACTTTCTGTCCAGATTACTGAATATCTACAGTGCAGCGGTTGACACAAACTGCAAAGTCGATCAAGGACTGGACTGAAATTGGAAGAAAAAAAAACGTCAGACTTAACTTGAAAATTTACCTATTTGACCGAGTTTTGACTAAGTGGGACTTTTGTTTTAGTTTAAAGTCTAATGTGACAGGTTTGACTTTTTGTCCCCAGTTTGACAGTTTTTATGTTTATAATGTTACTTCCTTTTGAACATGAGCAGCAAATATGATACAGTTAGAGGTAATTCCACAACTGTTTCCTAGAAACCATTTTGAAAACAAGGGCCAAAATCCATATAAATTACACAATAGTTTGACAAATAATAATACTTTATTTTGATGAGTGATCGTTTAAACTGTCCAAAAAAAATTGTCAGTGTTGTGAAAATTGTCCCCGTACTTTCACTGGTTCGTCGCCTATTGATGACATCACAGAGGGATTCTGTTTTAGAACTCGGCACTACTTCCTCTAAATATAAACTTATTTTTCTTCACAAACTGCAACATCACAAATGTAAAATTATGATAAATATTTATCACAGGTTCTATCCCTCCAAACCAAGTCACAATTAGAAAAACATGAGAATTTGTCATTTAGACTTTAAATGTGCCGTGTTTAGTTGGTCGTCTTGTGCTACGTGTGTTTGTTAATTATATATTTTTATTTCTGGTCATGTTCAATGTTTTATGTGTCTGTAAAATCTTCAAATTGGAAAAAAAAACACTGAACAAAGCAGCAAGCCCCACATTTGTGTTGAAGATCGTAGACTCTGCCACAAACATTGCAACATTTGACAGTTTTGACCCGAAGTGACATTTTCTTTAATATGGAGATCTTGACCCGCTGTAGCAGTTTGGCTTAACTGTGCCTCTATTGTGTTGGTCAATGAGCACTAACTGCTGTGGCTAAAAGGACCACTTGTTCTGTGCCAGCACCAGGTGGCCGGGCGAGCCTACAGGCCGCATTGCTGGCAACATGGCAGCGCAGCATGACCAGCGCCACAGCTCGGGGATACGCTGGATGTACTGTCCAATATACACCGAGCCCGTACAGCGAATGTCACACTGTGGCTCTATAAATAACAAAAAATGTATATGAAATGAGATTGGACTGCAACAGGAATGTGTTGCAAGTCCAAATGTTGTAATCCTGTATAATTCCAGTAATACTAACCTGACATTTGAATCACACTTCTCGGACAAAAACTAGGGCTGTGCAATTATCAAAATCGCAATTTGAATGGGGACAGTTAGCAAATCTCAAAGGCTGCAATTTTTGAAGTGCATTGATTTCCTCCTCACACAAAACATCTTGTTTTATTCTCCATAAAAACTGCTAACCCTGTAGTTTAACATGTTCTGATACAAGTGACAAAAACATGACTAAAAGTGACAAAACTACTAAAAATGACAAGCACGCAACTCAAGATGCTCCTTAAAGAGACAATAATGTGACAAAAAGCGCATTATATTAGTTTATCAGTTCATATGTCAGTCTTTTTGTCAATTCCCAATTGTTTTTAGGACTATTTTTGCCGACTCAAAGCTTGGTGCTATATAATGATGTCAAAATCTAAAATTTTAGAGTTACACTTATTGAGAACACAATTATACAACCAATCACGTAACTCGTTGTCGTAACTGTGACCAAACAGCATTAAAATCCTTAATTTGCTTTCATTCACAACTTTCTCTTCATAGACTCAAACTTTCTAAATGAAAGGGTAATTTAATTATATTGTCACATAAACAGAAGTTTTACTTTTTTGGAGTTTATACTGAACTGAAATTACTGCCTATAATTCTCACTATTATTATTTTTTAGTTCTTACAATTATAATGTGACCTAAATAATCACAATTATCGATTAATGAAATGAATGTGAACCTATTATATGCACTTAAGGTAGCATGAATTACATAAACCAGGAGAACAGCTTACCTAGTAAGAGCTGAAAAGCGTAAAAGAGCACCCCGTAGACACTGTTTGGTTGGTTCAGTGCACTATCATTTCCAAAAATTGAACCCAACAGTCCAAAACCACGGCCCCACCTGAAATATAAAAACACAATTCAATACAAACATCATGGACAGTTGGACCAAAGACGAAGCAAATAACTGGACAAATATTGTAACAGTCAGCCAACGTGGCATCAGCTGTATTTAGTACAAAGTAGTACATCTTTGCATCATAAAGTAATATGGTATGAATTGATCCCCCCATATTTTACAAGTTTTAATGCCACATTTCATTAATAACCTAGGTTTATCTTGCGAGAACATTCCTTGCTGCAGGTGTAACACGGGAAGCCAAATAGGTGGGGTCGCCTAGAAGTGACATGCCCACACCAGAGCAGGAAGAGCAACTTCACTCTGGGCCTTTAAACTGAGCTGGTCTACACAAAGTTTTGTTACTACACCGACTAATCCTTTTATTTTTTCATGTTGCTCATCTCCTTATCAGACACTGTGTTTTTAGTTTTTATCTTGTGCAGACAGAAAATTCCAAACTATGACTGTCTTCACAGAACTGCCAGAGCACAGAGCCCTGTGCTCTGCCTCTGGGTGAACAACCCCAGACTGCGAGCTTAAACTCCAGCTCAGGTTAATGACAGGACAGCTAGTACTCAATATGTAGAGGGCTTTGGTGGTCAAAGGACGAAATCAATAATACACTACAACAAACCTATTCCTCTAGAAAATCACCAAATGCCTACACATACAAACATTGCGTACAATTCAATCACAAAACTCGACATGTGTTGATTTTGTTACACATCATATTTACGGGTCCAAAGCTTAAGATAAAGAAAAGTCCGAAAATTGCACTGTAGATCATATTTGACACAGTATAATCGAAGTAGATCCAATGTGCATCAAACATTAGCTCAGATAGCAAAGTTAGCTTTGACAAGCTACATAGCTAATGATGTGTTCATTACATTTACACACAGAACAAGCACACAAACACTAGAATCATAAGAAACCCAAAGCACAATGGCTTTGTCTGCATGTGTTTGGCAATAGAGCTAGCAGGCTACAGGTAAATGTGATGTGAAGTGACAGTTTAGAGCTGCAGCCCTTCCCTGTTTGCCACAAAGCAGCAGCAGCAGCTTCATTGAGCGCCAGCACAGTCGGCGCTCTTTGCTCAATTCAAAATTACCTTGAGCTGAACACTTTGGAGCAGCTGATCGAGCTGCTCAGGTCGCACATCGCCGTGTAACTGGGATCCAGAGCCTTTTCCCTCTCCACGTGAAAAGCATACAGAGACAGCAGGATCCCTATTAAGCAGACGAGGAGCCTGGCTATTCTTTCCCACCGAGGGGTGGACACTCTCAGGACGGGCGCCGCCATCACTCTGTGGCCTAGCTGTGGAGACACGCACACACACGCACACTGACGCACACAGACGCACGGCCCTGAACGGCGAGAAGCGACGTGGAGCTGCGTCACGACGCACCACAGCATCAGGGCGGAGCCTCAAGACGAGGGGTTTGCTGATAATAGATCTATGATAATAAACAAATCATTAAGAGCGTTACTGCATGGGCCTGCTCATGAATATAGATGAACCGAGCCTCTCTCTGATCAACCGGAGAAGTATAACGAGTCACAGTGAAAGACTGAACCAATATATTGGTAATTTATTTATGAATTGAAAGAACGACATCATCTGCAAGAAGCATGATAGAACATGCTAATGGCTGTCGTGGATTTTAATTGAAATCAAACAAATAATTTGCAGAGTTGCATAATACCATCTCCGTCGAAAAATAAATAAATATTTTTGCAAGATTTGTGGATGCCCATGTGGCGCAGTCACGTGGTCACGCATATAAAAACACTCTGTGACATCATCTGTTTACTTGCTGTTGGACTCGCTGTCCTGACAGAAAGCTCCCGCTGCTGCTGCTCTCCTCATCTCCACATAATGGCTACAGATATCGAAAGATTTGCTTCTTTTGAGGAAGCCTACTATGACCAGTACGACTACTACAACCTGCGCGAATACCCGTGTCACGCGGGGGGGAAAGGACGCACCAAGAGAGAGATTGAGCTCAACACCAACCGCCATTGTCCCGCAGGCCACGAGAGGAAGATCGCAGAGAAATACCATAACAGTGAAATGAAGCGCAGACGAACCAAGAGCGCTTCCTCCTGAGGACAAAGACAGGCGCGATCTGGTAATTTCTACAAATACTGCATGTTGTTGTGTTGGAAGGTAATTGGATAGCAGCACTGCCATGAAAACCTGCACATCCCCCACAGGCTGCACAAGGCTTTTCTGTCAACAAAACATACCAGAGTTCACCTTCAAAACGACTAGATGCAATTCCTGTTTGTATAGAAAACGAATTGGATGGCACATAATGTTTTATTTGGGAAATTATGTAAACATCAGAGTAAAGAGTACAGTGTGTTCTGTGAATAAAACAGGAGTGGCTCTAAATGTCTATCACCACACCCCCAAAACATCTGTCCTGGGATGAACCATGGATCATGATGATACCTAGTAGTTTAGTTCTCTGAGGAAATCTGTTTTTTCCTTGAGTAAATTATTGTTTTGGTGACTGTTACGTTCTTCTCCACAGATGCTGACAGATTGGATTTCAGATGTTGACCAAGCGACATGTGTTTGCCTTTCCCTGACCCAGTGACTGGAGTGAATATTCAGGAGTCACACCCAGGACACACTCTCCAGTACTGTATCTGTAACAAGACCCTCTCTCCTCTGTTACAGCTGAGCAGAAATAGTTTTTGCTGATCTCTGTAGAAGTCAGTGTGTGAGTGGATAAACATATAGCTATTTGTAAATGTAAGATTGTATTTTAATGAATAAAGTAAAATGTTTTACTTACTGTGTTTAAATAAATACATTTTATGTGTTTGCGTTTTTATGTATGCTTGTCATCCTTCATTTAGTTCTATAGTAATTAATGCAAATAAAAAGGTGAAACAGATCATTATAAATAAATATAACAATTAATCTCAATCAATAAATACAATTTTATGTCCAAAATGTGATGCATGTTGGCCTACATTTGCCTATAAAGACAATTTTAATTATGTAAAACTATTTCAAAGTAGTAATCTTGTAAGTACAATGCTATATTTTAATGATTAATTTTCCAATTAATTTTAAGGCAGATGATATTGAGAACAGTGATGTTGTTTCTGCTTGAGCATATGGATAAAGTCTACATGACAGGTTCTCGTGTTTTTCTAATTATTATTACATAGTTTGGTGGGATAGAACCAGTGGTGAGAATATTTATCATCAGTAGTTTGTAAAGACAATTTGAAAAATAAAAGTTTAAAATTACAGGAAGTGGTACTAAAATTTAATATAATATCATCTAAAAGCCTAAACTATTTAAGTCATCAATAGGCTAAATATCATCGAAAATACATGGACAATTTACATCATTTTATGACAATTTTAACAATCATTCAACAAAATAAAAGTATAATCAGGGATTATTTATTGCCAGTCCCTAGCTATTGTATAATTTAAATGGATTTTGGCCCTTGTTTACAGTATGGTTGCTAGGTAACAGTTGTGGAATTACCTCACATTTGCTGCTCATGTCCAACCAGGAAGTAACAATATAAACTTTACAAAAACTGTCAAACTGTGGACAAATTGGCCAAATAGTAAAATATTAAACATAACTATGTACATTGCCGTCTAGTGAAATGTGTCGTCTAACTGTTAAATGCACATTAAGTTGTCTAAAATTCGTTGTCATTATGCATCAATATGGTGTTAACGACCATTTTACGCCATGAAACAGTAACTTTGTGCACGTTAAGGATTTATTTTCATCTCGTTTATCAGTTCTCGTGCTTTTAACCTGAAGGTGCGTTTACAAACCCGGAAGTGATACTTCCCGGAAGGTCACAACAACAAACGAATCAACACGTGAGAAATACAAACATCACGAAAAATGCAAGTTTGTAGTGTATGCACTGAACAAACGCCTAAATACAGATGTCCTGCCTGCAAGATAAGATAGTAAGAAGCCTATATTTTCATGACTATGTTGGCGATTTCAGCTAATGCTAGTTTTAATCTTGGTTGTTGGATTAGATAGTTCTCGTTTGCTTGATGGATCGGGTCAAAAAATTGCACATTTCTTTATTTCAGGCTGCTAGTGACACGAAAGCGTTGAAAACCTGATTAAAGTACATTTTCCTTCTTGTTTTCAATATAGCTGCTCACTTGTTTGTTACAAGAAGCATAAAGGTAACGTGGTTATTCTCTAATATGTCTTTAACCCTTTAGTTATTTTTTAAAGATTTTCAATTATACATAAAGTCACTCGTCTAATAATAGATAATAACATATAATAAAAAGCATTAAAAAAACAGCACGTGTTTGTAATCAACTGGGTATTAATGGGTAATTTGATTATTATTATTATTATTCAACCCCTTTAATATTCAGTCGTATTCATGTATTTAATTCTCCCTTTTTCTGGTTTACTTTACTATGTATTATCCTTTGTGTTTGTATTTATGTTTAGTTAATTTATGTGTTCTCAATGTAATGATTTAACCCATACATGTGAAAACCCCCTGGCATTTTTAATCTTCAAAATATTAAGTATTGTTACATGTTTCTCTGTAAACTATAATAATGCTAATAAAATGTTCTTACTTGCAGAAACTTGCCTTCCTGCTCATTCCTCGCCTGCACCCACAAATCCTGAAAGCACCACCACTGTCAGGACAGGTACAGTCTGCAGTTTGCTTTGGCTCCAATTGAATGTTGAACCTTATGTTTATGTTTATCAACTTATTTTACAGATGAATGGACTGTTGATGATCTTTTACATGAAGATGACATCATTGACAAAGTACCTATGGACAGGCTACAGTTGTTAGGTATTAATAATGTTGAATGCCTTTTTATAAACCCACTATCCAATAAATCCTGACATGTTACTGGAATTAGGCATGGAGTTAGTGTTGAAAATGTTTGATGTTTTGTAACTGTTTTCTTTTTAGGTCAATCCAAAGAGTTGCAGGACCTGCTATTTAATCCTCACCTGAGACAGCTGCTGCGCTCCATTGACAACGCTGAGAGCAAAGAGCAGGCGATGAAAGCCGCTATGCAGGAGCCTCTATTTGTTGAATTCTCTGACTGCTGCTTGAAAATTGTAGATCAAGATGACAACTTTAATGATGAGTAAATGTGGTAACACTAAGGAACTTTTCTTTTTCTTTTACAAAGTGTCTTTTTTTGTACTTTGTCAATTGTAATAATGCAGTACTCACCAACAATGGCAATTAAGTGTAAATGCAATGTGAACAAAAATTAATCACATGTTGTTTATTTCATATTTCGGTTAAAGATATTGACATAATTCAAGTCTTTGGTATCACAAACAGATAAAACATGACTTACGGTAATTGTCCAGATTTCCAAAGTTCTAACAAATACTGTGACAATAGTCACTAATGCCCTTTGACTTTGGGCAATGTAATATAGTTTCCTGAGGACAGAGGCATTTAACACACATTTAGACTTGATAATACAACAGAAAGTCAGCTATAAAATACAAATCCCAATCACTAGTTTAGTTTAGTTTATGCTTTAAAATGTCATCGTATTTATGGCAAACCCTACTGACTTCTGCTGGTGAATATTGTGTGCAAATTGCAATAAATGCTATACATGTGCAATTACTATTTTGTTCATCCATCACTCAAAACATTAAATATTTTTGATTGATTGGGAAGACCTTGGCACTTTTTAGTTTGAACTGCTTTTTGTTTGAATACAAAAATCCACATTGTGTACAAGCAACTTTGAGGATGCACAATTCTAATAATTTAGTTTAACCTGAAGTTACGTCATCATTCCCCCTAAACAAACTGTATAAACACAACTTTGGCATCCACAAATATATCTTTAGGTTGGTCCAGGTGGTTGATTAGTTTTAGCTCAGTGCAAGGGTAAGTTGTTGTGTAAAAACCACTTATAAAGTCTTTTCTAGCAGGATCTCATTGAATCCTGTCATGTCAGTTTGCAGGTCGGGGTGTCTGTCTGCATAAAGAAGCGGCGATCGCTGACAGTGAAGCTTAATTGATCCCTACAAAAAAATCATATCAAATGTCACAAGTTACTTTGTGCTTCAGTAAAATGAGTCATGTTTTTATTTGAAGCCTCACCTTTGGTTGTGCTCTGATGGAGGCCAGTTCCTCTGTGCACTGGTTGGGCGCCAACTTGTACTCTCCTCTCCTGGACGGCAGGTTGACGGAGGCCATGAGGGACACCATTTTCTGAAAGCCAGTGGCGGTCAGCGACAAAGTGATGGACGGCGCAGAAGCCAGAGCCAGACCCATGGGCCAGCTGCGCACTGTGACCGGCTCAGGGACACTGGAGAGGTGAACTGAACCTCTCTCTCTAATGACTGGGTTCAGCTCAGGCAATTCTTCAGTCACAACGTCCTCTGCATCATCCAGCTCTGAGTCAGCCAGCGATTTCAGCAGGTCCTATTAGAATTAGCAGAATAACTGTAGGTTTACTGTACATATTGTTCCACATATCATAAATTAGATGACATGCTGAAGTGCTCACCCTCCACTTCCTCCATGTTTTCTGAATAACAGCAGCAGCTCTGTTCCATTGATGCACTTTCTTCCTCACAAGCCAGGACCGAACAGCTAATGAATCACAAATATTAACATTTTACCATTACTAATGGTTCAAACTGTGTGACCTCTGACAGAAGCAGATTAGGGGCAAAGACACTTGCAGCTGCAGCCTCTTGGCCAGACAGTGGGGTCAGAGCATTAAGCTTTACCTGCTTGGATCAGAGTGGCAGACTGTCGTCTGGCAAGACGTTTGCGGTACTGATGCCGCAGCCAGCAACACTGAATGGTGAAGGCACATTGAGACAGGATCCTCTTCCGCTTATCCTCCAGAAAATCAAGCTGTAGATACAGAAGGTCAGTGTGTTTACAGGTCCTCATGACCAGAACTCTATAACGCAGTGACACGACTGACCATTGATTGGGTGAGGAATACTTTAGTCTTTCCACAATGAACCAGAGATGTCTGTCTGTCACCTCTGAAGTTATCCTGCTCCAGAACCACTGTGAGGAGCCTCTCTACATCTTCCTTTACATTTCCACTGGCCCTGTCTGAAACAAAATAAGAAACGCACAATTATATTATATAGTTAAAGTAAGTAAGTATATTATTAAAGTTTAAAAAAAAAAAAGAGTCAGGGTGCAACATGCAGTGTTGAACAGCATGCTGTTAGATATCAAGTAAGTTATAGAGTACACATGAAAGAATAAAAATAGTGAAATATGTTAATGTAAAATTAAATATTGATTGATAGAGTAATAATTACACGGTCATGCAAAGCAAACTTGAACAGCCTTGCATTTACCTTTCTTATTTAGTTAAGAGGTATTAATACACCAAAGAGAAGCCCTGAATTAAATAGGAAATACAGGATTAACGGGTATAAGAGGAGATAAAGAGCAGATGGAAAAAGAGAGAAATAACATTATATTTTGAAATGTGCACGTTTGACTTACCAAGAGTTTGACCTGGTTTTGAATTTGAATATTTTAAAATCAGTCCGTACCGCTGAATAAAACTTTCAAAGGGAATTCTATGGAATAAAAAGTCACATCATGATCAATTAACAATTCTATTAACATTATTAGCAATCAGACAAGCATTATTTACCTTACTGGAAAGCCAGCAGCGCTAATATGAATAGTCTCTACAATACCACATGCCTCCAGCTGTGTTATCACCTGTCAAATAGAAAATAGTGTTTACATTGTCCGGCTGTCATTAAAGTAAGTCTTCTTGGTTGTGGTAAATCAAAATAACGTACTTCTTCCTTCTTGAATGTGAGAGGTTTGCAGTCCTGATTTGGTTTAATGCAGCGAGTGTAGTGAGGAGTGGTGCTATGCAGGATTCTCATGAGGCTTTCAAGAGAGTTCTGAAAGTAGATATCGACACTAAGCATTGTCTTCTGTGCAGTAGAAAAGGGGCTCAAAGCAGTAGCAGCTATTACCTTAAACTTGGAGACTACAGTCACTTTACTCAGTCCTTTGGTTGTTTGTTCTTCAACTTCAGCAAAAATCTGGTGGAGCAAACTGTTGTCGGCTTTCTGAAGCATGTTGATGAGCTCTGGTGGCACTGGGTCCTACAATGTAACAGTCACCAAGATTAGTCAAGTCATTACATTCAGACAGTGTATATAGAGATCATGCACTGACATTATTTTGTTTGAATAAAGCTCCTCAACACTTTGACCAAAATTACGAGCAGCACGACTGATAAAATGTGTTTCTTTGGGTTTTTTTTAGCCTAATATTTGTTGGTGGGGCTATTGTTTGGCTCAGATTAACTTACTATACAGCAAAATAGAAACTGAAAGTAGTTTCTTTGCTGTTGCTCCAACTGTGCAGAGCTTGGCTAGCTTGTTTGCTAAAGGCAGTTGGAGATTTAGGACACTTCAACTGCAGCACAACAATTATTTTCCTCAACAAAACAAATTCAGAGAGGACTGTGTAGTTTGCTGTGGTAGGTATGAAACATTCCATTCTCCTGGAGACGAGCAGCAAACATAGTACTTTTTTCAACGATAAATGAAACCTATGTAGATGAGTTTATATCATTCTGGGTCTGTGTGTTCACACTTTCACATTCACCACATAAAAACTGGGACTAAACCAGGACTAAACCCAAAACTAAGCCTGAACTAGATCAGGACTAAAGGAGGACAAGGTCAGGACCAAATAGGACCAAATAACAACAAGTGTGAACTGTGGAATCTTTCATGCAAAACAAACATTTATTTTATGAGACAATCAGCTGATAGATGGACCCTCAACTAGAAACCCTACACAGTGCATGTTTAAGTTGACAAAGGTAATGCATTCAACTGTGTGTGATCCCAAAGTCTGTATCAGTGATAAATGTGAGCGTAGTTGCTGTGTTCCTGTTGTTTATCTGGTTTTCTACAACTGTTTACATGATTTTCTTTTTTAGATGTCAAGAAACTAAATATTTGTTGTAGACTTTTATCAACTGCTTTTTCACATTTTAGTTGTGTTTTGAGCTTTTACAGGAGAAATGTCATTGACTGTCATGTGTTTTTGCCACTCGCTGCTAAAACTCAAAATGCTGTGATGTCATATACTAATTAGTTATTTACGCACCTTGTTTTTCTCCACCATGCCTTTTATCTGGTAGTTCACCTTGCCAGCATAGTGAGCCACAGTGAAGTGCGGCTCCTGGCTGAATCTATCCCAGCTGATGCTCCTGTTGTCCGAGAGCTCGTTCTCCAAGCGAACTCGAAACATTTGGGCATCTGAAGTGCGATTGAGGCGGCTTTCCTAATGTGCGATTATGGCAAGCATTTTAAACAACTGCATCATACAGTAATATTGGGACGTATTAAATTAGTCTGACCCTCACCTCATTAAGCAGAGAAAACACACTCATCGGGGTCCCTTCAATGAGATCGAGACAGCCCTGGTTGTCCTGGTATTTTACAAAAGACCACTCCAGTCCCTCAGATACATATTCTTCCTGTGAGCAAGTACAAAAGTAACTTCACAAAACAGACACAAAGAAATCATATCTTTGCTGGATTATAGGGCTGCATAATTAATCAGAATCAAATTGAAATCGTTTGCATCAACGCAATTTGCAAATCGCATAGACTGCAATTTTTGAAGTGCAATAATTTCCTTCATAAACAACAAAATATCCTGTTTTGTTCAACATAAAAACTGCTAGTTTTAGTTTAGATTGTTAAAACATGATCTGAAACAAGCAACAAAAATGCAACTAATAGCGACAAAAACATGACTAAAAGCGACACAAACGTGACTAAGTGACAAAAACCCAACTGAAAGTGACTGTAAGTGACAAAAATGCAACTAAAAGTAACAAAAGCCTGACTGAAAGTGACAAAAATGTAAATAAAAGGGACAAAAACCTGACTGAAAGTGACAAAACGGGACCAAAAATGACAATTATACGACTAAAAGTGCCAATTATGCGACCAAAAGTGACAAAAAGCGAACTTGAAAATGTGAACTTTGAACAGAATCCCATTATTAAAACATACATCTAAACTCTAATCGCATTCGCAATACTGGTCAGAATTCGACACTTTCCCCGGGTGTGCAGCTCTACTGGATTCACTTCAATGTGCGGTTACCTGTTGAGCTTTAAGATAATGGCTGACAAAGTGCTGTTGTAGTTTCTCATTGGCATAGTTGATGCAAAGCTGTTCAAGATTATTCATTTGGAAACATTCAAAGCCATACACATCAAGGACCCCTAGGAGAAAACAGGATTATTTGCTGTATACCTTAGTAATTACTGTAATAAAGCATGTATAAGTTTAAAGAATCAGAACTTGTACCTATGAAATTGGACCAGGAAGAAATGTCTGTACACATGCTGTTATTAATAAATGTAACTAGCCATTCAAATAACCTGTGGAAGACAAATACAAAAGTGTAAAAGCGTCTTAAATGGAAGATAATTATTTTTTAAATTTTAGATAATGGCGATTTCTCACTTTGAATTTTATTATCCTGAAAAACATGTTTGAATTTCAGTCGCTGAATATTGCTGTTTACGTTTTCATTGTGTTTTTCTCAGTTCAAAATTTCTAAATAAAATTGTATTCATCTTTTAAATATTCAAGTTATAGATTGTTGAAGCCCTCAACTTCAACAGTTTAAGTTCAGAGTGTAAAATTCAGAGTGAATTTATCAGACCAGGCATTAACAATCGATCCAAGTGAGTGAATCTTTTGTTGTGAAATTTTACACTCTGAATTTAAACTGTGGAATTTGAGGGCTTGAAACACTGTGCATTGAATGTTTAAAATCATTAAATTTAATAGATTGCAAACATTTTTTCAGGGTTAAAAAAGTGAGAAATTTGCCCGTGTTTAAAATTAAAATTCGGATGAAACAAAATATATCTTCCATAGTCTTGTCCTTTCACGTTGTTGGACTCTTACTCGGCATAGATGACTTTAGCCAGACAGTCTCTCCGGACATTGCACTCCGTCAGAGAACACGGCTTCAGGACACTCTGCCTCCCGGCCTTTAGTGTTCTCACTCTCACACAGGCCTCCAGCTCCTCAGCAGCAACACCCAAAAGATCAGCAGCATTTTGAAGACAGTCTGGTGAAAAACAGATCTAATTTAGTTACTTTTATTTTTTACTGTTAAATAAATTAAAGCTGCACAACTTTATGGCACCTTTGGACTGTTCCTCGAGGTCACACGGTTGTGAGTCGTCTGAAGGAGACGAAAATCGCACATTTCCAAGGTGCAAAATTCCTGCTAAAATCTGAAATAAATAATAAAACATTTATACATAGCCTGTTGTACAAAATGTTACAGTAATTTCAAAGACAGTACAAAAACATTAAATAAGTAAATTAATTGTTAGATTGGTAGGAGTCAGAGATATGAACGTTTATAATGTTGAAAATTACCTTAAATATTTCCCTTTGTCGCTCAGTGTTAATACCCAGATGCCCCATGGCCTCAAGAGTCTCCTCAAAACAATCCTCTTTAAAAGAGGAAAGAAAACCAGTTAAATTCAATGTCAGAAACATGTTCATTTCCTTTTACAGATAAGCAATACACACCCTCTAAGGTCTTATTTGCATTTGGAAGCCAAACAAAAAATGTATCATTGTGCATTTTCCACTCTTTTCTTTGTTCATTAGTTGCTCCTTTCATCATCTGTTTAAAATAACACACTTTAGAATGCATACTGCAAAACTGGTGGAATATAAAATGATTTTAAATAAGTCTGTTCACACACCTGGTAAAAAATATGAAAGTTTCTTTCACCAGAGGGTTGAAAGGCCACCCTGGTCTTCTCCAGCAGATACGTTTGCACAGACGCTCCCACTAACAAGTGACACCTTTACATAACAATATCACATTAAACAGATTAGAGCAGATTATGAATGAACTTTTGTCACCTAAGTGGTAAATACTACAGAGTGGGATGAGTGACGCTCTAAGTACCTGTCGAGCTGAAGCTGGATGTACTTTCCAAAGCGACTGCTGTTGTTGTTTCGTAGTGTGCAAGCATTTCCTAAAGAAAAAAAAAACAGTAGGTAATTTTCACATGTAATTGTATATTTAATTATTTCCATTCTTACCAAAGGCTTCCATGATTGGGTTGGAGTCCAGCACTCTTCTCTCAATCCTTTCAACCGTGTTCTGACTCTTTGCAACAGAGGAAGATGCAGCCACAGTGGCATAATATTTCATGAGACATCGAGAGGTCCATGTCTTCACAGTGAAAAACAAATCACAATTCATTGAGAATGGATGTAAATATGAAAGGATAGGCAAATGTGAAACCAGCTTTATCAGGCTTAGGTTACATTTCAACCTAAATTCTAGTAATAGAATAGTATGTCACAACATACAAGTTTACCTTTCCAGCCCCACTCTCACCACTGACCACCAGCGACTGGTTCACAGGCTCCAGCTGACCCTTCACATTCCTGTAGGCTTCTTCAGCTACAATAAAGATGTGTGGCTTGGATTCCTAATATGTTGAAGAAACTCATGTTACTCTGTGTAAGGACACAAGGGCATCTCTTAAAGACAGATGGTTCTTACCTGAGGCTGAGGAGTGCAGTGATACTCTCTCATCACATCTAAAGAGTAGAGGTAAGGAATGGGCTGGAAAGGGTTCAAAGCCACCAGGGTGCAGCCTGCATGAGTGTAAAACACCTTTGCGCTGTACCTGGCCTGCAGGCATTTCAGCACTGCCACAGAAAACATGAAGAAAATCAGAATTTTAAGTTATTTAAAATTGGAAAAAACAATGTTTGTTAAAAAAAAAATCTGTCCCACATGGTTTGTGCCTTTTGGATATTTCTTTTGGATAATCCTGTAGCTGTAATGTGTTTATGTGATGTGCAGCATGGTATTGTTGCAATTATAGCCAAGCCCTTAATGTGGGCAGACAACACAAAATAAATATCACTACTCAAGGTGGCAATAAAAAAAAAAAATTAAAAAATCTGGCGTAAAAAAACAATCAAAGGCTAGAATTGTATCAAACATTTTAGAGACAAGAGTTTTTTCACCTGTTGAAGGTGTCACTGGGTTTACTTTGGTGAGGTCATCATAGGTGTGAAGCTGGTCCTCATCTGTGAGAAAGAACCGAACTTCTTCATCCAGAGAGTCATTTAGGGACTGAGGGGAGAAATTATTATTTTCGTAAGATTGTTGCATCTGCAAAGAGCATGATCATATTTATGATATTAAATGATTCAAATATGTTCTGCACTGAAGTTTGATATTATTTATGTTTCATTGACCACATGTTCTTTGAATTTACTCTCTACTTGTGTAAGAACATTAATTGTAGATTTTAAAATAAAATCAAAATTGCTATAACATCACGAAATAACTGCACAGGAAATGCAAGGCAGAAGGTTTGACAACAATCTGCTGCCAACTTTGTCATCACGGTCTCATTAGTGCGCACCTTTAATCTACCACTAGCCTATATCTGTAAGTAAAACGATATGAAAACGTTTTTACAAAGCAGATGGTGATTACATAATGGCTTTTAATAGCTACAAAATAAATATTACGTTACATGATTATTACAAGTTGTAACAGCTGAGGGTTTTTGGTAGAAAAGAAGCACAGACTTGAAACAGTCTGTGGGTCGAATAGTTAAACGGACAGAAATTACATTTGACAAACAATTAGAGACCTACTGTGCATTATTTATATGATACAAAACGTTAAACTAATAGAAGCTTTAGGACAGTCACCGTTTGTTTTCTTACCGTTCCCATTCCATTTCTTTTCCCCCGGCCGTCCGCAGAGTTCATTTAGATTAATATTCTGACAGAATATTAAAACAATATTAAGCTGGTTTCGCTGTAGTTCCTCAGTTTACAGTCAGGACGTTCATTTTCCCCTGTCTGTCTCACATTCCTCAAGGACAACTTCACGCAGACGGCCACGGGTTTTCCAGCTCCTCAATCCTGGTATTCCCGCCCTCTTTCTGATACTTCACGGACTTTGCCCCGTGTTTCACATCAAAGACAGAAATAAATCTGTATTAGTTTGTACAACCGACATATCTATTTGCAGCGTGCATTTAATAATACCAAATGTGTCAAAGAACATTAATCCTTATGGGGAAAACAGTCTAACATTTTGAAGTTTGGAATAGGCTATAAAACGAGGTCCTTTGAACGTAACACGAGGCGAAACGGAAGTGATCCACGCTTATTTTGAAAGCGCTTGGACAGAACTGACCATACCTGTTCAAAGTTACCCTGCAGGTAGTTTATCCAATGTTTTATCGGATTATCGCACGTCTTTCGCATAAATTTGGTAAGCCTTTAAATCGACGTATTGTGTGCGTTAAATTTGGCTGAGCACCTTTGCTAGCATAGCCTGATGTTTGAAATGACAGCTAAAATTATGAATGACTGCAATGAGTCCAATTATTTTGAATTCAGTTTGTTTTTATTGGTACACTACACTCTGAAATTGATTTAATGTTTTATTTAAATTGACTGTTTTGTTCATAATGACTAAAAAATAATCACCATGAATATTTGCAGGCCATGTCTCAGAAGGAACTCAAGGAAGCATTTGTCAGTAATCTCAATGGTACCAGTTTGGTGGAGGTGGCTCTTGGTTCTTCCCTCGCTCCGTTGTGCCTTCTCAATAGAGGACTGCTTCTAATCCTGTGTCACAAAGGTCCAGAAGCTCTGTCAACACCAGCACAACCAATTTTACGTCTTCTTTTTGATTACAGTGCTTTAATTCTCCCCCTTGTTTTGTCATGCACCATTCTGAGTGACATTCTTTCCCAAGTTGTCATTAGTGTATCCCTTATTTCTGTCTGCATACTTGCCTATATTTGTCAAACTAGCACTTGTTCTGCAGATCAGCAAACAAAGACTTTTCTCCAAACCCACCTTCAGTCCGAGCACGTTCCCTTCGTCACCAACTTTCGAGTTATTGTCAATTTGAAAACGGCCATCAGCATTCTGGCCGTGGATTTTGCAGTTTTCCCCAGGAGATTCGCCAAAACTGAGACCTATGGCACAGGTGTTATGGACTACGGCGTTGGAGGGTTTGTCTTCGCAAATGCCCTTGTCTGTTCAGAAGCTCGGAGAAAAGGCATCGCAGGATCCAGGTTGAAATACATTACAAAACAGCTGGTATCTGTCTGGCCTCTGGTTGCCATTGGTCTGGGGAGGCTAATAAGTGTCAAAATGACTGGTTACCACGAGCATGTGACAGAATATGGCGTACACTGGAATTTCTTTTTCACACTGGCCCTTGTCAGAGTTGCTGCATCCATACTTCTCGCTTTCATGCCAGTCAACCTCTGTTTGTTTTCTGCCGTGCTCATTGCTGTAATGTATCAGTTAATTCTAGACACAACTGGACTGAAAGAGTTTATTGTCCTCAACAATGACCGAGAACTGGACTTCCTTCATGCCAACAAGGAAGGTGTATTCTCTGTAGTTGGATACGTGGCCATCTACCTTGCAGGTGTACATGTGGGAGTTTATGTTATGCAGCAGCGTGTGACTGTAAAAGAGTGGCTACGTGCACTGATTTATCTTTTATTGTCATGTTTTGGTCTGTATGCTGCTGTATGTTTATGTCAGACGTATCTGGAGCCTGTTTCCCGACGCATGGCTAATTTACCTTTCTGTCTTTGGAGTGTTGCCCAGTCCCTCTTCTTTTTGTCTACTATTGGTTTGGCTGATTTGCTTCTAGTGTTCTCTAAAAGAGCAGCAGGTGTCAATTGTGTGCCGTCTTCATGGAATCTGTGCAGAAAACAAGCAGACCTATCGCCTGTGAAAAACCAAGAGGATTTTCATAGACTTTGCCTTCTTCAAGCTGTGAACAGAAATCAGTTGATATTTTTCCTGTTTGCAAATGTCATGACAGGAGTGACTAATGCTGTAGTGGATACGCTTAATTGCAGTAAGGAATTCTCTGTGTATGTTTTGCTGTCATACATGTTTTTGAATTGTTTTGTAATGTATGTTTTTCATCTGTTTGGAATAACAATTAAATTCTGGTGAAAGTATTTTTTTATATATATAAATTCACATTTGAAACTTTTTTATACAGTTCAAATGGGCATTATTTGTAGGCAGTGTTGGGAAGTAACTGAATACTTGTACCAAAGATACATATTCAGAATACTAATTTAGAGTAATTGTAGTTAATTAATCCGGTTAAGGGGGGGTTCTCTCTTTTTGGTGGTGTTCAAGTCAGAATACAGTTACTTTTCTAAAATTAGAGGAATACATCACTGTATTTGAGCACAAATATTGGCTTCAAACTTCACTGAATTAATGATGAAAAAACAAACAAACCCACAGCTCTTATAGTGAGTGTTGCATGTGCAAGTTTTCCTTCTCTAATTTGTGAAGGTTATTTTATCTTATAAACAAATGCATAACAAACAGTGAAACAAAAACAAAAAAAGATGTTTTAATCCCATGTTGTGTAAGTATGCAGAATGCAGTTAGACTAAGTTCTCTGATTAGGCAAAGTAACTGAATATTTTACAGTTTACGTTTGAATGTAGGTATTCTGTTTTCTATAACTAAATGCATTTGCAAAGTATTTTTCCCATCACTATTTGTAGTAAACAATTTAATTTTTAAAGTTATTACAGTAATAAAATGTGTGTGTTTGTTCAGTTTAGTGGGATTTTATTTTATTTTATTTTATTTGAGTAACAATGTAAGTTTATGTCTCTATTTCAACTCATTGATTGTATGAGAAACAGTTATGGTTTTATTATTATTTTAAGTTGAACAGAAAGAAACTTATGTCAGTACTCGCGTATTTATTAAAACATAACTAAATCATGGCAATTGGAAGAATTATTTATGACATTCTGTGCTAAAAACAGCGCGCTAGATCTGGCAACCTGGACTCGGGGCAAAGGTCAAATAGTGATGCGCCACAGTAGAGTAGCTGTCCACAATCGCACTTGTTTATTTTTGTTTTTTAAACGATATTGGAGGTAAGATTTATATACCATGGAGTTATTTGGTTAATTGTTGTCCGCATGCTAATTAATGTTCGTTAAACCTGCCCGTGGGCTCCGAAATGCATCTCTACAAACTTAAGTTGTCCATGAACTAGCGTTGGATACTTTATATTAGCTTGCTAACTGAAGCTAAGTAGGACAACAATGCTAATCACTCACTCTCAACTTTGACTGTTGTAGACTGTGGCTGTCTTAAAAGGTTTGTTTGAATCTATAGTGACTGTAGAAGTTAAGAAATTACAGCATGATTGGTGGTGGTCACTGCTAAAACATGAAAGCAGAAGCCACAATAGCATCTTCAGCACAGTATTAGCTTAATTCAAACTGTCAAATCAGTTTGGTTTGTGCTCATGTTAACGCTAGCTTGTTAGCGAACTAGCTTCAGGATTGGCAGTCAACTTCAGCATTGAATGTGATGACATTATTTTGATATGACATTGATGTACGTGGTTACTTTTAATATAATAACGTCACATCGATTTTATGTCGTTTCAAAGTAGGTAACGCTCACTATTTGTGTAGTAAACTGTTAATGTTAATCATGTTAATTTGCTAATAGTTTCCTTCTCCTGTTGCTCTTTTGCAGTGACTCGGATCTAGCTATTAATTCAATAACTTAAAGTGCATATATGTCAGTCTACACATTTCACTAAAACGTAATGAACATGATTATATTTAAGATGCTATAAAACATTTTGCCTATTTGTCCCCAATTTCAGTTTTTATTTTAGTTTACAATGTTACTTCCTGGTTGGACATGAGCACCAGATGTGGCATAGGTAGAGGTTACCTAGCAACCATACTGTAAACAGGGGCTGAAATCCATAAAGAATTCACAACAGTTATGGTTTGGCAATAATTAATCCATGATAACACCTTTGTTTTGTTGAATGATTATTTTAAACTGCCAGAAAACCTGTCAGTTGCATTTAAAATGTCCGTGTATTTTCAATAGTGTCCCTCCTGACGACATCACAGAGGGATTCTGTTTTAGAACTGAGCGCTACTTTCTGTTATATGAAACGTTTATTTCACAAACTGCAACATCACTATTGTAAAACTATGAGAATTCGTTACCACTGTTGCTATCCCACCAAACTAAGTAAAACTTAAGAACCTGTAATATATATTTTAAACGTGTTAAACTTGTGTTAAAATAAACTTTGGCTTAATATTGATCTTGTTTTCTAAACCCTGTAGGTGACTTTAGGGGAGTGGCATAAAATATGGCACGTTTGGTTGCACTTTGTAGGGACGGGGAAGAAGAATACCCATTTCTTTCCAGACAGATCCCATTGTACATTGATGAAAGCTTAACAGTAAGTATGCCTTTTATTATCTTGAGCACCTCTAAATGCCTTTCCTCAATCCATGCACTTTTTTCAGATGGTTATGGAATTTCCTGACACTGTTGCTGATGTTGATGGCAATGATATCAACTCCCCCTCCTTTAAACAATTCTCTAAGGTTGGTTAAGAGAAGCACGCCTCTTGCATTATACTGCTAAATTGTGGATTTTGCTTTTTACAATTTTGTGCTCATCTTTCAGTGTTACTCAAAATTGGCGCATGTGGACTTGAATATTGCTTTAATGGTGACATCCAGAGAGGTCTACTGTGCTCTGTCACAGTTGGTTCCCTGTGTGGGCTGTAGGAAGAGTGTGGAGCGCCTCTTTTCTCATCTAGTTGAAACGGGAAGTCCAGCTTTGGAACCCCTCATTGTGAAATCTACAGGCATGCTTTCTGTAATGAAATCCTGTCTGTCTGATGTAAAGAAGCTCTACACTCTCTTCTATGTTCATGGGCAAGTATACTTTGTGTTTTCTGTTAATGCTACTAGAAAGTAAAGCCATCTTATCCTGGAAATCTAATACTAATTACTAATATTTACGAAACTGCTGAGATAAGGGTAATCTCTGTTGATTCACTTTTTCTTAATATTGTTGTTCTAAAAAAAAAAAAACAATTAAAATAAATCTACTTTGTTCCTTTTTTTTAATATATATAAATAGGCCAAAGTTAAATGACTTGATTGATGCCATTCCAAAAAGCAAAAAGAACAAACGATGTCAGTTACACTCCTTGGATACACACAAACCCAAGCCTTTAGGGTAAGTAATATGCAGCAAATGAAAACGTATATTGTTATGTTGATTTGTTTTTTGGTCCACACAATGTGTGCACTTGATCTCAGGGGAAGCTGGATGGATGTGTGGGAGCTCATGTCACAAGAGTGCAGAGATGAGGTGGTGGTCATTGATAGTGCATGTCTCCTAGACACACTGGAGGATTACCTGCGCAAACACAGGTCATTGTAACTATTATTGTTTTTGTCATCATCTGATGATTCATGTTTTATGACGCACCAACTTCTAAATAAAAATGTGTACATGTTTGCAGATTTTGCCCTGACTGTAAAAATAAGGTTCTAAAAGCATACAACATCCTTGTTGGGGACTTGGACAGCAGTAAAGAGAAGGGTTACTGTGCTGCTCTGTATGAAGGCTTGTGCTGCTGTCCACATGAACGCCATATACATGTGCACTGTGAAACCGACTTCATTGCTCACCTTCTTGGCCGAGCCGAGCCCGAGTTTTCTGGGGGCTATGAGTAAGCATCTATTTTAGTCAAATGTATTATATTTTGTTGGAAGAGTATATTTGACAAAAAGCATATTTCTACAGACGAAGAGAGCGACATGCCAAGACTATTGATATTGCACAAGAAGAGGTCCTGACCTGTATCGGTATTCACCTTTATGAACGACTGCACAGAATTTGGCAGAAACTTCGAGCAGAAGAACAGACATGGCAGGTTTTGTTTCATTTGGGAATCGAAGCACTACGTAAAAGTTTTGAGGTATTTTTAAAAGGAATATGCTCAAATATGTAAAACATAAATTCAAGATTGGTCTAAGATTTTTTTTTCCTCTCTCTAAAATTCAAGATTGCAGTAGAGAAATTTGAGGGGATCAGTCGACTTGAGCAATTTTTCGAGGAATTGTCTGAAGAGGAGAGGGCTAAAGAGCTTAAACTTGAAAAAAAAAGACAAAAGAAGAAAAATCGTCGCAAAAATAAACTTGGTTGTGAGATTGCTGAACAGGAAGCTGAAACCGAGAAGGGAGTGCCTAATGTGGTAATTCGGTGCAACACTTGCATCCACATTTGTCATTGTGTGTTTGGCTTTATTTAAGTGTTTTGATTATTACTTGATTCAGGGATCTCTTGAGTCTGTGGAGAGCTGTTGTCGTGACCGTGAAAGCCATTATGACGATGAAAACAGCTGTAGAGACAGAATCACTGCTAATGAAAACATTTCCTGTAGGTGCTCGGGCAACACCACACAAGGTAATCTGAAAACTTACCGTACAATATAGTTTTACAGTACAAAAAACACAAATAAGCTTTTTTGATTTTTTTAGATTTCACTTCACACTGCAACGGTAGTGACTGTGGTTACTCCTCAAGCAGTGAAGTTGGCTCTCGTGAAGGTTCAGATGTTGCCTGCTCTGATGGAATTTGCAACCACGATGAAGCAGGTCTGATCAGGACGGATGGGAAAACTTTGGACTGTCAGTGGCACGTTTTTACACTGTGCTTTGTTTGTGTTTTAAGGTGATGGTAGTAATAGCCACAGTTGTACAGAAGATGGAGGGGACTATTGTTTGGACTGTTGGCCCCACAAAGAAGAGCAATGTAGAAGTAAAAAAGGAACATGCACTCGTCTATGCAACAATGAGGTACAGAATGAAACACATTTAATGCCTTTAACACTTCTGAACTTTGTGAACCAACTTTGTTTATTATGTAAATTTGTTTCAGAGACATAATGATGAAGTCTGTCTGACAGATGGGAAAGCAGAGAGAGAACAACAGTTGCACTCTTGCCCAACCAATGAAACCCTTTGCTGCTCTAATGCTTTTGCCAACAGCACGTTACATCTGCCTTGGATTACACATAAACGCAACCATGGGTTCATAATTAGTCTTTTGGAACTTCTGGTTAGTAAAGAAATGTTTTAGAACATCAGTCTTTTTTTTCACTCATTACATACATAGTATTAAGACATTTTGATGTTTTTTTTTTTTTTAACATGTAGTTCTGTTTTGATGCAGGAGGAGTCTGAGGTTATTTCAGAAGATGAGAATTGTTTAACCGAAGATGAAATCCAGTCATTCTTTGAAAAATATCCCACATTCTATGATGATCGTCCTCTAATCCGCAAGCGCATTAAGGAAAGATTCTCCGACTACTGCCGTGCTGTTACAAATCCAACTGAAAAGTTGGCCACTGCTAGCCTCAGCTGGCTGCATTAAAGTCACTCACTAGTGAAAATAATCACAGCTGCAATATATTTTTGGTATATTAAGTATTTGATGTCTAATGATTTGTCTCAGATGTAAATGTGATTTTGTTTAATCATGCTTAACTTGCACTTATCCACACACTTTTCTCATATTGTCTGTGAACACTCAACTCAATCATTCTCTGATCAGGCCTAGCTTGCTGGTTCTGTGTAGAACTGTTGATTAGGAGCACAGTGCAATTGTTAATCAGCTTTACAAGCTGTGACTATAGTGATATGTTTTAGTCTTATTGTGACTTTAAAATGTTTGTTACATTTGGTGACATGCCTATGTATTGGTGACGTGGACGCTGTACAGAAATGGTTGAATATAAAGATTTTACAGACATTTAAATATATATTTGTGATAGGGATATGGGTGTAATGTGATCAGCATAACAAAATTTACTAAATAAAGAATATTTATTGTAATGTTTTGTATGTGGATTAAATGTATGTCTTACCTATGGCCTGTAGATGGCAGCAGACATCCACTTAAACCATTACCACCAGTTACAGGCTCAAACGGAAAGTAGGAGGTGAAGCGATCACTTCAGTGTTGTCCGTGTGGATCCACTGTGGATGGACCCGGCTGTGTCGCTCTGGCGGCGTCTACTCTGGATGCTATTGAAATAGGAACACAACATCTCTGTTGATCTCACCGTCCCATCAGCACACACCAGCAGCAGGGAGCTCCTGAGTGCGGCGGAGCGCACGGACACACGGGCTGTAAACCGGAGCCGGTGCGGCGGAGATGGAGCGCTGGAAGGGCAGAGTGGCCCTGGTCACCGGCGCCTCTGTGGGCATCGGGGCGGCCATCGCCCGGGCCCTGGTCCAGCAGGGAATGAGAGTGGTTGGCTGCGCCAGAAATGTCGACAAAATAGAGGTAAGTTTATTTGATTACAGTCTCACTGGTATTATGAATGAATCACTGCGACTGAAGAGGCTAGCGCTCTCCACAAGTCCGGCTAACAGTAGCTTAACTAGCATAATAAACGTTAGCTTTATAACTTTGGTCTTCATGTCTCATTGGATCATGAAATATTTAAGGTTATTACATGGTTAAGCTTGTGTAAATTATCTGGTCTTTATTTTGTTGTGTGTGCAGATTACTTCTCATTGAAAAACTTGACAAACCCAGTTAACAAGAAGACTTATTTAAATGAGCAGATACTGTGTGCAACTTCTGATCGCAGTGCCTTCCTTTATCCTGTTATTCATCCACTGTAATGACAATGCACAAATGTTATTGACTGTAGAGAACTCCTTTCTCATAATTTGTCTTTACCTTTCAAGATTAAAGCTGATAATTTGTAAGTCACCTCATATTAGACCTGTAAACATTATGTTTTAGCAAATTGTGAGTTTCCATTCAAGTATGCATGCAAGATTATAACTGATATATTGTTTTAACTTCTTGGAATTCTTGCATAAATATTTCACAGTATTGACTGAAAGGTCTCACCTCTTCAGTGCTCAGGCCCGGCCCTTTCAACTTATCAATAAGACACTGCACCCTCTTTATCTGATGAGCCAATAATTAAGTCAGGGCCAGACTTTCAGCAGGCTGAAAACTGAAAAGACAACAACTTGTCAACAGTAGTGAAACTTGTTTGTCATCATAGTAAGCAAAGAGCTGCATTGCTTTGTCCTCTTAAATATGCTGTTTTAGTAAGCAGGACTACCATTATATGACACAGGTTTATGCAGGTTTATACAGAGACTATGGTGACAAAAACTATCCATATTTGAATTATTTTATTTAAAACAAAAAACCTGCATAAAATATATTTTGTAATATATTCTGTTACGTGGTTCCATCACAGTGATGTATTCTGAACACTTTGAGTAGTCACATTGAATAGCATTAAGTTATGGGATTAAAACAGCTTTATGTTTGTTTCAATGGTTTCTGTTTTGCATTTATCAATCACTAATTAGAAAAGGAATAATCGCACATTCATTCACTACGAGAGTGAGTCAGTTTGAAACCTAAATTACTTGATCGTTTATCACAGTGTACTATTTGGATTTTAGTACCTCTCTTCTGAATCTGATTGCCACCAAACGTACTCTTAGTGTTGTGAATATATATTTTCAGTAATGAGTTACTTCCCAACTGTGTAATAATATGTTTATGACAACTACTTCAGGCTTTAAGTTGTACAAAATTTTTCATTTTTCTCTTTTTGTACTAATTTCGTGTTCAGCTTGTTTTTAGACTAGAGGGGCTGGGCCACCTTCAGTCCAATCCAATCCACTTTATTTATACAGCACTTTTCATAAACAAACCAAAGTGCTGCACAGAAACAGAGTGAGAACCATAATAATAATAATGATCCGTCTACTGTCCTCTGTTAATTGGAAACACTGCTTGTCCCTTAGATTAACGAAACCGCGGCTTTATGTCATAGTTTATTGACTGTTTTTTATTTTGTTTTGTTGTTTAATAGTGCGATCACCAAATAGCCCTGTTACTGCTTTGATTACAAGCTTCTTCACTCTCTGATCTTCTTGTACTTCTGAAAATGCGTTCTGATAAAGTCCACTGGTGCCACGGCATATTCCTGCAGCTTGTCTACACATCCACTCCTCTCAGTGTTGTGCAATGCCACCCTCCATTCATACTCTGGTCACATGGCACCGCTGTCAATAGTTAACTGCAGCACTAGCTTTCCTCTGTTCAGTGTGACTTGTGTAAGCCTCGAACAAGGTCAGTGCTGCTTTGAAGTCCCACTGTAAAGCAGATGAAACACAAGAGCTGGTTTTATGGTTGGATGGTTTGAGCAGCACCAGTAGGATCGTCCAATATGGATTTTTTGAGGCGATACCAATATCCGATATTTGTCTTGCTGTTGTGATCGATAGATTTATTGCCATAAAGTTCACAAATGAACTTTCCACTTTTCAAAATGTACACAGGATATAAAATAATTTGTTGCATGATTGTATAAACTAGTTTTTTAACCCGATTTTTCTTTTTACACTTTCACCCAAAAATATGTGAAAATATTAGAAAATTGAGTATAATGTGCTATTTCTGCGTTTTGTGATTGAATTTACAGACATTTCAATTTATTTTCACATTAAACTTCCACTTAAAAACATGTTTAACACATTTCTCTTGGATTGAATGGACTTAATGTCGTCAGAATATTCTTGACACTCCAGAAATATCAAGATATTTATTTTTGTCAGTGTCACCCATTTTCAATATGGGTCTGATATCAAATCTGGGGAAACTCTCAGATATTACAGATGACCCGTCCTTAAGCTCCACCCATAGTTTTTGCCTTTTAAAAATCCATTAATTATAAATAGTTTACATTTATTATTTACATTACTGAAAGTGTGGCATTTAGGGTATCATTTAACTTTAATCTCCATGTTTGGTAAATGGACTTAAGATTCATAATCTTTGTTATTGATATGGTTTAGATCGAATGTCCATCTCACTGGATACCCTCAATATTTTTCCAGCCTTGGGAACAATACAACATTTTTATTACATTATACCATTTGTGGCATGAAACTCCTTACTGTAACTCCCTTAAAATGCTTTGTCATCGAAATGTTAAAAATTCTTTAATGCGGTAGTTGACCGCAGGCTAAATTAAGTAGATCATAATAACATTGTTTCAAAGATTATTAATCAGATCCAAATACTAATGGTTTTAATTCTTTATGACAAAATGTAAACTGCAATGTCATTTAGTTTGCTGTTCTATTGCAAAGTACAGAAAAAATATAACAATATAATAATACAATATTTTCTAGCCTAACACTTGAGTGCAAGTCTCACAAAAAGTATGAATTGTGAAAAAGTATGTAGTATATCTCTAGATAAAATGAAAAAAATATTGTTAACATTTCTATATTTGTCCAGTAAAACCAACGAAATCTGTATTTTTCCTTCATCAGAAATGCCAATTCTCATATAAAATAAACAAGCCCAGTATATTACAGTAGTAAATGTTTTTAAAATAGGTTTTGATATCACTCACATTAATCTGAGAGCCTTTCTTTTGCCAAAACCTTCTTGACTTTTCACATTTTAATGATCTTCTGAGGTTAATTACACTTTCCTTTGTAATTACACTATGTCCACTTCACTATTGCCTCCATTCTTCAATTTAGTTTGTGTTTACACACTTTTATTGTGCAGATAAGTGAACAATCCCATGCCATAATATCTCATTTCCTTCGTTTTCTTCAGATTTCATCACATGTAAGACCTCAAAGATACATCTGTGTGTGTGGAGCCACAAAGCCAGTATTGTCCTCTGTGCTTTGTAAACTGTGCCTTTGCTGCACTGGTGCCAAGGCCGGCCCGCTCCTTGTGGGGGATCCGAGCGTCCATCACCAAACAACTGTTCTTGACTTGATCCAATAAGTTAAACGATGCCAGATCTGTTGAATAGTTTGCTCACATTCTGCCACAGAGAGTAGTGTGTGACGCGTCTTTTGAGTTTTCTTTTTTTCCCCCTCTACGTCTCGAACAAAGCGTCGGGCGAGTGGAGAGTTGTGTTGCGGTATTGTGTAGCGTCTAATGCTATGGAGTGACGGGGGGGGCACTGAAGACGTGTGGTCACCATGGACTGTGGACTGGAATGGATCCATAAGAACACATCCAAGCTGCCCCAACACTCTGTAACCTCAACCCGGCCAGGCAGAGTAGGCTTTGAGGTACATTTAGTGATCTGCACACCTCTTCAAATGTCATCAAACTTCCAGAATGGAGTCAAAATGAAGAGACTGTAATATATTTTCAATAATCAGATCTAAATTCTAATGGTTTCAACTCTTTCTGTAGTGTAAAAAGCAATAAATTAGAATTTCCAGGGTAGAAATGTGAGATAGGATGAAGCATACAATATTTTCTATCTTTAAAATTGTATTTGAGCTTCACATAGACTATAATTTGTGGTAAAGTATGTAATATATTTGTAGGTAAAATGAAAAACTATTGTGAAAAAAACCTACTATTGTGGGCTCAACACAATAATAATAACCTAACCCTAAAACCCATATATCAAAACTTTTCCTTAATCAAAAATGTGAATTCAACAATTTAATGACTGAAACAATATTTATTCAAAGTAAAAAGTCCAACAACTAAAATTACAATAGGAACAACAAAAAAAAAAAAAGAAAACAAACCAAGGACAAGAAAACACAACGCAAGACGAGTCAAGGCAGGACAAATGCCAAGTGTCTGTCATAATCACCTATAAAATAAACAAATGATGTAAAATACAGAAGTAAACAACTATAAACCAGGTCTCTCACTTTCATATTCCGTGATATTCTGAGGTTAATCCCAGTTTACCCCTTGAAATCACATTATGTTCCACTTCATTTTTGCCTCCTGTCTGGATTTTTTTGGTTTACACACTATACACACTACACTATACTTACTATACATTTATAGATATGAGTGACGAGTCTTTATCTTTACCTTATAATCTAAGAGTTAATTTGCAAAAACTAACGTCTTTGGTTTGAAAATTTGTCCAAAAGTGTGTTTCGTTTTAATCCCATCTTCTACACATTATTAATAACAGTATAGTTGAGGGCATTTGCTCAAGAAGTGTTGGATTCATGTTTTTATTGCACAAACATTTGACTTAGACCAGACTTGACTTGAGTAAATTGTAAACCTTTGACAATTTTATCAAATGGCACTTATCTTTTTTAGGATATTAACTCTACAGAAAGAATATTTCCACAAGATAAGATGGTGGATTGTAATAAACGACTGAACTGACTGCATGGAAACAATTGGAGATGAGCCGATTATTGATATTGATAATGTTGTGGTTGTTTTGATATACAAAATTTGAATATTGAAAAACGTTTTAAAGGGGAAATAATTATACAAAAAGTGCTTTCTAAAGTAATATTTCTGCTCTTTAATTACAGACATTTCACATTTTTCTAATAATTAAGCCTCAACCGATATGTGTAAAGACATATTTGAACACATTTCCGTTGGATTTACATAATATTGTCTGAAAAAATATCCTTAATATTAATGTTTGTGAATATTACCCAACGATAATCTACATATAATACATCAGTTAGTAGTGATGTATCTCTTATTTAATGTATGCAGTGTATTTTTCTGTTATTTTTAAACGTTTAGGGACACTCAAAGCACTTATGCATTTCAAACTAGATATATTGCATGCTACTTTTAACAACATCATTTCCCACAAGCTGCATCAAAGCTTCAGTATGTTTCAACGATTGCTCAACTCACATCTATTATCTGGCTCGACAGTAGCTTCTAGAATTTCTCCTTTGCTGGGAATAACTAATAAAGTGATAGATAATATAATCAACTCTAATATTAAGTTAAACCATTTAGATTTAAAAGTGTAAGGAATAGGATAGCAGGATTTGAAAAAAAAATCTAATCGATTTTCAGATGAGTTTTGCATTTGTGATATTTTTTTGTGATTAATGTTTTAATATTAGGATTATGTGCAAAATTCACAGTTTAAACCTGTCCAGGAGAATGGGCTTTGCACCTGGTTAGGTCAGTGTTAGCTCAGTGATAGCGTCAGTATTTCCGGTCTAATTCTATCTATCTGAGGTTTTTGCGAAGTCACACAAAAATGAATAAATACTGTAAGATCAGGCAGTGAACAGTGAGTTGTGGTGGATGTCTCTGACTTTAAAGTCTTTACCAAATAGCTAGGAACGTGTTTGTGTCTCAATGCTAACGCTAATTCCACTGTTGAGACAAAAAATAATAATAATAAAACAAATTCAAATAGCAAACTGAAACAATCTTCACATAGAAACAATTAGTCTTTAGTTTAAAATTTAATAGGTTATTTATTTTAGATTTTGCATTTTAGTAAAAGATAGCGTTAGCTGTGAGACAAGGTTAGCTTAGCCAGCTGCTGCTGTGCATTGAGCTCATTGACAGAAAGGCTAAAATAGGTGTTGACTAAATGATAAAAAAAAATCTTGTGTTTCTGTGCATGTTTGTACAGATCTAAAGTCAGTGTTCGATGTTTTTATGCAGAATAAAGCAGGATATTTATGGTAGTTCAAAAAATGTTTGCCTTTGCCATTGCTAATTTAAATTTTGATTCGATTGTGATTAATTTTGCTATGCTATTAAGAAAGACTCCATGATGCTTTATTGTGTAAAGATTTTAAACATACTTTTTACTGCCATGCTCTGTATACATTTAAGATACAATGCATTTTATCCAAGTTTCAAGCCAAACTGTGGCTGTAGGATGTGGATGAATGGTCCATTTCAGTGCACGAAGGCAATAAAAATATGCACATAGTAATGGAATTGTGTTTGCTCTCTGCAGTGTTTCCCATTAGAGCCCCACTGTTTCTGCCTGAACGCGAAGTCGTCCTCAGCAGCAGAGTGTGGACCAGCGTGAGTCCGGAGCCCTCCATACAATGTGCCCAGTCATGCATCAAACGCAGAGGTGTCGTAGTAAAAGTCAATCGGCGTCCCCCCGCTCCTGTCAGCGCGCCGCCGCCCACTGTACGCGCTGCACTGTGTAGCCAGGCCTGTCCCGTCATTTCACAGTGAATACACACCAATGCAGAGGGAGCCTGAAGTGGGTCAGGTCAGACGGCTTTAGTCCTGTTGTCTGCTCTGCCTGGCCCGGCTTTCGATGATAGGGATTTTTATGAATATGAACATACAGTAATCTTGTCACAGCACGAATTGCTCAATTTATAGTGGTTCTATAAAAGTGCTGAGAGTTAAAGTGCACATGACAGGTTAGATTATACATTTCACGAAAACATAGTGAACAAGATTATATGTAAGATTTGACTAAACATTTTGCCTTTTTATCTCCAGTTTGACAGTTTTTGTAAAGTTCATAATGTTATTTCCTGGTTGAACATGAGCAGCAGATGTGACATAGATAGAGGTAATTCCAGAACTGTTACCTAGCAACCAGACTGTAAACAAGGGCCAAAATTAATATAAATTACACAGTAGTTAAGATTGACAAATAATAATACCTGATACACTTTAATTTGCTAAATGATTGTTAAAACTGTCAGAAAAGTTGTGTCATTTGCCGAATTTGAGCAATCATGCTAGTCGTTAGCTTCACTATATTTTCATTATTGAAATAGCCCAAAACTGTTAAAAATATTATCTGTCAGCTGTAGCTTTAGTTCGTCAGTCATTAAAGTTAATCAGAGTTTGTCAAGAAAGTTTTATAACTTTTGTTTTCATATAAAGACGCGTACAATTTCAGACCTGCCACACAGTTTACAGTTTAAACTGTAAATGATCATGTATATATGTAAATAGGGATATTTTATAAGTTAAGTAAATAGTAAATTATTTATTCATACTAGGGGTTTAGTTAATAAAACATATCTGTTTTATTTTACCCTTTACTATATTGAGATACAGATTTTTTATTTAGTTTAGTTTCTTTTCTTTTTTTTTTGAATAAGTTATTTGAACCTCTATTTTCTTCTGCTAGTCGGCTGTATGTCTGTAACAAAAAGAATTTCCTTGATGTTTATCTGCACTGATCTGTTTGCTCAGGTTTATTAGCAGTCATAGATGTTTTCACAAACGCTGAGCCCATATTTAACTTAAAAAATACTTAAGATAAAAGATATGTCGGCGTTGCTTCTAGTTCCTGTACATTTCTTAAATTACTTTTATATCAATTTTTCTCTGCAAATTGCCTCTTGACTGATATAAAACTGTGATAAATGTTCGCTACAAGTTCCATTCCACCAAGTAATAAACCTGCTGTAACTCTCTAATATTGCTCATCGAAATCACTTAGTCAACCTTCTTGTTTCCTGTGTTAAATTTCTCCTGAGCTCATCATGTTACCTGCTCACTTGTTATGTTGTCATTCATGCAGAACCATTTTCCACTGACTTTTCCATCTGACCCATTACAAACAAACAGTCAAGCATTTCAGATACATGTAGCCTATGGGTTTAACAGTGATGGACACGTAGCACTGTTGCCATAGTATATAACAATTCAAAACAAAATATTATTTCTTCTGAATGGGCAAAGGTCTTCAAAATATCACCTATACACAGGACGTTAAAGGCTCTGAGTGGGCTGCATGTCCTTCCTGTCTCTCCTCCTCATTTCATGCTCCAATAAAGCCCATGTGCCAAAACGTTCTGAGTGAAAAAAAAGAAACCCTTGAAAAGTTTAAAGTCTATATGACAGGTGAGACGACACATTTTACTAAAACATAGTGATTATATTTATGATTTTACTCAACATTATAAACTTTACAAAACTGTGAACAAATAGGCAAAAATGTTACTTCCTGGTTGAACATGAGTAGTGATATAGCTAGAAGTAATTCCACATCTGTTTCTTAGCAACCATACTGTAAACAAGGGCCAAATCCATATAAATTACCCAATAGTTATGAGTGACAAATAATAACACATCAGAAAAGCTACATAGTACGCCTTTAACTCGCAGTTTAAATGAATCCTTGCCTTGTTGTTCGTTTGTGCTCTGATCAGAGATTCGGCGTGTATGTATATGGCTCGGAGAAAAAAACTGACATTACATAACATGGGTTCACTGAGTGCATTATGCAGAAAATAGAAGGTCAAGGGGTTTGATGAAGAATGCAAACCAGGTTGTTGTCACTTTAATAGCAGCCAAATTGGATTTGTTGCTGGGAGCTTTTTTGTTTTTCTGGCAAGCACTGTAGGGTCCTCTTGGGTTGAAAGGCTTTGTTCATATCATCTCCATTTTGTTACCATGGTGCGTTGGTTGACTGTTGATGGTTTTGGTAATGCTTTTCTCTTTTTGAGCGTGTATTTACTGCTGAACTTTACTGTAACAAGCCTAGATCATTATATTACATTTTGTTCATTGCAAACTGCAGTATTGATCTAAAACGGCTTAATAATAGAAACAGGTTCACTGACTTCCTGTTCAAAACTGAAGAACTGACAGGCATTTCACCAAAGCAGGCAGCTGATTGTCATTTATTTCTATTTTTAAAGTTTTCCAACTCTTAATAGTATTTAACAAGAAAGCGCTAGCATGAAATGAAATGGGGAGAGGGAGGGTCGAGACGTTAGACAAATGGTCGAGGCCGAGGCGAACCACAACGCAGCGGCTGAAACAACGCTTTATGTCAGTACACCACCGGTTTGTTTTTAATGTTGAAAATGGCTGCTTTCCCGGTGGTGCTGTGGCTAAGGGCGTTACACATTTGTGGATGCGCTTCACCACCAAATTCTGAGTCCAGCCTTTGTCATTTTCCTGATGTCCATACCCTCTCGCTCCTCCTTTCACACTACAACCGTCCTGTCAAACAAAACCTCTGGGACGGAAACACTATGTAGGATTAAAAAAGTTGAAAAATTACTCCATTTTGCTCGGTGACATTTCTGTGACCCAGAGTCGGATTTGTTTAAGTGCAGAAATATGGGCGGAGATGGGAGGATATACAAATACAAATACAAATTCTGAGCCTCGAATGCAGTTATATTTCCCTTTAAGCGGAGACGACAAATTTGCACTGAATCTCTTTTATTTCCAGCAACAAGAAGTACATATCCAATAGAACTGGATCTTCACATCTGATGGAAAAAATCTTATTATTGTTTCCTTTACTGGTCCCTTGTGGCCTAGAATACATTATAGTCTAAATACAAATACAAATCCACTTTATTTATAGCACATTTTATAAACAGAACCATTTCTAATGTGCTGCACAGACATAAAACATCAAAGGACAAGCAAAATGTACAATAACTGCTCAATTTGATCTCACTACTTTCCAAAAAATAGTGAAACCAGTCAAATCAAATCCGCAAAATCATATAAACACACTCTCTCTATGCAAACCTTAGACTTAGACAAACCAACACATTTATTCTTCAACAACAGCATCAGGTAAATTCTCACAGATAGTGGAGTATAGCATGAATGTGAATCATTTGTCATGTGAGATTCCTTTGTAAGTTAGTCCTTAGTGTGTTTTCTTGTGTGCGACTGATTAACTGTTGTTGGGAGTTGTGTTAAATGGCTGCTGGTATCACATGGTGTGGAGACATGAGATTCAAGCTGGCTCGACAGAAACAACTCCAGGCTTGTTTTACCTATAAACAAAGTAAATATAGGTTGGAGCTGCCCCCATGGGAAGATACTGCCTTGAAGTCTGCTTTACAACACAAAACATGAAGTTATAGTTAATCCCGTGTAATCTATTGAAGTGCATGTAAATAAAAACTGTTCAGGAGAAAATGCAAACAAATGCATTATACTCCGATTTCGGAGGATGATGAAAAGCTTCTGTTTCTGGTGTTAAATTATGGAATGACTTTAGCCTAGAATTGGTACAATGTTCCAGCATGAAGAAATTTAAGAAGAAATGGAAAGAAATGAGATTTATGAACTATTAAAACAATGAAAGTGTTAAATTAGATATGTATAGAAACAACATGAGAATTGACAAAAAGACTGAAATGTTTTTGTCCCTAGTCGTGTTTTTGTCGCTTTTAGTCATGTTGTTGTTACTGTTAGTTTTTGGTGCTAATATATGCACTTTTTGTTGTTTTTAGTTCCATTTTTGTCACTATTAGTCACATATTTGTCACAATTTTGTCACTTTTAGTCGCATTTTTGTCACTTTAAGGTAAGTTTTAATTGTTTTTAGTCTCACTTTTGCCGCTTAAAGATACACTTTTTGTTGCTTCTGGTCGCATTTTTGTCAGTTTTAGTTATGTTTTTGTCTCTTTTTGTCACATTTTAAACACTGATTGCTGCGATAACAGCTAGGTTTAGAGTACATTATATGTTCCTACATAAAGATAACATACCAAACTCACTCCAGCGCTTGTGTTTGCACTGTCCTTATTGTGTACAGCTGTAAAATGTCAATGTAATCGTTGTAAAATCTGTAGAAATCGTGTCGTCTTGAGGTGCGGCCATTTGCTTGTTGCCGTTATCTCCCATCTTGATTAGCGCAGTGCAGTAAAAACCACCCTGTCCAACCTTTAGACCTTTTAGTGGCAGTCCTTCGGTGGTTGTCGGAGATAATCACGCAAACATCCCTTCTGCTCCACTGCAATCCTATTATACAGCCTGACGTAACCTTTGACCCCACACACGGCGCTCCACTACTATTTTTATATCACATTAAAGGAGCACGATTAAAAAATAATGCTCCGTGAGGTATTCTAATCCCGGTTTGACATGTTCTGGTGAGATTCGTGTCCTTAATTAAACCAGAAATGCATATGATTTGTGTTGTGCTAAGGATAGACGTCTTTGTTCTTGCTCTGTTCTGTCATGAAAAGTTTGATCCGTGATTTTTGTGTTTGCTGTCCATCTGTTCCAGCCCCTCCCTCATCTGCTCCATCCTCCTGCCAGAGCTGCACCATTTGGGGAAAATATCTAATTGCTATTTTTCTGACCAGTGTTGTAATTGCGATTAGATTTGTGATTTATGTTTTTAATAATAGGATTCTGTTCAAAGTTCACGTTTTAAACACAACCAGGAGAATTGACAAAAAGAGTGAAGTATGAACTGACAAACGAATCCACATTGCGTTTTTGTCATTTGTAAAGAAAAATAGTATGCATTTTTCAAGCTAATAATTGTGTTTTTATCACAGTTAGTCGCATTTTTGTCACCTTTAGTCGCAGTTGTGTCGCTTTAAATTATATTTTTGTCAATTTTAGTCACGTTTTTGTCAGTTTTCTTCACGTGTTTGTCACTTTTAGTCACGTTTTTGCTGCTGCTTTTACGCAAGTTTTTGTCGCTTGTTTCAGAACAGGGTTAGGCGTTTTTATGCAGAATAAAAGTGGATATTTTGAGGTTTGTGGAAGAAATTGTTGCAGTTTAAAAATGTCAGCCTACTTTTGATTAATTGTGCAGTCTTACCCCCCGCACAGTACTGGTGATCCGCATGTGTGTGTTAATGAGGATGGAGATGCACTGTGACAGGTGTTTTACAAAGGAAACCACTCACGTAAAAGACCAGCAGATTCAAAGCAGACTTTTCACTGTGCATCCAAATCATAATGTGTTCTCTAGCATTCGAGGGATACATACAAATACATACAATATACATAGGTTTTCTTTATGGCTGATTGTGAATCCAACAGGAGTCCATATGTGTGATAAGCTCTGTTGATTCCCTAATAAGTTATTACCCAAATTAGAGTGCAAATAATTATCTGGATCTGAATTGGTTCTTAACAAGTATTAGTTGCTGAACACAGACTCTGTTTGGCCATTACACCCCTCTCTTTCTTGGTGTAACTACTGATGAACATAAAGTATAAATCGGAAACCTCTAGTGCTGCAACAAGTTAATCGATTTATCACAACTACTCGATTATTGATTATTGACAATCAAATCGATAACTGGTCGAAAGGTGCCAAAACATGCCGTAATCTTTTTGTGAAGATTAAAACAGGATTTGTTAATTGTTCTCATTCAAATTGCGATTTCGATTCTATTTCGATTAATTGTGCAGCCCTACTTTGCGACACGACTTGTGCAAATTTTAAATGAATGTATTAATTCATTCAATAGCTTCACATTTGAAATTCTTCTGATGCTGTTTTCTAGCCTTCGTATTTGGCCCTTGTTAAAGGACAAATATTATTTATTATTTGTATTCTTATTGGCCTTTAAACCTACTCTTGGGTGTCTTCAGTTTGACATCCCATGTTTTAGAATTAAAATTAAAATGCGTTTACAAAGAAAAACATAACTTTATCACTGCATGGGATGCCATATTGGCTTAGTTGTGGCTCCATCTACTGGCTGTAGAGGCACACATAAATATATAAATAATATAAATAATAAATATATACCCACAATGCTTTGTTGTAAAAAGTGGATCTGACAAAGTTGTAGTTATCGTGATTAGATGGAAGAAATGTTCAGGGTGAGTCTGGAGATGATTTAAGGACTAAGGAAAAGATTCTGGGATAAATGATGTCAGCGTCATCTACGTCACATCGAAGGAGTTCAGAACACAGTGTTGGAGAGAAACAAACAAACAGGAATCAAGATAAATGCTACTCCAGGTGTGTTTTTGATGACGGAACTATGTTAGAACATGGATAAAAGCTCAACAAAGTCAATTTTGCATAATATTTGACCTTTAATATCATTACCCCTTGCCATTATTGTTGCACTTTGAGGATCAAAGGATTGCTTGCTGCCTGAAATGCCAACAGTCAAATTGTTAAGGTTATTTAGGCTATTTTGTAAACTGCAGGTGCTTTCTTATCCTCTTATACTTATACTCTTCTCATCCGGAAGCCCTCCTGAGTCCGCCTGAGACAAATCTCATTTCTGATCTCTCTGTACTCATTGCTGCGCTGCTGTTTTCTATCGATCGAGCTCCACTTAAAGCGTGGCTGCCTTCAGCACTTCACTGCCTTTTATTTTTATCCCTTTCCTCTCGACCTGCCCCTTCTTGTCATCAGTCCATTTACACCCGCTCTCGGGGAGGCAGTGAATGATTGATAAACGTGGTGTGATGTCCACCGACCTTTTGTTGAAGAACCACAGTTGCTTATAGAAACACCACAGTGCAGCGAGCATGCTTTAGATTGTTCTCAAAGGTTTTATTGCTCATCTTACATAATGAGTCTGTTATGATTTGTTTTATCTGTCCATGGGGCTTTTGAGTTTCTCTGCTTACAACAAATGTTCATTATAGTGCCAAGATATTCTCACAGCTTAGGCTTTTTATTTTCCGTTGGTACAAAAGGGAGCCATGAATTGGAAAAACATGCAATGATTATATGCCTGGAAATGTGTATTTTTATTCAGGTCAATATCAGTCTGGTCACTCTGTGTTCTCCATAATCAGGGACACACACGGTCCGTCCACGTGAAAACAAACATGGTAAAAAAGACGGGCAGAAAATATCTTGGGGACAGAAAAATATCACGGATTTCTGCAGAATCAATGAGCACAAAACTCTGTGGTGAGAGAAATTTTATTTTGTTCTAAATGATAAATCACCAAAGAACACGTTTGTTTCACATTTATCACGGAACTGAACTAATCTGATTGCACGATATGGTTTGAGTTTGACTCCAGGCAGGCCGTGGGAGAAGTACGTATTCTTCGTCCCCCGGCAAAAAAGTTTCCCCTAGAACCTAAAACATATACAATATAGGCTCCCCTGAAAAAGAGATTCTATTATCTCAGTAGGACTTTTCTGGTTAGATTAATAAAAATAAAATAGGTCAATCTTAGTGCTGTGCATTAAAAAAAAATGTAATCAAAAACGAGTTGCCTTCTGTTCAGAGTTATAAGTGCCCTTTTTTCCCCCTCAAAACCTGGAGCAAAGGCACTTTCTAAAACATTACTATAAAATATATTTGATCTATACTTTCTCTACAGAATCATTTTGACAGTATACAAGTAATCGTTTGAAATAATCATGATTTCAATTATGCGCCAAAAAAAAATTTATTATAATGTTTGCAGCCCTTGGCATTCTCAGTATATTATACTGTGTAGGCCTGTCATGATAATTACTATACCAACTTATTGTTCAACATACGACCGAAAGAACAATATATTTGGGGCTCAAAATTTATCGTGCATGTTTTCTTCGCAATTTATGGAACTTTTTCTTTGTTTTTTAATAAGATTTGAGCTGTAGAGAGTGAAATTAGTAACTTTAATGAGTCATTATTGAACCCAGCTAAGTACAAAAGTCTTTCATTGTGCCATTTATTTCTTGCAGTTGATGTTTTTTTAACTATATTGCACAGTTTTAGAGAGGTTCTTCCATTGCCTGGGAAAAAGTAGTTTCAATATTATCGTTCGTCGTGATATTTTCTGCAAAAATATATCACACCAAAAACTGTTTTATGAGAAAATCAGGTAACGGACGCTCAGCTTGAAAGTCTACTCAGTGCACCTTTAATTTGACTGTGCTGGAGAGCTAGAAACCGGAGATAGCCATGTTTGTATTGTGCTGAACTAACCGTTTATTTATGGCACTGTGTCTTATCTCTGGCGCAGCTCGCAGTAGAGTGTGGGGTTTTGGCACTGGCCGCAGTAGTTCACCCACACACGGGCAGACGGGCACTTCCTGTTGGACCAGGATCAGTGACGCGCCGCAGTGATTCTTTCTCTGCAGCGGCTCACACAAAGAGATGGACTGCGCTGGTGTGTCGACTCTGACTTTTATGTCTCTGTGAAAGGCTCCTGCTGCACCATTGTCCCCAGGGAGTTACTTAGGCGTGTAACTGATGGCCTTTCATCTGCCTAATCGACCCAGAGTAATCGAGCCAGGGTTTAGAAACAACTGTGTTCATGATTAGTCACATTTAACTTTGAGGTTACTTTTCTGGGTGTAATTTAGTTAAGCTATTACTCTGTTTTCTTCTATAGTTAACTAGCATCTAGCACAGGGCTACTCAACTGAAGGCCCGGGGGCCAAATCAGGCCCTCCAAGGGGTATGATCCAGTCCTCAACCCATCGTCCGTAAATATAGATAATATTTTATCTCTTGTTAGTGGTTTAGTCCTGGTTTAGTCCTGGTTTAGACCCGGTTTAGCACTGGTTTAGACATGGTTTAGTTCTAGTTTAGACCTGGTTTAGTCTCGGTTTAGTCCCCGTTGAGACCTGGCTTAGACCTAGTTTAGTCCTGGTTTAGTCCTGGCTTAGACCTGGTTTATATATTGTGTAGACCTGGTTTAGTCCTGGTTTAGTCTTGGTTTAGTCCTGGCTTAGACCTGGTTTACATATGGTTTAGACCTGGTTTAGTCCTGGTTTAGTCCTGGCTTAGACCTGGTTTACATTTGGTTTAGACCAGGATTAGTCCTGGTTTAGTCCTGGCTTAGACCTGGTTTACATATGGTTTGGACCTGGATTAGACCTGGTTTAGTCTTGGTTCAGTTCTGCAGATGGTGTTAAAACTTTTCAATTCATTTTTTTTCTTCATATTTCAAAAGTGTTGGACACATTTCTAGCCTCGAGGACAAAACATCCGAAAAATCTGGCCCTCTGTAAAATAAAGTTGAATAGCCCTGATCTAGCATTAGTTTATTTGCTCTTACCTTTTATCGCCAATCAAATATGGGAAGGTGGTGCACGGTGGCAGAGCGGCTAGAGCTTCTGCCTCTCAATAGGGAGATTGTGGGTTTGAATCCCGGATTTCCATTAATTGTGCAACTATAATGTGGGATGGCTACATTTAAAGTCATGTTTTTTGACACATTTTGGTTGGATTGACATAATATCATCTGAATATTGTTATCGAGACATTCCAAAAAACATCCAGATATTCATTTTTTCCCATACCTATACCCAAGTACCTAATTATTGAGGGCTGTCACTATCTATTATTTTAGTAGTCGACTATAGTCAAACGATGATTTCTACAGTATATGTGGACTTAAATACATTTTCAGCCAAATAAAGTTGGAATATGATGAATGACGGCTTCTAGACAGAGAATATTTATAAATGAAATGTATTATGTGTATTATTGACATTTTGATGTAATTATATCTCTGTCTTTGTTATTTTAAAAAAGTCTTTAACATCTGTTTTATAGTCTGTATAGTCCAGCTAACGATTTCAATTATTAATTATTGTAGTTGATTATTTTTTATAGTCGACTAGACTCACAATTAATCAATTAATTGTTTCAGTCTTAATTTAGGATCCATGTAAACGCTTGTGATTTATTTCCTTACTTTTTCATTAATTTATGTTCAAATGAGAACTGTAAAATAAATAAAATAATAATAATTGGATTGGATTGAAGGGCCTCAACAACATGATGTGTGTGTTTGTCTTTGTGCGTGTTTGTATTGTGTGTGTGCGTGTGTGTTTGTGTGTATGATTTATGTTTGTTGTGTGTTCATGTGTGTTTGTGTGCATGTGCATGTGTGAGGACGTGTGTGTGTGTGTGTGTGTGTATGTGCGTGCGTGCGTGCGTGTGTGCGTATGTGAGGATGTGTGTGTGTGTGTGTGTGCGTGTGTTAAACTGCTGCATCAGGCCACGCCCCTCTGGTTGTGCGTGGTCAGGTGACCCGTGCAGCTGTGCAGTGATCGGGCGACAACAGCAGAGATACTTGCATGACCTGTTTAGTCACACGTCATGTGAAAACAATGTTAGTATCAGAATTTGTTAACTCATTCTGGCAAACCTGGAGGTTCTCTGCATTTATTCCATTTTGTCCACCATCTCATGAAAACTATCAAGCTCCTGGGAATGTAAAATATAAGAAGAAAGCGCTATTTATCAATTAAATCAATCATTCTGGGATGAAATAGGGTCAGTTTGTTCTCCAAATCCACAAATTAAGTTCCTACGGTAAATCTAATTTTTAGTGAAATTTGCTTCAGCTTTGAAAGAGGAGGAGTTGTCAGTAACACTTTAAGAATCATAGTGAACAGATGTAATACCCTAACTCATCTTAATTAAGCAGTTATTAAGCCTAAATCATTCTTACTAAACTATTTGCTTATTATGATTGAAGTCTTTCCTCGTCTTTTCTTAGGCATGAATAAGTGTAGGTTTTAGAAAGGTGTATTGAACTGTCAAAACCCAGAAAACTCAGCTTTAGTCTTTACATTTAACAAAGAAAATCCGATGTTCCTCTGAGCAGAGATTGTTCCCACTTTATAATTAGAGTAAATCAGACATGAGAGGCCAAAACTACAGAGTCTCATCGTCACAAAGAGTCCAGACATTTGTTTTAGCATCAAAGAGTTCAGAAACAGCGTCTGATTGAAATGACATAAATTTTAGTCAGACATTTTTGGAAAAATCTGCCAGAATGAAAGGGGTTTTAAAGCACACTGTACATACTTAATACACAGATAAGAACATTTGGTCCTGGCTGTTGTTTTGTCTTTCAACTTTACTTGTGGTTTTATTACCGGTAATAGTCTGTGATTTCAATCTGATGCAGTTGAGGTATTTAGAGCATACTGCAAAATTCAACAATTACTTGCTACCATTGTCACCTGTCACGATAAAACATTTTGAAGTGCGATAGATTGCTACAGAAAGGTTTAAAAAAGTGATTATTATTGACTTATTAAGTAGTATTTAACTTGATTTGAGTACATTTTGACTTCACCAAACTGAGATTAGCCAATAGAACTATTACTAGGGCTGTAGTCGACTAAAGACCTGCTCCATCGACCGATGATTAGTCAACTAAAAGAGTGTGTGGCAAAAATATATCAAACTCTGTGGTATCTCCACGTATCTAACCCAAATTGCACTCAAAATACCAAAAATGCACAGAAAAAAACATGGAAAAACAACAATTTATACACAAAAGTAATAGGACACAGGAAGTATTTATATGTTGGACTTCAAAATCTTTAGCTAACTCACTCCATATCTTCCTGCTTTTGTTTTTTTGGTCAAAGTAAATCCATTTAATCTAAAGGGGAAAAAAAAGATTTGTCGACTAATAAAAATGTTGGTCGACTAAGACTCCATCGACTAATTAATCGACCAAGCGACTAAAGGATTACAGCCCTAACTATTACATTTGTTCTAATTTCAAGTGTAGTAGCATTATGTTCTAATTTCAAATGAGGAAATATTTGTCTTTTTCTTATTTTAAATTAAACACGATATTTTATGCTTGTTCTATTGGCACATCATAGCTCAAGACAGTCAAAATAAAGTCAAAACAAGATAAATACTACTTCATGCAGTCATTTTTTAAATTGAAGATTGTATTTTTTCCATTGCACGGATGTGGATGTCACAATTAGCTAAGGAGAAGCTACAGAAGAAAAATAAAGTAATCTAAATGTATCATACCATTAAAAACATTTGTTAACAATAAATAAATAGCAGAATGAAACACTTTAGCAGTTATTAGCATCTATAATTAGTCATAGAATTGACTTATTCGACCCTCAACAGCTCAAATCTGATTGTACAACAAAAATAACACAACTAAATGTACACACGATAAATATAGAGCCAGCTATTATTAACTGAACGATCAATATAGTAATTATCACGACAGGCCTGGTTCTTACCATCGTCATTCATTAAAAGAGACTGCACTTTTATCCCTTGCAGTCTACAATCTTTATAGCCGTGTATTAAAATGTCATGCACTGAGAGTTATTGTGTGTGTTTTGCAGAAGCTGGCGGCTGAATGTCAGAGCGCCGGCTACAGTGGCACGCTAATCCCGTACAAATGTGACCTGTCCAACGAAGACGAGATCCTGTCCATGTTTTCGGCCATCAAAACCCTGCACAAAGGCGTGGACGTGTGCATCAACAACGCCGGCGTGGCCCACAACGAGCCCCTCCTGAGCGGCCAGACGGCGGGCTGGAGGAACATGATCGATGTGGGTGCTTTTGAACTAGGGCTGGGCGATGCGGTGATAAAAATGGAATCGTGAGCAACGTGTTCAAACTCACTTTTTCTTCTGTTGTTTAACCATTTTAAACCTCTGAACGATGACTTTATTTACCTGTTATAGACCAGGGCTGCACAATTAAACCAAATCAACACAAAATTGCAATTTTAATGGATGCAATTTTTTAAGTGCAATAATTTCTTCCACAAACAACAAAATTTCTCACTTTGATTTGAATAAAAACTGATAACACTGTAGTTTGGATTTGTTCTAAAACAAGTGACAAAAGCGCGACCAAAAGCGATAAAAATGTGTTCAAAAGCGACAAAAACACACCTGCAAATGCGACTCCATGCAAAAAAACACAACTAAAAGTGTCAAAAACATTAAACACTAAAAATGACAAAGAAGCGTTCGCACTATGACAAAGACAACTGAAGATGACCAATAACGTGACTAAAAGCAACACAATTTAAGTTTAAAATGTGGATTTGAACTGAATCCTATTATTAAAACATAAATCACAAATCTAATCACAATTGCACTGGTCAGAAAAATCACAATTAGATATTTTTCCTAAATCGTGCAGCTCTATTAAAGGCAATAGAAAAATACAAAATGATCATGAATTGTGATAAAATCGAAATCATGATTTGGCCCCATGAAAATCGTGATAATAATTTTTTGCCATTTCACTCAGCCCAACTTTAAAGTCACATTTAGGCTGCGGTCACACTTGTACACACTAAAAAATGTCAAGAAATGTATTTGCCATTTATGTACAGTGATCCCTCGTTTATCGCGGGAGTTGCGTTCCAAAAATAACACGCGAAAAGTGAAATCCGTGAAGTAGTCACAGCGTTATTTTTATTATTTTACAATGCAATACTGAACTATGGAATGAAACCAAAAATCAAAACCTGTTTTAAGCCCAAAATTTGTTTAAAACAATAATTTTAATATAGTAATACAAGGTTGTAAACATTGTCACTCGCGTATTTCACAGTCTGTGCCTCTTCGTCCTGACTCCGCTCCGCTGTAGCGTCTGTTTCTACTGAAGACGCACGACTCTTTCTTTAGTTGTTGGCGCTCTTTCTTTTTCTGAGCAAGAAGATTTTTATAAACGGATATGCCACCTTCGATTATATTTGAGAACTGCAATGAACGACTCATCAAAGGGTCCCGTTCTTGTGCGTGCGCTGAAGTTCAGTGGATGCACTGTAAAAATATCCGCACTGTAAAAAAATCCGTGAAGCAGCGAAGCCGTGAAAAATGAAACGCGATATAGCGAGGGATCACTGTACACTCAAAAATCCATATACATTGTAATTCTTGTGCAGGGTTTTAAAACAGTTTTAAAAATTGCCTTTGAAACACAATCATTCAGGAAACACGTTCAATTAGGGCTCTAGTCGAGTAAAGAAATTCTCGGTCAATTAAAGACAATATCGATCGAATAGTCGACTTAAAGGGGGTGTGGAAAAAATATATCAAAATGATTTAAGTATCATCATGAATCTGACCCAAACTGCACTCAAATGACCATAATTGCAAATGAGCTCAAAAACAACTCTTTATACAGAAAAATACAAGTCAACAGTGTATTTACAAGTCAGACATGTATGAATTGGATTAAACGCATGATTCACTCCAAAAAATCTTCAGCTAACTCAGTCCTTATCTTCTTTTTTTAGGCTGTTGTTTTATATGAATCCTTATCGTAATCTATAGATAAAATAATTAGTCGACTAATAAAAATTTTGGTTGACTAAGACACCAGCGACAGATTAATCAACTAAACGACTATTGGATTACAGCCCCACATTCAACACATTCAGTACACTTGAAGTTGGCCCATAAAAGCAGCAGTGAAGCATAACAGGAGCACCTCAAAGGTAGATATCGATTAGTGCACAGAGCATTAGAGCGCTAAGAAGCCATATTATCTACTACTGATCAGTCCTTTGCTTTGGCCATCAGCCTCACTGTGGCCGGGTAGAAACTGTTATGAAAACGTGCTGCAGGTCCTGACTGTACTGTGTTTGTGTTTGAGCAGAGGCTTTAGTCTTTCTTGATCTGACATCGTTGTGTGTCGATTGATTCCATAGATGGGAGTTTGGCCTCAACAGGTTAATCGATCGTTGGTTGTCAACTAATTAAATAATCAAGTAATCGATAACTGGTCTATACACAGACTCCAAAACATTGTATGTGCTGAAAGAAGAGGTTTTATTACTTTGACAGAGCAGGAATGACAAAACACAGACACACTGGAAACATGTAAATCGTGTGTTTTTGATAAAAATCTTTGTTCATCTAGAAATATTCTCCACCAAGATGTCGTCAAACGCCTTCACTTCAGCTTTGTCTGGAAAAAATTGGGTAAAATTTTTTTGCACTCCAAACAACTAATCGGTTAATTGAAGGAATAATCGCTATAGACTAATAGATTCTGCAAATAATCGTTAGTTGCAGGGGGCGTTTGGTGCATACATCCCTCTCTGCAGTCTTAATTATTCTTTGTAGACCATTCCTCTCTGCCGGTGTGGTGTTCCCGTACCACACAGCAATATTTGGACTGGACTGGGACTAGAGCCTCAGCTGTGGAAGATAATGTGTTTCATCAGATTTTGAATTTGAAATGCGGGCGAACATGTTTCATTGTTTTCTATTTTAAATTTCAGTCTCTGAATTTTGCATTCTTTGTTTTCATTGTCTTTCTCAGTTTAGAAATTCTAAATGAAATATTCACCGTTTAAATATTCTATGCATAGATTTTCAAGCCCTCAACAGTTCTATCATCATTATTAATATTAATAATAGTTTATTTGGCTGGGACAGTGCATGTTATTGGGATTGTAGCCATGGACTAATGTCCAGCCTGCATTCGCTCTCACAAACACACTCTCATTCACACACCAGCGTTTATTTGAACACTGTGAAGTGTCTTGCCCAAGGACACCACGGCAGTTTGCTGTACAGCCTCTGCAGACCCGCGGTGGCACCTGGTGTTCCCAGCAGTCTGCCATCCAAGTACTCACCAGGCCCAAACCTGCTTAGCCTCTGACCAGCTGGTACGGCCACAGGAAATTCAGAGGGTAAAATGTGCTGTGAATTTGGTGAGAAAATCTTTGCTGTAAAATATTTCACTGTGAATGTTACATTCTGAAAATGAGACTGTTGAAGTTGAGGGCTTGAAAATCTATGCACAAATATTTAAATGGTGAATTTTTCTTTTTTAATCTTTTAACTGACATAAACACAATGAAAACATATACTGCAATATTCAGTGAAAATTCAAAATAGAAAAAAAAATCCAAACTGTTTTTTCAAGGTAAAAAAAAAGTGAGAAATTTGGCAGCATTTAAAATTCAAAATCTGATTGAACAAATGATCTTCCATAGATAGTAGAGGCCACTGCAGGAAGAAGTACTCAATTTTGTTGCTCATAAAAAAGTACAGATAAGTGTGCAAAAAATTACTCAAGTAAAAGTAAAAATATCACACTAAAAAGTCTCCTTTAGTAAACGTGTTGAAGTACCTGTTGATGTACTTTAAGAATAAAAAGTAAAAGTATTTCAAAGACCAGTTTTATGCATTAAATGTCATAAAAACCCTAACCCTACATGTCACACATTTTAAGAGAGAATTTTATGTGTATATGTTTGTTTGTTGTTGAGCTTGAACTCAAAACCTTCAGGCAGAATATCACTGTCAACGAGCTCAGAATAACCCTCAAACAAATGAAAAGTACTTTCTACTTTATAATCCAGTTAAAAACTGTAGTGGAGTAAAATGTACAGATACTTGGTCTCAAATGTAGTGAAGTAAAAGTAAAAAGTATCCGCAGTAAAAACAACTTAAGCAAAGTACAGATACCTAAAAAATGTACTTAAGTGCAGTACTTTACTTGTACTTGGTTACTTTCCACTGCTGGTAGAGGCACATTCTAGTCCTCTTCCTGAAGCTTTAATGAGACTCATCAAAGACCACCCCATGCACAGCGTTCATAGGAAACATCCATCTGTTGCCATGGCAGCGCTGTCATGTGTACACCGGTATATTTTTAGCCCGTGTAATCTGCTGCAATCCGACCCTGTTTGGTTTGGTCAGCTCCCTCCGACTCTGCTGTGACTGAACCTGTCGTCCATCACCGTCGATATGAGTCCAGGACAGATCGGCACAGTGACCCAGTGGAAATCTGCTCAGCTCAGACCAGGGGTGTCCAGACTTGTACAATCCAGAGCCACATATGAAAAGGACAATCAATAATCATTTTAAAGTCGCTTTCATCAGAAGTTGTTCAGTGCCGTGACACCTTGAATCAATTTCTAAACCTTAGCATCAGGTCTGTTTCACACCAAAATGTTATTTATTAAAGTTGTCACAGTAGAAGTCTTTAAACTTGCTGTAAAATGTGCTTCACTGGATAATTTCACAGAAAAAATATGTATTAATAAACTTGAATTCAGGATTGTAATCTTAGTTTTAATACTTTTGATTAGTTAAGGTGAGACGCTGCAGGTGAATAGGAAAAAATCTTAAATTTAAAGATATCAATGTGAAACTTCTCCTGTAGTTTACTCACATAAATGTAAGAAAAGAATATATAACACGTTTTTAGTCATGTTTTCATATAGAAATAAGGCATTTTATGTGTAAAAATTACCAAAATTACACATATTTGGACCAAAATGGTTACAATTTTTTGGTTCATTTTTACATATTAGTTATTGAAATATTAGAGGGGATTTTGTATTTCTTATTTAGTTTTTAAGTACACTAGATCTGACTGAAAATTGTCCTAAAAATTAAAATTTCATAGATAAGAAGATGGCCTTTGAAGTTACAATGTCCCAGAGAAAGCTATGGATTAAAAGAAATAATAGAGAGAGCAAAGTTACCAAAACAAAAAAAAATTGTTTTATTTGCAGTGTCTCGCCTTAAAATGTATTAACTCGATGGGCATAGCTTATTGTACTTGATCAAAGGTGTTTCTGACTTGTTTCCAATCCAATCAAATCCAACTTTATTTGCATAGCACATTTTTGCCAACACAAGGTTTCCAAAGTGCTGCAGAGACGCATCAATAATCACTTAAAATCATAAATAGTATAAAATGAATGAACATGAAGTGAATAAAACCAATAGTGCAAAAAAATGCAATAGACAACCCTAAAAATAAATAAGACTGTGAGAGGACCAACTGCCAGTGAATAAAAGTCTATGAAGTGCTTTTAAGACAAACAATAAACCTTAAAATCAGCTCTAAAGTGAACGGTGAGCCAGCGCTGTGACGATAAAATGGGTGTGATGTATTTCTTCTTGGGGTTAGAGCCAAGTTATTTGCTAATAGATGTTGACTTACCTCATGGCCAAATGTACTCTCTTATTTCAAGTTAAATGTACTGTCAGAAATGTCTTGAAACCAGTGAAATGTTCTACGTCACAGAAGCAGTTACATAACACTGGTCTGAACTAAAATTAATATTCTGAATTCAGGTCATTTTAAGCAAGGCAAGATATTCTGTTTTTTGTTGATTACAGCTGTATTTTTCAACTTTTTTGAGTCATGGCACTTTTTTGTCTGAAAATATTCCGAGGCAAGTTTATTAGGGCCGTCACTAAAGATTATTTTAGTAGTCGACTAGTTAGTTAGTTAGATTAGTCAACTAGTTGAACAATTATTGCTATTGAACATGTAGAGTTTTTAAATACATTATCAGCCAAATTAAGGTCGAAATTTAATGACCGAAGGCTTATTTGTAGAGAATATGTATGAATGAAGTGTTTTATTGATAAAAAATGGGCAATAATTTATTCTTTTTTGACATGGTGATGTATTATTGTCACGGTCTTTGTAAAAAAGTATTTTGTTGTGTTTCAGAGTCTGTATAGTTCAACTAACGATTATTCGATTATACATTTTTATAGTTGATTATTTTTTACTAATCGTTGCAGCCCTAATGTTTATCAGACACAATTTACAAAAAGTGATTTAATGTAGCACTAGGAAATATTGTTCATGTCAGTGTCTCTGTGTCTAATTCCAATGGCAATGTTGATAGTTTTGCTTTCATTTTTGATGGAGAAGCTGCTCAGGACACTCAAAAATGGTAACTTATTCAATTAAATACATGAATCTGGCATTATTTCGAGGCACACTAGTGTTCACACTGGTTGAAAATCGAGGGATTACAACATATTAGAAACTTTGTGGTAACCAGTTAATTAAGTTTGAAAGTGAATTAAAGTAGCAATTAACTTAAATTTGTGTTAGAGTTAGGGCTGTAGTCGACCAAGATATGATGAAGACACGTCCTGCCGATCGACCAAAAAGAGGACTCCCTAAATATTTGGCATTTCTTTGTGGGACGAGTGTTCATAACCCTAACCCTACCCTAACCCACTAACCCTAACCTATTAACGCTTCCTAATCCTAACCTTAATCCTAACAAAAACCTTAACCTGATTGTGAAATAATATATTGCCAAAAATAAACATTTGCCAAGGAAAAATTAGAACGCTAAGCTCTGCCCATGGAACGAAATGCCAAACTTTTGAGGAATCCCTGTTAAGTGTTAAGTGTGTTAAGAAAACCATCTTGAACCTGTTACGTATCTCTATTTGTCTGACCCAAACTGCACTCACCAGACTTCAACAGCAACGGAAAATCATGCAAAGCAACTATTTTTACAGAAAGTAATAGAAAGCAGTGTATTTATGTGTAGAATATCAGATTAATCCCATGATGCACGCCCCTTCAGCGACTGAAATTCAACTGTGGTGGATGAAGTACCCAATTTTGTTACTCAAGTAAAAGTACAGAGTACAAGTAATTCTTTTTGGTTTGGAGAACTGTTAAAGCATCAAATTGTAATCTTGATTGGTTTAATCTGTTGAGTTTTTGTCATTATTGGCAACTTTCCAGGTTATTTTTCTCTTTAGAGGCTTTTTATTTGCTCAAAGAGAACTAAAAAAAAAAAAGAAAAAACAGGCAAGATGTCGACATAAATGTGCTATAAAATAAACCCCTGTCTTTTCAGCAGGTCTAAAACCTTTAGTAGAATGTACTTAAGTAAAGTACAGATACCTAAAAAAAAATGACTTAAGTACAGTACTTTCACTTTTATACTTTATTGCTTTCCGCCACTGAAATTCAAAATAGAAAAAAAATCTAACATGTTTTTTTTTTCAGGCTGAGTGAGAAATTTTCCAGTATTTAAAAATGTAAAATCTGATTAAACAAATTATCTTCCATATCAAGATAATTTAAGCTCAGACACCAATAATAGCCCCTCCTCTGTGTGAAATGTGAGAGGATTCATTTGTTTCCCGTCCTGTTTTTAAATGTGTTTCTTTTCCTGCAGGTGAATGTTTTGGCCCTGTCGATCTGCACTCGTGAGGCGCACAAATCCATGAAGGAAAGAAACGTGGATGACGGTCACATCATCAACATAAACAGGTGAGAGACGCGTCCGAGGCGACCTCATCACAAAGTGTTAAAGGAAGCACTTCTCGCCTTTCTCACTTTTTCAGAAACACTGCATCCTACTTTTATACTTCGACAAATATACAGCTTTATACAGGCAGAGAGGTCAGCAATAAGTTCTGAAGATTAAGAGTTATAAGGCTATCATGAGCTCAATCTATGTCAACAATGAGACCCTTTAGAAGTTTGTAATCCAAAACAGGCTAAATTCTGAACTGGAAGTAAAAAGTGAAGTGGAACAAAATGTGATTTCACTGGAGAAACATGGGATTAAGCTCAGAATATGTTCAAAATATGAACAATCAAGGTGGCTTTGTCCAATGAAAACCTCTCAGACTCATGTGAGTGACATCAGAGCTTTAAAGAGGTTTAAACGCATTTACTATTGAATTTCACATTATTTGTTTATTTGATAGAAGTTTATGACAGACTATAATTTTTAGATTTTACTGGACAATTAGTTACTGAAATGTTGGACCCACAAGTTTCTTTTCTTTATTTACAGATATATTACATACTTTACCACAAATTATACTTTTCTGAAGCTCAAATACAATTATGAGGATAGAAATTTTTATTTTTCCAACCTTTGTGAGAGAAAAGAAAAACTAACTAAAATGTCTACACCGGTTATGCAAAATTGTTGTTTATTTTTTGTAATCAAAACTTAAAATCCTCTCCATTTTGATCTGATGTCAGTTAATCTTGGAAAATCTGTCGTTTTTTTCATTTTGCCCACATTCTGGAATATTATCTGTTGACGTAACATAATTTTAAAGAGTCATTACCATTAATATAATTTCCTATTCAGTTGCAAGTTGCCCTCTTACTTTGGAAATGAATTTGCCAATGTTTTGTGCTGCAGTATGGGGGGGCACAGAGTCGTGCCAAGTGCTGATGAGCATTTTTACTGTGCCACTAAATATGCCGTGACTGCTCTCACTGAAGGCCTCCGACAAGAGCTCCGAGAAGCCAACAGCCACATCCGAGTAACAGTACGTCTCTCTAAACAAACATATGCACGATACTGCAGATAATGACCTGTGTTGATTATTATAAATTGAAGTTTTATGTATTTAAACTGTTTCTAGTACTATTGACATTATGCAGATGACATCACAGGATGCAATGAGTGGAAAAAACACATTCGAGTCAATGAAGAGTAAAAGCTCAAAACATAACTAAAATGTGAAAAAGCTGCTAAAGTTTGATAATAAATGTAAAAGTCTCTGCTAAATATTTAGTTTGTACCCGACATCTAAAAAAAGAAAATCAAGTACACAGTTTTAGAAATCCAGATAAACAACAGGAACACTACAGTTACGCTCACATTTATCACAGATACAGACTTTGGATCACACACAGTTGAACTTAAAACCTTTCTGTCCTTAAATAAGGTGTTTGTGAGTCTGTATGTTCAGGAGATTAACTGCTGTGAGCTGAATTGTCTTAAATCTTATCAAACAAGCTAGCACAGTCGGAGCAACACCAGAGAAACTACTTTGATAGTTTGCGTTTAAAGTTAATTTGAGCAAAACAACAGCTCTGGTGACAAAAAATGTTGTTTTGCTGCCCATACTTTCGCCACTCAGTCAGAATGTTGAGGGTCATTTTTCAAATCACTCTATTGCCGAGTAAATAATCTACAATGTTGAAGTTATGCAGTTTTGTCTGTACAAGTGCAAATGATGTCATGACACTCAGTTTACCTTATTGTCACTACAGTGTTCATTACCCAGTCGTACGCTGTTTGTTCAAGCTGAAGTCTTTGTTTCCACAGTGTATTTCTCCTGGAATAGTAGAAACAGAGTTTGCTTTCCGGCACCTGAACAGTGACCCAGAGAAAGCAGCAGCTGTGTATGCAAGTATAAAAGTATGTATATTTACATTTATCCCTTTAAAACTTGACAAACGCACAATGCCTGATGTTGTCTGTCTCTGTGTTGCAGTGTTTAAAACCAGAAGACATTGCCAGTGCAGTGACCTACGTCCTCAGCGCTCCTCCTCACGTGCAGGTACACTATTCTCAGGGTTGTCAGATTTTCAGAGGGCAACAACCGATCCCAGACACACATAAATAAGTAAATATAATAAGCAATTAGTTAAATGTTGTCGGTTGCTTAACAAGATTAATGAGATGCACATATTTTTAACAGTATTATTTGACAGTAATAAATATGAATGATCAGTTATAACAGGTTGTATTTCAGCCATCACGGGGTATATTTTCATGAAACAGACTTGAAAAAAGACAAAAATATAGAAGAAAATGTGTGTAATCTGATTTTTTACTTTAAATGCAATTTTTAAACCTGAATAAACATGTTTGATTTTTTCTATTTTAAATATTCAATGCGTAGATTTTAAAGCCATCAAATTCAACAGTTTAAATTCAGAATGTAAATTCACTTTGAATTTATCAGAGCAAAGCATTAATCAATCTAAGTGAGTGAATCTTGAATCTTTGCTGGGACAGTTTTAATTTTTCATTGTGAATTGAATTTTACACTGTTGAATCTGAGGGCTTGGAAATCTATGCATTGAATATTTTTATTTTTAAACTGATAAAAACAATGAAAATAAAGATTAAAAAAATTATGAGTTTAAAGTGAGAAATTTGCCAGTATTTAAAATCTGATCAAACAAATTATTTTCAATATTTTAAAAAAACATCTCTTTTATGATGAGAAATTGCTGGTCAGGAACAAGCCCAAAAAAAATAAGCCCAAAGTCACTGTGACGAAGCTGACTTGGTTATTCTTAACTATTTTTTTGCCCTTCTCTTAATCCTCATTCCTCATCGTCACAGTCCAAGCTATTCTAATTGCTCTGATGCAATTCATTCCAGTTAAATTGCTTGCTGTCCCTCCCCTTCGCTCCTGCCCGTGTGCACAGGCGATATTAAAGCTGCCTGTGTTTGTTGCCAGATTGGAGACGTGCAGATGAGGCCCGTGGAGCAGGTGTCTTAGCAGAGCGGCAGGGAGCACCAGAGGACCACAGGAGGAGCCGGCACACCCACTGTTAATCCTTGGCGACCTCTGCTGGCCAGTGGGGGTAATGTAACACGTTAACTACAGCTGTGACAGACAACGAGAGGGGACAAAGTACAAAGTGTGCCCAAGTCTTATTTAAAGAGACTGCGCAGGGGGTTGTCCTGAAGGGCTCGGACATTTAAAAACCACTACGAATACACTACTGAATGCCTCGATTGCGGATATATTAGCCCGGAAGTGACCCGAGCTAAGTCCAGTCTACACTAGGAATACTTAAGAGAGCTGCTGTGTACCATGTGGTCGACTCCTGTACGTGACCATCATCTAGAGGGAAGACTATGCCATTGATTGCACATGTTCTACCTTTTTGTTTATGTGTTTGTTTTTTTTCTAGGTCACATTACATATCTGTTTTTTTTTTTCTCTCCCCAATTCTACCTGATTAGTAAATGATTTGTTTCATAATTGTATGAGCATTTTAACACTGGATGTCCTACACCAAAAACACTAACTGTAACTGTGTCGTTCACACCCTTCTGCCACCTTTATATTTACCGTTTGTCTTAACACTGAATGACCTGATTATATTAAATGATAGATAAAAAATAAGACTTGAAAATAGACTTGGACCTTATACTTTAATCGGTTAAATGTGATTCAGTCTTGCACCTTGAATTAAAGAAGTTTGGAAAGACAGATGATTAACTCCTGTGCCCTAGGACTGTGTGACCATTCTTGGTGAATGAATTTAAAACTGTTGTCCAGGGAGTAACTGACATTAACTTGATGCGTTCTGCTTCTGTGTTACTGTAGTCACTGAAGAAAAGCAATGCACGTTATGGACTTTGTGACAAGCTTTTAGACCCGAACATAAGAGCTGCATGATTCATGTACTCCTGTTAACCATCAACATATATTATCTCTATCGGGCATGTCATATTGAACTGACATTTGACCTCTAATAAATGACTCAATAAACGAACTGTGTGAATGTTTGTCTCTGTTAGCTTTAATACATTAGTTATTCAGATCATAATTTAACATGGCCAAAAGATGGCAGCATTACTCTGTAGCAGTATTTTACTGCTGCATTAAAATGTCACACAAAAGTGATTGGCTCACAAACATAGCCACTTCAGGTAATCTGCATAGCAGATATGTAGCAACAAATAAATGTAAGCAAATGAATAAACACTCAATATTTAAATAATAGAAAAGTACTCATGAACTGATTCATGGGGTATCAAAAGTTTGTTTGTATGGGAGGTTTTTCAGCTGGATACTGAGAAGAGTTGGTGACAGCTATCACTGGAAACACGCCTCCTCCTCGCTCATAATAAGGCATCTTTGACATTTCATCCAGTGTGCCTGGTGTGATGGACAGCCTAAGTTTCTGTGGAGAAAAACACTAACAACATTAGCATACGGCATCCCTGTTGGCTTCAGAGCCAAATATAAAATATATTGACCGTGTCATTACCTGTGTGAAGGAGCCAGACAAAGTCCACAGTGTGTGAACGGCCCCCAGAGGGATCCAGATGATAGAGGCCAAAGCAATGACCCATCCCACCCCCTGTGCCCAGGGAGGGAACACATAGTCCTCATACCGAGCTGGTTTGAACTGGATGATGGAGAAGACCAGAATCACCTGCAACAAAAGGTATAATTAAGTGACACAATTGAACTATCGACAATGATTTGACTCACAGTAATGAGCAGGGGATCTAATATGAGCCAGCACAATCTGAAGAAGATATTGGCCCTGCTTCCAGTCATCTCCTTTAAGTTGTCTGACAGTCGAGTCACCCCTACAGAGAAAAGCAAATATAAAGCAAAACCAATGTACTATAAAAAATATAATAATAACAATAATGGTGAAACGCACCATAACACCAGCAGATGGCTATAATCTCAAAAAATGCCAGGAACATGATGGAGACTATGGCAGTGTAATGGTCCATCAGCTGAAACACATATATCCCCACCTGGACACCGACAATGGAGAGGTCAGTTAATAAAAACTGTGTTCAACAGGCAGTAAAGGACATGGCTGACCTGCATGACACATGGGATTCCAAGAAGGCTCGCTGCGACACAAACTGCAAGAACAAACAGCTCTTTTCGCTTAAAAAATCTCATCAGCCTCTGGTCAAACTCATCCATGAGACTGGTCACCATCACCTCCACCATCGCAAACTACAGCAAACCATCAGCATTACTTCAAATAACAGAATTATTTTAGATATTGCATTGTGTTTACCTCACTGTCCAGCCCGAGGCAAAGTAACATGAAGAAAAACAGTACGGCCCACAGCTGAGGTACAGGCATCTGAGCAAAGGCTTGTGGGTAGACGATGAACACTAAACCAGGCCCTGTAAACAAGTTTTATTTAATATTGATGATAAAATATATGCTGAACATGTCCGTTTGCTATTTTGTCAACTGCAGATCACAACTAGCCTTGAACTCAGGACCGTCTAGCCTGGTCAGCCAACACTTCTTTAGAATTAGAAAAGAATTTGTCTAGTTTGCCAGGCTTTAGCGTTTTAGACTTTAGTGTCATTTATCACTGATACAGACTTTGGGATCATACACTGTTGAATTCATTACCTTTCTCTCCTTAAATAAGATGTTTATGAGTATGTGTTGAGGAAAATAATTGTTGTGTGTCGAGCTGAAATGTCCTAAATCTCCAACTGCCTTTAGCGAGCAGGCTAGCTAAGCTCTGTACAGTCAGAGCAACAACGAGAAACTACTTTCCGTTTACATTTTGCTGCATGAGTAAAACAACAGCTCCCTAGACCAAAAAAGCAAAGAAAAACATTTTGACAGTTGTGCTTCCTGTAATTAATTAAAATTCTCAGTCGTAAAGTTTATAAACATTTATCAAGTAAAACAATGTCGGTGCATAACCTCTATAGATTGAATTAAAAAGACTACATTTTGCTTCTTTGCTGCTTTTTTTAAGTTGTTATATTGTGACTTGAATAATCACGATTATCAATTAATCTCATCATAATCTCTGAACGGAAAGCATGTAAACCTTCCGTTCTTGCGAAAAAAACGCACACCATGTAACTTTTCTGGTGGAGTTTAACAACATATATTCCGGGCAAAGCAATAACATCTCTGGAGAGACGAGCAGGTAGCCCAGGGGTTCTCAAAGCTTTTTACCCCAAGTACCACCAATGAAAAGATTTGTCTTTTTTTGAGTACCACCAAATCTAGACTGGATCTATTTCAGGTCTAAATTAGGAATAAACCAGGTCTTAAGTAGAAATACACCATCGCCACAGTAGTTTTAACTAGAAATTTGCTAAAGGAAGAGCAAAAAAGTGTGAATAAAATGTACTTTAAATGAAGTAAACCTTACAACTGAAGAGGTGTCCACATACCACCAGAAGTTTATGTACCACAGTTTGATAAACACTGAGGTAGCGGACACCCAACAGAAAAGTTATACAGTGCACTATAAAAAGTACTATAGCAATTGTTGGGTGTAAGTTTCCTCCCTCGCTGTAATGTCATGTGTAACTGTGAAGAGTGTGTACCATCCACTGCCAGCTGACTGACAGGAATCCCCTGCAGGTATGACATGTATCCAAAAGCAGAAAAAATCACAAAGCCAGCCAAGATACTGGTGAAGGAGTTGATGGTTGCTATAACCAACGTGTCTCTGCAGAGAAAAATATACACTTATTTAATATCTGTCTGATCCGTGTGGTTTTCCCGTCTTTGCTTTCAGTACTTGAGCACGTTGTTGTTGAAGGAGTTATAGCTCGACATGGCCAGCAGTGAACCAAATCCAATCCCGATGGAGTTAAAGATCTGGGCCGCGGCGTTCACCCAAACCTGCAGCAACACGGATCGATTATAACGTCACAAGCGATGTACATAAGAGCCACGAGTTATTTCTGTCTGTCGCTGTCTCTTGTGTTCTCCGTTACCTCCACAGACTGCAGCTTGCTCCACTCCGGCACGATGAAGAAGGTTATTCCGTCTAATGCCCCGGGAAGCTGCGCGTTATTGATCAGGAGAGCAATCAGGATCACGTACGGGAACAGAGCTGTGAAGTACACGACCTGTAAGCGAGGAGAACGGCAATGAGCAGTGATTATGATGATGAACTTGTATTGAAGTGTAGTGTTGTTACCTTTCCAGTTGATTTGACTCCTTTGAAAATGCAGAAGTAAATGAGGATCCAGGCCAGTATGAGGATGAGGAACAGCTCCCATCTCAGCGTCCCAGGTTCCTCCACACTGCCTGTTTGCTCTAGCATCTTATATCTGACAAAAAAGAGACATATAGAACCTTTAAAAGTTAATAAACAAATGCGTTCAGAATTCGAGAATGGAGGCAAAAGTGAAATGGGACGTAATGCAAATTGAATGTGGCAACTGGGATTAACCACAGAATATTACAAAGTGTGGGTTTAAGATGGTTTTAGCAAATGAAGACACATTTAAAGCGAGAGAAGAGAAATTTAAATAGACACTGAGCATTTTTTATGAATACTAAATCTTGACTATTTGGTTTTATTGGACAAATACTTGCAGTGCACAATGATTTTTCATTTCACCCATAGATATATTATAAACCTGACCTCAAATAAATAAATAAAAATGGGAGATTACATACAATTTAGAGACTAGTAAATGGTATTTTTTTCATCTTTTGTAATAAAAAAGCAGACAAACTCAAATTTCTGCCCAGTAAAATTCTAAATTGTTGCTTTGTTTTTTGTTATGAAGGTTAAAAATCATTAGCATCTAATTAATCATTGAAAATGTACTGCACTCCACTTAATTTTGCCTCCATCATTTCTGTAACATTCTGATGGCGTAGCATTATACAGGGTTAAATCAATAAAGTGACCACAGACTATTCCAAACAATCGAAGTGAGTAAAGTGAAGGTTTATGGCTCTGTCAAACTCAAACAAACTATAGCTTTAAAAAGTAGTGTCATCATTGAAACAAAAGGTGTGATTGTTGTCAGTTTAAAACACTTTAAACCACAATATAGTTTGTGGACCCAGTGTTTAGCAAATAATGACAAGACTCGACATAGGCGTTGTTTACATGTATACAAAAAATCTGATCATTATCTGATTTTGTGAGTAATCAGAAAAAATTACTGCGGTTACATGCACACTTCAGATCGAATTTTTTAGAGATAAAAGATTATTAAAATTGTATGTAAACTGCAAAAACACCTGATTTATTTCTAATCAGGTTCACTTTGATTACTCTAATAAGGTTTTGTGGTTTACATCAGATGGTAATCAGATGTTGGTGTGCATGTTACTAAATAAAGGTAAAATAAATTAAACAATAAATAAAAACTACCCATCTACATCCGGTGTGACTAATCTGATTTGTTTCTGATTGTTCACATGTGCACAGGTTTTGACAGAAAAACGAATATGGCAAAAGACACAAATGAAAGAGGAAATGTTAATAATGATTGAAAGAACGAAATCTGATGGTCTTTGTCTTCCAAAAATAACACGCTAAACTGCACTGATTCATTCGTCCACGTCACGGGTTTAAGATTGTCAGATTTCTCTTGTGCTGTTAATACACACCACAAATCATCTTTTATTCAATAATTGCTTTATCTGATTATTGTAGTTATCAGATTTTTCGTACATGCCCATATGTATTTTTTATGTTGGTTTAATTTTTGCAAAAACCTTTTAATGCCTGTAAAGTTGTATTGGCCCTCCATCTAAAATGATTACATCAGACTATATAATGTTGTGAGCGTTTATACAGTAGCTATTAGGGCTGGGTGTGGGCTCTATTCACAGCAACACTTGGCTAAGATAATGCAAACTTTTATTAAAATGTTAATCTAAAGAAACAACATAATCTTGATTATGCTTCAATATCAGCATTAGCCATCCATCTTTCTGACAGTTTAAATGATCACTCAATAAAATAAAGGTGATATCAGATATTATTTGTCAAATCATATCTATTGTGTAATGTATATGGATTTTGGCTCTTGTTTTTAAAATGGTTGCTAGGTAACAGCTGTGGAATTACCTCTATCTATGTCATATTTGCTGCTCATGTTCAACCAGGAAGTAACATTATAAACATTACAAAAACTATCAAACTGGGGACAAATAGGCGAAACGTTTAGTAAAACCTAATATAATCATGTTCACTATGTTTCAGTGAAACGTTTAGTCTAACCCAGTCATTTTCAACCTTTTTTGAGCTTCGGCACACTTTTTTGGTTAGAAAGATACCACCTTTTAGACCTTTAAGTTTAAAAAAAATCTAGGATATAATGTGAGGCACTGTCCATTTTTAAATGTTATCCATTTCTGATCCCTTTGCTTTCTTTTTTGGTGTATAAAGATGTTCAGGTTACTGCAAAAGGGTAATTTTTTATTTTAAATCCATTTGTAAATCCAAATTGGACTTTTTTTTTCGAGGCACACCTGGCAACACCTCAAGGCACACCAGTGTTCCCCGGCACACCTGTCATATAGACTTTAAGTATTTATAAATTTGAGCGTGACTCTGCAAAAACCTCACAGAGATAGAATCGGACTGGAAGTACTCAGCAGCACAATGAGATGGCCATTTTAAAAATAAACAGCAAACTGACTTTCTTTGCACGGAGCCATAGTACTTCACAATCCAATGTCCTGATACGATACATGTTGATTACAAGTTGATGTTTTGATCATGTAGATTAGACTAACAAAATGCATTGGATCACTAATGCAGTAGCAGGTTACTGTTTAACTCAGCAATTTATCATGAATTTATTTAACACATCTCTGCATCGACAGGTTTATTGCCAAGAAGTCTGTCACGAAATTAATATTCTGACGTCAGCACCCAGACCCATCGACAGAAATTTGGGAGCCCGGGGCAATAACTCTCATATGGGCCCCTCGCTAATATCAATTAATAGGAGGAAGATCCATTCTGGGCCACAAAGACCATAAGGCCCAGGACAACAGACCTCTAAACATTCAACCTCTAACTTTTGTGATAATTTCAGATTCTTTATGTAATTTGACGAGCCTTGTTTGCGCACGTTGCAAAAGTGTGGTGTCATAACATTACGCCTCACGTTTGACATCTTGTAATCGTTCTGAACTGTACTTATTGCCCCCGTTCCTTATCACCACTACTTTTTACTCGCAAAGATAACCCTTGGAGTTAACGGGTTTCATAATTGCAGCGCAAATATGTAAGTGACAATAATAATAATAATTAAAGCCGCAAGCGGCGTTAAAGGCCCTCGCCCCGCCCCCCATGCCAACACCAAGAGCCCGCCTCTCACCCGCCTGCTTTTACCCCCTGTATCACCGCTCCCCCACAAACCACCTCCATATACTGCTGCTCCATTCATTGTAATGAGTGAAGGTCAGACATTGTCACGGCTGTACAGTAGGGTTTAGGGCGGGGTCATAATATCATTTTTAACTTATCTTGATATGGGGTTGTAACACTCACCCATAATGAGTGATGTTAGCAACACAAATATTAATCTGAGTAAATGACTTCACTTTTTTATGGCCTCTAATGTCCTGTGAATCTCAAAGCCAACAAAACAATGACAAAATGCAATCTGTTTAAAGTACAAAGTATAATTTGTCCTTTTCCACAAACAAAACTAAAAATCCACTAAAGTTCATACATCCCCTTTAATGTCTCCTGGACCATCGCCCGCGCGCCCGTCTCCCCCGGCCATGAACAGATTCCCTCCGCCTCATGGCGCTGAACAACAAATACGCCGGGGGCCAAGACGTGGGCTCCACACAATCCAAAAAGAAAAAATAGTTTGTGAGATCTCAAAAGACCAAACGAAGACCACGCTGGGCCGCTGCAGCGCTCGCCGCGGCGCACCTCCAAGGCGAGGTAAAGGAAAAGGAACGGGCGTCACCGGACAAGAAGAGCGGAGCGCTGACGGTCCATGAGACGAGGCGCGCGGTCCTGCTCCAAACCCGGTCCACAGTCCGTGTGTCAGGCCCGGTGACCGCGCTCTTCCTCCGGTCCAGCGCCAGCCGCCCGCCGCGAGAGAGAAAAAGAGAGCGGCGCACTGCCCGTATGTCCCATTAACAGCCCGTCCCTGCTGACGGGACAAACAGCTGAGCAGGTAAAGAACACCAAACCGTCCTCGGGTAAAGCAGCAGACGGGGCTCCTCACTAAGATGACGCGGCTTCACTCGGATGACGGTGATTAAGCCGCTCCGTGAAGCGCCGGCAGAACCGTGAAAGCCCTCTGGGGCGACCGTAACCGCGTCTGTTTAGTGTCACTTGCTGAACGCCACTTCTAGTTCCAGCGCTGCTACTGTTAACACAACGGGTCGGTACTAGCCACGCCATCTGTCAGAACATCTGATCTGTTTTCCCCAGTTTGAACTCTAATTCACGACACAAACACACATTCGCTTTCTGGACTTTCTCGACAGCACACGTTCTCCGTGGCCAAAGTCTTAACAACTGCAGCAAGTGCACGAAAAGCGATAGAAAATAGCTAATGCTAATGCTACACAGTAATTACACTAAAGAAACGACAGATAGAAGAGTTAGCTTGTTATTTACCAGACTCCTGGGCAGATCCAGGACGAGGACTCAGCACGCACCGTCATGACGGAGAAAAGTTTATTCCAGTGTGTCGCTGTTTATCGCAGCACGAGGTGCTCCTCCGCTCTGCTCTAGGCTGGAGGCGCGTGCACAGTGAGGCGCGCCACGCTGAGGCACGTAAGGGCGGGTAGTTGCGCGGGTTGGCCAGTAGGGGGCAGACTGCTCTCTGTTCTCCTCTTCATCTCTCTCCCCTCTCGGTAAACGGTCATATGTATTTATGATTGACACACCAGAGCAGCAGACACTGGGGGCAAGGCGGGTTAAGTGTCTTGCCCAAGGATGTTTATGTGAGGAGCGGGATTCGAACCACTGACCTTTGGATCATAAGACAATCTCTCTGCCACTGAGCCACTGCCGCTGCTGCCGCCCCTCTCTCCTCCTCACTTTTTACAAGGAGGAGGGGCCAGTGCAGGGACAGGGTGTCAATCACCAAAGCCCTCAGACTGTGTTTGGGGAGAATTTGAGCAGAATCTGTGTCGTCAAAATCCCATGTATTTCAATGGCACATATATTGCATTGCCACGGTAACACGCTTACAGATAAAGGTGTGATCTCATTGGCTTTTTTGTTCAGAATGGTAAGAAGTATCTGTTTCCCGAATTTCGTGTGTTTCCGGCAAACTAAAGTTTTTTGTCCAATTCTAAAATTTCAAGGGGCGCTGTAGAGCAATTATAGAACATACACGTATGTATTGTATACCTTTACGTTCAGCCCGTGATTTCGAACAAAACGTATATTAATGCCGGAAAATCGGACGCCTCCTGGCCAGAGATACGCAAGTTGAAAGACTTTGAAAATTGAGTGTTTTGATTTGCGGGTTGGCCACACCCACATTTTTCAAGATATCAAAAATCACATGAATCATCTGTAACCACACAAGGGTTTAGGTCATTGTTCCAAAGTTTCAAGCATATTGATTGAAAATCCACGGTGTAAAAAAATACAACGCGACTTGTAAATTTGCGAAAAAAGCAGGTTCCGCCCACAACGGCCGACGCCCTGTAGGGTTTAGGCGGGAAGTCATAATAGAATTTTATACCTGCCTTGACATGACCTACCTTTGTACCAAATTTCATATGTCTACGATGAAGTTGGCCTCCCATTGCCGTAATGTATTTTTGATTTTTGAGATGGCGCTAGCGAGTCATTGTGCATCATTAATTTTGGGATATCAAAAACAAATTTTTCACCGACCTTGAATTTTGGGTCAAATAAAATTGAGTTTTCAAGTTAATGTTCAGGGAGGTCAAATCAGGGGCGGTTTAGGCGAAAAGAATAATAATAATAATAATAATAATAATAATAATAACGGAAAATTCTTTTTCCACTATTATTTTTCTCCATAAGTACAATAGCTGGAGTCATGCCACTTTGTCACATTGTACCCCATCACAAATAAACCCTCTGTAGATTTTTTCAGCCGCTCCATGACAAACAGCCTGGCTGTTATGAATTTTTAAAATATAATTTGAAGAGGGCGCTATAGAGCCATTTTTATCAGATAGCTGCTTGATTTGCATATCAGTCCGGCTCAGCTTTCAAATCTACACAAACGCATATGAGCATTTTCCAAGAAAAAATTGTGTGCAAAATAGATAATTTTTATTAATATTCCAGAATTTAAGAGTTTGTAGAAAATTCACCATGACCATATCTGAAGATGTATCACATTCAAATTGATAGTATGTCATTCCACATGGGTTTAGTGTGTTTTGGCCAAATTTGAAGTGATTTTGATGAAAACTGTTGGAGGAGGAGTCAAAAGTACACAGGTGTGTGTGCTTTTCTCAGCCCCGGTTTGATCCAATATATGGCCGACTTCCTGTTGGGTTGGGGCGGGGTCATAAGAGGATTTTTTACATGTCCTGACCTGTTCTATTTTTTGGGCCATGAGTTGGATTTTTAGCGTAACATTTTTCATGGCCGGGCTCCCATTGGCCCAATGTTAATCCATTTTCGAGGGGGCGCTATTCAGCCGTCGTGCAATATTTTTTCACGGGGCCTTCACTCATAATTAGAGCTCACCGAGTTCTAATTTTCGACACCACTCACGGCCATATCCGTCATCGTTTACTATGCGTATTTCGCGATCTCCCCGTTTCCGTAAGAATTACAATTAGTCCCTCGCCGGGACGATTCTCGTCCCATCGGCTCGGGCCTAATAAAGTTTGATCGCGACTCAGCCCTTATCTGGACGCACTGGAAGAACTCCTGGCTGGCGGTGGACGAGTGGCTGCTGTTGGTGCTGTGGCTGGTGCAGTTCTCCGTGTTCCAGGTGTTGTTGCAGCTGTTCCAGGGCAGGGGCTGCTGGAAGGAGCTGAACAGGTAGTACAGGGCCCAGGTGATGACCACGTTGTAGTAGGTGCACATGATGAAGGAGATGGCCACCGACGCCATGCCGACACCTGCGCGATTCAGGATTTAGCGTCCGTTCGTTTGTGTGTTTATTCATCGGAAGCGGTGTGGGTTACCTTTTAATAACGGGCACACTTTGGCCAGAGCATGGACCGGCCCTCTGCGTGTGAACTGCCCCACTGTCAGCTCCATGTACAGCAGAGGGATCCCCAAAAGCACCAGCATGAGGAGATAGGGCACAAGGAAGGCACCTGTCACAAAAATGAACCATCTAATTTACAGTATACATTTACAGTCATTTTTCGACTAAAACTTCACTGGTTACTCTCTTAAAGTCTATATGACAGGTTCTCATTTTTCTCTAATACTCACCTAGTTTGGTGGGAGGGCACCTGTGTTAAATATTTATCATGGTTGACATCTGTGAAGTAGCATTTTGTGAAGAAAATTTGAAAAATAAAAGTTTAAAATGACAGGATGTAGTGCTGAATTTTAAAATGGAATCCCTGTGTGATGTCATCAAACAGCGACATACAGTTGAAAATAAAGAGACATTTAACACTCAACTGAAACATCTCTCTGACAATTTAAATGGTCATTCAACAAAAGAAAGGTGTCATCAGGTATTATACTTTGTCAAATGATAACTAATGTGTAATTTATATGGATTTTAACCCTTGTTTTCAAAATGGTTGCTAAGTAACAGTTGTGGAATTACCTCCACCTATGTCATATCTGCTACTCATGTCCCACCAGGAAGTGACATTATAAACTTTACAAAAACAGTCAAACTGGGGACAAACAGGAAAAACGCTTAGTAAAATCTTAATTACAGTCATCTTCACTACATTTTAGTGAATTGTGATGTCTAACCTGTCATATAGATTTTTTAATCTGGAGCGATGTCAGCGCAGTGTTTTACCACATACACACCACATCCTCTTGAAATTACTCAGCTTTAAAACTCAACTCAGACTGTGGCTTAAATCAAACCAGTCATGTGATCACCACCCCAAAAAATTACTTGTATTACATTTCCTTGTGTTTGTTACTAGGGGCCATGGGGATAAATTAGCTTTTTCTATAATCCGGCATATTTACATTTGTTCAATACAGATGTTAATTAATGTTCATTATCCCTATTAAATAGATAAATAAATAATCATACTGTATAGTTGTAAGATCACAAATAAGTATTCAACCTGTTTCCAATTCTGTGTCATGCAACAAAAGAGATGTCTATGCATTAGAAAAACAAATCATATCTGAAGTTAAGGGGTAAGAAGGACAACCATTCAGTGAATTTAATACTGTCAGCATGAAGCTTTTGTGACTGGACCTCACTGTGAAAAGAGAAACCAAATGTTTACATAAGAGTCTAGTAGAACTAAAAGTATGGTGTCAGGAAACTGCTCTGAACAATGGACAATTTCTTCAGTAAATGTAAGTGAGGACCCACCTCTAAACCCAGCTGCCTTTTACCTTATTAAAACCTTTGGACCTTTAAGGCGTTAAAGGTGGATAAAAGTGTTCCTCACCTCCTCCGCTCCTATAGCACAGATATGGAAACCTCCAGACATTGCCCAGACCCACAGCACAGCCAATGCCTGCCAGAGTGAACTCTATCTGCCGGCTCCAGGTCGGTCTGCTGCCCGTCGGGTCCATCTCCCCTCTGTGTCCTAACTCCTCACGCAGAGTGACAGGGATTTGTGTGGCTCAGGGTTATGAATGCGTTTATTATCTGTAATGATTACCCTACGCCGGCAATACTTCAGCATGAAGCCAGAGAGGCTCACACAGACGTCAGTGTTTTTTGTGGATGAGAAGGTTCAAGGACTAGTTGAACTATTTCAATTTCTGTTTATTGTCAGTTTTTATCTTTTACTTTAGAACAGGACAAACTGAAAGAAACTTGTATACTTTGTTAACAGAAGCAGAATAGAGTGTTACAAGCAGATCTAATGACACACTGTTCTGCAGATGTTTGGATTGGACTCATGTTAGACTTGAGTCAATATTTTGATCATTTGAGACGTGTTTTTGTTCAAATGGACACTGACTTGGGACTCGACTTACATTAGAATGCCAATGACTCAGATTTTGACTTGGAGCTCTGTGACTTAAGATGACTTGATGCTTCTCATAAAAAAAGTATGTGTTTAGTACATTCAACACCTGTCTTCTATACAGGTGTCGGATGTAATCTGTATTTTAAAGAACAAACTGAATCATCTCTCTTCCCATAGTTTGATTGTGATCTGAACTTTTTTAGGAAGGACCATTTTCAAAAATCCTTTAATTGTGTATTCTGTAATTTTAAGATTTGAAAGGGCTTGAAACTCTTAAGCAGAGGAATTGGGACTTGACTTGGATTTATGGGCCTCTGACTGGGGACTTGACTCGGACTTGAGGCTGAAGACATGAAGCTTGAGAAATACTTAACTTAGGACTTGTCACAGCAACAAGGTCATAAGGTCAGGGTCCAAAGTAGGGCAGCGAAGGCCACACAAATACTAATATAAAACTGTTAATTAGGTTGGTACTCAAAAGTTGGACCCTGTGGTCTACTGTAACCTTTCACTGCCAAATGAAAACTTAACGTTTACAAAAGTAGGCCATTCTATGTTTTGATACTGACCTCAAACACAGATAACAGGCAAATGGTTTTCAAAGTTTTCACACCAAGTAGCACCTTAGAAAACATTTGGAATAAACCAGATCTGAAACAGAACTATTCCAGCTCTAAATAAAGGTTTAAGAAGACCTAAAATATGACCCAACAATTGCCAGGTTTAAACAAAGAATGACCCAAAGGATGTCTAAATTGACTCTAAATAAAGCAAATATTGTAACTGCAGAGGAATCCGTGTACCAAACGGAGCTTACATATTGTTTGTATTTGATTGTAGAAATTTCATGTAAACAGAGCCGCTCGATGGCCGAGGCGCCATGTGCAGCTGCAGCATCATGAGTCCCATTCTGGCTCTGACCTTTTGCTGAATGTACTCCTTCTCATATCCGCAGTTCAGGCTGCATCGTTTTGTTCAGTAAAGCCTGCAAGCAAAAAAAAAAAAAAGCAAAAAATTATTTAAACAGTTACATCTGATGTGAGTAATCTTATTTCTTTCTGATTTTTCACCTGTACAGGTTTCATCAAGAAAAGTGATTTAAAAAAAAAAAAAAGTTTCAACTAATGTGGTAAAGACAAAGGCAAAGAGCCCTTGTGTTGAAAATGTTAAAGATTGAAAGAGAAATTAACTGTTCTTTGAGAAATGAACTGTACTTTGTCCTCTAAAATGCAACAGTTACCCTAAAAATCCACAAATTAAAGAGGCACACTATGTCGTGTGCTGAGGGTATGAAACATTCTATTCTCCTGGAGATGGAATAAACCAAACTGTCCCGTGGAGACAAGCAGCAAACCACTTTTAGGCACTAAAAGCTCTTTTAACTGGATAGGCCTAAATGAAACATAAACAACTCCAACGTTCATAATGTCTCTTTAGTTATATCCATTTTTTGGTTCTTCTTAAAGACAAAAATTAGGAGATGTATTTACCTTGTTGACATGTTTCAGCTGCTTAGTGGTGAGCCATCTTCAGAACTGTCACCAGCATTGGTGGGGAGTCATTTATCAGCTGACGTTACCTCCTGCGATAGATGAGTTTATATCATACTGTGGAACCTTCCAAGCAAAGCAAAAACAATTTTATGAAAAAATCAAGGGACAAACTCTCAAATGGAAAACCTACATAGTGCACCTTTATCTGACAAATGTGTTTTTGATTATCAGGTGGATAACTCCAAAATATCTGGTAATTGTCAGATTGTTGGTGTGCATAACATAACAAATGCGTTTCCTTGCCAGATAAATCAATGCCTTGATTTGTTTTCTTCATTCTGTGAATAATAATAATGTGGGTCTATTTGGTTGCATTATTCAAGGAAATATATTTTTTTATTTCCTTTTTGGTCTTATGGCTTTTATTGAGATGCTGCAGGCACAAACAATTAGCCTATTATTGTTGGATGCAGCAATAGTAATAGAAAAGGCATCCATAAGAAACAACATGCGTAGACATCAGTGACTTTACAATCCCGTGACAGGTCGTTTTTTAAACCACCACGCTTCTTATGAATCGCATCCTTTGCTGTTGCCAAGGGGGGGTTTTGCTGTTGACGAAGAGGAAGGGACACTGCCCCAAGTTAAGCTGCAGTTAAAAACACAGCCAAGTTCAGAAATAAATACTTCGACATAAAAGCTTGAAAAGTAAAACCTTAAGACCTGAGTTTTATTTTATACCGGAAGTAAGTATGCGCACACGTGGTATTTACTTCCGGTTGTCACTGGTTGTCGTTTACTCGGTGGAGAAAAGTGGTTGAAGGGGCGGGGAGCGGCCGCACGAATGTTGTTGTGAAAAATAAGAAAATACAGTTGGTTAGAGGCCAGAAAACGGATTCGCAAAAGGTTTAAGATTTGTATGAGGCGTTTTTCCTTGGATCGTTGATTTTTCTGTCGCTAGAAAATGGGAAATTGTCACACCGTTGGACCGAACGAGGCCCTGGTGGTTTCAGGTAACGCTCGCTGTTTTGTTGTTTTGTGACTGCATCCTCGCACAAAACATCAAATTGCACTATTTCATTCTGCTACTCTCGGGTTACAACATCGAAAATGTCTAGAAATGTATTTGGATTGGACAACCCTTGGCAGCGGATCTCACAGCTCCCGCCCCAAATGAAAATACTGCCATCCTACACTCGAGCTACTCCGGATTTACGCGAGGAATCTGTCAATAAATCATCTGTTAATTCAGTTACTAATAGAAAAATGCTTTTGCTAGACAATGGATTTTTATCACTACTAACACTATTTTCACGATAAACCTGTTGCTTCACCAATTTTAGACTATGTAATTATTAGTTGATGTTTGTTTTTTATTGTTGATTTTTAGGTTTGTCTTTTTCTTAATGAATAGTCTAATAATCATAATTTCTTAATAATTGGGCCTAATATTGAAACTAGGCATTGCTTGAAACCATCTGCATTAAATGATGGAAACACTTTTTAGCTGAACTGTTATGACGTTATAGACCCTTTAAAATGTTGTAAACAAAAACATTCTGTATTCTGGAATGAGGCAAAAGTGAAGTGCACCATAATGTGATTTCACTGGAGAAACTGGGATTTAACCTCAGAGTATCATAAAATATGAAAAATGTAGATGATTTTGGAAAATGAAAACCACTCAGACACATGTGAGTGACATCAGAGCTGCTTTAAACGTAATCTTATCTAGAGATATATTAGATACTATATACTATTCCATAAATTTGATTATTTTCTTTTGAAGCTAAAATACAATTTTAAGGCTAGAAAAGTGTATTTTGTTCATCGTTTGTCAAACTAACTGACAAACTGACCTTTCTACCCTTGAAATTCAAATGTGTTGCTTTTTTCCCCAACAGGAACATTTAAAACCAGTAGAATTTAGATCAAATGTGAGCTAATCATCCATCCGCCTAATAATACATTCTGGAATTTTGATGAGATCACATTTTAAAGGGTCTGGAGCTTGCGATAGAACGTCAAAAAACAGCCATTAACATGGAAATCCGCCATGTTTGCAGCTGACGTGTTAAACTTACATAGCGAGACATTAGCTAGAACAATGTAAAAAAAAAAGTGTAAAAAGTGAACAAAAAAATCCATGGAAGAACCTGATAAACTGCTGGGTCACTTCTGGTAAACACATTTATCAATAGATAGTGTTAAAATGCTAGTGAAGTAACACTATGTTTAGTTTTTAGCGTCTTAATTATTATTGGGCTTATTGGGCTGACTGAAAATGATGTTATGTGTGATGTCACAATCCCGAGCTCAATAGACCACCTGCGTAATATTCCGTAATCTCTGGTAACCTTTAGTGTATGATGTAAATGTAAGACATGTCATGCTTGTGTCTCTCTGATGTGTTGAAACATGTGGCTTAAGCTGTGAGGAATCATTGTCCTTTATCTATAAAAGGCCTCCATTCATTTTCATAATTAGATTTGGCGAGCTCTGCAGAAGAGGATCTCTGCTGCACTCCTGCAACTGATTTCCTGTTTAAACCCACATTTGCTGAACCCAAACATGAAATATTGTTTGGGATTTTCCATTGTGAGCAAATGCACTTGTCACCACGTAGTGAAATGTAGATTAAGGTCAAGTTCCTCCTTATTTTGCCACAGATTTTTGCTTGAGAAACATACACGCATTTGTATAATTGGCATATATAGTAATAGTGTTTAAATAAACTACAACATGTATACCTAAAAACTAAAAGATTATTTTAGAACATTTTTAGCCATCTGTAAATAGTCTTTATAAGCCCAATGGGCCCCTCCCCACGCTCCTTGGAGTGAATGCTGTCAGGAATTCCAATTATGCCTGCAAGGGGAGGGGCCTATAGTAGTGCGTCCCATATAGGACGTTTTAGTTGTCCGTCTTTGGCTTTGAGGCAAAGGTTTCTGGTGGATGTGTGTTTTCTTTTAATTCAAGTCTTTAGGTAATCTTGAAAAATAACACGGATATAAAACAATTCTCTTTATCGGTCTATGCAAAGGTCTGAAACTTAAAGGGTAACTTTATTGCTCTTATTTGTTTGGTCTGGATCTGAAATAACATTAGATTAGAATAGAATACGTTAGCGTTTTAATGGTACTCTCTTTACATGACAACAAGCTATACCATTTGGTACAAAACTAACATTTCAAACTCAATTTCGCACCAAGGAAAGTGTTATTTTGATCCCACAATCACAATAAAACACTTTTAAATACAATTGAATATATAGACATGGATCAAGACCAAATCAACTGCACTTTCTCTCACACAATTGGTGGCTTTCCAAAACCGTGTTAATGTTTGTGTAAGAACTGTGCTTCCTTTCTCTGTGGTGAGAGCTTTTTCTTTATGGCACATCGCTCACGCCACAGGAAAAAGGCTTGATGCACAACAAACCAGAGCTTACGATCAGAGGCCGTAGTTTGCTGAACGTGGAGCCCTCCCCACTTTCTGTCTGTTAACGTGTGACAGCTGGGAATGTCACACCAGATTTAACAGCACTCAGGACCTTTGGATCGGCAATTTAACTACAGGATTTTAAAGGCAAAGTTCTCACAGTTTAGTCTTGAAATTAGAAATGTTATGTACGGCTCTATGTCTTTAGTCGTTTAGTCGATTAATCAGTCTGTGGTGTTTTAGTTCTGTGGTTATCAAAGAGATTATTTCAAGATATAGTTTTGATAAATGTGACACACTGATTGACTCTATTTTTTTTATTTAATACTGAAATACGGTCTAATAAGACTGAACACTGAATTGTTCAAATAAACTAGGGCTGCAATGATTAATTGACTAATCGTGACTAGTCGACTACAAAAAATTGATAACCAACAGGGCCTGTCATGATAATTACTATATCGATTTATAAATAATAATAATAAATCAAAACCAGAACAATATTTTTTAGGGGTCAATATTTATCGTATGTGTAATAGGATACTTTTTGTTATTTTTCAATAATATCTTCAAATTTCAGCTGTAAAGGATTGAATAATGAAGTTAGTTTGCTCATAAATTATGCTAACAATTTAAAGGTTTAATTTGGCTGTTTTTTGTTTTGTTTTTTTCAATTACAACTCATATTCTTTTATGATTATGGCTAATTTGAAAAAGGGTTTGCTTTAATTTCCAACTTTAAAGTTATTATGTTCTGGCATAAAGTAGTTTCAATATTATCGTTTATCGTGATATTTTCTGTAGCAATATATCGCTCCTCAAAATTTGTTATCATGACTTCTTTATAACCAACTAATCGTTAACTGGAGCAAACTCTAAAACACATGTCATTACAAAGACCGTGACATTAATACATCAAAATGTCAAAAAAGAATAGATTATTGCTGATTTTTATCAATAATACACTTTATTCATAAATATTCTCTCTCTAGAAGACTTCAGTCATCATATTTCAATCTTTATTTGGCTGGTAATGTTTTTAAAAAGTTTAAATATACGATAGAAATGGTCTGACAAGTTGACCATGAAAATAATCATTAGTGACAGCCATAAAACAAACCTGCTACTGTTATTTTCATTTCACATTTGGGTCCCGAGTCTGTTACCGGCCAGAAAAGTTTGGGACCCCTCTTTTAATCGACCAAAAATCGTATCATTATTTAGATTATAAGGGTTTATGTGGGATAACTGCAAGAAATTGAGTGAGTTAGTTTAAGATTAGGATGTGAATTCTGAGTTTAGTTTGTCTTTTTACATATTAATATACAGGTTCCTTGTAGCTTTCTGTATAAATAGTTGTTTTTGCATGAACTCCTGAGGTTGGTATCTGGCGTGAGTGCAGTTTAAGTCAGATTAAGAGAGACACTAAAACATTTTGAGGCCTTTTGCCAGTTTCATGCTCCCTTTTAGTCGATGAATTGATCGTCAGGGCAGGACATGTCTTTTGTTGACTGAAACATAGTGTCATCAAGCAGTATAACTCTCAGAACATGATGACGAACAAGGCAGAAAACTGTGGAAGTCATGAAGGAGATGAACATTTCAAGGAGGAGGCGCAACATCAGGACAAAGTAAAGGAAAATGGTCAACAATTGGCAAAAACAGGGCTGTGGGTAAAAATAATCTGTTCTTTTCGTTGGCGTTGTCATGATACAAATATCGCAAACTCAATTTTGATACGAAAGAAGAAGCTTGATTTCGATAAAACAATGGAAAACAAAACAAACACAAAGTTCAAGCTTCTAAAACTGTTTAGAAAATGTCCAGTTTTGTCCTTTTTATGCCCTATTTTAAATACTAGTTTTAGTATTGATCAATATCTGATTTTCAATAGTTTTGACAACCTACTTTGAGCGCACGATCAGTCACCCTACTTTAAAAAGGAAAATGATCTACACGTTAACGTTTGTACAGTTTGGAAAAAGTTGGTAATGGATGACGCAGAAAATGTTTTGTTTTTGTCTGGACCGGACTTTGAAAAACTCTGAAAATCACATATTATCTTAACCCTAACCGCAAAAAACCTAACCCCATTCACAAGGGATCAGTAAAATAACAAAAGATTGGTCTCATTTTTTGTTTTCTGAAATGTAATATTTTCCCTTTTCCTGGTCTGGCCACTATTACATCTAGACAAACTTGGACTGGGATATTACCTGGACACTAGCTCAAAAAGACTAGATAATGAAAATAATTCCAACTAAAAAGACAATGGTAATTAAATAAGAATCTAAATTATAATAGTTGAAGAAATGTAACATGTACTGAGACAAGATAGAGCTATTGTCATTGTGGATCTAAAGATGACAGGATTATTTACTTAATCTGTAATCGTGATTATTCAGGTCACAGTGTAATCGAAAGAACTAAAAAATTATTATCGTCAGAAGGAAAGGGGTAATTTTATTTAAATCTGTGGTCAAAAAGAGTGATTTAAGTGTAATGGGCTTTTTTATTTGGCTATTCATGTCACAATGTCATTACTTTTTGTTTCAGAAAAGATTAGATTTGATAATTGTGACATAATTGACGAACTGTTCTCCATCTGACAATTGAAATGAAAGAGAAAGACTCAAATGTTATATTGTGACATCCCTGTTGTGGAGGTATCTCATTCATTCTCATGTTCTCTGTGATTATACAGCGACCCTTTGGCACACTCTGCTCTTTTGTTAAATGGCTGCCAGTGTAAGGTGTGTTTCTGGTGTCCTCAGGTGGCTGCTGTGGCTCAGATCAGAAGACTTATGTGGTGGGAGGCTGGGCCTGGGCCTGGTGGCTTATCTCCGACATCCAGAGGTAAGACTAGTCTGTCCAGATAAAAGACCTGTACACTCTGCTCCTGTCTTCACTCAGCGACCGACCCAGAGCACTGAAGCCTCAACACAGAGAGCCTCTAACTATAGGGTGTGTACCGGGCCAAAGAAAATACTTGTTTTTCATTTAAATGAAGGGCTATGAAAGCAGAACCTTTTGCTGCCCAAACCTGTTGCAATAAACAATAAACATCAGTGATGCGTGACACCGAGAGCTAAAGAATCAAGGAAAGATGAGACCAAGCAATTCAGCAAACCCATTATTAAAGCTCACAGGTTTTAACTCAAAAACAAACATTAAAACGGGCTCTATTTAAGCAGCAGTTTGCGATGCTAACCATTTATCACAGATAATGCTAACTTTTATTTATATTTATGTAAAATATAAAAGAAACAACCAATTACATTTTTAAGTCAATACCGTCAGTTTGTTATTTTAATTGTTTTTCTTAATGTTTTTATGCTTAAACAATTAAATTCCCTTTAAAAACAGACAGTGTTTACTGATTCTGATCTGAATTATTCAGCTGTTTTGTAAAGTCTTTAACATATTTCGGAGACATCCACCACAACTCACTGTTCATTGCTTGATCTTATAGTATTTATTCATTTTAGTCTGACTTTCAAAGTCAGAAAAGTCTATTTAGTATTAGATAGGAAGTACTGACACACTGAGCTAGCACAGAGTTAGCCCGGTGCTGTTGTTCACAGAGCCCATTGGTTTAACTTTAAAACACAAAGCTTTTTAGTTTAAATTTGGGAAAAAATATAAGGAACCAAACAACAAGGTTGGTGCCCAATAACAGTAAAGTAGTACTCGGTACGAGATTTGAAATTACAAGTACAAATGTGTTGTTTGACCTGATTTTAAAAAGAAAATTCAACATCACATCAGAATCTCTTATAACTTGGCAAACATGTAGTGGTCAATGTGGTGTCCATGATAAATTAGAATAAATAACACCAATAAAAATAGCAATATTTGCCAAAGGTTTAGATCAAACAAGCCCGCGTTTTCAGCTGCCCTTTATGAACGTGGACTCAGCAAAACAGTGGAAAAATAAACAGATGGTGCATAATGGCGGGTCAGGGAAAGTTACTGACATTCTACAAGCACTTAATCTTCTGCATTTTACATGTTTTGTGTTTGCTCCAGAGAATTAAAACCAGATTATACTGTAAAATAATAGGAAATAGACTTGCTGATTAGTCCATTCACACAATGTATAAATCTGCTACTGAATGTCAGCTCTGTTTATTTCCCGTCATTCTGGTTTTAAATACTTTACAGTTCAGTGTTTCATACCCTGTGTTTTGCTAACCTTTGCCTTGCCTTGTGTTTCTCCTTTGCCCTCGTTTGTTTTGTTTTGTAATCCTTCCTCCTACGTGCCTGTGTGTTCTTACGAGACCTTATGGTAGATGATCCTCGTGCGTTGCATCCCCACGTTTTATTCACCAACGATAAGAACCACACCCATATTTCATTCAGTCCTTATTTTTTTCCGTTTGATTAAATAGGAAAGGATGTTTACCTCGGCCACTTGAGTTGAAAAGCCTCGGGTAGAAGCCAGTGGCATCATAAAACCAAGAAGGACTTCCTGCTCGCGATGCAGTAATCATGTTAATGTTCAGGCCATGACACATTGATCCAATTCCGCAGAAGCAAAAGGGGAGGGGCAGCAGGACCAGGCTCGCTCCTGCAGCAACACGCAGGGTTTTAAGTCTCACAAGGCTGTATTAGTCACGGGAGAAATTTTACCCATGACCACTTTGTTGTTTCTGATCATCCTGGAGGATAAGCAGACGACACACCGCTTTCTGAGTGGAAAAAATGCATGAATCAATGATGAAATATGATATTTTCTCCTGTAAAAGCTCAAAACACTAGTAAAATGTGAAAAACCTGCTGCAGTGTAACAACAAATATAAAAGTCTACAACTCTGCTAAATATTTTGTTTGTATCTGGCATCTAAAAAAAGAAAATCAAGTATAAACAGTTGTATAAAACCAGATAAACAACAGGAACACTGCAGCTACGCTCACATTTATCACTGACACAGACTTTGGATCACACACAGTTGAACTTATTAACGTTCTCTCTCTAAAGAAGATGTTTTTGAGTCAGTTTGTGTAGGAAATATTGTTGTGCTGCAGTTGATGTGTCCTAAATCTCCAACTGCCAAACAAGCTAGCCAAGCTCTGCACAGTCAGAGTACAGTGGAAAAACTAATTTCTGTTTACAGTTTGCTGTATAAAGTTAATTTGAGCAAAACAACAGCTTCGTTGACACAAAAAGCAAAAAAAACACACAATTTTATCATAAATCAGTGCTGCCCATAATTTTGCCACTCAGTCTGAATGTTGAGGAACATTTTTCAAATAAAGAAGTGCCTTTGCATAACCTTTACTGATGTGTGGCTTAAAAATGTGTTCGAAGATGTTTGTCATTTTATCACAAACAGCCACAGTGTAGATCATTTTGTGTCAGTTTTCTACAGGATTCACAGTAAAGTAAATCAATAATCGTGATCATTCAGGTCACAATGTAATCAACTAGAAAATAATAACCATGACCATTTTAGAAGAAATTTAGTTTATTTTGTTATTCAGAAAGTTTTGAGTTCATAAAGCTGGTCACAAACAAGTAACGTCTTAGACAATGGGAAGAAAAGAAATTGACCGCTGACAAAAGTATTTTTCTCAATAACAAAAGTCGAAAGATATTATGCCAATCCAACAAAAATACTTTACATGTCTTAAAACGTATTAGTTGAGGGTTAATTTTAAGACAAATGTGAAATGTCTGTAAAATAAATCACGCACTCATCATAATTTTTTTACCCTTAATTTGAAAGTTTGAACATTACTATTTTTATTTTTAATCAGCTCTTTTTGTTGCACTTTTCCCTACAAATGATATTCACTATTATAAATCTATAATAATATATATAATCATCTAAAATTCAATATATTGTCCCAGTAAACGTGAGTTATCAGTAACTGAAATGTTACCTGAGATATCCCTAGTGTAAATTTTTAACCTCAATGTCTCTCTGAAGGTAATATTTTACTGACATTAGTTCTGTTAAGGCCAGGTCAGTTATTATCTGTGCAAGAAATTCACCCTCAGAAACAGCCTCTCTCTGTCAGGGCTGCAAGGTCAATAGTATAGAATGGAAATCGCAGTTTGAATGGACGCGATCAGCAAATGGCAAAGGCTACAATTTTTGAAGTGCAGTTATTTCCTTCACAAACAACAAAGCATCCTGTTTTATTCTGCATAAAAACTGCAAAACCCTGTAGTTTAAGTTTGTTAAAACATGTTGTGAAATCCATGTGATTCATTTATTGGTCAGTAGAGCTGCACAGTTTGGGGAAAAATATCTAGCCATTTTTCTGACCAGTATTACCTAGATCGGATTTGAGATTCAAGTTTAAATATTGGGATTTGACATCTGTTTAATGTTAACATTTTGAACACAACCAGGAGGATTAACAAAAAGGGAAATATGAACTGACAAACAAAAAGAATCAGGTGTTTTGACAGGCATTTTTTTTGTTGCTTTTACTGGCATTTGTGGTGCACGTTTTTGTCAATTTTAATCATGTTTTTTATCACTTACTGGTGTTTGTTGTTGTGTTTTCGTCACTTTTAAGCGCGTTTTTGTAGCTTGGAAGAGCAATTGTGTCACTTTTAATTGCGTTTTTGTCATTTTTAGTAGTATTCGTGGAGCTTTTTTATCGCTTTTAGTCGCGTTTTATCACTTTTATTCAAGTTTTTATCAATTGCCACATTTTAATTGTTTGCGTTTTTGTCACTTTTAGTCACTTTTTTGTCGATTGTAGTCACATTTTTGTCACTTTCATTCAAGTTTATGTCAGCTGTCGCATTTGAATCATTTGAGTTGTCTATTGTAGTCATGTTTTTGTCACTTTTAGTCACATATTTCAACAAATCTAAACTACAGGGTTAGCAGTTTATATGCAGGAGGAAATTATTGCACTTTTTTGCTAATTTTCGCTATTAATTGTGCAGCTCTATTAGTCGGCTCCTATTTCAGCCTTTTCGTCAGTTCTCCTGGGCACTTTTAAAATGTGAACTTTGAACAAAATTATTTTTATTAAAACATAAATAGCGAATATAATTGCGTTCAAGCTGCTCCAAACTGCAACACATTTAACGCACTGTGCTTCTGGTATTGCTCCACTAATGTTTTATCTTTTTACACTAAACAGCACCTCCATTTAGGGTTTTTTTTCCCCATAAGGTCCAAAAATGCAGGGCTCTTTCCTCCCTCGTCTCATTTTAACCCTGGTTACTGACACTGCTAACAGCTGTTGTTCATCTGACTGTTTTGCCTCTACTACCCCTGCCACTCGTCTGCTGCCCGCACAGAATGTCTCTGGAGGTTATGACCATCCTCTGTCGCTGTGAGAATATCGAAACCGCGGAGGGTGTGCCCCTGGATGTGACCGGGGTAGCTCAGGTAAACCACCTCCACAAGACGCCGAACAAACACGACTGGAGGAAGACGCGGCGGCTTCACTAACAAGCGCTAACTCTGTGTTCTTCATCTTTATACGGGTTTTTCTCCTGCAGTTCAATGGAGGCAATCGGCTGTTTGATCAGAAAACCGTGCTCCCAGTCACAAAAAGCAACAGAGTCGGCGAGTGAATGCTTACAGATTATTGCATTGATTATGGGACAGCGCTGAAACACAAAAAAAGTCAATTTGAAACACAAAACAAGCATCTCATTTGGCTCTGTTGCTCGTGAACTGGAGTCCTTGGGTGAAAGGGATTATTCCTCGTGTCCTAGTCCTTCCCTTCATTTGCTTTTCCCTCCGAACATGCCAATTTTTATTTTATATTTTTCCACATTCTTCACAGGATAACGCTTGAGATTATGACCCTGCAGCCCAAGTGTGAGGATGTAGAGACAGCGGAGGGTGTAGCTATTACTGTCACTGGGGTGGCTCAGGTAAAGCACCACACTTTGCAGGGAATGCTACGTCAGACCCGACTAAACGCACATGCACACTCCACCTCCACCAGGGAATCTCACGGACATTTCACTTAGATAATCTGCACACTTTCTTGACAGCATGAGTGTCTTTTCACCACATGATTAGGTGTTAGTGTACAGTCTATGGAAGATAACTTGTTTCATCAGATTTTGATGCTGGGAAACTTCTCACTATTTTTTTCTTTTTAACCCTAGAAAAACATGTTTGACTTTTTTTTCCATTTGGAATTCAGTCGCTGAATATTGCTATCTGCGTATCCATTGTTTTCTCAGTTTAAAAATGTTAAATGAAAAACTCACTTTAAATATTTAATGTATGGCTGCAACTAGTTAATCGATTAATCACAACTAATCGATTATAGAAATGGTTGTCATCGAGTAATCGTTAACTGGTCTATACACAGACTCCAAACATGTGCCGAAAGAGGTTTTATTACTCAGACCGAGCATGAATAACACAAAAACCCGCAGGAAAAATGTAAAATTGTGTGGTTTTGCTTAAAATCCTTGTTCATCTTTAAATATTCTCCACCAGGATGTTGTCAAACGCCTTCACTTCAATTAATTGAGGAAGGAATATAAAGGAATAATCACAAGACTAATCGATCGAATAATGATTAGCCTCAGCCCTAATTTAATGCATAGATTTAGATAGAACTTCAACAGTTTAAATTAAGTGTTCAATTCTCAATTTAAAAAATTCAGGTTCACTCACTTGGATCGACTGTTAAAAGACTATACATTATTTGCATTGTTAATGGTCTTAAAATATACTCTTGAGTATCTTTACTTTCACTTAACTCGTGTTTTAGAACTAAAAACAAATTGTTTTTACAAAGAACAATGTAACTGGCTTCATCTTCTGGCAGCACTGGCACTAACACAGTGTGTTGTAATGCGGGCGGTCCTGAGCTGTGATGCAGTTGTAAAGATCGTGTGTTTAGATGCAGAAATGCTCAGAGCGAGTCTGGCCATGATTTATGGACTTAAAAACAGAAATGAAGATTCTCCGAGCCACGTCACACATCATAGTAAATCAGTGTATTTTTGACGGTCGGAGGGGGAGAGGATTTTCTAACCAGGATTCATTAAACTAACATGAATGACGCTAAATGCAACTCCATTTATGTGTTTGATGATGGAATAATGTTATAAGACTGTTAAAAGCTCAAAAAAGTCAATTTTGCATTATATTAGTCCTTTAATGTTTTTTTCTGATAAATTCACAGCAAATTTTACACAGAATTTAAACTGTTGAATTTAAGGGCTTGAAAATCGATACTGTGAATATTTAAAATGTGAATTTTTCATATTGAGTTTTTAAACCGAGAAAAACAATGAAACTGTACACTGCAAAATTCAAAATAAGAAAAATTCACATCTGTTTAGTCAGGGTTATAAAATTCAAAGTGAGAAATTCTGTAGCGTTTAAAATTCAAAATCTGATTAAATAAATTGTCTTCCATAAGTTCTGGTTGATATCACAGTGATTGAATTGGCTAACTCTGCAGCGTTTGTAATCAGAGCTGCAGGTGAATGATTCATCTAACCACAGCTGCTCGTGTTTGTGACACAGAGCTATTGACTCGACAGAATCACATGTGACAGGACCAGAGTGTATGAAGCCTGCTGCTCCCACAGAACTGGGTGGTCACCAAATCAACAGATCAAACCACTGTCAACATTTTATGATATAATTGATCTATTTTTTTACTTTCAAAATGGCGATCGGCAAAGTTGGTTTCCTACAAACACATTAAACTTTGGAATATAATTAGTTTCATTTATTTTTTATGTTAAATACTGCCAAATTTCAAGTTGAATTTTTCTGTTTTGAATTTCAATCACTGAATATTGCTCATTTTTCATTGCGTTCTTTCTCAGTTTTAAAATTCAAAATGAAAAATTCACCTTTTAAATATTCAATGCATAGGTTTTCAAGACGGCAAATTTATTCAGTGTAATATTTGCTGTGAATTTGTCAGAGCAAGGCGTTAACAATCGATCCAAGCGGGAGCATCTTTGCATCTTGAAACGTTGCTGTGAAATTTTACACTCTGAATTTAAACTGCTGAACTTGAGGTTTAGAAAATCTATGCATTAAATATTTAAAAGGTGAAATTTTCATTTTTAAAGTGAGAAAAACACTATGTTGATAGCCATGTTCAGTGACTGAAATTCCAAATAGGGAAAACTCCAACATGTTTTTCAGGTTTAAAATTGTAAGTGACAAATTTCAAAATGTGACTCAAAATTTTAGGATTTCATGGTCTACGTTTAGACATAGTAATTGAATAAACCTAACAATTTCAATATTTCCATACATTTTAACGATTAACTAGTATGTAATTAAAGGATTTCAGATGAACATTGTCAAGGAATCCATGAATTATACTTTACCAAGAGATCACCCAGCTCTAATTTCAGTTTTCGTCTAATCTGTTTCTATTTCTCATTTCATATTCAGTGCCAAACAAGTCATTGCACATAAGAAATCCACCAGTTCAGTTTAATACAGCTAGGCCTGTCACGATAATTACAATATCGACTTATCGTTTAATAAATGAAAGCTCAAACTATATTTTTTGGGGCTCAATATTTATCACATGTACAGATTTGTTTCACATTTGTAAATAACTCGTAGCAGCAGCAGCAGTTTTAACCACATAGTCGAATAAGTGACTTCAATGGCTGATTATGGATCCTACAAAAATCAGTTGTGCTTTTAACTGTGCCATTTATTTCTTGCAGTTCGTGGTTTGATATGGTATGGTATGGTATGATATGGTTCATAGAAAAGAATTTATTGGGATTCAATATTATCGTTTTTTCTCGCGCAATTTATCATACTTTAAAATTTGTTATCATGACAGGCCTAAGTACAACCACCTTGATTTAAAAAAATGTTTATTTGGACAGTATATTACTGTTGTTGTTTATTTACATTATTAGTAAGAAAAAAACATACATTTCAAGTTGTACGTCTGTTTATGGTGGATTTTACAAAAGTTTAACCTAACATGTGTGTTTTGATTGCAAATGTGCTTTTGTGGGCATGTCGATGTTACTGTCATTGCCAGTCAGTGTCTTCTGTCTCCATGTGCATGCTGACAATGAGCCACTGTGTGCAGCTCCATAGACCCTTCCAGTAGTGACACTTAACAGGAACCAGTTTACGGAGCAGCAAATAACTGTAATTTAGTCGCTTGTGGACAGCGCAGACTCGTAGTTTTTATTTATAAGTGTGATTCCCCAGTTTGTAACTGTGGCAGAGATTTTACGTGTTATCAAAAATAAACGTTATGGAGCATTCTGTCTTAGCTTAAATGATTGGCAAAATAATTTTCCAACAATCAACTCCTTGAGTTTCTAAATTTCATTTTTGTCGGATTTGTGGCACATAGTGAAACAAAATATACATTTAATTGTCAAACTGTTTGATTTAAGGAATTTCTATATTATGAGGATATTAGCATGTATGCTACTTTCGGCGCTAATTGCTAACGGTAACAAACTACACAAGACACTTGGACATGCAGTAATGTTTTCTCACGACACTCTAGTGTTACACTCGTGTGGAGGAGTGGTTGTCATTGTCAGTCGTCAAAACAGCGCTGGGTTTTCATAGTTTGCTATGTTTGGAGGCTAACGCTAACTCTCCCAACGTGGCTGTAACCACAGTTCTATGAATCCCTACAGACCGCCAGAGGCGGTGCTTAAAGCACTGGATGACTATCCTTGTGCATACGCATGGATGATCATCCAGTGCTTTAAGCACCGCCTCTGGCGGTCTATAGGGATGAAATAGAACGCGGTAGTGCTTAAACGTGGAATTGTACGTGGTTAATGGAATGCAGTGTTTTATTTACAAACACTGGAAGGGTCTATGATCCACACTTTCACACACTTCACTTCTTTGTGCCTTGTCTGATTGGTCGAATCTAAGCCATAGTCATTGTGGTGTGTTCACCCCATGGTCTCAAGTGATCAGGGTGTAATAGGGCACTTAGAATATAATCAATTATGAAGACGTTTTTTGAATCATAAAGTGGGTTAATGGTGTAATCCTGTTCAGTTTTGAGGTTAAGGCAGAAGAATGGTTTTACAAAGGGGTGGGGCAGGAAGGCAAGATTTACAGGAACTGCATTATCACTTCCCACAAGCCATATGCCAGTGTTTACAACCACACGGCTCCCCCTACAGGCTGAGTGTGGTTGTCTTGCAGCCCTTATGTTTTTCTTTGAGAATGACCTCCATCTCTCCCTGACATTGTGTTGCCCTCATGACCCTGGTATGTGTGCATGTACAGACCTCTCGCCTAAGGACCCAGCTCACTTTTCTTCTCTTACAGCAGCAGTCGAGTCATACACTCAAAAATATTTTTTGCTGTCAATTTTTAGCTGAATGTTCAAAAATGTATTTTTTTTTTCTATTTTTGATCCTTAAAGATACCATTGCTATATTTTTATTGCCACGTGTCTGTTATATGACTTTTATTCATTAGCTATCCCAGTTGTATTTATTTATATTGCTTCACTACAAAAAACAAATCCTGTATGTTCTGACTACTACTATGTCTTTGTGAATGGTCTATAAAGAGAAGTCTGTGGCTGCAGTGACATGCACACTCAAATCTGAGCATTATCAGATTTTTGGAGGTATACAATTATTAAAATTACATGTAAACTGTAAAACCATTTTATTTTTTCTGATCATGGGCCATGTTGAGCGCTCACATCAGATATTATGGTTTGCATGTCATTTAAATCATCTTAAAGTTCCAGAAATCAGATAATAATCAGATGTTGGTGTGCATGTGAACATGGCCACTTTGTTAATGTTTATACATTGATATAATGTTTTAGAAGCTTAACTGTATGTGACATATGATTTGTTGGTGTTTGAGTTTGAAGCTGATGCAGTCTGTCTGGATTCAGGTGAAGGTGATGACTGACAATGACCTGCTGGGATACGCCTGTGAACAGTTTCTGGGCAAATCTGTCCAGGAGATCAAGAGCGTCATCCTACAGACGCTCGAGGGTCACCTCCGTGCCATTCTCGGTGGGTACCTGAAAAACATCCATACACATACACATTACACACAGAATTTATTATTAAATGACTGTCTTTTCTTTCCAGGTACCTTAACTGTTGAGCAGATTTACCAAGACCGTGACAAGTTTGCCTCTCTGGTTCGTGAAGTTGCAGCACCAGATGTTTGCCGGATGGGCATTGAGATCCTCAGTTTTACCATCAAGGTTTAACACACATTAACAATAATTAATATAAGCAGCTTGGAATATATAAATATATATCTATATCTTGGTTTTGTTTACAACAGGATGTCTATGATAAAGTGGAGTACTTGAGCTCATTGGGGAAAACCCAGACAGCAGCCGTGCAGAGAGATGCTGACATTGGCGTGGCGGAGGCTGAGAGAGATGCTGGGATCAGGGTACGCTCACAAGAAAAATAGTATAATCTCCAAATATTTTAGACATCGTGACATTGGTCTGTGTTTTATATCAACCTGGTCTTTAATAGGAAGCTGAGTGCAAGAAGGAAATGATGGATGTTAAATTTCTGGCTGATACGAAAATGGCTGATTCCAAACGAGAACTTGAAATGCAGAAAGCTTCCTTCAATCAAGAAGTGAACACTAAGGTATGCACTGAACATTGTATCTATTATAGCTTGTTTTTACACAAAGTATTTCATTTGAAACATGTCTTTAAAGAAAGCAGAGGCTCAGCTGGCATATGAGCTGCAGGCGGCCAAAGAACAGCAGAAGATCCGTCTGGAGGAGATCGAGATTGAGGTGGTGCAAAGGAAGAAGCAGATCACCATAGAGGAGAAGGAAATTGACCGCACTGAGAAGGAGCTGATAGCGACAGTGAAGAGACCTGCGGAGGCAGAGGCCTACAAGATGCAGCAGATTGCTGAGGGACAAAAGTAAGTGACCCATGAAGTTGATACTCTGTATGTTTCTCTTCTCTGTAACTGCACCTCCTCGTGTTCCAGGATCAAGAAGGTGCTGACTGCTCAGGCTGAAGCTGAGAAGATCCGCTGCATTGGTGAAGCTGAGGCCAACTCCATCGAGGTCGTGGGTAAAGCTGAGGCCGAGAAGATGAGGCTGAAGGCAGAGGCCTATCAGCAGTACGGAGACGCTGCCAAGACGGCTCTGGTGCTGGAGGCGCTGCCCAAGGTCTGCTGGATTTTAATGCTTCATATGATTGATTTCATGGTTGAAATTCTTAAAAACATCCCAATGAAGGACTCTTCTGTTCTTTGTTCCCTTAACCAATGAATGTGTCTTATTTGATGTTTTTCTTGCACAGATTGCTGGTAAAGTTGCTGCTCCGTTGGCTAAGACTAATGAGATCGTCATCCTGAGTGGAGATGGAAGCCGTGTGACTGGAGAAGTGACCCGCCTCTTAGCCGAGCTCCCTGTGTCAGTGAACGCTCTCACTGGGATCGATCTGACCAAGGTTGGTCAAGATTGTGATTTATTTATTGGTGCTCTGTTCACAGAATACCTCATATTCATTAGAAATCTTTATTTGATCCAAAAGTATCCCAGCCCTAAGCCACTGAACCGTACATAAACATCCACCAACACAGAATAATCACACATGTTGCTCGGCTAAACCTACTGAACCGTTTGTACTCGGTCTACAGGGATTTGGCAACAAACACAGAAAGGAAGTGCCTCATAGCAGCAGTATTTAAAATCAGACTTAGGCCAACATTTTCACAGCAAACTCTTAACTACAAAAGACTTTAAGTTACTACTATGTTGTGCTAAACATCTCGTTTTTAATGAGAGCGCCTCTTATTTTCCCTCAGATGCCGCTGCTGCAGAAGATGACTGGAGCCGCTGCAGTTTGATGACTCCACTCTCACCTCAAGCATGAAAATACTTGTATTCAACCTCAGACCCATTTATGCAATCTCATTTGACCAGAGACACCAAACAATACATTTTATATTTTTATGAAGTTTTAAAGTTGCTGGGACCTTCTACCACAAGGACCACACAATTATCTTGTGCTTTTAGTTGTTATTTCAGATTTATAAAATATACTACATTCATTTCTCTTCCTACATTGGATATATTTGGGAGACTAATTGGCTTATGATGAATGTGGAAAAGGTAAAATAACTATAGAGACTTGTATTGTAAATCTGAATGTTGTTTGCCTCTGAAGTTTAGTTTGCACTGCTCACCAAGTAGACTCCAAACTAACATTCTCCTCGTTCTGACTGTAGGACTCTTCGGTTCATTGTTACGTCTTCTACTGTGCAGTGCCTGTTCACCACTGAAGTGCCCAAACCTTAGGAAACCCTTTTGGTTTTTACGTTAGATTTATTTGTATCGTATGCCACTGTGTTTTCAGTAGATTGTTAGGACTTGACACTATTACTAACAATACTTTTTTCTATTTTCATGCTTCACTACATGTACTAAAGCCATAGACTCGCCTTAAAAACTCTGGTTACCTACCAGGCTTACTGACTATTTCTATTACCTCAAGTAGCAAAAGGTAGAAGGACAGGGTATAAGCTTTAATTAATTTTACTGATACACATCCTTTTCAATTTCCTGTGACTATATTTTGGCCCATTTTAATTACTGTCCGAAACTTAAGCGGCTAAAAACGTGGCGCGGAGTGATTTTTAAGATGGAAATTGAGCACGTGATCTGCAGGTAAACAAAGTGAGAGCTCGGGCGCTGCTCCGGTTGAATTGAATCTTGAAGTGAACATGGAAAGAAAGAAAAGCAAGCGCCACGTCTACGGAAGATCGTTTGTTTCATTAGGATTTTTAAACGCTGAAAAAACGTGTTTGATTTTTTTGAATTTCTGTCGGTGAATGTTGCAAGTTTAAATTTGTCGTGACTTTATCAGAGAAAGGCATTAGCAATCGATCTGATTTAGTGAATCTTTGCATTTTGAATCTTTGCTTGGCCTGTCACAATAACAAAACTATAAATTATAATAATGAATCTGCTTTATATCACCGATACAACCCGTTAAAAACTATTCATAATTAACCAGCATGTAAAAAAAAAACGCAATAAATAAAAAGCAGATTGAAACACTTAAATAGTTTGTTTGTATAATTTGTGACTAATATATTAATTATTCAACTCCTCTTCAGTTGAAATTTTAATATGTCACCAAAAAGTTTCTATCCTATTCGTGCAAAGGACAGATGAAGGCACGATAAATATTGAGGCCCAAAAATATTGTTCCAGAATGGAAAAGTCGTTATCTTTGACTGCAAAATTTTACACTTTTGAAGTTGAGGATTTGAAAATCTAAGCATTGAATATTTAAACATAGACTGCAATAATACATCGACTGAAATTCAAAACCAGTATTTAAAATGAAAAACAAACAAATTATCTTCCATACACGACCAATAAACGCCTATTGACAAAGCCTACTAAAATACTGATTGAGTTCATTTTTTTTGTTTCTTTCACATGACAAGGACGGGTTAAATGCAATGTGAACGCTTTCGCCTCTAGAGGGCAGAGTTGGAGAAATGTTGCTTGATGTATTTTGCGCCTCTTTTTTCACAATTTTGTTCATTTTTTGAGCTTGTACTGTATGTCCCTACCACCGTAAACCCTTTCAACAATTCTGTGACAATATGCCTATGTTTCCAGAGCCATTAGCAATTTATTTCAGTTTGTATTTTTATTTTTTATTGTATAAACATATTAGTTGTGTTATCCTCTGCAAATGTTTATGAGAACTGTTGCAGATGTCAAATTGTGAAAAATGTTGTGACGTTTAAGTTAGTGAGACTCTCTTAATCAACTATTGTAATTAAATGTAATCGTTTAAAGGTTCAAAGGGCCAGTTTTCTTTTAGTAAACTATGCTTAAACCATCGTGGCTTCTTGATTTAAATCTTTATTCTAATCATACTGTTTTCTGGTCCAATTGAATAGCTTAAAGTTAAATCCTGTATGATATTTTTATGACTAAAAATGGTGCTGTAGATGTGAGCTTTAGACATTAATGTAATCATAAATGGCCAGTGGTGGAAGAAGTACGCAATTTTGTGAAGTAGAAGTACAGATACAGGAGCAGAAAGTTAAAATAGCACTTAAATATGTGCTTTAAGAGTTAAAAGTACAAGTTTTCCACACAGATTTTCACTGTTAAAGTGTTTAATGTTGTGATTTTCATAAGGAATTGTGCTAATCTTTAGTCAACAGCAGCAATTCCAAGGAGTTTCTATGTTTTCTAGTTAATTTAATGTATATTTTTGGTTTGCTTGAACTCACTTTTAAGCAGAATATTGGTATAAACATGCTAAAAATAACCAAATGAAAAGCACGTTCTACTTTTCAATCCAGCTGAAAATTGGAGTGGAATAAAAAGTACAGATTCCTAAAAGTATAAACTGTAAAGAATACATAAGTAAAGTACAGATACCTACAGTTTTTACTTTTGTACTTCCCACCACTGTCAATGACATAAACTAACATTTATTAAATTTAAAGTTTCTCATCGGCGTCATGCAAGAGAGGAAAGACCAAACACTAGAGACCTCAGCCTTATGTACTCTTGTCTAGACATATAGCTGAGTGTAATTCAGCAGTTTTAATATGTATCTTATCTAACACTGGCCGTTGGAAAATGTATGTATCAGCGTTGCATCTACAGCATGTGTTCATATAATCCACCCTCTCCTGTGTGTGTCTGTGTGAGTGTGAGTGTGAGTGTGAGTGTGTGTGTGTGTGTGTGTGTGTGTGTGTGTGTGTGTGTGTGTGTGTCATGTAACATACCTGTACACCTTCAATGTCTGTCTGCAAACACCGTAATATTGAAATAAACTTCACTTTGTTGTTTCCAGCGGTTTCATGTGAGCTTCTATTGTGATCAAATGACGTCTGAAGATTTTAGAGTGTTCTGTTAAAAGGGGTCAGGACACGATGGGAGGGAGACGATGGGCCCTTCTTTTTAATTAACAGGTTGTGTTCACATGGCATCACAACATTCCATCAGTCAATAATATTTAAAGTCTATATGACAGGTTCATGTTTTTCTAATTATGACTTAGTTTGGTGGGATGGCACCTGTGGTAAATATCTATCATAGTTTTACATCTGTTAAGTTGAAGTTTGTGAAGAAATTTTGAAAAATAAAAGTTTAAAATTCCAGAAAGTAGAGCTGAGTTCTAAATTGGGATCCCTCTGTGATGTCATCAAAAAGTGACGTGCCATTGAAAATACAGAGACATTTAACACTCACTTTAACTGATACGTCTTTCTGACATTTTAAACTGTCATTCAACAAAATAATGGTGCTATCAGGTATTATAATTTGTCAAATCATAATCATTGTGTAATTGATATGGATTCATTATAGTTGATAACAGTTGTGGAATTACCTCTGTCTTTGTCATATTTGCTGCTCATGTCCAACCAGGAAGTAACATTATAAATATAACGAACATTGTCAAACTGGGGACAAATGGGCTAGTGTAGTAAAATCTTAATATATATATAAAACCATGTTCACTATGTTTTAGTGAAGTGTGATGTCTAAACTTTCATATAGACTTCAACACAGATGGAGGACAGCTAAAATGAATATCTTTAAAATGCTGATTTTTGTCTCAATACAATTAGTTCTTCTTAGGTCTAGTCACTTAGAGAAATCAACAGGTTCAACATTTGTGAATTTACCTTTGACGTATTTTATGGCGAAGTTCAATAGGTTGCGTTCACGTTCTTGAATGTGATGATGTCATAACCAAACGGAGGCAAGAACCACTTTTCCCTATTGATAACACTGGACTTTGCCATGAAATATCTCAAAGGAAAATTCACAAATGTTGAACCTGATTATTTCTTCTAGTGACTAGACCTAAGAACTCAATGTATTACAACAAAAGCCTGCATTTTAAAATCTATATGACGGTTAGACGACACGTTTCACTAAAATGTGTATCGAACATGATTATATTTAAAATTTTGCTAAACATTTTGCCTTTTGCCTATGTCCTTTTTGTTTTCATGATGTTTTTAATGTTAGTTACTTCCCTGTTGAACATAAGCACAAATAATATTACCTAATGTTACCTAGCAACCATTTTGAAAATAAGGGCCAAAATCCATATACATTATACAATAGTTATGATTTGACAACTAATAATACCTTATAACACCTTTATTTTATTGAATGATGGTTTAAACTGTCAGAAAAATGTGTCAGTTGTGAGTAAATTGTCTGTTTTACAATGATGTGTCGCTTTTTGATGACATCAGAAGAATTCAAAACTACTTTCTTTTATTTATCAAAATTTCTTCACAAACTGTAACTTTGCAAATGTAAAACTATGCTAAATATTTTCTACAGGTGCCCTCCTGCCAAACTAAGTCTTAGATGGATATTCATTTTAGCTGACCTCCATCTGTATTAATCATTAATTAATAAAGCCATCTGAGACTATGACATCATCACATTGTAGAACATGAACGCTGCCTATTCCTTTTTGTCCACCATCTTATCAAAGATAAACTATCAAGATGCTGGGCGTGTTGAACATAAAAAAATAAAGCTGTAACCTTTTTATTTCCATTCAAATCAATTCATTAAAGCCAAGTCAATTTCCTGATCCAATACCACATCGTATTTCTCAGATTTGACAAAACCTCAAAAGTCTTCTGAACACAAGAGAAAGAGTAACTGCACCAGAGAACAGTTACTCTGAATGAGTATTCTGAAGACAGATTTTTGTGATTCAGTTACTTCACACTGTCATACATTGATGCAGTGAATGGATTGTTAAGCCTTTGAACTACTTTAATAAAATGTAAAACATCTTTAAATAAACCGTTTGTGATCTCTCAGTCGTTTCCTTGAATCTTTACATCTCTCGGTGTAAATGTGGAGAGTCCGGGCCTTGCTGGTGCAGATAACACAATGATCGGAGAGCCAGCCCCAGATAGTCTCACCCCTGTGTTTATCTGCCTCCACCGGAGCTCTACTCACACCCACTGTCAGCTCCCACGCCCAAACAAGAGAGCGCGTCGCCATGGAAACGCATATGTCCCACTAAAACTGGTCCTACAACATAAAGGTACATTTAGACATCACATAAAGAATGACATTTATTCTTTTTTATTTGTTCTTTTCATGAAAATTATTGACTGTGACACAACAATCAACATATCCATTAAATACATTCATGGATACTTATTTACTTATTATTGGAAAGGAGCAGATAGTGCTTCACTAGTGGCACAGTGGATGAGGGCACTACACACATGTGGTTGCTGCCAATGAAGCATCGTGGCTGAATGTCTATACCCTCTGTCCTCATGTCACACTACAACTTTCCCGTCAAATAAAGCCTTAAGGCCAGAATAACCTGTAAAAGACCAAATAGAAAGGAGTAGATACTTTTTTTTTTATAAAAAGAAATTTTGTCAATAGTCAAGTTAATATATAAAATAAGTAAAGCTAAATTATGACAATAGTCTCTAACTCTATCAGGCACTCAATGTACTTTACTATTTACCAAAGAGCAGAAAACAAATCAAAGAACAGTACAGAACATTCAGTGAAATAAAGTTAAATTATCAGCACAATCAAACTAACATAAAACTTCAATTTAGTCCAAAGTCTATCAGCTAAGTCAATTTTTAAATACGTCAGAGAGTTCTTTTTTCCATTTTGTGAATGTCAAATGTAATGTCAGCCCAGTCGTTGTTTGTCGGTGCAGATTCATCCAACAACGTCCTTCACGTCACTGAACCATACACTGGTTTATTCATAATATGTGGAGTTATGTTGTTGCATGTTTATATTCTTGTTCTTGAACCTTGTGTTGCAACACTGGAATTTTCCAACCGTAAAATATAAAATGAAAACAATATATTTTTAAAGTAAACACTGTCTGATTGTTTTAATTTTTTTGTCATGTTAATTTGTTTTATTGTTTAATTTTTTTTATTTTTCAACGATAGCATTAGCATTAGCCTTGAGACACAAACAGGTCGCTTTACAAACATATATTTAATATTCAGACGATAACTATTCACCCTTAAAATGATTGTTCCATCTTTTTCTTAATTGAACTATATGTCGATATAGCAATTATTGTGTTCAGCTGTATTTTTTTCCTCTCCTTTTTTCAGTTTTTCCTTCATATTAATCAATTTGTTGTCAGTTTTTTTGTTTGTTTTTTATGTGAAAAGACCCTGGCATGTTTAATCTTCAAAATGTTTAGTATTGTTACGTATGTTTCTCTGTAAACTCTGTAATACTAACTATAAAAATAAATAGAAAGGTTCTCTTATCTGTTCTGTTATCTTAGGCGTGTTTAGTGTCTTGCCCAAGGACCCGAGAAACAGAAATCTAACTGCCAACCTCAGGATCAGTATAATAAAATGCAAATAATAATGATAAATAAAAGGTTCTGGAGGGGATAAGAATAGATTTTAGTAGCATTGTCAAGCCGATTATAGATCACACACATACTTTAATTATTTCACGTACTATTACTTTATCTCAAACCGTAATATATTCACACCAACAATAACAACATGTATCTTTTTCTCAAAACTTTAAGCCGAATGATGAATGAACTTGACCTTAAAACAGTGGTGCAAATCTGACTGAAGCTGAGGGCGCGCTGTGAATATTTATGTTAATGACTTGGCAATGCCCCATGTATATTTATCAACGTCGCACGAGAAGAATATTTAGTTTTAATAGTTTCTACGGAGCACTGCGGCAATTTTACTACGTGCACCCAAATGTACTCGCAATATTATTTGAGAGTCGTTGTGTTTTTATGTGACAGATGCAAAAAAACATCCTGAAAGTGAATAAAGCTTGTAATAACGAGACATCCAATGAGATACAGTTGCACTAAATTCAGATCTTGAACGCTCTGGTGCATAAATCCGCGAGATATCGGATTAAGAAGGTTTTAAAAGTCAGTGGAGGTTAGATTTATTGGCAAATTATGACATAAAGCTCCAATCTGTTACAGCTGAGATCATCGGCTCATCTCTGCTGCATTCAATTAGTCAAGAATAAAATCTGACAAATGGAGGGGAACATTGACACCGGCAATATTAAAATGTCAAAAATACCAAGCCGGTTGTCTTGACTGGGTAAAAACTGTGGCTCTGTCTGGTCTGACTCGCAGGACAGGAGTTTAAAGCTCAAAAGGTTAAATTCACATGACACTGCAACATTCAAATACAAAACATGAGCTAAAATTGAGCTGGAGAATGGGAATATTTGTATAAATTTCTCAATGGAAGACAATAAAATCACGTTTGGAGAAAATGAGTTGGAAAATTGTAAGTAACACTTTACAAAGCATGACTGAAAACTTAATTCCTAATTAACATATAGTTTATTAAACATGTTTCAGGCTTAGTAACAACTTAATTAATGTTGTGATAAAAGATTAGGAATTAGTGTTGGATAATTAGTTAAAGTCTATGTGACAGGGTCTCAAAATGTTCTAATTGTGACTTAGTTTGATGGGAGGGCATCTGTGGCAATTATATATTATAGGTTTACATCTGTGAAGTTACAGTTTGTGAAGAAATGTTTTAAAACAAAAGTTTTAAAATGTCAGGAAATAGTGCTGAGTTTTAAAATGGAATCCCTCTGTGATTTCATCAAAAAGTGACGTACCATTGAAAATGCAGAGACAATGTACAAAGAACTGACACGTTTTTGACGGTTTAAAATGTTATTCAACAAAATAAAGTTGTTATCGGGTATTATCATTGGTCAAATCATAACTATTGTGTGATTTATTACACAATTTGCCCCTTGTTTACAGTCTGGTTGCTAGGTGACAGTTGTGGAATTACCGCTGTCTATGTCATATTTGCTGTTCAACCAGGAAGTAACATTAGAAACATTAGAAAAACGGTCAAACTGGTGATAAAGAGGCAAAATGTTTAGTAAAATCTTAAATATAATGAATTCACTATGTTTTAGTTTAAATGTGTTGTCTAACCCTGTCATGTAGACTTTAAGTAGTTACTAAACCTGAATCTTTCTTAATAAACTATTTGTTCTCTATGAATTAAGTCTTTGTTCATGCTTTATTAAGGCAGGAGTAAGTGTATTCATGGGTAGGAATAAGTGTTACCAAAATGTATTTCGATATTTTATAACACTGTGTCAAAGCGCCCACTATTCACAAGGAATTAGTTATTGCCCATCATTACCAGCATTTGTTTTGGGACTGTCCATTTATCTGTAAATATTGGACTGAGATTAACAAAGCACTGCAGACTGTTGAGTTGGATGACTGTTGCCATCCAACTCAATGTCAGTACTATTTCAGAACTCTCAAAACTCCTGCCATGAACACAATAAATGATACCTTTGGGTCTTACTTTTGGCTGCAGGAAAGAAGGCCATCACAGATAACTGGATGACACAATCTGCACCGACAGTCAAGGGCTGGACTGACATTGTAATTGGCATTCATAAAAAGGAAAAACATTACATTCAGACTCAATTTGAAAGACTTTGGATCAAATGGGACGTTTACTTTGGAAAATAAGTGCCTTCATTTTCTTTTAATGTCTTTTACCGCCTTTTTTATTTTATTTTTTTTGAATCTCCTGTCGTCCTTCTGGTCGTGTTTTTTTTTTTTTAGGTTTTTTTGTTTTGTTGTTTTTGTAAAAGTAAATGTGACATGAAATAAAATTGACACAAAGTTCTACCGTCTTCTTTTTTTTCCACAACAGCTTCAGAAAGCGGTATCCTTACTCAACCCCAAAGATGTGATCGTTGTCAGTTAAAAAGAGTCTTAGGGTGCGCTCAAACTTGTACTGGTTTGGTCCAGGTCTGAGCCCAGTTTAGACCTGGACTCGTCTATGTTTAGTTACTGAGTTTAGTCCTAGTTTAGTTTCAAATCTGAATGTGGTGTTTACGTTTGTGGAGCCAAATGAGGTTCTAAATTTGTGGATCATACATTTGAATCTTTGTTTCAAAAATAGTAAATCTTCCACAAAGCCATTTAAATTTAAAAAGACAAATTATAGAACAAGAACCCAAACTATTGCAGATTGTTGTGGATGGTTCTGGAGGTGGACAATGGATAGAATTTTTGATAATTTCGAGAATGTACTTTTTGTATGTAAAATTTGAAAATCAAGTGTATCATTTATAATAAATAATGTGAGGAAAAAAGAGCTAATTAACAATAAAAAATAAAAGATCAAATAAGGGTAAAAGGTCATATTTCTGCACTTTTTGTGATTAATTTAAAAGACATTTCACATTTGTCTGATCATTAAACCACACCTAATACATTAAAAGACATGTTTTAACCCATTTCTGATCACAGTGTCACATATTGTAATAGTAAATACACATTTTTGTCAATATTGCTCACTTCTAATTGATTCTGATGTAAATGTGCCTTGACTCAATGCATTTTATTGTGCACAGTGACTATAAATAACACTACAATCCCTAATAATAGGCAGTAATAGCTGAATTCTCGACTGAATGAAAGTGTCCTGAAGTTGGGTGTGCAGCGGGCCGAGGGCGTCACATCCTGGCCACCCGCTGATAAGAAAAGTCATGCCCCGAAAACTGTCTGGTCCAACCCAGATGTCATCGGCGTATGCAAATGAGCTGGGGGTCTTTAAGTGCAGATGCCACGCCACAGAACGGTTAGTCAGAAGAACAGCCACCAACGAGGAATACACCAGACACGTGAGTATGAGGCCCGACCCCCCAGACGACACCTTGTGCTCTGGACAGGATATCATCTTATACTGTAAGTTTATAAAATGGACACTACAGTATAGATGATGTACTATCCAGGGTTACATTCCTTCACCTGGAGACGGACAAATCTGGATTAGAAAAGGAAAACAGAGTCAGCAGAGGAAGGCCGTCAAACCGTTACCATTACTGAGTTTAGTAATGGTAAGGGTTCTATGGCCTTTGCTCAATGTCATCGCAACTACATTTGACTTCTAATTCATTCAAATTTGGAGTATCTATCTATCTATCTATCTATCTATCTATCTATCTATCTATCTATCTATCTATCTATCTATCTATCTATCTATCTATCTATCTGTCTGTCTGTCTGTCTAATGTAATCTAATTTATGATTGTATGTTTAAAAATGTGTGTTACTGTTTTGCTTTGTTTTCATTCTTTTTCCATTTTTTTCTCCCAAGTTGGGTGTTAAATGTTAACTAAGATTTATAAAAGTTTCTAAATAAAATGTTCTTCAAAAGTTATGTTGTTGCTCTTCTATTTGTTACGTAAGGATTAAAGTAAGGTAAAGTGTGTTACCCTGTTTTAACACACCGACAAGGAGTCTACACCACGACGCGCTGCAGAGAGTGCGTTAAACTGTGTAACGCAGCTCAGAGGTGATTAAGCTCATTAATTAGCTTTAAAATTCTCACTAATAGTTTTATTCAAACCTTTAAAGTTTGTACAAAAAAATAAATAAAAATTGGTTTGATTGACCTCAGAATATGAAAAATCAAACCCAACCAATTACCACCAAACACACATTTACTATTATGAAGTATTGTGTAGGAGATATTGACAGACACTTAAAGGCAAAATCCAGCAGTTTCAACAGTTTTTACCAGCAGATATATTACATACTTTATCAGAAATAAACTTTTTATGAGACTCAAATCCAATGTTATGCTTGAAAAAAAGTATTTTTATCTATGGTTTGTAATACAAATGAAAACTAACATTTTCGAAGCCTCACAGAGCTGGGAAAAGCTGTTTTCCTCTGCTCCATAGTCTTGGAATAATCTACAAAAGTGTGTGATTTATTTATGTTTAAGGTTGAGAAGGTTGTTTTATAATGTGATATTTAGTGATTTTCTGAACAGTGTTGATTGTATTGGCTGCTGCCAGGTCCCTCTTGCAAAAGAGATTCTGAATCAATGGGACCTCCTGGTTATTTAAAGGTATAATGAAAATGATAATAATAATTTCCATCCTAGAAATTTAAAAAAAAAATGTAAACATAAAACATTAGGACTTAGACAGGGGTGAAGCACCAAACTGTAGGCCTCAGGCCCTCTCAAACATCATTTTGTAGAAGATTTATTTCTTTATTTCTCCTTATCCTTGTAAATTTGGTTATTATCGTTATTGTTGTTCTTTTATTATTATTTTTTTTGTAAGGTTTCTACATCTAACAATAACTTGTTAATTTAAAGACATCCTGTAGCTACCGACTTATATTATTATACAGTACTTGCAATAACTACAAGACCAGTTTCACAAAGATTTGAAAACATATTATTAAATAAGAAAATCCACTAACCGCAAATTATAATCACTAGTTTTAGTTAACAACTTGAAACATGAACGATGATTTTCCTCTTTTATAAAGGGGTGATGGGACCCCCACATCTCATGCACAATTGTATTTAGTCCCTCAAGTCATTTACTCAACCACAATGCATTTTATTACAACAAAAATAGATTAAAGCGTTGAAAAGTACAAACATCACATGCTTTTGAGCATGAACGCCCTTTCCTGCCCTGGGCCCCGGGGAAACCAGTGCTCTTTACTCCAGTCTGACACCCCTGCATTTGGAGCTGATGTCAGTTAATCATTATGGATGTTGCTTTTATTTCATTTACTGGTTTTATGCTTTTAAGACTGGTAAGACTAAATTAGACCAATATGTATATAATCCGCCATGTAAATACAGTGGATTTCCTTAAAGTCTATATGACAGGTCAGACGTCACATTTCACTATTGCACTTTGGAAATGTATATAATCTGCCATGTAAATAAAGAGAATTTCCTTAAATGTTGCTGCTGTTCTTGAAAGTCACCAGTCAATCTAATCTTGAGTGACCAGACGTCCATATTTACCCGGGACAGTTCCAGTTATGAGCCCTGTGTCCCATGTCCCGGAAGATGTGTCCAAAACCATTTATTTGTTCCAGTTTTACACAAGTCACATCCCAGTTGTCCCTATTTTTGACCAATTTGATACCGGCCAACAATAAAGAGAGGAATAAATTGTCAAAGTAGAGAAAATTGTTCTTGAAAATGACCAGAACACAAAAAATCAGAGCACTATGAATAGAAGTTTCTCATATTATACAGTTTACAGAAGTCGTGAATGAGCTGTGAATGGACCAAGTGTATAATGCACTTAATTATCTGCTCTTTTTACAATTTTACTGTAACTGCCCACTCCAACCTGGATGTATCCCACTTTTTGATTATGAAAATCTGGTCATCCTTGGAAGCAGATGTTTCAAATCCAAACTAGAGATTTTACGAGACATTCAAGCCTCCCTTTGCCTTTGCTCCAGGCCGGACCGGTTATTCATCAAGACGCTCCCGATAGAGCAAGTGTTAAGAAGGAGAAAATCTAATCCCTATTATCTGACCCACTTTAGACTTGCCTTAGTGCCCCATTTTGCTGTCCATTAGGGAGACAGTTGTGCCCACGGGGGAAGCAGCACAGGTTTAATAACAGTCTAAAAAAGTGCACAGGGGGAAACTAAAAAAATAAAGCGAGGGGTAGCGTTAGGCACGGAATTCAAACTAAAGTGGGGTTTGAACGGGGCTTCTGGGACCTTTGAGTGAACATGACGTTGTTGCAGCAGGTCTCGGGGTTTATCTGCAGTCTTGTGTGCGGACAAGCAAAGAAAAAGAAAGGGAAAAAAAACCTGAAAGCTTAAAAAAAGAAAAATGTGGCTTTCTCAGTCTGCCGTCGCTACTGAGCCATGAACACGCTGTCAACCCGGTGTCAAAACAGCGCTTTGATGTGAGGCGCTGTCAGGCCTGTACAACATACAGGTATAAATACAGGATTTTAGCACAATGTGGCTCTTCGGCGACATGTTTGTTGTGGGAATCGAGACGGGAGAATAACAGTTGTCTATTCATTTCCATAGTAATTACTCGAGTACATGACAGGTTCTCATGTTTTTCTAATTGTGACTTAGTTTGGTGGTAGCTGTGGTATTTACCTGTGTTGAATGTTTATCCTAGTTTTACATTAGTGAAGTTGCAGTTTGTGAAGAAATTTTGAAAAATAAAAGTTGAAAATTACAGGAATAGATCTGAGTTCTAACGGAATCCCAGTGTGATGTCATCAGTAGGTGACGGACCATTGAAAACACAGAGTCACATCTTTGACAGTTTTCAGACAGTTCAAACGACAATTCAACAAAAGGTGTTATCAGGTATTATTTATTGTCAATTCCCAACTATTGTGTAATTTATATGGATTTTGGCCCTTGTTTACAGTATGGTTGCTATGGTAACAGTTGTTGAATTACCTGTAACTGTGTCACATCTGCTGCTCATGTTCAACCAGGAAGTAACATTATCAACTTTACAAAAACTGTCAAATAAAGACAAAATAAAATATTTAGTAAAGTCTTAAAAGTAACATAGGTTTTAGTGAAATGTGTGTTTAACCTCACTGTGAAGTTTGATTTGATGTAAAAGTACAGATAAAGGAGCAAAAAGTAAAATTAGCACATACAAATCTACTTAAGTAAAAGTGGTTGCTTTTTCTGTGGTTGAAATAAATGTGCTAAATGTTTTGGTCAGCTGTAGCAATTCAAATGTCCCATTTTTTCTTCTGAATTTTACATCTTTTTTGTTTGCTCAAAGCTGGGGCTCGAACTCGAAAACTTTAAGCAGAATAAAAAGTACTTTTTACTTATATAAATATAGTTGAATAGAAAGTAGATACTGCACTCAGATGTAGTGTAGAAAAATAAAAAGTATCTACTGTAAAATGTACTTAAGTAAAGTGCAGATACCAAGACGTGTTACTTAAGTGCAGAACTTTTACTTTTACTTTTGTACTTATTACTTTCCTCCACATTGAGAGAACCAGAGACAAAGAAAACTATCTTGGGTTTAATAAGAAAGTCATAAGTTAAAATCATATTATCTCTGAGGATATGGACAGTAAAAGCACGGACTACTGCACATGTGACGTCGTATAATTCCAGTGGGTTTTTACAGTCTATGGTTTTACAGACCTGCTTGACATTTTCTGCACTGATTACATTTTGTCCACATCTGATAAATGGTACATTGTAAATGCTCAATGAAAGAAAGCATCACCCATTTATTTTGAGTCAAATCATACATTCTTGGATGAACCAGGATAAGTTTGTTCTCCAAACTCACAAATAAAAACAATATTTTTAGTGCAATTAGCTTCTGCTTTGACAAAGTAATTGTCAAAACCCAACAAATGCTCAAACAGCAGCTCTCAACAGCAGCTTTACTCGTCTTTATATTATATTCAGAGTTCAGCAACAGCTTCAGTTTGAATTGGGGCTCATTTTAGTCAGATGTTTTAGGAAAAATCAGCCAGAATAATAAGCACGTTATATAGAGCGTTAAATATTTACATATTTTTGGTGCAGCTGTTACATTTGAACACACACTCCTGATATAAGGTCCTTAAGATAAATGCTGTGTGAACGATGCCGAAAAGATCATAGAATGATCAAAATAAGCAGCATTTTCCTCACAATCCTCAGTCTTTGTTGCAGACATAAAACTGAAGAGATCCTAAATATCATCTGAACTTTTATTATTTCTCCCCAAATGTCCTTCCTAAACTGTGCTACTTCTTTAACTTGACGGAGAGCTTGACACGCACGTCTGTCAGAAAGATGTGGCTGAGGTCTTCACTCACTTCTCGGGCCATGCGTGCCACCATCTGCCCCGCCGTGCCGATCACCATGCTCTGAGGAAACACACAACAAAACACATGCAACTGTTATGGAAGATCATTTGTTTAATCAGATTTTGAATTTTAAATACTGGCAAATTTCTCACTTTGAATTAGGGCTGGATGATACAGTGATAAAAAATAAAATTGTGAGCTCGTCCCTATGACAATCTGCTTTTTTTGTGAAATCGTTGTATCGTGATTCACTGTTTGTCTCTTTAATGCAGCTGTCTGTTCAAACACACTTTTTCTCCTGTTGTTTAGCCTCTGAAGCCTCTGAGCAGATGACTTTATTCACCTCTTATAGACCAGAGCTGCACAATTAAAGGAAATCGACACAAAATCACAACTTGGATGCAATGGATGCAATTAGAAAATCGCAAAGGCTGCCAGTGCAATAATTTCTTCCACAAACAACAAAATGTCTTGCTTTGATTTGAATAAAAACTGATAACACTGTAGTTTGGATTTGTACAAACAGGATCTGAAACAAGTGACAAAAGCGATAAAAATGCGTTCAAGAGCGACAAAAACGTGCCTATAAACAACAAACGCGACTGAAAGTGACAAAAACAAAACTAAAATGGACTCAACTGAACTTGACAAAAACACGACTAGAAGTGCCAAAATTATGTTTAAAATGTGAATATGAACAAAATCCTTTTATTAAAACATAAATCACAAATCTAATCACAATTGCACTGGTCAGGAAAACAAAACAAACCAAAAAAAATCACAATTCGATATTTTTCCTAAATCCTGCTGCTATTAAAGGCAATAGAAAAATACGACGTGAACCTGAATCGAAATCATGATTTGGCACAAAGAAAATTGTGATAATCATTTTTTGCCATATCGACCAGCTCTTCAAATTCAACATGAAAAACTCACTTTCTATATATTCAAGCCTTCAATTCAACACATAAAGATTCAAGATGTACAGGAGGAGCTCAGAGTAGAGCCGCTGCTCCTCCACGTCGAGAGGAGCAGCTGAGGTGGCTCGGGCATCTGCTCCAGAGCCTCCTGGACCCCTCCCTCGGGAGGTGTTCTGGGCATGTCCCACCGGGAGGCGGCCCCGGGGTAGACCCATGACACGCTGGAGGGACTATGTCTCTCGGCTGGCCTGGGAACGCCTCAGGATCCCCCCAGAGGAGCTGGAGGAAGTGTCTGGGGTGAGGGAAGTCTGGGAGTCCCTGCTTAGACTGCTGCCCCCGCGACCCGGCCCCGGATAAGTGTAAGAAGACGACGAAGATGCAAATATTCACTCGTTTGGGTTGATCGTTGATGTCTTGCTCTGATAAATTCACAGTGAATTTTGCAAAATGTTGCTGAAGTATTTTTCGTTTTGTTCTTTAAAAATGCGACGGACCAAAAGAGAAAACACGTTGCTTCGTTCTACTGAGAAATACAAATACTTTCACACAGAAATCAATAGCTGAAGTTAATGCAAACATTCCTCTGCCGCACGTTAAAAGTAAAAGCTCTTTCCAGAGGTCAGCGGCCTTGAAACCTTTCAGATTTCAGCCAAAGTTGCTTTTTGTCATTAAATATAAATGGATCAGAAAGGCTGCTCAAATATTTACAAGTGAAAATCAGTGAAGGAAAAATGCGATGTTATGTCCCACGAAGAGAGAAATAGTACAAATAAAATAAGAAGTAAAGAATGCTATTTACCACATGAGTCTCTTTCTTTGCGTGAAGTCTCACAGAAACATCCAGCTCTCCGTTCTCTCCTTCATGCCACAGGTCAACACTCTGCAAATTAAACCATTCAGAATAATTGTTGATTAATTGTTGATTGATTGTTCAATTAAAGTGAGCAATATAAAACTGAAATAGAAGCTAAAAACATGAGTTTGCAGAGTCGCATTTTCTGAGCTCACAGAATGTTTTGGTGACTGTGCACTGACGATAAATTAGATTATTTGCATACTAAAGTAATTGACAATTATTATGACAGAAATCACTTACAGAGCTTTTTACTGTTTTAAAAAATCCTGTGAAAATTGTGTGTAGTTTTAAATCTTTATTCTTAATTAAATATCTCGTGTTTGGTGTAAATGTTTTGTGTGCTGCAATTTGCATTTTGGCTCAGGTCGCCCTGTTTCCATCTCAATTAATAAATAATTGATTAAACAATTTCACTTGTTTCAGCTCTGTTTACCGGAGTCAAAGAATAAGGCACTTCTTGAGGCAAATACTCCAGAAGTTTCTCTCTGATGATGTTGAGACAAATCTGCTGCGGCGATTGATCCGTGAGAACTTCACTGTGATACGGCCATTCACCGGATTTGGCGTTCACCATGAAGTAGCTCTGAAACAACATTAGAAATTTGGTTAGAATTATCAGACATTTAGATGTGCTGCTGAGTTAGAGGTGGATAATATTGTGAATGTTGTTTTGAAAATATAAAAATGTTGGATATCAAGTATATTGTTAATAGTAAACATGCTAGAAAGAGCGCTGATTAAAATGCTGTTGTTATGTTTCTTGTATGCGCGACATAGTGTGCTATGATTTTGTTGGATGCTTTGTGTTGCCTATATTTTTTTTTGCTCTGTCTTTCTATGTCGTGTCATGTTATGTGTTTTCAATTTTAAAAATTGAGGGGAAAAAAGAGGGTATAAGGTGATATTTCTGCACTTTTGTGATTCATTTTACAGACATTTCACATTTGTCTGACATTTAAACCTCAACTAATACATTTAAAGACATGTTTTAACACATTTCTGTGACTATTATTATTGATATGCTAAAAAAAGTAGTGAGATATTCATTTTGCACCTTTAGAGTCTCTACGTCCTCGTGGTTCAGGGATGAGACCATGAAGACGTCTCTGAAGCGAGGCCATCCTCTCTGAGCGCTCAGCGCACGCAGCTGTTCTTTACTCAGTGTAAGTCTGTCGTGATCAGGTGCTGCAGGCTCTTCTGTGTCGTCCACATCAGGAGGGAGCTGTGGCCTCTGTTTTTCAGCCCAAGGAGGTTTGATCACTGGTCTGAACTGCACTTTACGTCCGTTTACAATTCCACACGTCAGCTCCGCCGTGATGTCCAGCAGCCTGTCCTTGGCCTTTATCAGGTCAACCTAAAGACAAAAGGCAATGCAAGGCATTAAAGTGTTTAAGGAGTAGCTCTGCTGCCAGTCACCATGATTCTAATTTAAATGCATGTCGTTTCATTCAGATATGTTTTGATATGGATTCGCATTGGAAGCAAAAAATATAATTTATAGAGGAAATGGGTTGGCAGTTCTATTGTTGTTCTTGTAAATAAGGAAGTACAATCCCATTAGTCCTCAGGTCTCTGCACTGGCTTCCTGTGGCTCAGAGACTTTAAAGCAGCTCTGCTTGTGTTCAACTCTCTCCACGGCCTAAAGCACACCTCTGTTAGTGCCAGATGAACCATCTCAGACTCTGAGGACCTCAGGGAGCGGCCTCCTGCTGGTGCCAGTGTCAGGACTAAACATGGAGCTAAAATCTGGACAGTTTCCTTTAAGACGTGAGACAGGCCTCTACTAAAATGTATAATAATTATTTATGTCTTCTATTTTCTGATTTTGATGTATTTTCTGTCCTGTTCTGCGAAGCCCGTTGAATTACTAGTGTATGATTCGTCGTCTACAAATAAACTTGCCTTGGTGAAGGTGAATTATTGTAGCAGGAAACATACATTATAGACATATACAGCTAAATTAATCATTGATTAATCCGCAAGACTATGGTAAGTGCATTGAAAGGTCATTTCATAAAGCAATTATTTTAACAATTGATTAATAATTGTTGCAGAGCGAAACCTAATCATTACCTTATTGAGGACAAGTATAGCTGGAGTGTCAGGATGTTGAGCAAGACACTTGAGCACCTCAAAGTCCAGCCGGCCAGACATCCATCTGTCGGAAACATCCACCAGAACAACCACTGGACAAAGACAACAACATGTAAGATACAGTGAAGATCTAAATAAGACCAAGTTATGAATATTATCATTAGCAGTGGTGGAAACAACAAAGTACAAAAACAGTACTGAACTTCAGTGAATGTTTAGGTATCGATAACTGTAATTTTGGATACTTTTTACTTTTACTTCCTACATTTGAGGGCATGAATCTGTACTTTCTACTCCAGTATATTTTTTTTTAACTGGACCGAAAAGCAGAAGGTACATTGCATTTGGATTGAAGGATTATTTTAGCACATTCATGGTGACATTCTGCCCCAGCTTTGAGCAAACAAAAAATATACATAAAATTGTCTAAAAAAAATAGGAAATTTAATTGAACTGGCCTTAACCAAAGATCTGCACAATTCTTTATCAAACTATATTAAACACTTTAACAGTTCTCAAAATCTGTGAAATTCTTTTACATTTTACTCTAGAAGTACATTTTGAAACTGGTAATTCAACACTCTTACTTTTTATTTATGTATTTTTATTAACCTTTAATTTTACTAGGTGAGTTCACCTGGTAAAATTAAGATCATAAACCTCTTTTTCAAGGGTGACCAAGGGCAAAATGAAAACACAAATTACAAAAACATATTTACATTTTAAGAGAATTTTAAGAAATGAGGACAAACTCTACGTTCAAAGGCACTGACAATAAGTAAGATTTTTGTAAGTGCTACTTTAACTTTTATTTGAGTAATATTTTGCTCCTGTATCTGTACTTTTACTTATGTAACAAAATTGAGTACTTCTTCCATCACTGATAATTACCAAGATCAGCCTCTTTTATCGTGTTCCATGGATCGACGAGTAAAGACTTCTCCAACTGGTGTCTGTGAAGAGTTTGATAAAAACATACAGTATATAGGTTGGAAAACAAAACAAAGCTTTATTATTAAAGCAAGTCTAACCTTTTGACTTTGGAGGGAGTTGTTAGTCCAGGGGTGTCCAGTAAAATCTGCAAATTTACAACAATTTAAATGTAAAGGCATTCGGTGTTTAAATTACACTTTGTACGCATTAGGGCTGCAACCAACTATCATTTTGCTAATGGATTAGTCAAGCAAATTTTCTTTTGATTAATAGATTGCTGTTTAGACGCAAAAATCACAAGTCCGGTTGAGGATTCTGGTGGAGGACATTTATGGACTAAAGAGAGAGAAATACACTAAATTCACACATTTTCTGCACCATTTTTATCCAATTATGGCTCAATTTGAGTCACAAAACTTCTTTTCTCACCTCCTGGCATGTTTTGGAACCTATGTATAGACTATGTCACAATAATTTGATTACTGAATCAACCATTATTTCAATAATCGATAAGTTGGGAGTAATCAATTAACTTGTTGCAACTAGGGCTATCACTAATGATTATTTTGCTAATCAATTAGTCTAGCTATTATTCTTCCAATTAATCAATCAGTCATTTATAACACAAATGTCACGTGATGAAATGATTATTACTAAATTTGACGCAGATGAAGTTGAAGTGAGGTCATTTGAGGATCCTGGTGGAGTGTTTTCATTAAATACACTGAATTTACACAATTTACAAGTCATTTTCATGCAATTGCAGCTTAAATTGAGTCATACATCTACTTTCAGCTTATGGCATGTTTTGGAACATACCTATAGACCAGTTAACAATTATTCGATTACTAAATTAGCTGACAAATATTTCAATAATCGATTAGTTGTGATTAATCGATTAACTTGTTGCAGCCCTAGTTGCAGGTCTAGTATGCATAATAACATCAATCTTACTATCTGTGTTTCGTCTTCTGTCAGAACACCCATTGCACGTGTCCGAGTTGTATGGACTTTCTTGGAAACGGCAAACAGCTTTAAAACAAAGTTACTCATTATTGAATATCAACTCAATCAAGTCTAAATGAGTAACAAATATGTTTAAAATATAAACTGTGACTTTTGACTGACCTTTCTTCCCAGAAGCTGGTTAGATAACGTCGACTTCCCGGCATTAGGAGCGCCAATTATGGCCACTTTTAAAACCTTGGCGTTTTCAGGCTGGTCTGGGTGTCGCATCAACAGAGAGATTTGCTGACCTGTTCAAAGAAAACCGTGTTCAACTCTTCTTTGGTGAAATCACAGTAAAAGAAAACGACATAACATTATCCGGCAAAGAGTAAATGAGAACTGTTGGTACCGCTGTCCGGAGGCACTGACGCTGGAACTCGAGAAGAGCCACTTTCTGACTCGGCAAATTTGCCTTTCATCAGACGGCTCCACAGGGCATCAGATGAAATGAGCCGAGCAGGATGCAGAGGATATCCATCAATGTTTCCTCGACTGCAGACAGCATTTTCTGTAAAAGCAAGATGTCATTATCTGTGTAGTGTGCCGTCAATATCAATGCAACAAATCTAATGCATTGATATTGTCTGTCTGTTGTATTGTGTTCTTACTTCGACCATGAGTCTGGAATTAGAGCTGTGCAATTAATCAAAATGGTTTATAGCTAGGGCTTGGCAATAATGACAAAAATATATATCGCAATATGTCTTCAATATATCCAACAGTATTCAGACGATATTCTATCAATCTAAAAGAAAATGTGTTTAAAAAGTCTGTAAACGTATTAAGTTAGGTTTAATTATCAGACAAATGTGAAATGTTTGTAAAATGAATCACAGAAGCTCAGAAAAATCACTTATTACCCTTAACATTAATTGGAAGTTTACAACATATCATTTCTTAATAAAAATTTTTAAGCAGCTCTTTTAGTAGCCTTTTTACTATAAACGATATACCCATGATAAAAATGTTTGCATATCTTCAAAATAATCCAAAATTTGATATAATTTTAAGCAAAATACAGACCTTATATAATGAATTTTTAATATTAAATGGACATGATTAAAAGTAAGTATTGTTTATATCAAAAAAAGAAAAATCAAAGTTATTATTATTTTCTAGAATTTTCGAGGCCTTTTTGGAATTAAATAATAAATATGACAGTGTTAATGACAAAAAGATATGAATACATTAAAATACAAAAGTAATGGACGTTAACATTGTACGCTAAATAGATTCAGCTATAAAGAGGAAAATAAGCTGATTTAGAATACAATTAAGGACTAATTTGTACGACTGGAGTCAAGATCAACACATTTATTTTGCATTTATTAAGAGATAAATCATATTTGCGCAGGTAAAGTCGCACTGACCAGGCTGGAGAAAACACGACGTGGTTTCGCTTTTTGCCAAAACGATCCTTGAGCGCCACATCGAGGAGCCTCTGGCAAACCGGACACACGCTCTCAAAGCCATTTCTCCTAAATCATTCGAAAATCAGACGGTTATATTTCAATTCAGACGCCCGTGATGTTTACGTTCACATTGTGCGTAGAGCGCCGCCATTTTGTTTGACCAAAGAGCGGCGACTTCCGGTTTAAAGAGAGTCCCGAGAAACGCTTGAGTCGAGGTGAAAGCGACCCCTAGCGGCGAGATATTCACAGAAAACTGGACAAAAAAGGGTCACTCGGGTCAAACAACAACAATAATCTAAAATCAACCTAGATTCCGCTTATCTGTTTAACATAATTGACATAAAATTGAGGCATTAGCAAAGATAAACCTATAAGAACTGACCAGACACTATTGACATTATTGTTGTTTGTTTTGAATAATAAAGAACAAAGGCTTAGTTTATTGATCTCAAATTTAACTCTAGTGATTGAGTTAAACTGACATTGACAACTGACTTTTTTTTTTACAAGAATTCAGTGCAGTTTGAAGCCTAAATTTAATGATCAAATACCACAAACTAGTCCTCTGATTTTAGAAAATTGACTGCATGCTTTTATCTTAGCATAATCTACACATTTTCTCATTTTTTTGACTTTTTCATCTGTAAAACCTATTTATTTATTATTTTAATTTGTATTTTCTCATGTATTTAATGCATTTTATTTATTTTATTTAATTTTTTCAAATGTTCAAATCATAAACAAACACAATAACTGACAAGAGACTGGACAACAAATAAAAAATGAAAGTAAAAACAAACAGCACAGTATTATTAGTCAGTGTCGCACTTTACCACCAAAGCTAGTTCCTTGTTTGTGAGTTTTATTCACTAACAACGGCAATAAAACTTTTCTGATTCCAAACACCATCAAAGAAATGAAAGAGTAAGAGTACCAGAATAATTAGTTTGTTTAATACATATTTTCGGTCCATTATTTAGTTACTTCCCAGTTCTACTAATAAGCCTAAGATACATTTTCCACAACAGCAAACACAGCCTAAATATAAACAAGAGTGAGTGAGCCTTTAATTTGCAGTAAACTCCCAGTGTCTCCCTGAAGGCTTCTGCAGTCAATGTTCAGTAAGCACCTGTCAACAGCAGGTATGATACTCTGTGGCTAAAATCTGCCCGCGGCTATTACAAATCATCTCATCACAATGCACAAACACATCTGCTGACATGAGCACTTTAAAATGGATGACATCCCTCACAGGCCCCTTTGGCTCCTCCGAGATTCTCCAGATTACTTTGTGAGGGATGACGCTTCTATAACCACAAATCAGATTGCGCGCTGCAGACTTTTTCTTTTCCTTCTCGTCCCCTGAGTGCGCCGTGCATAGCTTTACCCCTGAGGATACCTGGAGCGCAGTTGTGACATTGGGGAGGATATATTGCGCTCCCAAACAAGCTGCTTTTTTATTTTACTTTAAATTAGGCTGCTTATTTCTTGCGCAGCTCAATTTTTCAAGCCAGTGTTGACTCCATGTTCACTGCCTCTGTAAGGTTAAAGTGCACACGACGGGTTAGACGACACATTTCACTAAAACGTGGTAAACATGATCATATTTTCGATTTTACTAAACATTTTGCCAATTTGTCCTCAGTTTGACAGTTTTTGTAAAGTTTATAATGTTACTTCCTGGTTGAGCATGTGCAGCAAATATGACATAGATAGAGATTCCACAACTGTTACCTAGCAACCATTTTAAAAACAAGGATCAAAATCCATATAAATGACACAAAAGTTATGATTTGACAAAGAATGATACCTGATAACACCTTTATTTTGTTTAATGACTGTTTAAACTGTCAGAGAGATGTGTCAGTTGTCTGTAAATTGTCTCTGTTTATAATGGAAATGGTCACTTTTTGATGACATCACAGAGGGATTCTGTTTTAGAACTCCGCTTTGCTTCCTGTGATAAACGCTTATTTTTCAAAATGTCTTCACAAAATGTGTAAAACTATGATGAATACTTACCACAAGCTCTATCCACCAAACAAAGTCATAATTAGAAAATCATGTGAACAGGAAAAATCTTAAATTTAAAGATAGAATCAATGTTTACTCACATAATTGTAAGAAAATGTATTACACGTTCTTCATTGTAATGTTTTCAAATAGAAATAAGGCATTTTATGTGAAAAAAGCAAAACAAATTGCACATATTTGACACATTTAAATATGAAAAATGGACAGTTCATTTTGTATGCATATTATTAGTTACAAAAAAATTGACAGAGAGGATTTTGGATTTCTTATTTAGTCTTTGAGTAAACTGGATCTGACTGAAAAGTGTCCTAAAATTTTACATTTTCCTAATTTTTTTTACTTAAAACTTTAATAAATCAGGCTTAGAACAAGATGTCAACAAATCCTTCAGTACATTCTGTCAAAATCTTGTTCAGTCCAAGATTGTAAAGTTTGGTGTGTAGGAGCTACTCTCAAGGGTGGATCTTCATGTCTTTGGGGGAGAAAAATGCATTTTAAATTACAATGTCCACATTTTTGGATGAAGCGGATTAAATGAAATAATACACATATTATACACATATTAGAAGCAGATCGGACACGTTTATTGTTTGCACGTGAAAGCCTAAATAATGAGAGAGTTTTGTCTGCCGTGCCTCACCCACAGCACAATCCGTGCATGTGAAGTGATCAGTGCTACACCTTGTTTCTCTGTGGCAAACCCTGGGAGAGCAGATGCCTCCCTGCGGTCCATCAAGTGCACGGCGGCTGTTTGTTGCTCCTCCAGGACTGGCTCGGGGTGGAACAAACACCTCCGGCGGGGATACGCGATGAAGACTATCAGGTAGCACGCAATCTGTCATCATCTAAGTCTAAAAGCTCCGCAGTACGGGCAGGAAACAAACAAAAAACGGTGCTCTTAGCAGTCACTTACAGTAGAATTTCAATTGAAGCGAGAGGATATTTGAGGATCAGTAATGTTTGAACTTGCTGTCTCCTGTGTCTCTCTCAAATTCATTCAAGGCCTCCTCTCCCTCAGGGCTTTCCTCACATGGCCATTTCACGTGGGAGTGTATCAGAGCTCTTTCTATGACTGCATTAACTTTGGCCTTCAGAAAGAACTCTCTCCACAAAAAAAGACAAAAAGGGTTCGCCCGCAGACCATTTAATCATAAGCCGTAGCCCACTTTAGCGTTTGAAGTGCACTTGCCAATGGGATTCAATGCAGTGTGATGGAAAACCTCTCCACTGTTGTAAATCACTGGGCTGTTGATTTTTAATCAGCCTGGCTTTTTGTAGATGCATCAAAACACTGTATATTCTCTGTGTACAAATGCAGGCTCTAAATAGGTTGGATTTATAGCTCTGACATGTGGTGCACACAGGCCACTGAGGGATTCAGGAATACACGGCACATTCACTGAGTTTCAGATGTTATCACACTTTAGCCCTGAGCCACAATCCTGACTTCATATTTAAGTCTCTTAGGGTTGATTCCTTAAAGAGCAATAACAGAAAAATTAACCTCATTTGAAAAGCAGTTTTTAGTAATGGAAAGTAATTTGAAGTCATCTCCAGTGTTCGTAGAATTATGAATAGAGAGTATGTGAGCTCAGGGTAGAACTCATTTACATTTACTTGAGTCACTTGTTGAAGAAATTGTTCTGAGTAGTTTTGGATACCATACTTTTACTCCCACTACTCTACTCCCAGTACTATTTCGTACTCTTATTGGGTGAATTTGGTCCCACCTCTGTGAGTAAATACAAGAGACAAAAGCTTTATGTTGACAGTTTTAAATTATCTGAGCATTTGTGTTTCTTGCACTGCTCCTTCAGATTTTTTCTGTTTTTTTTCAAATATGAAACAGAGAACAAAACAAAAAACAAACAAAAAAAACAATGAAACAGAACATGACCCGTGAGCACAGGAGATAAAAGTAGAATTTGGAAAAAATAAGGGCAACAAAAGGCATCTAGAAAAAAACAACATAAAACTACAGCACATTTCATCCAATATAAACGTCTTTTTTGTCCATTTTCCATTCCATTTCATTATGTTCATTTTCAAGTTAAGTTGGAATGTGGTTTTGTCCATTTCATGTGGGGCATTTTTGTCTGTCCAGTCCTTGATTGTTGGTGCGGTTTGTGTCATTCATTTCTATGGGATGCACTTCTTCCACGCTGCCAGACGTTTATTCTAAGCTATGGTATCCATTTATTGTGTCCATGGCAGGAGAATGCCCAATACTATAATTCTGAAATTGTGTGGGATGACGATCACAAAAACAGTTTGGAGCACCATTTTTTAAAAGCTCCTTTAAATTACATTAACACAAAATTGTAAGTCATCATTTCGTGTTTTAAAGGTAGTTCAATCCCTATGGTGTTGTTTTCTGTTTTTGTGAAGTTTATATCCCTTGTTGTACAATTTAGGATTGTTTTTGTTTTGTTGATTTCTGAAATGTATGACCGGGTGTGGATGGTATGGATGTGATGTCTGGAAGTTTGTGAAGATTTATCTCCTTTGGTTTGTAGATAGATTAAAAAAAAATCAGATGTATGTATTTCTTCCTTGTAGAGAAGGAGGATCAAGGACATTGCTCTGGGACAATTATTCATTTGCTAAACTCCTTTAAACATTGTTTATTTAAACTGCTTTTCTATTATTAATCACTGCCCAGCGAGGAAACCACTGTTGTGATTTAGTTAGTCATTTTGTTTCAACGCTGTATACAATTAAAACGCAGATTCCCATAATTCACATACAACTGCTGGTTTGGGTGTTACAAAGATTAATTGAATTGAAATGTTACAACCACCAGACAGTTACTCTTACTTGAGTGAAGTACTTTTTTACTCTTGATTCATTTCTTGGATCTATGCTTTGTACTTTTACTTCAGTAATTTTATTTTGAAGTAGCTATTGAGTAGCCTGAGAGTTGAAAGAAGTTCTAACGCAGGAGAAGTTTATTTCAGCACGAGACCCAGAGACATGAACTCTAAGACATTGCGATCGTAGATTCCAGCCTCCGCTACGGGAGGTCACATATCTTGGATGACCGGAGAAAAGAAAGCGAGAGCTGATCTGGAAGTGTTTGACGATTTTTACCTCCCTTTCCCCACCTCTGAAGCCAACAGTGAAAGTATAGATTTTGTGGAACCCCGGGAAGTAAAACTGATGGGATTACATGCAGCAATAGCAGATCCGGCACTAATAAGAAAAGCTGGCTGGTTGTGTGGAATAATAAAGTTCACAGCATAATCCGAAGCAGCCATAGGGGCACGTCAACAGGAGCAGAGGTGGAAAAAACAACGTGTCAGAGCGGCAGTCACTCCATCACCGCTGATTGCAGAGCAGGGCGCGATGCTGCACAGCTGGCTGACTGTCTATAGAGCACCTGAACTTTATCCTGCTGAGGACTCCAACAAAGACGGGCTATTTGTAAAGCACCACAGCCTCCTGAATGAATAGATGAATGCGCAAATCTGATAAACAAGAGAGAGGTGTGACTTTGCCGTTCCTTGCAATCACTGCTCCGTAAGTCCTCCAAACTGCTGCGTTTAAAAGACACGATTTAGCTCCCAAACTACCCATATAGGTCACACTGATGCTCTGATTGTACAATCTCTGTCTCAGCGGGGAGGAGGGAGAGGGAAAAAACTTTTATTCATTCTCGACTTGCAATCGATGGGACTTGTCTGTGAAGTGGATCAATAATGCCTCCCTTTGAAATCATCAATCACGTCGGTGGTGAATTTAAAAAGCGTAATTAGGAGCAACGTTCTTAAACATCCTGTATTGATGTCTTCTTTGGTATGGAGAAAGACACCATTCTGCATCATTAACTTTGTATTATTGGCTGATGGAGCCTGCTGCTGCTACTTCCCCACCTGCTGAACTCGGAGCGCTGTGTGTGATTGGGCTTTCAGACCAAATTCTCCTTTCTTTCACAGCTGATGGGGGAAGTGTGGCTCGCAGGTCCAAACTGGCTGGAGTATTGTAATGAACCCGGTCTGTGCAGCAGCAGAGCCTGAGTAACCCTTCACAGTGCCTTATTTCAGACATGTGTTTGGAGCTGAACATCACCGGTGGAAAGTAACACGGTACAAAAGTAAAAGGCAATTGTTAGGTATCTATCTGTACTTAAGGTGGGGTGTACTTTTCTCTCTCCACATATCAGCTTTCATGTAGAAAATACAAACTTGTCCAGTCTGCTCCTAAAGATGTTTTGTTGTTTCATTTTATTCACTTCATACATAGAGTTCTCTGGGACACTGTAACTGCAAAGGCCGTTTTCTTAAAATGCATTTCTTAGCCTTAAAGTAGCTCTTACACACAACAGCTCTTACACACAACAGATTTTGAGAAGGAATTTGAGAAGGATTTGTGGATATCTAATTCTAAGCTTGATTATTTAAAGGTTTAAGTCCCAAAAAATTAGGTGGAAAAAAATATTTGGCCAATTTTCAGTCAGATACTCACAAACTAACTGAAAAATCCAAAATCTCCAAAATATGTGTTTAAAATGAAAAAAAATTCTGATTTAGAAGTCCCAAATATGTGTGATTTTGGATGTTTTTTTTACACATAAAATGTGTTTTACTGTATATTATATTTAAAACGAATACACATCAATTGTGATTTTATGTTGCCACGTCCAATTTCCAGTTTTCATTTGTTTGTGATTTTGGCTATTTAATTTGCACAAATGTGTGATGACCTGACCCTCTGACCAGACAAAGCTCTGGGGACCCGCTGAAATCTCAAGAGTCCCTCCCAGGGGGTAATGAGACTGTCATACATTACAGTGGATACTTTTTACTTTTACTTCATTGCATCTAAGAGCAAGAATCTATACTTTCATTCCACTACATTTTTGAAAAGGACTGAAAAGTAAAAAGTACTTTTGGTTTAATTTTAGGGTGTGATTTACAATGTTTATGGTGACATTCTGTCATAAGGTTTTTAGTTAAATGTGTATTCAAAAATATACATTAAGAAAATGGAATTGATTGAGAAAAAAACAGCAGGACATACATTTATCAAGATCACCACATTTCGCTCCTCAAAAGTACAAAAGGCAGTGTGAAATGCTATCACTTTTTACTCTAAAAGTAAAAATTCAACACATGACTTCAGTACTTTAACTTAAGTCAATTTTTAGATTCAGTATACTTTTACTTAAGTTTTTTTTTGCTGCTACTTAAGTAATGAAAATTGAGCTCATGTTCCTCTGCTGCTGTGCTGCACATGATGATTTCCTCACAAAAAGACGGTCTGATTACGTTGTGCTGGTGATTCATGGTTTGACACGCAGTAGCAGAGGTGCACCACTCTGAGGTGTAAGTGTTGTCCATCTGTCTCTCTCTGGTAATAAAACAGTATCAATATGTTGGCGAGAGGGCAGGTGGGCTGCTCTAATGGAGTAATTTATTTTAGTTGTCACAGAAATATAAGTCTTTGATTAGGGGCCTGTACACATCAGGCCGCACAAATAGAACCTTTCATCAAATCACAAACCATGTGACAATATTGACCACACACTCCACTTTGTCTACAGTTCATATCACTCTCCAATTTTCCTTTTTTTTTATATGATTGTTTTGGGTTTTGATTTTTAAGGATTGCACAATTCTGAATTATGGGTACATATACAAAACATGCACATTCCTATTAAAATATAAAAAATAGACACAACAAAAAGTTGTACGTTTTTAAACATTATTAACGCAAGGAATAGTACCCCACCACAGAGAGCAGAAAAAAATAAAATAAATAAAAACTAAAATTATTAATTAATGTCCTATTTTGGCCAAAGTCTGGTTAAAGACATTTTAAATAAAACAAACAGAACACGATATGGAAGATAATTAAAATGCCTATGACAGGTTGGATGACTCAATTAAAACACAGTTAAGATAATTACATTTAGGATTTTACTTAAACTGTTACAAACTGAATCCCATTTTGGTATTTTTGGGGGGTTATAATTTCAGTTCCTGATTGTAAATGATGACATCACACTAGGAAATGCCATTACTGTCACCTAGCAACCATGTTATTTGTCTGTCACTGTCACAGAAATTATTATTTGACAAATTGAAATCTACAAAAAATATCTTTATTTTGTTGAATTATTGTTAAAAGGGTAGCACATTTTTTGTTTTTTTGCTGTAAATAGTGTCACTTGGACGTCTTCCTAGTGTGTTGTCATCAATGTGTTTTAGAACTCTGTTCTACTTATTTTTCCAAGTGCAAAACTGCTATTTGATTGGTGCAAAACTGTAATTTACCACACATACTATCCCATCAAATAATGTGAATGAAATGAGAAAATAATAAAAACCTGTCATATGCACTTTGAAGGAGCTGCAACTGATTTTTACTGTTTTGAAATGTGAAAAACAGAGCTAGTTAGTTTTAACCTCTTTGCGTCACTCACTTTTCACAAGTTTCTGAGCCCAGAGCGAGTTTTGCCAACCTGAGTAACAAACATTAGCATGCTAACGACTCACTTCCTGCTTCTCGTAGAATAAAACACATAATACATAATCAGATGCAGAGAAAGTGCTCTGGTCTCTTTTTTACCTGAATAGATGCTTTTACAATGTATCTGTGCTGGGGCAACACAGATTTTACTTTACATGCAAAAAAAGGTAAATGAATTTGTTTCATTTTTATGTTTCAAAACCATAAAAATCAGGTACAGCGCCTTTAACTGCATACTGTACAACACAAGAGACAAGACAAGACATGACATTAATCTCCAATTTTTCCAAAAGTGATACGTTTAGTAATAGAATATTGGCTACAGATGTTGGAAATGCAACTCTTCAATGTAAACGTCAGCGATAGAGTCACACCAAATAAGTCATACCAAATACTGTGGAATACAGACGAGCACATTTGCGGAGAAAATTGGCCGTTGAATCCATCATAAGAAACATAAAAGTGTCTCACAACACACTCAGAATGTTTTGTCTCTGGTGCCATTAAACATAAAAAGCTTAGGGTGAGTCATATGATCATCACTCTTCCATACAACAGTGAGAGGATGTTAATGCATTTTAATGATGAGATAACACTGAGATGATATGATAGCAGTAAACATCTGGCTTATGATGGTGTCACTGTTTTTTATAGAGGTTCCGGGAATAACATTTCACAATTTTCAGAAAACTTTCTGAAGAACAGACTAATGCAGTGTTTCTCAGCCTTTCTTGAGTCATAGCTGGGACTGTCATTAGCAATTATTTTAGAGTTTGACTAGTCAGCGATGAATTCTCTTGTATATTTAAACTTTTAAAATTAATTATCAGCCTAATAAAGGATGAAGTATGGTGGCTGAAGACTTCTAGATAGAGAATATTTATGAACAAAGTGTATTATTAATGAAAATCAGCAATAATTTAGTCTTTTTTGACATTTTGATGTATTAACGTCACTGTCTTTGTTATAAAAGGTCTTTTGACAAGTGTTTTAGAGTCTGTATAGTTCAGTTAATGATTAGTCGATGATCAGTTTTTATAGTTGATTATTTTTTATAGTCCACCAAACACCATTAGTCAATTAATCACTGCAACCCTAGCCGTGGCACACATTTTTGGTTGAAAAGATATCACGGCATTCTCCCTACTAAAATATTATCAAATTATTTATTCATTAAATTAGAGCTTTTGTTAAAATATATTATGTGGTAATATCAATGCAACTATGGTTAATTTGGTAATGATGATTGTTTTGGTTTCTTTTTTGGTACTAAAGTATATTCAGAACACTCCAGAATGGTCAATTATTCACTCAAATCTATGTGTGAAATTGATAACTGAAAAAACAAAACAAAAAAAACTTCAAGGCACACCTGCAATTTTTTGAGGCACTACTGTTCCCCGGTACATGTCTAATGCACTTCTCTCTAATATCTGCACAGTAGAAAACTAATAATTGTATTGATAATTGGTCGAATGACTTGTTTAAATTTTGCTTCTAAAAATACTTAGATCTATAGTTAATTCATGTTAGTCCTTATAAAGTCATTACAAGTTTACCAGTTATGTGGACGTAGAACAGAATAAAGAAAACTTTGATTAGATCACAACACTGACTTTACAAAATAATCTCATATTTAATTTATTTAAAATCAAGCGATAATTAAATAAAAGACAAGAATACGTGCATTATTTCCCCCTGCTGTACCTTTAAAGCTCGCCGCTCTCCTGCGCAGCGCCGTCTAGCGTGCGGCGGCAGTGCGCATGCGCAGGAAGTGGCTGCCGCAGACAGCAGCAGTGATTCGGCAGCGCGAGGCAAAGGGAGAGAATCTGTCCGTTTTTAAACCATGGCCACCGACTAAAAGATGTCTTTGGCGGACGTATACGGAGAGTAAGTAGCCTCATCCATGAAATAAGGCGGTTTTCTGACGCTGTGTGGCATCCTTGCATTTTAAACATATATTTGTTGTGAAAGGGCAGAAAGGCAACAATGGGTATGTGTATCTTTCCCTCTGAGTGGCTAGGTTAGCTATAGCAGGACCTCCAGTCAGCTGGCACTGCTCTGAGTCTGACAACAGGGAGCTTTACAACTACTGTACTGGGCCCCTGTTCTGTCTATTCAGCTCTTATGAACCCCCAGTGTATCTCGAGCATTTTCCTCACAAATATTTCAAGACTGAGCTCAAAGTAGCTGGGAAAACTGGTGTGAACTGAATTAAACTGTGCTTGTTCTGTGAAGCTATTTGTTTGCTGTTTTACGACCACACGATAGAGATCCTTCTGTCTGCTTTATCATCATTTTACAACCTGCTTTTGTAATGTTTATTTGTTGCACAAACGTCCTGCGATATTTGTCTGTGGGGTAAAATTCACACCTTCCACAATAATGTCGTGCGTAAAGGTGTAATGCGCTTAACTGGTGCTATTCTCAGCTTTTCAACTCTGGTCTAGCTGTCACCAAGTTGTCTCCCCGGCCCCTGACGTATGTGACACCCCGATTAGGACCCTCCGCGCGCGTACGTCCGCGTCTGGAGCCCCCTTGCGCCCGCGTCGGCACAGATGTTGCGCCCCGTCTGCAAATACGCGGCGCCCCTTTACGCACCGACGGCGGGGGGAGCAGCGCAAGTGTCTCCACCTGCAAAGGCAAGTGTTAAAGGTGATAACAAAAGGTTGACGTCACCGGGCACGTCCTGATCCCTGGCGCACACGCGGAGCCACGGGGAGCACCGGAGAGAGAAAGAGAGGGAGCGAGAGGGGGAGAGATGCTGCTGCTGCCGCCGCTGCTGCTGCTGCTGCGTGGCCGTGAGGAGGAAAAGGTCTTTCTGTGATCAGATTTCGGCTATCCTGAGGGCGCACTTAACTAATGGGGACGTATTGATGTTTCTCCTTCCCCTTTCGGTCTTTACGCGGCGGAATGTTAATGTTGCCACAGCCTGGTCCCGTTGTTGCGTTTGGCTGCCCCCCGTGACACTGGCTTTATTGTTGCAGTCTGTCTATAATGTCACGGAGCTTGACGGATATGATTAAACGCGTACTGCAGTGTGCCTGGACTACTATGGATCCGCTCAGCGTCACATGGTAAGACTTGCAAACATTTGTGCGCTGTTTTCCGCCCCTGTGAACGTGTAAAGTTTAAACAGACTGATCCATTATCTTCTCCTAACCATAACAAAGGTGAGGCTGTTTAATTTATGACAGCGGGGAGGATGTGCACAGTAATATCCTGTGCTTACTCAAGAGAGTGCCTGACATTACTTGCTGCGAAAGTGCAGTTTTGCGAAAGAGCTGAACGATTTTGGAGGGGGAAAGAGATTGCGATTTGTGTTTTGTTTTGATAATTGTGTTTGCGTTTCGGAACATGTTTTCACAGATTTAAACTACAACGTTAGCAGTTTTTACGCAAGATAAAAGGATATTTTGTTGCTTGTGAGGAAATTGGGTTACTTCAAAAATTGCGATTCGCTAATTGCGTCCATTTCGATTGCGTTTAATCTCACAGCCCTATTTTGCAATTTAGCTTTCTGCCTCTACGTTTTCCAAAGAGCAGATAATTACATTTTAGACCTCGTTGACAGGGGGGAACTCAGACCCACCGACTGGGTACAATTACGGTGAGTGTAGAATGAGCCCTGTTTGCGTTGGGGTGCTATGTTTGCCAGCGCAGTGAAGATTAATTAGGTCTGGCAGACAAATGACAGCAAAGGTCTCTGCTCTGCTGTGAAATGTATTGCGCCATTAATGATGGAAATATGACACGGCGGTGACAGAATACAGACAAATTGACAACTAACTTTCACCAAAGCTTCATTGTGTACTTTTTAAAGGAGATCTATTGTGCAAAATCAACTTTAATGCTCTTTTAACCTTGTTATAACAGCATTTCCTCATCATTAGTTTACTCAGAGTTGTATTTTGATTGATTCCCGCATGTTTGAGTAATCCTGTATTGTCCTGCAACTGAGGCTTGAGTGCTTAGAAAATTCCTGTTTTTCCCTACCCCATAGCCCCGCCCACATCCCTGTGATTAATTGAAAAATTAAGACCCCGACTGACGCATGGAGTTCTAAATGTCATGTAGCCACTTAAAAAAAAGATAATCTGCTGCTTGTTTAGGTCAAATGTCACTATGAAGAGGCAGGGCTTATCAGTTTGGCAGTTTTGAACAGGAAGTCAATGGACCTGTTTCTATTACGAAGCCGTTTTTGGTCACGATTGCGTTTTACAATGAACAAAATGTAATATGATGATCTACCGTTGTTATAGTTCAATGCTAAGATCTGAAAAACAAGCATAATATGTCTCCTTTAAATTAAAACCAAGTCAGAAGTGGATCTAATTCCAACAGAAGCGATGACTTTTTCGATTCCAGAGGCAGCCTTGTGGTCAGCAGTTTGTATGGTCAGTCCCTGCTGCGTAAAGCATTGCAGTAACTCTCCCCAAACTGTAATAACACTTGATTGCATGTGTTAATTAATGCCCTTGTGTGTCTCTCTCCCTCTCTCGTCTTGTTTGTGACTGCTGTGCTGAATCTCCTGCAAACTCAGATACTTCGAGAGGGGAAAAAAAGCAACTTGGCCTCGGTTTTTCCAGCCAAAACCACTGACAAATGCATTGGAACATATTGATTTACATTGCGGTCTGGAAGGGTAGTTTCCTCTACAAATCTTGTGTAGCGTCTTTTTATGGGCTGTCTGTCTAGTGCTGCTTGTGTGGACAGTTAAACGATTCCCAGAGCACACCGAGTCTTTAGGTATAAGCCTGACGGGCGGAGTGGAGTATTTATAGTAAGCGCTAACACGTTTTGTCAACTTTATTTCCTTTGGCAAGTGACAAAGCGCATATTAACGGGTGATGATTGTTTGTTTCTCACACAAAGGCACCTCAGTGATTATAAGTAGCGTATACACACAAGGCCCGGATGTTTTGTGTTACTGAAAGTTCACCACGTGACAGCTTTCAAGATCTGATTCCCAACATTGGGTTTGTTATGGACGGACTGCAGCAATAAGAGGAGAACATCAAAGCCCTAGTTTTATTTCTTTGAGACTTCAGAGCGGACTATGAATAACAGATCACAAGGTACAAAGGGAGAAGCAAGAGAAGTTGAGCATGCTTTAATGTTTCAGCTGTTGTTGCTGGGATTCACAGAAGAGCTCATTAAAATACATTGATTAGTAAGCGTCCGGCCTCTGTGATTGGTGGCCGTGAAATGGCTTGACTAACAGGCGTGTTTTTGATGCAATAATTCCACCGCGTCGCAATGAGCCGCTCGGCAGGATGCGCTTTATTGAAAGTCAGTAATTTGATGTTGCGTTTCGGAGATTGTACTTGAATTGGAAATGCGTGCACTCGCTGTCAGGGCTGGACGATATGGACAAAAATGGATTTCTGGGTATTGTTTTGAAGTGTCTCGATAACAATATTCAGACGATAATATGTCAGTGCAATAGAAATGTGTTAAAACATGTCTTTAAGTGTATTAGTTGAAGTTAAATTGGCAGAAAAATGTGTAAGAGTTGTAAAATTAATCACTGAAGTGCAGAAACATCACCTTGTTGGTTCCAGTGTCGGTATCGCTCCATATTTACCAATTTTCTGCTGTTATCGAAAAAACAGACGCTGACTGGGGGGAAAAAAAGGAAAATAGAAGAGAAACTAGGCTGAAAATATGTCTGTATATTTACACAATCATGCAACAAATAATTTTATATTAGATATTATTTATTTACGAACTTTACTTCAACTTAACATAAATTTGTGGGCCTTGCTATGGATTTTAAAATCTAAATATTAGCTATGGGTAACAGCAGCAAGCCATGTATCAAGGGTAGGATTAATCACAATTAATTGATTATTGAAATAATCCTCAACTAATTTTGTAATTCAGTGATCATTAATTGGTCTATACAAAGTTCCAAAACATGCCATGGACTGAGAAAAGTTTTATGACTCAAAAATGATGAAGATAATGTGTAAATTTAAAACCAGGATCCTTTAGTGGCTTCACTTTAGCTTTATCTGTGTCAAATTTAGTAAAAATTTTCACCATGTGACTTTTGCTTTCTAAACAGCTAATCGATTAATCAAAAGAACAATCGCTAGACTAACCAATTAGGAAAATGATTAGTTACAGTTCTACACATATAAAATAATAAATATACAATAAAAGAGCTAAATATTTGCACTGTTGCACTACTGTTTGGCCAATCTATATACTTGCTGTATACAGTCTAAGTCTATTTTATTTTATTCTTAATTTTATGCATGTTTCTATGTTGTGAATTTTGATCACTGACAATGGCAATAAACTGATTCTGATATCTGACGTTGGTAAAATCTATATCGAACTATTCCTATTTACAGTATGTTGTTCCTCATTTTTATCGCTTTTTGTGGCATTTTAAAACTTTTTAAATGATATACTCGATATTGAAATTTTGCACATCCTCAAAACATTCACAATGTTATCTCAAATTTGATCTATCTATGTGTCGACTTCCTCTCTCCCGCCCTCTTTCACGACAGCTCTCCTCCGTGTGAATCCGTGTATGTTAAATCTCCTGCAGGTGTTGTCTGTGAATTCATGAGCCATTTCTATCCACCGCGGTTGTTTTCAGATGAGCCGCATTTGCGAAATCCATTTGCCAAATGAGGATGCACTCCAGTTTCCGGGGCAGGCGAGGGAAAAAAACACATCCCAGGTACAGTGTCGGACTTAAACTTTTTTGGAGTCGACCACCGGTGCATCTGTCCACCCACGCTCGCCGCACGCCGTTTTCGAAGAGTCCGTGTGTCAGGGGCCGACTCTAGAGCAGCGTGAGTCCGGTTTCAGACTGGGAGCAGATGTTTGGTTGTCTTTGTGAGAGTCGGGAGGCGCGGCGCGAAAGGGTCAGAACCGGGTCAGGCCTGGGCGAAAAAACCCACCGCGGCCACATGACACCACCAGATCAGGTGTTTTGGACATCAACATGAGCAACTCCGGGATGTGAGAACAAAGCGCTGAACCTGCAGGGGAGAGGCAGAGGTCAGCTGGAACATGACATTTAGGCTGGCTCACATGCTCTGCTTTTTAATGGGGCCAAACATCCACCGGCACAAGGCCTGATTCCTGCGTGTGTGCTGTTTAGAGGTGCACGAGTTGGGAAAAAGATCGAATTGTGACTTTTCTGACCAGTATTGTGATTAGATTTGCAGTATGTTTTAACAATGGGATTCTGTTCATAGTTCACATTTTAAAGACATTCAGGAGAAATGACAAAAAGCCTGAAATATGAATTGACAAAAAATAAAATAATTCACGTTTTTATCTTGTTTTCGTCACTTTTAGTAGTTGCATTTTTGTCACTTTTAGTTGTGTTTGTGTCACTTTTAATTACGTTTGTGTCACTTATAGTTGTGCTTGTGTCACTTAAGGTTAAGTTTTTGTTGCTTTTAGTCATGTTTTTATTGCTTGTAGTCACATTTTTGTCACTTGTAGTCGCATTTTTGTCACTTGTAGTCGCATTTTTGTCACTTGTAGTCGCATTTTCGTTACTTTCAGGTGCGTTTGTGTCGCCTATAGTCATGGTTTGTTGTTTGTGTCACTTTGGGTTGGGTTTGCACTCATGTCACATATAGTTACGCTTGTTATAGTTACGTTGTTGTTGTGTTTAGTCGTGGTTTTGTCTCTAGTTTTATGCAGAATAAAACAGGATATATTGTTAATTTTGGAGGAAATTATTTCACATAAAAAATGCAACTTGCAATTTGCTAATTCCTTCTGCTCAAATTGTGATTTAGAGTCGATTTAGATAATTGTGCTGCCCTAGTGTTGTTGGTGTTTCCCTTTTTTATTTGCATGTTTGCCATCTCTTCTAATTAAGTGCAGGGAGAAAAAAGCCCTGTTTTTCTTTCAGGGTGTTCTCTGTAACCAGTAAAACCGCCTTAAGCCTGAGAGTGCTGCAACTTTGAAACTGCAAGATGAAAAAGAGATTTCTGGTTGTGTTTTGTCTTGTGCTTCAGGATAATAATCAGTGAAGAATCAAGACCTTACGGTGACTCTTGAAACAATAGGTGTTTTTTCTCACTGGAAGAACCTTTTTTCTGTGTGTCAATCTCCATTTGATGTGCAGGACTGGAGCCACACTTTGGGGACTTTTTTAGCTCCTGCTCAGGGGCAGCAGGTACTTTCCAGTCTGACAAGGAACCTTTTTTGGTAACACAAGTACATTTACAGCATCAACTTTATTGGGAAATATGTTTCCTTCAGTTTCTGACTTAGACAAACCTTTAGGATGAAATGACTTGGATGGAGTAGCTTCAAAAATAGAATTCGTAATTAGTAAGTAGTACCCAGATTTCAGAATAATTGTGTTTTAATTCAGTTCAATTCAATTAATTCTTCATGAAGAACACAACGCATATGATTCATACCTTCTAAAAAAATAAAAGACTAAAACACAGCATACATTATTAAGCATATAAGCAAGATTGTCAATGTCTTCACACGATAGAGGTCAATCGGACAGAGATCTTCTCAGGACAAACTAGAGCTTGAATTAATATTAATGAAAAAAATAAGTTTATTTAATAGTTTCAGTTTTTTTTAGTGCATCATAGTTTTATTTGCAGCTTTTCAGAGCTCAAAAGGAGTTGGACAAATGAAAAAATCCTAACTTAATTGAATATTTAAATGGTGTAGTCATTTAGACCCACTTTCAGCCACTGTCCCTGTGTGGGACTCTGCTAAATAGGAACTGGGAGATAATAGGGACTTAGTTCTTTTTACTGTTATGTGCGAAAACTCCTAATACGTCCACAGCTACAGGACTAACAAGAGGAGCGGGGTTTGGTACATCATCTCATTTGTGATCAGGGCGAAGACTTGTTTATCCAACGTCATCTCAAAGTGACTGCAAAACCACCAACGCAAATACCGCTGTCTGTTTATGGCACAAGATAAGGTCGTCCCAGCCGGATCACTGATCTCGCTCTCCAGGGCTGTAGTCGCTCGATGGTGGCTCAACCAGGATTTGTATTAGTCAACTAACAATTTTATTTAGTTTAAGTATTTATTAGGGAAATTCTTGGTCGACTATAGACCTGTACTATCAACCGATCTAATCGACTAAAAAGGGGTGTGGCAAAACTGTAAAGTATCTTTGTATCTAACCCAAACTGCACTAAAAAACACAATTGCACTGGAGTTCATGCAAAAAAACAACAATTTATTCAGACAAGTTCTAGGAAACCATGTATTTATATGTTAGATATATATAAATTAGATTAAACTCATGATTCACTCCATATCGTCACTTTTTCATTGTTTTTTTTTGTCATATAAATCCTTTTAATCAAAATAAAATAATGAATCGTCTAATAAAAATGTTGGTCGACTAAAACATCATCGATCGATTAATCGACTAAAAGACTACAGCCCTTGTATTTTTATGGAACAACAGTGAAAAGGAGAAGAGGTGGAACGAGTTAGCTAAAGATTTTGGGAATTTATTCTTTTTTTTTTTTTTTTTTACCTTTTTTTCTGTCTAAATAGTTGTTTTTTTGCATAAACACGTGTGCAGTTGGAGTGTTTTGAGTGCAGTTTGGGTTAGAGAAAGTAGTAGAGTAGAGAAAGAGTAGTAAGTACACTTATATTTATACTTAGTCTTTATGACAGATTCTCTTTATATTCCTAATTATGACTTTGTTTGGTGGGAGGGCACCTGTGGTAAATACTCAGCATAGTTTTACATTTGTGAACTTGTCAAAAAATAAAAAATAAAGCACAGGAAGTAGTGCTGAGTTCTAAAACGGAATCTCTCTGATGTCATCAAAAAGCGACATACCATTGAAAATACAGGGACAATTTACAGACAACTGACACATTTATTATCTCTAACGTGTTCAACCAGGAAGCAATAATATAAACTTTTAAAAAACTGTTAAATTGGGGACAAAATATTTAGTAAAATCTTAAATATGATCATGTTCACTACATTTCAGTGTCGTCTAACCTGTCATATGGACTTTAATAATTTTGAAAGATTTTACCAAGCTCCCTTTTTAATCGACTAACCCATCAACAGAGCATGTCTTTAGTCGACTACAGCTCGACAGTCCCCCCCCAAAGCCAGGCCTTTCACAGGAGAAGGTTGCCAGGCGAGTTTTACATCACACTTAAGCAATTTTAATAGACGCCATTAGCGTGTCCGCCATTATTACTTCACTTTTTCCGACGTCCGTGCCAGCAAAGTGTTTCGTAGCAGGGGCATCATTAGCGACTGCCGCACAGGCTCGGAGCTTGACCCGGCATGGGGGTCGAGAGAGAATGCCTCGACACTAAAGCGGTAAAGCTGCAGGGCCATATCAAGTGGATGGGATATAGGCAGAGTGGGCTCAGAGTGTCATAGCAGCCGCAGACATTAGATAAGGCTAAGCTACTAGAGGATTAGAGCAGGGAGGAGATGTAAAGTGCTGTGGGCTAATTAGGCTTTATTTTTAATATTTCACAGCCTTCATTAGAGACTTTAATTTTTGAAGGATTTTTGCTCCGAGTGTTGTATGGGAATTATTTTATTTTTCAGTAAAACCCTCGTAGCGTGAATTATAAAATCTGGAGTGGAACGGCACTTTTGTTTACTTTAGTATAAATAATGCTTCAGTTTCTCAGTTTGAACGCAGACAGAATGAGATGTGGACAGAACGAGGACGGCTGCAGTCACCTTTGCAGGAGCGGTGCGTGAGTCATGTGGCCTGGCTCTGGTGCTTTGAACCTTTGAGATGAGAGGAGCGGGAGGTTAGCGGTCAGTACATGGCACCTCTCAGCTCCTCTGCTCCGGGCCTGAGTGTGTGGGTGTGTTGTTGTGCGCAGCGTGCTGGAGAGCTGGCCGTGCTCAGAATGGGGCCCTTTATAACCTCCTCACCCTCTGGTCCTGTTTGTGGCCATTGTGGGCCACAGTGAATGGTATCTCCGTGCCTTGAAAAGTAACCAGATGACATTCTTCCTGTTGTTCCAAAGGGCCCGGGGTTGTGTTGTGAAAAGCAGCTGAAAGGATAGGCTAAGTCTGTGACCTTCAGAGGCTAATCTCTGGCATGTCATTCTGAGCCTGTTTGAAGCCAGCGTTTTCTCACTGATAGCAATGTACAACGGCAGCTACGCCTGTGAAGTTTTTAACAGTTACATTCCAAAAACGGTCAAGTGAGTTTGTGTTATTGACCCTCCACTTCAAAGAAAGCAGCAGGAGTTTTGTAGCGGCTCAGCTGAATCGTTATTCCAGACGGGCAGCATGCCTGACACCTACATTGTCCAAACAGTCTCCAGCTCTGACTGAGCCCTCTGTACACAGACCCATGGCCCACCACTGCATACTGAAAGAGTGCGCTGAAAGCAGAGGATGAAGCGCTCTTACAGATACAGTAAACACGTCGTAGTGCTGTGAGTGTGTTGTTTATCTCTCCTCCTCTGGTGCATTGGCCTCACTTCCTGGAATGTGCAGAGGTGCAGTTGTCACTCTGTGGGGGACGTCATCACAGTTCAGAGTTCAACAAACTCCAGCTGAATGTCAGAATGAGGCTGTGGCTTTATCTCAGTTTGATCTTTCCAAAGCATGAGCAAAGTAATGTTCAAAGTCCCTCAGTTATGCCTGGTCTGACTGCATTTAATATCACCGCTCTGCACACAGCATCCTCTTTATCTGTCTTATAAAACCTGAGTCTGAAAAAGCCTTAGCCAGATCCTTTCATTCGACACAGAACGTGAATCTGCCAGGAATGCTTTTCACAACATTAGAATAGCGCCATTGAGCGATCTGTGACTGACCTCTGAGCGGAGAACACTGACGCCTCGCTTTGTGCGTGAGCCACCTGTACGGGGTTAAGATCGAGGTCAAACCTTCGGGATGAACCTGTTGTTTGAGAGGGGCCTTTTTTCGTTGCGCTGAAGAAAAGCCGTCCGTTTTTCAGAGCCACATTTGCCTGACATGCTTCAACAAAGAATATGCACTTCTCCTGCCATTTCCCCCTTTTGTCTGCTGTGCATGACTTCGAGAGCAAATCATAAAATTGACCATAATGTATGATTCGCCAGTGTGTGCGCTCCACTAAAAAGCATGCGTCTGTTTACAAAGGGAGCATTGAATTAGAAAAGGGAAAATGTCAACCTTTATCATGCCACTGCACAACCCTTTTTTTTGTTGCTTGCATTAGTCAGAAAATATCCCCCAAAGTACTGTAACATCCGCGAATGTGATTGAGATTGGGCTGCAGACGACGGAGGAGGGGTGGGTCTGATTTGAAAGGCGCACTCGAAAGTACTCATGTGTAAAGAGTCCTGAGGCAGGTCACCATGCTGTGTCGGAGGAGTGGCCCCATCTTACATCACCGGGTCTCATCTTTGCCAACGGTCTGCCTACGCCACGGGTCGCCTTTCGGTAATTAATAGCCAGCAGGTCTGTCGCCGCGTCGAGAGCAAGACCAGGTGCTGCTCAGATCGACGGGCTTAAACATCAGAGAAGACACGGCTTGCGAATTTGTAGATAGTCCCTTTAAAAGTTTGTGAACTGAAACATTTTAAATTCCTGAATGGAGGTAAAAGTGAAGTAGAACATGATGTGGTTTTGATGGAGAACCTGGGATTAACCCCAGAAAATCACAAAATATGACAAATCAAGATGATTTTGTCAAAGTAAAACCACTCAGACACATGTGAGCCTGATTTAAACGCATTTACTCTTCTGTAGAGCTACAATGACTAATTGTCGACTATAAAAAATAATTAATAATTGTAACTGGACTATACAGACTCTAAAACAAATGTCAAAAGACTTTTTATAATAAAGACAGTGGCATTATTAAATCAAAATGTCAACAAAGCATAAACACAATTAATCTATAATACACTTTATTCATAAATACTCTTTATGTAGAAGCTTTCAGTCACCATATTAAAACCTTTAGTTGGTTCTAAAAGTGTTTAAAAAGTCTAAACATTCAATAGAAATAATCGTTTGACCAGTTGACTAATAAAAACAATATTCGCTGACTAGTCGACTACTAAAATAATAGCCCTACTATTGTGTTTTACATTTTTTGTTTCTTTCATGGGAGATTATGACAAACAGTGAGCATTATCAGGGTTTCCGCGGTGCATTAAAAGCATTAAAAGTCATTAAATGAATTTTCGCAAACATAAGGCCTTATCCATTATAACAATACATATAAATATGTATGTAAGTAAGTAGTTTTTACTTTGAAATTTACATTCAAATATATTTTCAATCCCAGACATACGTACATTTGCATGGTTTAAATATCACGTTTTATTAGCTGTTTGAATATTATGAAGTAGTTTATCATATTCTCATCATTCTGCTGCTCAATGGAATGATTAGACCCCAGTAGTTTTGACATGAGAGAAGTGTAAATGTCTTGTTTTGACATGGTTATGGAATTAAAAATCTTAATGTGGCATTAAAAAGCATTAAATTTGAGTTGCTAAAACCTGCAGAAACCCTGATTTTTAGATAACAGTAAAATACAATTTTTTAAGTTTTACCAGAAATAGAAAAGTTAACTAATTATTTCTACCCTGGAAAATCAAAATTGTTGTTATGAAGACTTAAAATCATTACAGGGAAGATCAAATTTTGGTTAATCTTTGAAAATGTTTTATGCCTCAATTACAGAATTTTGGACATTCTGATGACGGAGCGCTTTAAAAGGTTTATAGCAGCGGTGTCCAGAGTATGGAGGGAACTTTTGGCGCTCAGACTGTAAGTTTGAACGTTCTTGAAATAAAGGTTCAAAAACAGAATAAAGATGTGGTGGCTTATTCCAACCTGTCAATGCACTAAATCTGAATTATTGACTGTATTTACCTTCAGTCCCTGGCCCTCAATTTCAATATTTGGCCCCTGGTGTTTTTTGTTTTTGAAAAGTGGCTATATTTTTTAACTTTAATGTTTCATATAATCATAACTAAATACAGGGATTTGGTCGGGGATAGGGGGTAAGTGAAAACGGGACTTTTCTGAGCACTCAAACATGCAGGAATAAATCAAAATACAACTCTGAGTAAACTAATGATGAGGAAACACTGTTGAAACTAGATTAAAAGCTCATTAAAGTTAATTTTGAATAATATGTTCCCTTTAATTGTCCCAAGCAACCTCTTTTCAGTTTCTTCAACATGGTTTTGTTCTGGCTTTCAACATTAGGCATTGTATATGATGTTGTATTGTAATTTTTTAATGTTCTAAATGATCTTTTGCTTGTCAAACCGTGGACAATAACATCATCTCCTGACCAGGGCCTTCTATTCTTATAAAGATATCTTCACTTGAATATATGTAAAATGTGCTGCAGATCTGTTGTGGAGCTTGAGGTTTGATTGAATTCACTGGATGGTCACATGTTTTGGTTTAATGTGTTAATATCTTGCATATTCTGAAACACTGAATCTTTGTCCTCTGCATATTTGATTTGGTTGGAAATGTTCTGGCGTTTATCTGTTTTGTAAGTACATTGTGATCTGCTGTTGGGCTGTACAGCATTTTCTCGCTCATGTCCACTGGTGGAATTTGTAACATGAAAGGGATGCCACTGCCTCCAGTTCTTCTAATGGGCCCATGTGGACCTACACACGCTCTGAATTTGAATAATCTGGTTTGTGTTTGGACAAATGGTGGTTCTGGCAGGCGAATGGCACTATTTTGTGAGGCTTTTGTGAGATATTTATAACCGCCTTTTATTAAAAATCAGTCCAAAGTCCACACATGGCGGCCGCACGTAAATTTACAGGAGCCGAGTCTCTCCCGGACCCTTTGACTGTTATTGGATTCAAACTTGAGATGTGACTGACATGTCTGTGGCGGCTCATTGTGTGCACATGAATATCCAACCAGCCTCGACCCAAAACAAAGAGCTGCTAATGATTACTTTGGATTTTAATGGTGCATAAAGAGCGCTGCATGGCTCAGGGATCGCTGTAGGTAACAACCAGCTTCATTTAGTCTACTTTATGTCAAGCCTCATTGTACTCATGTCCTGTGCTGTTTAGCAGAGCTCGCAGCCCTGACAGATTGCCATCCCGATGGGGAGATTTACCCAGCCAGCACTGCCAATGGCACTGACACCATCATTAGTCTTTGATCAGCTGCAGTCTGCGAGGGGAGGAAGAGAGACTCATATTCTTGATCTAATTACTAGGAGACATTTCATGCAGTGTAATGTGTGATTTAACCTCTTGTCAGGGGCTATAAAAGGAAGCTGGGTTAATCTTCCAGACAACCTCTTTTTGCACGCGGGAGAGTACCTTTTACATTTGCCTCTTTCTCCCATGGAGCCGGAGAAAAAGCAGGAGTATGCTAACACATTAGTGCTGACTCTCAACTGGAAAAGCTCTCAAGGCGAGAGCTGTGTGACCTTTGGATGTTCGCAACAGCTGGTTCAGAGGGATTCATGTGCTCTGTGCATTTGGAGGACTGCAGCCCGAACACAAACTCCGTCCTTTTGACTCCTGTACCAAAAGCATTGCAGTGAGACTCCTTTGTTTCTCTCTCATTTGTTCTTTTTCTCTATCTCTCCGTCATTGCCCTCGCGCCGCTGGGTGATGAGTGCAGGAGACTTGATTGAAAAAAGCTAAATTGTAAGTGGAGTCGAGGGGGGTTTGGGTTAATCAGTCAAACATAGTTAAACAATTCTTTGGACATGAAGGGATTAGTCTTGCCTGCATTGAGCCCATTCTGCGCTGCTCTGGCCGGGCTTTAAGGGCCAAGGGCCACGGCCTCTCCAGCTCCATGGAGAAGCACACACGCACCCCTCAGCATGCTCCATTGGCCCTGAATGCCCCACCACTCTCCTCTGCCTTTGTTACTGTGCACAATTGGAATGATGGATTAGCAAATTAAATGCAGACCTTTCTATTCATGGCCATGGCTGCTCAAACTCTCATTCACTGGATCTATGGCTGGTGCAAATGGCTTCACTCACTGTACATCTTTGAATTCCTGCACAAAGGCGTCCCTTAACCTTAAAAGCGCTCTCCGACAGCCGCGGAGGCGCTCATTAAAGCTCAGTATATTTATCAGATGACTTCCTGTACATTTTCTCTGCTTTTTATTACAGACTGCTGATCACTGTGATAGGAAGTGGCCCTGATATGATGATGTGTTGGCAAGCTGAGTGCGCCCAGCTGCAGCCGCTGTAAGTGAACTGTGTCCGTGTTTCTCAGAGCAGCCCTGACCCTAATGCTTTGCGAGAAACTCCCCCTGATGACGGATCTCTTCCTGAAAATGTAGCCACGTTTGTGTAGCCTTCACGAGTCACATGTGACCAGGGAAATATTTGCTTTAGATAATGAAAGCTCTTTATTTTTTGTGGTTGTTAATATCAGCTGTTTACATCTGGGATCTGTAAAAAGAAAAAAAAAACACCAATACCAAAAATGTATACTTTTACTTGAATTCACACAAAAATACTCTAATCTTTTGTAACTTGACATATTATTATATATACATATACATTCTAAAACATACTTAGACTGTTCCAAATTGCTACTTCCAACCTTTTCCTGCTGACTTCATCAAAAACATGATCCCTTTGAACCCGGGTGCTTCATAAAGGTCTTGTTGATGTTTACTGTTTCGTTAAAAAAAAAAAAAGAAAAGATTAGTGTATTTTAAACTCTTAACATCAGTCACATGTATCTCTCACTTTCTTAATGCAGTCCCAGCATCCTAAATATTCACTGCGATGAATTTATAAGCAATTCACAAGTCTCTGAGCGAGTTTTGCCGTCCCGGGTGAAGCTAACAAACATTAGCATGCTAACGGTGCATTTCCTTCTTCTGGTAGAATAAAAAACGCTCTATAAATGGATGCAGAGAAAGTGCTGTGGTCTTATTTTCACCTGAATAGATGCTTTTACAATATTTCTGCACTACACACATTTTACTTTATTACATGCAAAAAGTCCTGTATCCTTTGAATACAAGCCCTTTAAGTATTATTCTTTCTTTTATTATTCCCTAATATCCTTCTCCCTGTGTCTTGCAGTGACCCTCTCGTTCCTCAGGAAGTGCTTTATCTTCACTTATTTTGTGATTCCTGTGGCTTAGCATATTAGAGTAAAATTACAAATGGTCATAGCGTCTCTGAAGAATCTGAATCTGTTGTGAACATTGTCTGTAGAGGATGTGGATTTCAAATTGTATTATTATAGTAGTGTTTTACATTATTTAGTATTATGAGAAGCAATGATTTAACGATTCTTCATGATTATTGACATCAAGACCAAACAACACTGAAATACTTATTTTTCTCTCATTCAAATTGTCTAATCGATCTCAATTCCTCTAATATCTGACCAGCTTTATGAAATCAGACTTTCTGAATGATGAGGTCAAGTTCATTAGATTCTGACTGAACTGAAATAACCGATTTTTGCTTCTAATATGATGACTATTATTTGTATATTGTAGAGGAATAGTGTTTGAATAAAAGCTAATGAGAGCGCTTCTATGTAAGTTGGTGCTTGCTTCACTCTTGGTTGTATAAATTCATCCATTGCCATGTCACAGCGCTTGTGTTTATTAGTCCTTTTAGCAGCTGTTACTATGGTCCGGGTTTTCACAAATATCTCCATCGCTTGACAAAGACCTTTGACTAGTGCTCTCTTTTTGACAACGTTTTACATTTCCCTGCTGTTTCTAAATCCACTGTCTTTACGCACTCCTCTCTCACTCCTGCACTCCTCTCTTATTCCTCTTGTGGCATTTTGCTGAGCATCTGTTGACATTAAATCAAGGATTTGGGCTGAAGCAGCAACATCCTGGCTTTACTGTGGGCCTGTCTTCAATTTAAGGGGCCGTTTACACGACCACAAGTTTTCACAAAACCACAATGTTTTGATATCAGATCGGCCTCTTTTGCATAAGCTTTGTGTTTATAGGAATCTACATTTACTCACGAATCAAACAACGCAGTGATTAGCTGTCTGTCACCAACATGCAAGTGACCCGCGATGCCAAAGTCGGAAACCTAACGGACCTCTGCGGGAGAAACAATCTACTAATTTTAATGTAGAACAACAGCTCTGTCATGCACTGTTCTACAAGAACAAACGCTGACTTAGCGAAAACATGGAGGGGAATAAACCGGTTGAATAGCTCAAATTTTGTTTAGTTATCCAAAAATGCTGTTAGCTGCTACAAAACTACCCGTTGACTTTTCTGGGGTAATGCCAGGTCAGCAACCTCCATCAAGACTAAGTTGTGACTCGACTTGAATTAGTTGTGCTTAAAATGGATGTAATTCACCAGGATGTGAAATGTATTAGAAGAGTGAAAAAGCTGTTTCCTGTTGAATCAATGAAGAGTTTCCCCCCATGGCAGACCACACCCCCAATTTAGACGGGTTCCTGACTGTTTCTATATCTGTGCAAGAAAAACAGAAAATCACTTTTACCTTAGAGTGCACCAGAAATGTCACAGAAAAGCACAAAACCTGAGGGGGGCAAACTAAGGCCCTGGGACCACATGTGGCCCTTTTGGCATTTTGATCCGGCCTGCAAAGCATATAATAAAAAATGTAAGAGTTAAGTATGACGCATTTGTCATTTTATAGTCTGTGGCTGCAGTTGCTTGTTCATTTAAGATCAGTTTTGAGACTAGCCACCACTAGAATAACACCAAACCTTGATACATTGGATAAAAACAGTGACCAACGGCACTGTTTCCACTAAAATAAATAAAAATAATAATTTTTGCTATTCTGTTGTAGTTTTTTGTGTATTTTAGGCATTAAGTCTATGTGTAATGGTATAAATGTAATATACTGTAGTAAAACTGTAAATGGTCTGGCCCCCGGGCAAATATAAAACTCCAATGTGGCCCTTGAGTCAAAAAGTTTGCCCATACCTGGTATAAACCTTTCCTCTGAGATGTAAACAAGATGTACTTTCGTCTTTTTTTAAATGTAAGATTACTTCTGCTTGTAGTGCAGTCATAGACCGTAAAACAGTGGCCTATCGGAATGTGACGTCACCCATAGCATTTGACTCCATATTTGGAAATATGAGTGTGTATCGTGGCAACCACTAATCAGAGGTTGTTAACAGTTTCCGCCCCTCGACGGTGTGACGCTATCTGTCAATCAAACCTGTTGCCAATGCGAGCGAAACCGGCCCCTAGAAAAGGAAGCACCTGATCGGTTAACTTGATTTCTGAACAACTTTACGAAAAAAAAAACCCACCAGGATCATGTAGAGTGTGTCAAAACTGACATTTCAGTTACAAGATGATGATTTTGACAGAGGCAGTTACAGATTGATTATTGTGAGAAGAAAACATCACAATATAACGATTATTCACGATTATTGACACATATCAAACCAAAAGTGAAATCCTTAATTTTTTCATTCTAATACATTCCTGTTCCAATATGTGATCAGATCAGCGTTATAAACGCAAAAGTTCTCGTGATATAAACAGCTATGTAAAAACACACTATTTTGGAGCACAGATTAAATTGAAATTGCTTAATTTAGCTTCTAAAATAGTCACGATTATTAGTGTTTAGTTCTTACGGTTATATTATGAGCTGAATAACAGGGCTGTCACTAACGATTATTTTTTGTCAGCAATTCTTTTTTTTTTTTTTTTTTCAGTCAACGAGTCAAATGATTAGTTCTATAGTATATTTAGTCTGTTTAAATACATTGTCGACCAAATAAGCCCTTCCGAATAATCCCCTTTATCAATTAACCGAGTAATAGATGTCCCTCCTGCATGCTTTTTGCTCTTGCTTTCTGTCAATTAAGTTCAACGTGTGATAAGCGCAGGCCTGATTTCTTTGAGTTTCTTGATTCCAGAGTCCAGCAGTGCAGATAACGGTCTCGTCTCTTCTGTCTGCCTCCCGTTCACCCTCTGCCTCTCCTCCAGCTCGGCGTGAGGGGGGGCTCTGTGTGGGGGGTGCTCTGTGGAGACCCCAATTAGCAGGACTATGAGGCGTCCTGAAGGTCACTCCCAGAGCCTGATGTGGGAGCGGAGGAGGCCGGGTTCACAGGGTCGCCACTCAGCACGCTCTCTGCCGCATTCAAGGAACTTCTGACAAAAAAGGACACACGCAGTTCTTTTTAAAGCCTTGAATTTTAAATTCTTTGAGTCAAATGTATGCATTTTACCTTTTTTTGCTGGATTCATTACTTCAACGAAGAACAGTCATTGTTAATTTGAAAGGAAAAAAACACTTTCACTTGCCTCTTTCCTTCTTTAATTCCTAGTATATAGGATTTTATTAAAAAAAATGTAGGTTGTGCTCTAACTAGGGCTGTGCAAACACAAAAATTCCAATTACAGTTAGGATTATTGCTCTAATCGAGTGCTCTAACAGTAGAGTTCAATGCACTTTGAGTGGTAAAGTTGCTTACAGATTGCACCTTTCTTGTAAAATTTTCAGTTGTCACCTTTCTTTTCATCTGTTCGTTCCAGGCACCGATGCAACACCTTCTCTCTCTGCAAATCATAGCGATTATATTTTTTTAATAATTGACCAACCCTGTAGATGCAAGGATTGTTGTTTTTTTTCAAATTATACCTGTACAAAGTTTCAATTGCCTAATAACCAGTCAGTCAAATGCTACTTATATTACTAAGGGCCTCTTTTCGAAGTTTGAATGCAATTTGTTAGTTTTTCATTTGATACGATACATGTGGACATATGAGGTTGTAGTTGCTGTTGTGGAATAAATGGAAGTTGTAGGCTAGAGTTCTAACGCAGGAGGAGTTTGTTTCCATCAGTGCACGGCCTGGAACTCGAGAGAACTTGTGGTCCGATTGTGATGAATCTTGCAAATCTATCAGTAACTCAAGTGACCCCCAAGATGGTTTGAATCTTTTCACAAACTATGCCAAATATTTAGGATGTAAACAGAGTAAAACATTTGCAGGGGAAAATTTGACAGCAGAGATTAAAATGGCAAAGATTGACTCACTTAGCTCAATCGCTAATGCCAAATTTCACACTCTGAAGTTGAGGGCTTGAAAATCTATGCATTTTTCATTTTGAATTTTTAAACAGAAAAATACAGCTAAACTCAGCAACCAATGCGTTTTCAATGTTTAAAAAATCATAGTAAGAATTTGGGCTGGGCGATATGGCGATAAAAATGGCAAAAACACGACTAAAAACGACAAAGGTGTGACTAAAATGACGATGATGATAAGTGACAAAGACACGTTTAAATATGACAGGCACAACTTAACGTGACTAAAAATGAAGTGAATTTGAACAAAATCCTTTTTTAAAAACATAAATCACAAATCTAATCACAATCGCACAGGTCAGAAAAATTATATATTTTTCCTAAATCAAGCAGCTCTATTAAAATCAATAGAAAAATACAAAGTGAACACAAGTCGTGATGGCCCCAAGAAAATCGTGATAATCATTTTTTGCCATTTCGCCCAGCCCTAGTAAGAAATTCGCCAGCATTTCAAATTCAAAATGTAAAACAAATTATCTTCCATGTTCAACTTCCCTCTACCTGGCACTTTACTCTTTTACCAGCAGTTTGCAAATTCTCCCACTTCTTCTCGTGCATTGGCAAAATCGCAGCCGAGGAATTTCACTCAAAGGTCAAGCGTTCTCGGCGGACTGTCATCGTACACTGCAGCCATATCAGCGGGATCCATTCGTCATTAAGCTCCAAAGTCCCCCACTTCATCAGCCCGTGTCTGGTGTCGCCCGTCCCGCCCCTGATTGATGGCTCCGTCCTCATTGCGCGGGACGGGGGTCGATGGTAAAAAATTTGCTGCCGGGTGCATTAACGCGGCGTTCAGTGGCACAGACCTTTGAGCGCGCCTCATCAGTCTTGAAATATTTGACGGCCGCGCTGAGATGTGTGCGAGGCAGGCATGATGCAAGCACGACGACGCAGGCAGAGGGGGAAGTTTTATCAGCCTATTATTCATTCGCACTGTATCTGATAATGGGCAGATTTATGCAAAATAATATCGAAGGGGAAGCGGGGCATCGTCAAGGTTTAGGGTTGATGGATTGTGGCTGGAGCAGTGGTTTCTAGAAGAAGTGGTAAGTGTTGTTTGTATTGTAAATAGTAGAAGTAGCTGTAGTAACTTGGGGTGGCAGATCATGACATCGACTAAAGATCTGCCCTATCAACCGATTAGTCGACTAAAAGGGGGTGTGGCAAAGAAATATCAAAATATCTCTCTGTATCTGATCCAAACTGCACTCAAAAGACCACAACTGTCGACTAATAAAAATGATAAATAAAACACCATCGACCGATTAATCGACTAAAGAATTATAACCCTGGACAGAAATGAATATCTCAACATTTTTGGGGAGTTTTTTGTTAAAGATATTCAGACAATTTTACTGTCAATTGAACAAAAAAGTGTTGAAACATGTCTTTAAACGTATTTGTTGAGGTTTAATTATCAGACAAATTGGAAATGTCTGTAAAACGAATCACAAAAGTTCAAAAATATCCCCTCTTCCCTTGTTTATCACATAACTTTTTCAATTTTTAAGTTTAACCCCCTCTTTTTGTTGCATTTTTCCTATAAACGACTCTTCGAGACCCTTCCAAGAATGACACAAGCTGCCTTGTTCTTGCCATTCATTTGATTGCAGCCACCAATTAAAAACCTTGTAGTTTGTAGACAGCAAAGACACATGGTGGACACATTCTTGTTTCTATGTTCATTACATTTACCAATGAGTAATAACTGTTAATATCTAACTTCAACATCCAGTTTAAAGTTAACTTATTACTGTTGGATTTGTGACACTTGGTGAAAGAAAACAAAAAATCCTGTTAATCTGTTATGGTCCGCCATGTTTATGATGCATTATTGTCCAAAAGAACATTCTATTTAAGAAATGTTTTTTATCTGGTTTCTGCGCTAATCACTAACTGCCACAATCTACATAAAACATTTATACACCTAGAAATATTTTCTGCTGACGCACTGGTGTTGTCAGTAATCAAAACAGCCCTGGCCATAGCTTTATTCTCCAAACATTCCAAACTAACTCCCCCATTGAAAACGCATTAGTGCTAACATGTGGATTGGTACCGACTAATGGAATGCAGTGCTTTGTTTACAAACACTGGAAGGGTCTATTCTCTATATTTAAAACAACATTCCCGATATTATCTAAAAGTAGCAGTTGAAGACGCTTTAGAAGTTGACAGAGTTGTACATTGACATTGTGAATCAAAGACTGCAGATGGAAACTATTTAACAATAATCTGAGTTTAATGTCTCTGTACAGTGTCCCTTCAAATAAAGACTAAACTGTCAGCAGAATCAGAATCATAGTCACTTTTATTCATCCCCAATGTGGAATTCTTTTTGTTATAGACGAGCAGCCGACCAACAGAAGAAATAGAGTAATCAAAAATAAGAATAGACTTCTCAATATAAGAAACTAAATTAAACATGAAAATGGTAGCAGCAGAAGTAGCCGCGGTGGTAGAAGTTATAATCACTTTAAAGAAGACTTTAGAAGACACTCAATCCAGAGCATTTTACAGGATCAATGCTCAATGTTTTTTTAATACAACATGTCTATTTCTCAACTGCAGATGTTTTAATGATTGATGTGAGTGTGTTTGAGTGTTGTTGTTTTTTTTCTTGAGACTGACCTGCCTTTCTCAGGTATTTAGTATTAAACTATAACATAACACCTACGCAGATCATCTTTTGACATTTTCTTCATTGTAAACCGTAATATTAATTTTTAATTTCTTTGTTGCCTTTTTATTGTGGCATTTCACCATACCAAGCAGTGGATTTTCCATTACATGTTTTTCATTTATTCATTTTCTACCGCTTGTTCCCGCTGGGGTCGCGGGTGACTGGAGCCTATCCCAGTGACTTTGGGCCTTAGGCGGGGTACACCCTGGACAGTGGCCAACTCGTCACAGACAACCATTCACTCCCACATTCATTCACTACGGGCAATTTAGAGTTACCAATTAATTGGAAGGCAGGTTCTCTAACAGATATGCCACCGTGCACCCCCTTCTTTACATGTTTTATTATAGAAAAATGGCTACGTACCATTTTTGAAACATGTGTATGTATATATTTTCTTTTTAATAATAAAATAATGAGCTAGTGATGTCGTATCGCCAAAAGTCTCACAATAAATGTATACTGTCACAATATATATATCGAATAATACACTTCTTTGCTTAAATGCATTTTTTTGTTGCAGCAACTGCTAAAAAAACAGGGAACTACATACACTAGACCATGATCCTTTGCTCCATTTCAGTGCAGACAACATGAAGAAATAACTGTTATTAAGCATTATGTAATGTATTTCTTTGGAAAAAGACAGAAATGATTCACACCAAAGGCTTGTTAAGGCATGTCAAAAGAGAAAAATGAGCATGTTTACAATTCTGTTGGACTGTCCACACAGTATCGCAATAAATATTTCACCGTGAGATTCACTTATCGTTACATCACTATAATGTGCTGCCCGGTGGTTGAGTGTTTAAAGCAGCTGAACATATGCAAGCTCTGTGCGCCCGGCCTTGTTGGTTTGAATCCCTGCTTCATCGATGTGCTGAATGTCCGCTCTTCTCTCAACCCAGTGCCAGAAAACCTCAAGAAAGATGCATTCATCTATTGAAATATGAGTTTGAGTAGGTCAATGGTTATAACATGGTTTAAAGCTCATAAAAGTCAATTTGACATAATATGTCCCCTTTTAAACCACTTTTACTTCTTCCATTACTTATTGTTGTCTGCAGGTAAAAGATTATATAAAGCAGGACAAATTATTTTTATTATGTATCCCAGTCACCACCTTCTGTAGAAGCAATATTTACCCATTGTGGTAGGAGCTTTAAGTACAGGGACTTGGAAATGTTCATAATTATGGGTTAGAGGGTTAGCCATTGCTCCCAATAATAATCTGGTAGAAAAGTAAAAAGACTTGAATCAATATATTAGCATTAGTAGAAGGGCACTTGGACAGCGCTGACATTCACAGGCCTATAGTCTCCTCTTCTCATTCTTTCACTGAACAAAAAGTAGAAATGATGACCTAATTTCCCCCTCTTTGTCATTTTGTGCCGCTGGTTCATTAAACTGATTGTTACCATGGCAGCAAAGGTCTTAGCTTTGGGCTCTTTGATTTGAGGAGGAGGTGCTGCGTTTGTGCACAGTCGGGAACATTAGAACTTTCTTATTTGTCGAAAGAACTAAAGAGAATTATTTTGCCGCTGGATATTATACATTCTCTGAGAAACAGATTTTTAATGTAACTCTGCTGTCTAGAGGTGAACGATTTGGGGGAAAAATATCTAATTATGTTTTTTTATAAGAATTGATTGCAATTAATTTGTGTTTTAATGATAGGACTCTGCTCAGATTTCAGCAAAATTGACAAAAAGGCAAGCTATGTATTCCAGAAGATGTTTGCACAGATCTTAACTGGGTTGGCAGTTTTCATGCAGAATAAGACAGGATAGTTTGTTGTTTGTGCAGGAAATGATGGTAGTCCAATAACTGTAGTCTTGGCAATTTACTAATTGCATGAATTCAAATTTAGATTTCCATTCAGTTGTGATTAATCTTGCAGCCGTCTGTTCTAATATAGTTTTGAATGTAATACCATGACGTTTTTGTTTGCGGCGGTGGGTTTTATTTGGATGCAAATCACATTCCTTGCCTGGAATAAAGTAAAGAGTATTGTTGTTCGCTGTCCTGACCTCTCTGGACAGACGACCACCACAGGGTGAGAGACCACTGGAGTCATAGCAGCGCCCTTTGTGCTCTGGAAACCCATTGATTGAAGTGACTCTAGACAGTGACGGCATGACTGTGTCTGTGTCAGAGGCTGTGCCAGTGTTTCAGAGCTGCATGTTTCCAGCAGCAGACACACAGGTGAGATGTTTGCTTGTCCTCTCTGTGCTGACCACCTGGCTGCCCCTGTGCCCTGGCCGGAGCACACGATGCCTTCTGGGAAAAGAGCTGGAGGTGGAGGAGATGAAGGCAGACCACAAAATGTCGCCGCGGGGCAAAGGGAGCACAGCTCAACACAGACCTGGGCCGAGAGAAAGGGGCCTCTGTTATTTCTGTGGAGGCGACGGGACTGGTCCGACTGAATGTCAGAGCTGCCATGGAGCCAGGTGACCTTAGCAACCCGCCATAGAAACCGGACGTGGGTGGATCAACTTTAATCAAACAGGGTTTGGCTTTTCAATACATCGCTGTACTCTCCACAATTTGTGCTTTTGTGAAAGTCAGAAAGAATCAATAGAGGAGCGAGATTAAAGCAGAAGTACGTGGCTGTGTGCAGGAGAATAGTCGGATATGTTATCGGTCACAGTTTTTGTGGATCAGGTTGTGAGGTCAAGGCAAAAGAAAAGCATCATACTGTATCCACAGAGTTGCTATGTTGCAGCTAATGGTAGTAAAATTAATATGTTATATTTATGTGTAGTATGTGTACTCTGAATTATGAACAAACTCCAAATATATATGTTAACTTCACTGCTAATCTGCTTTCTAAAGGGAAAGATTGACATTGCTGTTTTTTTTCTTTGGAAGCAGATAGTCTTGGTCATGTGGATTACGCCTAAACAAGTTATAACACAAATATGGGTTTTAAATGGAAATTTCTCTCACTGATATACTTCCCTTTAGTCTTTAAAAACAAGTCCATCTGACATTGAGTAATACATTACTGTAATGTATAGAGGCAGATTTTTGTTCCTTTTTGATTGATTTTCTGACATGTACCATTGTTATTCCACTGCATGTAGAACGAGCTCACTCCTGCACAGTTTGAGCTATGCATGGCATTTAAACTGGCACAAAACCTCTCCCGATTACCTTTTTTTTTTTGGTGCAAAATTGGACAAAAGCATGATTTGTTTGAGCTGCAGCGGGCCTACAGTAAGTCTAATTAGGCGTTTCTTTTTTCTGGGAAGTGCGATAAATATACAGCCCCAGTTAGTATAATGGCACAGTGGATAAATCTCTCAGTAACTCTCGGAGCAGTTTTTTGTGTGTGTTAAGCCCTTTTAGGATGATTTGTGAGAGTCAGCACTTGCACTGTGTTCGGCTGCTGCACTCCCCCGCCCCACACCCGCGCTCTCTGCCCAGTCGTTTACACTCAGGCCAGGGCTGGTTAATGCCGGGTCAATACAGCTAGTCTTGCTCGGACCAAAATGCAACTTCGTCCCGCCTTTAGGTCTTTTGTTCTAGTGGGTGGAATTAAGTAGGGCTGCAACAAGTCAATCGATTAATCGCAACTAATCAACTATGGAAGTAATCTGCAACTAATTTAGTGATCAAATTTCCAAAACATGCCTTGAGCTGAGAACAGGACTCAAAATTGTGCCGTGTTTGCATGAAAATTAGGCGGAAATGTGTAAATTTTGTATAAACGCTTTTTTTCCATAAATGTACTCCACCAGGATCTTGCTCGGCTTCATGTCAACTTCACCTGGGTCAAATTTCATAAAAATCTCTTTTGCATTCTAATTAACTAATCGAAATAATTGAAATAATAATCGCCAGACTAATTGCTAGCAAAATGATCGTTAGTTGCAGCCCTAGAATTAATCAAATCAAATCAAATCAATTTATTTTTATAATGCCCAAAATCACAACAACAGTTGCCTCGATGGGCCACAGGTAAAAGCAGTTCAGATAACTGTCCCAGAATGCCCCTGTCCTTTGACCCTCCTTCGCGGCGAGGAAAAACTACAAAAAACCCCATGGGAAAAAGTAGAAACCTCGGGGAGAACCACAGTGAAGGAGAGATCCTACTCCCACGGACGGACAGGCTGCAGATTAACTAGGACTGACGCATCCACTTGGACTGTGGAGCCAGAACCACTCAATTCAATTAAGGCTCATTCATGCTCTACATACATACTCTGCGTTGTTTTGTGTGTAATTTGTCAGAAATATGGTTTGTCAGGCATCAGTTTATAGATTCATAGCAATGGAGCTGTACATGTGCTGACACCGGGGGGCAGTAGTGAACAGAACACAACAGTGGACGCTCAATTAAACGTTACTAGAACAAGCTGTAAAACAAATAAACTCTTCTCTCGCCGTGTTTTTTTTTTTCTAACAAATGTGATCTAAAAACCATCGTGTGCGCCGCCATGTTTGTTTTTCTTGTTGATCTTCGGTTTTGGTCAATTCTCTAACAGACTTTTAGCGTCTTCTGGTGGTTGTTTACAGAACACGGCTTTGACATTAAAAACGAATGGACGTATAAATGAAGCTACAATAACCATGCTTCGAATGCACAGAGCTGTTATGTTTGAAAATCGAGCATAAATGATCAATCCAAACCCATCAACTGCACAAAGCTTGCTCAGTGTTAGCGTCACTACTTCCTGTCAATTTCTATCTCTATGGGGCTTTTGCAGTCACACTTAAAATGTATAAATACTACAGATGCTGATGCTAATGCTAATTTTAATAAGCATAGCAAAACACAAAAATTAAATAAATAAAATATTTGCTATTTTTTTCTGGTAGACAGATCGAATAAGTAATATGTACGACTTATTATTGCCAATAAAGACATTTGGCAATAACAAACAACTGACTTGTTTTGTTTGCATTGTTTTTTCTTGTGCCATACAAAAATCATTATTGTAGCAGTAGCTTGTAAGGATGGGTGATATATAGGTTCAAGTCAGTATCAGCCAATATTTTCAGATTTTTGCCACCTTTGCCGGCATTATTATTTTTGGCTGTGCCCCAGTCTGTGTGTGTCATGTGTCATTTCCAGTTTCTTCTCAGTGCAGCAGATTTGACTTTTTGAACAGACTCATGAGTCAAACTGGAACAGAAGAACAATTAGGCTAAAAATATGTCATGCACAGTCATGCAACAAATTATTTTATATCCCAGATAAATACATTCTGTCATTATATTTTACTGAAGTTGTGATCGTTACATCAACTTTAGATTTGTGGGCCTTGTTAACGATTTAAAATGTAAATATCAGTATCAGCAAATATCGGTTATTGGCCATGGAAGGAAGCCAAAGATCGGAAAGAAAAAAAATCCATCTAGAACCATTGCTACTGGCTTATTGAGCTTTTTGTCTTGTTTGTTTGTCTTGATTGGGCAGGATTTACTGTGTAGGTTAGCTGTGATTAGCATTAGCCAGGATTAGCATTAGGAAATGGCGATATCTACCAGAAAACACCCCACACACTGTATACAATATCTGTTCAGCATTCTCTGTGAGCAAAGTGAGCGTGTTGAGTCGACTTGTACGGCATCTTCAGCTCGTCAACGTGAAGGTGGTCATTAGTCCTTGGGGGGTCGAGCTAGCAAGTCGCTGTTTGCATGCCTATATGAAGTCGTGATGGTAAAACAGCTGCATTGATTGTGGCTTGTTTACCGAGCACTTGAAACAGAAATGTAAGCCGTGGGAACACCTGGACAGAGTGGGCTAAATGGGCGAGGTGGCCACGGTGTCAGCTCTGCTCCTGGCACCAGACCAAATGCGCGCACATCCTCCTCGCACAGACACGCACTTTCTCTTTCTACACACACGAGCCTCCAGTTCCTGTGCGAGGGCAGCCTGGGATCCCAATCAGCAGCACTTAACAAAGCTCCCCTCTTTCTCCCTTTAATCGCCGGCTCAATTTGTCACTGGGGTGTCCAATTTCTGATAAGCGCTTTGACTGAGAGAGGCGAGGAGGCTGTGGGCGCAGAGTGTGGGGGGGAGAACCAACACAAAATGGATGCACCTGCTAACAAATGAAATCAAACCACTCCATCTTCATTTCCCTTTTTCCGCCAGCTGGAACAATGCGGCCCGGCGCTTTAAAGCTCGCCGAACATTGAGTTATTTCCCGCTAAGCAGAGGAGAGGTCTGGTCGGGATGTGTGGTCAAACGCTCCGAGTGGGCTCATAAGACTGCTTTTAAACCTCTTAAGAGACCACAGGCCAAATCTGCACCAGACCCTGAAGGTATTTAATGGAGTTTTGCAAATGTGTTCTTTCAGCTTTCGGAGTAATCTTCAAGGATCTTTCTTTTTCATGTTTTCTGAGTGCAATTTTTTTAACCTCCACCTGCAGCCAAGGGATTTCAAAACACATGCCATTAACACATGCTGATAGAAAATAAAGGGATGTTTGAGCGGAACAATTTGAGAGAAAAATATCTGCGATTTTACTTACACTTACTACAATGGCGAGTTCAAAGTGCACAACGGCTCAGGAGCATTAACATTTTATACAGGTCCAAACTACACGGTCAGCAGTTATTGAACATATAAAGAGTCCAGTAATGAGAGATTTTGTTGTTGTAAGCTTTGCGATTTGATTCAGTCGTTTGATTGTTGGAATGTGAAGATTATTCCGTTACTAGATAATTCTGATTATTCAGGTCACAACAGAAAGAACGTAAGAACCAAAACAAATAATTGTGACAGTTTAGAAGTAAAATGAAGTCTTTCAATCATCTCTACTCTCTCGGTCGACTTTGGATCACTTAAAGCTGGGGCACCTCATTTTCACATAGCAAAACCAAAAGTAGGTATTTAAATGTTTCTAACTCGTCCCTAGCTCTCACAAACCCTTCGGCGCCTTGTTAATATCCACAAGTATTTAATTTTCTGGTACGGGCTCAGCTTTAGAACAGCTTTTCTCAGACTGCAAAGTGAAACTCCTGCAACCGCCTCAAGCACAGCCAATCAGAGAACAGCTTTCAGCTCTTATTTCTGGTTTGACAAGACATAAAATACTTAATTATTAGACCCAGACAGTGCGCAGTGGTCTAATTTTTGTCACAAATGTTGCTGTCACAATACACTCTTTGATGAAAAAAAAAAAAAAGAGAGACTACTAAGACAAATGCTGGTATCGATAAAACTATAGACTGTTGAGGAGTGACACAAGAACCAGGATTCACACACAATCTGGTTCTTGTTTTTGCATTCTCTCTGTTCTTTTTAATACAAAACTGTAATTTTGTTGACAGTGCAGACACATTGTTATATATATATTCATCACATTTGCCAGCGAGTAATAACTATCAATATGTAACTTCAGCCTCAAGTTCAAAGTTTTGTTACTGTAGGATTTGTGGCACTTGGTGAAACAAAAAAAACTTTAATTGTCAAACTGTTGTCACCCTCTGTGTTGGTGCATTATTTTCCAGGATAATGTTTTATTTAAGAAATGTTTGTCGCGAGTTTGTTAGCATGTATGCTGATTTTTGTTGTTAAATCGCTAACAGGAACAATCGACACAAATCACTTCTACACGTGGTAATGTTTTCTACCAAGGCTCTACTGTTACTCTTTCGTGGTCGTCCCCAAAACAGCCCTGGATTTTCATAGTTTGCGATGTTTGGAGGCTAATGCTAACTCTCCCATTGAAAATGCATTGGTGATATCTCTTGGAATGGTACCGAGCTAATGGAATGCAGGGTTTTGTTTGGAAACACTGGAAAGGGTCTATAGCTCCAAAAAATAGCCCTAAATGTAAAGTGCTTTTTTATCTCTTTTATATTAACTTTATTTTATCATTCAGAAAGTTCTGTTTTGATAAAGCTTTTACACATTTGAGGTATAGTAAGTAATGGTTTGACAATGAAAAGGAAAGAAAATTCATATTTCACTGAATAATCATTAAATTTGTAATGTTTTTTTTTCTCACAATGAACACTAAACTTTGAGATTGTGACATCCCTCTTCGATTGCGATGAATCTTGCGGCCTAAACGCACTAACGCACACAGATTGAAGATATAACGGCTTGTCTAATCATCCAGCCGTGCAGGATGTGCCACTGCCTGCCATCTGACACAGCGGCACATTGTTGTCTGCTTCGATACACAGGTTTACACGGAGATAAGCTGATGTGCTGGCACCGCTGCCGAGATGAAAGGGCCTGTGGGGCTCTCATATGTATGAGTTGTGTGATCTGACGATTAACAGACGGCGTCCTTTCCATACAGTCTGCCCCCGCCGCCGCCACCGCACAAAGTTAAACTCCTACTTACTCCTGCTGGTTTAAACTGGCTCACCCTCTGACCTTGTGAGTCTTTTGCAAAAACACCCTCTGGTTAATTTGTACAACTTTAATCCAACGGGAGCGTGAGAAAACCCGGTCCAACTTTTCGAGCTGGTTTTATAAGATCTTGGCCTTCGCGACACGTCTGATTTGTTTCTTCTCTTTCTCCCGCAGTGGTTTAGTTTCCGTCGCGTCTGGGAGAGTACGCTGGCTCTCCTCACTCAGCCGTGCACTGCTTCTGGGTGCACTCTGGATGGATTTGCCGCAGATAAATAAATAACTAGGCTGGCACCCCTTCACTTTGGATCCCCTTCTGTTTTGGCAGGCCGTCCGCACCGCATTCTCTATCAGGTGTAAACATGTCTGTCAAGCGGCGCAGCTAGTGGGCCCAGTCGTTTTTACTTTTCTTTGGCATCCGTGACGCCATGCATGCATTTCTGCCAGCTCTCCCCCGCGTCTGCCAGCTCCGTCTGACCTTGGCCCGGCCCGACACCTCTTTTGAGTTCCCCTCCACCTCTCCGCTTTGGCAGGACGCACCCGGGAGCCAAGTGGGGCTTAAGTGGCTGTTAGCGAAACTGACCCTAAGCTTGAAGTATAGACCTCGGCTGGCTGGCTGTCTGTCCGTCCTGGGGCAGTGCTGACGCGGCCGGCGGGTAATGACTGTGACATCGCTCGCGGAAGAGATAGTCAGAAGAGTCGAGGCCAGGCCGGGACACTGCGCCGGTGCCGATATCTTCACATCCCATCATCCCCCGCTGCCATTACTGTCGTCTTTTGAGAGCGAGGAGCAGGGCCGATCATCCGAGAGGCCTGATGTAGAGACAAGAGAGCGGCGTTCAGGTCACACAGATAAGAGCAGGCTCGTACTTTTCAACCGCGTCCCCTCCTCTCTCGTTCTGCAGTTTCACAGCTCTCGACTTGTCCCAAATCTGCTTAACGCCCGGCTCTCGGAAAGGGCTCAGTGCAATTTGGTGCGGTTTGAGACGCCAGCTCGGTCTCTGTGATGTATAAAGCAATTACACAAGTCTGCGCCACTGTATTAGAGTTTGAAGATAACAATTTGACATTTTCTGCCGTTTGTAATCACTGCAATATGGCGTATTTTCAGTACATTTTCAATACAAGTCTGTTTAGTCTGTTTACACCGCAGATCTTGACTATTATTTGTTTACTTAATCATATTTCTCTTTCTATTTGCATTATACTGTATTGTGCAGATAACAAGGACCGGATGATATTGACAAAAGGAAAATGTGTTAAAACATGTCTTTAAACATATTAGTTGATGTTTAAATATCAGACAAATGTGAAATGTCTGTGAAATGAACCATAAAAGTGCAGATTTATCACATTATACCTTTATTTTAAAGTTTACAACATAGCTTTTTTTCATTTTTACTTTTAATCATCTCTTTTCATAACATTTTTACTAAACAGTATACTCATTATTCAGATTTTGCATATCTTAATCGTTAATCCTGATTATTCAAGTCAGAATACAATCGTACAATAATCACAACCATTTTAGAAGCAAAATTAAGTTATTTCAGTTGCTCTAAAAGTGAATCTGAATGTAAAAAGCATTTGTCTGGCTGTTTTTCTTACACTTACAGAATCAAATTTAAGTTATTATTAAGTTATTTGATTTCATAAAGCTGTTTCCTTTCTCAATTATCGAAAAAATTTGACATTGTGACATCCGTACGTTGTTCAGATATGATCAGTAATGGACAAAACAGCTACGTATTTCTGTAGTAGAGCGGGAATATTTTCTCTAATGTCTAACCTCGTTTTGTAAGACTGCACTGCACAAATGGCAAAACAAACAGGTTATTTCCTCTAGTTGTGTCATTATCTGAGTCATTGTCTGGACTCTTGATAGAATCTTTGACACAGTCTGTATCAGAGATGTCACAATATCGATTTTAGTGTTACAAATTGGAGAAAAAACATCACAAATTAACGATTATTCAGGATTACAGCAGAACATAATCAAACAACTGTGAAATCTTGTCTAAAACATTTCTATTACTGAAGTTTGTGACCAGCTTTATTAGACTGAACTTTCTGAAAGACAAAATAAATGAGAAGAATCGAAGAAACGACAGAAACTACCAGATAAAACAAGTACTTCATGTATAGATTGAATTAAAAACACTTGATTTTGCTTCTGAATAAGTCACGATTAGTTGTGATTATTGTGAGAAAAAAAACATCACGATTATATGATTATTCACAATTTCATGCCTCTTTGAAAAAAACTTCTTACATTTTCTTTGACATGGTCACAACTTTATAAAATCAAACTTTCTGAATGAAAAATGCAATGCTTATTAAACAATGAGCCAAATAAAAGAGTGCTTTACAATTGTGTTTACTTTTTTGGAATGTAGCTTGGATATAAACTACTTAGTTTTGCTTCTAAAATGGTCACAATTCTAAGTTTTTTATTTCTTACGATTATATTGTGACCTGAATAATCACAAGAAATGATCAATTAACCAAATCTTGACATCCCTAGTCTGTATTTCACAATTTTAACAACAAAAATATACTTTCGTGCCAATTTGACTGTATTCCAATAAATTATCTCAATTCAACAGAAATGCATTAAAACATGTCTTTAAACATATTAGTTGAGGTTGAATTATCAGAAAAATATGAACTATCTGTGAAATTAATCACAAAAAAGTGCAAAAATATAACCTTTTACACTTTAGTTTACAGTTTACAACATCAGTTTTTGTTATTTTCATGTGTAATCATCTGCTTTTTTCCTATAAACGATAAAGTCGATATTCAAATTTTGCACAGTATTATCCAGACTGCACTAGCCTTTATATTCAACCAAACTCCAAATATAGCCACAGTGCATTGAAATGAATTGCGGAATACTGCCGGATAGAAAGAGGAGCTTAAGAGCGTCTTCTCTTCTCTTCTCTCATTGTAAAACCAACCCTGCGAATCTGAAACGTATGCAAAGATTTAGCCCATCCAGCTGTGGCCTATGTATTATTCTGGGGGCACGCCGCCTCCCCTCGCCTCGCTCCATCTCCACCATCTCACCTCGGGGGAACTGTCACTTTCTCGTCAGTTAGTTACCGAGCGCTCATACGGTGGCTCCTCCCTCCCCTCGGCGTCTGAAGAGGAGCGGTTTGAAGGAGCTGTCGTCGCCGTCTCCGCTCCCACACTTCGCCGCAGCGGTTTCCTCTCTTGACAGTTTCGTCCCTGACACCCTCCATCTTGCAACTTTTCCCAACCTTCGCATTTTACACACATGCGATTTGTGCACAAGTGGAGTTTGTCTTCTCGCTCCTCTCGCCGTCACTTTATCGTCTTTTTTTTTTTTCCTTCTTTCTCAGCGATGCGAGATGTCCAACTCAAGCACACGTAGTTTCAATTAGTTTTGTTTTTCTTTCCCGATCTGATACTGATCTTTTAATGTTTGCAATTTACGATCTTAGCTCCCTGGTCACTGCTGAGTCCCTGATTAAGAGACGGCTGGTCAGTTGTTTTATAACGCTGTCATAAACCTTTGCTAAAGTGAATCTTAAACCACCATTTCTGTTTAAAGAAGGATTCTATCTTTTCAGCTGGAATGAAGGAAGCCATTTTTGACATTTCAGTTGTCTTTATGTTGTTCTAGCACATGTTTGTATGAGTGAGTCTGTAAGTGTTTTTTTATTTGATACTAAGAAATGTACTCTATTCTCTGTAACGATTTCGATACCACGCATATTATTATAAATGCTCTTTTTGTGGTTAAGGCTTTAAACAATGGACTGATATTTTCAACACTAAACATTGCTTTCTTTTTTAAACATTGTGGTCTAGTATCGATACTTGCTCAAATGAGTATCTAGTTTCGATACTAGTTTTAGTATCGATTAGTATCTGATTTTCTATACTTTTGACAACCTTACTCTATACTCTTTTGATAATTGTGATGATCAAAATACAGCTATGATTATTTTAAAGCTGGGCTACGAAATAGTTTTCTACCATAGATTATCTTTAGACCACTGCGCCTTGTCCGTGAAGTTCTGCATGTTATATTTTAAAAAGCAGCACTCTGATTGGCTGTGCTTTGGTGGTCCACCCCAGTTTCACTTTTCCATCTGAAAAAGCTCTTCTAAAGCAAAGCTTGTGTCTTAAAATAAACGCATGTGAATATTAACAATGTCCTAAAGGGTTTGTGAGCGTGAGGAACGAGCTACACAGATTTAAATACCACTTCCACTTTCGCTGTGAAAAGCTTTAATTGTCGACTTCGGGGTTTTTGGTTATTTCAGTTAATCGTTGCAGGCCTATTAGGTTATGATTAAAAATAGAAATGTCAAAGCGTTTGTCCACACACAGCACCTCAGGACACGCCGTCGTCAGGTTCACATTGTGCACCAGCCTCGTCCCCGTCACCCAAGAGCCCCCAGCATGCACTTCACCAAACCTCTCCCTCTCTCTGCGTGTGTGTTTGTAAAGCCTTGTGCTGGGATAAAGGCCGCGGCGGTGATGTGTCACTCCTCGCTAACATGCACAAGAGCCAAGGCCCTTTTCACCTTTTCTTTTGACATAACACTCGGCTTGGTATTCAAGGGTAAAAAGGCGCTCTCTGTTCCGCTCCTTTTCTTTTCTCTCTCTTCCATTCAAGCCGCTCGCAAAGAAAAGTAATTCCGCCGCGTTGTGTGCGTGTGTCCCTGAGAGAATCAACACGCACAAGTTGCATTGAATTTCTACCGCAACATTTTTTTTTTTTCTTCATCCTTGGCTCTATTTCAGACCCATAACCTGGGGGTAAACATGCAATTAAAATAACAGCAGAGAGCTCTCCTCCGCTCGCTCTCCTTCAGCTGTTAGCATTGTACAACACCATGATTCACAACCACCCTAATTACTTTAGCTTTTAATTGCTATACAGAAAAAATTCTGCAGAAAAAAACTGCGTTCTCTCACCTTGGATATATTTTCCCCTCTCCATTGTTGTTGCTCTGCCGCTAATACTTCCATACATTCTCTAATAAGCTTATTTTTGATGCGAAATCCTCCCTGTTTATTTGCACGTTATTGACACAGATAATTTCCTGTGATGTTGGACTAAATTAGGTATGAATAAATCAAACCCTTAACTCCGCACATGCTTTCCTGCACATAATGAGTGTTTTGTAAGAGTCCAAACACCACGGAGTAAGATTTTTCACGCAGATTAGACGTAACGTTCAAGGTCCGTGCGGGTGCTTGAAAACACTTCGGGAAAGCGCTTTAATTTCAGAAAAAAGGGCTTGAAAATGCTTTGATGCTTTTTACCGGAAAGGGCGCTAATAGTAACAATAGTCTTCAGTTTGTTGTTTTTTATGTATTCTAAAATTGCATATGATAATTATCCATATTACTGAGTTGCGTCAAGTTTGTGCCTCTTTCTAAAATGCCCTAAAATACAGGAAATTACTTCTGATTTGCCCAAAATTTTCAACAAAGCACACTTCACCAAGCCTTGTGATACTTTTGATCACATTCTCTTGGTTCAGATTGGGAGAGAAACATATTACTTATTGATTTGTTGATTTGAAAAACTATAGGTGAAAGACATTTTTGTAAGTTTGTCCTGAATGCAGAAAATACAGCTGTGGGTTGGGGCCGAATATAAGTGTAAAAGAACTGAAAAACCTGGCAGCCTACCTTGAAAGTGCTTGAAAAGTGCTTGAATTTTATCTCGGAAAAGGTGCACGAACCCTGAACGTTGACGAGGAGTAGACAATATATCACATTCACAGTTTACTGTAAAAATCATAATTCATGTCATCCCTTGCAGTTGCGTTGCTTCTTTATACTTTCACACAGAAACATGATGAAAAAACATGAAGCGAAGTCAAAATTCAACCATTATACTGGATCTGTGTTTCGATCACAGAAGATTGAAGTAATCTGAAACAACTTGTCCAGACAAATTGAAGATATAATGCTGATGTTTTACTTTGAGAGCGCAGAGACAGAGTTTTGCAGGGATTACATGTGTTTCTGTGGCGCACAAATGGCCTGTAAGTCAAGAAGAAAGTGTTTTTTGGCTGTAAAAATCCTTCTAATTTACCGAGGACTGAACCAAAGACACCGACAAATGCGGCCGGCCCTGGAGAGTGGAATTGGGCAGTTTTGGTATGAGGCCGTCGTTATATAACATTACACACTTTGCCTACGTTCAATCAGAAAAGCCACATGTAGCTGTTAGGATTACACAGTTCTGTTGCTCGGCTGCTGTCGTTCCATCGCCAGTCTGAAGTAATCATGTTAAATTGTCGTGATTATCATTTTGTTTGTTCAAGGTCTTTGCAAACGAACACAATATTCAATAACAAAACTTCTAACCTTGCAGTTTAAACATCTACAAACATGTTCTGAAAGGCATGAAGTACTTTTACTCGTCTTTCATGTTTAATTATCCTCGGCCAAACAATATATTTGTCGTCACGCAAATATTATATAAACTCTGCCTTTTAACCGTTTTACTGCAACATAATCTGACTATTTCAAAATGTTTTTACAACCAGGCCTGTCATTAGAGCTGGACAGTATTGACAAAAAATAATATCTCAATGTTTTTTGGAGTATCCCGATAACAATAGTCATACGATATTATGTCAATCCAACAGAATGTGTCTTTTAAACATATTATTTGAGGTTTGATCTTCAGACTATTGTGAAATGTCTGCAAAATTAACCACAAAAGTGCAGAAATATCACCTTTTCAACTTATTTAAAAGCATAACACAAGTTTTTTCTTTACCAGTTTTAATCTGCTCCTTTTGGTTGCATGTTTTCCACTTGATATTCAAATTTGGCTCCAAAACAAAACAACATTCACCATATTAAGTACAATATTATACCATTAAGTACAATAAAGACTTATAGTTTAATAAATAATATCTGGAACAATATTTTCAGGGACAAAGTGCCCTGTTTTTGTACAAATGAGGAATCTTTTGTAATTATTTGGACATCATACACGTTTAAGCCGTAGAGGGTTGAATAATTAACGTCTTCAACTCATTAATGTTTCTAACCAACAACTTTAATGTTTCCTTCTGCTATTTTTATTCATTGCAGCTCATGTTTTTTGTTTTAGAAGAGTGTTTACTGGGATTATCCTGCTTTAGGGTTATTTTGTCGACATAAAGGGATTTCAGTGATCTTTTAGTATGATATTTTATGGAACAATTTATCGCACTTAACGTGTTTTTATTGTAACGAGGCAGAAGTGGGACCGAGTCTTTGTTTTGCAAGTGTCGAGGAAGTCTCAAGTCTTTGGTGTCAAGTCCAAGTCATTGTAGCAAATGACTGAAAATGTGTCATATTTTTTCAGTGTATGGTTTTTGTGAATGAAAAAAAAAGTCCTGGTCTCATCAAAGTATTTACTGTAAAGAGAGAAAACCTTTTTTTTAGGTGAACCGTCAAGTCATCATGTTTCAAGTCCAAGTTGAATCCCAAGTCTTGTGCAAGTCTCAAAACATCAAAATGGGCACTCAAGTCTGACTCAATTCATCACAACTAATCAGTTATTGAAATAATCGTCACTAACAGTTATTTTCGTAGTCAGCGATTATTTTTCGAAGAGTCGACTTGTCAAGTGATTATTTCTGTTGTATATTTAGACTTTTTAAGTACATTGTAAAAGGTTAAATATGGTGACAGAAGGGCTTCTAGATCAAGAATACTGATGAATGAATGCAGTGTGTTATTGATGAAGAGCTTATTATTCATTCTTTGTTGACATTTTGATTCAATCATGTTGCCGTCTTTGTTATAAAAGGTTTTTTGAGACGTGTTTTAGAGTCCGTATAGTTTAGTTAACGATTACAATTATTAGTTGATTATTTTTCTAGTTCTGTATGTGTTCTGTACAATAGACATTTTACAAAGCATGTAATGTGCTGAGAGGAAAGGTGTAAGGACACAAGAAATGTTTTTTTTTTGGAAATATACTCTATGAATACTTTACCAAGCGACATCTCTTTAGCTTCATCTTGGTCAAATTTAGTTAAAAAAAATCTATTCACAGGCTTTTCTTGATCTAAACAATAAATCGATTAATACAAAGATATTACCAGCGGTTTAACCAATCACCAAAATAATCATTAGTTGCAGGCCTATGACAACAACTCCTTTACATCTGAATAGCCACAGAACATTTTTCAAACTCTCACCTTGTGTTTTCCCCTTTTACACTGTTGTTGTTGCTCTATTATTTCCATACATCATCTTCTAATGAGCTTATTTTCAGTGCGTCCTCCTCCTTCCATTTCTTCCCACATTACCACCAATGCACTGCATATTTTAACCATTAATCTCCTGCGCAATTAGTCTGATGCAAAAATGTTCCAAACGAATGCTGATCATAGCTTAGGATATTGATCAAAGGACACAACGGCGAGCATGTGTAATTTCCTTAATGGCTTCCTCCTCAATCCTTCCATCTTTCACTCCGCATCCCTCTTTTTTTTCTTTTGCTCTCGGAGGAATGAAAAGGGGGGGAAATATAGGTCAGCTTTTATGGGAGCAATTTGACACATGACACAAGCCGCGCGCATCCAGGCCTGCTTTTGTCAGCGCGCTTTTATTTGTCCACAATGAAACGCACACTGTTATTGGCACACTTTTTATTGGAGCTCTAGACAAGTAGCTGGTGGGGACTTGCCTGGTCAGAGGGGACGTAATAGTTGTCTGTGCTGGGGTGATAGTGTGACAGACGCCTGGCTCTGGTCCACATGAAGGCCCAGCTGTGTCAGGGTAGACTCCCCCGTCCCAAAACCGACTCGGTTTTCACTGGGGGTGTGCCAAACTATCGCAATATCTCCAGATTGTGATACTAAATTGAGCGACACAGTATTGATATTGTGGGTCGCTGTATAGATCTATTGCCTTGAGTAAATTTTGCTACAATTTAGGGCTGTAGACTAAAGAACTGGGCTAACGACCGATTAATCGACTAAAAGGGGGTGTGGCAAAATTATATCAAAACGATGAAGTATCATGTACATGTATCTGACCCAAACTGAACTAAAAAAAATCACAACTGCACAGGAATTTAGGCAAAAACAACCATTTATACAGAAAGGTATTAGTAAGTGTATTTCATGTGAGATATGTTAGCTATAATTTAGAATAAACTCATGATTCACTCCAAAACTCATTCCATATCTTTTCATTTTTTTTTTTTTTTTTTTTTTTTTTACATATAATTCCTTTTAAATTACTTTTAATAATTTGTGTATTAGTAAATATGTTGGTCGAGTAAAACACCATTGACCGATTAATCGACTAAATGACCAAAGGATACACCCCTACTATTGCTACGATTTTGTTGCTTGTTAAGAAACCTTAGTCACTTCGACAAGCGACAGAGCTCCCCCTGCAGGTCTCTTGTGAAAATACACACTATCAGTAAAAAGACGCAAAAGCGTTTTTTCCCCCCTTCCTTTTTATTGAAATAAGGAAGTACAATCACAAACAAAAACATTTCTTGTCACCAAATGTAAAAAAAAAGATAGCTGTGGTTTCTCAGGAGAGTTGTCTTCGGTTCGGCGTCAGGAAAGTTTCAAGGCTGGTTTTCCGCTCAGAGACAGCAGGGGGAGACGACGAGAGCTTCAAACGCCGCCAAAATACATTTGCAACCACCACACGGACTTACAAAGATGTTTAATAAGTTAAACATGTTACTTAGTTCTGCTTTAATGCAAAACATTTCACTTATTCAGTTTTGATGATTTAAATTGGTGAATTTCATTTTAAGTTTGAGCAAGTTGTGGTTTAACAAAGAAAAATATTGTTAAAATGATTGGGTTCATTTTTAAAAATCATTATAAATTGTAGAATATCATCAGCTCTATATAGATAATTGAATGTATCGTAATATTGTATTGTACGCAGTGTATGGTGTGTACAGTACTGAGTCAGAACCGAAGAAAAGACACAAAAAGCAAATCCAGGGTCAATATAACCACAGATGCACTAGAGCAGATCATATCAGCAGATCTAGGACTAGATTTGGTTTAAACCAAAACTAAACCTACTGTGGTCTGGTCTACATTTTGTGTAAACCAAATCTTGAACAGGAACTACAAAATCTGACCCATTAGCTTATTTCACCAAGACGAGCAGGCCCATGTTTCTTGGTGGGCCGTATTTGCCCAATGGGCCACCGACTGAATGGCTCTGTTGTAGAATATGTGCTAAAGTTCTCATTCGTCCAGAGTCCAGGGTCACTTCAGATAACTTGTAAATGTGCTTTTGAATCTGCTGTCACTTTGCATTGCTGCTGCTGTGCTTCAAATTGTGTCTTTGTGTTTCAGTAAAAGGTGGTGTTCTGTAGGCTTTATTGTTCTTTTAGGGAAATCAGTTCTGCATTGGACATCAGTGGGCCACGGGCAATAGCTGGGTGTCTACAGTTCATGAACCAGGATCTTGGTCTGGATTGTCCAAACCCTGGTGTCCAATGTGACTGAGAAAGTTACTAAATAAAAGCAAAATAAGGAAATGAGGTCCTGTTCAGGGCAGAGCTCTACTGTGTCTGTGTTTACATGTTTGACAGAGATGGATCGTAGACGAGACCAGGACTCGATCTGTGACCAAGATTCCTAAATATCAGTCAGGTTTGATATATATCGCACTTCGTCTTTGGTCGTACAACATTTCTGAGTTTAATCTTTTGTCCCCGTCTCACTTCTCCCCTCGATCAGACATCTTTTGTCACAAGACAGCCAAAATCATTCAGTGGACACCCGGCATAACACTAGTGTTAATCTTCTGGGCTTGTTTTTGTTTTGTGCACTGTTTTTGCTTGATTTTGAAGTGAGTATACTTGTTTAATGCAAAAGGCTTTGGTGCATTTTGAAGAGGAAAAACCCCTCACATCTTGAAGTTTCAGTCAGTATTATCGCTCTGCTGAGGCTCACAGTTGCTCATAAAGATTTAGAAGCGTCTATAAAACCAGAAGAAGGCATTATTAAAAGAAGTCAAAGGTCAGCTGGTTTATTAAAAGTGACATTTCTCTTTGGCGTATGAGACAAATGAATTGATGTTGAAAGTGTAATGAGTGTCCTCTGCTGCAGGTGGGTTTATAGAGCTGGTCAGACAGTGTGTGATGTGTGTTTGAAGTCTCGTGGCAGTGCTGTCTGCGGACGTCAGGCTAGTGTGCGCCGCTTTCCTCCGCTCAGCGCTGTAAAGCAGAGTGTCAGCCGGGGCATTACCATAGGCTGACCTTTGCCGCCGCGCTCCCCACTGCATGCGTTTCTGACATTCAGGGTGCTGTGGGGGGGCGGCGAGGGGGGCACGGCCTGTTGGCGCCTCTTCTCCTGCAGCGTGTTGATGTGAGGCGTCTTATAACAAACCCACTGACAGTTTATATGCTGCTGTTTTCAGTTTTCCCCCGCACCATTTTACTCTCCTGCCACCACTTTGCTTTTGAAAGCCCAAGCAAAGACACATTTGTATTTGATACTTATTTTTTCTTCCACCCCTCACCTGCCTATTGTCAAAGTGACTTCTGTTATCTTCCTGTGAAATCTTGGCATTCTGATAAATGAGAGCAACTTAGAAATCCCTCCTGCTGACTTCAAGGCGCTGTGTACCTAAAATCCTTCCAAGGCCAGGCAAAAGAATAACATATCAGGCCAATTAAAGTTAATGCATGGCGACACATTAAATGGAGGGCAGGGATTGCTGCCATATGGCGGTCCACGCTGTAAATCAGAGCAGCCAAAGTGAGGAGCGGAATGGCCAATGGAAACCATGACGCAGCATTAGCTTCACAAATCAGGTCCAAATGCAGGTGTGTCTCCAGCTCTGCCACCAGCAGTGTCAGTACAGCCTTCCCCTTCTCCCCCCTGCCGCCAGCCCCTGCCGCCAGCCCCTGCAGCACCCTAAGGTGCAACGCACTCGGGTATCACTGTAGAAGTGGCAGCTTCATTAGGCCTTGTTTTTTCTCTTCTCACTGGGAGGATTTAAATGAGCTGTCATCCTGACCTTTTTGAGCTTCTGCTTTTTAAAGCAAGTTCAGCCCCCTCCAAACCCAAACCTGCCTCTGTCTCCTCTCTCGCCGTCTCTGCACCTTTCTCTTTCACTTTGTCACTCTTTCCTGCACTTGTCTCTGTTTCCCCGCAGGGGGTTAGACACTTTTAAGCCTTCACCCTGCGGCAGACATTCACGCCAAGGTTGTTGTGTGGGTAATTGCCTCTCATAGATGCTGTTTGTCTGTGCACACTTGTGATGCCGTGCTGCAGAGGGGGAGGGCACAGACACTGTAGACTTAATTTGCTCCTGACTGATCCTCAGTGCTGATTAAGCAAGCATCTGTGGTGTTTGGAAGACAACGGAAAGCCAAGTGGAGCATATCTAACATTTACTGCCTTTCTATTACATCAGGTGACTGCTCAAACGGCCATCGCTGTGTTCACGTTTCTGAACTCATCTGTGGCTGCATTGTTTAATATGCTCAAATCAAGGGCTCTTTGAGGCGCGGAGGGCCGCAGTATCGATCAGAGCCACACTAACTTGTCAGCGTGGCCTCTGGAGTGTGTTCTTTGCCAGTGTACAGGAGTTATTAATTTCCTCCGCCTCGGTCTGGTGGAAGAGCTCAGAGCAGGCTAAGAGTCCGGCTGCTCTCAACACGCAGCTAAAAGAGCAGTGGATTTAAGCCCTCAGGCCCCGTCTGCCCGTTTCACTCCAGCACTTTGATGTTTAATTGAAGTTGTTATTGGCATCAAATGTCACCTAACCCAATGCTGCAGGTGTGAATCAGTTTCTAATTGAAAGTAACTGTGTCTCCCTGAGCCCTGAGCCTGTGGGGCTGTGGAGCTGTGCACTGGTGCGTTTGAGTACTGACCCTCTCTCTCTCTCTCTCTCCACAGTGTGAGGAGCAGTGCGTGGCCCATGTTGCATTAGTGTGGCTGTGAAATGCTGGCCTGTCTGCCAGGGCCAGGTGACCTCCCCCTCCAGCTTCTCCCCCACACGCAGATGAACACTGGACTTCAGAAATGTAAGTACTCGGCTCACATTTGCACCTTCAGTCTAGCGTCCCACTCAAAAGACCAAGCCGTGAGTCCTGCCGATGAGGCACGTTAGGCCCGTTATGGCATATATTGTTTTGCTCCAAGGTGTGGGCTCTCAGTTCAGGGGAAATTAGAGTGCACTGTGGCTTTAATTTTCTGGTGAACAGCTCAATCTGACCGCCTTCTCTCAATCACAGCCTCTGAGGCCTCTGCGACACAAAAGTACCGAGCTCTGGGACTAAAAGCTCTCGCTCATGTGATTGGAGCGTCTTGGCCTCTTTTCACTCAGGAAAAGTCAAATACTGTCAGGCCTTGACAGATTGTAGAGGAGTGTTTTTGCCCTGATGAATCCTACATGAAGTGATTTTTAAGACACAATCTGCTGTCCGGGTCACGCTGCTCACAGTTGAGATGAGTTGATTTGTAGGACTGACAAACTAAACACCATTATCGGCACTTTATTTTAATCTGCTTCTTTTTAGCTTACTTTTAAGCTTTTTCCTTTGTTATATGGACAAGGTGGAGACCATGCCCACAGATCTGTAACCCATAAGTGCACTTTATTATTGGATTGTTCAGTGTTCCTGTGTATTGCCTGTTGCTCAGCCGGACAATATAGAGTACAACCAATATTTTTATTCATTATGCAATATCCACAGAGCATGCTTACTTTAAAAGAGATTGAGCTAAAGTGATTGGGGTAAACTAAAACATCTACCTTTATGGAAAAGTGCTTAGTTTCTATGATTGAAATACTCAAACTGTATAAAGAAGAATATACTAAGTTTGACGTATTCAGCAGCTCCCAAAAAATGTCCTTTGCCTTGTCACTTCATCATCAGATTGGAAATGCAGTCCTAACCCCTAGCATGACCCAATTCTGCTGCAGTTTTTCTTTCTTTTTTTGTGAAACTGCTCCAGCTCATCAAGACTGTAATTTCAGAATCACAGTAATCAGCCAGCCCCCAGGAGATCAGCAGCGCATGGGAGTCTGCTAAGTGCCAGCGTCTGTTGCCTCGCGCCGGCAACTGACACAGTGCAACCATCGCCGCACAGTTTCCTCTTTGTGGGGTCCAATATACCGATGGGACGCTGCAACATATTTGTACCGTAACAGAATTAGTGCTGTCTAATAGAGCTAATGATTATCTTAGAGGTCGACTAGTCAGCGATTATTTCTATTGCACATTTAGACTCAAATAAAGGTTGAAATATGGAGACTGAAGGCTTCTAGATAGAGAATATTTATGAGTAAATTGTATTGCTGTTGAAAATCGGCAATAAGGCAATAATCTATTCTTTTTTTGACATTTTATTGTATTAATGTCACGGTCTTTGTTATAAAAGTGTTTTAGTCTGTATAGTTCAGTTAATGATTAGTCGATTATTCGTTTTTATATTAGATTTTTTTTTATAGTATTAGTTAAATTAATATTATTATTATATTACGATTAATCATTGCAACCCTACACGTAATCACAACATGCTGTGTAGTTATGTGTGTTACAATTCTTACAAAGTCCTCTTTTTTTTTAATCTTTAAAAAAGGCTGCAACAAGTTAATCAGTTTATCAATCAATTGCAACTAATTGATTACAGAAATATTTAAGTACTAGAATAATCGTTAACTGGTCTATACTCAGACATCAAAAATATGCCATGAGTCGAGAGAAGCGGTTTTATTTCTCAGACAGAGCAGGAATCACACAAAAATGACACAGGAAATGTATAAATGTTGTGTTTTTTGAGAAAACACACATATTCTCCACCTGGACGTCCTCAAAAAGTATCTGGGTCAAACTGAGTGAAAATATAATATTTACAATGTTTCACGCTCTGGACAACTAATCAATTAATCGAAAGAATAATCGCTCTAATTGATTACCAAATGAATCATTAGTTTCAGCCCTATATTAATTACTTCACTGTGAGGAGATTTGATGACACACGGGTCAATTATCACAGAAAAACAACAATAGAATAGTCATAAATAGGTTCAAATATACTACAAACTACTCCTTCCTGGTTATTAACATTATTTATGACATGGATTCAGTCGACATCCAAGGGAACGCTCACTAATGGACCTCTGTGGGGGGTAAACAATCTATTAATTTTAATGTAGAACAGCAGCTGTACCAACTACAAACTACAAGAGTTTAGTATATATATTGTGCCATATATAAACATGAAGACATGGAGAAGAATAAAGTGGTCAAACAGCCCAAATTCGCCCAGTGATCCAAGAGTGCTAATGTTAGCTACGGGCTAAATGCTACCACGATGCTAGCGCCACTTGCTATACTTTTACATCTACTGAACAAATTGTTTACTTTTCTGAGGAAACATTATGTCCACAACCTCTGAGACTTAGTTGTGACTTCACTTGAATATGTGAGCTTAAAATTGACATCATTCTTCAGGAAATGTACTATAAGAGGGACAAAGCAAAGTTGTTTTTAATACAGTTACTTTAATACCGGCTTTTGTCCCATCCTTAGTTCAATACAAATAACACTAATAATAATAATATTTATAATTTGCTCCATTGGTGGTTCTAGCCACTCGCAGCAAAAGCAACTGACTCTAAAAGTGTCATGATCAGTCATTTATTTTCAATCAGTTTCTCCTCTTATCTTCAAAACATTGCTCTAAAATATATGGTCTTAGCATCAAAAGCATGGTTATTTGGTTATGTTTTATTTGAGCTACATTAAATAGTCTATGCTCTGCCAAAAGTCTCACTCAAACAGACTGTTTGAGGTTTCTTTATAGCTTGAATCACTTTTTGGTTAATTTGAGACGTTTGTAAAATATACTGAGACTAGCTAAAGTGTCATACATTAGACACAGTACAAAATTGCTTCATTTGATGTTTTTTTGTGATTCCATGAGCACAGTCTATTTAGCTCCACTCGGTACATTTCACATTCACATTTTTCAGGTCTATTTAACATTACCTTTGTCCTTTCATTTACACAAGTTAGACAGTGCAGAATGCTGTCATGGCCAAGGCCTAAGCTGCTGGAGTTATACTTGGATTCTTTACTGACGCTGGCTGTGAAATGTAGAGAGGACTGTTGGAGGAAGAGGTCAGGTGCACAAAGAAACAGAAGGCCACTAAAAAACTCCAGGCGGGATGACTCAAGTACCAGTAAATGACCTTAGTCTTCAGTTCTCATCCGCAGAACCAACAGCGACTGCAGCCAGACTGATTTTCACATCACTGTTCACACTGAGATCAAAAGCAGCCATCTTTTCTCCATGCAGTCTCTATAATATTTTTATTTTAAAGGTCCTGTGGTTCAGCTCTGTTCAGCAACCATAAATGTGCACTTTGTGGGAAAGTGGATTCTCATGTCTAATTTGATGCTAAAGCTTTAGACCTAATTTCCTGCTCTTGTGTGAAAATCACATTTTATAGCAGCGTGAGCCTCTGCCCCCTGCCACTTTAACCTTGTTCAATAAAAACAGTAGTTTGAATAAGAGAAGCCCTAATTAGCGCCTGCTGACTGTGCACTTGTGCTGCAGCTAGCTAGCTAGCAGCAGGGTAATTAACACATGGCCAGACTGGCCTCTTTCCTCGCTCTCTCTGGGAACATGCTTAGCTGGAGATCTGAGAGATGATACGCCCGCAGCCACCAGCAGCCGCCTACAAATTTCACTCATATCCTTATTAACCCCTCCTTGATGCGATAAGCTTTTCAACTAATCCAGGTTTTAGGTTCAAGTTGAAATGCTAGCAAGCTTTACTTTAGCTTTCTATAGAAGTCCTAATTAACACCCAGTGGTTGGGGGCTGCATTAAACTGTAAAATACAGACTTCATTTCACCTGTTTGACCTTGTGATAAACCCTTCATCCTGAGTGTTTTTATATTACAGCTGCTTATCTTAGTACAGCAAATTCAGCACATCTGATGTTTGTCACCTTGTATAAAAGTAAGATAAGGGAGTATTTATAATTTTTACAGTTATTTTAAAACAAAATTGGTGTATTTTTGTCTTTTATTTGTATTACTTTTCCCTCTTCTTAAGGGTTATCGATCATCCAACTATTTAATTTAAATAAGCACCAATCAATGCTCTAAAACAGGGTCAGTTCTTTTGTCTCTCGCTGACGTGTGAATTTGCAACCAGATCATTAATCATTACCTGTGCCTGAGAGGTGAAGTCCATCCTCAGCACGTCTGTGAGCTTGTGTCCAAGTGTTCATTTATCTGTGTTTGCTTACAGCGGCATTTATTCATCGACACACATTAGGTGTGGGTGATGGCGTCTGCCGAGCTGCCGCTCTTTGGCCCAGACCTCTGCATTAATGAGGCTGCCATCAGCAGGCTCAACACTTAGTCACAACAGCCCCCTGTGTGCCGCCCGCTCCGGCCCCAGCACATCACTGCCCATTGTTTCCGAGCACAAATAAAGCAGGAATTAATTAGCCAGTTGGCACGACTTGTGGTGCGCCGTGTCAGCACTCGCAGTTCAGCCCGGCGCTTCATCCCTCAAGCCCAGTCGGCCTGTTGTGAGAGCGAGCAGAATGGCTCAGACAGCATGAAACCACAGACCTCTGCCAGCCATTCAGACATTTCAAGTTATTGCTCACTCGACAGTAGAGCGATCGCCAATATGCCGGAGAGATGACATCTTTTTACCTGCTCTGAAGGCTGGAATTTAATCAGGGTGGTCTAAGTAGGTCAAACTGACAGCACCAGGTGATGGCGAGACTGTGGCTTAGAAAGAGTCTGACAGTCTCTAAAACTATTACTACTTGTATTGTGTAACTGAAGAAGTGAAAGTTAGCACATTGTCCTAAAAGGAACCATGCCCTATCCATCCTGTGTGCGAGTATAAAATACACGGCGCAGACACCTGCACCGTGCTGTGGCGTGTGTAACAGAGTTAAAAATGTGTGTTAATTTCACCAAACGTGATGTGTTCTGATTGGTCAATTAGAGCCACTGGTTGTTAGGTGTAACCAGGGGCAACGGGCCTGCTCTCTGTCTTCCCAGCAGAACTTTCTGGAAGCTGGTGGAGGGTGGTACAGGAGAGCTTGCTCTTGACTTTACATTCCTGTTAAAATTATTTTATTGTTGTTTTGATTACATGTAAAGTCTGCTAACACACACAGGCACTTTTTGAATGTGATTTGTAAATATTAGCCATTTCAGATTCCAGATAGTTATTTTACTTAAAGAATTTGTCAATTGGAGGCTAGTGTTGTTGCTTATTGTATGTTGTTTGTTTTGTCCTTTAGAGACCTGTGATTAATGGAAACTGTCTTTTCTTCTTTGAGAGATGTTCAGTGCCTGTGGTCTCCTTCCTCACCCCACACACCTGTGACTCGTGTTGTGTTACGAAGGGTTACACGTGTTAGACACCTCACATTCTCACATACACTAACACAATCATGTTCACATTGGCACTGTTAAAATTAGTGCAGTGTTTAAGAGGTGGAACAAATGTCTGAGGCCTGGGAGGTGTGTGTGTCATTACTTGTCTGCTGTCACGGAGCGCTTCTTCAATTCTGTTCCTTCCCTCAAAAATTCACAAGGGACCATTACCGCCTCACTTAATCTTTGTTTATTCTTCAGTTACAATATAAGTCCCCTTTTTAGTGTTTGTTTTTATTGGTTTCTTCTTCCCTTTAGGCTACCAAATGCCCATGACCTTAAAAGTCACCACAAAATGTAATTTGGATGGAAAACAGCAGTAGCTGGTCTATCTTGTTGATCATAGGAGATGGAAGAATATGAGGAATAAGAGATAATATCCACTGCTATGCTTCATTTTGACATACATTTCTACTTGAATCTCCTCTTGCTTTCTACCCACCTCCATTTGCTCTTCTCTGATGTGTTTTTATCAGTCTCACCTTTGCTCTGTCTCTTTCTCAGGGGACACCGCACAAAGGATGAGATCCACTCCGTTTCCGACCCCTTCAGAATTGGATGCATATGCTAAGAAGGTGGCAAACAACCCCCTCACCATCAAGATCTTCCCCAACAGCATCAAAGTCCCTCAGCGCAACCACGTCCGGCGCACAGTCAACGGGCTGGACACATCAGGCCAGCGCTACAGTCCTTACCCCTCCACTCAGCCCAGCGCCAAGACCGGCCTCCTCGCCATCGTCAAGGGCCCTCCAGTCAAAGGCATCGTCAAGGATTACGATGGCAGCCGCGCTCGCCTGCACCCGGACGTCAACATGAACGCTCACGCTGGACCGTACCAAGTGGGCCCGAACAGCACTTTAAACCATCACCCCACGACACACGCGCTCCCCAGACCTCCCCACAACCTGCCCCTGCCCCAGGACCTGCCTCAGTCCCTCCAGATGTCGCTCCCTCAGCAGCAGGGCCACATGCTCCGACACGCTCCGCCAATGGCCTTGAATCCTCAAGGTCCACCCAGACCCCCCACCCAGCACCCGGCCTCGTGTCACCCACAAGGCACCTCTGCCCTAATGCTTCAGCAGTCGCACCTTCAGCAGCAGCAGGCCCCCCCTGTGTTAGCGGGGGGCAGGACGCTGCCAGATGGTGATGTACCACCCAATGTTACTATCTCTACCTCAACCATTCCTCTCTCTATGGCCCCCGGTCTTCAGCAGGGCCACCACACCGACCTGAGTGCCATCGTGCATCAGATTAACCAGTTTTGTCAGGCCCGGGCTCACCATTCTGGTGCCGCTTCCATGTGTGAGGGCCAGATCGCCAACCCCAGTCCCATCAGCCGAAACCTGCTCATCAGCGCCTGCTCGCGGGTGTCCATGCACGCCACCCCTGGATTTCCTCCTCCCAACTGCACCATCGGCCCCCAAGAGAAGTCCACTGCCCTTGTGGGGGCCGCTCCACCCAGCGCAGCTGCTATGAACCATTTGCCTTCCAACCGCACTGACATCAAGCAACACCTCCACCATTTGCATCCACAGCAGAGTCAGCCTCTTCACCATGGCAACACGCAGCAGAAGATGCGCTCATGGAATCAGCATCACTTGGGTCACTTGGGCCACATGCAGAATGGTGGACCCCACTTGGCCAAGCAGCCCCCCAGGGACCCCAACTTCCACTTCAAGGGCATGGGCTACTCGAACGAAGTGTGCGGAGGTCAGCCTTACCAACTGAAGCCCCTGATAGACAGACCCACCCCCTCCCCCCCTGTCCACAGTAACGGCATGCCCGGGCCCATGGCCCACTACACAAATGGCTACTTCCAGCCCCACGTTTGGAACAGCAGCATCCTCCCCACTCCCAACAGCGACAGCTCCGGCTCTCAGGACGTAGCCATGCCATTCCACGGTGCGGGCCCCGTCGGCTGCACCACACTAGACTGTGGCCCCCCTGGGGCTCCCCATTACAGGCTAGGAACGGGCTCCACCTCCTCCTCGGCCCACACTAATCTGATGCAAACGGCAGATTACTTGGGTGGGGACTTCCAGACGCCCTACTTCCGTGATCAGAATCTAGGGCTGATGGGTAAAATGCACAGGCCCCCTCTGAGCAGGGTAGGGCCAGAGGTCGGGGATGGCAGGACCGCTCTCATCCAGCACCCAGGGTACAGATAAGCTATGGCCTTGTCTCTATGACAGTTATTAAACACCCTTTGTTTAGTCTTAAGGAATGAAACACATGAATAAATCAACATTTGATAACTTAAACAAATGATCGCTAATGCTAAAGAGGGTAAATGAAACTATATTTAATGAAATCAGTAGTTTTTTTGTAATACTACATCTTGCAAGTGATCAATTGTTATTCCTTTTTGTTGATGAATGCTTTTACTCGGCAGACTGTCATCAGCTCAGTCTTTGTGTGCCTGTAATAGGTCTGTTTTCTACCATTTGGTTAAAGAACTGAAGCTTTGAAAGTGTTTTTATTAGGATTTGTTTTGAGTATCACACGACACGGTAGGAACCTGTGTGTACATTTACACATTTAAGTTTTATACAAATGTAATTATTTATTTGTACAATAGGACTGTTGAAGTACGACACCTCACTGTCAAAAGGAAGCATGTGACCAGATGATTTGTACATAGTGTTCATCAAAGTGTAAATATTACACTTGATTCTGCAGAAATGCAGCAGTTGGTGGCTAAAGGGTGTCGCCAGTTGAGGGTGAGTTTGGCATGAATGCTTTTTCTTTTTCCTTCGTAAATGGCAGAAGTCAGGTTGGCAAATACACTGTTGTTGTGCCATTAATTGTATGATTCCTTTTCAGATTGTTTTTACAACCATAGAAAATGTTTTACTTGAATGTGGCGTTTGACAGGTGTTTAAGGTGACGCTCAGGCACAACTGTGAAGCAGAGCAAGGATAAAAGTGTCAACAAGTGTCTTCTACTGAGGAGCACTCTGGCCTGAGCCGAGATCTGACCTGGCTTTGTTTATTAATTCACTTATGTGTAGTTGCTACTGATGTGATTTCTGTTTAAAGACCAAATTGATCACTTGCAAGATCACACAGACTGACTTTTAAGTTGTGACGTGAACAGCAAATGCATTGTTTATTTTATTCTACACTGGCTTATATCTAGACTACTGTAACTTTAATGATTGTGAGTGTGAATGCCCTGACGATGCGGGTACCCATTAGAGTGAGTGTGCGTGTGCCTGCGAGGATACACAAGGAAACCCATGTTTTGTTCACCTAACTCCCTAACAGCCCTTAAAAAGCCTTAAGTGTTTGGTCCTTGGACTTTCCTCTTGACAACAAGCATGGTTTTAATGGAAAACCCCAAATCATAGTAAATGTGAGTAAGAAAATGGTAAGGATACACCGAGCAGCAATTTACTTATAAATTACTTTTGGTCTTTTTAATTTAATGAAGTTTTGTTCGTTAGAGCAATTCCTTAGATCTTTTATTACCAAAAGCAGGAAAAGGAGTAATATTTTGTAATTATATATTTTAGCAATGTGTAGTTACTGAGCTGTAACAGTTTCAAAAGCTTCATTTTGCAGTTGTGACTATTTATAATACTTGATTTTTTTTGCTTGTTATTTAAACATTTTCCTCTTTGTTTCCTGTACTATTGCTGTGAAGTGGATGAAGGTCCATAAGCCTTTCTTTGTGTCATTCTGTACAACAGAAAAGAGGCAAGAGCGAGAGAGTTGTGCTACTCTTTTTGTAATATTGTAATAAAATAAAGTTCTAATTTATGCTTTCGAGAAGTGTCAGTTTCAATTAATACTCAAATCAGTGTTATGGATGGTTATAAGACATTTGAAAAATTAGAAAGCATAACCCTTTTCTTAATCTATTCCTTTTTGTCCACCATCTGATAAAAGGAAACTATCAGCGTGTTAAATATAAAAAAGAAAGCAGTAACCCTCTTATTTTCAGTCAAATCAACCGTTCTGGGATGAATCAGAATCAGCTTGTGCTCAAAATAACAAACAAAAAAACTTTTTTACTTCATTACAAGTACCTAAATATCACTTTAGGCAAATTAGCTTTGAAAGTGAAATGTTTTGAAAGAGGAATTGTCAAAAATCAAAGAATGCTCAAACAACTGTCAGTCAGAATCTTCCAGCTTTACTCTTTTTTTAAATTTCTTTTTTATATTTACCAAAGTAAATTTAAGCCGTATTGAAAATCTGATATTCCTCTGAGTAGCACTTGTTCCCACTTTATAATTAGAGTAAATCAGACATCTGAGGCCAGAGCTGCAGCGTCTCAGCTGCACAAAGAGTCCAGACATTTGTTTTTACTCCAAAGAGTTCAAAAATGGCTTCAGTTTGAATTGGATCTCATTTTTGTCAGACGTTAATATATAGACTATATTATTTTTAATTGTTTAATTGAAGTTCTTCACATTCCGTCATGTTTGACTTGTCACTTATGGTTTGGTCTAAGATGACAGAAAATATATTTTGCTTCAAGCGTTTACTGCAGGTGAATAGGAAATAATCTTAAATTTAAAGATATCAATTTAAAACTTCTCCTTTCCTAGCACACATTTGGGGTATTAACATCAGAAAAAAATTATATACTAATACAAAAAATTATATACTAATACTAATAATTTAAAAATATATTATTATTATAATTATTATTAATAGTAGTAAAAACCTAACAGAATTTTGAAATTTTATTTAGTTTTTAAGTAAACTAATAACTGTAAATTGTCATAAAAATTCAAATTTTGCCTCATTTTTTTTACTTAAAACTTTAATAAATCAGGCATGGAATTAGATGTCAACAAATTCTTCTGTAACTTCTGTCAAGATCTTGTTCAGTCCAAGATTTTAAAGTTTGGGAGGAGCTACTTTAAGGTTGATCTTTAGGGGAGAAAAATGCATTTTAAGAAAACAGCCTTTGAAGTTACAATGTCCCAGAGAAATCTATGGATGAAGTAGATTAAATTAAATAATAAAACATCTTTAGGAGCAGATCGGACAAGTTTTCACATGAAAGCCGATATGTTGAGTGAGCAAACTGACCAACTCTACAAATAGAAAAAAATGTAACCCCTATAGTGTCTAGCCTTAAAACATGAATGTATATCCACCTTAGATTGTAACCGTTTTGCTTTTACACATTTGTTTTTCACGTTTTAATTATCAAACCTATTGCCTCGCTCTCGTCTTTCCTCGTCCAGTGTCAAACAGCAGCTGAAAACACTGGACAAAGCAGAGGTTGAACTGCAGTAGATTTAGCTCGTCTGGCTGTGATGTAAATTGGGTTGGTACAATATAAAGACCTCGCAACAGGAACGAGAGCTCAACACCTACACGATCCACACTGCTTACGTTTCAGATACAGAGGGGGATGGCACGACCTTTGACCCCTGTACAGCTAAGGCATGGGTGCATCCTGCTCCGGCGAGGAAAGGAAAAGACAACGAGGAAACGTCTTTTGACAAACACCACAAACCTGTCGCGTGAGTGTGTGTTATTCGTGTTAAAGAGTGTAAGACAGGGCTATTCTGCTGAAGGCCCGGGGGCCAAATCAGGCCCTCCAAGGGTATGATCCGGCCCTCAACACATCCTATAAAAATATAGGAATATTTTATCTGTTGTTAGTGGTTTTGTCCTGGTTTAGCCTTGGTTTAGTCCATTGTTTAGTCCAGATCCAGTCCTTTTAAGTCCTGGTTTAGTCCATTGTTTAATCCATTGTTATAGTCCTGGTTTAGTCCTGGTGTAGTCCTGGTGTAGTCCTTTTTTAGACCTGGATTAGTCCTGGTTCAGTCCTCGTTTAGACCTGCTTTAGTCAATTGTTTAGTCCTGGTGCAGTCCTCGTTTAGACCTGGTTTAGTCCTGGTGCAGTCCTCGTTTAGACCTGGTTTAGTCCTGGTTCGGTCCTGGTTCAGTTCTGCAGACATTGTTAAAGCCTTATGGATTACATTTTTTTCATATTTAAAAAGCATTGGACACATTTCTGGCCTCGAGGACAAAAGTGGCCCTCGGTAAAATAAAGTTGAATCGCCCTGGTGTAATAAATCTGTCATGTTAAAGTTATATCCTCTACACAGCACACAAAAGGAGGCCTTAGATCAGTAGAAACAGCATATGGAGTTTTTGGTGAACTCTGTGGCCGGCCCGAAGCATAAACAATCTAAGTAAATGTTTAGGGCCACGACCAACAGGGGGCGACATGCTCTGGTAAAAGACAAACCCATGAACACAGGTTATATGTAAAATTAATATCTATGGATTTTGGCCCTTGTTTTCAAAATGGTTGCTAGGTAACAGTTGTGGAATTACCTCTATGTCACATCTGCTTATCATGTTCAACCAGGAAGTGACATTATACACTTTACAAAAACTGTCAAACTGAGGATAAATAGGCAAATGTTTGGTAAAATCTTAAATGTTCGCTACGTTTTAGTGAAATGTATTGTCAAACCTGTCATATAGACGTAAAGTACAGCATAAAAAAATGTCTTGTGTGGTTTATTCAAATGTATTGGATAAAATAAAATGTTACATCTAGAATAGAGGACATGACACGTGATTTATTCAGATTTTCTTGGGGAGAGGATCCTCAAATCCCCCTTTACATTTCTAAATGTAAAAAGAAAAATGTAAATGTTGACATATAAGGCCTGCTCCACTCCACATCCCAAATCTCTTTCTCCTCAGTCCACTCCTGATTTCTCATCTTTTTTCATATTCCATTGTTGTGTCCGATTATGTAAACGGTGTGTGTTTGGTGGGCCACAAAACAAGTCTTGTTTCAGGCCTCTGAATGTCTAGAGCTGGCCCTGCTCCTGGTGAAGGTCTGTCCAGAACACGGGGCTAAACTGGATGCATCTCGGTGGCCTCATAATTCTGCAAACTCTTGTCCCGAAATAAGACTCTCCAGCTCCGCCCTGTGGACAGAAAGGGAATGTTAAAGATCAAAACATCGTATAAATGCCAGCTGTGCAGTAGACTAGAACAGGAACATGTCACTTAATTTTCCCGAAGGCCAGAGTTTTCGGATTTTGACAAAATTTGGGGTCGCACAGAATATTACCAACACAAGATCTGTTTAAAATTTTTATAAAATAACTACTGCTATATTACAAAAATAAAATACAAAATTCTTTACCGACATTGCTCTCCAAAACTGTCAATCCAGAACTGAACCAGAATTAAACTAGACTAGACTAACCCAGAATCAAACCAGGTCTGAATTAGTACCAAGCCAGAAAAAAATAGTAACCATATTAGCCCCAATGTTAATGCGTTAAATTACATGAATGTCAGAAAATTGAATACAGATGTATGACCTGATGAGCCGAACTATTGCTGACCTCAAGAAATCTTGCCTATGTGGGACAAGATGCCCTGTAGGCGAACAGAGTTTATGGCCTCTGTCCTGGACTCTGTGTCAGATAAAAGACTTCTCTGTTTGACTGAATGACTTGAACATCTAATTCATCACCTGACTCCTATAGGATGATTTTACAATGTTGTTATTTTGTGAATGTTCTTTTGTTGATTCAATTGTTTTATGAATTGTCTTGTGAACGTTTCAGTGTCCATTCAATGGACAATGGGAATTGCCTTTAACTTGGGTTAATGTTCAAACTACAGAGGTCTGGCTAATATCCAACCCTGAACCTTAGGGCATGCATCCTGCAACACAGTTACATCTGAGTCAGGACTATCAAGTCTCTGATTGGTTGGAAGTCGGCACCACATTATAAGACGCTGACTAGCTAAAAACCCCATGCACCAAGCAGCTTTGAACTAGAAGAGGTTAAAAAAAAGAAGGAGTTTGTTTGGAGTAGGGTTGCTCTCTGAGCAGTAAAAGAGCTTGGACTTTTCGGCCAGTACCAGCAGGCCAGTCCACCTCGTCCAAGTCCCAGGACGAGTCCCAACGGAGGAACCACAAGCTCTCCTAAAACCAAGGAACAGAGGAAAAAGAGTCTGAGAACACCTCATGCTTATCATCTCAGCTGTGGGAAACAAAGGCCCAGTGAAGCTAACTCTCTTCTCTCATCCAAGATCTGCGCCCGTCTTTTGATGTGATTTTGACTGCACACATGCATTTTCAAGCAAAGGACCTTTCTACAACAACAACCTTCAGTCTACAACAACAATCTTCAGGTTTTAATCTGTGACCATTTGCTGCTGGACTCAACAGAGAAGCGCCCCTCTTCCTCCTTTCTTCACAGGAGGCATCTTCAGGGCAAGTCTTCCAGGCCGCAGCCACGTCCCTCTCAGCTCCAGACCCGACGCTCTGCAGCATCTGACCCTCAGGTCACAACATGGGACACAAGGCTGGAGAAACTCTTGGGTCGTAAGCGCACAGACACAAGCTGGCTTTAATACATTTTAATTGCTAAATTGAACTCCAACTCTAGATAGATCCAAAACAACCGTGTCTAGTTTTACATCTTTTAATGACTAATTTGCATATTTAATCACCATATTTATCTGTTTGTATGTTAATCAATAAATCTCCATATAACTCATTTGGTAAAGTGTTATTTTATTTCCAGAAATAAGTCAATGTCACAGTTACTATCTTACAACCTTCAGACTGACCAACGTTTAATTATTAGTAATAATCAATGTACAATTGTTTATTGATAATTATTGATTTTGATATTTGATTTGGAAATTGGTAATTTGCTCAAAGAGCTGGTGCCCTGATAACAAATAAATATAAGAATGAAATGAACTTAACCACACACTCACCAAGGGCTGTGTGACATGCTTTAAATTCAATCCAATTCCTTAATCAGTATCACTATTTCCTCTCATCCCCCTCATGTTGGGAGGGCATGATAGCACCACGTGTTTGGGGTGAGGAGAAGATCAAACCACATTTATATTACACTACACAGGGGTGTCCAAAATAGTGCTCAGAGGGTAAATGTGGCCCAACACTGCAAAAATTTAACACCTAGCCTCATTTAAAATTACCTGAATTGAGAATATTAATCGTAATTTGAGTCGTTTTGACCAGGTTAGATTTAATTGCTTATGTGACATAGACTGTTTAACTGATTTCAAGGCTTTTCTGTCAAGTTACAAGATCATTTAGGTTGAAATAATAAAATAATTTAAAAAGTCTTACTCCATTGGCCAACAATTTGATTTGAAATAAAAAGAACTCAATGATCAAGTCAGAGAGACATTTAGTAAAGTAAACTAATCTAGGTCCATCAAGTCTATCTTAAACAGTGAAATGTATTGAAATTAAGATTACTATCCTGAATTAAAGTCATTTTAACTTATCTGTGTTATATCTTATGTCGTAATATCCTTAATAAATAATTTTGTGAATGTGAAACAGACCTGATAACAAGGTTCCGAAACTGATAAAAGGTGTGAGGGCACTTTAAAACCTTGATTTTCAACCAGTGCCAGGAACACTTCATGAGTCACCTGGTTTAGTCCTGGTTTAGACCTGGTTTACACCTGGTTTAGTCCTGGTTTACACCTGGTTTACACCTGGTTTACACCTGGTTTACACCTGGTTTACACCTGGTTTAGCCCTGATTCAGTTCTGCTTTAAAGCTGGTTTAGACCTGGTTTACACCTGGTTTAGTTCCACTTTAGACTTGGTTTAGACCTGGTTTAGACCTGGTTTTGTCCTGGTTTTGTCCTGGTTTTGTCCTGGTTTTGTCCTGGTTTTGACCTGGTTTTGACCTGGTTTTGTCCTGGTTTTGACTTGGTTAAGACCTGGCTAAGACCTGGTTTAGACCCGATTTAGTACTGATTGAGACCTGGTTTAGACCTGGTTAAGACCTAGTTTAGTCCTGGTTTTCCCCTGGTTTTGCCTTGGTTTAGACCTGTTTTAGACCCATTTTAGACCCCTTGTAAGAACTGCTTTAGACCTATTTTAGACCTGCCCAGAGGACAAAACCATCCAAAAAATCTAGCCCTGGGTAAAATAAAGTTGAATAGCCCTGATCTAAAGTAACAATAGTTGTAGTAATAAACAAGTTCTTGCCAAACGGATGACAGTAATGCTGACAACGCCGGTTTACATTGTGCTTTTCTTGTCATTTTTACCCATTTTTCTCCCACATGTAGCTTTACCTCTTTGCGGTTGTGGTGTTACAGGGCTCCGCTCTCTGTCGCACCATCCTGGATCCTCATTGATTTGGATTTTGACCAGGTTGCTGTTCCATTTGTTCCAGTTGACTTCCTCCACTCTGAGACGACAAGAGGACACATGCTCCAATTACAGAGTGCCGTGGGATGCATCAGTCAGCTGTCAGAGCGGCCAAATTAGCAGGGAACGAACGAGCGAGCGCCGCGTACTTTGCATGACTGACCCGCGCTCGCACACAGCCCACACACCTTTTGTTTACGCTTATTAATTTTTACTCACTGCCGTCTGCTTTCCCCCCGGCGTTTGTTGATTGTTGTTTTTGTGACTCGACAGACTGATGGGACCGTTCGAAATGAAAACAAAACAGGTCTTTGACAAAACAGTGTCCTTGTCAACAATTAAATAAAATGTACTTAAGGTCAGGAAAGTGTCATCGTGCAAATGCAAATCGATCAAGGCCATTACTGCTTCAGATTTTAAATGAGTTCTGCAGGAGTGAGAGAAGTGGAACATGCAGAGCTTTCTTAAAAATACAGCTGGGAAAATGCTAAAATTATGTGTAGTTTTAGTAATTGCTTAAGGTGTATGGCCTTTTCGCATAATTAATATAATCTAGAGCCAGTGGTTACACATAAACAAAGCATTTCTGCCTCTGTCTTAATGGTGAGAAAGCTGTAACCCACTTATATTCAGTCAAATCAATCATCCTGAATCACTATCAGTTTGAACGCCAAACCCACAAAGAAATTATCCAAAATTTAAAAAAAATGTAACAGGACATTTATATGAATTCCGCATTTTTTACTTTTTTACAAGTCGCTAAATCTCATTTTTAGTTCATTTAGCTTGTCAACTGTCAAAACCCAACAAATGCCCAAACTAGTGTCATTCAGACCATCCCTCAGGGTTGAAGCTTTGAAAATGTAATTTTCACAATGTAATTGTACATATTCTGTTACTTTATCTAATCAGAGTATTGGATCCTGAATGCTTTGAGTACTTTCCTATTGAGTTGCATTATAATATAGAGTGGAAATATGACACAATTTATTCTGTATTTATTTTTAAAGATTAGGGAACCTTTAGGGGAAATAGTAAGGAAAATATCGCGCACGGACTCACTATAAGAACTGCGTTTTCTGTTTTCTCACTAATTCAGAGCAGCTGGAAGCCTAAATGTCGTGCTCAAACACCCCAATGTATTCATTGGATTTTGAAAAATTAACTGCACCAGAATACTCAAAATATGTATTCTGGACATGTATTTGTGTTACATGTATTCAGTTATTTCCCAAAACTGGACACCAGCTACACTCTGATTTATTAAACAAAGAAAGTCTAAGCAGGATTAAAAATCTGATATTCCTCTGAGCAGTGCTTGTTCCCACTTTATAGTCAGAGTAAATCAGAGACCAGAGTACAAAACTACAGAGTCACAGCTTCACAAAGAAGCCAGACATTTGTTTTTACTCCAAAGGGTTAAGCATCAGCCTCAGATTGAATTGGGGCTCATTTCAGTCTGGCTTTTTATGGAAAAACAGTCCCTCGTGGTAAGGGCTTAAGCTGTCAATTTAATTATTGAGTCATTTGAATTCCTTTGCAGACACACTTTAGAGTTGACTGCACACTACAATATATAAAATTTAAATCAGAAACAGTCCCAGAAAATAAATAAATATCATGTTCTGACCAGCAGATGGAGCCAAAACCTGCAATGCCTCATCAGCGTTCAACCAGTCTCTTTATGATGTCTCTTTCCTGCTTTTAGTTTGCAATCAATTCAGACCGACTCTCGATAAACAGTGAAATTGAGTTTTGGTTCATATGATTCAACAGATTATGATTCAAGGCTAATCTAATCTGATCTAATGTCTAGATTGAATAGTTCATCTACTCTGCTGCTTTCTGCTTTGGCAATTTCACCATCCATGATAATCTAATGACCTTTTAGTATCTTGTTGTGCACCTAATTAGTAATAAGTAAGTAATAAGTGCTGTGTGAAACCTGAAGCAGCGGCGCCGGTCGTCTCCCAGAGCAGTGCACAGGTTTCGGTCCTCTCCACAGCGGTACCTCTTCTTCAGACAGCAGGGCAGCCTCTTCTCCATATCCAAAATGGTCATTGCCCTCTGGAAAAAGACATAACTCTGAGGTAAATTACCTCAGTTTGTCAAGTATATGTACAGAGAATGTACATATACTTGACAAACGCCGATGTATATTTATTCTATTGACCGTGATGGTTAATGCTTATGGTTGTGTGTTTATATCTCAACTGTTTAGACACTCCTCCTCTGCCTGGATGACCTTCTAAACCACTCAATAGACCCTGTAAAAGCTCAAAACACAACTAAAATGTGAAATATAAGCTGCTGCAGTCTAATAACAAATATAAAGAAAATCAAGTAAACAGTTGCAGAAAACCAGATAAACAACAGGAACACTGCAGTTACGCTCACATTTATCACTGATACAGACTTTGGGGTCACACACAGTTAAACTCCTCATCTTTCTCTCCTTAATAAGATGTTTCTGAGTCCAAGTATTGAGGAAATGAATTGTTGTGGGGCAGTTGAAGTGTCCTTTATCTCCCCGTGTCATTAACAAACAAGCTAGCTAAGCTCTGCACAGTCAGAGCAATGAACTATGATGAACTATTCTTTTGTATTGAAAATGTAAGTCTGTTGTCTCAAACCTTGGCCTAAAAAGATAATGTTGTATTATTATTGTGGTATCAATCTTGGTATATAGAATTTAGTATATTCCTTAGTATCTGAGTTTGAAATTTTAGCATAATTTTTCAATTTATCTAGGGATATATTAGGTTCTTTTGAAGCTAAAATACATTTTAAGGCTAGAACATTGTATTTTGATCATCGTTTATTATAGAAAAACAAACTACCTGTCCTTTCTACCCTGGAAATTCAAATGTGTTTTTTCCAACACAAACACTTAAAACCAGTAGAATTTAGATCTAATGTGAGAGAATCATTGAAAAATGTAGTCAATTTAATTTTGCCTATAGCTGCCTCCATTTCAGAATTTTGATCACATCACATTTTATAGCAATATCACTTTTTAAATTAAAGATTAAATACTAACATAATTCTGGTCTTTAATACAAACAAGCTCCTCTTTGGTGACTGACCTGCAGCTTCCATATGCTGGTGGTCTCCACGGTGAGCTTCTCTACAGTGCGGTTCATGAGGGCGATGAGCATGTTGAGCAGCAGGATGTAGGTGAGGATGATGTACCCAATCAACAGCAGGTAGAACACCTCTTTGTACTGATAGTCCTCGGTGAACTCCATGTCCCCCATCCCAATAGTGAACTTAAACAGCTCCAGAGTGGTGTAGGAAATGTTTCTGTAGCTGGGTTTGACACAAGTGGTGTTGTTTACATCAGGGACAAATAAGCCAGCCCTTGACTTGTTACTCGCAGGAGGAGGAAGAGGAGCAGGGGGAGGTTCTATGAGGAGTGTAACCACCGCTAGAACAACAGAGACGCAATTAATATGTTTTATAAGCATTCAAGTGTGTATGACAGGCTTATTTGACCGGATAAAACCTGTTGTAAATACTGTATATCTGATACTTTTCATCAAGTGTCAGTTGTGAAGAAAAGTTGTTCTTGTCATTGTTGCAAATGACAAGGAGAGCAGTTTCCAAAACATGACATCACACTGTGAGACCATTTTCCATTTGGGAAAATTATGCACAAAAAACATATTTTTGTGATACTTTAAACATTAATTCAACAAAATAAAGGTGTTCTTACATCTTTTTATTTGTTAAATATAATCTCTGTGTCATTAGAGGAGTGTATGAGTCAATCATGCTAGTCATTTGCTTGAATATATTTGTATCAATTAAAACGCTTGAAACGGTTCTAAGTGGTATCTGTCAGTTGTAGCCTTTGTTCATCAGTCATTTAAGTTAAACCGAGTTTGTCAAGAAATGTTTATTTTGGATAAAAACACACTCTGCTCTGATCTGTTTGCCTGGATTTATTTGCAGTTAAATGTTGTGTTTTCATGAAGGTCGAGCTCATATTTAACTTTGAATATACTTGTTTTAAGATAAAAGTCATATATAGCATGTTAGAAGTAGTTTGTCCACATATGTGTTGCCGTAGTAAGAGACAGACATTCGTGAATCACAAGGAGTATTGGCCAAGTTTAAAAACACGGTTGCTAGATAACCCCAAAACATTAGAACAACATAAGGAAATTAATTACCTGCTGAAAAGCCAAAGAGAAAGACAACATAAACGAAGAGAAACCGTAGAATATCGCTCAAAATCATCTGCAAAAACACAGCAGAAATGTCCCATTAGCAATATTCATAAAACAGACAATGTTTATTGCAGGTTGTAACAATGCAACCTACCATTTCTTTCCACCAGGTTTTATTCCTCCACAAACAACAACAATGTCCCATAAAGTGCTAATTACAAAATGTGAAATCCAAACTAATAACACAAACTTTCACTCCTCCACAATGAGCAGTTTTTGAAACTTTTTTTTAGCTCTGTTTTTTACATTTTAAAGTCAACATGACATGGATCTAATGTTTTTTTTATTTTTTTATTATGACTTTGTTTAGTGGATAGAATGTGTAGTAAATATTTAACATAGTTTTACATCTGTGAAGATGCAATTTGTGAAGAAATCTTGAAAAATAAAAGCTTAAAATAACAGGAAGTAGTGCTAAAGAAGTTCTAAAGAGAATCCCTCTGTGATGTCATCAATAAGTGACCATTGAAAAAGCAAGGTCAATTTACAGCAACTGACACATTTTTTTCACAGTTTAAACAATAATTCAACAAAATAACGATGTTATCAGGTATTATTGACTATTGTGTAATTTTTATGGATTTTGTCCCTTGCCCCAGTTTGGTTGCTAGACAGCAGTTCTGGAATTACTCCTGTGTCCAACCAGGAAGTAACATTATAAACTTTACAAAAACTGGGGAAAAACTGGCAAAATGTTTAGTAAAATCTTTAGTGAAATGTGTCATCTAATCCGTGCACTTTAACCACCTCAAAAGTGTGGCTTGTGCAGTTCAACGGACAGAAGTTAGGGCCTGTTAGACAGAGTGAAATGAATGTTTGGTTTTCTTGTAACCATGGAAACCGTGCAAGGAGCTAGCTATGGTTTCCGAAATGCAGACAGACTTTTCACACCAAATGCAAGACGAAATACTTTGCAGGAATGGAACTAACTGTGACGCTGCTGAGGAGTCTTTTGTCCTCAGGGCTGTTACTCTCCTCCAACTGACACACAATCTGTTGACTCTACCGGACAGATCCTCCTGCTAAAGCTGCACTGAGACCTTTGACTGAGACACACAGGCGCAGGGTCACCAGGACATGTGGAGGGGTCAGTGAGGTCGGCAGGGGAGTACCTTCTGGATCATCACACTGTAGATGCCCATGTGCTTGTCCCCTCTGGAGTAGTAGAGCACGTTGACCCAGCTCAGAGCCAGACACAGCACCATGAAGCCCAGGTACTCCTGCCTCCCGCCCAGGTACAGCAGGGCCGCAGCCAGGAACAGCAGAGCCTGGCTGAAACTGAAGCATTCAAACACGGCTTTTACAAATACTGACATGGAATCTTTGACAAAACAAGGCTCACTTATGCTGTTCATTTGACAGTGCAACAGAATTACTTCACTGCATTTGTGCTGATAATACAACTGCTTTTATATTAAACCTGACCCTCTAAGTGTGAAGTACTTTTAGTAAAAAAAAAAAAAAAAAAAAATTCTCCAATAGTCTTAAAGCTTGAATCCCATTTTTTCTGAAAATATTAAGGCAGGGCTATTCAACTTACGGCCCGGGGTCAGATCAGGCCCTCCAAATGATCTGATCCACCCCGACCCATCTTCCAATAAATTAAAATTCCTGTTTACTGGTTGGATTCTGGCTTGGTACTAGTTTAGACTTGGTTTGGTCCTAGTTTAATTCTGCTTTAGACCTGGTTAGATTCTGGGTTAGTTGGTCCTGGTTCAGACCTGGTTGGTATCTAGTCTCGTCCTAGTTGGGTCGGGGTGGATCAGTTTAACTCTGGTTCAGTTCTGGGTTTGCAATTTTGCAGAGCAATGTCAGTAAAGTATTTTGTATTTTATTTTTCCTTAAAAATCTAATATAGCTGTTCTTATGTTATCATCACTGACACGGATCTAGTGTTGGGGATGTTTTGTGAAAGTGATGACGTGTTGTGCACCTCTGGCCCAGAAGCCACGGCGCTCGGGAAAATTAAGTTGAATAGCCCTATCCAAAAGTTTACCATTACTGATTCAACTAAAATTAAATTTATGACATTAATCAATTGTACATTAGTATCTGTAAACACAAGCAACTAAACTGTAAGCGGTTAATTTGTTTGATGACGCCGATGCAACACGACTTACAAAAGAATGTCATAATATCCATCAATAAGCAATGTTTGTAGCTTTGGCCTCTTCCTTTTCATTTCTATACCCTAGAGGATAAAAGAAGATTATTTAAGCACTTTCATTAATACATGCTTTAAACATTCACTGAGTTTATACATACGGCTGTAATAAAGAAGAATATGTTTGCCAGTGCAATCAGCAGTTGGCCTACAACATATAAATATCCCAGAACTGTGCGTTCAACATGAAACGGAGGCTGGAAGAAGAAAGACATATTCATGTTAATAATTCAGTCTTATTATGAGCATTTTCAGTTTTAAATACTGTATCTTACAGTGCTTTCCTTCTTATTATAAGCCACAATGGTGAAAACTGTCAGGTATAGCAGATAGACCAGAAAATTAAAGAAAAATATTCCACCAGCAAATTTCTTCCACTTCTCATCGAGCAGATGACATAAAGGCTCAGTTTCCAGCATCTCATGGCGGTTCTGAGAAGATAAACCAACTTAGTTAATATGTTTAGCAAAAGAGAAAGTCCTCATTCTATAAACTGAAGTTTTCAACTGTGCATCAAATTGTGGTTGACAAAGTTGTACATTTGGTGCAAAATAAAATAAGAAAATGTTATCTATTTCAGGGCTGCAAATCACAATTTGAGTGGATGCAAAAATCCCAAAGGCTGCAATATTTTAAGTCCAACCATTTCCACTGCAAACGACAAAATACTTTGTTTTATATTCTGCATTCTGCTAACTCTATTAGTTTGTTGGCCTAATTGAGTCTTTTTGTCAATTAAAAACAACAACAGAATACTAACAGATATTCATAAACTGAAAGCACTTTTTAAACAACAGGTGTATGACAAATAGTATAAATCTATGGTAACTTGCCAACAATTATACTTTAGCAATAATTCTTGTTTGAGGTTAAGACTCACTTTGTGTTATGACAGATTGGAGTTATATCATGTTATTTTATGTTAAAATATAAATGCTCACTGGAATGCCGTTGCCGTAGACCAGTATCTCCAGCACAGACTTCTTTTCAAAGGAGTCCACAGAATTCAGGTCATAGAGGGAGCTTTGTACTGGACCATAAACCCACTCAGTGAATTTCCGAGACAAGTGTTTAGTGTGAGGCTCATGAAACTCCCGTCTCAAGATGTGAGAGAAAAGCTGCAACACAAAATGAATGGTTAAATCAGAATCAGAATCAGAATTACTTTTATTTATCCCCAAGGGGAAATTCTTTACAGTATAAATGATAATACACCATTGTAGTGATAAAGAGTTAGAGGGATAGATTTGAAAGACAATTTGTTTCAACAGATTTTGAATTTTAAGTGCTTTCTCAGTTTGAAATTTTTCACCCTGAAAAACATTTTTTTCTGTTTTCAATTTCAGTTGTTGAATTTTGCAGTCTACATTTTCATTGTGTTTTCAAACACAAAATTCAAGATGAAATCTGTCGACAGGAGATGGGGATGCACAAATAATCAAATCAAACCAAAATCGCAATTTGAATTGATGCAATTAGCAAATCGCAAAGCTTGCAATTCAACAACAAAATATCTTGTTTTATTCTGAATAAAAAACTGGAAAACCTTAAGTTTAGATTTAGACAAATATTTGACAAAAATGGGACTAAAAGCGACAAACTTTTGACTAAAAATGACAAAAAAGCGACAAAAATGCAAAAAAAAGCAATAAAAACATTAACAAAAATACGCAAAAACGCAACTAAAGATGGCAAAAACTGCAACTATAAGTGACAAAAACTACCCTAAAAGTGTCAAAAGCATGACTAAAAGCGACAAAAATGCAACTAGAGTGACAAAAATGTTACTAAAAGCGACAAATCCGTGTCTACAAGTGAAAAAAAAAACGTGACTTAAAGTGATGAAAACGTGACTAAAAACAGGAAAAACGCGACTATAAGTGAAAAAACTACACTATAAGTGCTAAGAGTGACAAAAATAACATTAAAAGTGTCAAAAACGTGACTAAAAGTGACAAAAAGCGATAAAAACATACTAAAAGCGACTAAAACGCTACAAAATATGTGATTCTTTTATTTGTTGGTCAGTTCATATTTCAGTCTTTTTGTCCATTCTCCCGATTGTGTTTAAAATGTGAACTTTGAACAGAATCCTAACATTGAAACATAAATCACAAATCCAATCGCAACACTACATCATTTACCCCAATCTTGCCCGTCTTTGCGGCCATTTTGAGAGGCGTGAGTCCGTCGCGGTTCGCTATGTCCTCCAGTTTGACTTTGGGCTGCAGGCTGGCGGTGGTCCGGAGGATGCGGTCGTACATGGAGGTGATGAACTCCGTGTTATCCCTGGAATTATCGGCGACAGTGACCAGAGCGTGCAGCACCGTGTTGCCGTGAGAGTCCACCTCCTTAGGGTCGGCCCTCTTGTACTCGTTCACCATCAGTAAGTCCACCATCTCGGGCTGGTTGGTGCAGGCCGCGAGGGAGAGCGGCAGTTCACCTGGGAATGAAGAATGGGATTGTGAGTTAATCCTGTACATTTCCATATGAAGACAAGAAGTTCAAGTTCAAGATGTAAAATAAGGAAGTATGTATATTTCCTGTATGTATATTTATACCTTTCAAACTCATTCCTCGCTTTCACAAACTCTGGCTCGTCACTAGTTTTCACATGCATCAGTTTTTGGGCCACTAGCACAGTTTTAGAAGAGTTTTTACAGATACAAGTGAAGCAGGAGTATAATCCTTGCTCAGCCAATCCGCTCTCATCCCAAAGCATCCTATAGTGACTCACAGAGCTGTTTATTACAAGTTTAAAAAGACAAAATGTGGTTTCTAAGTGGCCCATCATTACCATGTGTTATGGGACTGTCCTAATGCCCAGAAGTATTAGTCTGAGATTAACAAAGCACTCCAGACTGTTTTTGGCATCGTCAAATTCAGAACTATGTATTTGGGCCTGAAAACTCCAGCCATGGACACAATAAGTGGATATCTAAATAGATTAATGGATGGATACTTTTAGTTGCAGGAAAGAAGGACATCACAAAGAAATGGATGACACAAACTGCACCAACAATCAAGGACTGGACAGAAATGATTAATGACTTTCAAAAAATGGAAAAAAGTATGTTCGGATTTAATTTGAAAATGAACCTATTTGACAGACTTTGAACTAGTGGGACTTTTTTGTTGGTTTAAATGTGCCGTAATTAATTTTATTTTTATTTATTTACATTCTTTTGTTGTTCTACTCTGGTTGTGTTGTCTGTTTTGTGTGTTTAAATGCTAAAAACTGAAAAGAAAAAAGAAAAAAAAGCAACAACAACGAATAGATAAATTGTTCAGTTAAGTAAAGGTCTGTTTTTGTCCCCCTGTTCTGCTTTTCTGGGAGTAAAAAAACTGTACAACTAATTTAAAAACGTAGGGTACCCCAGCTTCTCAGACCTCTCAGTAAAATAGTGGGTGCTGCACGAATGACAAATAAGTAAAATAATATTTCAGATCCATTCTGATTGTTTCTGACACTGTTTTCTGATGTTATTCATTATTTGCCTCGTTACCATTGCTTTGTTATTGACTTCCCTGATTCACGCTTATGTTGAAACCCACAGTCTGCGGTCATATGATGTCTGACTCATCATCTTTCCCCTTGAGATTTCAGTCGTATGATGGAGACTCACCAAAGTAGAAGCTGGGTCCATCGTGCGGCTGGAAGAATTTCCCACAGGCCCTTGAGTGTACGTCCGCGCCTTTACTGACCAATAGCTGCACATAAGACACACTCCTCCTCTCAACGGCAATGTGCAGAGCAGTTTGGCCTGTCGTACAGCAGAGATTATTGAAATCAGTGCTAAATAGTACGGAAGATCATTTGTTTCATCAGATTTTGAAAGCTTTTTTCACTTTTAATTTTTTAACCCTGAAAAAAACATGTTTACAATTGCATTTAGAGAGTAAAATTTGCTGTGAATTTAGCAAAGCGACGCATTAGGAATCGATCCAAGTGAGTGAATCTTTACTGTAAATGTTTTCACAGTGACATTTTACATTGAGGGCTTGAAAAAGTATGCACTGAATATTTAAAGTGCATATGACAGGTTAAACTACATGTTTCACAAAATATAGTGATATAAATGATATGATATAAATATTAGTCAAATATGCACAAATCACAAGTACAACTTAGCTGGTTTAATGAGTATAATATGGTTAAAAATTCCTAAGAGTTGATTTTGTATAATAGGTCTCCTTTAATATTTTCTAAACATTTCACCCCCAGTTTGACAGGTTTTATAAAGTTTATAATGTCACTTCCTGTTGAACACGAGCAGCAGATGTGACATATACAGAGATCATTCACAACGGTTACCTAGCAACCATACTGTAAACAACGGCCAAAATCCATTTAAATTACACAATCATTAGGCATTTTTGATAAATAATATCTGATAACACTTTTATTTTGTTGAAGGATTGTTTGTTGTCAGAAAAATGTGTCAGTTGAGTGTAAATTGTCAATTTATTTTCAAAGGTCCGTACCTACTGTACTGTTGACAACACAGTACAGTAGGCACAGGCTTCTTTTTTTTTTTTTTAGAACTAAGCACAACTTCCTGTAATTTTAAACTTTCTTTTTTCTTCACAAACTGCAACCTCACAGATGCAAAACTATGATAAGTATTTACCACAGGTTCTATCCCACCAAACTAAGTCATAATTAGAAAAGTGAGAACTTGTGAGAACACAGCGAAAGTGTATACTGTACTCTAATATCAGCAACTGAAAATCAAAATAGAAAAATTAAAACATGTTTTTCCAGGGTAAAAAAATTCAAAGTGAGAAATTCGCCATTCTTTAAAATACAAAATTTGATGAAACAAGTGATCTCCCATACATTGTGCACTGAGTGAATGAGTTTTAAAACCACTGAATGAAACAACAGCTCACCTTTATAGTAACTGTTGGTGTAGGCCGCATTTACAAATTTGTGGATGTCGCCCAACTTTTCCGAGATATTGATTAAAAGCTCCACAGTTGGGTTTTGGCCGTCCCTGAGGTGCAGCAGTGCTTTCATGAGAGATGTTTTCCCATACGATTGATCTGTGGAATATGAGCCACAGCTAATGCAGACACACGTACACACTTAAGAGAACGATTACCAGAATAATAGATATACACATACACATGCTATCCGAGAGCCTCTTCATATTCTGGTGAAGGTACTGGTGCAGTCCGTCCAATCGGCTGACGTCACCGCTGGCCACTGCCTCGAAAAGTCGCTCTCTGGTGAACGTGGAGCTCTCTCTTTTGTCACTGTCTGTCACTCCTCGGATTCCCCTGTAATCATTAAGAGCAGCCTCCATAATGGTCCACTCAGACTGATGGAGCATTTCTTCAACTAAATGATTTTGTTGTAGTTGTAGTTTTTGTCATTGTCATATTTTTTTCTGCGTAGAACTAAATAAAAAACAGACAAAAAGTAATCAGGACTAAAAGATAACTAAAACTGCATTCATTTTCATTGACTAAAACTGGGACTAAAAGTACTGACATTTTCGGTGGACAATGGGCTACCGAGTACCTCCTGTCTGTGAGGCTCCAGACCACACCCTCACAGACCAGATTATTGGTGGAGGCTCTGATTTGGAGGCGCGCCCATCTCAGAGCAGGTCAGGTGCTAATCATCGGCCTGATTTGGACTCTGCCAAGTGCTGCCTGGAGGAGGGAGGTTCAGTCGGGGATGCTGTTTAGCACCACATATTATCAAGAATGCCGTCAAATCATATGGAAAATACATTTGCTAACTTTTCATATATTTGTATATAGTGTTGTAAATATAATCTGTCTAGAGAATTGTAAAGTTTGCCTGAAGCTAAACCTACCTACCCATGCTTGGGGGTTAGTGGTTTAGGCCACACTATTTATGGGGGTGTCTGGGTTGCCTGCATGGATGTATTAAAAGAACTGGATAAGGTACGCCCCCTCTGTCTGTGGTCCCAGATTGATTTGTGGCCGTGCGAGGTACTGCAGCCTCTTGGAACCAGCCTTTTTCTCAAATGTCACATTATAATTGCAGACAGTACTGAATTATTATCTGTATTTAAATAAAATAGAAGGAAATGTTCTTTTCTACCGTTTCTAAAATCACCGAAATTACCGTTTTTATATGAAGTGGGGGATTGTCGTCACGTGGCGCCCTAAAACAAAGATGGCAGCCATCGTTTCAGGAAGTAAAACAAAGATGGCAGCCATCGTTTCAGGAAGTAAAACAAAGATGTCAGCCTTCGTATCAGGAAGTAAATGCGGAAGTAAGAAACTTTTTTGGGGTCATGCGCCAATGAGCACTCTCCATAGGGATAAACAGGACGGCCATCTTGGATTCATCTTCCAGGTTTTATTATAGTTCTATGGTTGCCTGTTGTCTGTCCTGGGGAGAGGCTGCCAGTCGGTCTTGTGGTGTTGGTCAATAAATAAATAAAGAAGAGCTCGCAAAGGTTTCTTTTCCTTTTCTTTATTTGACCTCTTCTTTATTTATTTGAACAATGATGAATACTTCCCTGACAGACTTGTCTGTGTTGATAAATGCAAACACTAACGCTAATTGTGGAGCATAATAAAGCTAAATAAAAACTGAAGTAATCCATATATAAAAACAATCAGGTGGTCCTTACATTTTAATTGGTTGTTTCTGGTTGTATATTTTGCATTTTAATAAAAGTTAGCATTAGTTGTGAGAAACGGCTAGCTTAGCCAACTGCTGTTAAAATGTGAGCTGATAAATGTGAGCCTAGCTGCAGTGTTCCTGTTGTTTATATGGTTTTCAACAACTGTTTACTTGATTTTCTTATTTCAGATGTCAGGAAAAAACTAAAGAGTTATAGACTTTTATATTTGTCATCAGGCTGGCAGCGTTTTCACATTTTAGTTGTGTTTTGAGCTTTTACAGGCTAAAATGTCATTACTTGCCATTGACTCATGCATATTGAAACTCACTGCTAAAATTCAGAATGCTATGACATCATCTGCATACCCTCTATACAAAAATATATTTTCTTGTCGACTAAAACGATTATGGATTTAGTGGATTAAACAGGAGTGGTAGAAAATTAAAGAATGGATGAAATTAGCATTACATTTTCATCTACTAAAGCAGTGGTTCCCATCCTTTTTTGTCTCGAGTACCCCCTAAGCTTTGTCTCACCCTCGGAGTACCCCATAACTTTAGTTTCAGGCTAATAAATGGGTTTAGTTCTTGCAAATAGTTAATGATTACTATTATATTTTTGTTTTAATTATATTTATGGACCAAGGTATTCCAAAAATATGCTAAATTTATAACTAATGACTCCTTTTTATTCAGATAAAAGTACATTTCATAAACTTTTAAAACCTGAAACCATTCCAAGTACCCCAAGGTATTTGCTCATGTACCCCTAGGGGTCCCCGTACCTCTGGTTGGGAAACACTGCACTAAAGCAAGGGTTAAAACAAAAAAATTCTTGACTAAAACTAAGACTAACAAAAGACTAAGACTAAAGCATACATTTCTTAACACTGTAATGAGGATATAGATGGGCATAAAATGATATTACTGGCACATGGGTTTGCTCACTTGTCAAAATTGAGGTTGAATCTAATTAGTGGTTTGAGTGGATCCATTTCCTCCTGGTAGTCTGTGTCCATAGGAGCTTTGGGTGCTTCTCTGGACGACCCCGGGCCATCTTTATATCTATGTTTGGGCACATCTGTCCTGTCGTCTGCCTCCAGCTGAAAGCCAAACGCCTCCGTCTTGCTCATCTTCAACTAGAGAGAAACAATAACAAAACTTAACATTAACATGATGAACAAGCCATACCTAAATCTATAAATACAGTTTTGACAATGCGTTATCAAGTGTTTAATTATACTGTTGGATCTAATGAAACATCGACGCTGTAAGTCCCATATTCACTACAGTCACTATAGGTCAGGGATCTCTGAAGGGTAAGAGCACATATTTGCAGACACGTGATTTTTCAAGCTGCCGACAAACAAAGATGTTTATTTATAAGAACATGCCTCTGACAGCAGCACAACACAGAGCCTTCAGGCAGGACAATCCAAATGTTAGACAAAATGAAAATCATCTACTTCAAACTACCCAGAAAGATTGTGTGTAAAATAGATTTTTAACATATTAGTTTCCTTTTCTCTGAGTTTGGAGCTGTTTCCCCTTTTGCTTGGAAATTGGTGACTCACAGATAACTGTCTGTGTTTTTTATATTTTTCAGAGGGGGGAATTTATATACTAGATATGCAAAGATCCATATTGTTGGATAATTAAGTAAATCTTAACACAATGGACAAGAAAAACAGGTCTATCCCATGCAGCCGTTTGAAAACACAGTGACATCTTGTCCTGATTTATAATTTATAACTATTGATTTACAACGTCTGAATGTTACAGTGTTTTTAAACTAAAATAATAATAAAATTTGAACACCAACGAACAGGAAATCAGATCAAATGTCTTACTATTACAAATCGAACAGAGCAAATGAGTAAAAACCCAGAGGTATTCGCATACATTTAAAAACAACGCTGGACTAAACAGATCATATCTTTTTCAGCTTCGAGACCAAAGCCATCTATAAACTCACCTGAGATTGACTTTGCTTCACCAAAATAGAAATCCCGTCATGTGTCCAGCACTGAAAGAACCCGTAAATGTGCACAGGTCCAGTTGTCTTCAGTGAGATGCTCGTTGAGTCTAACACTTCTGAGGAGGGAAGCGATAGAGATAGTGTGACCCGCCCTTGAGGATATCAGAGCACATTACTGCGCTCTGAGTGCTTAAAAGGATCCTTTACTGACCATTGCAGCACAGACCAAGATACTACAATATCTTAAAGCTACAGGAAGTGCAGTAATTAATGCATGCCTCTATGGAATACAATATTTTAAATTTTACTTACATTTTTAAACATAAGAAGTAAATAAAATGTCTAACTTTTATTTACTTCTTACGTTGAGATTTTCCTTGAAGCTTCTATTTTCTTTTATTTCAAGCAGAATCGAGCCAGCAGTTTGTCTGTTTCCACTGCTCTTATAATCTTGTGACTAAACTTGTGGTTGCACGCTTGCTGCCTACCAGTGTGGATATGTGCTGTTTGTGATGGTTGAGAAGCACTTCCTTTTTATCTAGCAAGATACATGAGGCTCAAAACAGAACCACAGAAAGAAAAAAACATTGCCCAAAATTCTCAGAAACGTCAATAGCAACCAAAAAATACAGTGCCAAACCTGAAAACCCATGGATATCAATTTAAAACTAGTGCTGCACAAAAGATAAGGTTGTTGGTGACACAAATGTAATGGTTTTATTAATTTTTTAATCTAAAGCAATAGATAAAACATGGTCAAAATCTGTTCTTAATTACAGAATAATTAGGTTTAAAGTGTTGGCACAGCTTTAAGAGGCACCTTTACTCTATTCCCCACTAGGTTTGAAACTGAAAGCGGTTATGAGAAATGCCACAAAAAGACAATGTGTGCCCGTTTTATAAAGCTGTTCATGAATTTCTTTCAGAAGCCATTTCCTCTTGATAGTTATACTTGACAGGCACAACGTATTTTAATCATGCATAATTTAGGATTTAATTGTGAGTATGCAGGTTGCTTCATCAATAATAAAGTTAATGTTTTATTGTTTTATCATGTTCAGTTTAGAGGTACAAAAATAACATTTGCCATATCTTGATAACAGTATTCAGATGATATTTCAACAATACATCAAGAAAATGATGTGAAAGAGATGTGTTTGTACAAGCCTTGTTTGAGGTTCAAACGTCGCACAAAACATGAATGGACCATAAAATGCAACACAAAAGGGCAGAAATATCACTTTAAACCCTTGTTTGGGGGTTTGATGTAAGAGGACGACATATTTTAGTCAGTTTTCGTTTTAATCAGCTCTTTTTGCTGGCTTTTTTTTAATGGGCTTTGTGCACAGCAGCAGCTGGCTAAGCTAACACTTACAACTATAAAATGTAAATTATAAAACAAACGACCAATTCAATTTTAAACTAACGGCAGATTATTTCAGTTTGTTATTTTAATTAGTTTTATTTTTAAATTGTTTATGCCTAAACAGTGCAATTAGCGTTAGCATTAAGGCACAAACACTGTGTCCTTTGGTAAAGTATTCAGCTATTTTGAAAGTCTTTTAAAATGTTCTAGCGCAGGCCTGTCCAGACTAAGGCCCGGGGGCCAAATGCAGCCCTTTTCTTGGCCCTTAGGCTTCCTGGTGTACTTTTTACTGCAAATTTCAGATTTTCCCCAATGCTAACCTAAATAACTAACATTATGGTGCTATACTGACCTAATATCAAGGCATTGAGACTGAATGTAGATGTGGTGGTACTTAAAACATCAGACAAATGCAGCTTTTTTAAACGTTTTGCGATTGATTTGTGGCCCTCCACTTGGTCTATATTTCAATATGCGGCCCTCGATGGAAAAAGTTTGTCCTCCCCATTCTAGAGACATCCACCACAACTCACTGTTGAATGCCTGATCTTATAGTATTTATTCATTTTAGACTGACTTAGTCAAAATCCCATAGAGCAGTTCTGACGCTAACACTGAGCTAAACGGGTGCTGTTGTGCACATACAATGCACTTGGAACTTTAATTTTGCTCATCTCCTGAACAACAACTGCGGTACCATCCATTTTTTGATATCTCCCACCTCTAGTTCAAATTGTGTAAAAATTTGGCATTCAAATTTCATCTAGAATTTTAAAAACTACCATTACAACTACGGATCATCTTGTGGCGTTCAGAGTCTGTCACAGAGTACCATGGCCACGCCCACAGCAGAGTCAGCGTTTTGTCCGTACACAAGTGACATCTGTGAAAAGGCTCTCTCCACTTCCTGTCTGAGCACCCGGTTACGCGCCAGAGCCGTGCCACTGCCCACGACTCTGGTGACCCCGGCTTTCTGCAGGTGGGCCGCTGGCATCATGGAGGTCAGGTTACCGATGATGCCTTGGCAGAGGGCTCGAGTCACGTGACCCAGAGACAGGTTGGAGGGGGAAACGTTGGTCACCTGTCCCAAACAGAGGGGGCTGTGTCGCTCTCCCAGGATCGTCGGAAGCACAGTCAAATCACTGGTGTTTTGAGTTTGTGCGCAACTGATTAGCTTCTCGTATATGGAGGACTCTGACGTCTCCACTCCTGTTAAAGAGAGGTACGTATAGTTGGTTTCTATTGGATTACATGACACATCTATTCATGTATTAAGATTATGAAAGATATTCAAAATATAATGTAGGGCTGTCACTAACAAACTATTTAGGAGTCAAAAAGTCAATTATTTCTACTTTGTATTGAGACTTTTTAACTACATTTTTAACCAAATAAAGGTTTTTAATGTTTTTACTGAAGGCTTCTATAGCTGGACTATATTTATGAATTATAAATGAATATAAGTGTATTTATGTTGATAAAAGTTTTTTGTTTGTTTTCATAATGTTGTTGTCTTACAACATTACATATTACAAGTATTACTTTATCTGTATCAAATATTTTTCATAGTCTTACATCAGTTAAGTTGCTGGAAAAATAAAAGTTGATAAGATCTGAGTTCTAAAACAGACAGAATCCCTCTGTGATGTCATCAATAAGCGACATTCCATCAAACATACAGGGACTATTTACACTAACAGACACATTTTTCTCACAATATTAAACAGTTATTAAACAAAATTAAGAAGTTATCAGGTATTATTATTAACTGTCAAATCATAACAATTGTGTAATTTATGTGGATTTTGGTCCTTGTTTACTGTATGGTTGCTAGGTAACAGTTGTGGAGTATCCTCTAGCTATGTCGCATCTGCTGCTCATGTTCAGCCAGGAAGAAACATTATAGCCTTTACCAAAACTGACAGAAAATAAGTAAGTTAAGTAAAATGTGTAATGTTACCTGTCGTATGCACTTTAACAAGACAAACATTTCAAATCATCAGAGTAAATCTTACCTAGTTCACTCATCCACTTCATGAGCATGTCCACAAAGGTGGCTAAAACGTTCCCTCCGTTGAGTGAAGCAGCCACGGCGAGGTACGAGGATTCAAAGTACGGGAAGTAGGAGATGGGTGAGTTTGACTGTGGGAAACTTGGAGGCGTGAAACCAACTGGCATAGCATGGGTCAGCTGGGCGGATGTACTGATGTTAAGAACTGCAAATGTAGGACAAACATATGGAAGATCATTTGTATCAGATGTTGAATTTTAAATGCTGTCAAAAAAAACATGTTTGAATTAATAACTGATAAAGTCCCTGTGAATTTTACGCTCAAGATTAGACAGTTAGATTAGACAGACAAACAGTTAGAAAGAAATGCACCATCACAACACAAATGGATCTTGTGCTTCTATGGTAGTTCCTGTTAGTTTTCTGTAATGTATACTTTGCTGATGCAGCCTTCAAAGCATCAAGTGCATTAGTGGAGGTATATATTAGGAAACAACGAGAGGGTGCAGTCCATAATGAAGTATTGACCAAAGACGACCATCATGAGGATTGACCATTACATGTTAAATCACTAAACGCATTCCGTCGTTCACCTGCATCTGTGTTTGTGCTCATGCAGGAGTAGACCGAGCACTGGAGGTCTCCCAGCGCGGCGCCCACTGGAGTACCAGCGCCAATGCCATGCCAGTCCATGCACGTGCGTCCCACCAACGCCCCGGACGGTGTGCACTGAGGAAGCAGCCGAGTGGGGAAACCAGCCGCCTCCAAACTACAGCATGCACACAAAGGTTAGACAAAAATCCATCCAAGCAAAGTGAGTATTAAAGTTACAGAAACATCAATCAAGCAATAAAATTGCATCTCAAACAGCAAATTAATATTAATGTGTTATATATATGAAAAGACACACATATAAAGCACATATTTTGTATTAGAGCTGATTGATTATGGCAAAAGTTATAATCACAATTATTTGGCTCAGGCCTGGCGACAGAAATTTGGAGGCCTAGAGCAAGAAGCATCACATGGGGCCCCCCTCTAATATACATTTATAGGGAAAGGTACAAATTCTGGGCCCTGATGCCCGGGACAACAGACCCCTTTGTCTCGCCCCTGTCTACTCCCATGATTTGGCTCATAATTGAACATCACAATTATTTCCAACAATTACTTCTACAGTATATTTTCAAAATTAATCTGTAGAGAAAGTATAGATTGAATATATTGTATTAGTAATGTTTTTGAAAAGTGCCTTTGCTCCAGGTTTTGAGGCAAAACGAGTGCACTAACTCCGAACACAAGGCAATTAATTGTTTTCAATAACGTGGTTTTTGTAATTGAATAGAGTAATAATTGAAATCACGATTATATATACAGTTAATTGCACAGCCCTAATTAAAATTAGAATGGTCAATTGTTTTGTCATTTAATAAAGACTTTCCCAGGATCAGTTTTTTGTCTGTGCCAAGCTAAATTCTAATACTTTTACATAAACAAATATTATGGCAAAGGGAGCAGACAGTGTTATAGTGACAATGTTGCAGAATAATTTGATTCTTTCACTATTAATCCTTTATTTGTCAGGAAACCACATAATTGCACTTCTCATCTGTAATTTCTGGATTCATTAAAGTGTTTTACTGGCGACAAGATGTTGTTTGAAAACTTTCAGGCATGAAACAGCCTGTTGAAGTGAAAAGTGCCCCAATCTGTTGCTGGTTAGACATAAATATCGATTTCCACAAATTGAGAATGGCTTTCAGATGGAAGTCTGAAACGTCTTGATTTTCAAAAGAATGTCTAGATGAACTTCAATACTGCTCGATTTCAGTTAACAGATTAAACTTTGATAATAACAAAGTATTTCTAGACTTGATCTTTTATGGGTTTTTCTTAATAATTGTCTCTAATAAGAAAACAGGCAAGTATCTTTTGTACCGGATGAGCCAACGTGCCAACGCAAAATGTCGATTTAAGCCCAAGTTGCAAGTGTCTTTTATTAGGCAGGTGGTCATAATAATCCATGATACAGTATAACCACCGCCTGTACAGTTTTTCATGAGTTCACACATACATTTCTACGTTCCACTGGTTGGTTGAGGTGTTGAAATAACCCCAGCTGCCTGCATTCTGAGGCGTCATCACACATCTTTCTAAACCACACAACATGGACACCACATAGTCCTGGATAGTCCCAGCGGCCGTAAACGCCTCGAGAAACTTGGGTCTGGAAAAAATATATACAAAGAATGTCAATTCAAGCAACCAAATTTTGTAGATACAACTTTGGAGACGAGCCGAGTCCACTGACCTGTGTTTGAGGAACCAGAAAATAGTGACACACCCAAAGCCAGTGGCCAAACTAAGATGTGACTCTGGTTTTGGAAGAGTGGAAAGAAAATCATTGTCACTGCGGCCGTCCTGCCAGGTGATCAGCTGACTGGTGTCTTTGGCAATGAAGAGGTTTCTGCTGGACCAGTCACAACCTGCAAGATGAAAATGAATGTCTGAAGGATTTAAGTTTATATGAAAGATTCTCATGTTTTTCTTATTATGACTTTGTTTTGTGGGATAGTTGCTGTGGTAAATATTTGTCATTGTTTTACATCCATGAAGCTGCAGTTTGTGAAGAAATTGAAAAAAATAAAAGTTTATAATTACAGGAAGAAACGCTTTTTAAATATTATCTTAATTCACAGAAAAATACAAAGACAAAAGTCATGACATTTACATACAAGGGACTAACACAAAATCCGATATTTAATTGAGGCTAAGAGAATATAAAATTACTGAATGAAAATTACAAATCAGTCAATAATCTATAACAAAACTTACAGTAAAAGCCAAAGGTATAATTTAATTTGGTACGTTTTAATAACATCTAGCGTTTCAATGGATGAATGTTTTCTTATGAATAAAGGAATTGATTAATTTTGATTATTAATAAAAATACAAAAACACAGGCACAATTTACAACAACTACACATTTTTCTGACCGCTTAAATGATCATTCAACAAAGTAAAGGTGTAATGAAGTATTTTTATAGTCCATTTCTAATTATTGTGTAATATATATGAATTGTGTCCCTTGTTTACAGTAGCTAACAGTTGTGGACGTAACATTTGCTGCACGTGTCTAACCAGGAAGTAAAATTATGAACTTAACAAAAAAAATGGTCAAACTGGGGAAAAATAGGCAAAATGTTAAGTAAAATCTCTTACTGAAATGTGTAGTCATATGCACTTTAACCTACTATGCAGCTTGCAAACAGTAGAGGGCAGTATTCATTTGCTATGTTTGCTACCGACCTACTGACCAATTTTATCATTATACAGACTATTTTAAGACTGTAATGCTGCCCAAAAAAGATTATGTATGTATTTCTTCAGTGGTCTATCTTTGTCTATACTAAACAAAGATACTAAAACAATTTTCTAGGAATTAAACACAAAACGGCACATATAATCAAAGATGTCTCTTACCACTTCGAGCTTTCCAAAATAATACCCCGTGCATCTGCCCTGAGACTCCAATGTGTGTGACATTTTTTAACTTGTCAGCTGGCAGTTGTTGGATGCACTGGTTCAGAGTGTCTATTATGCGACCTGTATCCTGCTCCTTTGCCTAAAAAGAAAATAAATACACAAACATTGGGTAGTCCATATGTGCATAAAGTGAATTAGCTACTTTGAAGTGAGCCTCTTCTCACCTTGATGCAACTGTTGTCTTCTATGTCAGATGAAGTTTGCAAAGAGTAACTCGCCACCACAACCCTGGAGCCAGATTCTAATAAAACAGCTTTAATAGAAGTAGTCCCCAAGTCTATACCAAGAATATATGTGGACATGACGGCTAACGAGTCAGCAAAGTGTCTGTTTACATCGATTTCTGTGCACCATCATAGAAAGGAGCAAAATCCACAGTGATGCGCTCAATTACAATAGGAAATCATCTGAAGTTAATGTTTTGACGCCAGGGAGTTGACTCATAATTGTGTTTTTAAAACGGTTTAGTGTTTATTCAATGTAGAGTGGCTTTTTAAGATGTATATTTTACATGCCCTTCTTCTTACAACGAATTATATCATTTATAGCGCACGTGATTGTGAATGATCATATATTTACAACGCTTTTTTGTGTCTCGAACATATCACACGCCTTCCTTCACGTTCCCATGTTGCATTGCGAGCGGTAATGGCCGACATCGTCTGAGAGAGTCATAGAACTATAATAAAACCTGGAAGATGAATCCAAGATGGCCGTCCTGTTTATCCCTATGGAGAGTGCTCATTGGCGCATGACCCCAAAAAAGTTTCTTACTTCCGCATTTACTTCCTGATACGAAGGCTGACATCTTTGTTTTACTTCCTGATACGATGGCTGACATCTTTGTTTTACTTCCTGAAACGATGGCTGCCATCTTTGTTTTAGGGCGCCACGTGACGACAATCCCCCACTTCATATAAAAACGGTAATTTCGGTGATTTTAGAAACGGTAAAAAAGAGCATTTCCTTCTATTTTATTTAAATACAGATAATAATTCAGTACTGTCTGCAATTATAATGTGCAATTTTAGAAAAAGGCTGGTTCCAAGAGGCTGCAGTACCTCGTACGGCCACAAATCAATCTGGGACCACAGTCAGAGGGGGCGTACCTTATCCAGTTCTTTTAATACATCCATGGAGAGAGTCATCAAATGTACCCGGAATGATCCACGCTGAAGCAGACAAGTTTGCACAGTACTCTTTCTTTTATTTTTCCGCACAGTTTGTGTACAATGATTTTGTAGATTTCTCGGAGCAGCTGTCGTTTTTGCTGTAATATATCCCGTAAGTATTAAAACACTCCGTTAGCGTCATGTTAGCATGTTAGCACTAAATGTTGCATTGCTAATATTTAACAGGATTGTATGTAGGCTATAAATACATGCTATACTTTTATTTGCCTAGAAATGTATTACACGTATGTTGTCTTTACTATTTAACTGCTTATAATTTGTTACTATCAACTGTTCCGTTTTATCTGAGTTAAATATTCATTCATACAGTCAGACGTAAAAAGGTCTCTCACATCTGATGTGACTGACCAAACCCTTGCTCGATTTCAATTAATGGATTAAGCTTTGGTAAAAACAGGACATTTCTTTCTTTGCACCTGATAATGTATAGTTTAACATTGTTCTTTTATAATAGTTGCACTACAAAAACTACAGTGTTAATAAAATATATATTTTTTACAACACAATGCTACAAAAACCTGTGGATGTCCATTGATATTTTTATGTACATGCATTAAATGTTTTAATATTTTTTACTGAAGGCATCTAGATAGAGAATATGTACAAATATATGTGTTACAGTGTGAAACTTAACTTTTTGTTTCTTAATAATGCAGCTGTCTTTGCTTTAAAAAGGTATTTCATGTGTTTTGGAGTCTGCATAGTCCAAATAACTATTAGGGGTGGGCGACACTGACAAAAAGTAACATTTCAATATTTTTTTTAGATAGTCAGACAATATCTCTTTCACCTTGTTTGTGAATTTTGATCACTGACAATGGCAATAAACCGATTCTGATTCTTTAAACGAATGAGTTAAGGTTTAATTATCAGACAAATGTGAAAAATGATTTATCCAATATGAAATGTTGCATATATTTGAATTCGCAATACTATCTACATTTTGATATATTGGCCATCTGTAATCACAATTATACTATCAAAAATGTGACTAAATGTTGTTTTTTTTTAAGTCAGCTAGTCGCAAGTTACATTTTAATCACTGCATTTAATGGTTTTGTTTCCTTATAGCCGGACATCTAGTGATTCTGTGATCGGACCCAAGATGGCAGGAGTGGTAGCCAAGCGTGAGGGGCCACAGTTCATCAGTGAAGTGTCAGTGAGGGGCAACGCGGCTGTTCTGGACTACTGCCGCACCTCTGTTTCTGCCCTGTCCGGAGCTACAGCCGGCATCCTCGGCCTGACGGGACTGTATGGCTTCATCTTCTATTTGCTGGCTTCATTTCTCCTCTCTCTGCTGCTCATTCTCAAGGCCGGACGGAGATGGAACAAATGCTTCAAGTCACGGCGGTTGCTCTTCACTGGGGGCCTTGTTGGAGGGCTCTTTACCTACATCCTGTTTTGGACTTTCCTTTATGGAATGGTGCACGTATATTAAAGTAGCTAAAACAAATGTAACCTATAAATTTACAAAATGTCTTATCTGTCTTATCTTGTTAGTATATAACCCTGCAGTGAACATTTACAGTTTGGACTCTGAACGTATGGCTGTTTTACCTGTAACTGTAACAATGAAGCGCCATAGACACAGAAGTTGTCATAACATGTATTTCCTGATGTAGATTTAGTCACATAATTTCTGGAGTATAACACTGTAAGAAGCACATAACATTGTAGTAACTGATAACTTATGAATGAAGCGTAGTTACACATAATATTATACTGATTATTTAATTAAACTTGACTCTACAATCTGTGTGTTTATTTGCCCGGTCCAGTTTTTTTTTCCAGCCTAATGAGAAAGAATATATCATCTTCACAGGCATTGTAACCTCACAGTAGTAGTAGTAGTAGTAGTAGTAAGTAATACTGCTATACTTTTAGATTTATACTGCTCAGTAACAATTTCAAGTAGATTTGTACATGGCTGTTACTGAAAACCTTTCAAGAAAACTCCTGCACATTGTTTGTTTCACTCTTCATTTATTCATTGACCTGACGTTTTGGTTCTTCTGACCTTCATCACAATTAACCATCCTAATGAAGGTCAAAAGGACAGAAATGTTGCACCAATAAACTAATGAACCGTGAGTCTGCTGGAGTTTTCTTGCAAAGTTTTCAGCCAACTGCCTTTCCGTACCTGCCGCCCCTGTCAGGTACGCAGAGTCTGTCCAGAAACTACTGGTTGTTTTCAGATTCTAGATTGTGATGATGTCATACTCCGAAATGGGGGGCAAGAGCCAAAACGTTGCAGTCAGGTCAATAAATATCAAAAATCTAAATTCACAAATCTATTTCAAAGAGTGACGAAAAATCTGCATTGAAACATTAATTTTAGCTGCCCCCCATCTATATTAACTATTATTGGCCTATAGAATAATGGTATTTGTCTTCTGAAACCCAGCAATATGGCAATTACTACATTGCCGTCTTGGGTTTATCGAATAATATATTTTTTTCTGATTTCTTTGGTCACTCACAATGTTGAACCAGACAAGGAGAGTTGTCATCTGGCTCTAAATATAAAGAGCTGATTTGAATGGCACTGCCACTATTCGCTGATTCAAGAATCACAGTCAAAGGGTTAATCCCATCACAGTACAGTCTGCGCCCCGCCCCGTGCCAATCCGAGTCCCAAGAGACTGACGGGGCATCAGGGATCCTCAGTATTAGTTTTGTTAAGGACTCCATTGGCAGGTCACAAATGACCCACTGCTTTAAACACAGTCAAAAGCGTGGAGAGAAGCTGACATGATGCTTTTGGTCTGGTCCTTGAGGTGACAATAGAGCCGAGTATCTCTGTCCAGTGTTCCGAGGAATAGTAGGCCCTCGTCTGTCCACAGAGCTCTGGCTTTCCACTGCAGGAGCTGCAGTCTCATCTGCTCTTGTTATGGAGTTGGATGTCTCTTTCTCTACAGATGACTTTTTAGATCTTCGTTCACGGTGTGTTGTTTTTGAATCTTTTCCATCTTTGTTGTCCTTCCCGTCCTTGGATTTCTGTCGCTCTTTCCTTTGACAATGCAGAGATAATGGTTGATAATTCTGACTATAAGATATTAACTAACATCTGTCCAAAAATGTAAATTATAGAAATTGATCCTACTTAAAATTGGCGATTTCAAACTTGCTTTCTCTGTAAAAAGAGCTGGTGTTCATCATATAAAGTAGTATCATGTCACAAGCAAAGGCTCCCTGAAACAAAAAATGTACTATTAAATGGCAATACTTTCAAATAAATCTTATAGACCAAAGCAATTTTTTAAATTACTCACGGCACCCATAAGAGCAACACCAGAGCCAATAGCAATTACTGTAGGGACAATACTAAACCTTCCTGCCTGAAAAAACAAAACAAAAACTAAAACCTCAAACATTTCAAATATTTATTTAAGTGAAAGTGGTAATCACCTGGCCATTGACCATAATATCAAAGCGAATCCCATACACTTTGTACAAAGTGCGATACGTTTCACCATTTTGATCTTTGAAATAATTGGCATATCTGTTGAAAGAAAGAATATTAGCAATACAAGCAAACAGGCCAATGAATCTGGTGTGGGTTCAGACCTGAAGTTGTATCCTGATGTGACTGAATTGTTCATGTTTATGTCCAGGCGGGTGAAGCTGTAATGAGGGTTGCACAGCGAATAATCCTTATCCAGGTCACACTTCCACTCAATCAGAATCCCAACAGAGCCACCCTGACAGAGAGAGGTACGACATGACAACAACATGAGCTAAAAACATGTAATTTTATTGTATAATTAAATGTTTACATGTTTACCTTCGCAGCCATTTCCTGAAAGTCATTGCCCGTCCAACTGACCAGATTTCCCAGATGAAAGATGGGACAATAGGGATGAGTCTCGCTGTCATAGGTGCAATTCTTCAGGTAATTGGCTTCAGCAGTTCCTAGCACATTTGATCTAAACAATATGAAACAACATTAAACGTTGTCTCATGCAACAGACTCTTAACACAAGTTCACAACATACAACACCGGGTTATACAGGATAAACTGTATAATTATTTATTAAACACAATTAAATATACATCTATATTAACGTTTGATTAAACCAGAACAGACATACTACCTCCCAAGATTGAATATGTCAGAGAGAGGTCAGTCTCTTAGTTAGTGTTTCTTTAAATTAAATCTATAAAAGGTTATTTGTTAAAGTGTTTACAGATGCAAAACTTTGATCAGATTTACCGTTTGCCTCTGCAACATTGCAACTGCACCTCAGAAGAAATTCTGACACTTCATTTAAAATAGAGTTGTGAAAATCTACTGTGAATAACACTGGACAAATTCCCATGACCTCGTGTATAATTTAACCAAGAGACGTCTGAGCACATTGAAGTCCATGCTATGTAAATTAATCTGTGCTCTGCTGCCTGTCGCTTTGCATGCAAACCCTGGCCCGATTGTTAGCTGTGAGAGTATTTTGTTCCCATGTAAACTGACCCTTGCTTTACCCTCACACGTCACTTGGAGTGCATATCAATCTTCATTAAGCACCACCCCACAGTGATTAGGAGGAAACACATAGCATAAAGCTGTGTAATTATAATAGGATCCTGATTGATGCATTACTTTATCTTGTGGCAGCAAAGTGCTTTCTAGACGGAGTGTGCCGCAGCTCCCATCTGATCTGACACCTGTCCAGTGCAAGGCTCTCAGTCAAGGACGTCTCAGATGACAATTTCACTGTCTCACCGTTGCAATGCATAGGCTGGTAAATATAGTCCGCTTTGCACCCTTACTGCTATTTACAGCAGCCGTCAAAGCATATATCCCCCAGTTCACTCTGCGATCTCGGCCCCTTGAAACCACGAGTGCTCAGCAGCCCAACCACTTACTTAGAGAAATCAAACTTTGGAAACCGGATGAAATTTTTGATGTAGACGGTAAAGTTTTCAGCTGCACTCAGTAATGGCTCTCTGGAAAACAGACGATGTACAAGGACACAAGCAGCTTTGGTTATTAAACAAACAAAGTGGTAGATTGCATCTGAATAAATAGTAGCTGTCAGGTTTGATATTCCTCTGGAGAGATTTGACATAGTGCATAGTGAAAATGGAGACACAGAATGGGCCAGTGCCAGTTCTGGTGGATGATGACAGAGAGCACTCACTGGGGTCTGGAGCTGTACTCGACTGGACACCAGGCGTGGATCTCACACGTCCCAGTGCTGTTTATACACACGCCTGTCTTGATTCCTAAATAGACAGAAATGCACTCAAACATATTGTCATTTTGTACGGTTGTGCATTTGCAAATCAGTTCAGTGTTGTTGTAAAATGCAGAAACAGAGACTGTTTTTTTTTTGTTCTTAATGCCTAAATACCTAACCTCCAGCCTAAAAGAAATGAGACAACTTGGTTATTACTTTGAACTGTTTACTCTTAAACTCAACATTTCATATAATTTATATCAATAATGTATAACATTGTTCAAAAAGTACAACTATAGGGGATCATTGACGATTTACTGCAGGCTAAACAATTCCCCAATATCATGGCTGTACTGAGTTAAAACTAATAACATAAATACTTAAAGCAGAGGGGGGCAAACTAAGGCCCGGGGGCCACATGCGGCCCTTTTGGCATTTTGATCCGGCCCGCAAAGCATTCATAAAAAATTGTATGAGTTAGGTGTGGTGCATTTGTCATTTTATAGTTTCCTGAGCAGCTGCTTGTTCATTAAAAATCAGTTTTGAGAACAGCCACCACTAGAATAACACCAGACTTTGATGCTTTGGATAAAAGGAGTGACCAACCGCACTGTTCCCACTAAATAAAGGTAATGATTTTTGCTATTCTGTAGTCATTTTTTGTGTATTTTAGGCATTAAGTCTATGTGTAGTAGTATGTGTGTAAAATGGTCCAGCCCCCAGGCAAGTGTAAAAATCCAATGTGGCCCTTGCGTCAAAATAATTGCCCACCCCTGACTTAAAGTCTATATGACAGGTTAGACGACAAATTTCACTACACTAAAACATCTTGCCTATTTGTCCCTAGTTTGATAGTTTTTGTAAAGTTTATAATATTTGTAATGTTATAATGTCTGAACATGGGCAACAAATATGACATAGAGGTAATTCCACAATTGTTACCTAGAAACTATTTTGAGAAAAAAGGACCAAAATCCATATAAATTATACAGTAGTTATGATTTGACAAATAATAATACCTGACAACACTTTTATTTTGTTGACTGGTGGTTTAAACTGTCAAAAAATGTGTCAGTTGTCTTTAAAATGTCTCTGTATTTATAATGGCATGTCACTTTTTGATGACATCACATTCAATTTTAGAACCCAGCACTACTTCCTGTCATTTTAAACTTTTATTTATTTATTTTCTTCACAAACTACAACTTCACAAATGTAAAACATATTTACCACAGGTGCCCTCCCACCAAACTAAGTCATCATTAGAATATCATGAAAACTTTTCATATAGACTTTAATGTATGCAAACATTTGAACGACAAACATGAATACTGGTCTGAGCAGTTTATGTTGCAGTCTGTTGTGGTTAATGTTGAATGTTGTGTTCTTACCATTCCCTGCTAGTACAGTTTCTCCCTCCTCACAGTCGTCGTCACTTGTACACCTTCCATCTGGCACCTTATAACTCTACATTAAATAGTAGACAACTGGTTTTACAAATGTTATAATATATATAAATATTACACATTGTTCTTCTGGCTCACCTCAGGACAGAAGCCCAGCCTCTGATTAGGAGTCTCTATATAATTTGTCACTACAAAGAACACTTGCTCACCCTGGAAAATAGAATTAGAACAGACAGATTAGAAGGCAAAAGGTTAAATTAATTACGCAGTTAAAGATGTCTGAAATGATTAGGATTAGGGTTGATTAAGAATGCACAATGTTTATAAAAGAAAAAAACAATATAGACAGAAATAGATAAATACATTACATTTGGAGGTATTACGTAGTCTTCAGACCCCCAGAGGTGAAGCCCCTTTTCTGAGTCATTGGTCAAAGCAACGCCCTTTAGTTTTGTGAACACAGAGGTCTGGATGGCTTCTTCCTTTTCTTGATAACCTTTCTTCGCCACAAAGACCCACCTGTGCACATCACACGGCAAATCTTTAAAGCATCTAGACAATCCACAAAGCAATCACCCATTTAGCAAGGCACGCACGATTGACAGCATATCAACGCAGTAATCATCAAGTGGTTTTAGATTACATCAGTGACAGTTCACACTCGAGACATTTTAAATTCAAACATTCATTCGTTAAATGGGACCTAAAGCTTGGACTGGATATAGATTGACAACAGCATGTGTGTCATGTACAGCAGTGAAGCAGCTCTAAATGCCAGAATGCTAAATATGTTTTACAGACAGCATCAATAACAGAAAAGACATTTTGATGAACACAAATTCTGTTCCAAAGTCACTGCATGTTAGGTAGTCACAGAGGCACGGTCACCTGCTCAGGTTTCATTTGACTAGTGACATCACAGAGCCAGGGCTTGAAACAGCACTACAATATCTACAATAAAGTTATGCATTCACCTTAACTTTTTCAACACTTCCACTATAACTAACCGCCCAGCTAATACTGTGGCACCGGCACTTGAACAGCTGAAAACAAAGTCAACACACATTTAAACTATTTTTAACTGTGTGAATCACTTTCTGAAAGCTTACTTTAGCCACATGCAAGGACAAGCCTCTCACCCGATTATGTATCCCAGTACGGCCAGCTGATACAGCCGGAATAAAATGCCAATCTTCCTGTTTTCTGCGATGACATATTTCTCAGTTTTGTAGTTGAGGAGAGAAAGGAAAAAGCCTCCCCGAGCTGCCATTCCGACTGCACAGTTCAGTGAGTGAGCAGCAGCAGTGACTGTCAGACTGTCAGCTGATAAAAGTAGAGTGCAGCCTGCTCCACTTGTCATGCTCCAGGTTGACCAGTGAAGTCACTGAGGGGCAGAACAACAGCCTTTGGTCTGGGACTATTCAGGTTGAGCTGATATTGCTCTTTATTGACTTTTTATTTGAACTGCTCGCCTGACTGGGTTTATGGAGGGCTGCGCCATTAAAAAAAAAAGATTGTTCTAGAATATTTTATAATACTTTTTATGATAGTGATTGTTGCTTTGGTAATTCATTGTGCAACAGATGTTGTTTGAACGCTATAATGGACAGACTTTTGCAAATCAGACTTTTTTTTTTTATTCTAATGAACCAAAGATTTTAGGGAAGGATGTGAACTCTGACTGGTGAGTCGGAGAGGACTAAATCAGGACTTTTCTGGACTTTCCTTCCCTCCTGCTCCACAATGTGCTGGTCGGCTGCAAGAGCTCTTTCAGTAACAGACTGTTACTGCCACTGCTCCACTGAGACACTGGAAATCCTTCTGCTGTCGCCATCAAACTGTGACATTTTGTGCTGTAAATGCAATTGTTACTTCACTTTATTGTGCAATATCAAGTACACTTGTTTAAACTGTACATGATCATGTAGATATGTAAACAGCTTATGAGGGATATTGCATTACATATACTTAATAAATTAAACTAAAATATAAATTGTTTGTTAATAATGGGGATTTAGTTGATAAAACAGATCCATTTTGTTTTATCCTTCATTCCATTGAGATAGTGATTTTTTTCTTTTTAAATTTGGTTTGTTATTTTGAACAAGTTTAGTCTATTTTTTTTTTAATCTTATATGAACCTCTATTTTTTCTGCGGTTCGGCTGCATGTCTGATACAAAAACAATTTCCCCTTTGGGATGTATAAAAGTATTAATGATTCTGATAAAGTGGGGTAATCTGTAGTTCAAAAGTTGTGTTTTTTCTTATGTTTACTTAAAGTCTATATGACAGGTTCTCATTATATTCAAATTATGGTTTAGTTTGATGGGAGGGCACTTGTGGAACATATTTAGCATAATTTTACATTTTTTAAATTGCAGTTCCAGAAGAAATTTTGATAAAAAATAAATAAATAAATAAAAGTTTAAAATTGTAGGAAGTAGAGCTGAGTTCTAAAATGGAACCCCTCCACCTACGTCATCAGAATGTGACGTACAGTTGAAAATAAAGAGAAGTTAACGCTCACCTGACACATTTTTCTGACAGTTTAAACGGTCATTCAACAAAATAAAGGTGTTATCAGGTTTTATTATTTGTCAAATCATAAATATTGTGTAATTAACATGGATTTTGGACCTTGTTCTCAAAATGGTTGCTAGGAAACAGTTGTGGAACCTCCGCCTATGTCATATTTGCTGCCCATGACCAACCAGGAAGTACAATTATTAAAATTTTGGAAAGTGTCAAACTGGGGATAAATAGGCAAAATGTTAAATCTTAAATATATGTAAAAATTGATGTATATATGTTAAATGTAAAATCTTAAATATAATCATATTCACTACATTTTATTCAAAAGTGAAGTCATATAGACTTTAACTTTATAATTACATTTTATTTTTCAATTGTAGGGTAGCCAGTCCACAATTCAAGGAATAAAAAACAACTTCAGATTTCGCAACACTAAAGCATAACTGAAGGGAATAATGGGTATCTGAACAACCATCCAAATCCTATATGAAAACCAGAAAACATATCTGTGTTTATCCCAAAACTAAGCTACTCACAAGAACTAACAACAGCATTTGTGTCATGTAACGTTACAAAGAATTTTTCGTAGCTTTTTACAAATGTTCCTCACAAACTAATGCTTGAATGGTGTAAAACTGTAATAAATATTTACCATTGATCTCTAATTTGCTGTGCTGTGTCAGTTACAGATTACTTTTTTTTTAAAATGTAATTAGTTACATTACTTAGTTACTGCCTCAACAAAGTAACTCAGTTACATTACTTTATTTGTACTATTGCATAAATTAATGAAATATGTGGTTTTACATTTTATTAATGACAATTAATCAGAGGAAAACAACAAATAAGTTGTTAAAATTGCCTCAAAAGACGTAACACCAACAATAGAAATGTATAACATGCTGCTATGAGCGACTGATCTTTGACTCTGAGGCATTTTTGACAGTTGAAGTCAGGCCCATGGGTTTTTCACTTTGAGAACATTCAACATGTTCCTTGTTCAGGCTGTCTCCTGCAGAAGAAGGTTGCATTCTCTTCCTAAACGTTGTTGATGTTGAAAGTAACTAACTGAGTATTTTGTTAGTAATTGTAATTTCAAAATATTTTCAAAGTAATGTGTTACACTACTAAAGTACTAAAATTGTACTTTAATTACAGTAAAAGTAAAGTAAACGTAACTTAATTACACCCAACACTGCTAATTTGTAATGTAGACTGCATGTTTCTAAAACGAACTGGACCTCTAGTGACATCTAGTGTGCTATTGAATTACAACATTTTACACAAATAATTTCAGATGAAACTGTTTTTATTAGATGCTGTTGAACAATAGCATCACTAACATTAATGGCCACCTCTCAGACGCAGGACAAGGTGGAGGGTGGATTCTTTCTGGATGTTGTAGTCGGAAAGGGTGCGACCATCTTCCAGCTGCTTGCCAGCAAAGATCAGCCTCTGCTGATCTGGAGGAATGCCTTCCTTGTCCTGGATCTTGGCTTTCACGTTTTCAATGGTGTCACTGGGCTCTACCTCAAGGGTAATGGTTTTGCCGGTGAGGGTCTTGACAAAGATTTGCATGATGGCACCTAAACAAAGTAATCGTTAATTAGATTAAATAAATAACAACAATACGTCTCTAAATTGTTCTTTAATATACACTACTTTTTGAAATAGCTTGTATATTGCCTTGCAAATTGCACGATAACAGAGGCCTAAAATAGCCTAGTAAGCTAACTTAGCTCCACTATTATTTATTTCTACTGGACCGTATTGCGCTTGATAACCAGTTCTAGCAAGGTGTAGGAGTCGTTATGAATTTATGATATTTACATTAAAAATCGATAATTTCTAGAAAATAATCAAAGGCTTATACATATAAAATTCGACCTACTGGGATTTGGATAGAAGTTATTTTCCTCCAAACGGTTTCCCACCCTCTTGCTCTGTCGTACGTTGCTATGGTGCTGCTGCTGCTGCTAAGGGCGATGACGCCATGGGTGAAGCTCCGCCGAGTGACGTACATCCGCTTAGAAAACTAGTTCATCCTGATGATAGTCTGATTTAAGCTAAGTTAACTAGTTTGTTCAAGGTAAGACGATTTGGAACATAACATTTCAGTAATTGCACGTTAAATGCACATTATGTCTTTTTGCTAATTAGTTTAGTGAGATAATACCAGTGGTAAATTGTATCTCTAGCTGTACACAATAAAGTTAACGAAAAATATAAAATTACCACAAAAAGTGTTTAGTATTAATAGGGTAAATATTAATTTTCATATTTCATTTAAGTTTGGTCCTTTCAGAGACATGGCCACAGCAACTGACGATTTGTAACCATAGATCTACTCCATGGTTAATACTCATGTTGCCTGCCCTTGCCCCCCCCCCAAAAAAAGAAGCTTAACCAAACTAAAAAAGGAAGAAAAAAAAAAAAAAAAAAAAAAGACCGCAAGACTTCCAGTCTGCCTTTAACATGTTTGTTATTCGTGAAAGACTTACGAATCCTATATGAACACAATGCTATTTTTATACACACACACAAAACCTTAATAGCGGCATTCAAGTAGGCTAGCATTAGCTTTGTTTACCTTGACAGCAATAGCAATAATTGTTAACAAAGGCACAAGTAAATTTATTTTCATTGCTTTATTAATGGTTTCAAATATTTGGTCATTTAGGACACCATGTGTAACAGTAAAGAACATTGCATGTTATAACATGTTTGGAATTAGTTAAGAACATGGAATCATAAATTACTGGCCACCCCTGAGACGCAGGACAAGGTGGAGGGTGGATTCTTTCTGAATGTTGTAGTCGGAGAGGGTGCGGCCATCTTCAAGCTGCTTGCCAGCAAAGATCAGCCTCTGCTGATCTGGGGGAATGCCCTCCTTGTCCTGGATCTTGGCCTTCACATTTTCAATGGTGTCACTGGGCTCCACCTCCAGGGTGATGGTCTTTCCAGTGAGGGTTTTCACGAAGATCTGCATACCACCTCTCAGACGCAGGACAAGGTGGAGGGTGGATTCTTTCTGGATGTTGTAGTCAGACAGAGTGCGGCCATCTTCAAGCTGCTTGCCTGCAAAGATCAGCCTCTGCTGATCTGGGGGAATGCCCTCCTTATCTTGGATCTTGGCTTTCACGTTTTCAATGGTGTCACTGGGCTCCACCTCAAGGGTAATTGTTTTGCCAGTGAGGGTCTTGACAAAGATCTGCATACCACCTCTCAAGCGCAGGACAAGATGGAGGGTGGATTCTTTCTGGATGTTGTAGTCAGACAGAGTGCGGCCATCTTCAAGCTGCTTGCCAGCAAAGATCAGCCTCTGCTGATCTGGAGGAATGCCCTCCTTATCTTGGATCTTGGCTTTCACGTTTTCAATGGTGTCACTGGGCTCCACCTCAAGGGTAATTGTTTTGCCAGTGAGGGTCTTGACAAAGATCTGCATACCACCTCTCAAGCGCAGGACAAGATGGAGGGTGGATTCTTTCTGGATGTTGTAGTCTGAGAGGGTGCGGCCATCTTCAAGCTGCTTGCCAGCAAAGATCAGCCTCTGCTGATCTGGAGGAATGCCTTCTTTGTCCTGAATCTTGGCCTTCACGTTTTCAATGGTGTCACTGGGCTCCACCTCCAGAGTGATGGTCTTCCCAGTGAGGGTTTTCACAAAGATCTGCATACCACCTCTCAGACGCAGGACAAGGTGGAGGGTGGATTCTTTCTGGATGTTGTAGTCGGACAGAGTGCGGCCATCTTCAAGCTGCTTGCCAGCAAAGATCAGCCTCTGCTGATCTGGAGGAATGCCTTCCTTGTCCTGGATCTTGGCCTTCACGTTTTCAATGGTGTCACTGGGCTCCACCTCCAGAGTGATGGTCTTTCCAGTGAGGGTTTTCACGAAGATCTGCATACCACCTCTCAGACGCAGGACAAGGTGGAGGGTGGATTCTTTCTGGATGTTGTAGTCTGAGAGGGTGCGGCCATCTTCAAGCTGCTTGCCAGCAAAGATCAGCCTCTGCTGGTCTGGAGGAATGCCCTCTTTATCTTGGATCTTGGCTTTAACATTTTCAATGGTATCACTGGGCTCTACCTCAAGGGTAATGGTCTTGCCGGTGAGGGTCTTGACAAAAATCTGCATGTTGATACCTATAACAAGGAACGGTAAACACAAATTAGCCCACGTAATAACATGTAACAGCACAGTAGCCTAATTGATGGCGGTTAGTTAGTGAAAGAATATAAATTTGGACCGTTACTATTGTGACATGAAATAAATTATCTTTTAGATGCGAAAAAGTCGTCAAAATGTATATTATATACATATAAAAGGAAGCTAATGTGGAATAGCTAATGTAGAGTGCAAATTATGTAGCTTCCTTAGCAGCCATTCCAGGCCGAGCGCCATTTTGAGATCATAGACCTTCCTTTTGTTCGTCATTGCCAGAAAATGGGCGATACTGGAAACGTCGAGTCAGCGTTGAGCCAACTAAAGTAAATACATCCCGCCATCAATAAGAATTTGAATAAAGGCATTTGATCGAACAATAAGAATCGCGTTTATAACCCTTACATTAAACGTATATTATCAAAGTAGCGATTACAGAGCATGGTGCTAAAGCGTTTATCAAATAAAAGCTAAATCCGGCTTTAATAAAAAATTACAGTGACGCGCCACATAATTACAAAAGATAAAAATAAAAACACTTACAATTGAGTAACGCAGCTCTTGAAAGGTTTCACGTTGAAATAGTCTTCTCCTCTTCCGCTGAAAAGTCTGCCGCAACACTGACGAACACGGGTTTATATACCAGCTTCTGGCGTCATCAACCAATATCCTTCCGCATTCAAATGTAGTTCTGTCTGGCTCAAACGGTTGCACAATACACGTTCATGTGATAAGTTAGACACCCCCACTCGAAAATATTGTCAGTTTGGAAAGAAAACACACATGTTATGAGTTGTTTAAACACGAAGTCTAATTAATAAATGATTTGTATGCGCAAAGACGCGGATGGATATCACCTACTTACAACAGCACTGCGTAACCTCGAGAATTTGCTAGAACAACACGGCAACCAGCTGCTCCCCGGGCCCTTGATTGGCTGATACAGTTGTTTGTTTCGCCACCGATTGGTTGCTGAGTTACAGTAAGTTATCTTTGATGACTAAACACTCGTGACTTTATTTAACAGGTCACCATATGATCAAAGTTCAGTCAGTAAATAATATAGTTAGCCTTTTAGTTTCACCAATATGCAAAACGACTACTGAAATGACTTGCAGGCCTTTTCATGCTAACTGTTAAATCAAATCAGTGGTAAGAACATTTCTCAACAAAACACGTTTCGGTTTTGGCGAAACTCCTCGAGATGAGGGTTTAAAAATAAAGATACTTCTCATTTGTTTAGGTTAGCTATTTCTCGCATTCGGCCTTGCCTTCAATTCAGGAGGCTATGAATAGTCTGACCTTAATTTACAGTTGATCATTCCTATTTAGGGCAATCAGACTGTACCCCCAACCCTACTCCAGTTCTCAAAATAACTTTATCATTGTGTGTTAGCACCTAGCTAACGTTAGCCAAGTATAGATCGGTTAAAGATTTACACAATAAGCCCATAGTTTTCATTTCTACATTAAATCAGAGGTGTTATATTGTTTGTTAAAGACTGTTATACATAAAACGTAATTCATATCTGTGATCTAACTACACAATCTTTATTAACTTTATTCATGTCACGGTTTTCCCTTACTCATCCCTGACTGTCACGTGACACCCAGCCAGCCTCAGAGTGTTTTCAACAGCGCAGGCGCCTTGCTCAGCTGGTCCACCCTCAGAGGAATGTTGTTTTTGAAAAGCAGCTGTAGGCCTACTTTTCCCTGCTTCATTCAAACTATAGCTTCCATGAACATGTTTTTATGTTGTTTATTATTTGTCCAACTGGGGACATAGGCAGTAGTGGAAGAAATACTACATTTTGTGAAGTAAACGTACCAAAACAGGAGCAATCGAATCCAAAAGTAAAAGTAGTGTATTTCAGACAGATTTTGAGAACTGTTAAAGTGTTTAATGTGGCGATTTTGAAGAATTGTACTGATTTTTGTAGCGATTTGAAACAATTTCCTAAATTTTCTCGGGAATTGTACTTATACATTTGTTTCCTCAAAGACAAGACTTGGACACAAAACCTTCAACAGAATAAATAACTCAACTAAAAAAAAAAGTACTTTTGAGTCCAGTTTAAAAACAGATATCTGCTCTGTTTAAAAGTAGTAAAAAGTATCTACTGTAAAAACTATTTAAGTAAAGAACAGACTGAAATTTTCTAAAATGTTTACTTAAGCACAGTACTTTTACTTTTTGTTTTTCGAGACTTTCCACTTTTGGACATTGAAACTACAAATTTCACAATGTAGTGAGAGGAGTCAGCCTTGATTAAAGCTACGTTTCTTTTAAAAGGCACCTAAAAACATGTTGAAATCATGTATAATAAATAGACGTTGACACACCGGCCAACTAGGTGAAAGGTGTTGAATATGAATGTGTTTTTTCTCATTCATGGACTTTGTCAGGACTTTGCCAGAGCACTTGTATAACAGTAAAAGGTGTGGCCAGTCCCTATGCATTTCACAATGTTCAGGTCACACTTGTTTCACTAGAACTCTCAGGAAGACAGGTAAATCCCAGAAGTTACTGTGCCACAAAGTTATATGTTTGGATTCTTATGCTTTATCGTTACAGAATGGACTTTGTCAAACATTCTGGCGGATGTCACTGTGGGGCTGTTCGATTTGAAGTTTTAAGTTCCCCAGACCTCCATGTGTTTCATTGCAAGTATGTTGTTGCTTGTAATTTGATCTATCAGGAAGTTTCAGGTTCTGATGTACTGTAAATGGCCCTTACCAGAAAGTGTGTTCATTTCCCAGTTGTAGCATTTGCACCAAGAAACAAAACCATCATTTCATCGTCCCTAAAAATAACTTCACACTTTTACAGGTAAGAATTTTAGTCAAAAGGTACATCTTAAGGCGAGACACTACAGTATGCCGTTTTTAAAATTTTTTGGTCAATTTTCTCTCTCAACATACCAGCTTTCATGTGGAAACAACAAACTTGTCCTTGTCTTTTGCCATTTTTACAAAAATAAAATGCCTTATTTCTACATGAAAACATGACATGATGAAAAACTTGTAATATATAATTTAGTTTCAAATGGATATCTCTAAATTTAAGATTTATTCCTATTCACCTGTAGTGTCTCGCCTTTATAAAAAGTTAATAGTCAATACATTGTTTGCTTAAGGTTTTTTCTCTTAGGGTTCAGAGAATTTAACAACGTACACTTTTAACACACACGTGGCTAAACATACTTTCTGTAAAACCTGTGGAGTTCAAAGTTTCTACAGCCCTCGCTCCAACCCTGATGGATATGGTATGACCAAACAGTTCACACGGGGCAGTCACAAAGTTCTCGTGCTGTCAACATCTTGCATCACTGTGTTCAAGTCTAAAAGTGGTTGTCATGTACTTTCTTTAGGTGTTGCCCCTCACTGCTTGGATCCAGGTTCAGTTCGAAGTGTCACGATTGAAAACTTCTGTGGTTCTCAATGGGAGGAAAGCATGCAAGCTCATAAAAGTATTCGCAACATGTCCAAACCCGTTAATGACACAGACAGAGAATAACATGCTTTTTATTAACCCTTGTGTAAAAATACTTTGATTTTCAGTGTTAAGACTCATAATTATTAGTTCTACTGTACCTTCCAGACAAGTGTCTAGAGGTTATGCAGCTGACAACAGCATTCTGAATGTATGAGAGTCAGAGGTGGGTAATGACATTTTCTCCTGTAAAAGCTCAACACACAAATAATATGTGAAAGAGCTGCTACAGTCTAACAACAAACATAAAGGTCTACAACTCTAAACTAAATATTTTGTTTGTTCAATTAAACAGTTGTAGAAAACCAAATAAACAGAACACTGCAGCTGCGCCTCACATTTATCACTGATACAGACTTTGGGATCACACACAGTTGAACTCGTTATCTTTCTCTTTAAATAAGATGTTTCTGTGCGCGCGTGTTGATTAAAATAAAATTGTGTGGCAGTTGAAGTGTCCTAAATGTCCAACTACCGTTAGCAAACAAGCTAGCATAGCTCTGCACAGTGGGAGCAACATCGAGAAACTACTTTCAGGTTTTATTTGCTGCCCATAATTCTGCCTCTCAATCGGAATTTTATGGAGTATTTTTCAAATAAAAGAATGCCAGTGCAGAACCTCAATACCAAAGATTATTGACATTTTGTCGAGGACAAAACAATAGCAGCAGTGAAGCAATGACGTAAAAATAATTATGTGAATGCAGATACAACCCTGTCCCCATGACTGTCAGTTCAAAATGTGATGAAGCTTCTTTACAGGTCACTTTCTGTAAATATACACCTGATAAAATGTCGAATAAAAATGTAACAACAACTAATAAATCTTTAGATTTTTTGGTCCTTGTGGGATTATGTGAAAAGTATTCACAAACATGTAGCGTGAAAACATCAGGTACAGGTAACGAAACCACAGCAGTTGAGTGCGATGACAAAACATAGCAGCCTATGGAGAAAAAAAGGCAGTTAATTTTATTATGTGTGTTTTTTTAATATTACATGTATTAATATAGATGATATGGGTGATAAAACTAAACCTGAAAATAAAAATCACTTAGTCTGTTTTACTGCTCACTTTGGCTTGTCTGTAGCCCCTCGAGCCTGTCACACAGCAGAGGGATGAGGGCAGCAGCCAGCTCAGAGGAAGCTCCAGAAGAGAGAGGTACTTTCTGATGAGGCCAACAGTGTTCAATGACAGCAAACAGCAGTCTGAGTAGACACAAGTCACACACTCTGGGTTAGTTTTATGCTACAAATACATACATCCACTGTGGAATTTTCTCCAAGCCTGTGGTGGAGGTTCTAATATTGCCCTGCCTTAAAATCTACATGACAGGTTAGACGACACATTTCACTAAAATGTAGTGAACATGATTATATTTAAGATTTTGCCTATTTGTCCCCAGTTTGACAGTGTTTGTGATGTTTAGAATTACACTTGGTAGGTAGAGGTAGTTTCACTGCTGTTACCTAGCAACCATTTTGAAAACAAGGGCCAAAACCCATTTAAACAATTACATACAATACACAATTGTTATGATTTGACAAATAATAATACCTGATAACAACTTTATTTTGTTAAATAACCTTTTAAACTGTCAGGATGTTTCAGTCGAGTGTTCACTGTCTGTTTATTTTCAACTGTGTGTCACTTTATGAAGACATAGGTGGAGGGATTCTATTTTAGAATTCAGCGCTAATTCCTGTAATTTTAAGCTATTTTTCAAAATTTCTTTACAAAGTACAACTTCACAGATGTAAATCATCATAAATACAGGTTTCCTCCCACCAAACTAACATGCGAACCGTCATATAGACTTAAAGCCAGAACATTAAAACCAGTCTTACAGGTGAGGTGTTGTTCACGCCTCAGTGCTAATAAATAATTAAAGCATTTGTCAGATGGGCGTGAAGTAACCTCATTTTCTGCCACAGCTGCCTCGTGACCGACAGGGATGAACGATACTCACCAATATAATATCGACACGTAACAATGTGACTCTAAACATACAAAACACAAGTGATTCAAAACATACGTCATTACTCCAGCACATTAATCATGACTAAAGATACAGGAAGAAAACAGCTCCATACAGGCCTAAATCTGTTATATTCAAACACACAAAAGTGAGAGTGTAATTGAATTATATGTTATGTTTACTGATATTTACCATAAAAACGATAGAGGAAACGTTTGTTTTTGTTCTTCTGAGGCCTAAAACGTAGCAAAATATTATCAATAATGTAACCCACGTATAGAGATAAGTATCGAACGTGAAGAAAACTATTGTTGCATCTTTGGTGAAGTTTAGATTTCATGTTTGACTCAACTCAACTTTCCTTTTAAAAAGGGCAGACTAATGTGGTTGGTCTCTCATGTATTAGTGCTCATTTCAAATTGGGACATGTACCTTTTTCAGTTGATAATTATGATTTCTGATCAAAGATTTGGGAGGAAAATGTATTTTTACACATCACACGTTTTGCTTATTAACTTGCTGCCAAATATTGCCACCAACAGATCAAACCATAGCACTGCAGCATTTGTCTTGTAACAGCATCTGACCAGAAGAGGGCGCTTTACAATTACAAATTGAGCCTGGCGCGCTTCAGTAATTTAGGCTCATGTTAACCAGAAAGTGTAATAAAATTGTGAAATTTTAAAAATATAATATAATAATTTATGAATTGAAGAAACATGCCAGTAATGTCAAAGTATTAGACATTTGAGAGACATTCATTCTGTTAGACTGACGTAAACTTAACTTACCAATGGGCAGTTGTCCTGTACAAGCAAGATGGCTTTAAAACGTCACAAAAACAAAAGTACTGTTATTTTCAAGCAACAAACAATTGTGTCTCTTCACAATATAAAAGAGACTGTCAAAATTAAATAAATTAAATGTTTATGTGCTCAAGATCTTGTGCTCAAGGACAGGGTTTTGACCTCTTTAATACAAAATGAGCTCATTCACAAATGATCAGTAATATTTTTAATTCTTTACATCATTAAGAATCACTGCTCTTGTAGATGAGTTCAGTGGTTTTCAGCAAAACTAAGGTCAGTGCTTATCGTAAGTTGAGTTTTCATACGCAGTTGTTTATATGTTGACTAAAGCTAAATTCAACAGGAAACCACTGGGAATCACCACTGTGAAATTAGTTCACAGCACCGTGGGTTCAAGTCTAATGGGAATCATGGGATGTGATTTGGGATGTCAACAGACATAACACTTCCTTTCACACAGTTCAGAGCTGTGATGTGGATGAACACCACGTCAGAGTCTAATGCAACCTTTGGGTTGGCCTCTCCAACGCAGCACTCGAGCGCCAGGATTAACTGCTGCTCCCTGGGAGCGGAGCCCTGCGCCTCAGAGGACTGTGGTGACCTCCCTGCTATGTAGCCATCATTCTGAATAACGTGTGTGGAAAACAGCTGGATGCTGATGTGCATCTAAGAGTCATGTGTTTGTGGTTTGTCTTATGAGCAGAATAGAAGGCTGTGTGGATGCATCATGTTTGTAAATATTTTTTGATGGAGGACTTTATACCTGACAGCTTTATAGATGGCTGTGTGATTTGCATGGTCGCTTACTCCTCTTCCATCAAAAGTCAGCACCTGAAACAACACATCTCATCATGTGGGGGAAGCCTAGAATTGCATATCTAAAAGTAAAACAAAGCAAAGGTAAAAGAGACTATCTTTGGTTAGTGAAATGCTAGTGTCTAGCTATGGCCTGCTTGGCAGCTTACAACTGATCTTTAAAAACCCATTTCCGTTTATTCACTTACACACCAGAGAAAGCAGGGGAAAATTCAGGTCAAAGGGAAAAAATGCTTGACTAAAGACTTGGCATTTGCTCAAGTCAACTTTACTCTACAATGTCCCAGCAATCAGACATGTCAATCTATATAAAGCACAACCTCTAACATGTAAGTGAGGGTTCTTAATGTTCTTATTCTCCTGGGAACGCCAAAGGGCAGGGCAACAATATTCTACAACCACTTCTATGTTTTGTTTGTCAAGTCGATGTGTAATTATGATGATCCAGTATTTGTAAAGAGTTGTGATTACAGGTCTTTTTCTCACAGAAGTACAGTATGTAGTCTTTGATTCCAAGAACATCAGCAGCTAAACACGACAACAATTGGCCCTAAACAAATTGCTGCTACCCGTTGTTCAACTTTGTCTCCGTTCCTTTGAATGGGGTTTTCTTTGTTGAAGCGGACCAAAAGTTATTCCTTTGATTCTAATTTCGCTGCATTCCCTTTGGCTAATAATGTCCAACTGTGCAGAGCCTGATATGAATCTCTGTACAAACAAAGAGAATAATCCAAACTTTCAGCTGCAACAGAGGCCATTTCCCCAAATAGATCTAAACAGGACCTCGAGCAGCAAAGACAATGATGTTAATATTCTTTTTACCAGATTGATGGAATTCATCTTTATGTGTTTGGAGATAATGGAGGACACCAAGGAGATGCTCCATTGTGCGTTGGGGTCATCTGGAAGGTTTCTATAAAACATATGCATAATAATTAGAAATAGAATAATAATAACTACTGGTACAATATTGAAGACTAGGCACTTAAATGCATTGTTTTGTTAAAGGAGACGTATTATATGCTTTTTTCACGTAGTACTTAGTATTGAACAAGTACATCATCATTTACATTTTGTTCATTATTGATTTAAAACGACTTAGTAACAGAAACAGATCCATTGTCATTTACATGTTATAATTTTTGAAAAGTGGCAACATGACATTTTAGAACTCTACATGAATCATTGAGGGTTTTTTTTTCCAAATAATTGCTGATTAGTGAAAACAAAGATTTTCAGACTCAGCTGCAAGACAATACAGGATTAAGTCAATTAAAGTCAATTAAAATATAACTTTGAGTAAAATAATGATGATGAGAAACCACAAAAATAATGCATAGTCCCCTTTAAAGCGGCATGCTAAAATATTTCATCTTTGTATTGACAATACAATAAAGCACAAAAGGATTGTTAGGATTTTTCTCTCTTCTTTTTGGCCGACAAAAAGCAGCATTTCTGTAAAATCGTTTGAGCCTCCGCATTATACTCCAATAAACATTTTCCCTACATGATTTCCTATATGTACCATTAGATTTCATTATTATCACATCTCTAATAATACTAATGTAAGAGTTACTGCTATTAAACTTGCAGCTTACACAGTATTCTTTCTAGTATCTTGTTTCCAGACACAAGACAGAGCTGGGACTTGCAGTGGCTATATTTTCCAGTTCATTTCACATTACGGCCTCACAAAGCTCAAAGTAATCATTACACCACAACACCACTGGTAGACAAAAGGTTTACACTGGAAAGAGAAAACGGCACAAAGAATTGGATCCTCTTCCTCTTTATGTGGACTGAAGTATGGAGGATCATTTGTTTAGTCAGATTTTGAATTTTAAACAATGGCAAATTTCTCACTTTGAATTTTCTAACCCTGAAACAACATGTTTGATTTTTTTTCAATTTAGAGTTTCATTGGTTCACATTGCTTTAGTTTAAAACTCAACATGAAAATTTCACCTTTTAAATTATTTAAGGCATGAAATTCAACAATTCATCAAAAAACCAAGGAAGATCCGAAGAACTCTGACTTAAATAAAAGCCCTTTATTATGGCATAGTAGAGGACTTTTATTAACAGTGTGTAAGACAGGTTTTTATGATTTTCTAGTTATGACTTTATTTAGTGGGATAAACCTGCTCACCAATCACATAGTGGCTTGTGAAGAAAAGCTGAAATAAATTAAAAAAATTACAGGAAGTAGAGCAGACTGTTGATGACATCACACAAGGGAGATTCAAAATTCCGTACAAAAGTTTGGCACAATTTACAAGAAAAACATTTTCCGACAATTTAAACATTAGTTTAACAAAATAACTAATAATAATTTCTGTGATAACATTTGTAAAAAGTTTCTTGGTAAGTGATTGAATTTCCTAGTGATGACATAATTTCCAACCAAAATTATAAGCCTAAAAAATTGCCAAACTGGGAAAAGATTTGTAGAAAGTTAAGCAACATCTTAAATATAATGATCTTAACTGTGTTTTAGTAAAATGAACAGTGTTTTAAACAATTCAAAGTGAGAAATCTGGCAGTATTTAAAGTCTGATTAAACAAATGCCATGAATGCTCATCAGGGACACCACAGCTGAAAGTGCTGGTCTATTGAGAACTGGTGCATGGTTTTGATGTCAGAGAGGGAATGCGTTTGTCACGGGCTCTCTCCCTCCGTCTCCTCACGAACAATGACTCAGGACAGTTGTGTGACTTTGGGGGAAGTGATGGATAAGGCTACAAATCTTTAGCTGGGGCAGGCTTTGGTGCTAATGTGGTGGGAGGTCAGCCACAGCGAGGAGGGGCCACAGGTCAGGAGTTCAGACATGGTGTTAGTCATGGACTGACACGTCGCCAATACCACTGACCTAGATGTAGTTGCCTTTATTGCGTATGAAGCAGTGAGTTATTGGGAATTCACCAGGAAACATAGATGGAACACTGTGTAAAACTAACTGAGCTGGGGATGATGACATCACACATAACAGAGTTTTCAGTTAGCTGTTAAATCAATGGACATTTTAAGACGCCAAATACTAAACTTAGCGTGAACACTATATATTGATAAATGTGTTCACCAGAAGTGACCCAGCAGTTTATCAGGTTCTTGTTCACTTTTTTAGTGTTTTGGCTAATGTTTTTCTTCGTAAGTTCAGCACACCAACAGCAACAATGACGGGTTTCCATGGTAATGGCTGTTTTTTTTTAATGTTCTATCCCGAGCAATCTACAAACAAAATACTTTCAAAAATGATACACAACACATTAAAATATATATTGTAGGTACTGTTTGTTAGGATTAAAGGTCTTCTTTCTAGGCTCTGTGCACCGATTTTCTGTTGGCTATCTATTTTTAGAATGGCTAGCTCGTTGTATTTCCTGAGTACTTTCTGTTCAATTCCATCTCGGTGGGTTTTTTGCAGAGTCTCACTAAAATGAACAAATACTTACAGAACAATGCTAAAGCTAATACTAAATGAAGCATAACAGATCAAAATAAACAAATATTAAAAAAAAACACAAAGTAATCTATATGTAAAAATAATCGGGTTGTCTTAAGTTTTAATTGGTTGTTTCTTTATATTTCTATGTAAAAGTTGACTACGCTAACCGTTTCTCACAGCTAATGCTAACTGCTCCTGTGCACAGAGCCCATAGAGGTTCCGCTCTGACATTCTTTATTAGAAAAATGCTCCATAACATTCCGACTGAGTGGCAGAATTATGAGCAGCACAACTAATAAACTGTCCCTTTGCTTCTTTTAGCTTATTATGTGTCGGTCAAGCTGTTGTTTTGCTCAAATGAACTTTATTCAACAAAATGGAAACTGAAATTAGTTTCTCTGTTGTTGCTCCATTTGCCATTGACAGTTGGAGATTTAGGACACTCCAACTGCCACACACTTCATTTCCTGAACACTAGGACTCAGAAACATCTTATTTAAGCAGAGAAAGGTAATGAGTTTAACTGTGTGTGATCACAAAGTCTGTCTCACTGATAAATGTGCAGTGTGCCTGTTGTTTATCTGGTTTTCTACAACTGTTTACTTGATTTTCCCTTATTAGATGTCAGATAAAAACTAATTATTTAACGAGTTGTAAAATTAAGAATTTAAGAGTTGTAGACCTTTATATTTGTTATCAGACTATAGCAGCTCTTTCACATTTTCGTTGTGTTTTGAGCCTTTACAGGAGAAAATGTCATTACTCACCACTGACTCGTTGATGAGTTTTTGCCCCTCATTGCTAAAATTCAGAATGCTGTGATGTCATCTGCAGAACCTCTATTATTATTATTATCTTGTTGTGCTTGTATATTTACCTCTTAACACCTCTGTTGTTAAGCAGGTCACTGCTGTTTTATTTACTTTTGCATGTTTTCTAATCTTCAATACGAGGTTATACTGGCTGTATAAAACACAAGGCTTTGATAGTCTCCAGAGAGGAGGCAGCAGTCGTCACGCTGGTAGTGTGTTTGTGAAACTAAACAAAAGATACAAGACACCTGACCTTCCTCATACGGAATACAGACAGAGTTTCCACTTTGCCATGGCAACAGTGCAACCGTCCTAGAGTAACCTCCACAGCTCATGAGGATGTCTAATTGCTTGCAGGCATCTGTACGCAGTTGTTGAACTTTGGCCCAGTTAGGAGATTGTGTGTGTGTGTTTAGTCTGCTCACATGGACCACGGGCCGTGAAACAGCCAGACTCCAGTCCAACACTCACACAGTCCCAGTTTGCCCCACTGTGAATCACAGTCATGTTATCTCAAACAATTACACCAATGCATAAAACAAACTTGTCGTCCACCGACCAGAAGATCAACCGGTTTGAACCCACTCAAACCAGTGCATATGTGTTCTTGGACAAGACACTTCACCCACCTTGTCATAAGTGAACGTGTGACGGTCAGACTGGCAGCATAGCGTCTGAGTAGTGAACAACACTGTAAAACAACTTTAAAAGACTCATGCATTACTACTATTATTGAAAGTAAAGAAGATAAATTCTAAGAGTAGACCTAATATAGCAACTTATGACTTTAAACCTGGAATAATCTAGGCGTAAATGTTATTGTATTTCACAAAATAACACAAAATAAATAATCTTTTACTGGCCCCCTGCAGCTGAATTTAGAATAGCCTTCTCACTTGTCTTGTTTAGATTCTGGAAATGAATTAGATCATGTGATTTACTTTATGTCAGTATTCAGAACTATTAGTCTTTTTAAACTGTAATGTTAAGAATATACTTTAAGTATAGCCATACATTCCGATAAAGTTCTGCTGATGTTAATGCAGTTAAATGTGGTTAAATGCAGTGGATTGGTGCTATAACCATCATCCCAGTGCAGACAGAGGTCAGGGCAGTGCAAGCGGAGAGGCAGTGGAGCGTACTCAGATCCTGCTTGATCACAAAGGCCCAAACGTGCACCAGGGCCCCAGACACTGTCAACACAGCTGTCCTATTCACTGAACATTAAAAGGAAAATCCCATTTTAAAACTGGATTTTTTTGTTATTGTTGCAGTGTTCTTTAAGGAGTTTCAATTTGGATAATAGATTATGAAATAATAAAACAAAGACATGGATAAGACAAAATCAAATCAATAGCTTTAATATATTTTATCTCACATTGAAATGCTGTAGGCATGCTGTATGACAGTCATGTTGAAATAAAAAATTAAGTTTACGGCAGGATACAAAGAGGTGGCACGAGCGTTGTGTGTATCATACAGAGGTGGGCATATATGGAATTTTTGATAATATCACAAATGTTGTTTAGAAGATATGCAAATTTGAACATGGAGTACATATTTTATAGTAAAAATGCTACAAAATAAGCCAATAATAATAATAAAAAAAGTTATGTATGCGTACAAGATGATATTTCTAACTAATATGTTTAAAGGCATGGTTTAACACATTCTGTTGGATTGATAATGTCGTCTGAATATCGTTATTATCAAGATGCCTATATATATATGAATTGAGATATTAATCTTTGTTAATATCGGCCAGTCCTAGTATCATATCATAGCAGTCCTTGGCAGTTGGCATGGACAGACGTGGTGGAGGGGGTTGTGCTCTCAAAGTGCTCTGATTAGGTGTGTGTTTTGGACAAACAACAAAATACACAGAAAGGGAAAATGGGCTACTCTCCAGTTCAGCTGAAGTACAGACAGCACAAGGATTAAAGTTCACCAATACTCTGTGTGCGCACACTGATAAAACGGAGGGCTTTCTGTGTGAGCATTTGAAAATGCGCGCACACACACGCACGCACACGCACACACACGCACACACACCCAACAATGTACTCGAGCACAGACAAGCTGGGCACGCATCCAAATCATTACAGATAGTTCAGGTCAGTGCCAGCTCTTCTGATGAGCCAGTCTTACATTCAAGGTGTGCCTGAGAATCTGAATGTTTTTTTTTGTGTGGCTACAATCAGGCAAGTCATATAATATCTGAAAAATAATATCTGACCCTGAGTTCATGGTGTGAGGATTTAGATTTGGACTCTGGCATTCTATTGAGTTAATATAGTATACCATTTTCTTTACTTTTCCCCTCAGTTGTGTAGAATGTATTTTAAAGGAGACATAGTATGCTTTTTTCCTCAAGTAGATCATAATTTTACATTTTGTTAATCGTAAACTGCAATATTGATCTAAAACGGCTTAGTAATAGAAACACGTCCACTGACTTCCTGTTCAAAACTGCAGAACTGACAAGCCTCTTCATAGTGACATTTACATGTTTTTATTTTTTGTGATTATGTGATATTTTAGAACCCTACATGTGTCACTCGGAGTCTTGATTTGACAAATAATTACAACTAACTACGGGGATGTGGGCGGGGATAAGGGGTAGATGAAAATAGGATTTTTTTTAGCACTCCAGTTTCAGTTGCAGTATTTTTTAATTTGATTTATTTGACAGGGACAGTGTACAGGAGCATTAATCACAAGAATATGAAAAGATGCTTTGTACCAGACTTTAGCTCTCCGAGCTAATTTCCATCTGCAGTCCCTATCTGTACAATACAGGATTAACTCAAACATGCAGGAATAATTAAAAATACAACTTTGACTAAACTAATGATGTGGAATCACCGTTGTAACAAGGTTAGTGCATTAAAGTCGATTTTGCATAAAACTATATGTCCCCTTTAAGAATATCAAGGCACACAAATCCTGGAATGAAAAGAAAATTCCATCGGACAGACCACTTTCTATTATAATCTAAATTAAAAGTTATAACTTTAAACACTGAGTAAATCATTGCATGTACAAAAAAGTTGCCACGGAAAATAAAAGGTCACACAATCTAATATTTGTAGCACCTTTAGCTTTGATTACAGGACACATTCACTGTGCCACTGTTTCAATAAACTTCTGTCATTCTGTCATTTATGTCAAAAGATGAATTTCATTCCAATGTTGCATACATTTTTCACTGGGATTTTGTATTGATGATGGAGAGTGTGACCAGAGCCTTCACCGGCGCATCCTAAAGATTCTCAATGGGGTTCATATCTGTAATAGATTAGTTTGTGCAATCTTCTTAGATGTTTTATCTGCTTGATTTGACTCTTCTTAAACACACTGACATCTTTTCTACGACCACAGGATTTGTCTAGTTGGTTAGTTTGTTGTGAAGGTTAACGGTCCTGCTATAAATGTACAAATATTTAGTTTATGTAAAAGTGTAGTAAATATCAAGTTAGAGCGTGTAAATAATCAACAGTTAAGTTGATAATATATAAGAGTGATGCAGCAGTTTGGTTTATGCTTTTGGTTGCCCTTTTACATCACAGTTGCAGCAGCAATTATAGCTCAGTTGTTGGACCATTTGCCACTGTGTATCCATGTGTGCATGACTGGGTGAGGGGTTCTAAGATGCAAAGTGCTTTGAGGGCCCAAAGGGGGTAAAAATGTGTTGTATACATTTACAGCATTAGTCTCTTTGGAATGTAAAAACCTTGTAGGGGTTCAATGTCCCACTGGGAAAACCTATAAGTGTCTTGAAATACAAATCATTAATTTAGGTTGCTGATAGTTTACATCCATTTTTCAGATATTGGAGGAGTCCACAAAGCACAATAGCCAATGTGTTTAATACATTTGAGGTGTTTTTTTAAACAAAAAGCTTTGATTTGAAAGAGGTGTCTTACTTGTGGTCTATTATGGAGACCTTAGACCTCGGAATCCCCAACACTGCACAGCTGTTCAGCAGTTCTTCTTTACGGAGAGATCCTTGATTGTAATAATTTCCTGCAAAGTACAAATCCATATCAATACTGACTATGCAATGAAATTAAAAAATGAAATGAAAATCAAAACACATTTTGATAAAGGCCAATGCTTCATAAAATACTCATTCAGATGACAGCCATGTTATCGTTTTTCATCTATGGGTTTCACAATTATGGAAAAATTAGGACCGTTGCAATAGCAATTAACAATTTAAAACAAAATATCCTATCTTTGAAAGGTGAAAAGTCAAAAGTCTTCAATATGTTGCCTATTACAGGAAGCTGAGACACATGAATGAACATTGTGTGTGACATTTCGGATCTTCCTTTGTTCTGGTACTGAAAATGTCAAGAAACGCATTAAAATATCTTACATTGATGCGTTAAAAACAGTACCTTCAGATAAACAGAGCAGATGAACTCTTGTGTTAAGGTGAACCAGTCGTATAATGGTTGGCGCGAAGAACATACATTCATCATCCGGATGTGCGGTGACAAACAGTGCTCTTACAGACGAGAGATCGGCTTCTTGGTTTGACACTGTGCCCATTACATGTTGTAATGACTTTGCAAGCCTTTTTTGGTGGCGAGAGAAAACAATTTTTAACAAAATTACAAAGAATAATGACACGACAATCAACCAAATAACCATTATTTTGATCAGCACCGTAAATACTCCGTGTAGGAACAAAAAACACACAGTGCAAGTGTTCCGCGCATGTAACAAAACGTTGCAAAAAGGTAATTATTGTCGCCACAGAAGTTTATTAGTAGGAATATAACCTTTCTGCAACCGCATTAAATCTGTGTTTCTGTGGTACAGAAGTTGCAATAAAATTATCTCCGTGTATTTCCCACAGTAATACGAGTTGAAAAGTAATCATACTAAATATTACATAACATTGTAACGTAAGTATTTCATAGATTTTGAAGACACTTTAACGATATTATTTTAATTTAGTCGACGTGTTTACAACATTTTACACAGCAACAACATTGCTCTATTATGGGGAATCTTTAGACAGCACACTGCAGAGTCCTGGAAGATGTATAAAACAAAGAAATACATGTTCAGCATAATTATAAATACATTCAAAAAATTGGTTCCAGCAACTGATTCATTTAAATAAAGAGATTATGTGATATGCCTTGCGCTATTTTAAGAGCATATGCGCACTTTGTATGCTTGACTTGTAAAATAATTTATTTTGTACTTTCAGGATATCGTTGGACAAATGCGGCGCAGCCTTTAGTCTGCCTACTCGTCCACAGCTTGTAACCCGCGGATTTACAATCAACTATTGACGCATCTTTTACCTAGGGATAGCATTCTTGCCCTTCGGTTAATTTTCTAAGAATGAGGTGAGTAAATTTACTCACAAATTACAAAACAACACGCATAATTAGCTCTCTGTTTTAGCGCACCAGTCTACGCTGAAAATCTGCTTTTGCAAGATGGCGACGTGGTTGAGAATTCAAAGGTGAAATATATGCTACGTTAGCCAGTTAGCACCAATAATAGAATCTCTCGCAGTGTGTTACAGTGATATAATAGAAGATATCTTAATTTTGAGTCTATCCAAGCCTTTGTAGATCCTCTCGCGCGTTTCCGGAAAAGTGATTGCTGTGCTGTGGCTATAAACCCATCCCCCAAGATAAGCTCCACATTTACCGTGTTTGTGTCATTTCATAGCATTTAACGGGATCGATATGATCAAAAACAACACAAAAGCAGTGGCCTCCTTATACATTAGAGCTGGATTTTGCCCACATTTAATCTGCATGTCCGCCATCAAAGGGATCCCTCTAAGTTTGACATTGTTCCTGAGTGTACAGGAAACAGTGGCACAAGATTTAAAAGCCCAGGCTGCGACCCACTTTTAATCTTGATGCATGCAGAAGATTTGATGGCCTTTAGTCCTATCTCTTCGTAACACACAAACATGTATGAAGTACCAGATAAACGTATGGCTCCATGCTAAGCTCAGTGCATAATATGGAGGTTAACAAAAGGAAGAAATGCTAAATAAAATGAAAGATGGTGTATTAGAAGGTGTTATTTCCCAGAGAATTATACACTTATTTGTTTAGGCCAAAGAAATATTTGTCATAATAAATGCAGTGCCAGTTTACACCATGATTACAGTGGTAGTCAGGGCTGTGCAATAAGGCAAGAATGTTATTGTTGATTGTCATGGACATTTTGCTTTAACCATTCAACACAAAAATTGAATTTATTCCACTAAAATTTTAACCTCTTGCAAAAACACATGTCACTTTAGGATTGTTTGATAAACCATGTTGTTTAAAAAGCCCTGAACTCTTCAAATGGTTTAATCCACATTCACTTAAAATTTCATTAAATATCTTTCCAAAGTGGACATTCGGTACACACCGACCAAACTAGAACTAAGCCACACTCCAAACATACAACTATAACATTTACACAGATTAACATTATGATTTATTATAAACATAGTTATAATAAATTCAATGTTATTTCCTCCTATGGGCTGCAGCTTGACCTGTGGCTAGACTATTCTTCCTGTAGTTTTTCCAAAAAGATCTAAGTTTCACTGGTATTAAAATATATTTAGCAAATCTGAAGCTTTTGCTAAACTGCAGAGATTAAATGACATGTCAAATTGACACTGTAACTAACCACGTCCACTTTGTTTCTTGTTCATCAAAACTAGACACACGAGTAGGTAAAGGTCAGTATCAGATCTGTTCTTGGAGATATGGGAGTGTGTGGCTGCGTACGTGGACATAAAGAAACTGGTTTGAGTTTAGGTCACATTGAGAAAACAATTTCAGTGAAAAACATTTGTGGCTCATAAGAAATAGATAATCCAATGAACTTAATGCAGTTATCTGTATCTTGTTCTATTTACTCACAGAGAGTCTGTTTTGGGTTTTCTTCTGCTGCGCAACACAACACACAACATTCATGTTTTCATGCACCAGTCTGCACTAAAAGAGTGACCTCAACTTTTCTTTTTCGGATTATTCTGAGCCATCATATCCTCATCAAGATAGAAGCATGTTGATTGTTTAACTTGCCTGAATGTTTGTTCAGGTACACAATACATTTACATCTACAAGGACCTTATTTCTGAAATGTAGCCCTGTGATTGCAGGTGGTGTGTTTGTCCAAAGATGGTGTAGCCAAACTGCTGCAGTTGTGAAGAAGCTGCTGCCCAGTTGCACTGAGCAGGATGTCCAGCAGCTCGGGCTACCCTCCGAGCCAGGGGGGCTTCAGCAGCGAGCAGAGCCGCTACCCTCCTCACAATGTGCAGTACTCCTTCAGCCGCCACCAGCAGGTACAGCGCAGTCACTTATGTCCATATGGCCCCTCCGTTATTAAGGAGTTATCGACAAACGTGTCGACATGTTTGAGTATATAAAAAATCTAAGTAACTTGGGCACATTCCTGTTACAACACACCCAAAATATGATCAAAAACTGATTACAAAACTCAATGCTCTTAGTCTAATAAATGCGTATTGACTTGACATGATTCTCTGTTATACCCATTATTAATTTAGAATATTTTAAAAATGGAAAACCCATGCTTTTTTCAGTAGAGTTGTTGTATAACACTTTGTTGGCTGACGTGCTTCGTAGAAACCCTGTTTCATGGAAAACAGTTGGCTGCTTTCTGGGCATTGGGATTGTTTGCTTTCATCTAGAACAAAATGGAAGTTTGTTTTTTTGTAACTGGGTTTGTGTACTGGTTTATTTATCAGACCTCTCTATGTATATTTAAACTTTGGTTTGTATGTTACCAAAATAAAGAAAAGGAGTTACAACAAACATTTGTTCAAGTCTAAAGGTGAGATCAAGGTGAAGCGCTCTAAGAAAAGTTACAGATTTCTCTGTTAGAATTTATAACATTTGATCCACATTAAAGATCTCGGCTTCTGCTCATTCTGTAGTTTCTAATACTTCATATATGTTTCAGGTGATAAGTGCTGGTATGTGGCTGATAATTTTGTGTGCCTGTTTTGGTCTGTGTCCTTGTGCCTTCAGGAGTTCTCGGTCCCAGACTATCGGGCACACATGCAGGATCCACAGGGCCGTCGCAGACCATCTCTGCTCTCTGAGTTCCACCCTGCACCGGAGCGGTACGGGCCATGTCTACAATGTACAACACAGTCAAATGTCTCATTAGAATACGTGACATCATGTGTTTATTTGTGCTCCGCAGGCCTCCGGAGAGACGCCATGGTTACGAGCAGCAGTTTTCCTCGGTCACTGCTCAGGCCGAGCACGAGTCACTGGAGGCCAAACGACCGCGTATGGAGACCATCAATGAAACACACATCACACGCACCCCCCCAACCTCCGGGGGCATGGTCCTCCCAATGCCCCACACAATACAGGACAGCCTCAGGGCCACTGTGGAGGTCAAAAAGGTGTGCAGTCTTTCTACTTTGAGAACTCAGGGATATTATGGATTTTTGGGGGCTTTTTGTGACATATATTGTTTTTAATAAGCTAATTTCAGGAGAAACAATGTTGTGTGGGGAAATATTTACTTGCCGTTAAAAACTCTTTGTTTCTTTATGCAACAAACAGCCTTAAAATATCAGGCATCATGGAGGTGTACTTTTCCACTGAACACAAACTAAGAGAAATTATAGTGTGTTTTTATGTTTTGGTCTCATCAAAGGGTTTCTTAAGGCGTGTTTGATGCTACTAAATCAAGGTTTCAAAGTTGGTCATCTTGACACTGTTTTAAAAATCCATTAGAGAGTCATTTTCGATCTGCCAAACTGGTTGGAAACTCGATTTTATATTGCTCATAGTTGCCCTGTCCTCTAGTAAGAGTTTCACAAAAAAAGTGACTCTATTATTAGTTATAGTTATTATAAGTTCAAGTTTGTTTTCTCAGCATTCAGAGCTACAATATGTTAGTGCTGCTGCTAAATCCCCAAACTGTGCAAACTTGAAACGTACACACATTGCCAGTATAGTCTTCTTATTAAACGCTGACTGAATGTCTTTGTATGTATCCAAATAAACTTTCTTTAATCTGCATTTTTCTGTATATATCTAGGAGTCTCAATATACTGTTAAAGTAGAGGCATCAACGGGTGGACACCTTCATCTTGGTGAGGACACGGACACGTCTCCCTCCAAACTCTCAAAGGAGGAGCTGATCCAGAGTATGGATCGCGTGGACAGAGAGATTGCTAAAGTGGAGCAACAGATTTTCAAACTCAAGAAAAAACAGGTTTGCACACATTTTGTTCTGGTCAAATGATCAAAGAATTTTCATCTTGAAAATTAATATTATTTTGTTGTTATGCGTTTTACACTTCTACATTTATTATAATATTTAATCCCTAAATTTGGAGAAAGAGGGACAATAGGAAAATTAAGCCAGGATTTAAAATTTACTCGGTATATAAACCCAGTGTACTGTATGGACTCTATACTCACATTTAAAGCTATATTGTTATGTATAGATATTTGTATTGTATATGTATTTGAATGAGATGATACAGAAAATCATAATTCCAAAATTTCTAAGATTTATTGCTGCATAAAGAATTTCTCGCTTAACGTGTGGCTCAGAGCTCTTGAACTGCTTTATCACCAAACAACCAGCAAGTGTTTTTGTTACACTATTGTCCATCATGTGTGTTTTATAAATGCCCATAAATCAGGATGTTGCATGTAAACAAAGGATTGTAGACTTCTCCTGAACTTAAACTTTGCATCCCTCTGCTGTTAAGTGTCTCCATAACTGAATATAACCCATTCATCATCTGTAAATCTAAAAGCAATTTCCTCTCAACAGATTTTTTGTCTCCCTTATTTTTCTCTCATTAGAAAGGAATGTAGCCCGGGCTTATCAGAATCAGAAGAGGTTTATTGTCATTGTCAGTGAACAAAATTCACAAACTAGGAACTTGCTTTGGTAAGATGCAATATAACAATGAATAAAATGGTAGCAAAAAATATAAAAGAAGACATTCAGAAAATTAAATTAGCTAATAAATAAAATAAAATAGACTATGTACATAAAATGTACAGTTGGCTACACAGTAGTGCAATTGTGGCAGTTCAAATAGACAGCTGCTTTTATTATATGATTGTTAAAGTGAGAGGTGTTACAAGTGTTCATGAGTCCAACGGCAGAGGGATAGAAACTGTTCTTGTGGCGGGAGGGGCTCAAATAGTCCATGTCCAGGTGAGAAGGGTCCGCTGTGATCCGACCTGCTCGTCCCAGAGCCCTGGAGACGTACAGGTTATTTTCTATTCTCTTCATTCTCATGGCTTCCTTTTACTGTTTATATGTTAAACAGTTTCTTTGCCATATCCTCTCATACTGACATCAGATCTGACATCAGATCTGCCAAAGCCTAACTGCATAAATATTTATGAGGATTTACAAAGACATTGGATCAATATTTTTACATGCAAGTAACAAAATATATATTTTTTAACTTGCTGTTTCTTAGCAACAACTGGAGGAGGAAGCGGCAAAGCCAGTAGAGCCGGAGAAGCCTGTGACTCCGCCCCCAGTGGAACACAAGCACCGCAGCATTGTCCAGATCATCTACGACGAGAACCGGGTGGGTATTCCTCTGCCTGTGGCAACAGAACATCATTTTGACTAATCACTGTTTTGTCCAAACACAACACAATGGTAACATAAACAATAAGTGTGTGATACATTTTGCATCTAGTTAAAATCTAGTTGCATAAACAGGCCTAGCTCTGTGTTTAAAGAGGTTACTTTAGTTCATGTCTGTCTGTTTCACTGAGCCACGCCTTCTTTTCCAGTCAGCCATTAACCCTAAAAGTGCTAGAACCATCCCAGTTCTCTGCACATCATGCAGTCACAGATTCAACTGTAGGCTTTATGTTATGTTATATAATTACACAATACAAGTAATCTAATGATATATTAAGTAAAGTACTTTTTATAACAGTATTTCATCATGTACAATATAATACACCAGTACTTTACAACACACTGCAGGATCATTTGCCTGATTTTGAATCCTTGAGAGTGATTTATAAGTTGCTGTGCAGTGTCACTGTGAGATCTGTGATATCACAACCACAAAACATAAGTGCTACTGCAACAACCAAGAGCATCAGGGGCAGACAGTGACGGACACAGAGGAGCAGGAATACACAGGAAATGGCAACAAAGACGATAACTCTTGTCCTGAAGCAATAAAGTTAAATTGCAGCCCTCTCAGCCAATTCTTTTTGGCTAATAGTATTTTTCTCTGCAAATGACAACCAGCTCACAATACACTGCTATTAAACTTTGAAGTGTAAAAACTGAGAAAAAGGTGAGGTTCGTTCCTCTCGATCTTCCATGTTTACATATTCACACTGACTGTGAAGCTGCTGCATGTTTGCTACAGTAACACATTACTACGTCCTGTGCAAAAGATTTTTCTTATCCACACTTTTCAAAATAGAAACACAGTTTTGGTTTGTTTCAAAACTAGAGGCGTGCAATGCTCTTATCATTTTCAACAATTACTATTGACAGGAAAAGATTAATGTTAGGTGCTCTAGCTTTGTTTGCTCACCACTTTCAGCTTGAAGTGCTTTTGCACTCAGACGATTGTAGGATGTAAAATCTTATAAATTGTTAAAGACTCAAAAATCCTAGAGTATATTCCAGCTTTTACTATTATTATCATTATTAGAGGTCATTCAAATTAAACAGATAAGGGGAACTATTTTGTGTATTTATTGCATCATCATTTATATTGGCAGCTGTTTAATAATTACTAACTAACTAAATTTATCATTTACAGAAAAAAGCAGAAGAAGCACACAAAATCCTGGAAGGCCTTGGACCTAAAGTAGAGCTGGTAAGATATTGTCCCAATACCAGCAAATTTAATTTGTTACTTCTTGCACAATAGATGATGATTAATCCACATCTGCTTCATTGTGCTTTCCTCCACATTTAGCCCTTGTATAATCAACCGTCTGACACAAAAGTCTATCACGACAACATCAAGACGTAAGTATCATTTTCATTCTCAACATAAAACGGATGCCGAAAGCCAAGTGAAACTCTGTCCTGTTTGTAGCGAGAGCAGAGAAATGTGACACATAAGTTCAAATGGGAGTTGCAAGTTGCTTTGCTCCACTGACAGAGATACTGAATGTGTGTGAAATAAAGTGTTTGTCTCAGGAGGAGCGTTTAATGCAGCCAAGAGCTGGAGTTGAAGGCCAGGTTTCCAGAGTGGAGCTTATCAGTGTGTGTCATGAGAGAGGCCCATCTGCTGCAGTGTTTTATCACAACAAAGGGACACCCAGACCCTGTGCGCGTCACCCACACACCTGAGTTTAGGCTTTATGTGCGCTTGACGTATTGGGCCACTTTTAATGTGTAAAATTAATCGGTTGTATAAAAAAGTGCATGCTGTATTGTTTTGTTCAGGGTTAATATTTGACCATATTAACATATTATTATTATGCAGTTACAAAATGGGCTCATGATCTTAATCATTTTTACGTCATTGACTAACTTTATTACAGTTAGAGGTTTATTGTCAGTCATTTATATCATAATAGCTAGATATGATAGCATGTTTACCTAAACAAACAACATTTAAAGTTAGCTTTTGGACAGGCTAGCAACAACACATCTCACTGTTATTGGTGATCCCAAGTAGGGCAGGGCGATATGGCCAAAATTTTACCATGATATAAAAAAGAAAATTTGCGATAACATATAAATGACGATGTGACGTCCAATATTTGACTTGTTTAAAGGTGCTTTATCCATTTTTTTCATGTAAGAAAGTTAAAATCACTTCTGCCTCAGCACAGATATTTTGTAAAGGCATCTATTCAGGTCAAATTGATACAGCTGTGTGTTTGTATGCAGTTATAGAGCCTAGAACCTTTAAATATATATACATATGTATTTAGTTGTTATAATTTTGCTTCCACTCCTCGCCTAAATATTGATTTTTAATGTGTCTCTAGCCTTTAGCGTTTCCAATTTGCTGCAATATCAGTTTCACTTCACAACTACGACTGGAATTATATCACGATGTTCAAGTTTCATATTGTCCCGAAAGCAAACGACGATATATCATAAACTATATGATATGGCCCAGCTCTAATCCCAAGTTTCATGAATGCAACATCTCATTTTGGGAACCCGAGTTCCACATCAACACAGCAATATATACTGTATTGTTTAGTTCAGGTTTAACATTTAACATATTTATTATACAATTAAATACAAGTGGGCTCTGTGCATAGCAGCAGTTTACTAGCTAACTATTTCGCAAAGCTTATGCTACCTTTAATTAGTAAAGACTACCTGATTCTTTTTATGCACAGATGACTTAAATTTGTTATTTTAATATATTTTGTTTTAATACGTATTATGCCACAAAATTAGCATTAGCATTAGCCTTAACTCACAAACACTTCCCTTTCTAAACGCAGAAATATCTGCTAGTGAAGTAATCACCTTATTTAAAGACATGTTGTCAGTGACGTCCACCTGCAGCTCACTGTTCACCTCCTGATCTCCCACGATTTACTGATTTACAGCCAGGAGTCGCTCTAAAATCAGTAAATCCTAACAAAGCTCCATAGAGATTGAATTGGACAGGAAGTAGTGATGCTAGCACTGAGTTAGCCCATGGATGTATTAAATGAACTGGATAAGGTACGCCCCCTCTGTCTGTGGTCCCAGATTGATTTGTGGCCGTGTGAGGTACTGCAGCCTCTTGGAACCAGCCTTTTTCTAAAATTGCTCATTATAATTGCAGACAGGACTGAATTATTATCGGTATTTAAATAAAATAGAAGGAAATGTTCTTTTCTACCTTTTCTAAAATCACCGAAATTACCGTTTTTATATGAAGTGGGGGATTGTCGTCACGTGGCGCCCTAAAACAAAGATGGCAGCCTCCGTTTCAGGAAGTAAAACAAAGATGGCAGCCATCGTTTCAGGAAGTAAAACAAAGATGTCAGCCGCCGTATCAGGAAGTAAATGCGGAAGTAAGAAACTTTTTTGGGGTCATGCGCCAATGAGCACTCTCCATAGGGATAAACAGGACGGCCATCTTGGATTCATCTTCCAGGTTTTATTATAGTTCTATGAGTTAGCCAGGCGTTATTGCGCACTGAGCTCATTGATGTTCTCTGTCCATTTTTATACATAATTACATTTATTTACTAATTGTTGTTTTCTTGTAGTAACCAAGTGATGAGGAAGAAGTTGATTTTGTTTTTCAAGAGGCGAAATCACGCCCGCAAGCAAAGGGTAAGTTACCGGAAAACCACATTTTACCAAAGCATGTGAGTTATATGTGAGTTGTTTCCAAGTGATGCTAATGACTTACAAATCAAACCAATCAAAATTTCTCAAAATGGCACCTATTGGATGGTTGAAGTGATGACATCTCACACAGCATGTTTTCTCACGTCCCGGTCCTTTGCATCTGTCGCTTGTCGATTGTAAACCGTTTTTATTTTTATTTTTTTCATGTTATAAAGTAAAATCCATATTATCCCAGAACAGACATGTTGTGTATTGCTATATTGTAAAAGTAGCTCTCTGAGACCGTTGTGTCGTGTCTGCGTCTAATTAATGAGCGTTTATTGTCCGAAAAAAACAGAAGTGTGCCTTTAGCATGCTAGTTGTTGTTAGCTTTACTGTAACGGTAAACTCTGCTCTGAAAGTTATTGAAAGCACTTACAAACTCATCGGCGTGAATCATTTGGATGGTTAGATTGAAGTAGGTGAGTGAGCAATAACTTTGGAGCCCTGCAAACAGTTTATGATGAACTAGCTCTTATTTTAATGTTCTTCGTAACAAAGCAGTAACTTGGCTAACTACATTGTAATGCATCTTTAAGGACGCTCATCTGCCTAGTTCTTTCTTGTATATAATTTAATAGTACCATCCAGGCCAGAGTAAAACGAGTTTTCAACAATACCACAGACTGAACAGCTTTTAACCTAACATAAACTCACCTTATCAATTCAAGACACTTCTTTTTTATTCTTATCTGACAGAAATCAATGAAAGAAAGGGTTGTCTGTCCTGTTTGTATTGATTGCTGATATATTTGAACAAAATGAAGCACAGACTGTGGCATGGTGTCGAAAACAAAACAAAATCAGCTGTGAAATTGCTGCGGCAGCTTAAACCCCGGAAGTGAGGAATAATCCCATAAACAAGAAATTGAAACCCTTGGATACTGTAGAGGAACTTTCGGCATCATAGAATATTTGAAATGAATTGCATTAGGGCTGTTGGCCTTAGTTTATTTAGATTGTAAGGATTTATGTGGGACGAGCTGAAAGGAGAATCGGGAATTTTCTTGGTACTTTTCAGTGTTTTTTGCATGAACTCCTGTGCATTGGTAGTTTTGTGAGTGCAGTTTGAGTCGGATACATTGATAAGGCTGCAACTAATGATTATTTCGTTATCAATTAGTCTAGCAATTATTCAGCCCACGCCCCCCTGATATGATGTGCTGCTGACCGTATCTATGGACAGATCCTAGAAATACTGAAAGGTTTGGGGAGTTTTTGCCTGTTTCACGCCACTAATTGATCAGAAGGACGTGTCTTTAGTCGACCAACAATTTCTTTTTTCAACTACAGCCTAAGATTTCATTAGTCAGTGCTGTGTCACATTTCACTGTAATACTTTTGAGATTGCTATGGTTCATTGAGTTCTGTGCTTCCCTGGCGCTGCACTGTCAGGGTCAGACGGACCTTTTGGACTCTGAAACAATAGCTGAATGAATATGGCTCGGTGCCAGGAGGAAGGTGGATTGTTTGTCCCTCCTTACAAAAACGGGATACAGACCACAATGTCCCCTATAAAGAATCCACACTCAACGCTGCAACACGTGACGACACTAATGGGTCACAAGTCAAATCCTATTCAAGCTTAAGTTTGATCTCTGAAACGGGATCCCTGAAAACATGTCTGTAAAAGACTTTATGTTGACTTTAGGTTGAGCAACATGAATAATACAAGCTGTTCCTGGACAGCGTGTACTCACTGGGCTCCACAATGGCACACTTTACTGCCTCTGACTGTAGGCTGGTTCATTTACACTGCAAACATCAACATCTAGCATCGCTTAAAATGACATGAATTCAGAATATTCATCTTATTTTGAGTAGTTTTGACTAGAAGAGATTTAATTGCTTATTTGAAGTAGACAATTTCGCTGGGTTCAAGACATTTCTGACTGGTTATAAGATAAATTTGCTTAAAATAAGAAAATTAATTTAAAAAAAAATCTACCTACCCCCTTCTACGTCCATGAAGGAGATGCATCTTAACTATTCAAAGTTGTTGAAATTACGATTGATATCCTGAAGTCATTTAAACTTATCTAGAATTATTTTTTTCGCAGTGTACTGCTCATATGTGGACAATATATCAAATCTGAGATAATATTGTGAATGTTGTTTTAAGATATACAAAATGTAAATGTTGAGTATATCATTTATAGGAGATAATGCCACAAATATGTAATTAGGTTAACGTTTATAAGTTAAGTAAATGGAAATTCTTTGTTCATACTGAGGTTTAATCAATAAAACCGATACATCATAAGTTAAGTTAAAATATAAATTGTTTGTTAAAGGTTTAGTTGAAACAGAAAGAGAAACAGATCCATTTTGTTTTGTCCTTTATTCAGTTGAGATACTGATTTTCAATTGAACAAGTTTAATCTCATTTTCATCTCATTTGTACCTCTATTTTCTTCTGCTGGTCAGTTGCATGTCTGTAACAAAAGTAATTTCCCCTTTGAGATGAATAAAAGTAATTCTAATCATGAAGAAGAGCTGGTTTAAAAGTAAAAATGAAAAAAGTGTGTAATCTTTCAAATAAGAAAATAAGGTGACATTTCTGAATTTTTGTGATTAGTTACAGACATTTCACATTTGTCTGATAATTAAACCTCAACCAAATAAGTTTAAAGACATTTTAACAGAGATAAGTGAGTACTGCAGAGGTCTGTGGATGATGTAGTTAAAAGATCAGGTGCTCTTCAAGGATCAGTGGAAAAAAAAGTCTAAAACTGCAAAGAGAGGAGAACCAAGGCCATGCCATTTAGCATGCTCCTGTGTCAATGAAGGATTGTTACTTATATCAGAGTGCTTTTCTCCTCTCTTTGCACGGTTAAAGACATGTTTTAACACATTTCTGTTGGATTGACATAATATTGTCTGAATATCGTTCCAAAAAAAATATCGCTCCCTCCTACTTACTGCTTACATCACCGTAGATATGCACTTGGCTACTTTTGCAGTGTAGCAACATTTGTATTGTAAAAAAGAAAATAATAGATGGTTTTGTAAATTATTGCTTTTTTTATGGAAATTGCATGTGGGTATTAAAAAAACAACTATAGGCTATTTACTTGAACCTGATAATAATTTGATTTAACTATCGATAAATAAAATTATAGGGCTGTAGTCAACTAAAGAAATTCTTGGTCGCCTAAAGACCTTCCCTATTGACCGATTAATCGACTAAAAGAGGTGCGGCAAAACTATAAAAGTAAACTGCACCAAGGCACAGGAGTTCATGCAAAAGAAATAACAATTTATATAGAAAAGTACAAGGATTTAGTGTATTTATAGGTTAGAGATATATAAATTAGAGTAAACTCATGATTCACTCCAAAATCTTTAGCTAACTCACTCCATATCATCACTTTTTCACTGCTTTTGTCGTATAAATCCTTTTAAGCAAAGTAAAATAATTAGTCAGCAAATAAAAATATTGATTAAAACCTCATCGACCGTTTAATCGACTAAAAGACTACAGCCCTAGAGATGTTCTGCCTTTTCTTCCGTCCAGGAACAGAAGATCTGCCAGCGCTACGACCAACTGATGGAGGCCTGGGAGAAGAAGGTGGAGCGGATGGAGAACAACCCCAGAAGGAAGGCCAAGGAGAGCAGAACGCGCGAGTACTACGAAAGACAGTTCCCCGAGATCCGCAAGCAAAGAGAGCAGCAGGAGAGATTTCAGAGGTAACGGCGTGTTCCAGAGTGTTTTTGTTTGTACTTTGAGGGATGGACGGAGATTAACGGTAATACAGCTAATTCCTCAACATGCAGAAAATGTAAAATAGTTTATGCAGGAAATAATCTTATTTCACATTTTGATCCATTATTGTGCAACCAATCAATTCTGAGTTCAGTTTTATACCTCCTGTAACTTGGTAAAAAACAAAATATTCCCCTAATTCCTATAATGTGGGGCTGACAAACTAACTAAATGATTATTGAAATGATAGAGACTCCAAAGTATGTGTTAAGAGAAGTTTTATGACTGAGACGGAGCAGCAATGAATCCAAAATGACGCTAGAAATTAGTTTTTAATAGATAACTTTTTATTTTTGTAAAAACACTCTTAAAGTCTATATGACAGGTTCTTATTTTTCTCTAATACTGACTTAGTTTGGTGGGAGGGCACCTGTGTAAAATATTTATCATAGTTGACATCTGTGAAGTAGCAGTTTGTGAAGAAAATTTGACAAATAAAAGTTTAAAATGACAGGATGTAGTGCTGAGTTCTAAAATGGGTATCCCTCTGTGATGTCATCAAAAAGCGACATACAGTTGAAAATAAAGTTAACACTCAACTGAAACATCTCTGACAGTTTAAATAATCATTCAACAAAATAAAGGTGTTATCGGTTATTATTATTTGTCAAATTATAACTATTGTGTAATTTTTATGGATTTTGGCCCTTGTTTTCAAAATGGTTGCTAGGAGACAGATGTGGAATTAACTCCACCTCTGTCATATTTGCTGCTCATGACCAACCAGGAAGTAACATAACTTTAGAAAAACTTTATGAAACTAGTCAAACTGGGGACAAACAAGAAAAACGCTTTATAAAATCTTGAATGTAATCATCTTCACTACATGTTAGGAAATTGTCTAACCTGTTCTCGAGATGTTCAACGACTTCACTTCAGCTTCATCTGGGTCAAATTCAGTACAAATCTCTTCATCACCTGAATTTTGCTTTCTAAACAATTAACTGATAAAGAATAATCGCTGGACTAACCGATTACCAATTAAATCATTAGTTGCAGCCCCGCTATAATGCCTGTTATTGTCCCAGATTGGTGATGAGATTAATAATGTAATGGATCCTTTGCCTGCAGAGACAGTGAGGCTTGGGTGTTCGTGTGGCCTAGTTTGTGCAGTGAGTCGCTCTTTCTAGCTGCGCGGTCGATGACAAGGTCAGGGTTCACTGTCTGCGCGACTGAGATTCAGTGAAAGGAAAGCTTTTCCAGTCAGCACTGATTCGACGCGCAAACCGGTGTTTGAATAGGAAGCACATTATGATAACCAGTCAGACAATAATCCGCAGGTCTAATAATATAATTTTTCTTTTTAAACAAATTTTTTAGCCATCGCTGAAGTCTTGGGGCTGAATAGTTTCCTAGTTTAGTTATTTCTACCCATTATTGGTTTGTCTAAAAAGTTATTTTGGAGTATGTTTCAGAGATATGGATTTTATTCTTCATTTTTTTTGTTGCTGCATATGACTTTTTGAGTCCGGGAGCGTCTGGGGAAAGGCCTGGCCCTCCAGTGCTTTTGAGTTTGTGTTTTCATCAGCATTAGATGTTCTGGCTTCACGTTCACATTTTGTTAAAACAGTGTATAACTCTTCCCACTCAACAGCCTCAGGCAAAAGACCTTTGTCCACATGACGCTACTCTAATGTTTAAATCTGGAAGTGGCTTCAGCTCGAGGAGCAGATCAGCTGCACACAATGAAGAACATTCTGGTTTAAGAAATGCTTGTGGTTTTGGCGTTTCATTATTGCTCTGTAGGCTCTGGTAACACTAGTGTGCCTTCAGGTATTGTCCGGTGTCACTTAATGGATTTAATATAACAGTTTCCTGGGCAAACTTCAGATCCAAAAATAAAAGCAAAAGGTGTGAAGCTGAACAATTTCAAACAAAAAAATGACAAAAAAGACCAAAAAAAACCCCACACACTGCTATAGGCTTACAAACTGTTGCACTTCCCTTGTTTTTATAAAACATTGTCCGGATACTTTTCAAGCATTTTTCAAACTTATTTTTCAATGTTTTTCATTTTCCACAGAGTTGGACAAAGAGGAACTGGACTTTCTGCAACAATCGCTAGAAGTGAACATGAAATATCAGAAATCATAGATGGCCTGTCGGAGCAGGAGGTACGTACTCGTTACTTAACATTTACGAAATTGAATAGAAAAGGAATACATACACAGAGGCTCGTTAATAGGCTGTGAAATGTGGTTACAATGATGTGTGATGTATCTTCCAGAATAATGAGAAACAAATGAGACAGCTTTCCGTCATTCCCCCCATGATGTACGACTCGGAGCAGAGGAGAGTCAAGTTCATCAACATGAACGGCCTGATGGACGACCCGATGAAGGTGTATAAATCCCGGCAATTCATGAATGTTTGGACAGAGCACGAAAAAGAAATCTTTAAAGAAAAGTAAGCATTGTTATCATTTCAGCACAATATCCCTGGTTTAATTATATTATCACAATCTTCAGTAATATATCTGTCTGTTTCAGGTTTGTTCAACACCCCAAGAACTTTGGCCTAATTGCTTCTTATTTGGAGAGAAAGGTGAATATCTGTGTGTTTCTGCAAGATAAATATATACAGGGAGAATGTTACATGCATACATATAGACGTGCAAACTCATAATAAACTTGTATTTATGTGTTTCAGTGTGTGGCCGACTGTGTCCTCTATTACTACTTGACTAAGAAGAACAACAACTACAAGACGCTTGTGAGGCGCAACTATGGAAGAAGGCGAAGGGGGAACCAGGTTTGATTATTTCTTCATTATAATTTTGCCTCTTAGGTCCATGTGATGTGGACATCTATTTCTAAATCTGTTTCAAAACACTTTGTAGATGGAGAAGTCATTTTGCTGCACACTTTACACCCTCAAGCTTCTCATTTTTGACTTCTTTATTTTAACTGCATGATGCTGGTTCAAAAGAGATGTGATTATGTTTCTAACTGTGAGGGACAAAATGTACTGTGTACAACTATAAAGAAATTGACATGAGTTGAACTGAAAGAGTCCTGTTTAGCATAAGATTATCTGGTGAGTGTATGTTTATTTCCTATTTGTGTTCTCTGGGGTCTAAGGTTAGTGAGAGAAAGTCCCCCCTCAGTGGAGCACAGTTGGTACGGCCCGGCCATCTGACTGGCCCAAAAAACTCACTGCTGCTGTGAGTGCCAATCAAAGAGGAGTGCTCGCAGGGATTACCTTGAGTGACCCTGCATAGATTAGTGTGTGCATGTGAGATGGACAATTCTTTGGGCGGCTTAAGCGGCCTGATGACACGCTTTCCCGGAATATGTGCGGCAGCGCCGTGGCCCAGCAGCCCTTCTAAGGAGCTGTGCTCTGGGGCTGTCCTGCTCCTCTCCGGGTCCCTTCACCGCTGCTATGGAAATACTGGAGGTTAGCCACCAGTAAGCTGTGTCCCACAGCTCCCAAACCCTGTTTATGAGCAGCAGATGAGCTTGCAGGTATGTTGGCAGCTTTGGAAGTGGCCCGCTAAGCTATGGCCCGTGTTCGCTTCTGTATGTTCTGTTTTGGCCTTGTGGCATATTTGAACAATTTTACGATTGTCCAACACCAATTTAGCATTTAGAAGAGTTATATGGGGGCGGTTTGTAGCAGAACTTGCTGTCATAGTCAAACTATAATACAAACTGGAAACTTTGCAGCACAACATAAAAAATCCTTTTACTTAACTACTGGCAAATCAAACTTCTAAATGTTTGAATTAGATGTTCAGTTAGACACATCCAACTCAACTCTTACTAATTTGAAAGTCTTATGTAGATTACTGTAAACAGTTCGAGAAGAAGAAACAATACCACAGACCATCTCTGCAGCAGATTGTCCCTTAATTTAGATGAAAAATTGCATGAAAAGAATAATGTCTCTGTCCTATAACTTGGGGCAAAAATGTGTCTTGTAAACCGTTCCTAAGAGAACATGAGTCAATCATGAGAAACATTTGACCTCCAAATGCTTTTCATTAAATTCAACCATATACTTTTTCTCATATGATTTTGAGCATACAGAAAACAAAAATCTGAAATTGTAGCCACTAGGGTCAGTATTTTCCTCATTCTGCCTTGAATTGATTTAAGGGCAGTAAAGAAAGCATGAGCCATGTCTGGGAAACATGAGATTAGCATCACATGCAGGGTGTAATGCCACAGATTTGATTTTACTGGTCATGGAGCTCTCACACATGGAGGAAAATAATCCCTGGTAGCATTAACACAGAGCACAAACTAACTTTGCCAGAGGACACAGACAGACCTAATGACATCTGCTGTCTGAGTGGAAGTAGTCAAGCTATCGGTACAATAACGAAGCTGTTCCTGTCCTTTTATCCAAAGCTACACATTTTTTCTTGAAGTCTTACTCATGCTCGAGCAGTTATCTGTTGCCCTTATAGAGGGAAGCACATTCCTTGGCCCCATCTGGTAGCAGCATGGGATGTTTGGTTTGGCAAAGCCAGACTTGTTCCAGCACAGCACTTTCATAGAACAGGCAGGAGGAAGCATTCTGTGGTGAACCACGCCAGCTCTGATGAAAAAGAATGTTGCTCTGTCCTCCATAACTCGCTCACGTTTTCCACCGCTCTGCCTAAGTGTTGGCATTAGTAAGAAAAAACCTTCTGCTGTTCCATAGCTCTTTTATAGTGGTTTAATAAAAATGCAAATTGTGAAATTGCAATCACAAATGACATTATTAACTCATTGGCTGTTCTTTGAGCTATTTTATGATTCCTAAAAACCAGGTCAGACCCAAGAATTGGGCCACCTGTTATTTATTATCATCTCTCAAACTATTAATTAAAAATTATGATGATGTAAGTTTTTATTTCATTTTCAATCTGCCTCTTTCTTAATGTAGCAAATCCCACGCCCATCACAAGAAGACAAGTCAGAAGACAAGAACGAAGAAGAGAAGTCTGAGAAGTCTGATAAAAAAGAGGACGAGGAGAAGACAAACGAGGAAGAGAAAGATGAGAAGGAGGATTCCAGGTGCGTGTCTTTTCATCGCTGCCCCCATCGCCTCAATATCTGAACTAAAATCAAAGCATTGAGTGCAACATAAAAACTGGACTCTCAATGATGTACTTAGTGCAAAATTACAATTTTCAAAGTTCAAGCCTCTTTAGTCTGAGACAAGGCTATTATTTTACAGCTAATTTATGCCAAAATCTTATGCCAAAATTCAATTATAATTTTGGATACATTGAGTTTATTCTTTCTTTCAGTGACCATGTACAAATTTGTACAAAAGAAAATAACATTTCTACCAGATTCAGGTACTTTCTATAGACAATCTTTTGGAATTGTGTAATTTTTTGTGAGCAGTGGATTGAGTTGTTTATTCAGAACTAAACATAATTTATTTTTTCAGTTGGTAGCATTGCCTCTTTGTGCTAGCTTAGATAATTGAATATGCAATTTTGGAGTGCAAAGGGTCTGGATGCCAAAACAGATTGCAATTGGATCCTTTTATTGCTCATCCAGAAGTGAAGAAATATTTGCAGCTCCCACATTATAAAAGCCTGTGTTGTTTTCTTCGTAAACCCACAGGGACATTGCTAAGGATAAAGAAAAGTGTGACGCCGGGGAGGACGAGGACGGGAAGGAGCAGAACACGCCGCGTGGCAGGAAGACGGCCAACAGCCAGGGTCGCCGCAAAGGCAGGATTACCACACGCTCCATGGCCAACGAGGCTGCTTCTGTGGCTGCTGAAGAAGCCCCGCCCCCTGCCCCTGAGCCAGCCGTGCCAGAGCCTCCACAGTCCTCCAAAAGCGATTCTGCGCAGAAAGGCATGAAGGAACCCGCCAAATCACAAACTCCTGTATCTTCCTCAGAGGCTAACAAAGGTAAAAGCGGTCAAACACTATCATATCAGCGAGTTGAATTGATTTTGTGTTTAAAATATGTGGCGTTTTGGTCCTAGACATGCTTATCTAAAAGTCTATATGAGAGGTTCTCACAATATTCTAATTATGACTCAGTTTGGTGAGACGGCAATTGTGGTACATATTCCGCCTAGTTTTATATTTGTGAAGGAATGTTGAAAAATAAAAGTTTAAAATTACAGGAAGTAGTGCTGAGTTCTAAAATGGAATCCCTCTGTGATGTCACCAAAATGAACATGCCATTTTAAAATACCGAGACAATTTGCAGACAACTGACATATTTTTGACAATTTAAATGGTTATTCAACAAAATAAATGTGTTATCAGGTATAATTATTTGTCAAATCATAAATAGTGTGTAATTTACATAGATTCTGGCCCTTGTTTTCAAAATGACAGTTGAATTGTCCTTTTAGCAAACAAGCTAGCTAAGCTCTGCACAGTCGGAGCAACATCATAGAAACTACTTTGAATTTATATTTTGTCGCAAGTTAATGTGAGTGAAAAGTAAAAAGCTACATGGTCAAAAGCTAAGCCAAAAAAGCAAAGAAACACATTTTATCAGTTGAAATGTTGAGGAGCATTTTTCAAATAAAAGAATGTCAGTTGCAATTTTGTTAACACCCAATAGTGATTTGTGAACCTTAATGAGGGATTCCAGGTTTTTTTTATTTACTTACTTTTTTTTTTTTTGAATATTCAGCATAGTTTTATATTTGTGAAGTTGCAGTTAGTGAAGAACTGTTGAAAAATAAAAAAATTCCAGTAGTGTTGCGTTTTAAAACAGTATCCCTTTGTGATGTCATCAAAAAGCGACGTGCCATTGTAAATGCAGAGACAATTCATTAAACAAAATGAAGGTGTTATCGGGTATTATTAATTGTGAAATCATAACTATTGTGTCATTTATGTGGATTTTGGCCCTTGTTTTCAAAATGGTTGCTAGGTAACAACAGTGGAATTACTTCTAACTAGTCAAATTTGCTGCTCATGTCTTAATCTTAGTATGCTCGCTACGTTTTAGTGAAATGTGTCGTCTAACTTGTCGTATAGACTTGAAGCTTCGGCTCTCGTTTGATTTTGAGTCACCATGGCAATGTGCTGTTGTCAAGGTACGTCAGATGTGCACTTGTTCCACCCACTGCCCTTTTGAAGCTTGTTATTTTGCTAGTGTCAGCTCAGGTTTGCAGCTACCCAAATGTCCATGTTAATCTGTATCGCTAATTCACCGCTCGGCAAGTGTGTGGTGCCACCTGCTCCCCCGTGCTCCCTCAAAGTCTGAATTACACAAGGCCGGCCCATAATGTGATTAATTAACCTTCAGCACACCGTGTCCTTCCATTTGCTGAACCATTTGACGTTTTCTGGCCAGCATTTTTAGTTTGTTTACACAGGGTTATGTAAACGCAATGCCCCTTAACAAAAAGGTTTTTAGTGTAGCGCTGCATGTCACGCTCTAGTTGTTTCAGAAGTTTGGCGTCCTGTGTGCTAAAGGGTAACTATCTGTCAGTCTTGCCCACTTGACCTGGTGCCAGGGAACTTGAGCATGCTGCTGATCCAGACGCAGCAAAGGGAATGGAGTGATTTATTTGTGCGTGTGTGTTTGCGCCGGCGCTTTGAGAAGATGACAAAATCATTAGGTGAAATTTTGCACCACAAACACAGTCCTGTCTGTGTCAACTATTAAGTTTGTTTGAAGAGCTGTAGGTGATTAATGGCCCACTTTGTGTAGCAGCATATGAGCAGGGGCGGTGCCAAGGGGGGAAGCTTGACCAATGCCCGGCAGAGCTCCTCGTAGATTTTTGCCTCTTTTTTTTATGGAATTATAATGTTCGAATTGCTCCATGGGGTGGCTCACATAACATGGTATTTTAAGGCCTTACAACAGTGGAGCTTCCATGTTTACCTTGCTCTAGAGGTCATGCATTCTGAGTTTTAGCAGTGAATGACACGCATGAGTGTCAATGGTGAGTAATGACTTTTTCTCCCGTAAAAGCTCAAAACACAACTAAAATAAAAGAGCTGCTACAGTCTGTTAACAAATATACTAGTCCACAACTTTGCTAAATATTTACTTTGTACCTGACCTCTAAAAGAAGAAAATCAAGTAAACTGTTGGAGAAAACCAGAAAAACAACAGGAACACAGCAGCTACGCTCACATTTATCACTGATACAGACTTAGTTATGACACACTGTTGAACTGATTACCTCCATAAATAAGATGTTTCTGAGTCCAAGTGTGTCCTAAATCTCCAACTGCCATTTGCAATCAAGCTAGCTAAGCTCTACACAGTCGGAGCAACAACAGAGAAACTACTTTGAATTTACATTTTGTTGTATAAAGTTAATATGAGTAAAAAGTGAAAGCTCCATGGTCAAAAAATAAGGCAAAGAAGTTGCTTGGAATGTTAAGGAGCATTTTATAATAAAAAGAATGTCTGTTTCAATTTCGTTAACACCCAATAGTGATTTATTAACCCTAATGAGGGATTCCAAGTTTTATTTATTTACTTATTTTATTTATTTATTTTTTTAAAGATGTAATGAAACAAGCAAAAAAAAAAAACTTTCAGAACAAGACAAACAAGACTCTAAATACCATGTTATGTGAGCCCCCCCCCATGGAAGACTTAAGCCCCCAAGATAAAATGCTCGGAGCCGCCCCTGCATGCAGAGTGTGGGAGTGGAGCCACTGGAGGAAGGAAGCTTGTTCTAACGGACATTTGTTTAACTAAGTGTAAGAGACTGCGGTGAGGGGCGGACCTTTGCTTGGAGCCGTCCAAACAAAGAATTGATCTCTTCATCTTCCTCCTGTTAATGTCAAGGGTACATCTGCTGCTATATTAGTCCAAATGTTTACACTGTCTCATCGGGTGCCATGGAGGAGAGTGGGTTAGAGTTCACTTGGCCCACTTTGCTCTCGCTGCTCTCTTCTGTGAATTGGGACTGTGTGGATGTGTGTGTGTTTGTGAGAGATGTGCAGTGTCACAGTCGACCAGGGGAAGGGCTGCTGGCTCTCTCTGATGTGTGTGTGGTTGTGTGTGTGTGTGTCTATTTGTCTCCATCCAAGGCCATTTCCCAAAGAGGGAGGCACGGCTCTCAACTCCTTCACTGTCTGGCGCTATATCAGCTGACCAAAGCCCTCCCCTTGTGGATTAGAGAGGAGGAGGGTTTGTTCTGAGTAGTGGGAAGGAGAGAAAGAGAGAGAGCGTGAGTGAGAGAGAGAGAGAGCAAGCTAGATCCAGGCAGTGTAAGTGAGGGAGCAGGTCTCGGCAGCCTCTGAATGTAAACAGATTATTAGATTAGTGGCCATGAGAAGTAGACGGCTGAAGGGAGGACTATCGCCCTCTCCCTCCTCTCTCTGCTAATGGTGCTCTATCGTGTCTTCGTCTGATTTTTAGCTGGTTCTGGAGAATCTGGAGAAACTTCTCGCTGGACCGAGGAGGAGATGGAGATCGCCAAAAAAGGTAATGAATGTTTTTTTTTTTTTCCCTTTTTCAAATCTTTTTCCCACCCATAAGCCAAAACGTTTTTTTTCTCCCTGACGATTTTCCTTCCGTCTTCTGATGAAGCCGCTTGACTGTTTACTCAGATACAGCGCAGTTTAATTGTATTAGCCTTTGGAACATTATTACCGAGCATTTATGGTTTAGGCCTGTTGGCCCGTCTTTGCTGGTTAAGTCTATAAAGCAGCGGCGCATGGCAGATTTATCTTTCTACGCAAATTATCAATTACACAATTTGCAAATCTACTAAAATCTACTTATTTTCTACAAAGTACATATTTTTGATTTAATGTTAATGTTCATACATTTGTTTCTTTGATGTTTTACCATTCTTGACTCTTAAATGTTAATTCCACTGAACTATAAGCTGCAAATAAAGCGATTAATATGGATTAATTGGAACTTTTTTTTGAAAAAGTCTTTAGTGGCATGATCTCCTAAGGCTTTTGGGCCTCTCCTCTAGGCTGCAGATTAGTGGCTTGTTGTACCCCTCCTGTCATGTGATAAAGTAGGTCCAGAATGCACTTTGAAGCAGCAGTACACGGCCAATTATTCAGTAATGATTTCCCATTTTCCCCTCAACATCAGTATTCCACGTAAAGCTAAGTTGTTATGTCTGTTTTTGAAGCTTTGAAAGCAGAGCTGCTGGACTCATCAAACAATTATTTCTATTGTTCATTAGACCAAATAAAAGTTGAAATGGTGACTGAAGGCTTCTAGATATAGAATATTTACTAATAATGAATTCTACTGTTGATGAAAATCAGAAATGGTTTTGATCTAATGAAGCAGCTGTTCTTTTTATAAAATGCCTTTTGGATGCGTTTTATAGTCTGTTTAGTCTAGATAACAATTATCAAAGTATGATCACAGTTATTTTCTGTAGTCATATAGTAACGATTATTTTGATTACTTTTGTAACAAATGGTACAAAATGGTACATAAGTAATCGAAATGGTACCAAATGGTACAAAACATATTTTATTTATTATTCTCATTATTATTATTATTATTATTTATTACTTATTTTATTTATTATTTAATTTAATTATGGTTTGACAGAATTACCTTACTTTGTTTCAGGGAGCCAGTATTGTTGATGTGAACATAAGATACCTAGATTTTAAAATGAAAAATCAAATCTAAAAAAATCCAAGGTGAAATCTGGCTTTATATTGAGTAAATGGAACCTCAAACAAATATTTTCAATGAAATATAGAAGTACGTTTTAGAATTGTCCTGGTGCTTTGTGGTAAGTGGAGCAGGAGGTTGAGGAGGTCACAGGAGTCATTGGACTTACACAGCTTCATGTCAAAGGTTAAGGGCAGTCTGTGCGGCTTTACTGAGTGATGTCGAAGTGAAGTGAGACAATCAAAGCTGATTGTAAGCTCAGCTTAGTCTTGGTCACATACAAGAAGACTGTCAGGTAACCATAGCAACAGTAGACTCACGAGTGCGGTGTGATTTTACAGTGATATTAGTGGTTTGGAGCAGCCGCTTCTCGTTATTGTGGACTATTCATTAAGCTTACTCATACTTTGAGCAATAACTGTGAGGCAACAGCTGTGAATTTAAATAAATATACACAGGAAGAACCTGATTTATATCCAGCAACATAAATAAATGTTGCTATATTTTTACAGGCCTTGTAGAGCATGGACGTGACTGGACAGCAATTGCCAAAATGGTGGGCACCAAAAGTGAAGCGCAGTGCAAGAACTTCTATTTTAATTACAAGAGGCGCCACAACCTGGACAATTTGCTTCAACAGCATAACCAGGTATTGTTCACTGTCTATTTCTCTCTGTTGTGTCTATTAAGTATCACATTTAGATCCTCATGGTATTTATTGAACTCCTGTGTGTTTTTCAGGGCAGGGATCGGGATCGAGCTCAAGGTGAAGGCCTCGCCACAGCATCACCTGACGACGATGAAGACAACGCAGATGACAGTGAAGGTCAGTGGACGTTTAGTGAAAGAGGACAATTGTGTATATCTGTTTTTGCTTACTATGAAACTATAATATACATAGATCATTGGTTTACATTTAGTTAATTATAAACTGCAAGATTAATTTACAGTGGCTTAATATTTGAAATGGGTTCATTGACTTCCTGTTCAGAAAAGTTCCCTCCTTTTCATAATTTCATCCTTTTTTGTTAGTTGCTTTTATTGTCAAAAAATGGCTATGTGGCATTTTTAAACCTACTCGTCTGACCAGGAATCGAATTTTTAAATAATTGGAAGTACAGAGCTATGGACCGAGATGGGAGGAAGGTCAAAACAGGAATTTTCTGAGCACTCAAGCCTTGAATGCAGGAGATTACTCAAAAATTTATGAATCACTCAAAATAGGACTTTGAGTAAACTAATAACAAGAGAACGCTGTTAAAAGCTCCTAAAAGTACATTTTACTTTACCCTCCCCCCTCTTTTAAATAAATAATCAGAATGCTAACTAATATGGACAAGTATTAACAAGAAATAGTAACCCCATTGCTCTAAAACAAAAAAGTGAATAAAACAAACTATTGTGGCTCATTTTTATCAAAGACAAACTAGATCAGGTAACAAAAAAGATTCTTGTTTGAGGAAGAAAAAATAATCTAAACTCATTTGGACCATCAGTCCGGGGAGCCTGTTGCGTAACAGTACTTGGCTTTGAAGACTCCAGAAAACCTGAACACGACGAAAGTCTATTTGTTTGATCCAACTTAGTCTCCCAGACCCTTACATCGGCTGTTTTCTATACTGTTAAAGGGTCAGTCCTGTGCAAATGTCATTTTTTGTGACTTTGATTTAGCTGCATGCATTGATCTTTGATATATTTTTCTTATTCTTGGTTCATTTAGCCCAAGACTTTTGTGTAATTCACATATTCTCTACTTCCAAAGATAGCAGCGGCGGCAAAGGGAGGTCACAAGGTTCTCTGCCATGTTCATTTGACTTTCTCTTTGTCTCATGGAAACTGCTCTTTGAAAGCCTTGGTGATCAGCCGCCTGCAGATTGTCCCATCATATACATTATACAGTAGACCTTATAAAGATATGCCTTTATTTGCACACACGCACTAGAAAGTCCTTTTAGCCAACTGTGCTTTTCTGATTTTCAGTATGATACATTTAATGCATTTGCAATTTGTTTTGCAAAGACGCACCATCTGGTCTAGCATCACCATGGAAACGACTGCAGTGGTAGACAATATGCCACAGAGAAGGCCTTTTAAAAGGAGATCAGATAATTTCAGTGTCAGAGGACATTTGGGAGGCCTTAACCTTTGTTAATTAAAAAAAAAAGATTTCTCTTATTTGTACACAAATAACTATTGATTCACAAATAACTTTATTCACATGCTAATATCATCATTTCATTATCACTTATCAGTTTGACTTTCTTTATCAGGTGCCGACAACAGTTCTGACACAGAGAGTGCCCCATCCCCCTCTCAGGCTGACACATCCAAGTCCACTGACTCGAAAAGAGTGGACAGCACTGCAGGAGACACTCAGTGCTCTGACCAGGACAAAGGTCAGGCTGCTAATAAGACTTCCGAGTCCTCATTTGGAGAACTGCGAGTGAAGGAGGAGAAGAGCCCGGAGAGTGAGCGCGAGTCTCAGGAGGAGAAGGCCCGGGCGGCTGCTTATGTCAACCCCAAAACAGAGCCTCAGGATGTGGACATGAAGAGTGCAGAGGTGCAGGTCAAGGTGGAGCCCGACACGAAGGATAAAGGGGAAAAGGGAGATCACAGTGACAGGCAGAGGCAGCTTCACTCTGACGATGACTCCAGCGCCACCTGCAGTGCGGACGAGGATGTGGAGGCGGAGCCAGACAGACAGAGGTTTGTTCAATGTTTACTGTTATTCAGAGGTTACTGGGTTAAAGTTTCTGTTGTTTATAATAGGTCCTCTCTCTTCAGGATGTATTCGTTGGACAAGCCATCATTACTCAGTCCTCCGTCTGTATTAGTTTCTTCACCCAAACAACCAAGTATCAAGCAGATGCACCAACGTGCAGCTTCTATCCCCACAATGGTGGGTGCACTGATACAGTTTGTAGTTTGTCATTTTGAGAGCTGAATATTTTATAATAGTTTTCTTCCTTCTCCCTCTAGGTTTCCGGTCCGTTTGGTCCTGGTGGCGTGCCCATGAGTGGTTACGCCATGTTACAGCATCAGATCAAGGCTGTGCACGAGTCGGCTCATCAGGAGGACAAGCAGAGGCAGGATCATGGAGACCTGGAGCGCAGACAACCTTTCAATACCCGCAGCCCCACCATCCTTGACAGAGATGGTGAGATTGCAGAAAGAAAACTTGACCTTCCTTTACTGATAAAAATACTTAAAGTGTATATGACAGGTTAGACTACACGTTTGACTAAAACGTAGTGAATATGGTTCTATTTAAGATTTTACTAAACATTTTGCCTATTTGTCTCCAGTTCAACAGTTATCATAACTTTTATAATTGTACTTCCTGGTACAATTGTACACGGGCAGCAAATGTGACATAGTTAAAGGTAATTCCACAACTGTTATCTAGCAACCATTTTGAAAACAAGGGTCACAATCCATGTTAATTACACAATAGCTATGATTTGACTAATAATAAAACCTGATAACGACTTTATTTTGTTGAATGACCGTTTAAACAGTCAGAAAAATGTATCAGTTGAGTGTTAACTGTCTCTTTATTTTCAACTATATGTGACATTTTGTTGACATCACAGAGGGGTTCCATTTTGGAACTCAGAACTACTTCCTGTAATTTTAAAAATTTCTTCTGGAACTGCTACTTCAAAACTGCAAAACTACGCTAAATATTTTCCACAAGTGCTATCACACCAAACTAAGCTATAATTTGAATTTAATGAGAACCTGTCATATAGACTTTATTAATTCCTGCTATAGATACAGTCGGCATCTGAGGGATTGCACCACTCTCGGACCTCGGTGGGGGAAAACAATCTATTTTAATGTGTCAGAGCTGGTTTTTCACCCACTGTTCAACAACTACAAGAACAAACGCAGTCATTGTGCCGAATACAAACAGAGACATGGAGAATTTTAAAAAAGTGATCAAACAGCCCGAATTTGTCTAGTTATCCATGAATGCTAACGGCAGCTGCGGCTAGAGGTGCCTGCTGTATTTTAACATCTACAGAACAATCTGTTATTTTTCTGAGGTAACGCCAGGTCAACAACATCTGTTAAGACTCAGCTGTGACTCAACTTGAATTAATTGTGCTTAAAATAGACATAATTCGCCCGGAAACTTATTAGAAAAGGGAAATAGTTGAGTTTCCTATTTAATCAACGGCATTTCCTCCATGGTTATTCCCCCACGGCAGACCACGGCCCCTATTATGTTGCCGACTGAATCTATAATGTGTTCTTCAAATGTACCTGGTGTGTTTTTTAGGCGATACCTGATGATCTTTCACGGTTCAAGTTTGCAGGGCTGTAACCCTTTAGTCATTTAGTCGATTAATCGATGGATGGACTCTTAGTCGACCATGATTTTTTAATCATTTTATAATTTTAAAATTCTATATGTAGCAAAATCGAGACAATATGGAGTGAATTAGCTGAAAATGTAGGAGTTTAACATATAAATACTGTTTTCTTATACTTTTCTGTAGAAATATTGTTTTTGCATTAACTCCTATGTGATTGTGATCTTTTAGTGCAGTTTGGATCGGATACATGGAGATACTTTATAGTTTTGATATGATTTTGTCACACTCCCTTTTAGTCGATCAAAAGGGGGTGTGACTAAGATAAGTCTGGTCTTAAATCAACCAAGAATTTCTTTAGTCGACTACAGCCCTTCCAGCTTGGCACCTAGAGTTTAGCCAGTGAGCTTCGAACGGGGGAGTTGTGAAGGCAGTTGTGGATGATGTTATGGATTGTCTTTTGCAAAGCTTTTAGCACCTTTTAGTCTGAGTGCTGTGAAGAGCAGAGTAGCTGTCATTACGCTGCTGAGCTTTGACACCAACATATTTATTACCTCTGTTTCACGGGATGAGTTCTCAGTTCTACGGAGCCGGCCTCATCTGTGGGGGTCAGCGATGTGCTCTCTCTCTCGCTGACGTCGAGTTTTATTTTAACAGCGGTTACTTTTACTCTGTGTGTTTCTCAGTATACTTCACTTTAGCTTTTACACTTGCTCTTCCATGGCTAATGACATACTGCTGTACAAGTGCTGGCAAACCAAACCTTCAGATCCAAAAACATACTACACCAAACTGCCTAAAATTCTTTCTACAGTCTGGCGCCACATACCTAAACTCCCTCTCTTTTTGTGCCTTTTCTGTTTTAATTATTCAGAATTTAGGTTCTCAATCAAGGTTTGTTTAAAGAAAAATGGACACAAATTAATATAGGAATTGAGACTTCAATATATATTTCATATTTTAAATGTCAAGGGCATTTCCTGTTGTTCAAAGGTTTATGTATCCTATAGAGAAATACCGAAAATCAGTTACTAATACTAAAACTAGTAACAAAACTAGATTGAGTGAAGTATTGATACTAAAAAAAATCACATAAAAAGGGCAAAGTTGGATCTTTCGTGAACAGTTTTAGAATGATCTTGAGCTTTATCAGAACTAGTATAAGACCGCAATGTTTAATAATGAAATTACTATTATTTAATGTTGAGAATGTCTGAATGAATGTTTATCGTCTAAACCCTTGATTTAAAAAAGAGCATTATAACAATATAAAGAAAAAAAGAAAAAGAACAGTATAATTTATATGCTATGTTTAGTCAATAGGTCGTGCCAAAAGAGACAAAAGGCTTCCATATGTCGATGAATGCATGCATGTTCTCACTCAAAAGCAGTAAATTTGTCTTTACTGTTTTATCCCTCTCAACACTCAGGTTTTAAATTTTTTGTCTGACTTTTACGTGCCCTTCTGCAATAATTCAGTGTCCTGGAAGCGAGTGCCTCAATGAATGTTAATGTTTGACACAGTCTCGTTACACCAGACGTTTACAAATTCGTCACAGAGAGGCTTGTTCAGTAACTTGTATCAACAATGACGTCTGTGTCCGCAAACACACTGCTCTTCTTCGCAGACAGTCTTTGATAATGCATATACCTGCCTTGTTTTCTTCTACAGTGCTTCGTGCTTCCCCAAACCAGCTCGTCCAAATGCCTGATGGAGTTCGTTTGCCGCTGAACAGGCCCAGTCGACCGCCCAACATTCCCTCTCCTCCTCCTCTCATTCCAACCACCAAGCCCACCGACAAACCGTCTTTTATTCAGGGCGGCTCCATTTCACAGGTAAAAAAATAACTCTAGTATACAGTATTGGCCACAACCGCTTGTCCTCTGAACTTTTTTCAGTTGGTAAAGTTACTAGTTTTTCTCTGTTCATTCAATCTTTTTTTGAGTTGCAGTATGCGGTTTGGGTTCAAAATATACTCTGTTTTGTTAAAAATACAGACACAGGAGCAAAAAATAAGTTTTGAAACATGAAAAACAGAACTTGTTAATTTACCCCAGTTTTTTGCATGTGATAAAGTAAAATCTGTGTTGCTCCAATACAAATCTATTGTAAAAGCATCTATTTGGTTGAATCAAGTAGAGTGTTTTCAACTTTGAGTTGCGGCTCAATGTTTGCAATAAAAAAGTGATGGAAGAAATACTTAAGTAAAAGTACAGATACAGGAGCCAAAAGTAAAAGTAAAAATAGCACATACATAAATCAACTTAAGTAAAAGTTTTGACAGAGCTATTTTAAGATATACCTTAAGTGTAAAAAATAAAAGTATTTTACACAGATTTTGAGAACTGTTTAAGCAGTGAGTGCAGTTTTTTTTTTTCTCAAAGAATCAACTCAATTTCCTAAAGAATGTCAGTTAGTTAAAAATGTAATCAAAAAGAAAGTACAGATTTCTGCTCTCAAATGTAGTGAAGTAAAAATGTGTTCGCTGTAAAAATTTACTTAAGTACCGTACTTTGTTCTTTTTGTTCTTTATTACTTACTAAAACATTACCAAATCAGTCCTTTTTAGTAGCGATTCTTTTACTTTTACTTTTTTGGAGCAGACTTTTCTCAGGGCACTCCAAAATAATAAATTAGCCAGTATCATCCACATGTTTGAATCTGTTAACTCAAATTAGACATTTTTAAAGACACACCTGCAAATACCTCAAGGCACACCAGTGTTCCTTGGCACATTGGTTGCAAATCAAGGCTTTAACTAATAAACTGGTGGTTTTCATAGGGAACGCCTGGTACTTACCTGCCGTCTCACGCCGTCTATGGGCCAGAAGGAACTAAGAGCTCTGTGGGATCCATATCTCTGGGTCTGCCTCGTCAACAGGATCCTAACAAACCTGGTATTAATGGATTTTAGTTTGGAAATGTGCGGGAACTAATTTCTCACTCACAGAGGAACTAATTTCTCACTCTTGTTTGTCTTAAGGAAATCCAAAAGTGGGTGATGGGATGCCGTTCAAGGGATCAATCACTCAGGTAAATACAAAGCTTAATACAAAGCTTAAAGTTTAAATAACAGGTTCTCATGACATTCTAATTTTGACTTAGGCCTGTGGAAGGGCATCTGTTGTAAATATTTAGCATAGTTTTACATTTGTGAAGTTGTCATTTGTGAAGAAATTATGAAAAATAAAGGTTTAAAATTACAGGAGGTAGTGCTGAGTTCTAAAACTGAATCCCTCTGTGATGTCATCAAAAAGCGTCATACCATTGTAAAAACAGACAATTTACAGACAACGGACACATTTTTCTGACAGTTTAAACGATCATTCAACAAAATAAAGGTGTTATCAGGTATTATTTATTGGTCAAATCATAAGTATTGAGTAATTTACATGGATTTTGGCCCTTGTTTACAGTATGGTTGCTAGGTAACAGTTGTGGAATTACCTTTAACTATGTCACATTTGCTGCTCATGTCCAACCAGGAAGTAACATGATAAACTTTACAAAAACTGTCAAACTGGGGACAAAATAGGCTAAATGTTTAGTAAAATCTTCAATATAATCATGTTCATTATGTTTTCGTGAAATGTGTCGTCTAACCTGTCATATAGACTTAAACATGGGGTATTTGTGTACTTTTTATGCAGGGCACCCCAGGTTTGCCCCAGTCTAGCATCGCGGCTGATCTCCTGAAGAGCGGGATGCAGAAGCTCGGCGCAGAGGACCTAAACAGTCCAGAAAAGGCTCGTGGAGAACTGGCCAAAGCTCATGTCATTTACGAAGGCAAAAGTGGACACATAATTTCCTATGATGGTAAACAGATTATATAACATTCCACATGAGAAAATTCCTCCGTTTTTTTGTAATCCTTTGTAATAATGTTAATTTCTGAAAAGCCATCAAGAACCCCAGAGAAAACACTCGTAGCCCACGGACTGGTCATGAGCTGAAGCGACCTTATGACATGATGGAGGGGTCACTGATCAGAGGACACCCGGGCAGAGAAGCTCCATTTGAAGGTATTTCACCCGATACGAGGGCTGCACACTTAACTGAAATAAAAAATTACAAATTGCATGGACGCAATTAGCAAATCTGAAAAGCATTTTTTGAACTGCAATACTTTCCTCCACAACAAAATATCTTGAATTATTCATAAAAACCGCATACCGTGTAGTTTAGAGTTGTTAAAACATGTGGCAAGAACACAACTTAAAATGAAGAAACTGACAAACGTGCACTAAAGAGACAAACGTAACTAAAAGCAGCATCAAGGTGCCTTAAAGTGACAAAAATGTGACTGAAAGCAACAAAAATGTTAGGAAAAGTGACAAAAATGTGACTAAAGGCAACAAAAAGTGACTTAAAGTGACAAAACTGTGACTGAAAGCAACAAAAATGTGAGTAAAAGTGACAAATATGTGACTTAAAGTAACTAAAATTTACTAAAAGCAGCAAAAATGTGACTAAAAATGATAAAACGCAAACTTTTTTACTTTGTCAGTTCATATTCCAGTCTTTTTGTCAATTCTCCTGGTTGTGTTTAAAATGTAAACTTTGAACAGATTCCCATTATTAAAACAGTATCGCAATTGCAATACTTTTCATAAAAATTGCAGACATTTTTCCCAGTTTATACAGCGGATGCGATTTTGTTCAGTTTATTATTATTATTATTATTATTATTATTATTATTATTATTATTATTATTAAGAGCAAAATATCATGATTAAGTAGATTAAAACATATTTAAACAGAGCTTCAAAGTTAAAAATGCAAAAATAAAAGTGGACAAACAAATGATGTGTGTAAAATGAATTAGAGCCACCCATTTTAATGTTTGATCCTTGAGATTTTAAGCGTATCTGTACACAACATAAAAAGGAAAAAATGTAATATATTTTCTTGGACAGGTTTAATTACCCGAGCATTACCAAGAGAAGCCCTCCATGGAGACAAAGACCGACCCTTAATCCCTGGATCAATCATGCAAGGTAGTCTTTCACAAATGCATTTTTATGAATTATTTTGCACAGTATGTATGTATTATAAAACGGAAACATAAACTAGATTCTGTTTTAGGAACACCTAGAACATCTGCCGAGGCTTACGAAGACACCATGAAATACGGAAAACAGCTCAAAAGAGACAGCCCTCCCATTCGCTCTTTTGAAGGTGGAATTGGGAAAGGCAAACCCTACGAGGGAGTCAACACAATCAAAGAAATGGGACGGTCTATTCATGAAATTCCTCGTCAAGAGTCGGGTCCTGACTGCTGCAAGACCCCAGAGATGTCGGACAGAAGAAGCATGGAGGTAAAATTAAACTTTAAGTGTCTTGAAAGATGTCATTTTGGGCGTTTTTGTTTTACATTTGTGATTTATTCCAGCATCATCTGAACCAGCCTGCCATTAAGCACAATGTCAAGTCCCTTATTACTAGTCCAAATAAACTTCCTCATGGCATGCCTCCGATGGATCCAATGGAGCGAGCAAAGTACGAGGAGAGCAAGGCCATACGGCACAGCGTGGTCAACTCTACGTCTGTCCTACGCTCCACGAACCAAGAGGCCAACAAGTCCCAGCTCAGCCCCGGCATGTACGACGACTCCAACGCGCGAAGAACCCCCGTCAACTACAGCACCAGCTCCATGTCCAGGGGCTCGCCGATGCTGGGACGAGAGGGTAATTCAAGCTTTTAATCACAAGTGTAGGGGAAAATACTGAACTCTACAAAACATGACTTTCTAGATGAGTAAAATGTCTCGATTTCAGAATATTAATCTTAATTTCAGGCGTTTGACTAGTTAAGATGAGTTCAGACTATTTATTTGATTTGATTGAATAATTTTACTTGTTTAAAACTGTTTTTGACGATTGATCGACTAATCCTGACTAGGCGACTATAAAAAATATTCAGTTATAAAAATTGATTATCGGCTAATCGTTAACTGACCTATATAGACTCTTAAACACGTCAAAGAATCTTTGACATTAATACATCACAATGTCAAAAATAATAGATTATTGCTGATTTTCATCAATAATACACTTTATTTCTAAATATTTTCTCTCTAGAAGCCTTCAGTTGACATATTTCAATCTTTATTTGGCCGATAATGTATTTAAAGTTTAAATATACAATAGAAATAACTGTTTGACTGGCAACGAAAAGAAAATCGTTAGTGACAGCCTTATTAAATATATTCTTACTTCAAGCCTGTCAATGGGTTCAAATAATTTTTCTTACCTCATTGGCAAATTAGTTTTATATTTCAAGTGCTTTTAGTAGCATTTTTGTCTCTTTTAGTCACTTTTTTGCCACTTTAATCGCTTGTCACTGTTAGTTGCATTTAGTCACTTTTCTGCCATGTTTTTGTCACATATCGCAGTTTTGTCGCTTTTTTGTCACTCTTTGTCATGTTTTTGACTTGACTTGACGTTACTTATTACTTATTTCAAGCCAAATTATCTGTCAGTTGGTTAAGATAATTTTGTTTATAAAATCTCATAGAGTCAAAACTACTCAAATCCAGATAAAAAATATGAATTCAAGTCATGGATGGATATACATTTTTTGCTGTGTATGTTCATGGTAAGCAATAAGTCACTTCTTTTCTGTGTCCCTGAAGGTGGTATGAGCTCTTCAAAGTCTGCGCAGCATGAAAGGAAACGTGCCATGACACCGACGCAGAGGGAAAGCATCCCAGCCAAGTCCCCAGTGTCCAGTAGTGACCCAGTGGCCTCTCACAGTCCCTTTGACCCCCACCACCGGACAGTACCAGGGGGAGTGTACCGCGCACATTTGCCCCCACATCTGGACCCTTCCATGGGTTTTCATAGACCCATGCTGGACCCTGGTACAACACACACACACACACACACACACACACACACACACACACACACACACACACACACACACACACACACACACAAACCACTGAAATTAATATTAAAGGGCTGTACCTGATTACTTTTACTGTTTTGAAATGACAAAAACAGAGCTAGTTAATGTGCCCAATTTTTTCAGTCCAAGCACAGATATATTTTAAAAGCCTCTATTAGAGTTAAAATGAGACCACAGAACTTTCTTTGTTTCATTTTAGCTTAGTACTAGTTTAGACCTGGTTTGGTCTTTGTTTTGTCCTAGTTTTATTCTGCATTAGACCTGGTTTGATTCTGGGTTAGTCGGTCCTGTTTCAGACCTGCTTGGTATCTACTATCTTGTCTTGTCCTAGTTTAATTCTGTTTTTTGGAGGGTAATGTCGGTAAAGCATTTCCTATTATATTTTTCCACAAAAATCTAATATAGCTGTTCTTATATTATCATTATCATTGACACAGATCTGGTGTTGGGATATTTTGTGCAATCCCAAGTTTTGTCAAAGTGGTGACGTGTTGTGCACCTGCGACCCAGAAGCCAAGGCCCTCTGGAAAATTAAGTTGAATATCCCTGATTTCGGATGCTTAGACTACAATAGGAAAGAGAGCAGTACATGTGACTGCTGTAAAGACTTTAAAAAACAAACTAGTTCTGTTTTTCACATTTCAGAACCATAAAAATCAGATGCTGCCCCTTTTAAATATGTAGCTGAGCAGTTCATAAATCAAGTGTTTTGTTTCATTTTCGTCTCTGCAGCAGCATTCATGTTCCAGAGGCAGCCGTCCCCATCAGGCTTCCACAACAACTACCAGCTCTACACCATGGAGAACACCCGGCAGACCATTCTTAACGATTACATCACATCGCAGCAGATGCAAGTTATCCCTCGGCCGGACATGGCCCGCAGCTTGTCTCCACGGGAACAGCCAGTTATCCCTTATCCAGCTGCAGCGAGAGGTATGGCCCTCCATCAGCTTAGACCTGCACATGCAGCCAAAGGCGGGGAGGGCTGTAGTACGCAGGCTGTGTGCTCGTGAAGTAGTGGCTACCTTTTCCAGACGCCCAGAAGCAAATGACCAGACACATTTCCAGATTTGCTCTATTTATTGGGCTGCAACCTATTGGCTACTACTCAATTTATGGATTGGGTGTGGTCTTTTGTGGTTGCCCTGTTACAAGTTGACCACTATTCTACACTGCAGCCCTGTTGCTTTTGTATTGGGAGCACTAATAGAGGAAGGTGATGGGTTAAGTGTATGCGGTGTTCATACATTCAGAAATTGATGGATTGGTTCATGTTGTTCACCGTTGGCCCTTTGCTTCTGTCTGTAAAAGGGATTATTGATCTAGCCCAGATGTCTCCAACTATCCTGTTGCCTCACCCTGGGGGAACAGGTACTCCCACTTTGGAGCGCTTCGCCTTCCTCCCTGGACCTCAGCCCCCTTTCCCTCCTAGGGCTTTCAACCAATCCTCCATACCGCCAGGTGAGGACCCCTACCTCTCCCAACCCTACCCTCTTGTGCTTCCCTCTCTCCACCCATGTTCTCCACTCGTCTATAAGAGCACAGCTGCACTGGCCTCTGCAAGGTTGGTCCAAAGGGCTGTCAGAAGCTTCTTTAGGCGAGTGTCTTTGCTTAAAAAGAACTGCTTTTAAAATTACTAATCTTTTTTGTACAACAACTGCAGAACAAGGCTTTTCTACTTTTTCTTTGTACTTTTCTCATGCAATAGTCAAAATGGAAGAAAGAGAACTGCGCAAAAAATAGTTGTTCAGTCATAATATAAAACATTACGTCCTCTCTCTGATCCTTCTTAAATATTTTTTTTAAACATTGTGTGACATCTTTTACTTCTATTTTCAGGCCATCCGGCTCACCTGGCTGCAGCTGCTGCTGCCAATGCAGAGAGGGAGAGAGAGAGGGAGCGCGAGAGGGAGCGAGAGAGGGAGCGTGACCGGGAGCAGCAGGAGAAAGAGCGGGAACGAGAGCAGAGGGAGAGGGAACGAGAGCGAGCCGCTGAATACATGCGCACAGGTCAGGTTTTACCCATCCATAAGTACTTTTATTTAGTGAGTTCATTTTATATTTTAACTTTAACTCTTAACACTTCCAGGCGGAGAACAGCCCGGTCGACCCGGGAGTCGTGGATATTTGCACTCATCTTCTCCTTCACTGAGGACACAGGATGTAGTTGTACAACAGAGACCTAGTATTTTCCAGGGCAAGAGTGTCATCACATCTCTGATGTAAGTTCACGTCTGACACTTGACAGCTATCACTGAGTGACATCACATCACAGCTGTGTTTGTTTCCTTAGGCCTCATTCTACCACAGTGACCACAGCGGCCCAGAGCAGCTCTCGTTACAGCACAGCGGCTGATGCTCTGGCGGCGTTAGTAGATGCTGCAGTCTTAGCTCCACAGATGGAGGTGTCTAAAGTGAAGGAGAGCAAACATGACCAGGATGATGACATGTCTGCTCGACGGGCAGCCAACTTCTCTGAGCAGCAGCAGCAACAAGAGGCCGAGAGGCGGCCCATGCATTCACCTTACTCCATGTCTTTGCCGGGGGGAAAGCCGCACTCGGCTTACCCAGATGCACCTGGTGTTATGGGCAAAGAGAAGGGCTCCCAGAACTCCAAGTCTCGCATCGAAGAGGAGCTTCGAACGCGAGGGAAGACTACAATCACAGCTGCCAACTTCATCGATGTCATCATCACTCGCCAGATTGCCTCAGACAAAGATAGAGAGCGAGGGTCCCAAAGCTCAGACTCATCCAGTACTAGTGAGTCTGAAACTACCACATTACCCTGTAAACCGCAGTATTATAAACTAGGCCTGTCACAATAAGATAGAAATGAATATAATCAGTGATACTGACTTTTGTGCCATCTATCTAATAACCCAACAAAGCATGATAATATTTTCTAAATAAGCCATATTAAAAATAGAGGTGTAATGAATAGCACAATTAAATAATTGAATAATTCTTAGTATCTATGATGAGTAATAGAGATTTTAAAGATAAGGTATGTTGGAAAACATTTTAGAAAAATCATGTATTTGTGTGATATGAAGTAAACATGGTCATATCAAATATTGTCTCAGGTACAGGCACATGCTACATACCCAATCTTTATTATTAAAGTTACCCACTAAGGAAAATATAAGTACACAGGACAAATACTGAGCCCAAAGTGAAGCGGTCCTCTCATTTATTGAAGTCTTAAATGGTAATTATCGTGACAGGCCTACTTTAAGGGTTACACTGCACGTACACTAATATAAAGCACAATATTAACCTGTTGTCTGTATTCTTATAGTGTCATCCAGTCGCTATGACAATCCCAGTGGAGGAGCAATTGAGGTCATAAGTCCTGCCAGTTCTCCGATCCAAACCCAGCCGGACAAATCCGAGGACGGCCAACAACAGGCTACCGGTATAAACACTGAGGGACACTTCATTCTTGAAAGGAGTCATGTTTTATAAGTTCACAGCTCATCTGATCTGATGCTAAGTTTAACTGCTTGTGGAGTAAACATACCATAACTTATGTGTCTTAACCCACTGACCTTGTCATTGGAGTGTGTGGGGCCACATTCCCTCTGCCAGTTCAGTCACCAGACACTGCTTACACTTGTACTCTGTCAGGTGCTCTGAAATGCAGATCAGGGGCTTATTCCTGTCTCATCAGTCCTCAACTCACCCGGACACTCTCTCCACTCTGTCTCCTTCAGCTGGCATGCGCGGCTATGACATGAGTCGCTACCGGCAACAAGCTGAACCGCCTCCTCAGCCGCCCCCGTCCTCTCAAGCAGACAGCTACCCGGTCGCCAAAACCCACACACGCATGATGACCTTAGCTGACCACATCTCAGTAAGACTCACACTTATGTTGTTCACAAATATCTGCTTCATTATGACCTGATTGTAATTGTAATTGTGTTGATCCTAAGCATATTATAACACAAGACTTCGCGCGGAACCAAGACCCGCCCCCTTCCTCCTCCGCACCACCTGCCACATTCCAGAGCGGGGTCCCCACCATGTCGTCTGGTCGGCCCAAGGTTCCCAGTCGCTACAGTCCAGAGAACCACCCTCCGTTCCACCAGAGGCCCTCCAGCAGAGTCTCCCCAGAGAACGCCCCTGACAAACCCAGATCCAGGTATGCACCGTAGGGACCCGGGAAACCTTTTATCATTATCTTAAAGGTGGAATGGAGGATTTCGGGCAACAAATCAGAATCTCATTTCCTCGTGGGTAGCACAAATAACTGGTCCGCTCAGGTGTCAATCATTCTGTGCGTGCTAGTGCACGCCGGCAGGCTCGTCCAGGGAAAGCTTCGCTCCTGGCCGCGCATGCGTGGTTGATATGCTAGTGTGTTTATGTAGCAGGTTAGCGGCGAGTTCTGTCATTGTAAGTCTAAACTTTCATCCGCGAAGTACCGAAATGGCTGAGGGACGAAAGAGAAAGACTGTTTTCGAGCTTTCACAGAAGAGACGAAAGTCTGCAGAGGAAAGAAACAAAACGCGTGTTATTCTGGGGGAATCGTTTACGCGCTGGCGAGCATTGAAAGCGCAAAACAGGCTTCAACTGATGCCTCCGTTGCAAAGTTTCTGCTGGACAGGTAACTGTTTATCTGACTCTTTTTTTAGCTTATTGTATGTGGAGTGTATTATTAAATCTTCTTCGCGGAGGTTGTCGTGAGAAAGCGACACCAATCGTCTTGTAAACAAATACGCATGGGCAGTGCTGCTGGGCGTGCTCGTTCACGAGGTTTGCTAGGCGTTCAGTCAGGAGAAACGGGGCGGGAGGGAGGGGGAACCTGCGCATGCGCTTTTTCAAAAAAAGGACTAACAGTCGCAGATTTTCAAATCGGCGAGAAATCCTCCATTCAACCTTTAATGCATGTGTGTGTGTGTGTGCGTGATTGTGTGCGTGTTTGCGTGGAAACTTTAATGTAGGGATGGTGGGGCCAGGGTGGGGGTGGGTTCGGGGATCGTTTTAAATATGTAAATTGGAAAAGCACTTTGTGTTACAATTTTTGTATGAAAAGCGCTTTATAAATAAAGTTTGATTTGATTTGATATCAGTTCCTGCCATGGTCGGTACACCCCCGGCAGCCATCTTGATTCTGGTCGAAAACGTAAACTCCAAAGAAAATGAGTTTTGTAGAAAATGCTAATGAATGATGAGCATCAATGATTGCAATACAAGTAAATAAATCTGTCACTAACGGTTATTTTAGTAGTCGAATATTCAATAGTTATTTTTTCGATTAGTCAGCAAGTCAAACAGTTATTTCTATTGTATATTTATACTTTTTGAATACATTATCAACTAAATATAGGTTGAAATATAGTGACTGAAGGCTTCTAGAGAGAATATTTATGAATATAGCATATTATTGATAAAAATCTGCAATAATCTATTATTTTTTTAACTTTTTTTATATTCATATTTATGTCAGTCTTTGTTATAAAAGGTCTTTTGACAATGTGTTTTAGCGTCTGTATAGTTAACAGTGAACAGTTCAACATTTTTATAGTCAATTATTTTTCACAATGAGTTAATTAATTGTTGCAGCCCTACAGATCAAACATAATGGACTCAAAAAGGAAAATAGAAATATGGTGTCTGAAACGTTCCCTGTGTGCTTAATAGTGCAGCACTAAATGTTAATTAAGTTTAAGTGTCCTTTTGAGCTTTTAGTGCTGGCTTTGATAAAAGTGTTCGTCAGTTAAAAGTCCGTGTAAAGTCGTGAGAAAGCCGTTCAAAAGTCTGCTATCTGCTCTGCGAGACGTACATTTGTAAAGACCAATACCTCTCGGGCAACATGTATGACCTAATTTAGCATTTATAAAAGTACAAATGGTAAACGCTCATTGCTTCCTGTAGAAATGTCTCCAACCAGCCACAGTTTAACTCTGTTCTTGAGATGTGACATACACTGGCATGAACTAATAACTGTTTATCTTCATTTGTACCTCACGTTTTTTACCCAGGCCTGGCAAGTCCCCAGATCGAGGAGGCAGGCAAATGGAGAACTATGAACCCATCTCCCCACCTCAGAGCTACCAAGGCATGGACAAACAGGAAGTGCCCCCCCCTCAGAGGAGAGAGGCTGACAACCCTGACATTCGGTATGCAACATTTAAGTCCAATTAAGGTTTATATCAATCATCGCTGGTGCACTCCGTACTGATGTCACTTTATATTGTCGACTTTTTATTCTGTCCATTTGCTGCTCTGCACACAACACATGGTCATAGCTACTTACTGTACATAAGAATTGTTATTTTTTTCTCTGCCTGCACATTACGAATGGTATAAAGGATTTATCGATACTAACTACTCTTAATACTGCTTATTGATCAGGTATTTTAGCAATTCTTTTATCTGTACTTTCATGGCAAGATGTTTAAGTAAATTGGCCTATTTTCAATGATTAATTTCTCTGTCTATATTTATGCATGATTCATTTTACACTTTTAAATTAAAATGAGCCTATATTTATAACTAACTCTCTAGTACTAATTGAAAGCCTAAAGAGATACAGTTTTCACAGAGAGAACGCACCGCTGTGTGTCAGATGCTCTCCCATCCATGTAAATGAAAAATTCACTTAAATACATAAATATTCAAATCATAGATTTACAAGCCCTCAACAGTTTAAATTCAGAGCTTAAAATTTCACAGCAAACATTCACTCTCTTGTATCGATTGCAAATGCCTTGCTCTGATAAATTCACAGCAATATTTACTCTGAATTTAAACTGTGGACTTGAGGGCTTGAAAATCGATTAATTGAATGTTTTAAAAGGTGAATTTTTCATTTTGAATTATTTTCAAACTGAGAAAAAAAATTTACGAAAACATTGACAATTCAGTGACTGAAATTCCAAATACAAACCATTTTTCAGGGTTGAAAAAATTCTGAGTGACAATTTTGCCAGCTTTTAAAAATCTAAATCTTAACAATACCTTCCATTCGTTCATGTCTACATCTTGTAAAGGAATTCTGGGTTCTACATGAATTATACATCGATGTAATGGTATAAACAAACACATTTTCTCACTTAAACTTAATTCGCTCAAAAAAAAAAAAAAAAAAAAAGTATATTCCTCAAAATGTGGTAAATTAAAACATTAAATGTATCCTCTTCATCCAGGAGCGATTCAAGGTCTCCAGGGAGTGTCAGCTATTTACCTTCCTTCTTCACCAAACTGGAAAACACTTCACCCATGGTTAAATCCAAAAAGCAGGAGATCTTTCGTAAGTTGAACTCCACTTCTGGTGTCGGTGATTCTGATGTTGGTAAGTGGGGCTCCATGTTCTTTTCTTTCCAACTAACGTCTACCAAATCACGGGATAATCTTAACAAACATGCATGCAAACCTCTTCCTGTTTATTTCCTGCTGCTATTAATCGAGCTTTCATAAGATATTGCCCTGCCCTGTGTTTTTTGTTAATGATCTTTTTAAAATCATTTTCTAGGAAACGCACAACCAGGGACTGAAATATTTAATTTGCCGGCTGTTACCACTTCCAGTAAGTAAACATGAGACTTAAAGTGACTGTTTGGACGACTCATTTTTACTACAGTTCAGATTTTGCTCAAATGTTTCTACATTTTTCCCAGTTTAGCCATTTTAAGGTTTATAATTTTATCTCCTGGTTGGATTATGACATCACACCAGGAAATTCCATAACTGTGTCTAAATGTCACAGAAATTATTATTTGACAAATATATCGAAAACAACTTTTATTTTCGAAGTTTTTGCAGAGTCACACTATAATGAATAAATCCTTAAAGATCAGGCAGTGAGCTGCAGGTTCTGTGTTGATGAGTGGAAGTGTTTGTGGGTCAATGCTAACGCTAACACTAAATTTGAAACACAATAAGAACAAGAAATAAAACAAATGAAAATAATCTAAAAACAAAAACAATCTGGTAGTCTTTAATTTACACTTTAGTTGGTTATTTCTTTAGATTTTACATTTTTAAAAGGTTAGCATTAGCTGTGAGAAACGGTTAGCTTAGCCAACTGCTGCTGTGCACAGAGCCCATTGTATTTATGATTATGCACTTTTTCTTGGTTTATTATGACATCATCCTAAAAGTTTCTCAACTGTCACCAGCAAGTTTTTACACTGTATCTAAAAGTCACAGAAATAATTCTTTGACAAATAAATATATTCGAAAACACCTTTTATTTTGTTAAATTAATGTTTCAATGGTCAGAATTTTTTTTTCTTGTAAATTGTGCCAAGATGTCATCAGTGTAGTCATTTTCAATATTTATTTAAACTTTTCTTCACAAACCGCTACCTGACTGATGTAAAACTATATATTTACAACAGGTTTTATCCCACCAAATAAAATCATTACTAGAAAATCATAAAAACTTAAATAAATAAAACTTTAAATAAACTTTAAGCATTTGTACTTAGATTGCTGATCTCTGTTGAACGTCTGTGTTAAATTTCTTTTTGCAGGTAGCATTAACCCACGGAGTCAGTCGTTCAGTGATCCGGCCAGTAACCTGGGCTTGGAGGACATCATCCGTAAAGCTTTAATGGGGAACCTGGAGGAGAGGCCGGACGAGCATCAGGGAGGAGTGGTGTCCCAGTCCGGCATCGGCGCACAGGGATCAAACGACAACCGCCAAGAGGCCACGCCATCGCCAAGTCTAGGTATGACTGCAGTCTACTCTAGTGATGTCACAATATCACATTTTAGTGTTACGATTGTCAGGAAAAAACACCACAATTTACTGATTGTTCAAACAACAATCAACAGTGAAATCTCACATTCTCATTTTCCTACACATTACTATTTCTCAAGTTTGTGACCAGATTTATGAATGTAAACTTTCTGAATGACAAAATAAAATAAATCTGACAAAGACAACCAGATTAAAAATATTTTTGCTGTAGACAGGAGTAAAAAGACTTAATTTTGCCTCTAAAATTGTCATGATTATTATTTAGTTCTTACAATTATATAGTGACCTGAATAATTAGGCCTGTCACGATACTTGCTATATCGACTTTAAGATATGAAAGACAGAACAATATATTTGGGGCTCATTTGCATTTTGTTATCACTTTGGGAAACCTTTTCTTTGTTTTTCAATATGATTTGAGCTTTAGAGCAATATATTGATACAGAAAAATATTACAATAAACAATAATATTGAAACTATTCATGTGCCTAAATTGCAGCAGCAGGATAATTACACTAAACCCTTTTCTAAATGTACAACATACAGTAAATAAAGTCAAATAAAACACCTTTGTCCTTAAATAGTACATAGTAACAAAAAAAAAGTAAAAATAGTAAATCATGTCATAGAAGTTCCTTTTTCAACTCTCAAATCTTACTGTACTGCAATAAATGAATAAAAACACACAATAAATATTTTAACCGAATAATATTGTTCAGTTATTCATTTATTGAATGATATAGTAATTGTTGTGACAGGCCTAGCTTTAGAGAGTGAAATAAGGAACGTTTAGGACTCATTATCAACACCAATTGACTTAAAAATGAAAAATCCCCAGGGGGGATTGGGGGAGATTCGTGCTGTCAGTGGCATAAGTTAATATTATCGTTTATCATGATATTTTCAGTAGCAATATTTCGCACTTCAAAAGTTGTTATCTTGACAGAGCTATGAACCATCACGATTATAGATTAAAGGTCCCATATTCTGCTATTTTGCCCTTTACACAGTCTATACTAAGGGCTTTGTTGATAAAATTTTGCGTTGTGCAATATCCATAACATAACAGTTTCCAAAAAACACCCATCTCTTGGACTGGCCCCCCTCCTTGCAAAAGCAAACGGCTCACCCCCGAACAGAGAGCAGGCTGCCTCCCCCGCCCAACTCACGCGCCTCCCCCGCCCAACCCGTGCCGAAGCCTAGAGCGGAGATAGTGCGCATGCGCCGTGTGCTCCGGTAAACAGCGATACACAAACACGGGAATAAACCTTTTATCCGTCCTGACGGTGCGTCGTGCTGAGTCATACGTCCTGGATCTGACCTGGAGTTTGACGAGCTCTAGTACTTTGACGACGCACGTTGCCGTTTGGTAAATAACAAGCCAACACTTCGATCTGTCGTATCCATCGTGTAATTACTGTGTAGCATTAGCATTAGCTGTGTTTATTCTGCGGCTGCGCGCTTCCCGGAGGCGTGGCTTAAACACCGCGTCATCCTTGTGAAGCGCGTCATCCTTGTGAGGAGCCCCCGTCTGCTGCTCAGCCGAGGGGGACGGAAAAGACAGTTCTCTAGCGAAAACATGCGGGAATCAATCAAAAAACCACTTTGGGCACACATACGAGGCCCAAATAGCACTGTAGGAAGGTTAAAACCTCTGAAAAGTCGATTTTGCATGTTATGGGACCTTTAATTTTGACATCCCCTTTCAACTCTAGCCAGCAGTTAGGAAACACATAATGACTGTTTTGTTTCTTTTCTAGCTAAACAAAAGCTTCAAGGCAAAGCTGGAAGTAGAAAATCCAAGTCACCGAGCCTGGGTATGGCGTATGGGGGTGAACGGCCCTCCTCTGTGTCCTCGGTCCACTCTGAAGGGGATTACCACAGACAGACCCAGGCCCAAACACAGTGGAACTGGGAGGAACGACCCTCCTCCACAGGTGAGCACTCAGCGTTTAATCCGAAAATTGTTTTGGTCATGTCCAGAGCTTTGTACTACCAAGCTGATTACAGGGTCAGAGAGGGAACTCAGGGGTTACTCTGGTTTACTGGAACTTCGTAGCTGGATCACTGTCTGTTCGGGGCAGATCTGTTTGCGAACATGTCCTGAGCCCCATATTACAAAGCAAGGAACTCTTTTTGTGATTTAAGGCTTTATAAATATGAAATTGGGTATTTGCATTTAGCGCCTGGACCATATTTGGACACCCATGTTCTAAAAGGTTGGCTGGCACTGGCATCTGCCCTTTTTGTGACCCGGGGCCCTGTGGGTTTTGACCTGATTTAGTGCTTATTTTATACAAGTATGAATGTAATTTCAGTTTTAACACGGTCAGTGAGAATTCCAATGATAACTGCTGTGCATTAATTTTGTTTAACGCACAAGTACTTCCGGCAACAGTTAAATCACATTCATTATCACTGCACTGTGGATATCACCATAGCAACAGGTAAACAAATGCTGAGCTGCTGTGAGGGAACTAGATTCTTTGTGCTGTGCTTCGTGATGTTCAAAACCTCGGCGGAATGCATTAAAACTGTTTAACGCAAAGTCTGTGTAAAACACTGAAATAACTCATATTTCAGACATTCACAGACGATGAAATGGCTTTTCAGATTCATAGATGAACTGTTTCAGCTTGTGGCTGTTTAACAACTTGGATCTGTGTATTAGGGAGTTTTAACGTACTACTTTGTGTTCTAACACTTTGCTTTGTGTTAAAACTGTTTAATGCACGGCTCCTTGTCGTTTAATTCTTACTTTAAGAATTAAAGAATTTCGCCAATAAATAGACTTAAATAAGCACAATTACCTAATTACCGGTGTTTTTATAGTAAACAAACCTTGAAAAACATGCGCTCTGTCTGCTCGTTTCTCAGACCTGACGTGTAACTTTTCTGGTGGAAGATTTGCCTCCTGCTCAAACATTCCAAAGAATGGCAAAAACCGATCTATCTCCATGGAGAATGTTTGAAAGTTTGGTTTTAACTTTCCATCTCAATAGAATGAAGTGAATTGTGTGCTCGCTACCAAGAATCTTACGCAGTGCTGCTTTAAATTTGTGTTTAGCTTTAAGTACATTTTATGACTTGTTTAACCCATTATTTGTTTTATTTTGGAAAGCTTGATAATCTTTAGTTTATGTTCATGAGTTAATTCTTGTACTTGTCTCCATCTCTGTCAGGCTCCATGCAGTTTCCGTACAACCCTTTGACCATGCGTATCCTGAGCAGCACGCCCCCGACCTCCATGGCGTCCCCTTCAATCCAGAGTCAGCAGCAGCAGCAACAGCAGCAGCAGCAGCAGCAGTCGTCCTCTGGGGCGCCCCCTGTGGCCCAGCAGCGCGCCTGGCCCTCTCTGCTGTCCGAGCAGTATGAGACTCTGTCCGACAGTGACGACTGAGCTCCACGTCAGAAAGTCCTTGTTCCAAACAGAGGCCTTTGCTGCAGCTGGTCGCCCCTCTCTCTCCCAGAATTAACCTGCTCATTGGCAAGTGTGGCCAGTTAATGGGGGCGGTGTCCTTTTTATTTTTGGTGCTATGGCGCCCTCTGGCTGTTGGCTCCATTTACCAGAAGTAGCATGTGACGAGTGGGGTTCTCCCGACTTGAGAACGAAACCAGCTTGTCAGGTTGGAAGAAAACGCAAGGGGAAGACATTAGATGAAGAACTTCAAATGTACAAAACGACATAAGAGACAATTTCTAAATTTTGATTTCTGTGAAGATACACCTTGTCTTTAGGAAAATCATTGTATGTAAATAGAGTAACCTTTTGCAGTGTTTTTCTTAACTTGATTATTTCTTTTTTAATGTTGCTTTTAAAATGATCCACTTAAATGGGAAGCGTATGGTTGCAAGATCTAACATCACAGCGAGTCTCTCCCGGTCGAGCAGCGCACATCAGCTGAAGCCACTGTGGACTGAACCGCAGCGACGGCTGCTCCTGCGGGTCGTACTTGAACAGAAGTGGAGCAGAGGCTGAACCACCAGAGCCTAGACTCTGTGGACAAGAGAGGGCAAACTGACTGCCTTTCATACGTGGACTGATTCATGTCTGTCTTCACAACATGGTGGAGGTGAATGTTATGAGAGAATAGAGACAAGACTCACCCCATTTTAGACAGAAACATTTGTGAACACTGGTGACAGAAAGGTTAGAGTCTGGTATAAGCTTAACACCCTAATGACTACTTGTGGGCCCCATACAAATAACAAAAGTGAGCCAATTGTTTTTCTTTGTTGTCACTTGCAGCGGGCTCTCTGGTTTCCAAGCTATCAGGAATTTACCCCACACATTCATGGTAAATACACACGTCAGGATTTTTCAGAGCGGTTTTTGCCATGCCTTGTGACTTGAGAAAGAAGGCAGCTTTAATTTTCCTCAGAGATCTTCGTTGGTGTTTGATGTCCTTCTTTTGTTTTGTAATCCGTTTTTTATACAGTCCAGAAAAAATTCTGAACTAGATTAAAATTGTCTTTCTATTACTCAAAAGACAAAAATTAACCAAACATTAAGAATGGTCTGCACCATTGTTGCACTTTTTTGCTTTGTAGCTTTTGACAACAAGAAGCATACTACCTGCTGTGTAACTTATTCAACCTCCGGGACAGGAGTATACTAAGATGTGCTTTAATGTCTCTTCACCACACACATAAACCTGTTGGTTTAATTCTGTCTTTCCTTGTAGTTGGTACATTATTTTAATAGTGTGCTCTCACATTACAGTTAGTGTTTTATGTGTATGGTACAGTTAACTCGTCAGAATAAACCGTCATAGTCTATCATTCCTATGACCACTCTGCTTTTGTCAACAAGCCTATCGCTAAAACTGAAGTATACTAGGTCAACATATTAATTGAGTTTTTAAACTTGCACTTATCTCACTTGCTTCGTTACAGTCTGCATAAATCCATTCTTAATTGGAGTCTTTAGTCATAGCACGTTATTTTCCTGTGATCCTCAACATCTTGTTAAACATCCTTTTTGTAGATCGGATGTTATGTGTTTACAAAAGCAAGGACAAAAAAGTTTACAAACTTGAATCTTAAAAGAAAATCTGAAATGAAGCCGAAATTGAATTTGGAGTAAACTTTTCAGGATACAACCGTGACTTTTTTGTCTTTTTAAATTGAGACTTGAAAACCCCTGTATCTTATGATGTTGAACAGCTGTTTGTATGCACAATGTCTCCTAATAGGCTCTTACACAAAAGTTCAGACCAATCAAATAAAGTGGATCAGTTCACCACGAAAAGCTTTTGTCTCTTGAACTCATTGATGAACTTTGCTCGTTTCATTGTTTAAAATTTTGGATAAATTATTTGAATTAATGAAATAAACACAAGCATGTGCTATGTTTACACACATATTACAACAAAAAACTTGAGAGGAAGGTTTCGGAAAAGTCTTATTTTAAGATTTTATGAAAGCCGGAAGTTGTAATGTTTTGATAGAACGCCATTGGTCCTTAAACAGAGCTACTTCCGGTGCGCGCGTCTTCTCCAAAATGCACTCTTCAGTTTTACCTTCAGTTGCAGAACAACTCTTCAGAGACATTCAGAAGACATACCAAGAAACATCTCAGAGTAAGTGACCTACACGGTAACAAATCTACCTCTAGCTTTATGTTCATTTGGCTTTAGCTTAGCGCTTATCCATAACTGACGAGGGACACTCGTAGTTCTACTTTAAAGTCAGTGTCACTCTTGTAGTTATAGTTCATCCTTTTAGACCTAATTCGTCTCCTGTCTCTCTGATCTAAACTAATTTGAGCAGACGTTTTTGACTTGAGAGCAACTTGAATAGACCCATGCTCCATGCTTGAGTAAAGTTGTTGTAGTGCAGTAGTTTTTCTGTAGAGGGAGCTGTTGTAGTGATGATAGTAATAATGTTGTCATCGTAGCATTAAAATGTTAAATTAATTTGTTCTAATGTGTTTTTACAGTTCCTGATGACATGCTGATTGCGTAAGTCTTGTCTAAGGTTTACTACAGACTTTTTCTGTCATGAAACAGACACTATTGTAAACGCACACACTATTTTGCATAAATTGCATTTACTATATTGGATATTGTAATATGTCTGTCTCAGGCTGAAGTTTGTATTTGGGCCGTGTGCGCTCCAGGCTTTGGATCTGGTGGATCAGCGCTCTGTCACCTCTGTCTCTTCCCCAAGTGGACGCAGAACCTTTCAGGTTTGTCAACCTTTTTTTTTTTTTTTTTGATAGGAGCCATTTTCAATCTAAATAAAATCCTTTAATTCCTCATTGAAAGTAATTAATTAAGTTAGCAGATGTGTTATGTAAATTATCTTTGTTTTGATACTGGTGGATTAATTCCTGGTCAAAAGTAATATACAGTACAATATCAGAATCAGAATCAGAATCAGAATTACTTTTATTTATCCCCAAGGGGAAATTCTTTTCGTTACATGTGCAACCGACCAGTAGAGACAGTAAGTATTAAAACAATATAAGATATATAGAAAATGAATGGTGACTTGAATACACTCCAGTTCCAGTGATTAAAATACTAAATAATTATTTTTCCTTGTGGTCTTCGGGTCTCTTGTGGAGGACAAACCAGTCCTGTGGTCATTGTGACCCAGATTTCCTGTAAACTCTTTCAGGTCTCTGTGAAAACACATAAAAGGAACTGTACAACACAATGAGGCTAAAATTGGCCTTTTACTGGACACTTGTTTGTCACAATTTGTTTGTGCTGGTGTCTCTTTGTAATCTCATGTCCTGTTTCATTCATTATTACTGGAAAAGATTGATCCAAGAGGCTTTCCTGATTTTCTTCAAAATAAAAATAATAATCAAAAAAAATTAAGGATTTGTTCGAGTTTTAATTGAATTTTGAACTTTGTTCTTGTAGATTTGTGACTGATGAATCCCAAACCTCATGTTCTTAAGTGTTGAGGTAATAAATGTATTGATTGTAATTGATTTGAAATGAATCATAGAAAACTGTTTAACAACCCTTATCGTTCAATATGAACTGTCATTGATGCTGCTGTTTTTGGACATTGTCAGCTGTAAAGTGTTAAACGTGAGCTTAAATGGATATTTCTGTTTGAGATTCCTGTTGCAGGTGTGTCTCTGCACAAGAGACACCTCACAGGAAAGACAGTTGAGCGCTTCAGTTGTTGTTAGGAATTTTGTTTGATTTTGATTAATATTTCTGGAAATTCAGCAGGTGCCGCAACATTTTTGAGGTATTTAGCTTCAAAACACTCAATGTCTTACTTTAGAGATAAAATATTTTCTTCCTATTGAACAAAAAGTTCAAAATTGATCATGACGCTTGATCTAATCCTTGCTGTTCATTATTTTCTGTTTTTATTTTGTTGTAGTTATTTTCTCCTATTTCCATCGACTGAATAACTCATGAGAGTATGACATTTGACTGCTGGGATTTTTCACCTTGTTCCTTTCCTAACATTCAATGACCTTTTCAGACCAAATGGTGCTTCATGCCAAATCCTAATGGAGGGAACACCGTAGACTCGAGCATCTGTGTGAGTCATGCACAAAACCCACTGTATAATGGACCACACAAATCTCTTTAAGTTTGTTAAAAAGAAAAGTTTTCTATAGGTCAGGTGTTTGCTGTTCTAAGAGCCTGAAGTGTCGTAAAAGCGGAGGAAGCTGCAGATGAACGCTGCTAACTTTAGCTCGCGCTGAAAGCTGCGAGAGAGACTGCCCGTTTATTTTGATGTAGTTCACTCGAGTTAATGTGTCGAATTCATTGGAGACTCAAGCCTATTTAGCTGCAGAGAAGCGATAATTAAAAGTATTTAAAGAGTTCGTTCTGAGTCACGCCGCTGCTGGAGAGCCTGTGATGTAGAATGAGACGGAGGAAGTATAAAACAAGCACAAGCACTTTTACAAATCTAAACAGAACAGACTCCAGGTGCATTTTGTAGCTGTTCAGATAATATCCCCTGCTTTTAACCCTTAGAGACCTTTTGATTTTCAATTACAGATGTTTGGATTGCCAAAAAATGGGTGATACAAAATGCCACAGCAAGGGTTGTAACTAAAACAATAAAAGAAAAAGAAATCCCAACACAATTAATCACAATAATAATTGAAATCGCAATTTCAATTGACATAACTAGTAATTTGCAAAAGCTGCACCTTTTGAAGTGCTAGTACATCCTTCCACACACACCCATCTTATTCTGCATAAATACTTCTAAGATCTGGACAAACACGTTCTGAAATGTGACTCTTTAATTCATTTTCTAGACCTGGTTCTTTTTGTCAATTCTTCAGGACACGTTTAAAGCCGGGTTTTCCAACTTTTTAAAATGTAAATTAGTATAGTTTGTGTTTTCTCCCAACAAAAAGCAGGACAAAATTAGATCACTGTACATTGTCTGCAGCCCATAATGAAGCATTTTATTTCTCGTCAACCCGGGAGTAAGGACGGAAAGCAGCGATCTGATTGGCTGTGCTTGGGCAGACCGCTCCAGTTTCACTTTGTTGTTTGTCTGACAAAAAGCTGTTCTAAAGACAGTCATGTGCCTTAAAATTAATGCAGTGTGCCAAATGGTTTGTGAGCGCTAGGAACAAGTTAGACAGATTTAATCACATGGTTATGGTTTCGCAATTTGAAAATCAGGTACCCCAGCTTTAAATCATGAACTTTTAATAGAATCCTAATACTAAAACATAAATCACAATCACAATTCTAGTCAGTAAAATCACAATTAGATTATATTAGACCCAAATAGTTCAGCTCTAGCTCCATAGACGATGGTTTCTGCTGTGTTCGTTTATTTTTCAGTGAGCAGCGGGTCCTGAGTAACCCCTGGACTTCCTGGCAGTTTCCTGTGAAATCGCGAACTGTGAATGAGCTTTTCTCGGGCCAAACGGCAGCGGCTGATTTAGTGTCTTGCCGAGGAAAACCCCTGAGCTGCAGCAGAGCCGGAGTGTGATCTGTTTTTCAACGAACCCTTTTCTGTAGAAGGTTGGCCCCAACTTTCCAGCGCCTTTATCCTCTTCTTGGCCGGCCGTATTCATATCAGCAAACGGCAAACGGTCCATGTAACTGTGGCATGTGAAGTGACAGCTTTAACAGATGAGCCGGTGTTGCTTCTGTAGGTCACAAGCGGCGCTGATTTATGGGCGCCGCGCGGAATAATGGAGCCAGCGCTGCCATTGTGGGAGGCATTAGTTATTAGCGCTGTCGAGCTAATCCTCACAGCTAATGTTCTCATGTGTCGGGGCCATGAAGACGAGAGCTAAATCAATGTCTGCGAAAAAGCCACACGCAGATACAACTGTGCACTGGGCTCAGGTGTGAAGCGCTTCTGATATTTAATGTACAGAAGAAGAAAAAAGAGCTTTCATCAGGCCGCCTCGCATCTGTTGAATATTTAAAACCACAAAAATGCTGATGTGGCCATAATAAATGAACAAACATGAGCTTTTTTAACTTTATACATAGAAAAATATAAACTAAACTCGATAAATGTAATATTTCAAAGGTAAAGTATCAACTAAAACTTGTCTAATCCATTTGTTCTGGTTACTGACCACACTGCAAAACCGTAAATAGGTGTTTAAGGCAAGACATGACAGGTGAATAGGAAAAAAAAAATCTTAAAATGTGTAAAATCTACTAAAATTACACACATTTCAGATATTTCAATCTGAAAAATGGATAGAATCAGGTTTAGATTCCTTGGTTCATTTTGTACACATGTTACTGACAAAACAAAATGTTACTGATTTTGGATTTCTTATTTAGTTTTTGAGTTAACTAGATCTGACTGAAAATTGGTATACAAATTTAAATTTCGCCTCACCTTCTATATAAATATCAACAAATGCTTCAGAAAATTCTGTCAAAATCTTGTTAAGTCCAAGATTATAAAGTTTGGTGTGTAGGAGCTACTTTAGGTGGTGATCTTATGGCCCCTGCAGAGGAAAAGTGCATTTTAAGAAAACAACCTTTGAAGTTACAACGTCCCAGAGAAATCCATGGATGATTTGAGGACTTGAGCAGATTGGACAAGTTTGTTCTTTTCACATGAAAGCCGATATGTTGAGAGAGCAATCTGATCAAAAACATGTTTTAATTAGTTTTGCTTATTGTGTCTCCTTAAATGGAAACTAGTTCTCACAAAGTCTTTGGCATTGTTAATATTCACAAGCATTCGGGCTCAGCTTTAGAACAGGTTTGTTTCATGCTGCCAAGAACAGCCAATCAACGCTTTCAGCTCCTATTTCCTGGTTGATGAGGCATAAAATACTTTTTTTTTTGTCACAATGCTCTGCTTTTAGAATATATATTTTTGGGGGGAAACTTTTTTTTTTTTTTCCTTATTTACAAAAAAGTTGGGCACTTCCCTGATCCAAGCCAAACCAATGTATTTGTATAGCATTTAAAAAGTGCTTTACAATAGAGCGACATATAAAAACACACACAATATATATTCACTAATCAAAAAGATACAAGCATTATTTAACAACATTTCACTAAAGGCAGATTAAATATATGAGATTGAGAGATTTAAAGTGTTTGATTAAAGGGGAGGTCTTTATAAGCACACTCTCCACTGGTTTACAGATGAGTGGACCGGACAGGACAGGGCGTTGGAAGGACGACCCGAGGGAACGAGGAGCAGAGTCTGGTATTAACAAATCAGCAATCTATAGGGTTTTTATTTATTATTTCATTGACCTTTATTTAACCAGGATAGCCATTGAGTGCATTGAGCCTGTGGAGGTTGGTTAGTTTTGGCGCTATGTGTTCATACTTTTTGTGCTTGTTAAAAATGTGGCTGCAGCATTTTGGACTAACTGTGACTTTGAAATAGCTGTTTGTGGAAGTTCTGTGCACAGGGAGCTGCAGTAAGTCAAGTCTGCTGGGTGTGAGTGAGTGGATGGCGAGGGAAATGACTTGGGCACAGAAACTCACAAATCAGAAAGAGTGTTCTAGCCGTAATAACACATGGTGATCAAATATTCAGATGAGTAAAATAAGATAAAGATAAAAGAAATACTTTGGTCCCATTTTGCATTTGTAATTGATTCTATATAGTGTAGTCAATTTACACTGCCTGGTCAAAAAAAAAAGTTGCCACCTGCTTTAACTAAGAAAACAGATCCTCTCCTCCTGTTGGATAACTGTAGCATGTGATTGTCTTTCAGCTGCAACACGGTACTTAAACCCAACTGATGCAGTGAGTGATTGCTCATTTCTGTAACAAATGTAGCAAGACAAATCCTGTGGTCGTGGAAAAGATGTCAGTGACTTTGAGAAGGGTCAAATCATTGACATCAAACAGAAAATGTCTAAGGAGAAACTGCTCAAATTGGCATCGCATTATGAAAAACTGGAAGATAGTGGAACATAGGAACTGTGGTCGCAGAGGCAGGTTGAGTACCAATCATGCCTAGTGCCTCCTGCCTGTAGGGGGCAGTGTTATGATCTGCAGTTGGTCAGGTCTTGGTTCAGCAACACTTTGTGCCAAAGAATGAGATCAGCTGAACCTGAACGTCCTGAACCACCAGGTTATTTCATCAGTGGATTTCTTCTTCACTGATTCCAGATGATAATGCCAGGATTCATGGCTCACATTGTGACGGAGGGTTCAGGAGCACGAGGCATCATTTTCACACATGGATCGACCTCCAGAGTCCACATCTGAACCCCAATGAGAATCTGTGGATGTAGATTTTGGTTAGAAAAAACCTAATGAAATGCTGGGTTTCTGACATTGCAGAAGTTTTATTTAAACAATGGCACAGACAATTTGTTCTGTAATCAAAGCTAAAGGCGCTCTAACCAAATTTTAGAGCGTGGGACCTTTTTTTTTTTTTTTTTTGCTGTGCAGTGTCCTTTGTGGCTTTAGTTTCCTGCTTTTTTGTGCTTGTTCCACAGAATGAAATGCCTTTCTCCATGATGTAAACACAGGAGTCTTGTGAAACCTACAAAACTAAATATTGCAGTAGAATTTCTTTGGTAAAATGCATTAATGAAGTGTTGAGTTACAGCGGAGACAGAGCAGATTATAGTCTGTAGTTTGCAGTGCACCCAGTATCGATTTACCAGGAATCCCCTCGGCTCGGTCCCAGAACATTCTCGTCTGCTTCACAATGGGCCCGGCTCACTGTTGGCAAAGGATAAAACTGCTGACTTTCTAGGGACGCTAAAATAAGTATGTTCACTCCCTGAACTTTTTAGTAGCAATGGCATGTCATCTGGTGGTGATTTTGGAGGGTTTTAAAATATATCCGATATTTGGCACCAATATTTTTTCTGCGTTTCATAGTCCGTGTGCTCATGTGTCGTGCCCAGTTTGTTCTCAGTGCATCAGATTCGTCTTTTTGACCCAGCTAATGAGTAAAAATGGAAATAGACATTAGGCTATATTTATGGATTTATATTTACATAATTATCAGGGCTCGTACAGGTGCTTGAAATCCTTGTATAGCCTTGAATCTTATGTTGTTTTCAAGGTTGGGAAATTGCTTGAATTTTGGAAAAAGTCCTTGAAAATGCTTGAAATTGAAATTTGCCAATCTGTATCCTTTGCATTTTGACAGTAATAAGCACTTATGAGTCTTCAGTTTGTTGTTCTGGAGTGCTCTAAACGGCAGATACAACTGCTTCGTGCTGATGTTCTGATGTTATACACAACTTTCAAAATTATTTCTGCGTCTGGGCTCCGCGGCACGAGTTTGCCTCGAATCATGACTTGAACGAGGGCAGCACTAAAATAAAAAATAAAAAAGTTACTTCTGATTTGCCCAACATTTCTAACAAAGCTCACATCACCAAGACCACTTTGTCATATTTGCTTAGTGTATATTGGGAGAGAAACATATTACGTTGTTTTTGTTAATGAAAAAAAAATGCATTTGCTAGTTTGTTTCTCTCCTGAATGCAAAAAACAAAAACAGCAGTGTTGGTACCGAGTTAAGAAAAAAGGTGCTGGAAAAAATTGCGAGTCTGCCTCGAAGGTGCTTAAAACTGCTTGAATTTTATTTTTGAAAAGGTGTATGAACCCTGAATCGTATGACAGATGATTTTATTGCAAAGGTAAATAGATTTTGTTATTATTTATATAAAAGAAAAAACTAAATTTGTGAACTTTACTAGAACTTAACATTCATTTGTGATCTTAATATTGATACCTGCAAAAAGCAAGCAAAATATTGGATATCGGCTCAAGTAAATTTATATTGGACCATCCCTACTTCTTTACTGAGCCGCTTCCTCAAAGGGCTTTTCAGGCACGAGTAAAAACAAATATCACAACAGTTTGTGTAGCTTGTGTCAGCTGCCTACTGCTTGTTTCCATGGTGATGTCATTGTTTTGTCTGAAATGTTCCACAGTATGGCATTGAATGTATCTATCTTGTTTTTAGTCAGTTACAGGTGTTTCTTCTTTTATTCTTCCGTCTGTGTGTTGACTCATCTCTCCACAGATCTGGCCTGTGACTTGTCCTAAGTTTAATTAGGACAAGTCACTGTGTAATTGGGCTTATTAATTAATGGAAGTCGGATCAAACCAGAATAATAATGGACGCAATCAACAAATCACAAAGGTGCAATATTTTCCTCCACAAACAACAAAATATCCTTTTTATTTTGCGTAAAAGTGGCTAACCCTGTAGTTTTTAGATCTAACATATTCAGAAACACAATATTATTATTTTGTCAGTTCCTATTTCAGTCTTTTTGTCAATTCTCCTGGACGTGTTTGAAATGTGTGCGTTGAACAGAATGCTATTAATAAAACATAAATTGCAAAATTAACCGCAATTATATATTTTTCCCAAATCATGCAGACCTTTTGTGGAACATTTCAGACAAGCGGGTTACACAGTATACTTTTACTGTCACAAGTCGTTTGCAACTCAACTTTAGATTCTTTTCTTCTAAGATTAATTGTTGTCGTACTGTAGAATTGTCTTGGTACGAACTTTGAAACTGAGATATATTATTTCAACAGTAAGAGATATATTAAATTATGTTGTTACATCTTTCACGCAATAAATACCAGACATAAACGTTACATAAATGAAGAACAAAAGGACGCTCCACAGGCCATGAAGTATGAGCATAATTGAATGTACTGTACACTTGTGCTGTAACTTAGCTTTAGCCTGTGTTTCTGGTTGTTTCAGGTGACTGGAGGCTCTGGTCGGATGTACGTTTGCTTCGTGTCCTGTCACTTCTGCCCATGTCCAGCTTTTGCGTACGCTGTTCTCCGCCGAAATGAAGGGCTGCTGGTGAGTCACGACCGTCAGATACAAACTTGAACTGTCCAGATTCAAAAACACCAATAGAGGTTATACGGACATCATCACAACATGCAGACTTTTAGCAGTTAGTGGCAAAAACACATGAGAGTCAGTGGTGAGTGAAGACTTTTTTTCCTGTAAGAGCTCAAAACACATAACAATCTAACCACAAATATAAAAGTCTACAACTCTGCTAAATATTTAGTTTGTACCAGACGTCAAAAAGAAGAAAATCAAGTAAACAGGACCACTGAAGCTCACATTTATCACTGATTCAGACTTTGGCTCTCACACCATTTATCTGATTATCCTGAACTTTTTGCTCTGCAAAACACCAACAAACTGAAATGAAGAGCAGAAGCTTGGATTGTTCATATACATATGGCCAAGAAAGACATCTGGTCAAGTCAATAGGAAAAAAGAGATACGCACATCGATCCTAAAGTCAGTGTGCTGGATCAAAATTAACAATGTAAAAAAAAAAAAAAGTTGATTTGCAAAACTGGACAGCTCAGAAAATATATTGACTGCTTTTTCTTCTACTACTACTGTCCAAGTCAGTACATTAATCAATAAATGTTTCAGGGGGTGAAATATTTTGCTCTTTTGCCTCTTTAAAGCAGAACTAAGTAAGTTCAGCGACAGAGCTCCCCCGGCAGGTCTCTTGTGACAATACACTGCCAGTAAAAAGATGCAAAACCTTATTTTTTGCTATTCTCTCATCTTTTTTATTGAAATAAGGAAGTACAATCACATACAAAACATTTCATGTCCTCAAATATAAAGACGAGAGCCAGGGTTTCTCAGGAGAGTTGTCTTTGCAGTTGGTTTTCTGCTCAGAGACAGCAGGGGGCGGCGGTGGAGGCTTCAAATGTCCTGAAAATACATTTACAACCACCACACAGACTTATAAAGACATTTTAATTAGGTAAAAATGTTACCTAGTTCTGCTTTAAGACACTCTCCTGCATTTGTGATATAACAACTTGGAGCACACAACACAATAGTTCATCCCCAAATGAGTTATGATGACAGGAGCTTAGAGCTTATGTTTAGATCAAAAATGGCGCCACCCTGTTGCATTCTGACATTTGGAGATGTCTGGCAGGAGTTTTGTCTGGTGTCAGTGAGCTGTGCTTCCTGGACCAGCGCTGCACAGTCTGTGACCCATGTGTGGACCCTGTGTGTGGACTGTGTGTGTGGACCGTGTGTGTGTGGACCCTGTGTGTGTGGACCGTGTGTGTGGACTCTGTGTGACTAGGGCTGAAACAAGATAATCGATTATTGAGAAATTTGCAAACTAATTTAGTAATCAAATAATCGCTCTCTGGGTATACACAGACTACACAGACAGCATGCCATGTGCTCAGAAAATAGGTTTTAACTAACTCAGATGAAAGAAAATGTGATGATTTTGTGTTTTTGATCAAATGTCAGATTTTCAGAGAGCAACAAGCCTGAAAACAGCCTAAAATGAACCATAAAAGAACCATAGAAATTACATTTAAAAAGCACCTAGTTCAATGTCTGTATTTCAGTCATTATTGCATATATTTCAAAAAAAATATTATGCATTTCTTGTACTGTTATTAGCCTTTAAACATGCTTTGGAGTAGTTTTGGCATCTCATGTTGTTGCACTCACACAAGCTAAACATGCTGTTACTCTATTAGCCTAGCAGGTGTAGTGTTTAGAGGCAGAAATGTCTGGCGATGATTTAAGGACTTAAAACAGCAGAAGATTCTCAGATAAGTGACATCAGTTAACGAAAAAAACGTCACTCATCGAGAGAGTTCAGCAGGGAGTGTTTTTGACGGTCGAAAGAGACAAGATTTTCTAACCAGGATTCATCAAACTAGCGTGAATGAAGCTACATGTAACTCCAGGTATGTTTTTGATGACCAAAGTTCCAAGCTCAAAAAAGTCAATTTGCATAATATTTATCCTTTAGCATGAAACAGAACTGAAAAAAGCTAAAAAAGTAGCTCTTTATGACGTGAAAGTGCTGCTCAGAAGCAAGCCCAAAACCCTGCAACCCGCTATAAAGAAGCGGACTTGGCAACTAAAATCTAAATCTATTTTGTCTGTAAATATACTACATCAGGATGTCCCAAAGCGGCGTCATCTTAGTTTCATCTGGGTCATATTTAGTAAAAATCTGTGTGTGTGGACCATGTGTCTGGACTGCATGTGCGTGGACAGGACATGTTTTGTCCATCCTTCGAGGGGCGTCTCTACTCTGACTGGCCGGTTGTGAACTCCAAATGTTTTCGCGCAGATGACCCCTGCTCTCCATCCAAATATCAGAAAGTCGGATTTCCCCCGAGGATGAGGCTAAAACCAGTGTGAGAAACAGAGTTGCTTCAGGCTGCAGACAAATGACCAGTGATTAGTTCTGGAGACATGGAGCTTTGCAGGCAGCTGGCTCATCAGATCTAGCAGCGGTGGTTTGGTCTTTATCTAATTATAAAATGCACGGCTCTTTTCTATACGGCCCCACGATAACGCCACAGCCAGCTTTCATAGTGAGCAGGAAATAAAGCTGTCTCATAAAGAACAAGGGCCTTTCAGCCAAAGTAAAGCGTGTGTGGTGCAGTGCTGCAGATTGTTCAGAATGTTACTGTAATATTTGAATCATCTCTGGTACTGAATTGTGGTCACTTTACCTGCAATTAGGGCTGCGCGATATAGACAAAAACTAATATCTTTAATATTCTTCTATTGACGTCCTGTTCAAAACTGCAGCGCTCACAAGCACCGCCTCTTCATAGTGACATTTCTCCCTGACAAGCAGCATATTTTTCTGAACAGGGAGCAGTGTGTGCTTCAGGGATCAGTCAGCTGTGTGATGTGCCAGGTGCTCATCATAAACACGTAGATCACAAGAAAAATCGAAGGAAACGTCCAAGGCACTGTGGCAGCCTTTGAAAATCCCTTATTAAGTGAGGGACATACTGAAGCGTTTGGACCTTTTAGTCTGTCTTCATCAGGGCAAACACAAGTAAAAGGTCGAAACACTTCAGTACGTCCCTCTCTTAATAAAGGATTTTAAAGGCTACAGAGTGCCTCGGACATTTCCTTTGATTTTGTTTTTGAAATGCGTGAAATGCAATACATGCTATCATGAATTATTATTTATCAAATCATAACGATCATGTAATTTAGATAGATTTTAGGCCTTGTTTTCAAAACGGTTGCTTGGCAACAGTAACAATTACCTCAGTATGTCACATCTGCTTCTCATGTCCAATCAGGAAGTAATATCATAAAAGCTGGAGAATTTTTTTTTTAGTCTTAAATATAATCATTTCACTACGTTTTAGTGAAACATGTAGTTAAGCTGTTCACATTTGTTTGCATTCATGAATGATTTTGTCTCGTTTCGGCAGTGCAAACACCTCCTGGCCGTGTACTTGTCTCAGGCGATGGGCGTGACGCAGCAGGAGGCCGTGTCGGACCAGGAGATGACCGCTCTGCTCAGCGGCACAGCCTTTTGACGCCGGGATCTGGTGACGCTCTGCAAAACGTCTAAGAGAAGTGGAATGAAGGACCTACTGTGGAGCATCAGGCTTCTTTGGAGGCCTCTTTGAAAGATCCCAGATGTCGCTTTATTTATTCAACTCTCATTCATCTCAAGTGTCTTATTTTTAGATTTACTTAACTATAAGCTGAGCAGATGTCTGTGTAGATTGTTAGTCATCCAAGCAGGTTTCATGGCAAAAGAAAATGTAATTCTGTCAACTGGACAAAGGTTTTGAAAGTGAAAACGTTTTGCCGCTCATCCAAGAAGCTTCTTCAGTTCCTCTGACAGAGAAATGTTTTATATCTGTCTGAAGGAGGAGCCAACTATATAATTCTCAAAACTCTTAAACTTCTGTCATCTGGTCAAAGGTTTTATATTCTTTTGCCATTAGCTGCGAAGCTGACTTTACTTATGTCAAACTCCTGCTGTGAAAGCTTTTGCTGTACAAATGTGAATACAATGTAAATAATAATAAAGAACCATCTGTAACAATATAAACATCGGCTTTATTACCAAAATAATTCACCATACATATAGATTGCATTGTGTTAAACAGCAATGAAAATCTGAAGTTGCAGTTTGATGATCGCGTCCGTTTTCCTGATTATACAAAACACTTCACTGACACAGAAGTTGGAATGAAGGCAGGAAAATAAGTTCACGGGAGGCTGAAGTTTGACATTGGTCCATAGCTCCAAAAGTAAAGGATCCCAGACGACTACAGTACTCGATTAAACACCGAACGACACAGACACGACAGCCTTACATTTTACAGTTTTTGCATTTACAGTTTACATGTCTCCATTGGAATGTACTCGAAGGTTGGCACACTCCTGTTTAGCCCTTGTTTCAGAAGAGAGTGACACTGGTTCAACCACGACGAGCGCGAAAACGTCAGTGTTGGCAGAAAAGACCACAGACCAAAACCATCACGCTTGAATTTAGCACAAACCGTACTCAAACCCTTAAAAAGAATGTGCTATTTGTGACCAATGTGTTATTTATAAGTGCAGCAAGCTCGATTTCAATTCATTTTTTGTGGAATACAAAATATAATCATAGAAACTTCAGTTTAATGAATAATGGAAGAAAAGGGATTACCATTTGGCATTGAAGTTTTAGTTGTGTAATAAAGGTGGGTGATATTGACAAAAATGTATATATCAATATTTTTTGCATGATCTCGATAACAGTATTCAGACGATATTTTGATAATGCATCAGAAAAGTGCTAAAATGTGACTGTAAATGTCTTTGTTGGGATTGAAGTATCACACAAAACGTGAATGGACTGTAAAATGAACAATAAAAGAGCAGAAATACAATTCTGGTAGATGACACCAGTGTCAAAAAGACGTCTCTTTTTTACTTGATTTACTGACTTTCTAAATAATACTTTTTTGGTGGGAGGGCACCTGTGGTAAATACTTATAGTTTTACATTATTTTATTACAGGAATCCACAATCTACAGAATCCCTCTGTGATGTCATCAACAGGCGACGTACCATTGAAAATACAGGACAATTTACACATTTTTCTGACAGTTTAAACAATCATTCAACAAAATAAAGGCGTTATCAGGTTAACCATTGTGTCATTTATATGGATTTTGGCCCTTGTTTACAGTCTGGATGCTTTCAGATTCTTTCTGAGGATATGTACGAGTCAGGTCCATGCTCTCCTCTTGACCTCGGCAGCTGGAGGCAGCTGCCTGATCCTCAGTGTTTGTCTTGAAACACCCATTTACAAAAGACTGGATCTGGATTTTGTTGATCACAGATGGAAGATAATATGTTTAATCAGATTTTGAATTTTAAATGCTGCCATTTTCTTTTCCATTTTTAATTTCAGTTGCTGAATATTACAGTCTGTTTTCAGTGTGTTTTCCCCACTTTAAAAATCCAAAATAAATTTTAAATATTCAATTTTAAAGCCCTCAACTGAACAGTGAAGATTCAAGAAGCAAATTCATCCACGTGGATCGATTGTAAATGTATTGTCTGATAAATTCACAGATCATTTTACATTTTAACCTGTTGAAGCTGAAGGCTTGAAAATCTATGCACTGAATATTTAAAATGTACATTTTTCATTTTGAATCTTTAAACTGAGAAAAACACAATGAAAACATAGTCCGCAAAATTCAGTGCCCAAAATTCAAAATAGAAAACATTCAGTCATATTTTTTCAGTGTTACAAAATCTGACTAAACAAATTAACTTCATGCTCTACACTTCTGTCTCTTTTTGACGTCTTTGAATTTTTCGTTATATCTCCCACCTCTATTTTGTAACACGATTGGTTTAAAAATGTATATAGCTGTTAGTCTTGCAAACAGCTGCATACAATCGATGAGAAGAATTGATTGTAAACTGGACGAGGGCAGAGTGAGGACAGCGAGGCCTGGAGGTCGTGGATGATGCACTGATGATGTGACTGCTGTCGAGAGCTGAGGTGTTTCCACAGACGGAACAATCAACAACCTGAGCACTTGTTCTTGTGAGAGCCGCTCTTTTTTGCAGAGGTTTGTCATTTCACCAGGTCAGATTTGGGTGAGATTGAGTGCTGCGCTGAACTTCTGGCACTTAAAGTTAAAGGCAACAAAAGTATTTATGATGAAATGATGCACAGAACGGTGTAAAAGTCTTGCAATACACGAACATGGTATACAATGTACAAAAAGCACAGTATTTAAAAAAACAAAGGACCAAAATCGTTCATTCATTCTCATCTTGCAATCGTAATGATACTGCCTCAGGTCTCCTTTATCTTACAATTGTGAAGAGTCGACTAAAAGGACTATTTTGTTCTTTTGTACATCATTAACTCGAGGCCACAACTGTAAATACTGTCCTGGATCGATACAACTTCATCCATTAAACTTTCTTAAGACGTAGCGTTATTGTTTATTGTATGGACGATCATTTGTTTCATCTGATTTTTAATTTTAAATACTGCAAAATTGTCATTTTGAATTTTTTAACTCACATGATGATTGATTTTTTTTATCTATTTTGAATTTATGTTGCTGAATATTGCAGTCTACGTTTTCAAAATGACAAATTCAACTTTGAAATATTCAACGCATAGATTTCTGACTGGAGCCCAACAGTGACCGCCCTCCGCTTGGCTCTGACACTCATTTTTCTCAAAAGGATACCGAATTTTTTTTTAAACGTTCAAAAGCTCAGGGCTAATCAGCTCTGTGGAGATCGTTTTATTTAAAGCTGGGGTATCCAACTTTTTTTGGTAAGTTAGTCCATTTTGTGTTTTCCCCGAAGAGTGTCTTTTAAAAGCAGCACTTTGTCACAAAAATTAGGCTGCCTGCATCTAATAATAAAGTATTTTATGTCTCGTCAATCCGGAAGTAAGAGCCAAAAGCAGCGCTCTGATTGGCCGTGCTTGAGGCGGTCACAGAAGCTTCACTTTGCGTCTAAAAACCTGTTCTAAAGCAGAGCTCCCACCTGAATGAGAGCTAAGAACTAGTTTGACATATTATAATACTTACTTCTGGTTTGCGGTGTGAAAATTAGGTGCCCCAGCTTTAGAATGTGTTTCTGAAACTTTATAAACCACAAAGTTTTACTTTTATGTGCTTTTTGGGCTGAAAACAACCACATTATGGACATAAAAATAGTAAAATAGTTACCACAAGCTGTTTAGCCTCCGTCCTGCCTTTAAAGCTTAATATTTAAAGGTTACTTTCAGCAAATGAATGTGGAATTTACTTGAACTTCGAAGTAGGCAGGATGCTTCAGTTTTTTCCCCAACCCACTTACGAAAGTTATTTTTTTTAGAACATATTTTTTCACAATTAGAGTAAGGTTAGGGTTAGGTTTAGATAATTTGGTTATTAGGGCTTTGGGCAGTTTAGCAAACCGGGTCTCGGCAACTGCGTTGGAGAAAAAAAAGGACACAGGCAGGACTGAGGAGCTCCACTGAAAGTGTAACATTTGCAGTGAATTTAGCAAAGCAAGGCATTAGCAATCGATCCAAGTGAGTGAATCTTTATAGATCATTGTTGAAAAAGTTGAGGGCTTGAAAATCTATCATTGAATATTTAAAAGGTGAATTTCTCATATTGAATGTTTAAACTGAGAAAAAACAATGAAAATGTAGACTGCAGAAATTCAGACTGAAATTCAAAAACAGAAAAAATCTAACATTTTTTCAGGGTTAAAATATTCAACATTCGCTAGTATCAAAAATTCTGATCGAACACATTTTCTTCCACGGATATATCAACACCTCACATTAGAGTTTGCACAGTACTGTTTGTAAATCCTCATAGTAGAGCCTTTTCACATAATAAGCAGCTTTCTCTCATAATAAACTTAACTTCAGATGAAATTGTCTTCCACAAAATGACTTCTACTTCTACGTCCAGATATAAGTCAAGTACAAATAAAGCCACACAAAGTCGATCTGAGCAATACATTCGCAACATAATAAATAAGTTACACATAACACTGGCAAATACTGACCGTATAAAAGAGCAGGAGTGTTCATGAGTGGAAACAAGGTGGACTTTGTTTGATAAATAGTGTATAGTACAGTCTGGATCCTATTCACAGGTTTACAAATCCAGTTAGCCTTAAAAAAAAAAAAAAAACTTCACAAAGGTTAGATAAGACTTGCCATTTTGAGAGCCCTGATTCTAATAAATAAACATTCAAGGCGTCTTTTAACTTCACATATCAAATCCTTTTTGTAAACATTTTCCATAAAAATATCGAAGAAAGCGTGCCATTATAGCAGCGGGTCTATCGTCATGTGGATTTGGTCTTTGTTGCGTTTGCTGCCGTTCGAACTCCGATACAGCTCCTCTTTGCGGCACAGGAAATTTTGCGCCAGGATTTTTCTAAACGTGTTCCTGAAATCCTGGATGCGGTACGCGTATATGATGGGATTGACCACCGAGTTCGCGTGCGACAGGATGATGGCGACGTACATGACCACGTCCGGTTTCTTGAGATCGCGGTAGAAGAGCGTGAGGCAGTTGAGGATGTGGACGGGCAGCCAGCACACGGCGAACAGCCCCACGATGATCGACAGGGACTTGGCGGCGCGGATTTCTCGCTGGAGCAGCCCGTGGTGGTGGCTCTCCCCGTTGCCGACGCACTTGAGCTCGATCTGCCTCAGCTGCTTGCGGGCGACGGTGAAAATCTTCAGGTAGATCCCCAGCATGATCAGCAGGGGCAGCAGCACGCACACGAAGAAGTTGAAGTAGACCATGTAGTGCATGTCCACCACGCTTTCGAAGAAGCACTCGAGTTTGCAGCTGTAGAGCAAGTCCATTCCTCCTGCTTTTTGGCCCTCGGCAGCGCCCGTAGTTGTAGTGTTGGAGAGTTCTGAGCTGCCGTTGGGACAGCCCACGTGTTTTCGATTCCAGCCGAGGAAAGGAATGAGACCAATGACGAAAGATAAGATCCATAAAATAGCGATGATTTCCCTGGCTGTCTTTCCCGTCATCAGTTCTTTATACCTGGAAGAAAAAACAACAGAAAATTAAATTGTTATTGTGTTAATATAGCTCTCAAAGGGGTCGTTTTTCACATGTGCAACGTTAAGAGCGGGACATCAAAACCAGACGATGTCCTGCTATTGTTTAAAAAGTGGTCCACTGAGATGACAAGAACAGTACGCATTAAAACCTGTCATGTGCACTTTAAACTTCATCTAGGCATAGTTTTTTTCCATTTACTTCTTCTTTCTCCTGAGCTATTTTTATGAAAGTTTCAGGTTAAGATTATTGCTTATGTGGCAGAACATTGCTCTGTTACTGTAGTTATTAGGTCAGGGTAATATTGGTATTTACGTGTCAATAAATATGATTTTATTCAAGCCATAGATACATTTGGCCATATTTTTCAAGATCATTTGTTTAATTAGATTTTGAATTTTAAATGCTGGAAATTTTCACACTGAAATTTGCATCTTGAATCTTTGCTGTGAAATTTTACATTCTGAATGTAAACTGTTGAAGTTGAGGGCTTGAAAAAGGTGTAATTTCCTTTTCAAACTGATAAAAATGAATTCATGAAAAACGAAAATGTGGACCGCAAAATTCAGCGGCGGAAATTCAAAATAGAAAAAAACATGTTTTTTCAGGGTTAAAAAATTCGAAGTAAGAAATTTGCCACTATTTAAAATTCAAAATGATCTTCCATTCAAAACTAGCTGCTTTATACTTTCAACCCCGCAGAAGAAGCTTGGTAAAACATGTTTAGAAAAAGATACCAAGAGATGAAAAATGTTACAAAATTACAAAATTGCATCATACACAAATTATATATCGTCATATGACTCAGTTCTGGTTGTTTTACTAATTATCTGTTTCTTCTCTGACTCATTCAAGTGCAAATGTTGTAACAATAGAAAAATGGATGCTACACTTAACATTTCCTTCTCAAATGCTGTTTTCAAAGCTTCCCATAAAATCCTGACCAAATCACCTTCTGACCTCTGGAGCAAAATACAACAAACAGACAAACCATTAGCATCAACAACAAACTATTTACCAGATCTCTGATAAAACCTTATAATAACAACATGATTTACACTGAACATTTTATTATCTGCTCGTAAATTCCCACCGTGTAGAGCTCTAAATTTACCCTGGGCTTTTCACAGACTTTTCACTGAGGTCAGGGCTGACTCATGTGTCTCTCTGGCTTTTCCTCAGACTCGTGGAGCTGTTGGCCTGTGCTGTTTGTGACTCAGGGCCGTGCTGACATGGACAACACGAGCTCATGCACCAGAGCTGTGTCACTACCAGGGGCGTCGCTCTGGGGGGGTAAAGGGTACTGCTGACCCCGGGGTTCAGTGTAGTGAAAGGCCTCTCAAAAGCATGTGGTGTTTTTTTTTTCTTTGTTGCATTTTTTGACACTTTAAAGAACAAATATGCAAAATTTGACTTTTAACCATGTTCTAAGACTGTTCTGTCATCAAAAACATACCTGGAGTAGCATTTAGTTTGATTTACGTTTGTTTGATGAACGCTTGTTTGAAAATCTTTTCTCTCCAACACTGTGTTCTGAACTCCTGCAATGTGTGACGTGGATGATGCTGATGGCACTTATCTCAAAATCTTTTACTGTTTTAAGTCCTTAAATTAGAATTAAGTACCTTCAGCAACAGAGCGCCCCCTGCACGTCTCTTGTGAAAATACACTCCCAGTAAAAAGACCCCAAAAGCTTTTTTTTTTTTAATTCCTTCCTTTTTATTTAAATAAGGAAGTACAAAATTTCTTATTGTCAAATATTAAAATAAAACAGAGCCAAGGTTTCTCAGGAGAGTTGGAGGGTCTTTGGGTCGGTGTCAGGAAAGTTGCAACTGGTTTTCTGCGTAGAAACAGCAGGGGGCGACGGCAGGGGCTTCAAACGCCACAAAAATACATTCACAACCACCATACGGACTTACAAAGACGTTTAATAAGGTAAAAATGTTACTTAGTTCTACTTTGAATCATCACCAGACTTGCACTAAACATTTCTTACGTCTAATCACGATAATTACAATTTAGTGAGATCCACTCTTTACTGCAAATCATTGTGGGTATATATTTATATGTGTGTAATTGCCTCTACAGCCAGTAGATGGAGCCACAGCTAAGTCAAAATGGCATCTCAAAACGCAGTGATAAAGTTATATTTTTCTTTGTAAAAGCATTTTATTTTTAATTCTAAAACATGAGATGTCCTGATAAAATGCATTGTGGTTGTGTCGTTGAGAGACTAAATGACATCTGGGGCCCCTTAAAAAGAAGAAGAAAATTATTGCTTACATATTCAGTCAATACTCAATAGTTTTATTAACAAACAAAAAAGTGATTATAATCTGCAGTTAGTATATTTTCTTATGGCAATAATACATTTTTCGGATGTTTGCAAAATTGGTGTGGTACTTATTGCCAAAACAAACAGTACTGTGTCATATTAGCTACACAAGATGTCAACAAATTAGCGAGTTATTGTTAGGTGTAGAACCCATAACCTGTATATTCTAGCAATAATGAATGAAACAATAATAATAACTGAATTTGCAGGGATATAAATAAATCATATACAAAATGTTGTTTTAGCGGCACAGAATTTGTTGCTACAGCCCTGTTCACTACTCATCTGTGTGAAGCAGCTCAAACAGACGGCGAACACCGAGCGCATCAACTCGAGTGACCTCCTCCAGCGGGGGTTTGTGTCCTGTCACAGTCAGAGTCCACGTGGTTGTCGTGCTCCTTGGGCCAGACACTTCACCAACATCGCCTCGAGTGTCTGAACCCTGAGACGGTGAAGCCACTCATGAATGTTTGAGATCACGGCTCAGTCTGCACTGCAGCTCGTTCATACAATATAATGGAAGATCATTTGTTTAATCGAATTTAGAATTTTGAATACTGGCAAATTTCAAAATATTTTAACCCTGAAAAAACATGTTTGACTGTTTTCCATTTTGAATTTAAGTCGCAGAACATGTTTTCATTGGGTTTTTCAACGCATAGATTTTCAAGACATCAACTACAATCGTTTAAATTTCACAGCACATGTTCTCTCACTTGGATTGACTGCTAATGCCTTACTCTCATAAATTTTAGACTTTGAATTTAAACTGTTGAATATGTTCAGTCGGCATCCGAGGGAAGTAATTCTGATTAACGATAATATCACCATATTTCTGAAAAATTCCTGATAGTTTAAACATTTTATTAATAAATTCCAAGTTTACTTACTCATGAATAAGTGACTGTTTTCTACACAAACTTGGTGTAATTGGCTGTATATTAGTCAAAATGTTCAAACTCTGATTATTGTCTGTACTTTATGTCACAATAAAGAATATTTTTGTGTATTGTCTGATCCCATTTATGACATGAAACCCTTTTCAGCCACACACAGCATTCTACTTTGCCAAAACACCCGCTGCAGTTCAAACAGTCAGTATCACTTTATTTTACTTCAGTCAAACATAAAGCAACAAAAAAGTGTGGCTACAATACATGCACACACTACTAAAACAGTCTAGCACCAAACACATTTTTACGGTAGATTCAGAATCACTATATACGCCTTTTTAATTAAAACAATGATATCTTTGTTTGAGTTGCACAGCAAGTTTAGTCAATAAGGGCCTGATCTGTCTTGTTTTTGCATGGCTGCCTCATTTACAATTCAAAATAAACACAGAAAACTGCAAATACAATCAGCCCAGTTAAACATTTTACTGGTTTTCTTACACAATATCATCTGCGAGCTGCTCATTTTATGTGTATGGACTGCACACTTTTGTTTTGTGAATAACATGCCATTAAGTTCATAAAGAGGAGCTCAGTCTGACTCGTTCAGTTTGTGCATTTAGGATGTTTCCAAAAGAGGTTTTGCAGACATCAAAGCCTTCTGATTTTCAGCAGTGTGTGGCAAAAACATGAATGAATTGTACTAAATTTTACCCAGGCAAAGCTGAAGTGAAGATGTTTGACGACATCCTGGAGGAGAATATTTTTAGATGAGCAAGAATTTTAATCAAAAACACACAACTGACATGCTTCCTGTGTGGTTTTTATGTCATTCCTCTCTGTCTTAGTAATAAAACCTCTTCTTTCAGCACATTCAGTGTTTTGAAGTCTGTACAGACCAGTTAACAATTATATTTAATTATTTGACAACCATTTCTACAATTTAATCGATTAACTTGTTGCAGCCTTAAAGTATTTACATCAGTCACATGTATCGCTCGATGTCCTAATGCAGCCCCAACATTCTGAATATTGAGTTTGGCACTTTTCACGAGTCTCTGAGCCCAGAGCGAGTTTTGCCGTCAGAGTAAAGCTAACAAACATTAGCATGCTAATGGCGCACTTCCTGCTTCTCGTAGAATAAAACGTTCTATAAATAGATGTAGAGAAAGCGCTGTGGTCTCATTTTAACCCAAATAGATGCTTTATAGTTGTACAGAGGCAAAACAGATTTTCAGAAAATCAGGCACATGAACTGTAACTGCAAAAATCAGGTACAGCCCCTTTAACTGATTACTTTTTTCACCTTAAATAAGATGTGTCTGAGTGCTGAGAAATGAACTGTTGCGCAACAGTTGACAGAATTTACAGAATACAGCTACCTGCTATGTATGTCTCCCGTTTATTGTTTATTGTGTGTTTGTTGAGACCACAACTGTAGTTACAACTGTATGTTGTGTCTGTTTATTGTTTGTTGTCTATGAATGTAATTGTATATGTTATGTTGTAACAGCAACTGTAGTTTCAATGGTTTGTTAAGCACTTTGAGTGCCTGGTAGGTGGAAAAGCGCTCTATAAATAAAACTCATCATCATCAAGTGTCCTAAATCTCAAAAGTAAAAAAGTTAGCTAAGCTCTGCACAGTCGGCGCAACAACAGAGAAACTAGTTTCAGTTTACATTTTGCCGTATAAAGTTAATCTGAGCAAAACAACGGGTCCACGGATAAAAAATAATGCAAAAAAAAAATAAAAAAAAAAAAAGGAAAGAAACACATTTTATCAGTCGTGCTGCCTGTAATTCTGCGTCTCAGTTGAAATGTTAAAGCGCAGTTTTCTACTAAAAGAATGCCGGTGCATAATCTATAGGGGACATGCTTTCAGGTTTTATTTCAGGGAAGGTCTGAGTGGATTAGTTCTGGCACGATGACAACATGTTGGCATCTTACTCTCTCACGCTGTAACTTTCCCCCTCACTCTCCTCCACTGTACTGTTACTACATTATTGTTATTGTTGTTTTTTCCCAGGCCAAGACTATAGGGCTGCACAACGAATCAAATCCAAATTGCATTTTGAGTGGACGCAACTAAGAAATTGCAAAGGCTGCAATGTTAAAACATTTTCAGTGACAAGCGACAAAATTGCAACTAGAAGCAACAAAACCGTGACTAAAAGCAACAAAAATGTGACTTTAAGGATAAAAACGCAACTAAAAGCAACAGAAGTCTGACTTAAAGTGACAAAAACATTCTGAAACGTGATTCTTTTATTTGTTTGTCAGTTCATATTTCAGTCTTCTTTCTCCTGGTTGTGTTTAAAAAGTGAACGTTGAACAGAATCCTATTAGTGAAACATAAATTGCAAATCTTATCACAATACTGGGCAAAAAAATCACAATTAGATAGATTTCCCAAATCGTCCAGCTCTACATAACGACACACTTTTTCAATACTTTACAGAACCACATCCTGTCCTGTGATGTGTGACTGACAGATCAACCAATGAGAGACACTTGTTTGTGTTTTTGTTGAGCACTTATTACTTTGACTCCACATAACAGGCACAATTTTATCTGGTCACAAGGTTTCCAAAGTAAAACAAACATAATCACATAAAAAGCCGCATAGATTGCATAAATAGTATAAAAAAATAAATAAACATGAGTCAGTAAATCAATATAATAATAATAATACATTTAGCAATAGAAAATGATAAAAGACGGTCAGAGGAACACACGATTCTGATGCCGTGTTAAAACCAGTTGTGATTTTTTACCCACATCTGATAAAAGGAAACTATCAAGCTGCTGGACACGTTCAAAATGCAAAGAAAGATGTAACCCACTTATTTACAGTCAAATCAAACATTCTGGGATGATTTAGAGTCAAGAGTTTTACTCCAAAAGCACAAATTTAAATATTACGCTAAAATTCATAAACATTTAATAGGATTTTTATATGGATTCCGTGTGGACTTTTTGACTTTATTACAAGCCCCTAAAACAATTTTTTTGTTAAATTCGCTTCAGCTTTGAAAGAGGAATTGTCAAAACCAACAAAAGCCAAAACTAGTGTCTATCAGGACAAAATCTACAGACACCAGCTTCACTTCTTCATATATTTCACAAAGAAAATTTGGGTGGACTTTAAACTTTAGTACTCTGAGCAGAGCATGTTTCCAAGTGTAAAGAGTACATCAGACTCCAGAGGCCACAACTCTCAGCTTCACAAAGAGTCCAGACAATAGTGTGTGCTCCAGAGGGTTCAGAAATGAAATGAGGCTCATTTTAGTCAGACGTTTAGGAAAAACAGGTCCGATCTGTAAGTACGCCATGTGAATAAAAGTGTGTTTTTAAACGAGACTAGAAGACTTAGAAGCATCAACTGAAGGGGCAGATATTATATTGTACTTTCTACTCCACCACATAAAAAACCCTCATGGTACTTGTTGTGTAAGAAACTCTTTTCAAGATGAAGTAATTGATTAGTCAGTTTGTTGTTGTGACTTGACTTGGCCTAAATCTCTGTCAATGGTTGGAGTTGGAATATTCTTGCTTTTAAAGTCGGGAATATACAAAATAAAACACCACTAAACTCACATTAAACACTTTCTATTCTGCTCTCTTCCACTGTCACTGAACAGGACGTAAACAAAATACAACAAGCATCGTGGGTTAACCCTAACCCTATTTATCTACTATTTATCTTATTAGTATTTTTGAAACGTTTTATAATTTATGCTGACCCCAGTCACAATAACAAGTTTTAAAGTGCAATATATTGGCTGAAGAAAATATAGACGGTAAATGATAATCTAGAAACACCACCAACACAAACCAGGTCAAAAAGTATTCTAAATGCACAAAATGTGGAAAAAAATGTGAGCACTTAGTTAATACCAGCTCACAATTTTGTCATAGCACTGAAAAATAACAAAATACACCCCACTAATGCAAAGAAAAAGTACAAACGATAAATATTGATCTCAAAAATGACTGTCAGGCATTTCTTGAACAACATGTCGATATAGTAATTATCATGGTTTAAATTCATGACACTTATTTAGAATGATTCAGAGTACTTTAATTGAGTAAAATTTGAATTGAGCAACTTTCAAGTTATGAAATGTATCACCGGTAAGTTCGACTATCACTGGTTTTATATTATGCACTTGTTTTTTCATATCATAAGATGTGTTTAATGAACGCATATCCAGATCAGACTTATCACATTTAACAAAGTGAGTAAAGATGTCAAACTAATGTATTTTGCTTCAAATATCTTTTCCAGAACCAATAAAGTGCCAGTCTGTCCTGCATCTGAACAGAAGTAAGTCAGAAGTACTGGTTACTTTTTAGCGCTACAACAAGTTAACCAATTAATCGTAACAAATCCATTATATAAACAGTCAAATAATTAAAGGCGCTGTACCTGATTTTTACTGTTTTGAACATAAAAATCAGGTACAGCGTTAAGTTTATTTTAAATCACGTGTCGATCACTTTCCTGATGCAGTCCCAGCGTCCTAAACATTCAGCTCCATGAGTTTATGAGCCCTTTTCATGAGTCTGGTGGATCTTCATGGGTAAACATTAGCATTAGGGCTGGTACAATCGAAATGCCTCAAGATTGTGCAAGCACCCACACAGTAATCTCATGAGAATCATTTAATACATTGTTTTTGCAGTGCAACTATTCAAGGGTGCAATACACTTCCTGGAAGAATCATTGTTTATGAGAATATCCAGTTTTAAAACCGAGTTGTTCTTTATTGTCTTATAATGCCATATTTTATTTGTGATACAGAAAACTTACCAAAGGAAAGCAGTTCATTAGGCCTGATTTTTCATATTTTACTAATGTTATTAAAAAAAAGAAGAAAATCTATGAAAATTTTATCTGCTAACCCTGCACTTCCTGCTTAGAATAAAACGTTCTGTAAATAGATGCACAGAAAGTGCTGTGGTCACTCAAGATGCTTTTACATCTATCTGTACTGGGGCAACACAGATTTTACTTTATTACATGCAAAAAAAAATCAGACCGGAACATGAACTAGCTCTGTTTGTCCCGTTAACAGCAGTAAAAATCAGGTACAGCCCACAGACTCCAAAACAAGCCATGAGCTTCAGAGAAGAGGTTTAGTGCTTGGACAGAGCAGGAATCGCATAAAAACGACAGGAAATGTGTGCATTTTTAAGAAAACGCCTGTTCATCTGAAAATATTCTCCTCCAGGACGTCCTCAAACGGCTTTATGGGTAAAACTGAGTAAAAATCTCATATTCAAAGGGAATTCTAATGTATTCTATATTCACTGATCACTAGAATTACCAAAATAATTGTTAGTTGCAGCCATACAGTTTTTATTTAATACTGATTCACTTTGAATGTTCATTGCTATGGAAACGTGCAGCTAAATTGGTCCAGAGCAGACACTGTCCAGTTTCCATATTTAAAGTGCATGTGACAGGTTTTTATGATTTTCTAATTTTGATTTTATTCAGTGTATGGATACCTCTTGTAAATATAAATGATAGTTTTACACCAATCATATCACTGTTTGTGGAGAAAAGTTGAAAAATATGTTGAGAATTACAGGAAGTAAACAAACTGATGACATCACACCAGGAGACAAATGTTATGTGTAATTTGCACAAAAAAACACAACATTTTTGACTCCATTGATTCAACAAAATAAAGGTGTATTTTTCTTTGTCAAATAAAAACATCTGTGACATTAGAGGAGTTTAGGCCCAGTTTACAGCATGGTTTTTGGGTAATTTCCTGGTGTGATTAGAACCAGGAAGTAAAAATAAAACCCTAAAAATAATAACTAAACTGGGGGCAAATTGGAAAGATTTTAGCAGAATTTGAAATACATTTATCTTAACTGCACTTTAGTCAAACCTGTCAGAGGCCCATTAACACCAAACACACTGATGTCAAGCTTCTCTCCAAAGACTTCACTGAAAATGATCTAAAACTGAACTCGTTTAACTGTGCGTGTGCGTAATCCTGATTTTCCTGCCCTCTTTTATCACAACAGAGCTCTTGGAACACGGCGACAGTACTTTCTCGGCTGAGGTAATGTGGAAAACTTGAAGACTAATGGAAACTGTGCAACTGTTTATCGAGGCAAATGGGCAACTGCTTCAACAGCTACCACTCTGAGTAAGAGCTAGCTTCAAATGGTAAAAGTTTGATAAATCGAGATAACACTTGCAATTGTTTGAGGAGAGCTTTGCTAATTGACGTCTTGTTATTTTTACTGATGGTAAAGTTGAGAATTAATGTAGCGTGTTGTGTCTAGACAGTGGATTAATGGTGGTTCATGTAAAGTAAAACAGTTTAAATCAAATTGTCAATGCATTGCTCATCGAGGTTTAATAAAAATGTGTTTGTATTCAGATGTGTAAAATAAATTTGTTTGAAGGCTAATTTATTTGTAAAACTTACATTTTAAAACAAGACGTTAATTGAAGTGCATTTCTACTACTGTAAAAGGAGACATAAGATGATTTTTTTTAGGTATTTATTATTGAACTGTATCATAAGTAGATCGTCATTTTACATTTTATTCATTGTAAACTGCAATATTTATCTAAAACGGCTTAATAATAGTAACAGGTTCATTGACTTCCTGTTTAAACGGCAGAACTGATAAGCCCCGCCTCTTTACAGTGACAAAAGCAGCAGTTTTACGTTTTGAAAAGTGTTTACAGGACATTTTACAACCTTACGTGTCAATCGAAGTCTCAAAGTGTCTTAAATAATCACACCTAAGTATACGGATGTGGGCGGGGATAGGTGGTAGGTGAAAACAGGACTTTTCTAAGCACTTGAGTTGCAGGACAATCCAGGATTAATCAAACATGTATGACTCAATCAAAATACAACTTTGAGTAAAATACTGATGAAAAAACACTGATGTAACAAGATTTAAAGGGCGTATGACAGGTTTCTTCTTTTGACTTTATTTGCTGCATTAATACCTGTTGTAAATATATGTTTTTTTTTACACCAATCAAGTGTCAGTTTGTGAAGAAAAGTTGAAAAATATGTTGAAAATGACAATTTGACAAGAAACACATTTTTCTGATCCTTTAAACATTAATTCAACAAAATAAAGGTGTGTTTGTCTTTGTATTTGTGTTTGTCAAATAATAACTTTTGTGACATTTGGGAGTTTTTGCCCAGCTTAATACGTGGTTGTTACAGAATTTCCTAGTGTGATGTCATGATTTACAACCAGGAAGTCAAATTTTAAACCTAAAAAAAAGCCAAACTGTGATAAGAATTGTACATTTTTTTGACAAATCTTAAATATAATTATCTTAGCTATGTTTTAGAAAAAATGTGTACTTCAACCTGCCATGGGCCCTTTAATGCTCATTACAGTTGATTCGACACCATATGCCTCCTTTAATACCACATACTTTTATTATTTAAGGTCATGTACTCAGGGAATGCTGGACGTTTCTTGTCCAAATGAAAGTGGGTGGGAGCGAGGACTGTCCTTTGAGGTCTGTGTTGTTGTAAAGGTTATGTCAAAGATCGTACGGGCCACAGGGACAGGCCACGGTCTTAAGAAACGCTAAAGTTGGGGAAAATGGGATTAGCTGATAGCATGAGCAGCAGTGGTTATCTCCTGGGCTTTCAAACATCTGCTTTTGGCCATTGACTTCCACCAAGAGCCATCTGTGAAAACACTTTTGGGGCCTTTACACACATCTAACGTGAAGTTAAGCATGCACAAGAGTACAGTTTCCCCGATCTGTCTGAGAAATCTGTACAATGTGTATTTAAGGCGAGACACGACCGGCAAACATTTTTATCTAGTGTTTTTTGGTCAGATTGTTCTCTCAATATATCGGCTTTCATGTGGAAACAACAAACTTGTCCAATCTGCTCCTAAAGATGTTTTATTATTTCATTTAATCCACTTCATCCATAGATCCACAAAGACATAAAGATCAGCCTCAAAGTAGCTTTTTTTGCACTTGCACTTTTTTGCAGATCTAGTTTACTCAAAAACGAAGTAAGAAATCCAAAATCCCCTTTTTTTGTAACTAATATGTGTACAAAAGGAACCAAAACATTTAAACCTGGTTCTGCCTGATTTTTCAGATTTAATTCAATTTTTTTTTCATTTTTACACATAAAATGCCTTGTTTCCACATGAAAACATGATGAAAACCTTGTCATACATGTTGTTCTTACATTTATCTGCATAAACTACAGGGGAACTTTCAAATTAATATCTTTACATTCGATTTTTCATATTCACCTGCAGCGTCTCACCTTAAAGTCTGTTGTCAGGTCAAATTGGAAAGAAACATGTGATTTTAAAACATATCTGGAGAGATATCTACACACTTTACTGGGATTGGTCAAATGTTTGGAAAATAATTTGTTTAATCAGATTGTGAATGTTAAATACTGGTGAATATCTCACTCTGATTCTTTAACCCTGAGAAACCATGATTGAATTTGTTTATTCTACATTTCAATTGCTGAATTTGGCTATATACATTTTCTTGGTGTTTTTCTCAGTTTAAAAATTATAAATGAAAAATTAACATTGTAAATATTCAATGTTTAGATTTTCAAGCCTTCAAATTCAACAGAGTGTGAAATTCGCTGTGAAAAATGTCACGGCAAAGATTCTCTCACTTGGATCAATAGTTAATGCCTTGTTCTGATAAATCCACTGCAAACTTTACACTCTGAAATGTTTGCTTGGAAATCTATGTATTGAATATTTGAACAAAGAAATACACAATCCAGCGACTGAAATTAGAAAAAGTTTCAGACATGTTTCAAATAGTTCAAAGTGAGATTTTCACCAGCATTTGAAGTTCAAAGTCTGATGAAACAAACGATCTTCCATGAAAATACTCCTGTCAGAAACATGTCACAATTTAAAATGTGTGTGTTAAGAAAAAACAACATGATTTAACCATTATTCACAATTACTGAGAACGTGACCAAACAACAGTGAAAGCTTTCATTTCATTTTCTTTCATTCCCATTGTCTAAATGCTCTTATTCCTCAAGTTCAGGACCAGCTTTATGAACTAGAACTAAAACAAAATAGAGTAAATGTGACAAAAACAGACAGATACATTTAAGATGCTTTTTAAAAATTAGATTGAATAAAAAATACTTAATTTTGCTTCTAAAGTTTTAAAGATTGTCATGTGAAACTCAAAAAATGATTATCGTTAAAAATTCAGGTCATTTTAACCAAGGACTTAAGTCAGACTGAGTCACTTGACTTGACTTGATAAAATTGATTTGATAAAAAGACTTGACTTGGAATCCTCAGACGTGATGCTTCTCCTCAAAAAATAAATAAATTAAAAATATGAGCTGGTCCATTTCATATCGGTCATGATACATCGTCATTTGTTCTCGGGACAATATGAAATCTGGAACATCGAGATATAATACCGTGTATGCTTCAGCAGTTTTTGGATTGGCAGCAGTTATTGTGTTTAGAGGCACAAATGCTCAGAACGAGTTTAGCGATGATTTAAGGACTAAAAACAGCGGAAGATTCTCGGATAAGTGATGTAGATGATCTGAAAATACGTCCCGGATAGAAGGAGTTCAGCAGGAAGTGTGTTTGACGCACGCAGGGGGGAGGATTTTCTAATAAACATTTCTCAAAACAGCGTGAATGCAACTGAATGCAACTCCAGGTATGTTTTTGATGACGGAACACTGTTTGAACATGGTTTAAAGCTCAAAAGCGTCGCTGTAGCAGAACATGTGTGTCCTTTAAATCGCAAAATAGAGACTTGGACTTGATGCCATCGACTTGAGACTTTGAAAACCAGAACTTGGTCCCACCTCTGCTTTTGACAACTCTACAAACCACTCTGTCTCTCTCCAAACCTTTCAGCCTTTCAGTTTGTCCATTCAGTTTAACATTGAGCTGCTTTTTACAGTCGTTTGCAATCGCTTCCGACTTTAAGCACTTCTCTGGTCAAAAATAGAAGCGCTGATGGGTCTTTTACAGGGCCCTTGATGGAGGCAGACCACTTTCATCCGCCGCGCTGTCCTTGCCGACGAGTGAAGATGAAGAGAATGACAGGTGAACTCGAGCTCGACCGCCTGCAACCACTCACTGTCACCCGTCGGCTCGGCGAACGCCATCGTGTGACGCACTCGGCGATATCGAAAGGGGGCAAACATAAGCTCAGGCCGGGCTGACGTTGCGCTCGCGTTGCCTTCGGGCGTCTCTCTTCCTGTCTCGTTCGTTCTCTGTCTTGTTTTGATGGCTTTAAAGGCTGCGGACGGGCGATCGATCCACTCGCATCCTCACCAAACAACAACACGGTTAGTTTTATGGGCTTTGAATCATCCGTCTGCTCCGGAGTAAAGCGCTGCAAACGGTTTGTCTTAATTACATGAAGAGAGAATCACTGTGAATGAGTCATCGGCTAAAAGTGGAAGTAATTAAGTTTCGAATCGTGTGGTAAGCTCAAAAAATGCACTAGACACTTTGTCATTAAAGGCTGGAATCAGGTAATAAAATGAGTCGCTCAATAAAGATCTGGCAAGTGTAAAACCTGCTTGATATGGTTTTTATTTACCTTTGCAACCATTCTTCTTTTAAAAGCAAGGTTTGAAGGCAGTATTATAATAAACCTCCAATAGATTCAGCACTAACACAAATAAAATGTCTTGTATTCATCAACTAAACAACATTAATCAATTACTTTTTCTTAATTTACTCCTTTTTGTGCATCATCTGAACTAGAAAAGTAAACTATCAAGCTGCTGGGCATTAAACATAAAAATAAAGCTGTAACCTTCATTCAAAACAAACCTTCTGGGATGAATCAGGGTCAGTTTGTTCATCAAACACACAAATGAAAAAAGAATCACCCTATAATAAATAAAAAGAAATGGGCTTTTTATATGGATTCTGCTAGGACTTTATTTTTATGAGGATTTGTCAAAACTCAACAAATGTCCAACTATCAGACCATCCTCCGGTCACTTTACTCTGAAAGAAAACCTGACATTCCTCTGAGCAGAGCCTGTTCACACTTATAATTAGAGTAAATCAGACATCAGAGTCCAAAACTACAGAGTCTCAGCTTCACGATGAGTCCAGACATGTGTTTATGCTCCGAAGGGTTCAGAAACAGCTTCAGTTTGAACTGGGTCTTATTTTAGTCAGACATTTAAGGAAAAATAGGCCCTAAGGTTAAAGTGTTCACTGTCTGATTCTGGCTGTTTGAGATGAAAGATTTCTGATTATGGGGAAAACCTTGAATCGTGGTCATATGTTTCACATTGAGACAGTGACAAAGATTAAACTGCGATTTGCTGCGTTTTATATCAAACCTGTCTGATATGGTCGTATCTTGTTGTCAGAGTGAGCGCTCCTCTCATCTTTGATCAATCTTTGTCAAACATGTAAACACAAGTGCTCCTCAGAGCAGGCCTGCAGAAAGTATAGACCCAAAAGTATAGAGCCAAAATTCCAGAATGGAGGCGAATAGAGACAAAATGAAGTTGACTGCAAATGTTTCAATGATTCGCTCACATTAGATCTAAATACTGCTGGTTTTAAGTGTTTGTGTTGGAAAAAACACATTTGAATTTCCAGGGTAGAAATGTCAGTTAGTTTGCTTTTCTATAACAAACAATGGACAAAAAGCTGTCTTTCTAGCCTTAAAATAGTATTTTAGCTTCAGAAGAATCAAATTTATGGTATAGTATCTAATATATCTCTAGATAAAGTGAAAAATTATTGTGGGCTCAACATTTCTGTGAGTATTTGTCCAGTAAAACATAAAAATCTGGATTGTTCCTTCATCAAAAAGCAAAGAGTTGATCATAATTTTCTAAAACATAACGTAAAATACAATAATAAATGTGTTTAAAGCAGCTGATGTCACTCACATGTGTCTGTGGTTTTCATTTTCCAAAATCATCTACATTTTTCATATTTTGTGATATTCTGAGGCTAATCCCAGTTTCTCCAGTGAAATCATATGTTGTACTTCACGTTTGCCTCCATTCTGAATTTGTTTACATTACTTTGTTTAAAGGGTCTATAAGCACGATTATTTGACTCATAATTGAAATCACAATTATTTCGAACATTTACTTCTATATTGTCAAAATTATTCTGTAGAGAAAGTATAGACTGGAATATACTATGTTTTAGAAAAGTGCTTGTTTTCATTTAGTAACTTTTAAAAACACAAAAACATCAAAAAAAGGGCTGTCTTATGAATCTAACTCTTGTCGTGTGTGGCATGTGTAATCTATAAAAAGTGGACTCCGCCTTCAGAGGTTGGCTAAACCTTTTTCTCGTCAAAACCACCTTGTGGTTTGTTGCCTCAGAACCAGCTGCTGTGTTTCCGGATAAAATTCTACCATTATTGTGGTGAAAGACGGTTGTATTGGTTACTGTTTGCTATTCATTGCATCATATTTAATTTTACTTAAAGGTTGAATGGAGGATTTCGGGCAACAAATCAGAATCTCATTTCCTCGTGGGTAGCACAAATAACTGGTCCGCTCAGGTGTCAATCATTCTCTGCGTGCTAGTGTGCGCCCGGCAGGCCGTCCAGGGGAAGCGCTCGCTCCCCTGGCGCGCATCTTTGCGGTTGATATGCTAGTGTGTTTATGTAGCAGGTTAAGCGGCGAGTTCCGTCATTGTAAGTCTAAACTTTCATCCGGTACGAAATGGCTGAGGGCGAAAGAGAAGACTGTTTTCGAGCTTTCACAGAAGAGGCGAAAGTCTGCAGAGGAAAGAAACAAAGCATGTTATTCTGGGGAATCGTTCTGGCGCTGGCGAGCATTGAGCGCAAAACAGGCTGATGCCTCCGCTGCAAACTTTCTGCTGGACAGGTAACTGTTTATCTGACTCTTTTTTAGCTTATTGTATGTGGAGTGTATTATTAAATCTTCTTCGGCGGAGGTTGTCGTGAAAGCGACACCAATCGTCTTGTAAACAAATGCGCATGGGCAGTGCTGCTGGGCGTGCTCGTTCACGAGGTTTGCTAGGCGTTCAGTCAGGAGAAACGGGGCGGGAGGGAGGGGGAACCTGCGCATGCGCTTTTTCAAAAAAAGGACTAACAGTCGCAGATTTTCAAATCGGCGAGAAATCCTCCATTCAACCTTTAAGTCCAGTCCTGTCACAATAATTCCTATATCGACTTATTGTTCAATTTAAGAAAGCTGGAACAATAGGTTTGGCGCTCAATATAGGGCTGCGACTAACAATTATTTCAGCAATCGATTAGTCTAGCGATATTTTCCTTTGATTAATCGATTAGTTGTTTAAACACAGATTTTACTCAATTTTACCCAGACAAAGCTGAAGTGAAGCCGTTTGACGACATCCTGATGGAGAATGTTTATACCTGAACAAGGATTTAAATAAAAAATACACAATTTTCCACGTTTCCTGTGTGTTTTTGTGTCATTCCTGTAATAAAACCTCTTCTTTCAGCTCATACAATGTTTTGGAGTCTGTGTATAGACCAGTTAACAATTACTCGATTATTTAATTAGCTAAGAACCATTTCTATAATCGATTAGTCGCGATTAATCAATTAACTTGTTACAGCCTTAACTCAATATTTATCATAAGTACAATTTTTTCACATTTGTGGAGAAATGTTTCCTTATTTTGTTGTAGTTGACAAGATTTGAGCTGTAGAGAGTCGATGAACTCTGACTAAACACTTGTAAGTTCTATTGTGCCATATATTTATTGCAGCTCATGTTTTGTTCAGGATATACAGGAGCGCTCACTGGGATTAATCCTGCTTTACGGTTATTGCGTCCGCTGATGCATTATTGTTGTTTATCGTGATATTTTACATACAGTCTCAATAAAATACAGGCGCAAAACGTCCACTTGTGTTAGTCCAAGTTTCGGTCTGGATTATCCGTGTTCTATCTTTAGTTTGTGTCGTTCTCGATTAAGACCTGGTTAAATCCCATTAGTTCCATTTAACCTTGGATTTGGGCCAAAGAGGAGCTACTGCAAACGACACCAACAGCACAGACTATTTATTAATGCATTTGTGATGATTAAAGCTCAACAACTGTCCACGTCTTAAACAAATTGGAGTGTTTACACTGCTGCCAGTATAAATATACTTCATCTACATCACTACAATAACAGCAGAAAGACAAATAGCCCAGTTTATTCTGCATAACGTGGGACTTTAAAACATCTCGGACAACTAAGCGTCAAGTTCAAGTTAACACCCACCGTTTTGGGCAGTGTTCACACCAAAAGCAACAAATTATAATCAAAATAAAAGAGAGAAATGACTGCTGCAGCAAATGTTTGCCACAAGACTGTACCGGAAAATCAGCTGACGGTAAAGGAAATGACACGGTTAGTTCATTACAGACGTTGTGGTTTATTTCCAAAGGTGAATCATGCTCAGTTACATTTACTTGAGCACTGTTTTGAAGAAATTGTGTTTTTTTGAGATGTTTTTGGACTTCAGCTTGTGATAATTTATTTTAAGTAACACTCTCTTATTTAAAGGGCGTATGACAGGTTTTTATCATTTTCTAATTCAAATCAATTTTCAAATCAATTTATTTTTATAATGCCCAAAATCACAACAACAGTTGCCTCGATGGGCCACAGGTAAAAGCAGTTCAGATAACTGTCCCAGAATGCCCCTGTCCTTTGACCCTCCTTCGCGGCGAGGAAAAACTACAAAAAACCCCATGGGAAAAAGTAGAAACCTCGGGGAGAACCACAGTGAAGGAGAGATCCTACTCCCACGGACGGACAGGCTGCAGATGAACTAGGACTGACGCATCCACTTGGACTGTGGAGCCAGAACCACTCAAATTCTGACTTTATTTGGTGTTTTGATACCTGTTGTAAATATAATTATAGTTTTACATCAGTCAAGTTGCCGATTGTGGAGAAAAAAGGACAAATCTGTAGATTTTGTAGTTACAGGAAGTAAACAGATTGATGACATCACACTCAGGCCACAAAGGTTATGCATAATTTACTTAAAAGACAAACATTAATCCAACAAAATAAATGTGTTTGCATGTGTTTTTATTTGTCAAATTAAAAAATCTATGGCATTATACATATGAGTTTTGGCCCAGTGTACAGAATGGTTGCTATGGTAATTGCCTAGTGTGATGTCATAACTTACAACCAGTAAAAGTAAAAACCTAAAACAATTGCTAAACCGGGATAAAATGTGTAAAGTATTTAGCACAATTTTAAATAAATCTTATCTTATCTTAATTAATCTTATCTGTCACAGATTTTTTAAATTTACAAATAAAAATACACGTGAAGACCTTTTTTTGTTGAATTAATATATAAAGGGTAAAAAAAAAGTAGTTTCTTTGGTGTAAATTATGCATAACCTTTGTCTCCTGGTGTGATGTCATCAGTTTGTTTACTTCTCGCAACTTTCTACAGATTTTCTCCACAAACAGCTACTTGATTGGTGTAAAACTATAATTTATATTTACAACAGGTATTAATACAGCAAATAAAGACAAAATTTGAAAATCATGAAAACCTGTCATACGCACTTTAAGTCGACAATATTAAATGATTTGAACATTTGTGTTTCTTGCTCCGTGATTTAGTTCGTCTCATTATTGTTATTTAGTTTGTCTCATTATTATTGTTATTTTCTTTTTTAAAATACCACATTTTCTATTTATTATAATTTATTGCTTTCGCCTTCAAATTACACAAACTTTGAATTACAAATCAGTTGTTGCACAGACAGATAAAGGTTATATTTAGACACAAAAAAAACCAAATCCAACCAAGCGTAAAAGTCACGAGCTGTACTAAATACAGAGCAGAATAAAACATGAGTCATTATGAGTCGTCTATGTTAATTATTCAACCCTCTACAACAGAAAATGTACTATATTAACAACAAAAAAATCACCAATGTTTCCTGTTTATACAAAGATGCACACTATAACTATTGAGCCCAAAAAACATTGTTCCATTTTTCATTTATTAAACGATAAGTCGATATATTAATTATTAGGACAGACCTTCTTTTTACTTTTGCTTGTACAGAAATGGAAGAAGTACTCTTTTGTTACTTAAGTAAAAGTACAGATACAGGAGCAAAACCTACTCAAGTAAAAATAAAAGTACTGCATATAAAAATCTTTAGTGTGTTTTGCGATGCGTCTGATGCAATTAAACAGTAAAATGTAATAAAGAATTGTCGTGATTTTTCTTGTCGTCAGTGTTTCTAGACTTTTTGTTAATGTCTGTTTTTGTTTGCTCAAAATCCAACACTTGAATTTAGCTAATATGTCATCATAAACGTGCTAAAATACAGAAACTACATTTTACTTTTCAGTCTTTTTCAGAAATGTAGTGGAGAAGAAAGTACAGATTCCTGCTTGTGAACGTAAAAGTAAAATGTATCCACTAAAATCTGCTTAAAGGAAAAATATTCTGCATTTTTCATATTGTGGTTATCCTTTAAACATTCTCTTGAGTGCCTTAAACTTGCCATCTCATGTTTTAAAACAAAAAAAAGTTTCTTATTCATCCAATGACCTTTCAGCCAGACACTTACTGAGTGCAACCAGCCAGCAGATGGCGCCAGCGCAACATTCAATCTAGTGAAGTTAGCGCTGAAACAACGTTATGATGTAAGATTTGCTGCAGCAGTTATTGTGTTAAGAGGCAGAAATGCTCAGAACAAGTTTAATGATGCTTTAAGAACTTAAATCAGCAGAAGAATCTCAAATAAATGGCGTAGATGATCTGAAAATACATCTCGGATAGAAGGAGTTCACCAGGAAGTGTGTTTGACGCTCGGAGGGGGTTGGATTTTCTAATAAACATTTTTCACAGCCTGAATACAACTGACTGCAACACCAGACATGTTCTGATGACGGAACATTGTTAGAACATGATTAAAAGCTCAAAAACGTCACTGTAGCAGAATCTGTGTCCTTTAAATAAAGTACAGAATCCTAAAACTGCACTTGAGTACTAGAACTGAAGTTAATCGATTAACCATAACAAATTGATTATGGTTAATCGATTAACCATAACAAATTGATTATTTACCAGTCTAATAACTGTTGCTGCCATGTGCTGAGACAAGAGGTTTTATGATTCAGACAAAGCAAGAATTACTTCAAAAAGACACAGGAAACATGTACAAGTTGTGTTTTGTTTGTTTTTAAATCAAAAATCTATTTTGTCTGTAAATAAACTCTATCAAGACGATACTTGGCTTCATCTGGGTCAAATGTTGTTGAAATCAGATATGTTTCCTTCTAAACAATCAATCTATCGAAGAATAATCACAACTATCAAATTAATCGTTAGTTGCAGCCCATTTAAGTGCAGTACTATTACTTTTGTACTTTGTTACTTTCCACCACTGTTTGAGTAATATTATTTGAACTTTGAACAGTTTTTTTTCCATTCTTCCACTTTTTAAAAACAAATAAAGTAATAACCATACAATTATATCATATCACACATAAATAATTAACAAAAAAAAGAGATTTCCGACAATAGATTGGGGCAATGGGTGTATGAACATTACAAACTAGAAAGAAAGGCGACGAAAAACAACTAAAAATTCAAAAGTCATAAGCGTTCTCCTTTCACATCATACATTTTTTAACAGTGTCAAGGAGTTTTTGTTTGTTAAAGTTTCAAAAGAATTGTTATACCTTTTAATTCCAATTAAGTTATTGTTGGAAACCTTGCTTTGAGTATGTGAAATAAATGTAGAAGTTGACGATGTAATCTGTGGTAGTGAGTCTGTGGTTAAAACAAGTCATTATCTGTTGCTTTTCTTTTTTCTTTCTTTTTTTTTTTTGTTAATGCATATTTTTGTTTGCTCAAAATCCAACACTTGACCTCAAATATTTAAACACAAAGTACATTTTACTTTTCAGTCTTTTTAAAAAATGGAGTAGAAAGCACAGATTCCAATCATAAAGTGAACATCATAGCGTTCTCCTTTCAGATTATACATTTTTAAACAATGTCGAAGGTTTTAATGGACTTTTGTTACTTTAAGTTTCAGGAGAAATATAAAACCTTTTAATTAGGGACTAAACCGAGTCTAAACCCGGACTAAACTAATTTAGATTAAACCAGGTCAAAACCAGGTCTAAATTTGGATTAGACCAGGTCAAAACCAGGTCTAAATTTGGATTAGACCAGGTCAAAACCAGGTCTAAATTTAGATTAAACCAGGTCTAAATTTAGATTAAACCAGGTCTAAACCAGGTCTAAATTTGGATTAGACCAGGTCAAAACCAGGTCAAAACCAGGTCTAAATTTAGATTAAACCAGGTCTAAACCAGGTCAAAACCAGGTCTAAACCAGGTCTAAACCAGGTCTAAAACCGGACTAAACTTGGATTAAACCATGTCTAAACCAGGGCTAAACCAGGTCTAAACTTGGATTAAACCAGGTCTAAACCAGGACTAACCCAGGTGTAAACCAGGACTAAACTTGGATTAAACCAGGTCTAAACCAGGACTAAACCAGGTCTAAACTTGGATTAAACCAGGTCTAAACCAGGACTAAACCAGGTCTAAACTTGGATTAAACCAGGTCTAAACCAGGACTAAACCAGGTCTAAACTTGGTTTAAACCAGGTCTAAACCAGGACTAACCCAGGTCTAAACCAGGACTAACCCAGGACTAACCCAGGTCTAAACCAGGACTAAACCAGGGCTAAATTAGGACCAACCCAGGTCTAAACCACTAACAACAGATAAAACATTGCCTGTATTTTTGGTTGAGGGCAGTAGATTTTTGCAGTAGAGCGGCTTCTAGTTTTGTCCAGATTCTTTTTAAGAACGAACAACAATAAAACAAGCCTGTGACGTTTTTTTCTGTTGACTTTTTCAATCGAAGAAACTCCGTCCCGACGCGCGCACTGGACTTTTCCCTCTAAATTTAACCGTGATTGCATTTCAGAAAACACCCCTGACTTACTGTTCTCTTATCACACCGAAGAATGCAATCAATCCCGCCTCCACAGCGCACACACGTCCCTCTCTCTCACCTGAGCGGTATCTTCACGGCCAGGTACCGGTCGATGGCGATGGCCAGGAGGCTGAAGATGGAGCTCTGCGTCAGCACCAGCACGAAACACGCGAGGAACAGGCATCCGTAGAAGTCCAGGTGGATGCCGATGCTGATGATGATGGCGAACGGGATGGCCAGGCAGCCCACCAGGATGTCCGCCACCGCCAGCGACACCAGAAAGTAGTTGGTGGCGTTCTTCAGCGTGGTGTTTATCGACACTGCCCAGCACACCAGCACGTTCCCGGCGATTGACAGCACCGCGATGGCCACTTCAATCACGATGTAGAGCGTATTCATGACAGCGGGACTCGGAGCCGCACGGACGCACACTTTTACGCGCCGCAAAACTAAAGCGGAATAGTCGTCTTGGCGCCGTAAACTCGAATTAATCCACAAGTGTTCGCCTCCAACGCCATCTGTGGGGAGAAAGCAGCTTTATGGACGAAAACGTGGATTGCAATTGCGCGTCGACAACTCCGTATTAAAGTTAGAACGCTGCGTAAAAGTCCTTAAGAGTAACCCGTGATAAATCCAACCTTAATCAGTCTGTGCATCTTTGTTGGTGATGTTTGCGCAGCGACGCACGCAGAAACGCGGAGTGAAGCATCTCTGGGGCGAAGACAGTGTCACAGAAGTTCCCCTCGCCGCGGTTTTCAAGAGGAGGCGGACCGCGGGGAGAAAATAGGCACCAAAAAAAAAGCTGTCAGTCGCGCGGAGCAAAGCCACGCCCCGCCGCATGCGCGCACACACAAACACGCGCACACGCAAACGACGCAAACGGCATTGCCCGCGGTGGAATCCCTCTCCAGATTAGATGTGTAATTACGTGGCAATTAAACCGCAAAAGGGGCGTCCCCACTTGCTGTTCGGTTATTGTAAAGGATGAGTTGTGTGTTTTTGACGTTTCGCAGAGGCATCCTACATCTGGTTTAAATTAGGCTCACATTTCAAAATAATGTTCCCCAAAGTATGTTAGGAGTCTGTAACGAGAAACATACGTGTTGAGTTTTCACAGTATTTATGGAACACTGTTTACTACAACAAACTCGTCCAATCTGCTCCTAAAAATGTTTTATTATTTCCTTTAATCCACTTCATCCATAGATTTCTCTGGGACATTGTAACTTCAAAACAGTTTTTTTAATGTATTTTTCTCCCACAGAGACATAAAAATCAGACTTTAAAGTAGCTCCTACACACATCAAACTGTACATTCACAAGCAAGGACCCCATCCTCAAGCTTGGATGCAGAAAGTTTATTGCGAAGGAGAACAATGATAAAATGCATGAGAGTAGATGATAAATGCAGTTTTGGGGCTTCTAGCGATGAGGGCAGGCTCCCGGGCCTCGATACCCCCCGAGGAGGAGATAAAACAGAATAATTAGAAGAGGGTAGGAGGGAGGGGCACGAAACAACCAACGCTGGTACGTGTGACCGGGAAGCTTAAATAGAGTAGTCACCGGAAGGGGCGTGGATGAGGTGTGGTCCTGCTCCCGAACTTTAGATAACAGACTTATCTCCATATCTTGGACTTAACTAAATTTGACGGAACGTACAGAAGGATTTGTTGATATCTAATTCTAAGTCTGGTTTTTTAAGTTTTAAAAAATGACAACTGGACAACTGTCAATCAGATCTAGTTTACTCAAAAACTAAATAAGAAATCCAAAATCCCTTTTTGTAACTATGTGTACAAAATGAACCAAGAAATTTAAACCTGTCTCTGTTCATTTTTCAGATTTAAATGTCCCAAATCTGTGTAATTTTGGCCTTTTTTTTGACACATAAAATGCCTCATTCCTACACTAAAACATTACATGATGAAAAACTTGTAATACTTCTTTTCTTATATTTACGTGACTAAACTATTTCCAAGTTTCAAATTGACATCTTTAAATCCACTATTCACCTGCAGTGTCTCATATTAAAGGTGCACTATGTAACTTTTCTGGAGGAGGATTCGCCTCTTCTGTGTCGTTTTGAATGTTCCATCTTACATTTGAATCACAAACGTTTATTGCTCAAAAATACTTCAAAAAACATGTATTCTCACTGTTCACGGGGGTAACTTCTCCACAGATCTGATCAGTTTGGCCTCATGGTGTCTCCTTTTTGTTTCCATGAAAACAGAAACGTTGAATGCCATACTGTGGAACATTCTGGTCAATTTCTATAAAACAAAGGAGACGAACAGGTGGTGTATCCTTTAACAAAAATGTAACATAGTGCACCTTAAGTTTGTGAAACAGCAACTTAAAAAAAAACTGTTCAAAGCTGTGGAATCTAATTTAACAATAAAACGGTAAATAAGGAAGTAAGTATTTAAACTTTTCTTACTACTTTATCAGCTCTCATCCCAAAGCGTGATATTCTGTGGTGACTCACCTTTCACTGGGTGCAAGATGAAACTGTAAGGCAGATCTGATGATAAGTATTCACAGAGAAGCCGTCTTATCGCGATCACAAAACCTAAACATAAGCGAGCAGAGCATGAGCCGCTCGTGACAACAAACTGCAGCTCAAGTTCACGGCTCACGTTTTACAATCTGACATTCAAGAGGTCAGAGGGTTCAAGAAGAAATGACCACAAATGTATGGCTTAGTACCGTTATAGACGTCTGTTAGTTCTAAAGAAGCTCAAAGACTACGCCAAATTGTGTTATCTAAGTAAACCTTTACACTTCTTCTGAAAACATTACTTTGTGACTGAACTGCACCACTGCTCCTGCCCCGGTGACAGTGAAGAATGGGTCAAATGCAGTGGACAAATAGCCCTGTGGGGACAATAAAGTGTACCATAAAGGGCGTATGATAGGTTTTTATTATTTTTAGATTTTGACTTTATTTGCTGTTGTAAATATAAATGACAGTTTAGTCGCTGGTTGTGGAGAAAAATGGAAAAATCTGTAGAAAGTTAGAGGAAGTAAACAAACTGATGACATCACACTAATTATATGACTTAGTTCTGTGGGACTTGTGGTAAATATATATCACAGTTTTACATTTGTTAAGTTGAAGTTTGTGAAGAAATTTAGAAAAATAAAAGTTTACATTTACAGGAAGTAGAACTGAGTTCTAAAACGGAATCCCTCTGTGATGTAATCAAAAAGTGATGTCCCATTGAAAATACACTGACAATTTACAGCAAATGACACATTTTTCAGACAGTTTAAACGATCATTTAGAAAATTAAAGGTGTAATGAGGTGTTATTATTTGTCAAATCATAACTATGGTGTAATTTATATGGATTTTAGCCCTTGTTTTCAAAATTCAAAATGGTTGCAAGGTAACAGTTGTGGAATTACCTCTAACCAGGAAGTAACATTATAAACTTTACAAAAACTGTCAAACTGAGGACAAACGGGCAAAATGTTTAGTGAAATCTTAATATAATCATGTTCATTACAGACTTAATCTTCTCTCTTTTCAGCTCCAAAGAAACCAACAAGCAATCAATGAACCAAAATATTAACTAAAAAAAAAGCTCTTTTTATTTTTTCAAAGTCCATTTATGAAATCGAAAAATACAAAACTGTTTAAGCATCTCAAAAATCTTTATATAATGTATGTTCTGTGAATATATTAAGTCTAACTTCAAAGAAAAGCCAATGACAGAAACACTTCATGTGCCCGACATCTCAACACAGCAGTTATAAATGTGTGGTGTATTGTAGCCTTGTTGTGACGCAGTAAAGCAAAAAAATACTTGTCTGTTTCATAAAATACTTCTTTTGACACAACATTAAATACAGCTGCTTTTCTCTCTTTTTCTGACACTCTGAAAAAACTCAAAGGCTTCAGATCAACTCAAACCTGTGAAAATACTCTCTGCTCTGCAAAGTACAAACCGAAAAACAATATTTACAAGAATGTAGGGCAATGGTGGCCATAAACTGACATTTGACCGTGTGTGGTTTACATGTTAACCATGCATAGATAGTGTGTGTTTGAACAAGATTTGGCACAAGGACCAGAGCTATAAACATCCATGTTTGATCTTTGACACAAAAAACTGGATGCAATTTTGATGAAATGTTTGGCAGGACATCGACTCGAACAATTAAAACCCCACAGTTGTTTTTGGCTCTGAAACAATATCTGCCCAGAGTCTTTAACTAAATGTGGTCAGAAGTAAACACAGCAGTTTGGAGAAGCTTCTGGTTTAAAGTCTATATGACAGGTTCTCAGAATATTCTAATTATGACTTAGTTTGATGGGAGGGCACCTGTGGCAATTATTTAGTACAGTTTTACATCTGTGAAGTTGCAGTTTGTGAAGAAATTTTGAAAAATAAAAGCTTAAATGTACATGAAGTAGTGCTGAGTTCTAAAACGGAATCCCCCTGTGATGTCATCAAAAAGTGACGTACCATTGAAAATACAGAGGCCATTTACAGACGACTGTGTCTGTGTCTGAATGTCCACGCTCCTTCTCTAACCCCTCGTTCACTACACAGTCCTGCACTCTTGAGCAGACCACACAGCGCCCTCAACCCTGGAGCGATTTGGACGCACTGGTCACTACTTTCTTCTCGCCGCGGGTCACGTGACTCTGGCGTCTGGGAGAGAAGAAAGTCGGCAAAACACTGATAAAAATGTCTGTAATGAATATGGGTCGCACATATTTATGGACTAATAGACATTATACAGGGTTTATTCACCATGGATTGCAGGTTAAACATCAAACGGACCGGATTATTCAATTTTGCCGGAGATTTTTGAGCTAGCTAAATTAAGTGGCTAATGCTAGCAACTCTGCTGCTAACGGTTTGTTTAAAGTATTTTGTTCATAATCTCGGCTCAACAGTTTAAACAGCTCCTTTTTCTGCTTTCACCATCGCTGGACACTACTTTTCAAGATGCATTGTGGGAAATTTTGAGTGCACTCCTTTTTCACCTGCTGGACATTTGAACAGCACTAAAAATGATGTGACCACTGTATAGTGCCCTCTAGAAGGCATAGTGTGGCCATTTGACACATTTTTCAGACAGTTTAAACAGTCATTCAACAAACTAAAGGTGTTATTGTTTGTCAAATCATAACTATTGTGCAATTTGTATGGATTTTGGCCCTTGTTTTCAAAATGGTTGCTAGGTAACAGTTGTGGAATTACCTCTATCTATGTCATATTTGTGCTCGTGTTCAACCAGGAAGTAACATTTTAAACATTACAAAAACTGTCAAACTGGAGAGAAATAGGCAAAATGTTTAGTAATATAATCATGTTCACTACGTTTTAGTCAAATGTGTCGTTTAACCTGTCATATAGACTTTAAGTTTTGTCATATTTCATACTTTAATGTGCGTGTCTGTGGCAGTTGTGTTGGGTCTTTCTTCAGGTGTCGTCCACATTCAGACGAGTTAAAGACAGTCCTGGAGTTCAGGGTCACAGCGACACGTGACGGGACAAGGACAGGGTCAGGTCTCGAAGTATTTGTAGATCTGAGAAACGTAGTGCATGACGCTTTGCCAGTCGGGTCGGTCCGTCCTCATCAGCTCCTCCATGTCCTGCCGTCACACACCGAGTTAAATCAGGTTAGAAAAGGGGGACTAGTACAAGGAAGATCATTTGTTTCAACAGATTTTGAATTTTAAATACGGGCAGATTTCTCACTTTCATTTTTTTAAACATGAAAAAACATGTTTGAGCGTTTTCTATTTTGAATTTCAGTCGCTGAATATTGCATTCTACATTTTCATTTTGTTTTTCTCACTTTAAAAATTAAAAATGAGAAATTCAGCTTCTAAATATTCAGTGCATAGATTTTCAAGTCGTCAAATTCAATAGTTTAAGTTCAGAGTGCAGCAGAGTCAGCAAAGATTCTCTCACTTTGATCGGTTGCTAATGGATTGCTCAGATGAACTTAAACTATTGAATTTAACAGCTTGAAAATCTAAACATTGAATATTTAAAAGCTGAGTTTTTCATTTTAAGGTTAGACACTGTAGGTGAACAGATAAAGGTATTTTAAAGTTAAAATTTAAGATATCAATTTGAAAATGTAAGGAAAGAAGTCATGTAATGTTTTCTTATAGAAATAAGGTATTTTATGTGTGAAAATGACCAAAATATTTGGGACATTTCAATCTGATTTTTTTTTGTTCATTGTGTACACATATTAGTTATTTTAAAAATTACAAAAGAGATTTTGGACTTTCGAGTGAACTAGAGCTGACTGAAAATTGGCCAAAAAATGAAATCAAATTTTTTAATTAAAACTTTAATAAATCAGGCTTAGAATTAGAGATCAAAAATCCTTCTGTATGTTCCGTCAAAATCTTGTTCAGTCCAACATTGTGAAGTTTGATGTAGAAGCTACTTTAAGGCTGATCTTTATGTCTCTGAGGGAGAAAAATGCAGTTTAAGAAAACAGTCTTTGAAGTTACAATGTCCCAGAGAAATCTATGGATGGAGTGGATTAAATGAAATAATAAAACATCTTTAGGAGCAGAATGGACAAGTTTGTTGTTGCTACATGAAAGCCATGAATGCTGAGAGAGCAAACTGACCAAAACACCTGTAGTCTCTGGCCTTTAGTTTTTAAACTTAAACAGAATGAAAGCGTACACTGAAATTCTAAATATATTATTTTAAAAAAACACTTTCAAGGTGAAAAAGTGAGACATTTGCCTTATTTATTTCTCACTAAATAAAGAGAATGCGCTCGACGCTCCTTCAGGAGGTCTGTCGGTCTGACAGGTTTGGGAGTAGATCTTATGTGTATAAACCTACACAGCATTTTAACTGTCATTATATAAGTGTAGCCAGTCGCTGAGTCCCTAAATCAAAGGCATAAGCCTTAGCAGTTTTTCATTAAATTAGCATTAGCTTTATGACCCGCAGTGAGCCGCGCTGACAGTGACGGCTGACTGTGGAGGCCAAAGCAAACAGCGCGATTTGGCTGAGCCTCAAACACAGAGGAAGATGATCAGCTCTGCATCCGAGCCCTGTGTTTATGCAGACGATAAGGACTCAAAATGTTTGTTGTTTTTTCAGCACAATGACATGGGAACAAGTTTAGCCCCATCTGAGTGTGGAACCACAGCCACGTAATGGAGAATTAATTCCACAAAGAAATGTGAACTTTGGCCTTCAGGACTAATCCTCTGTGTGAGAGCAGGATCTGAGCTTAGACTTGATTTGGGCACATCGTCCTGTGAAGGTGTTGATGATGTGATGGAGATCTGAAAAGTGAAGTGTTGTATTTGTGTGATGTGTGGAGGCTTTTGCTGCACTGGAACAATAGACCTGCAGGTTGTGCAGGTTTTGTCTTAAACAATCTTAAACAAACATTTGGTGGTTGATGGTTGAGGAAGTTGCACACATTTACTTCTGTTACAAGCAATAGATGCACTTCACCACAGGAAGAACCTAAGTGTAATCACAAACTTTCACCTACAATGAAAACTTTCGTTGTAGATGAAAGTTTCTAATTTTATATTTTTTTATTTATTCAATATTACATATTTTGACGTGCACATTTTAAAGCATTTTGCTGTAAATGAATGCCCCAAGTGTGCGGCTGATGTGCCACTAATCAGTTTGAATGCACTTGTTAACCTCCAACTCAATAAGACCAGAGCACAGTGAACAGTGCACACATAGTATAGTTCCACATAAAAGTTTGACTGTATTCAGAATATTCCATAAGTGTGAAGGCAATTATTCTGCCTTCTCTGCAGAATAATTGTTCAGGTGAAAAAAAAAATCAATTTAAACCATTTATTTGCATGCATTGGTTTAGGTCTTGCCCAGAGTTTGAGTTTCATCATTTATATCCTTTTCAAAAATGTAATTAATTATGTTTAATTGGTGGCCATCATACATCCGCTCTTAACTCTGTTGATTGATGTCGTTAACCATGGTTTAAGCAGGACTGTTCTCAAAATACTGCATGAGTGTGGTACATTAATTTTCTTGCCCGGTGTTTGAGCTTCATCATTTATCATTTACATCTTATTAACAAATGTAATTAATGGTATGTTTAATTACCGCTCATCATACATCCACCTTTGACGTCAGATGTTGATTGATGTGTCTTTGTGTCTGTTTGTCATTTGTGGGTGCAGTGTGTGGGAGGTCTGTGCCGCTCACCAGGGACGGTTTGATGCCAATGCTCTCTGCCGCCTGGAACGCAAGGGTCAGATTACGGACCTGGAAAAGGCAAAAACAAAACAAACGTGGGTGTAGAGTCCAGACACTGAGTTTATACCACACAAGGAGCTAGTGCTGCTGCAACAAGCGAGACACCAAAAACACGTCCCGGGAGGCGGAGGTTTGAGCGAGCGCTTCAGTTTGAACAGCACTGTTTGTTTGAGGAGTGTCACAATAAACAAGCCCAGCGTCCATGCTCTGACCTGCTCTCATCACTTTCTGTTTGACGTCTTTGACATGTTGTAAGATGATTGTTTACAGCACAGACTTATTAGGGCAGTGGTTCTCTTTTTTTGTCTCGAGTGCCCCCTAAGCTTTCTCTCACAATTAGAGTACCCCTTAACTAGAGTTTCATGCAAATAAATAGGCTAAATAGTCATATATTGTGAATTATTACTATTATACTTGTATTATACTTGTGATTATGGTCCAGATACTTCAAAAAGATTGTAAATTTACAAGTAATAACGCTTCTTTATTCAGATAAAAGTACATTTCAACCTGTAATCATTCTAAGTACTCCCTGGTAATTACTCATGTTGAATATGTTCTTCGGAAACTGTTTATTTGGCCATTTCAAAAATATGTAATTATTATCTATAAAGTGTATAATGCTCTGTTAATGTTAATAAAGTGTAGACCTACTAGTTTGTTTAACATTTTTTTATAATTGGTTTATTTCAAGCATTTTCTTTTTATTTCTTTTTATTTTCTTTACTACTAATACTTTTTAAAATTGACAATGATTTAATAAATTCATATTTTGAACAAATAATGTGGAAGATACTTTATTTAATCAGATATTACATTTTAAAGGGGACATATTACGCAAAATCAACTTTAATGAGCTTTAAACCTAAACCTAGAGTAGAGTGTTTTCTCATCATTATCTTATTCAAATATGTATTTTCATCGATTCCTGCATATTTGATTAATCCTGTTTTGTCTTGCAACTGAGACTTGAGTGCTCAGAAATGTCTTGTTTTCACCTTCCCCCTATCCCCGCCCACATCCCTGTAACTTACACGTGATTATTAGAAAGGTCATGACTCAGAGTAACACATGTGGAGTGTAAAACATGTAAAATGTCTCATAGCCACTTTTCAAAAATAAAAAGATATAAATGACAATCTGCTGCTGGTTATGGTGAAATGTCACTATGAAGAGGCGGGGCTTATCCTTTATGTAATTTTGAACACAAAGTCAGTGGACGTGTTTCTATTATTAAATGTTTAAGATCAATATAGCAGTTTACAATGAACAAAATGTAGCTTATAGTTCAATACTAAGAAGCATTATATGTCTCCTTTAACTACTGGCTTCTTCCCTCTCTCTTTCTCTCTTTGAATTGAATGAAAATATGTTTGATTTTTTTTGTATTTTGAATTTCAGTCGCTGAATTTCCTAGTCTACGTTTTCATTGTGTTTTTCACAGTTTAATAATTCAAAATGAAAAATGTACATCGGATTAATTCATCAAGCCTTCAAATTCAACAGTTTAAACCCAGAGTGTAAAATGTTTGGTGAATTTATCAGAGCAAAGCATTAACAATCGATGCAAGTGAGTGACTCTTGAATCTTTGCTGTGAAATTTTACACTCTGAATTTAATCTGTTGAAGTTACGCGCTTGAAAATCTGTACAATGAATATTTAAAGGTGTATTTTTATTTTTAAACTGAGAAAAAACACAGCGAAAACACACTGCAGCATTCAACGAAATTCAAACACGTTTTTTCAGGATTAAAACATCAAAGTGAGAAATTTGCCAGCATTCGTAAATTCAAAATCTGATGAAACAAATTATCTCCCATATAATTAGTATAAAAACTATCTGTTAAACTTCTCAGAACATCACTGCAAAATAAAGAAGCGTGTGTAATTACATTTTAAATAATACAACCCTTCCAACCTCATGACAAATGGCCTTCTCTTTGTTGCAAACAGAAGCCGTAATGGGATCAGGACAGATTACAACAGCGAGCCCTCGGGGAATCCACTCAGAGCCGCAGTTATTAAAAACACATGTCTATTCAATTATTGAGAAATGAGGTGTGTGATTTCTGCTGCCCACACACACAGGTCCAGGACCCGCTCACGTCTGTGCGTCAGACCTGCTTCACCGCTGTTTGATCTAAAAGGCTGAGTGAGCAGAGGTCTCCGGAGAAGAAGCGTCTTATTCGGCTGCACTGAGATCACACAAACTAAACAGCGCTGAAAGAAGCACTCAGTTTGGTTACTTAAAGTGTACGACAGCTTTGCGTGTTTTATAATTATGACTCATTAGTTTGGTGGAATGGCATCTGTAGTAAATATTTCTCATAGTTTTACATCCGTGAAGTTGAATTTCTGAAGAAAGACGAGTTCTAAAATGGAATCCCTCTGTGACGTTATCAGCTTTATTTAGAGACCCTTTAAAAGTTTGTAAACAAAACCATTCTAAATTCAGAATGGAGGCCAAAGTGAAGTGGAACATTATGTGATTTCACTGGAGAAACTGGGATTTAACCTCAGAATATCACAAAATATGAAAAATGTAGATGGTTTTGGAAATGCAAACCACTCAGACACACGTGAGAGACATCAGAGCTGCTGAAGGAACAATCCAGATTTATGGGTTTTACTGGAAAAATACTCACAGAAATGTTGAGCCCACAATCATTTTTCATTTTATCTAGAGATATATTAGATACTATACCATAAATTAGATTATTTTGAAGCTAAAATACAATTTTAAAACTATAAAATAGTATTTTGTCCATCGTTTGTTAAAGGGAAGCAAACTAACTGACCTTTCTACTCTGGAAATTCAAATGTGTTGCTTTTTCCAACACTTCAAACCAGTAAAATTTAGATCAAGTTTACAGTCAATTTCATTTTGTCCATTCTGGAATTTTGATGACATCACAATTTAAAGGGTCTATAATGGGAAGGGACATTGCACATTAATCAACAATAAACAACATAAACATGTGCCCGAGTTAGCTGATATGAGCTAATTTGCGTCAGTGGTCCTTTTGTGTCCAGATGTCATCCTAAAAGTAAATATACTTAAAATTCATACATCAAACATTACACAACTGTACAATAAAACAAATACAACAACAGCTTTGTGTGTCTAAAAGCCACTTTTTAGCATTCCTTTTAAAAGAAAACAACGAGGGAGACTCTCTTATGTCGTCTTATGGCGTGAAGCTCTGACGGAGAAGACAGTTTGACCAAATACAGTTCTTCTGTGAGGAATGATGCAGTCTTCTCTCGCTGCTCCTCCGGTCACTCTGCCCTCACTACATCTAAAGTTAACAAACTCATTCAGTGAAGGAGCAGCAGAGCCATGTTTGGTCTCACACATTAGACAGATATTTTTAATTTAATTAGATTGGCCAAGTTCATCAATTTGTATTTCTGCAAAATATGGCAGTGTTTTTTTTTAACCAGGAATCATTTATTGTCACTTCTTAACTTTTGTGTACATCAGTTTTACTTTTGTACGGCGCTACTCTCCACCTCTGTAAACAAACCATTCATAATTGATGGCTGGAGTGTGGACATATGCACTACAGCAGGCAGGAAGTCCATCTGAAGTGATATTGTGGGATGAGAGATGCCTGACAAAGTGGAATCAATGTAATGAAGACTGTAATAAACTATATTTTCCGTCAGCTCTCCATCTCTGTGCACCATTTACAGGCATTACAATTTCCACTAACAGCATGTTGTGGTTTGGCGTTTGGAGACAACTGCGAAACAAATAAAATACGACGAAATCCTGAAACATGCTCCTTGACATGTGCTGTAGAAGTCAAACATGTGGCAAAATCAGCTGATAATCTTGTTCAGAGTCAGCAAACCGGAATTTATTCTTCAAACCTTCTCCGTCTTTGTCAGTATTAAAGTGGCATGAAGTGGAATCTGGACGGGAAACAGGAGGAGTACTGTGAGCAGCCAGAGCAGCATGACTGTGGTGTGATAAGTCGAACCAATCTGAGAACGTACAGTGACCAAAAACTTCCAGGGACTAGTTTTAAGATAAAAATGATTTAAAAGAAAGCTATTTTGGTGCAGCAAATGCCATCAAAGGAAAAGTTACCCAAATAAATCCAGGGATGAGATTGCAAAATGACAAAATCACCCGATATATATGTATAAATCCAATAATATATTTAAATGTAATTTTCTATAGCATTGTTAGACTTTAAGAACTATTAAAACAATTATCTAAAGTGACAGTAAACTGTATTAAATATGCCCTATGTAACTTTTCTGATGTGGGGTCTGACACCTGCTTGTCTCCATGGAGATGTTATTGCTTTACCTGGAACATTCTCAAGTATCATGTTAAACTTATCATTTTGCATTGATTCAATTACAGATGTTTAAGAGCTCAAACTGTCTTGAAAAACATACATCCGTACTGTCGGCGGACCGCTCCACAGATCTGAGCTGAGCTGGAGTCACCTGCTTGTCTCCATGGAGATAGATGCCATATTGTGGATCATTACAAGCAAAGTAGTAACATCTTCATGGACAAAAGCAGGTGCTGGACCCTCCTCTAAAAAATGTCAAAAGAAGGTTTTATCAACTGGAAAAAGGAGAAAAAGTGAATATGTTTTGCCTCTCATCCAAGTAGCTTCTTCAGTGGGCTGTGTGCAGCAGTTGGCTAAGCTTATAGTTTCCTAGCTAACTCAGCGTTAGCGTTAATACTTCCTGTATAATTTTATCTCAGTGGAGTTTTCACAAAGTCAGTCTAAAATTAATAAATAATGCAAGCGCTACCAGTGAACAGTGAGCTGTGGTGGATGTCTCTGAAAGTGTACAGTAAATACTTCCCCAAAAGGACACTTTTGTGTTTATAAAGGGACATGCTTGTGTCTCAGCGCTAACGCTTATTATGCTGTTGAGGCTTAAAAAAAAAAAAAAATTAAAAAATTTAAATAACAAACTGAAATAATCTTCACATGAAAACAATCAGACTGTCTTTATTTTAAAATTGAATAGGCTGTTTATTTTATATTTTACATTTTAATAAAAGTTTGCATTAGGTGAGAAACGGTTAGCTTAGCCTCTGCCGCACTCACAAGGCCCGGTCTGACTATAAAAAAGGGCAAATGGAAATCTCCAAAAAAGGGAAGAGTAATAACAGAGCAGGGCTAATGGACTATAGTTTGTAAATAACTCCTCCATTCAGAGAGAAACTAAGGCCAGTCCCTTTCCAGAGCTGCGTCTGAACTGAATAAGCTATGTGGATGAGTGGCAAAACTCTGAAAACTTTGTCCAGCTGACAAAATTGCACCTTCTGTTGAGACCCACCTGAAAAATATAGGGTGACCATAACATCTACTAGGAGCAAAAATAGTATTGTTGTCAGCTAGGAGAAGACAATTTTAACAATATGATCGATGTTTTTGTTTCCCGTTTAGTGATACACTCAGACAACGTCACTCCAACAGAAATGTATTAAAACATGTTAATATTCATTAAAGTTTAACTATCAGACAAATGTGAAATGTCAAAATCACAAAAGTGCAGAAATTTCACTTTATACCCTTATTTAACAGTTCACCACATAGTTTTTTTTAAATCATTTTTATCTTTATTTTTTATCTTTTTGTAGCATTTTCTATCTAAAATTCTATATATTGTCCTCCTTTATCGTCTGCTTCCTCCAACTGCTGCTAGATACTTATTTTTATTCCAGTCATGTAAAAATAACTTAAAAGATCAATGGATCGCAATGAAAGCATTCCAGTGCTGCACAACAATGACCCTATTGTACTCCCATGTATGCACTTGTGTGTAGTAACTGTCACGTTATGTTTTAGTCATAAATTCTGTAGAGACAATGCTTTACGTAACTTTCCTGGGCAAAGAGCTGATGACATGCCATTCTTGTGTTTCCTTCCACTTGCTAAATAGTCCGTGACCTCATGTTGACCTAATTGGACCTACTTTCTGCGCTCGGTTATGGTTGAGAGTGTGAGTTTTGTGTGAGTTTTGTACCTTGTCCTGGCTGATGAGCTCTTGATAGGGGATGTGTGCCGGTATGTAGGTGTGGAGAAGAGCACAGAACGCCAACCCGTCGCTCCAACTGCTGCTGAAGTTTGTCACGTCGATATTCTGCAAACCACCAGAGAGAAAGAGACAGAGGGAGAGAAGCGAGTCACAAACAGACAATAATTTGCAAGCTCTTATATGACGATAATGTGTGCGGTTGTGCTAATGGCGTCTCCACTCTCGGCACACACAACATGAGACCGCTCCATGATAAGGCCATCTCCTCACATGAACATCATTTCGACGCTTTAGAGAGGCACTTTACGATTCCATTACACTGTTGCTGATGCAGGGGTGTTTCTAGAAGCTGAGGAAGTTTTGAAGTGCCGTCATTACTTGTGCGTCTCCTTTGTGGCCCATCGAGGAGACTGTTGTTGTGATTTTGGGCATTATAAAAATAAATTGATTTGATTTGATTTGATTTCAGTTGTAATATTTTACCTAGACCTGCCCATCTCAAGTTCTACACAGACACACAGCTGTTTTCGATTCGTCCAGAAAAACGGCGTCTGAAAACGGCTTTTTAGTCCATGTAGAACTTATTTTCTGATTAGCTTGTCTGGCCCGTGTAAACTAATACAACAGAAACAAGACGGCGGCGCGTACGGCAACATCCGGAATAAGGTGAATAGCAAAGAGAGGCTAAAGTGGGCGGGGCAGAATAAGGTGGGGGTTGGGGGGATATTTGATTTTAATTCTCATAATATTACTCCAAATTATAACAAAAATAGTGGTGCTGTCTGATGGTTTACTTGTCTAACCTGCAGCACATATGCCCGGCTCAGAGTCAGTGTCGTGAGATCAATTACTGGCTCTGACAATTTGCTGAATGTCCTTTTGTCATTATCTCTTGTTTTTCACTATACTGTCCAAATAAAGTGAGTAGAAGACATACATTTTTATAATTCTTAATATTTAAAGATATTTATGCTCTAAAATAACAGTCAAATTATCACAATAAAAATGTACTAATGCCAAAATACAAATATAAACAATTGTTTTTGCTCCCATTTCTCTCCTATCCGCCCAGAACAGTGAAAACTGGGATTCATAAATGAAGAGAAAACCTCTCCAATATTCCAAACTGCCATTGAATCTGAGCCTTTGCCCACTCCAGTCGATAACGACAATGAACTGCAGTCAGGCTGAGACCAGATGAGAACAATGAAAATGCAGATGAGTTTCCCTGAGACGTCCCTCACAGTTTGTGCAGAAATGCATTGGTTGCTGCAGCTGTCCAGGGGCTGCTCTCAGATGATCTTGGATATGAATGTGCTGAATGTGGAGGCCCTGGCCTGGTGTGTTACACGTGGGCCGTGTTTGTGATGTGGATGTACTACCAAATTCTATGAAACGCCTTTGGAGACACATCCCTCAGAACATCTGTGGCTTTGTGCTGCGATAAAACTAAACTTTAGAGAGTCCTTTTACTGTGGCCAGTCTAAGGCACATTCTGCTAAATTCATGCCGTCTAATCAGCATCTTGATATGCCACATCTGTGAGGTGGGATGGATTATCTCAGCAAACCAGACGTGCTCACTAACACAGATTTGTGAATTATATTGGAGAGAAATTGGTATTTTTTTGTGTAGATAACGTTTCATATCTATGAGTTCAGCTCTTGAAAAATGGGAGCAAAACAGTGTTGTGTTTCTATTTTCATTCAGTGTAAGTGACAAAACAGAAACTACCTTGATCATTGCTCATTTGTTTTCCCTATAGTATAGCAGAATAAGATCATTTCAGTCCTAATGAAAGAAATGGATCATACTTGTTGATAAACTATTGCAATCTACAGAGTTTCTATTTGTTTTCAAAAAAAGATTTGGCCCCTTAATGTCACTTCTGATCCGTCCTTTATTGTCAGAGCTCATAGACGTGAAGAACGTGCACAAAGACATGTCGAGTTAGCAGGTTTCAGCCGTGAGAGCACCGTCACCTGACATGTTTGATAAGACCCGGGAGATTGAAGGGGAAGACTTCCTCAGGACCATTGTGTCCAAGGACAGCCCCCGCATTCGGACAAAAACACATTTCCTGGATCTTCCTTTTTGGGTTCTATAATAAGAAGAAGCTCAGATCATTGGAATGTTGAACTGTCTGGACCTATAGATCTATAATGGATTACTCCGCTCGGGTCAAAGTACATGTTGATAAGTAAAAGGTCAAAAGCTGTAGAATACATACCGCAAATGTGCCTGAAATAAAGAAAATGTGTACAATTCAATGTCTGTCTGGAGTTTGTTAGAGTTAGAACTGTCAAAAAAAGACACTGTTAGGCATAGTTAATAAAGGAAAATCATGTAAAAAGGACATAGTTGGGCCTTTTCTGATAAGTTTTAGAAAGATCTTGATCTATATCTGAGCTAGAAAAAGACCACTCTGTAACATTAATAAAATTACATTCTGTTGTCTTGTAAAAGTGTGTTTTTATCATCTTTGGAGAATCAAAATAGGACCTTTTCACAAAACCATCCAGCTAGTTCTGGTGACCGTAAAAATGCAGGGCTTCACGTCCTGCTCTTTTCATTCCTTATGAAGAATTACCTGAGTCTCGCTAAAATTAATCAATAATCAATTAACACCCAGCAGTGAGCGAGTTACAGATGGATAATCACTGGCAGTTAAGACCTACACATACAGCATAAATACTTCACCGGTGAAATCTGTGTTTTATAAAAGGCAGTGTTTGTGTCTCGAAGCTAATACAAACTTAAATTAAACTGAATAATTTCAAAATAACATCACAAACTGAACTAACTTTTATGTACTTTTTTAAATCAAGTTTGTCTGCTTTATGTTTAAAGTCCATATGCCAGGTTAGACGACACATTTCACTAAAACATAGTGAACATGATTATATTTAAGATTTAACTAAACATTTGGTCTTTTTGTCCACAGTTTGACAGTTTTCATAATGTTTAAAATATGACTTCCTGGTTGAACATTGGCAGCAAATATGACGTTGATACTGTTACCTAGCAACCATTTTGAAAACAAGGGCCAAACTCTATTCACCTTATTCCGCCCCGCCCACTTTTGCCTCTTTTTATGTCTATGATCCGAACTCATAGTAAAGGGACTTCAGGTTTGACGTGAACGGTGTTCGTGCAAATGGTGATCGAGGGAAAAGTCTCTCGCTAAAACATTATATAAAGTAGATTGATTTGTCTAAAATGTTTAATGCACATGAGCAACAACAAATCAACAATGCACTGATTTCCTGGGCAGCCAGAAAACGGCTTCTTAGTCCATGTAGAACTTATTTTCTCTTGAGCTCGTCTGGTCCATGTAAACTACAATGGAAAAAGATGGCGGCGCCCACGACAACTTCCAGAATAAGGTGAATATGAATTACACAATAGTTTTGATTTGACAGCTAATAATACCTGATTTCAGCTTTGTTTTGTTAAATGACCATTTAAACTGTCAGAAAAATGTGTCAGTTGTCTGTAAATTGTATCTGTTTTTACAGTGGCACGTTGCTTTTCGATGACTTCACAGAGGGATTCACCACTACTTCCTGTAATTTTAAACTTTTTTTTTTCAAAATTTCTTCACAAACTGCAAATTCTCAAATATAAAACTATGCTTAATATTTACGACAGATGCCCTCCCACCAAAATAGGTCATAATTAGAATATTATGAGAACCTGTCAAGGTAATTCTGCACTTTTACGGCAACTAGAACTGGCCGAGCGGCATTGTTAAAAGGGCCTATTGGTATTGTAGAGTATCAAGTCTTATCCTTAGTACTGAAATCAAGTTTTGGAGACATTCAAGTCCTCCAACACTAACAAGAGTTGAATGAAACAGCTGTTCAAAAGACATATTTTGTAAAGATGATAAAGGCAAGATATGATGAGAGTTTGTAGATTCTTTGGGGTTCACTGCGGGCACAAGACGTCAGCTTTAGTGGCCTCTACAGAATAACACCCAATACTTTCATAGATAAGAAAACGGCAAAGGAATGTGGGACGGATGATGAACGCAGCACAGACTGGTGTCAGCTCCTGCAGTAACAGATCAAAACAAAATGTCATGTTGTCGACTGAGTTTCTATCACACAGTGTATATGAATGGGATCACATTACTCAGGCCCACCTCTGTCCTGAACTCTTAATTCACACCACCTGAAACCGTCTGTATCAACTCAAAAACATGCTTCACTGTCACCATTTCTCACTCCACAGCTACATGCCTTCAGCATCAAGAGGTAAGAGTAAAAATGTTCATCCAAAGGCAGATTAAATGGAACATGGGGAAGTGGCAGCTTTTGAAAGTGTGAAAGGAAGGAAAATAGTGGATCAAGATTATAAATGACAGAAATGATTAGAATCAAAATGAGATGCTAATTTGACGACTACAGGACGATGAACTGAATCATTCAAAATGTTGCATTTAAGATGAGTTTGACTGAGCCACCACATCTTAAATAAGGCTTGGAACATTAATGTTAGGCCTGCATCACATTTTGATGTGAAGTTAGTTGTGATAGCAGGTGTTTTTCTAAACTTTACGGTAAAAAGTAGTTTTTGGGCCAGCTCAGCAGAAAGCCTGGGGGCCAACAAATATAAGTCTGCATTTGGCCCCCGGCCATAGATATATTTCATCAAACACAAATTAGCAGAGAATAAGTAAGACTCTTGTAGTTTGTAACAAACAAAATGAGAATGCTGTTTGTGCTGCTGTTGCCTCAGGTTCAGTCCCTCGTGAGCCGCACAGAGTGGGTTTCATTGAATAAATTGAATCATGGCCTGTTCCATACATGAAGGCCAGGCAAATGTGATTAGTGGACAGACACTCGCTGCAGCCTGAGATCCCCAGGACAAGAATTAGAGCTTGCAGCCTGAGTCCAGTCATAATGAATATTCCCTCCGATCAGAGAAGTGCTGACAGATGAAGCCCGTGTGATTGGCCCAATCCATCAGTCTAGGTTTATTGGACACAGTGGACCTGGACATGAGGTGAAGGTCATTATCTTTTTGTCTGGTCATATGTGGTTCAAACTTATGTTTTATGTCAACATCCTCCTTCCCCCGAGGCTCCAACTGAGTCCACACTCAACCTATCAGACGCACTCTGTCTTTATCTGTTTCCCCAAAGATCACAAATGTAAACTGAAACAAGTGATTCATGGAAAACATGAAACAACTCTAGTTTGTGTCTTATAAAAAAGAGTTTTGTCAGTTTTGTTTTTTCAGTTCAGTATGTCTATGTTTGAGTTTAGTTTATTTCCAAAAGGGGACAGTGCAATTTCATAAAACACATGAATAAAACATGAGTAAAACAGCCAGATGTTAAGTTTAGCACTTTTAGTAATTCCTTGATATTGGATTAATTCCAGCAATTCAAGGCAAAGTGAAGTCACACTTTGGTTTGTGATGGTTGCCTCTCGTCTGTGGGAAAGAGAGCAAAGTCAACAAACTCCACAGCTCTGTGGTCCGACGGTTGGAGAATCAAACCCCCAACCTCTTTTGTCAGGCAAATCACTGCTGCTGGCTCCAGGTGAGGCAGAGAGGCCAGATTATTATGACATGATCCAACACAGTTGAACCTTCGCAAAAAAACTCCCTTTTCCTCCCCACCTCAGTGAGACAGAACAAGTCGGGGGGAAATAGCAGTTGATGACTAGAGCTGCACAGCATGACATTTAGAGGTTTCTGTAACATAACATGTTTGCACTCACAACACATTCTGTGGCAGAATGTCAAACTGTCAGACGTGAGAAAAGTGGTGTTGATTTGAAAATCTCTCTGGTGTATTTGTTGTGCTACATCACACAGATATGACATTTATAAACTCTAAAGGTGACACTTGCTATGAGTAAAGTAAGATCCGTCAGGTCTTTTGCATCTTGATGTATAATGAGGCTTATATGAGTCATATAGATGTTGTGTGGACTGTTGTGTGCAGCTACTGGTGAAGCATGCTGTGTTTGTGGACACAGTGAGATCAGAGGAACAGCTGCTCTTTAGAACGAGACCAAACAGGATGCTTTCCCTTTTGTTCAGAATCCAATCAAACAGCAATAACTCTCCTAATATGAAAGATAATGGCCAGGTAATAATGGCTGCAGTATTACAGAGGCCGAGGCCGTGTCATATTAATGAGGACTCAGTTTGATGAATGTGGAGAGGCTGTTTTTCTGAGAGTGTCTGAGACATGACCGCACATGTCGGCTCACATTCCTCCCATAACTCCTCCTGCAGCAGCTGCTTACAAGTATTATATGTACGCATATGCTGGGCACGCATCGTAGTCAAAGTACTATGTCAACAACTGTTACCACACTTCTCCGACTGCTACAACAGCTACTACTGCCACTGCAGCCGACAACACTGACATTTAGATGTCACTCAGTAAATAATAGTAACATTTTTCCTCAAATATTTACTCATGAAAAGTGCAGCATGTGTTGCATAAATGGTATGTGAAGAATGTTTTTTCTAGTTCCTTCTAGTTTCTCTCAGCTCTGGCCTCTCGTAGCTCCTGATCAAAGAGGGATATTTGGTTGGATCAGATGAGGTGGAGGTACATTTGTCCAAATGGGGTCAGCGCTGCTAGGTAGCGCTGTCCTAGATGGGAAGAGTGCTGCCGGGGGGAGCAGAGGGGGGTCTAAGCGGCCAATGCTAAAACAGCAGCAGACAACAGCTCTCTGGGAAGCCGGCTCAGAAAAGCAAACACAGCATCAAGCGACAGGAAGTGTCTCGCTCGACACAAAAGCCAGTGCTGTGGCTTTTTAGGACGCACAGAAAGAGGCTGTGTGTGTTTGTGCTGCATGGACTCAAGTGGACAGCACAGCGGACCTAAAAGTGTAAAATACAGTAAAGATGGAGGGAGTCAAACCCACAACCTCCTGGCTACAAGGCACTATGTCACAGGATTGACATGTAATCCATGTTTTAAATTTTACTCCTGAAAATGCTGGTTGGAAAAATAATAATAGTCGATTTCAGTGTCATTAGAACAAAAATGCAAACTAAAGATAAATGAGATGGGAAAACAGTCATTTTTGTCATTCCCAGGACACTCATCTCCAGAGAAAACGTCTCATCCTGTGAGTGAATTAGAAAATAACGTATTTAATGTAAGTTAGAACTATATATAGTGATATGAACAGATGAGACAACATTTGACTTCAGATGACAGTGACATTCAGAGTTGCTTTTTCTACTATAATGTCACGGTTAAAACAGTCTTGAGTTACAGCCCTGTTTGTTTTCAGTCACACACCGAACTTCAACTTTGACCTCAGAATTATTGTTTGTTTGGTCCAAGAGAAAGGTCAGACATTATCCAAACAAATCAGTCCAAAGCCCGTTTACATGTTATATTTAACATAAACTTTGCCTTTTTATTTAAGAGTTTTTAGCATTTTAGGTTATTTTGTGGAGACTGTTCACAGTATACAAACACAAACACAAACTGTGCAGATACATTTTTGCCAAGCCCGATGTCCCTGTGCTTTTGGCATGAGCTGAGATCAAGTACAAGACCTGTCAGTGAGTAAATAGTGAATACATCACAGCTCTGGAGAGCACAACACAGAGGCCTCAGTCTGAAGGATGAGGCACACATTAGGACTGTGATCATATTGATCTATGGCCTACAGATACTTTTTCACCTCTGGAAGGTTCTGACCGAGTTTAACTCTGTTGAAGCATGGCAAGAATGTCCCAGGTTCAATTCCCAGTCGGATTATCACCACCACAATATAATTTAGAACATAAAAATGAAGCATTGATAACGACAGAGACAAATGAACAAAGGGTTGGAGAATAACTAAGCACTGAAACTGAGCCAATGGACTGTAATGAGCCATCAGCAGAGCGACGAGAGCAACAACAGTCTTAGCCTTGGACGGGTGAACTTTGACCTTTGACCGTCACACAGACAACACAGGTCCACACAGTGTACAGATAAAAGTAAAAACTTGGCCCGTTGGACTCAACACAGAATGAATCCTGCTTCACATTAGGAATATTGTGTTCTATTAATGGCTCAAAGCCATTATTTGGCATAAAAGGTGGTTTCCTTATATTGTTTCTGCAATAAATATTTAGCTACAAAGAGAGTTCAGAATAGCACTCTAAACATATTTCTTTTTTTAACTGTTCACATCTATTTCACATTATTCATAACCACAATCATCTAGAGACGCTTTAACTGCAAAACCATAGTCACTGTCAGGTGTCTGAGGTCGCACCTGCTCGTGCCTGTCGGCAGGGTCCAGGTTCCCACAGCAGGCCGGACGCACTGCTCATTGTTCTCATTGTTAAACAAGCAGCCCTTTTACTGTTGAGCTTCCATGGTTAATTGAGAACAAATTACAAAAATGTCCAATGCAGATCAAAACACAAGAGTCTGATCAGGCAATAAATGGAATGTATGAAATCACAAAGTAAAGTTTTGCAAAATCTTAAAACATTCCTGAGTGGACTGAAAGGCAAGGCTGCAAGATTGAGTCGATACAATCAACAAATCACAGTGACCGAAGTGCAATCATTTCCTCCACAAACAACTAAATATCCAGTTTTATTTTTATTTTTATTTTTCAGACTGCCATCCCTGTAGTTTAGATTTGTACAAACATGTGATTATTTTATTAGTTTGTCCGTTTATAGACAAGCTAATGCTCCTGGAAGTGTTTGAACAGAATCTGATTAATAAAGCATGAATCGCAAATCTGAATACAGGTCAGAGAGATAGATTAGATATTTTCTCCAAATTGTGCAGCTCTACTGAACGTTATACACAAAAACAATGTGTAAATAAATAAGAGAAACAAACTAACGCTAAACGGAAAATACAAGACGTATATACAATTCAACCCAAAAGTAATCCATTCACCGTTCATAATGCGACTTCCTACAACACGTGCTTCTGAACAGGCTTCCACAGTTTCACGTTTCATTTGTGTGACGTTGGCGGGCCCCTGGTGAATACAAATTTCCTGTGAGCGGCCCCTTCTGCTGCTCCCTCAAGCACAACCGCTGCACGGATCTGTGGCTGGACAAGGTGAGGCGTATTCACACTAGCTGGTTAAATGCATGCAATGTTCTGTGTTGTGCAAACCCATTCGTCCCCGATGGCTTTCTCCATGGAGACAGCACGGCCATCTTTGCCGCACCAGTGTGTTGTAGTGTCTGTTGGTTTAAAGCGCCGGGGAGGCTAATCCGCTTTCAAACAACTCTTTACTCGCATCAAGCCTGACATGCACCTGAACTCAAATATACGAGGCACACGACAGCGGCAGGTCATCCATAAAAGCACAACAGAGCAACACCAGGCTGAACAATATGATATGTTAACAGTGCTGGAAGAAGTACGCAGTTTTGTTATTTCAGTAAAGGTGCAGATACAGGAACACTGCAGCTACGCACGCATTTATCACTGATACAGACTTCACACTCTGTTGAACTCATTGTCTTCATCTATTTAAATACGATGTTTCTGAGTCCATCTGTTGAGGAAAATAATTGTTGTAGAAGTTGAAGTGTCCTAAATCTCCAACTGCCATTAGCAATAACAGAGAAACTACAAGAGAAACTACTACGTATGATGTTAAATGGAGAGAAATAACAGCAGAAATAAGCCAATGAAGGCAAAGAAACACATTATCAGTTTGCACAGCTCATAATTCTGCCACTCAGTGGAAACGCTGAAGAGCATTTTTCAAATAAAAAATTGTCAGAGCATAACCTCTATAGTTCAGTTGATCATGTATAATTCTTTGATACTATACAACCTCATTAAAATACAGTGGTGGAAAGTACAAAACTAAAAGTACTGTACTTAAAGTGCCTCTGACAGGCTGGACCACTCATTTCACTAAAATGCAGTTCAGATAAATATATTTGAAATTCAGCTAAAATCTTAAAATTTTATCCCAGTTTATCTATTTTTTTTTAGGTTTTTTGTTTCACTTCCTGGTTGTAAATGATGATGATGATGACTAGGAAATTACCAAGCGACCATTCAGTACACTGGGCAAAAACTAATCAAATTTTTTATTTCACAAATGAAAATACATGTGAACACCTATATTTTGTTGCATTTTTCATATTGTTATTAGCCTTAGTACCCTAAAATAGCCATCTTATGTTTTGAAACAAACAAACAAAAAGTTTATTGTTGATTAAATTACAGGATTTTTCACCCTCTGTGAAATTACACTTACTGAGTACATCCAGCCAGTAGTTAGCGCTTACACAATTTTCTGAAGTTAGCGCTGAACAGATGTTATGGTGCAAGTTTGCAGGAGCAATTATCGTGTTTAGAGGCAGAAATGTTCAGAACAATTATTTAAGGACTTAAAACAGACGAAGATTCTCGGATAAGTGATGTATGAAATCTGAAAATGCGTTCCAGAATCAGAAAGTTTAGCAGGAAGTGCGTTTGACGCTCGGAGGGGGGAGGATTTTCTGATGAACATTCCTAAAAACACCGTGAATGCAGCTGAATGCAACTCCAGGTGTGTTTTTGATGACGGGACATTGTTAGAACATGGTTAATACCTCAAAAAAGTCACTGTAGCAGAATATGTGCCCTTTAATGTTAAAGGGACAACCTTTGTATCTTTAGTGTGATGTCATCAATTTGTTTACTTCCTGTAATTTTCAACAGATTATTCAATTTTTCTTCAAAAATGGCTACTGTTTGACCAACTGTGAAGCTTTTAGGCGTCTTTCTCCTGGTTTCTCACAACGCTTTTTAATCGATGATAATGACACAAGCAGCAAAAACAGAGTGACCATCAATTATACGGTGCTTTATAGTGTGAAGGGAAAAATTACAAGAAGGAAGCGCACACTAACGAGCCAATTAGGCCTCCTTGACCTTAAATTGTGGCGCATGTGGACTTATCAGTGGGATTTAACCTTTAAAATAAAAGAACAAGAGCGTGACAGAAGTATTCAGCATCTGATGTTTTTTTACAAAAGCTACGGAGGAGACATTTTGAACATTAGGCTGTAATTAGTGCAATCGGATGACCTTTCACCAGACACTCCACGGCACACAACAGACAGCAACCTTTTCCCACCGCTTCCCGTGATAATAAACTACTTTATACATACACGCAGGGAGCGGAGAGGGACTTAAACTTACTGTAACCCCAAATCTCCCAAGAAATATGAAGGGAGGAAATACTCATTTCCCAAATGTGTGATTAACTCTGTCTCATTTATACAAATAATCATCTGTGAGGTTTTTCCAAGTAGTTTTGGCCAAAAGCAGATGTTTCGGGAAACGGATTACACAGAAAGTTATTTCATTCAACTCACAGTTTGTAATTCATCTCTGCATTACTCAGTGAATGCCGAAGAAATCACTCATTCATTTTAATTAAAATCAAGCAAAAAATTGCACGATAATCCCAATATATGAAATAACTGGTAGCACAGAATAGCTTGGTAACAGGAGAGTTTCACATTAATAGAGGAGACTACGGTGGCCCCCCATAGTCTAAAAACAAGCTAAACATTAAACGGATAAGACAAATAACACCTTTGTCTGTTGTACTATCGTAAAAAACAAAAAACAAAACAAAAAAAAACATAGAAGAAGTAACTACACAGTTCAAAAATAAATGTTTAAAGGTTGGATAGAGACAATAAGTGATATGTATACCCTATTTGTATAAAAGGGGCATGTGCCACCAGAGTCTCAGCAGAATCTATGGGAAACACTGAATAGCATAGTAAAAAGTGTCAATGCGGTAATAACATGATAATTACTAATTACAGCTATACATCTGTAATATGGAAATAGGGCAGAAAAATACAAAGAGTACACTTCCATTTACTGTAAAAAGAGCACCTGATAGCTACAGTTTGAATACAAAAATCAAATCACGTTTTCCACATTTTCCAAGAGGTAAAATATAACATATTTTTTGTGTTTGTGTTACTCCAACACACTTGTATGTTGGTTTTTGTGTTACTCCAACACACTTGTATGTTGGTTTTTGTGTTACTCCAAAACACTTGTATGTTGGTTTTTGTGTTACTCCAACACACTTGTATGTTGGTTTTTGTGTTACTCCAACACACTTGTATGTGGGTTTTTGCAGGGCTGTTTTGAAACTAAACACACAAATATAATAAGCTGGTTAACAGGGTCAGAGTGAAAGTCAAGGGCTGTTTCTTTCATGGGAAAACTGCTTGTGCCATAGACGCAAACATTAGCGGCTAAATCTACTTAACGCATTCCTGATACATGCAAATAATGGCACAGTGAGTCCAAAGCCTTTGTGAGAGGGATCACAGGTTCCACTGGTAAATCCAGCCTGTGGTGGGGCTTCACGCGGAGCGGCCAAAGTGTCCCAGCATGAACTCAAACAGTTTGTGCTGGTCAAGATTTACAACATGAAGGGTGTTATGACATAATACAACGTCCACTGCAGTTTTCAAACTCTGATACAAACAAATGCTTTTCTGCACTACAAAGGGTTTGGTGCCGATTTCTCAAAAAATTCAAATTAAAAAAATTCCAAGGTCATGTGAGTGTTGGAAAACAAAGTTCTAAAATATGTGTTTGTAAAATAAATGAGCAGAATAAAAACTTGACTAATATAACACATTTCCTGGAACAGAATCTAATCTGATCAGGTGAGTTTGCATCACAAAGGATGTACATGTTTGATCAACAGCAGGAGGACGCGTCTATAAGACTTAAGACTTAACAGTGAGAGTGAGAGAGGACAAACTTACGCAAAAGAACCAAGAAGATGTACACAAAATCAGTATTACAATAAACTGAATGAGGATATTTGAATTGTTTCAACAAAAAATAGTTATCTTCTTAAAAGTAAGTGTAATATTTGAATAATTCTATGAGTGGGTGAGTATTTATATGTGGAAATGTGTTGTGTAAGTTAATGTTTATTTAAGTAAAAATACCATTATTTAGTCAAGTATGAATATCAATTTGGAATTGTAGACATAAGAGCTTTCATATATTAAAAAACAAATACAAACTATTGATTTGATAACTCAGCTCTGATGAATCAGACTGACATCCCCAGCTTCATTACTCACTTCACTGAGGCTTTGACCCTGAGCAGAGGTCACAGGTTATGTGCTCACATTAAGACAGATTTCAAATAGAACTACAGTTTAAGTATTTGCAGTCCATTTTTGTGGACTGGCAGCAGCTCACGTAAAATCTGATGTGGTTTTGTCATGTTGAATTTGAAATCAAGCGTGCTGAAGCGACACTAAAGCGGGTGTGAAAGTGCAACAGGCCTGGTCAGTGTCCCAGAGGCCGGAGAGTCAGGGAGCTGTGGTCTGTACCGGATAGCCCTGTGTTTTCTTCTGGCACCACTTCAGTAGAGCGTTCCTCTTAGATCCTCCGTACTCCCGCGCCAGAGCAGCCAAAGGGTCCTTTCTTTCCACACTGTCACCAGGGACAAACAACATACACAGACACAAGGAAAACAAGGAAAACAAGGAAACAGAAGAGTCGTCAAGGACCGCACTGTAAAATGGCATCAACACATCTACTGCTTATTATAAGAGTTTGATTTAAGAGTTTTTCTCAACACCAAAACAAGGCAACTATAGCTCCATTTTAGAGAATTTAAAGCGCCTCTGACAGATTGAACTACGCATTTTACTAAAACACAACTTTACACACTGGCACTTTATTGGTGTAAAACTATCAGATATATTTATCCCACCAAATAATGTTAAAACTAGAAAATCATAAAAATATCTCCCCATATGCACTTGATTTGTTTATACTTCCACTAGTCCTAGAAAAATCCATTATCCAAATTATAATAAACAAAAGGATATTTAAATATTAAATACAAAATAAATGTGGTGAGTGAGAACCTACAATATACATTTGTTATTCCACTGTTTGAGAGTCCAGCAGCAGCCGAAACATATATGTATATATATATATGTGGAGCATTTATCGGTGGAGATAACACAACTGAGTCATGAGCCCTAAACAGACCAAACATGGAGCTGTGCCTGAGTCTGAGGTGACATTTAGGTTATTGATGTAAAGACAGAGCTGTGTGAGCGTGCCCAGTTTGAAGATGAGGTTTGTGTATGGAAGAAAATTTGTTTAATCCGATTTAGAATTTTAAATCCTGGCAGATTTCTCACTTTTTATTTGCCAGAAAAAGCAGCTTGGAATTTTTTCTTTTTGTGAATTTCAGTCGCTGAATTTTGTAGTTTACATTTTCTTTATGTTTCTCTCAGTTTAAAAATGAATAATTCTCTTTTTAAATGTTCAGTACATAGATTTTCAAGCCCTCAAATTCAACAGTTTAAATTCAAAGTGTAAAATCTGCGGTGAATTTATCAGAGTGAGGCATTAGCAATCGATCCAAGTGAGAGAATCTTTGCAGTGAAATTTTACTCTCTGAATTTAAACTGTTGTATAAACTGAATTAAAAAACTTTTAAACGGAGAGAAAAAAAAACCCAATAAAACTGTAGACTGCTAAATTCAGCAACTGAAATTCAAAATAGAAACATTTTTAGGGTTACAAAGTGAAAAAAATTGCCAGCATTTAATATTCTAAATCTGATGAAACAATGGTCTTCCATATCTAAGGGCTGATGTGTGGATCACCTGAGTTTGCTGGTGCCTCGGTGATAACTGAAGGACGCAGTGCGACTGCTCAGAGACGCCGACGTTTTGATCACAGACTCCAGAGATGGGCTTTTCCTCATCAGACTGCTGGGCTTAAAGTCTTCACTGGACATTTTATCTCCTGCAATAAAGACACAGTTAGAGTTACAGTTTGTGTTAAAACATAATCCAACACAGAGGCAAGGCAAGGCAAGGCAAGTTTATTTGTAGAGCACAATTCGTACACAGGGCAATTCAAAGTGCTTTACATAAACAGGAAAAGTTGCATTAAAATCACAAAACACAAAAAGACACACAGAATCATTTTAAAATCATTTTAAAATAAAGTGCTTTAAAAGAGAAGAGTGCAGATAGATCTTTCAGTCGTATGCACGTCTAAAGAGAACTGTTTTTAGCCTGGATTTAAACATTGTCAGAGTGGAGGCCTGTCTCACATCTTCAGGGAGACTGTTCCAGATTTTAGCTGCAAAAAACTGAAATGCTGATTCCCCATGTTTAGTCCTGACTCTAGGCACCTGCAGGAGGCCGGTCCCTGAGGTCCTCAGAGTGCGAGATGGTTCATATGGCACTAACATGTCAGAGATGTACTTTGGTGCTTGGCCGTGGAGAGACTTGAACACAAGCAGAGCTGCTTTAAAGTCTATTCTCATAGCAACAGGAAGCCAGTGCAGAGACCTGAGCACAGGACTAATGTGATCGTACTTCCTGGTTCTTGTCAGGACCCGAGCAGCAGCATTCTGGATGTACTGCAGCTGTTTTACAGCTCGTTTGGAGAGGCCAGTGAACAGGCCGTTGCAGTAGTCTAACCTACTGGAGACAAATGCATGGATAAGTCTCTCCAAGTCTGGTTTAGACACTATACCTTTAATTTTGGCAATGTTTTTAGGTGGTAAAAGGCTGTTGATGTTATTGATTTGATGTGGCTGTTAAAGTTCAGGTCTGAGTCCATTATTACCCCCAGATTTCTAACTTGATTTGTCGGTTTTAGAGCGAGAGACTGGAGGTGACTGCTGACACTTTCTCTCTGTTTCTGCGGCCCAAAGACGATGATTTCAGTCTTGTCTGAGTTTAGCTGAAGAAAATTGTTTTGCATCCACAAGCTGATCTGTTGGATGCAATGACAGAGTGAATCCACTGGTCCATATTCACCTGCCGTCAGTGAGACATAGATCTGAGTGTCATCTGCGTAGTTGTGATAAGACACATTTGTGCTGAGTATTAACTGACCTAAGGGCAGCATATAGAGGTTGAACAGAAGGGGTCCCAGGATTGACCCTTGGGGCACCCCACAGGTCAAGCTCACGTGGTCTGAGACACAGTTACCAATCTCAACAAAGTACTCTCTGTCCTCAAGGTAGGACTTCAACCAATTTAGGGCAGTGCCAGTGATGCCCACCCAGTCCTCTAGTCTCTGTAGGAGGATCCTATGATCGACAGTGTCAAAAGCAGCGCTCAGATCTAACAGAATTAAGACTGAGGCTTTGCCCGCGTCAGTGTTCAGGCGGATGTCATTTGTCACCTTGATAAGAGCAGTCTCAGTGCTGTGGTGAGGTCTAAAACCTGACTGAAAAACATCAAATGAGTTGTTTATTAAGAGGAAGTCAGTGAGCTGTTGGTAAACAACCTTTTCGAGGACTTTGCCTAAAAATGGCAGATTTGAGATGGGCCGATAATTTTTCAGTACTGAGGCATCAAGACTGCTCTTCTTTAGGAGAGGCTTAATGACCGCAGTTTTCAAGGCCCTTGGGAATGTTCCAGATTGAAGCGACATGTTAACTATGTGAGTGAGTGGTGTTAACAAAGTGCTCAGAACAGACTTTAGAAATCTGGTGGGTAACACATCGAGGCAGCATGTGGAGGAACTCAGACTGGTGATGATCTTTTGGACAGTTTTGTCAGTTACAGGTGCAAACTGAGTCAGCTCTAAATGTGTAGGTGGTTTTAAAGTTATTATTTGCACTGTGGAATTTATGGCATTTTTAATGCCCTGAACCTTGTCATTAAAGAATACTGCAAACTCATTGCACTTAGCTGTGGAAATTAGTTCTAATGGCAGCAGAATTGGAGGGTTTGTTAGTCTGTTTACTGTTGCAAACAGAGCACGCGAGTTATTACTGCAATTTCCAATTATTTCAGAAAAAAATCCCTCCCTTGTTTTACATAAAATGAGGTTGTACATGTACAACCTTTCTCTATAAATCTCTTTATGAATCTGGAGCTTTGACTTGCGCCATTTTCGCTCAGCCCTGCGGCACTCCCTTTTCTGTGCCCTGACTGTCTCATTATTCCTCCATGGCGCCTTCTGCTTATTTTTAACCATTTTAACCTTCATAGGAGCAATGGTGTCCAGAACATTCAAGATATTAGATGTAACAGAATTTAAAAAGTCGTCAACATTTGAACATGAAGGATTTTCAAAGTTTATCATTTCAATGAAGAGTGCACTTGTGCTGTCATTTATGTGTCTCCTCCGAACAACTGCAGGACTAGTCGGTGATTTGGGAATAACAGACAGGTCAAAGAAAACACAGAAATGATCAGACAGTGCCACATCGACCACACTGACGTTTGAAATATTAACCCCTTTAGTAATTAGCAGGTCCAGAGTGTGTCCTCTGCTGTGAGTGGGGCCACTCACATGCTGAGTAAGACCAAAGGTTTCAAGGACGGCATCAAGCTCTTTAGCGTTTCTGTCGCAAACATTATCCACGTGAACATTGAAATCACCTGTAATGACCAAACCACAAAGTCTGTGCATACAACTGAAAGCATCTCAGTAAAATCATCAATAAAACCTTGGCAGTGCTGGAGAGGCTTGTACAGGACAATGTAGAGTATGGAGGGAGACTGTTTTAGCTCCATTTTAAAAGATAAATACTCAAATGATGAAAACACCCCAAAAGACAACCTCTGGGTAACTATTTTATCTCTAAAAACTGCACAGACACCTCCACCCTTTTTGTTGTCGCTGTGTTTCAGATTCAAACTTGAAGCTCGGTGGAGTCGCTCTATTAGAACTACATTCCCGTGTTTTTGTCAAGCCATGTTTCAGTTAAAAACATAAAATCAAGATTATAAGAAGATATAAAATCATTAATTAAAAGTGATTTGTTACATAATGATCTGACATTAAGCACAGCAAGTTTCAGATTGGTTTCAATGTGACTGGACGTTATCTTTTCACAGGGAATATGAATTAAATTTCTAAGATTGGACAGTCTAACTGTCCTTCTGTTCTCCAGTCTGTGTGACGTGACTACAGATATAACACAGGGCCCCGGGTTTGTTTGACCATTTTCATGACCATAAGTCCCGGCAACGCTGAGACCCACTACATCCTAGCTATGGGAGATAACAGTTCTGGGGGGAGGTGGGGAGGGCGCGAAGGGGGGACCTGGAGGAGGTTTGGGCAAAGGCTGAGTGGGGAGAGCTGGGAGGGCTTTGGGTGATGGACCAGGTGAAAGGCGAGGGGTGGAGGTGCAGGACGTTTTTTTGGTGAAGCAGGAGAGTTGAAGCTCCTGGGTGGTATGGGGGCACAGATTTGTACGGGGAAGAGTTCATCATTGTTGACATCAGAACTCTTGATCTTGCTAAATTAGGTGTGAGTGGAACCATCTTTACTCCTGATTTGATCAGACTTTCAAGATGGTTGGGAAGGTCCCTGGGTGAAGGTGGAGATGAAAAGGAGAGTGATGATTGAGTGGGAGTAGATGTTGCAGGGGGGACCCAGGACTGGTCTGAGGGTAGGGGTGGTGACAGGGCAGCTGCTGGGCCTGTCACTGACCGGTCCATTGCCTGTGATGAGGACCCCGAGGGAGGGGGGACGGATGTTGAGCTTGAACCCTTCACTGGGGGCGGTGGAGATCGTTGTGGTGCTGCAGCTGATGAGCTCTTTACTGGAGGCAGTGTAGGTGATTTTGGAGCAGCTGGAGCTGAATCCTTTGCTGGGCCTGGTGGAGCTGCTGTTGATAAATCCTTTGTGGAGTCGGCTGTTTTGTTACTGCTGATGTTGAAGCATTGACTTGGTCTCTGGCTGATTGATCCGGTGTTCTTCTCTCATTCCTCTCTTCTCGAACTATCTGTTCACGACCCTGTCCACGGCCATTCTGATGCCTGAGAGCGTGGAGGAGGTTTTCTGTCAGCGCCCTCACTCCACCTCTGCACAGATGTGGGCCCTTTCCCTTGAACAGGTCCTCTCGTTTCCAGAACAGATAGAAGTTCTCAATGTAGTGCAATCCTCTAGGTGCACACTCTTTGGACAGCCAAGTGTTCAATTGTAGCAGCCGGCTAAACTTGTTGATCTTCCTGTCAATATTTGGAAGAGGTCCACTGATGAATGTTTTGATTTCTACTTTATCAAGCTCCTCAAATAACTTCACGAAGTCTTTTTTCAAAACTTCAGTCTGCTCCTTTCGAATGTCCACTGCACCCACGTGTACAATCAGCTGTTTAACTCCTCTGTGTGTGGACAGTACTCTGGGAAGCAGTGACGTAATCTCAGAAACTGTGCCGCTGGGGAAGCTACATGTTTTCATTCTTCCATGTACGACTCCACTGATAGCACCATCTCCTATCAAGAGTGTGTCACTGTCCTTGACGTTTGGCACAGACTGTCTGTCTTTCTGCTGCTTTTTATCAACATCATGGTGGCTACAGTTTGCTCGTTCTGTAAATTCAGCCTCTGATAGTGGCAAAAATCTGTTTGTAAGCTGTATAGCAGGCGACTTTACATTAGCTTTGTATCGTTTTGGTTTTGCACCGAGTTTGACCCAAGATGCAGCCGGCTGGTCTTTACCCAGTTTTGGGAAAGACACAGAGTCGCTCCGGTTTAAGTTGAAAGTAGCTTTTCTTGAAAGATATGTAGACTTCTTACCCCTCGGTGACACTGGAATTGTATCGTGAAGTCCTTTTTCAGATTCTAGAGCGAATATCCGTGCTTGTAGCTCAATTATTTCATGTTGATATTTCCGACAGCGTTCACAAGAGTTTGTTTGACTTCTCTCCCCGGACATGTCGCTGGCTCGTCAGATAGTTTGTTAAAAATGGAAAAATTATCTTAAAATCCTTGGTTTCCTTGAAAAGTCATAATACAAGATTTATAGAGGAAAAAAATTGATTTAAAAGCAAAATAAATAAGAAAACAGCTGTAGCAAGCAGGAGCAGCAAGGAAAAGCGTCTGCACTCTTCAGTAACAGGAAGAGGTCAATGTAGTGAGCAAATGTAGTGTTGATAAAATCTGTCAAATATAAAATATCAACAATACATTTGTTGCAACATAATGAAAAATTGATCTATTACAGGGAAAAACAACACATTTACACAAATGGTCTCCAATTATGGGCTGAATGCCGTACCTCGATATAAGAATAACAATTTACATAAGGAAGGTCCCTCATGGCCGTTGACAGTGTAGAACAATGTAGCATTAACACCAAACTTAAGGTAAAATGTCCTGTTTTACTTTTAAATACAATTATTTAAAAAGTAAAATACCTAAAATACAACATTTTAAAGATAGATTTAGAAAGAAAAAAAAAGGAAAAAATCCACTGACTAAAGTCGCTGTTGCGTGTTCACAAATGTCTCCCCCTGAGTAACCTGACCTAAGCCTACAGGGCTCCTTTTACTCATCTCCAAAAAAGCTGAATCATTCAATTATACTGAGCTTCTCGGGCCATGTCTATGACCATTATCATAAAACCACCTCAGAGTAACATACCATGATGATGAGAAAACTCCCCAAGGTTGATTCGCTTCTCCAACGTTTTTGACAGTGGTTTTATGAACGAATGCCTCTAAAATGACAGAAAATCCCAATTACATTTCATTTAAACACAGAGATTTTGAATGAGGATCAGCAGTTTTCTACCTGCATTGGTGAGATGGCAGCCGCAGGTGCAGAACGCACAGGGATTCCACTCAGAGGACTTCTTTGTGATGAGGGCATTTGTAAAGTGTGACTTGGACAATCTAAAAACAATTAAGTTTTGTTTTAATGATGAAAGCACCAACTGTAACAACCACCAAAGTACGTGTTTAAATACTCATGTGCAAAGGGAATCATTCAGTGCAGTAAAATGTTCTTATAGCCTTTGAGGTAAAAGATATCAACCCTCGATTCCCACATTAGCATTATATTTGGACTTAACATTAAACCTGTATAAAATAGAACTATTCATCTTAATTTTATTGAGGGTCAGACTGTTCAGAGTCTCTGGATCGGAGGTGCACAACAAAATTTGGGGTCACACAAAATATCCACAACATTAGAGCTGTTTCAATGATAAAATAAATACTACAGTGGTATGAGAGACTGTTGTGGAAAAATAAAACTAAAGGCTGGACAAGCATTGCTCAGCAAAATGGCCAAACCCGGTACTGAACCAGAATTCTAGGACAAGATATGAACCAGGTCTGAACTAGGATTGACCAAGAATCAAACTAGGTCCAAACCAGGTCTGAAGCAGATTCAAACAAGGACTAAACCTGGTCTAAACTAATACAAACATAGAATTAGGCCTGTAGTTCTCAAACTGTGGTATGCAAGCTCCTTCAGGTGGTACGCAGATTCCTCTGCAGCTCAAATGTTTGCTGCATTTAGAGTCACTTTAATCCACATTTTTGTCTCCTTTGAATTAGTCCTTGTTTAAAACTTGTATAACAATTCGTACCAGTTTAGACCTAGAAATATGTTTTGTTTTAGACCAGGTTTAGATCTGGTGGTACTCTGAAGGCCAAATGTTTTCTTGTAAAAGGCTGTTTGCAAGCTGGTCACGGCCGGATCAGATCGTTTGGAGGGCCTGATCTGGCACGCGGGCCTTAAATTGAACAGGCCTGCCATAAAGTCACACATCATTATGTTAGTCATCTTCCACGCTAACAAAATGTCAAGTGTACTAATGGCCCCTGTACTTTGCCCACTTGTTTACTCTGAATCCAAAACAATATCTTCTGCCCTTCATGGCACTATAAAGCCTATGTAGATCCAAATATGGTTTTTATGTTTGAGTTCATCCCGGGCCACACAGTCGTCACAAACACAGACAGACATGACAGGGATTCATGCTGGACATCTGACCAGCTGTTGCCCCGTGTGCTGCGTTTGTGTGTGTATTTTTGTGCTCACTTTGTCCCACTGTGTCAAAGGACTTAATGAGGGATTTGACAGTAGCTCCAGGCTCAGAGTCGGCGGGGGCCTCTCGGTTGGGGTCGGCTGTTGTTGTGGGCGTGGCCTGCATCACCGAAATGCCACACCAATGACGCTTGTTGTCCGACTCCGGTGCCCTGGCCTCGTCGCCCTGGGACCTGCTGGATAGATGAGACAATATGGACAGGCTCACACAGAGGGTTATCTCTTCACTCAATACAAGAAACACAAGATAAAAGCAGATGAGAACGTGTTTGTCAGAGGAGACGTGCTGGTGTACACATAATCACTGCAGAATCCTCATTACAATTCTCCTGGTGATTGTTGGACCACAGACTATTGAACAGGGATTACATTTGTGTTTATCAGTATTTAACAAGGTCTCAGCTCCTCTCACTGTGGAGTGCAGTCTAGAGACAGAGGGCACAGGCACAGCTGCAGTGGTAAACTCATTTATTCATTCATCATCATGAATATCATTACCACACATAAGGCTGAAGGTCCACAGTCTTTCCAGGGACAATAAATAAACATCCCATTCACTCAACCATTCTTATTTTACATGATTTAAACACGAGACACAAGTTTCCTGTGAACTCTGGTTAAACAATATGGCTTCGTTTTACTATAAAGGACTGAGCCTGAGATATTGTGTCTCTTCTACAAAGTCAAATACAAAGCATGTTATAAATGAAAACAACAGATCACCTGAAATGATGAAATACCATTAATGTTTAAGGTAAAGCAGACCTGATGTACATGTGTGTTTTACTCTATGTTCAGTGTGTACAGGTGTTCAGTGTGTGTGGAGACAAATGTAACAGAATGACTCACTGGACAACAGCGTCTCTGAGGCAGATACACATTATATGTGTTATTTAACAAAGATTCAGTTCTGATCCACAGTCTTAGGTCTTTGTACAGGTCCAACATCACTAACGGGTCCAACTAACATAACGTGAAACATTTACAACCACTATGACATTACAAGAGTATTTTATATATTTAAAAAAAAGTTGATTACAAATGTATCATTGACAACAGGTTAATTAAATGTATAAATCTCCAGGACAATTATCACATCATAATTGTGCATTTCAGATTCCTATGAGATTTACATCAAATATTGTGTCTGAGTTCCATCTAGTGGTGAGACACAGCTTTGACAAAGACCAACATTAATCATTCATTCCTTTTGTTCAATGTTTTGTTTGATTTAGAACCATAATATCATAGTTATCATGTGTTTATCTGTTGTTTGTCACACAATTTTTAAAATTGTACTTCCGTTTGCCGGCTACCAGTGCCTTTCTCAAGGCACAAGAGCAGATTTACACTTAAAATGGTAACATGTGAAAGAAAAGTACATTCAGTAAAAGCACAAATTTGTTCCCAAATGGAAGGGCATTAAATGGCATTCAATGGCACACTTTTAGCTCATTACAATGAAAGAAACAAGTGCAAATGTAACAATGTCCTTCTGGAAGTGGCCGCTGAGTCTAGTGTCCTTCCACTGCAGTCTTGGTTTCAAAAGTGGCTCCGGTGCTGATCCTGCAAAGACAAGAAACATAAATGAGTTATTGTGTACACCTTCAGGTAAGAGAAGCAGCTTAGAAAACAGTTCATAAATGTATTCCTTTTTAACAAACACAGCAAACCAATGCCTGAAATAACATGTTGATGTTATTTTCCTAAGCAGACCTCCGAGCACTCCTGTTACTCCTGACACTTCATGCAGACGTCATTTGTCAAGACTAACTCTCGCTGACGGACACAGTGGGAAATGTATCTGAAGCAGATGCTGCAGAGCATGAGTTTGTCCTGTCATGCCGTGCACACACCATCCTGGTTTCACCAAAACAGAGAGGTTATTCTTTTAAAGAACAGCAGGTGGCGCCAGATACATTTACTGGAACAGCAGCTTAGAGCAACCAGGCAAGGCAAACCAAAGAGGAGAGAAAGGCCTATAGCTACAGTCAGCCAAAAAATGCAAACAAGAAAGGTCAAAGGTCAAAGCAGAACAAAGCCAGACAGAGTAGAGTCAGTGAGCAGCAGCACACAGGGTCAGCCTGGGCAGGAGGGGACTCACCTGGACAAGGACAAGGAGCTGCCGGACGAGGGAGCGGACGCAGCCACACTCTGAGCCTCAGGACACTTCCACTACTTTGTCTTTTATTTTTTAGACTTCACTGGTTCTTCCATGATCCTTTACCAAATTTATTTGTATGAATTGTGTTTGTTCCCTTTACTACAACTCAACAGAAACAGTGTGCTACATTCATATTTCATCTGACGAGAAAAGGACAACAGTCAAATACACTATGGCATCTATACATTGATAAACCATCACACATTTAAAGAGATGAATCACAAAAGTGCAGTGCTCAGTGAAAAGGACAACAGAACGGCAGGTAGCAGCTTGAAAAGTAGGATACACAGAAGGAGCTATTGCGAGAGATTATGTACTAATAGAGCGTCTCATTTCATTCACTGGTGGTATCAAAATAAACCAATTTATTTCAAACAAATCTTGTGAAAACCTCAGATCTCAGTTCTCTACTCTATTTAATAAGAAACCTGCTCCTATGTAAAGGTTGTGTGTGAGACGGCCAGGGCAGAGCAGGAAATGGAGGCTGGCGTACCTGACTCCCTGCAGCGCCTCCAGGTCCTCGGTGAGTTTGACGTTGCGCTCTCGCTCCTCCTGCAGCTGCCGCCTCAGTGCACGCAGCTCCTGTTGGGCCTCCACTTTAATGTCATTGGCCACCACCACCGCGGTCTGGAGGTCTGCCTGGAAACGCCGCCACTCCTCCTTCTCCTCCTGAAACACAACAGCGTGGTTTAGGAGCTGCTGCTGTAGATTAGTTAAATTCCTTTGTATACACTGTAGGGGTAATTGTGCATTGTGAGGATTTTGTAGTAAAAGCAAACAAAAGACTTCCATGAAATGATAAGGAACTCTGTAAAGCAAAATAAAAGAGCAACAGTTTAGTTTATTTACTTAACGAGACAGTGACAGTGCACAACATACATTAACCTTAACTTAAAATATTGAAATTTAGATAATATTGTGAATGGTTTGAAGATATGCAAAGTACACTGTAATGCTACAAAAAGAGCCAATTAAAAATTTCAATAAAAAAGGTATGTTGTAAACTTCCAACTAAAGGTAAAAGGTGATATTTCTGTGCTTTTCTGATTCATTTTAAAGACTTTTCACATTTGTCTGATAATGAAACCTCAACTAATACATTTAAATGTAACACATTTCTGTTGGATTGACAATATTGCTTAACATTGTTATGTTAAAACTAAACATTTTTGTAAAAATAAATTGAAAAAATTGATAAATTAATTTTTGTCAATATTGCCTAACCCTAACAGGAAATATGCAACACTTAAATAGCGATTTTCAAGATATCCAAAGATGCTTTACACAAAGGAGACAAACAACAAAGATAAAGATGGTGAGTGTGGATGAGTCTCTGATGTGATCATTTCCCTTATTTCTACCAGTAATCCCTGGACACTGATCTCTTTTATGAACTCTAAGAGTTCATTCATCAGTTCATAAAATAAAAAGAGCACAGCAATTTCCTGGCACTGTTTTCTTACTGCCAAAAAGAGGAAAAGGTTCTCATATTTCTGAACAAAAATGCATTATTTGTTTTTAAGTTCCATTGATAAGACATCATTCTTTTATTTTGAGTCAAGATTTTTAGTCGTAGTGTCTATTTTGAATATTGTTTGTCTCCCTTAAGGAACAGGCACTTGGTGAAATTTTCTTTGGTCAAACACTTGACTAAAGGAAATACAGAAAGTTGTTTGTGAACACATAACTGCATTAGCTTCAGTCCAACAGAAGGGGGCACTGCACTCTGCTATGCAGCTGTTTGTGGAAGATCTGTGGAGAAACTTTGTGAAACTTTATAAGCCGTTAAATTATTAAAACATTTAGCAGAAATTTTAAGTTTTAAATTTTGGATTTACCGCGTTATAGACATTAGTTACCACAGAGCTGTTTAGCCTTCGTCGTGTCCTTAAAGTCTTCAAATTTTATTTTTCTCAAAGTCTATGGTAAAACGTATGAGAAATTTAGTTCCAAAACCATGAGAACTTCAAAGTGGGCGGGACTGATGAGTGCCACTGTGGATACACATCACTGACACAGATATGATTTATTACTATTACTATTGATTATCTGATGTGGAAAAGAACACTAGTGTCATTTTATGTCCTATATATATTGGCCACAGTACTATTGGCAGAGCTTATCGACCGTCGGCTGATCTGGATTTTAAAATTGGCAGGAAACCCATATTGGTCAATGGTTCACTAAACTGAAAACTTGTTATATACTGTTATATACTGACTTTTCATTATAAACCCCAACATTATTGTTCAGGAGGCAACGATGTGACAACACTGTCTGGTTCTGTTGATAATGTGTGTTTTAAATAAACAGACAGACGTCCATGGAAGAAAGTCATGGAGAAAACTGACTGTGCCAAAGACCACAAAGTGTACAAGAGCTTATCTGAACTAATCACTGCCTCACTGTGAGACAATGGCACTGGAAACAATGGTCAGAGGACAGACGGGACAGGATGAATAAAAGATTGTGATACCTAAACTTAATAAAGACCAAATAATACTCAATGCTGTTGTGCTTTTGTCAACTCAAAATGGTTACCTATAGCAGTTCTCACCTTGATCTGTCGAGATAAAACCTTCATCTGTCGCTCTGAATCGGCCTTTTGTTCCTCCAACTTCTTTACAAGATCTGAAAAAACAATTCAAAGTCTAAAATGTTCATAAAGTTTTACAGAAATAAACTGCAATGAGTCAAGAATATATATATATATATATATATAGTATATATATATAGTATATATATATATATATATATATATATATATAAAATAACTCCTGTATTACAACATAAAGCAGTGCTCAAAGTAAGGCTGCAACAAGTTAATCGATTCATCGCAAACTAATCGATTCTATAAATGGTTGTCAACTAATCAAATAATCAAGTAATTGGTACCTCCAAAACATTGTATGTGCTGAAAGAAGAGGGTTTATTTCTCAGATAGAGCGGGAATGACACAAAAAACCCACACAGGAAACATGTATATGGTGTGTTTTTGATAAAAATCCTCGTTCATCTATAAATATTCTCTACCAGGATGTCATCAAATGCCTTCACTTCAGCTATGTCAGGGTAAAATTGAGTAAAATTCTGATATTCAAGGGTCTTTCATGCTCTTTTGACTATTCGATTACGAAAATAATCGTCAGTTGCAGCCCTGGCTCAAACAAAAACAAAAACCCAACAGTGCGTGTAAAAGATGCTGGACTCACTCTCCATGTCCAGCACGGTCTGGTTGGTGTGCAGCCCCACGGCCCTCTGCTGCTCCACCTGGTCCTCCAGCTCAAAGATGGTCTCCTTCAGCTCCTTCACCTGGTTCTCAGCCTGGAGTCTGGCCTCCTCCAGCGCCGCGACTCTGCTCAGGAGCTCGTGTTCCCTCTGCTCCGCACGCTCCTGGACCTGCTGGCATTTGGACTCCACCTGTTTGTACAAGGACAGTTTTAATTTTTTTTTATTTTACTATAATCTTTTTTATATTATTTACATGTATTATTATTTTATTACATAATTTTATAACAGTGACAAACAAATTAAATAAGAAATATATTTGAAGTCTTGTTGTAAATAATTGTGGTAAATTGTAATTTTACTAAACATTTTGCCTATTTTTCCCCAATTTTAGAATTTTCGTAAAGCACTTCCTATTTGGAAAAGAGCAACAAATATGACATAGTTAGAGGTAATAACACAACTGTTACCTAGCAACCAGACTGCAAACAAGGGCCAAAATACATAAATAAATAAATTACTGAAAGTAGTGCTAAATTCCAAAACAGAACTGTGGTCACGCAAACTTTATTATCCCAGGATTAACCTCTGCCAGAAAAGTGCCATTTTATTTAGTCATTTTAGTTGTGTTATTCACTGAGTCACATTATGTTTTGATTCATTGATTTTATTAAAAAGTGGTGACCATTTTTAATGTTTTGGTGTCCATATGGTTTGGATTATGATGGATTATAATGAGATAAAGGTCGGTGTTAATCCAGGATTAGCTCCTTTTCAAATTGTCTATTTATTCTTCATTTTTCAACCAAACAATAGATGGTTGGATTTCTCTCTGAAGCAACATGAAGAACAAAGGTAAAGTAATTCATGTTGCACTTTTTTTGGACACTTGCTTTACATCGGCCTCTCTGATCACCAACACTGATGCACCAGGTCCATACTCGACAATGTGAGTGAAGTGTTTTGACACAATGGCACCTGGTTTTCCCAAATCCTCATCTTCTGATCTGATGTGTCACGTGAACAGGGATTAAAAAGGTGATATGTCCACAATATCTAAGCAATAAGCATCAAACCAACAAAATAATCCCTGCTGATTTTTCCTAAAACGTCTGACAAAACAAGCCCCAATTCAAACTGAAGTGGTATCTGAATCCTTTAGAGCACAAACAAATGTCTGGACTCGTTGTGGAGCTGAGATTCTGTAGTTTTGGTTTCTGGTGTTTGATTTACTCTGATTATAAGTGGTAACAAACTCTGCTCAGAGGAATATCAGATTTTCAATTCTGCCTCTATTATATTTGGTAAATCTAAAGATGAGGAAAGCTGCTGTTGAGATTTTTTAATTCACAGACAGTAGTTTGAGCAGTTGTTGGGTTTTGACAATTACTCCTTAAAAGATGAAGCTAATTTAACTAAAAATGATGTAGATGTAGGGACTTGTAATAAAGTAGAAAAGTTTAGACGGAATTTTGAGTTCAAACTGACAAACTGGAGTTCTGATTCATCCCAGGATGGTTAATTGGACAGAAAATAAGAAGGTCATAACTTTCTTACATTTTATTGTCAGATAGTTATTTTTAATCAGATGGTATAATATAAAAGAGAATAAATACAAAAAAATCTCAACCACATCGGAAAGGGGATGCTGGAATTTTAAGGGGTTTTAATGTGAACAATATTCTTTTCACATTCTGTCTTGAGTCATTAAAATATCCGAGTCACACCCCTCATGTCATGACAGCGGGCAGTGTTTGACTCAGAGGGTCAGATATTGGTGAATGACTCAACTGTTGGCATTTCTACTGCAATCCTTAAGTGATGACATAAGTAAGCTAAAAGTGACACACCCATTTTAGAACAAAACCACCAACATCGGCCCAAACTAGAGCGCCCTCGGCTTTACGGAGCTTGTGGTGTTTAAGATAGACGAACATGTGATCGCAATTTACCTTCAGAATCTGTGGTAGAAAATGAGAAAACATTCCATTCCATCTGTGAAGCTCATCTTAAATTTGTGGTTGTGTTTCATGCAAATTTTACCCATTCCAGCAAGTAGACCTGAACAAAAATGATGAAGTGTATCCAAAAACGACTTGGTTTGGGGTAAATAAATTAACTAGAGAAACCCTTGGCAAACAAACCTGCACAGTTCACCAAGAAAAGCACAATAAAACAGTGTGAATGTTAGACATGCCATTATAGAGGAATTTCTTAAACTACAGTAAGAACTAAAAATAATAATAGTCCATAAAAAGCCCCAAATAGTATTTATAGTAGGCAGTACCTCTGTGACATCTCAATATTTCATTTATAACAGACTTTAAGATGTAGGTCCTTTATTTTGACATTACACACGGAATGTTGATTAGATTTCCATTCATAATCCAGCCACATATAGTTTGAACACAGCGGCACTGACAAACTTCACCTAAATCATAACATAGTGTCCACATGTGGCTGAGTTTCAGCTGAGTGTAAGAGCGATCTGGGCAAATTCTGTTGTCTGTTCCAGACTTATCCCTGCAAACTATGTGTCTCTTGTCTCCAACAAATACCTTAAAGTGCATGTGACAGGTTCAACGACACATTTCACTAAAACGTAGTGAACATGATTATAATTAAGATTTTACTAAACATTTTGCCAATTTCCCCCCAGTTTGACTGTTTTTTGTAAAGTTTATAATGTTACTTCCTGGTTGGACATGAGCAGTAGATGTGACACAGATAGAGGTAATTCCAACTGTTACCTAGCAACCAAATAAGGGCTTGATTTTGTTGAATGAAAGAAAAATGGGTCAGTTGCGTTTAAATTGTCTCTGTATTTTCAATGGTACGTCGCCTATTGATGACAGGGGTACAGTTTTAGTTCTCAGCCCTGCTTCCTGTAATTTTAAACTTATATTTTTCAAACTTTCTTAACAAACTGCATGGATGTAAAACTATGATAAATATTTATCACAGGTTCTATCGATCTTAAGTCATAAATAATATAAAAGTGTCTTCATAGAGACAGTTTTATATTGAACAGTACCTTGGACAGTGCGTCCTGCACGTTCTCAGTCTCAGTCTGGGCCTGGAGTAGCTGCTGTCTCTGCTCGTTCAGCTCGTGCTCGAGCTGCTCTCGCTCAGAGTGAGCCGCCTTCAGTAAACTCTGCAGCTCGCTGCTGTCACTGGTGCTCTGCAGGGCTTTGAGCTCTGTCACCTTCTGCCTCTCGATGTCCACCTGGGCCTTTAGTCTACTGTTGTCCAGCCTCAGGGATTCTGCTGCAGCTCTGTGCTCCTCTGCCACCTGCACGGCCTGTCCTGCCGCCTCTAGCTCTCGGTCCATATGTGCCTGCAATCGGTCCAGCTCCTCTCGGAGGCAGAAGGCCTGGCCCTGTGCATCCTGGTGCTCCTGCTCCAGAGCGCGAAGACTGCCAGTGAGCTGCTGCTGAATGTCCACCAGCTTCTCCCTCTCAAACCTGGAGCTGTCTACCAGCTCCGTGTACCTCTGCTCCAGCTCAGCCAGTCGTGTGCCCTGACCCCCCAGCTCCTCCTCTCTCTGGGCCTGGGCCAGGGCCTCGTTCTTTTGCACCAGGACCTCCACCCGCTCTCTCTGCTGCTGCAGTGAGGTCTGCAAAAGTCTCTTCTCCTCACTCAAACGCTCGTTCTCCGCTGTTAACTCTTGCACCATCTGCTGCTGGTCCGACAGCTCCTGCAGAGTGGCCTGCAGCTCCTCGGCCGTGCTGTGGTGGCTCTCCTCCATCTTGTGGATCTGCTCTGTGAGGCTCTGTAAGGACACATCCTGCTGCACTGTGCTCGGGACTGAACTGGCTGTAACTGCCTCTGTACTCACTCCACTGCTCACAGACTCTGAGCGCGACGGGATCTTCTCAAACTCAGATGAGTCAGGTGAGGGAGAGTCTTTGGCCATGTCAGAAGAGGGAGAGGTTTTGACTGGGCTGGCAGAGGAGAGAGTGGAGACTGAGGAGTCTGAGGGCAGGCCATTCACCATGACTTTAGTGGGACTGAAGTTTGTTGTGGGCAACAGAGAACTCTCTAAACAGATGAGTTTTTCTTTTAGTAACTGGTTCTCCTCTCGGAGCGCTGCCAGCTCTCTCTGAAACCTGCCATTCTTCTCCCTCAGCTCTCCAACCAGCACCAGCGCCTCGGCCACCTGGCCATGCTCCCTGTCTGCAGCCGCCTCCTGGCGCTCTGCGCTGGGAGAAGAGGGAGAAGAGGGAGAGGTGGAGGCCACTTTGCTCTTACAGCGCTGCAGCTCTGTTCTCAGATTACTGATCTCCAAGTCTTTAGCCTTGGCCTCAGCCAGCAGCTCTTTCACCTGGCTCTCTAACAGGACTTTTTCCTGGCCCTCTTGGTCTCCGCGGGACTTAGCGGTGTTCCGTGTTTGCTTTGCGAGAGTGGACAGGCTGGAAGTGCTGGCACTGGAGACCATCCTCTTATTAGAAGAGCTCCTTAGCTGGTCCTTCACAGAAACACGGTCCCGAGATATTGAGGACGGGATTTCTTTGGGGCCTGGGATCCCAGATTTCTTTGTCGTTTGGGTCCCTGCAAAACACATTCAACCAGAAGATTAGGCTATAGTTCAGAATAAACAGTACAGACAACCCTTTATAAGAATTAGCTGAATGTGAGCACTCACTCACAATAAACTGATGCTTTACTGAAGCAGAATGTGATAGTGTAGTTATAGTAGGCTACACTATGTAGCTGCTGAAGGTTAATTGTATTATTGTACAGATGGCACCATAATAGGCCATAATCGCCATGTCAACAACTCCAAATGAATAGACATAGAGACACATTTAGATCTATGCTTTATCAGCAGTTTAATCGTGCAACACTGTGCTCCATTCACTTATTGTTTGTCTAACAGAGCATCTGTCTGGCACTGTGATTCTCTACTTTGGCCATTCAATACTGTGTAGCAGTGTAATTTCAATAAGCATCAGGCTTTTCCAGATCATTTTGAAATATTTACTAAAACTGGCTGCTACCAGAGATATCAGATAATTTTAAAGACAAGACACAGAGAAGAAGTAAAGTACTGTGTATCTTCTACAACACAACAGTCAAACTACTTTTGTTCTGCAGAAGCCATATTCCTGCAGTGTTTAAAGCAGTGTGCCCCAGACACGAGACTCTGCTGAACCCAAACCACCAGCAGCTGAGGCTGACGCACTGGTACAAAGACGTTTAAGATTCCTTCAATGTGCAGCTGCGTGCTTTGAAAAGACTTTGAGTGAAGAGGAGCTCAGGAGATAAAGTAAAAGGCAGCATTTTCTATCATAAGGGGTATTTTTTGCCCTTTAAGGGCACACATAATCACCTTTTATTGTGTTTTATCATCATTATCTTATTCATATGGTTGTATTTCTATTGATTCATACATGTTTGAGTCTCCTATATTGCATTTGAGTTTTGAGTGCTCGGAAACATTTTGTTTCCACCTACCCCATATCTCCGCCCATTGCTCTGGCTGTAATTTAAAAAAAAAAACTGACGGCAGGTCAAAGATGCAGGGTTCAAAACTGTCACGTAGACTTTTTCAAAAAAAACCCCCCCAAAAAACCCATAAATTCTGCTGCTCGCGGACGTGAAATTTAACTATGAAAGAGGTTGGACCTCTTTTTATTATTATTTAATAAAATAAAAATAATTATATATTATATTATATGTTATCATTTAGTCTAAGTCAGACAGTTTAAAACTAAATGCACCAAAAAAGGCATAGAATGTCTTCTTTAAAAAATTACAAATGCATCGCATCAAAAAGTTTCAGAGATTTAGACATATTTGTATCACTGGACTGGATTAATGACATACACCATCACCGTCTGTAGTTCATACAAAATGAATTTCTGAGTGACAGAATGAGAACACCAGCACAACTAAATTATGCACCATCACATGGAAGACGTTAATATCAAATCAGTGCTCTGTGCTATAAATGAATATTTACTGTTCACTATATGAAGCAGCACAGCTGTGTGGGACACAGGTCTGTGGCTCTTTGTTAAACTCTTATGGCCGTCATAAAGGACAATATGTCACTGTGAGAGTAAGTGGCGACGTGTTTAGGATCAGTCCATTTCCTTGAAGCTGACTGATGCCAGCAGTGGGACTTTGGGACCACTTCCCATTAGCTGTTTCTTCATATTCCTTGTCCTTCTGCTCAGTCAATAGAAGCCAGATGGAACACATGAACTCACTCATCTTTAGATCTCCCACCTCTAAACCATGACTTCACCACAGCTGCCTAAAGCACGCACAAATGACACTGGTATCAACGCCAAATGACAGCACAGGCAGGACGTACACGGAGCATTTGGAAAACTGTGGACTGCATTCACCAGAATATGGGCCCAGGACACACTTTACTTAGACTTATAACACCAGATATCTGACTGATACAGATACTATACCTTAAATAAAAATAACACCGATTCTAAGGAAATGTTTCCAGCTGTGAATGCATTTAGGTTTTAGTACTCGTCAATATAGGCCTCCTCAGGTGCAACGGCTTTTATAGCTGTGTCTAAGAAGCACTAAATCTTTGTAAAAGGAGAAGAATGGGTCGTTAAACACTCCCCGAGGAGCTTAGGCTGCAAATAAATCCACACCTACAGAAGAAGGGCTGTTAGTGATAGTTAACAGCAGATAATGTAGGATTAACTTTGAACAATGAGATCTCTGTAATTATTACTTTGTGCTTCATATGAGGAAACCTTTATTTATAAAAAGGTCAAAATTACAAACTTAACCAGAGACTTGGATAAATGAGTCTTACTGAAAGTACATTCTGATCTAAAGTTGGTATCAACAAAGAAAGTAATTCAGTATTCATTACACTTAGTACTTACTTATGTAAAGTTTGGTCATAGATTTACTTTAACATGATTATTTTCTTCTGTTGAGCAACTTGAAAATGGGTAACTTGGCACAGCTAGCAATAAAGATGAATCTTGTGTTTACATTAACTAATTAGTTAAATGAACTAAGTGCTCCGACTCCCAGGATTAGAGCCGGCCTTCTGCATTTTCAATCACTGCCTGATCACAATAAAGCATGGTGCCACTCCTGTTTAATGAAAAGAATGTTTCAAACCACAGCTTGAGTCTGGACATGCTCCAACAAAAGCCCCTGGTCTGTGGTCATCCTGGAGGTGAGAGAATGCGTTCAAAGGTCAATGGTACAGATGACTGTTTAAACCTGTGATGACGCACTATCCTCAAAACACACGCAGAATGGAACTCCCGACTGTTACAGGAAACATGCTCTTTTTGTGACAAGTGGAAGTGTAGAGCCTGAACACAGAGAAAGTGTGAAATGTTCTTCCTGTTGTCTCCGACAGCCATGAAATAGGTCAACAGGCGCCCATCATCCAGACAGACGTCCAGTCCTCTGAGGTTTGTGAGAGACACATGGAGGCTGCCTGGCACTGCCTGAGCACAGATTAGAAGAGACACTGCAGAGCCTCAAATTAGGGCTGGGGGATAAGACAGAGAAACTGAATCAAAATTTTCTTCCCTCAAATTTGAGCACCATTTTTGACTGGATTTTATATTGTCTTAATCCAAACAAATACAACTGGCTTTAAAATAATTTAACATAAACAAGATTGAATTTTAAAGGAAAACATTAGCATTTTTTGTATTGGTTTTTGGCCTTTAAACCTGCTCTTGAGTGTCTTTAGTTTGACATGTTTTAGAACTAAAAATAAAACACTTTTACAAAGAAAAACACTACTTTATCACTGCACTGGGAGATGCTATTTTGACTTATCTGTGGCTCCATCTACTGGCTGTAGAGGCAATTACACACATACCCACAATGCTTTGCAGTAAGCAGTGGATCTGATGAAGTTGTAATTATCGTAATTAGACAGAAGAAATGTTCAGAGCGAGTCTGGCGATGATTTAAGGACTTAAACAGCAAAAGATTCTGGGATAAATGACGTCAGCATCATCTAGGTCACATGGAAGGAGTTCAGAACACAGTGTTGGAGAAAGAGGATTCATCAAACCAGCATCATCAAACAAATGTGAATCAAACTAAATGATACTCCAGGTATGTTTCTAATGATGGAACAATGTTAGAGTATGGTTTAAGCTCAACAAAGTAAATTTTGCATAATATTTGTCCTTTAATAGTTGCCATGTTAAACAAAAAAAACCAAAAAAAAGTCAAATGTATTTAACTCTTATTGAGAGACAGAATCTCAATGATTAAAATTCAAGTAATTGCACACACTTCAAATAAATGTACCCTAAATAAACTATACATAAATCTCAGCTGTCTCTTGAGTGTCACTTTGAGTACAGCATCAATGCAAACACATCCACATTATTTGTTCTCTGCCAAATCAAAAAATCAAAACCATCATTCTATATAAAAAGGATCCATTGTAGTTCTTGTCGTGTCATTTCCTGCTGCAGTGGCCCAAAGCTCCTTGCCCAAGGTTATCTGTGAAGCGTCATGTTTATGTCCTGCCCGTGCCTCGTGATATCATATTCTCTGACACATACAGGATGTTTCCGATTACACATATGAAGACAGAGTAGAGACAGTAACACTAGAGAACCCTGGACGTGCTGCAGATTGAGACAAATGTGCGCACGTACACAGCTCATACATTTAAATTGTGATGCTCTGGCTTCGGTTCTCAATTTTGAGCCGGTGAAGTCAATTATTTCAGGGTTTATGCAGGTTTCAGATATTCAAATTTAATGTTGCATTTCAAGATTTTGAATGCCAAAATCAACATCAAAACAAGACATTATGCTTTTATCACTTCAAAACTATTCCTGGGCAATATTCAAGAAGATAATATACATGAACATTAAACCATGAGAATTGTATGTTTTGAATCCTAGCTTTGACTTTTTAGATGATTTGATCAAAGCTGTTAACATCTAGATTCAATACATCCAGCACACACCTGGGATTTTTATTACATTTATAGTAATTGTTCTGATGGATAAATCTTTTTTTCTAAATAGTTTTTAGATGTACTGCCTGTGGGGATTGAATTTAATGCTTTCTAATGTATTTTAAGGCCTTGTTTTTGCCAAAATTCCTTTAATGACTTTAATGCCCCACGGAAACCCTGTATTTGAATTTAGCCCTAAAACATCGCCCCGCTGTTTGCTTTGTTAATAACAGCACAGTGTATTTTCTGTTCCAGTGAAGTGAGCGAGAAGAGTGAAGACACTTCCTTTTGGACGCTTCCCTTACATCACAGAAAGTGCAGCAGATCTGGCAGGGCTCACAGAGACTGGGTCTGACTTTATGGCTCCTTTAATCATTCTCACTGAATCATATTAACTGAGCGGAGCTCCCAACAGTGAGAGAGACTCCATGTGCACTCAACAGCAGAGGGTTATTGTGAGTGCATATTCATGATGAAGGAACAGTACACCAGGCTGTTGGAAAAATATTTATGACATGGGTTTAACGTGTATTAGTGAATTTTCATCTGAAACTACACAAATAAAATGGGGGTTTCTTTACAACACAAAATAAAATTATGGTAATATAAGCGAAAATATCTGCTCACTATGAACCACACAACCACTGACAGCAAAACTACGAAATTCTGGGGCTGTAGTCGACTAAAAAAGTTCTTCGTCTTCGACTAAAATATATCAACACTATGAAGTATCTCCGTGTAACTGACTCAAACTGCACTCACAGGACAAAAACACTTATACAGAAACAAACTTGTAAACAGTGAATTTATATGTTAGAAATATAGAAATTAGATAAAACTTCTGATTCATTCCAAAATCTTCAGCTCACTCACTCCATATCTTCTCGTTGCCATATAAATCCATTTAATCTACACAAAATAATTAGTAGACTAATTAAAATCTTGGTCGACTAAGACACTGTTGACTAAACGACTAAAGGATTACAGACAAAGCAGTCTACCTCTTATATTGGGTCGATGTCCAGCACAAAACACGGGGGCTATAGTCAACAAAAGAAACTATTGGTCGACCAAAAATATGCACTGTTGCTCGATCAGTCGACTAAACGACCGTTAAACTGGCAAAAGCTCAAAACAATATTCCAAACTGCACTTATAAAACAACAACTGCAGGAGGTCATGGAAAAACAAGGAAACAGTTATAAGTTGTAACGTTATAAGGCAGATTAAACTCATAATTCACTCCCAAATCTTCAGATAACTCATTCTTTCTCCTTTCTCCTGTTGTTCCATATAAATCCTTATAATCTACGTAAAATGATAAATTGACTAATAGACTTTAAAAAATGTGATGTCATAAAAATTCCAGAATGGAGGCGACTGGAGGCAAAATGAAGTTGTCTGTACATTTTTCAATGAGTAGCTCACATTAGATCTAAATTCTACTGGTTTGAAGTGTTTGTGTTGGGAAAAAGCAACACATTTGAATTTTCAGGCTAGAAATTTTTGGCTAGTTTGCTTTTCTGTAACAAACAATGGACAAAATACCAATTTCTAGCCGTCTAATTTATGGTATAATATCTAATATACCTTTAGATAAAATAACCCCTTGGGGTTCCCTTGGGGATAAATAAAAGTAATTCTGATTCTGATTCTGATTCTGAACCCATAGTAGTAAAACCCATAAATCTGGATTTTATCATAATTTCTTTAAACACAATGTAACATACAATAATAAATGTGTTTAAAGCAGCTCTGATGTCTGAGCGTCTGAGTGATTTTTATTTCCCAAACTCATAAAAAAAATAAAAATCAGATTTTGTGATATTCTGAGGTTAAATCCCAGTTTCTCCAGTGAAATCACATTATGTTCCATTTCAAATTTAGAATGTTTTTGTTCGTTGACTAAAATACCACTGACCAATTAATTGACTAAACAACTCAAGGCCTACAGCCCATAAAACACATAAAACTTCATGTTGATGTGATCTAGAAAGAGCTGTGACCAATACCATACAGACAAAATCACTAAGATTGAATATAAGGTGAATTTCTGACCCCTTCTTTGTGGACAATTGTTAACAGACAGCAGTGACACAGAGCCACGATGTGCAAACAGAGCCAAGCAGCTGATGACAGACAGACAGACCACATCAGAACAATCCTCAACTGCTTTAGAGTCACTGCAGTTCATACTGGTGTCACTTTCATTGTGAGCCGCTCCGCCGTAAAGAGGGATTTTTACAAGCTCCGAGCCGCAGTCTGTAATGTAGCGCGCGGGTTATTGTCTCCAGTTACAAGAACAGGACGCTTAAATAGCACATGCCTCCGTCAATAAACAAGTGCGATAGCAGTTTGGCCGGCGTGCGTTTAGTGGACCAAGTGTTAAATGCCATGGAAAGTATGTGTGATGGCGCTTCCTCAGTGTGTCAGAGATATCACGAACTGGACGCGCTCACTTCCTCGCATAAAGTCCCTGTTTTGCCTCCTTCAGCGAGTGATGGGGTGAGTGCACTATTCAAGTATATATTATAGTACATTTGTGCAATTAATTGAAATCAAATCGAAATCGCACTTTGAATGGATACAATTAGCAAATTCAGCCATTTTTGAAGTGCAATAATTTCCTTCACAAACGACAAAATATCCTGTTTTATTTTGCAAAAAACTGCTACGCGTGTAGTTTAGATTTGTTAAACATGTTCAGAAAAAAGCGTCAAACATGTGACAAAAATGCAACTAAAGATGACAAAAATGCAACTAAACGTGACAAAAATGTGACTAGAAGTGGCAAAAACACAGCTAAAAGCGCAACTTAAAGTGACAAAAACGCATCTAAAAGTGACAAAAATGCAACTTAAAGAGACAAAAATATGACTAAGAGATAAAAACTTGGCTAAAAGTGACAAATAGGCAATTAAAAGTGACAAAAATGTGACTAAAAGTTACAAACAGGGAACTCAAAGCCACAAAAATGTGACTGAAAGAGGCAAAAATGTGATTCTTTTATTAGTTTGTCAGTTCATATTTCTATCTTTTTGTCATTTCTTCTGGTTGTGTTCGAACAGAGTCCCATTATAAAAAATTTAAACCGCCAATCTAATCCCAACACTGGACAGAAAAATTGCTGTTAGATATTTTTCCCAAATCGTGCAGCTCTAGGACATAAAAATCTAATCTGGGTTGTTTTTGGCACAAGCACAAAACCACTTTCAATGTTTTTTAAGTAGCAGGCTACATATTCCCCCCTAAATACAATGTTTGTTCGGTTATTACTAGCCACATTACACAAATATTCAAGCATCCCATTCAAACATCACCATTTTTGTCCATGTGAGACCAAGTTCTTGTGCGAAGTAACACAAATATTTTCTCTTGCTTTAGCCTGGGTCCAAGTGGTGTAACTGGATACAGTGAATACAGCCCTGTTATTCACTGTTTGACTGACAATTCATCAGCGCCTGACACATGCTGACCATAGGCTCTGTGCTGGCTGCGCTCCTGCTCCGTCGTTCAGGAGATGGAAGCCGCAGCAGTGGTTGTAGCGGTGGAGACTGGAGCGGTCGGTCCTGATAGTGTCCTTATCACCACAGCAGACAGCTCCATCCTTTGGCCTTCATTTCTCAGATAACAACATCCACAGTGCCAGGCCTGCTGCTGCTGCTGCTGTCTCCAACTCTGTTTCACAAGTGAAAGTCAGAGTATAAAGTAGGGCTGCACATTTACTCACAATCAAATCGAAAACGTAACTTTAATGGACGCAATTAGCAATTCGCGAAGGTTGCTATTTTTGAAGTGCAATAATTTCCTCATCACAACAATTTTTTTATTCTGCATAAACTGGCTAACCCTGTAGTTTAGATTTGCAGGGGAAAAAATACATATACATAAAAAATGCATCTAAAAGCATCAAAAACACGACAAAAAGCGACATAACGTGACTAGAGGCAATAAATGTGACCATAAAGTGACAAGAAGGCATCTAAGTGACAAAAATGAGTCTAAAAGTAACAAAAACTCAACTGAAAGCATCAAACCACAAGAAAAAAAGTGCGTAAAAGTGACAAAAACATGACTAATACCGACCAAAACGCAGCTAAACGTGCCAGAAATGCTACTAAAGGACAGAAACGCAACTATAAGAGACAAAATCGTGACAAAAAGTGACAAAAATGCTTTGAAACACGTGATTCAGTCAGTTCATAGTCATTTAGTCAATTCTCCTGGTTGTGTTTAAAATGTGAACTTTGAACAGAATCCCATTATTAAAACATAAATCACGACTCTAATCACAATCCAATTCTGGTCAGAAATGAATCGCAATTAGATATTACACAAATCGTGCAGCACTAGTATAAAAAAGCTGATTCAATAATTGTACACCACTACGGCCTTTTGAGTTATTTGGACACATCTACAATCCAAACGCTGTTACAAATTAGATGTTCATCACACGAAAACAAAAAGTTATGACTATTAATTCCATTGTGAGGCAAAGTTTCTTCAGACTCCTGACCGAGACAGCTGTCAAACTGCACAGCAAACAAAAGTTTCAATATAACAATAGCCTTTTTGTCAGCAAAACGCAGAGCACACAGTGTTATAGCAAACATGTCTATCTGGCAAGTCCAATAGAAGCAGTAGAAGCTTCTGAAATGAACTTGGGTCAATGTTGCGAAGACAAATTGGTTCATTTTCACTGGTTTATTTCGACTGAAGCTGTTCATTGTTGTTGGGAAAGTAATACTAACATAAAAACAGTGAGAAAGCAGCAATTCTCCACATTTACAAGATGATCCTCACTCAGTAATCACCAACATTAAGTCAAAGTTACTAATGATATCCATGTCTCCTTTAATTCAGTGCCTTAGTCAAGTCCAAGTTCATGATTTCTAGCTTTAATTGTCATGATTTAGTGCGACACTCTTGACAATCAATGCTTATTCACTATAGGAAATGAGACTGTATTCATCAAGAGAATAAGAAGTCAATGAATGAACCAACCCGCTGCTGGCTTCATCTCATAATGGAGGTTTATGCGGTACAGCTGATGGATGATTATGGACAGAGCTCTGCAGTGCATATGCAACATTAAACCCCTGGTGTACGGTTCTCTAATTATTCGGAGCCGAGATAGTGTATAAAAACAAGCACTTTTGGTAGGCTTGGTAACGGGGCGTTTGTGTGCACACTGAGAACAGGCTGCTGGGGTTTAATCTCGTTGTGCATGCATCAGCTTGCTCACATTGGCTCAACAATCTCAGCCTCCTCTGCACTATCTTCAAACAGCACAGCACCAGGAGGATGCTGAACACCCACGGCTGGCAAAAGACACTACACATGTACGCGATATGAGGAGATGCTGCCGTGGAAATGGTGCAGGGAAACTCAAACAATGTGTTAAAGTTCATCAACAAAACTCAAACAAGCTAGACTGAACACAAAGGCCCAGACCTGAGTTTATATAGTTATTTATAGTTATTGCTCCAATCAATTACAAAAATAGTCAGCCTGTAAAAAAAGGGGAAAACATTTTTGTTGTGTGCTTATTCTGCTTCACAAAACCTGGAGCAAAGCCACTGTCTTGTGTAATCTACAGCTGCTTTTAAAACATGAATCAAAAAATATTACTAATACATTCTAATATGTCTATTTCTCTTCAAGCCGAACTAATAACCTCTTTACTAAGACTGTGTGGTGGTTGCAAACGTATTTTTGGGGCATTTGAAGCGCCCGTCGTTGCCCCTTGCTGTCTTTGGGCGGAAAATCAGCCTTGAAACTCTCCCGAGAAACCCTGGCTCTTTTTAAAATATTTGGCAATGTGGAATGTTTTTGTATGTGACTGTACATCCTTGTTTCAATAAAAGACGTAAAAAAGAAGGAGGGAAAAAAGAAACTTTTGCATCATTTCTCTAGCGGTGTATTTTCACGCTCAGTTTCAGGGGGAGCTCTGTCGCTGAAGTTACTTAGTTCTGCTTTAACTTTTGACAATACATACAATACAATAATTGTTTCAAATAATCAAAGTTTAATTTAATAAGTTTTATAATTTTGAGCAGCCCTATTGCATATAACATACTGAAAGCTGGGGTCCTTGACTTTATTTTTTTAAATAAAATACACCGCAAGAAATTAATTTCTAGAGGAGTTTATCCTGAAAACAGACATTTTAATTAAATCTAGTTAAAATGTCTGTATTAAAATGAGTATTTATTTGATGGAACTAGATTATTTTACTTTTTTAAAACGGTTTCTGACTTGTTTCAATACATTACTTTCTTACTTCAAGGCAAATCATCTGCCAGTGGTTTAAGATTATTTTTCTTATCCCATTTGCACACTTTATTTTCTTATTTCAAGCTAAATTATCACATAATCAGACAGAAATATCTTGAAACTTGTGAAATAATCTGCATCACGTAAGAAATGAAATCTCATTGAGTCAAATCTACTCAAATCCAGATAAAAACAGTAAATTCAAGTCATTTTAAGCGAGGCTAGATATACATTTTTTGCTGTGTAATAAAGTATTCTATTTCTTGTCAACACAGAAATAAGAACCAAAAGCAGCGCTCTGATTGGCTTCGCTTGGGTGGTCCACCCCAGTTTTACTTCACCATCTACAAAAGGCTCTTTTTAAAGCCGTGCACAGGCCTGAAAATTAATGCATGTGGAAATGAACAATGTGCCATGGATTTGTGAGAGCGAGGGACGAGTCAAACACAAAATGCCCATTTCTGATTTCGTGGAGTGAAAATCTGATACCTCAGCTTTAAGTTTCAAAACCATATAAATGAAACCACAACAATATATTAAAGTGTTATTATGGGAAAGGGTCTATGTCACAATGATTAACACTCATATAATTTTAGATCGTACAAAATAATCAATTAATGTCTTACTTTTCAATATATACTGAAACGGAATAATGCTAATTGACTAAACATTATTCTCAACTATTATGAAGAGGAATGCATGCGTTTCTTTGGCTGAATTTGCTGGCACGTGCAGTTTAGTGCGACTTTGAAATGGAAATCTTACAGAGGCAGACTGAGGGAGATGTGATGATAGCATCTCCTCTGGCAGGTTCTCTCCTGCTCGCTGTCACACTAATCCCACTCAGCACTCGGACCACTCTCACATGTACACGGCAAATGAAAGACAGAGCACCGCAAAAGAGCACATACGGCAGGAGAAAACACACGGGTGGAGAAGTAAACCATCACAGAACTCATCCGACATCTTTTATGACAGAATTAGTGAAGTGGACTCAGCTGGAGAACGTCTCAGTCAGACCTCATTAGTCACACATGTTGTCTGACAGGAGATTAGCGCTCGTCTATTGTATTTACCAAACTCGTGTCCGTCTGGTTCACAATCAACAGTGAGAAAAGCGCGGTTACAGTAATGCGAGTAAGTGATGCTGAGGCAGACCTGAAGGCTCCTCCTGCCTCCCTGTATGGTTGCCCATGTTGGTCCGCTCCGACTCCCGACACTTGTTCGTGGACTAGTCCGAGAATCCTGCAGCGCGTGTCCCATACAACTCCCAAATCCACACAGACATTTACAATCCAGTCTCTCTTGCTCTCTTAACTGGATCCCGGGACGATCTGAGCGCGCATGAGCTGAAATTCTCCGGCCGCGCAATCTATGACGGGTTTGTCCGCTATCTCCGGGACAGTGGCGGAATGTCACACTGGCAGCCGGCGTCGTGTGCACCTCATTATCGCCGGGATGACTGGAATCGGCACAAAGGAGGAGTGGCTTCCCACGGCACAGTGCATTCACACACACGCCTCCTGCTCTCACTCCTGCCAGTTCACCAAAAACAGCTGAACAATGGTGAAGTCCGCTCCTGAAAAGACCAGGGAGAGAGACACGGGGGGCGGGGCTCAGAGGAAGCAGAGGACGGGCGGTATTTTTGGCAGGAGGTGACAGTGCAGGCGCTGTGTGCTCAGTTCAAGTGCAGCTTTACACACAGCCTCCTCCAGCCACAGAAAGGGGAGAGGCGATGCTACACTGGGGATTTAGGACCACCCCTGGCTCTGAGGATTGTTTGCCTCGCAGATCGTGCAGCAGGGGAACAAACAATTTTGTGAGCAACTGTGCAATCAAAGAGTTTTATTTTATTCTCTCTTTCTAATTAAATTGGGCGAGAGTCATTTTTACTATGACATAAAAGTTGTGGTGAAAACAGAAGTGAGTAAAGCTCTGAAATCATGACATAAATTGTATATAAATGTGTGTATTTGAGAACGGTCAATATGTTGTCAACACAAGGAAAAAGTTCAAGTGTTTATGTTGGGAAAGTAATTTCTTGTAAGTGTTCTTCTAACTTCATTGAATTATGTGCAGCTCAGACACCTTGGTAAACAAACAGGAGAAGAATGCTGAAAGCCTTTTGTTGCCTTTATTAAGTTAACTTTCCAAACTGTCTTGGGGGAACAGAGATAAGCCAACTAAAAAGGAAAATCAACAAACCAACAAATGTGTTTTTGGGTTTCAGATGACATCACAACAATACTAGTGAATACAGATGGGGGCAGCTAGAATTCATTTAGCTAAAATGCAGATTTTTGTTGTAATACAGTGGGTTCATGGGTCCAGTCAATTATAGAAATCATCATCTGAAACTCTAGAATGTGATGATGTCATACTCTCAGATGGGGGTAAGAGACACTTTTTCCTATTGATTACACTGAACTTCAGCAAGAAATTTTCAAAAATGTAAATTCAACCTGAGGAATTTTATTAGTAACTAGACCCAAGAGCTTGCTGTATAAAATAAGCTTTTTAACAATATCCATTTTAGCTGCCCCTCCTTTGTATTAAATATCATTGGCTCATAGAATGCTGTGATGTCATCTGAACCGCTCGATCGATTCATATAAATTACTCAATCATTTAGGGCTGCACAATTTGGGAAAACACCTCACATTGCAATTTTTCTGACAAGAGCTGCTATGGTGATTAGATTTGCAATTTATGTTCTAATAATAGGATTCTGTTTGAAAGTCCAAGAGAATTGAGAAAAACACTGAAAAAAGACCTATATAGAATGTGTATGATGTAATGTATTTTATTGGGTTTTAGTTGTATGTTTGTTTGTATGTGCCTGGTTGGATTAATGAAGTTGTCTGAATCGGAATCTGAAGATACAAAGATATACTAAGCGAAATTGCAGTTTGTTTTGAAATAAAAGTTTAAAAATACAGAAAGTAGTGCTGAGTTAAAAAACAGAATCTCTCTGTGATGTCATCAACAGGCGACGTACCATTAAAAATCCATGGACAATTAAAAATCCATGGACAATTTATCTGACAGTTTAAACCATCATTGAACAAAATAAAGGTGTTATCGGATACTTATTATTGTAAATACATGTGTGTATTGTGGTATTTATATGGATTTTGACTCTTTGTTTACTGTATGGTTGCTAGGTAACAGTTGTGGAATTACCTCTAACTGTGTCACATCTGCTGCTCATGAAGTAACATTATAAACTTTTCAAAAACTGTCAAACTGGGGGCAAATAGGCAAAATGTTTCGTAAAATCTTAAATATAATCATGTAATCACAACGTTTTAATGAAATGTGTCGTATAATCTGTAACATGCACTTTAATAGTTTTGAGAGCTTTTGCCATACACAGTTTTAGTCGATTAATAAAATTCATCTTTAGTCCACTACAGCTCTATTATACACAAATTCTGTATTCAACCGAGTGAACATTTTCCTAAAACGGTGACATACAACGCCTGAGTGCTTACACAGGATGCTCAAGTTGACATTTTGACGTATTCATCTGACAGTTACAACACACTCAAGGGTCACAGTTCTGCCACAGACTGGATCTAGACAGACACCAACACACTTATGCAGAGCTCCACTGGGACGACAGGTTCAGCCCTAACTACACATTACTCATGCTCACCTTAGCTATTCTCCTTTTAAGGTCAACTCATCCACGCGTCATACTTTCTCTGCGACAAACAGCCACAACAATGTCATAAACCAGTCCTGGAGGGTAATAGACTTTATCATTGAGTGACAGTGACCTTCCGGAGCGTTGGGGGCTGAAGGTGAGCCCAAAAGAACGGCGTGTCTCTGCGGATGCACTGCGGAAAATGAAAGAGTCAAACCGAAACTGCGGGAAAAGGTAAAGAGGAGGTTAGCATCGAGCTGCCGACTTGTTAAAATGCTCAAATGCTGTTTGAAGTCATATTAGACAGATGCTGCAGGTGAGAGCGCAGCAGTGAGCAGGTGGTGGAGGTGAAAAGACTGCAGGGTATACGGCACATTTGGGTGTCCTTTAAGAGGTCATTATCAGGAAAAAAATAGCCAAACTCTTGCACGGTATATATTTTTTACTGTATGTTTATAAGGATGAGACGTTAGATACGACGATGAGCATTTATATTTTCAAGATCAAGAAGTTCATTTTAAAGTGAGTGCTTCTATGTACAAACATTAAAGGAAAACTATTACGCATTTTTCATGTTGTTATTAGCTTTTAAACATGCTCTTGAGTTCCTTAAATTTGCCATGTTTAGAGGCAGAAATGCTCAGAACGAGTCTTCCTTCACTGAAACAAAAAATTATGACGCAACCAAAATAACAGACATCCACAAGACAAATTTAGTCCAAAATCTAATGAAATGGTCCATTTTCAAATTGAGTCCAAATGTAATTCAGTTTCTCGGATGTCAGGACGGGACAATAGATACGACAATAATAATTAATATTTTCAAGATCAAGATCAAGATGTTTAAAGATTACTACAGTACAGCTGCCATTCCCCACGTGTTAATTAAGTAGAGACAGATATTATTTCCACTTCAATTCATCAGTTGGAGTATGTTTTATAGGTTGCGTGACATCACAACATTTTGAATTTTAGCAGTGGGTGGCAAAATTGTCTCCTGTAAAAGCTCAAAACACAACTAAAATGTGTAAGAGCTGCTACAGCCTAACGACCAGGGCCAGCCGGCGGCATAAACAAACTAAGCGATTGTTTAGGGTCACAATCGTCGTGGCACATGCTCTGGTTCTGTCCAGACCAGATAAAGACAGAGAACCTACTGATGCCACTGAACCACACCGTCAAAGTTGTCAACTGAAAACTAAAGCATAGATTATTGTTAAGTGCACCAGAAAACTATCATTCAGACTTCATGACATAAGAGTTTGTAGTGTTTCTCTGAAGCCTCCAGTTTTTCAACTTTAAATACAGCATAAGGCCTGTTAGAAAAAAAAGGTATCCAATAATATTTTGTGTAGCCTATTCAAATAATGAGTTAAAATATTACATCTAAAATACACCAGACTACAGCAAATGACACGTGATGTATTCAACTTTTCTTGGGTGAGCACCCCCAAACACCCCTTTACAGTATTTATAATTTTAAAAACAAACTGATGAATAAATGTCCCACTTCTCTAGAGATTCTGAGTGATTTTCTGCTCTGTCTGCTTCTGATTATTAAACATTCATCGTACGTGAAATGGTGAGTCACAACCAAAATCTTGTTTAGGGCCACAAAATGCCAAGAGCTGGTTTTGCTGATAAACAAATCTAAAAGTCTACAGCTCTGCTAAATATTTAGTAAGTACCTGAAATCTAAACAAAGAAAACCAAACAAACAGTTGCAGAAAACCAGATAAACAACAGGAACACTGCAGCTACGCCCACATTTATCACTGATACAGACTTTGGGATCACACAGTTGAAATCATGACATTTCTCTTCTTAAATAAGATGTTTCAAAGTTTAATTGTTGTGCGTCAGCTGAAGTGTCCTAAATCTCCAACTTCCATTAGCAAACAAGCTATCAAAGCTCTGCACAGTCGAAGTAACAACAGAGAAACTACTCAGTTTACATTTTGTCGTATAAAGTTGATTTGAGAAAAATAATAGCTCAAAATTATGCCAAAAAGCACAAAGAAACACATTTTATCAATTCTGCCAAACAGTAGAAATACTGAGGGGCATTTTTCTCTCAAATTGAGCTGGAGACAGGTCAGAACATAATTTCAGATTGGAGATGTTTGACCTGGTTTATGGTTCATGTTGCAGTAATTACTGAACTTATCCTCACAAAACAAAAACTGTCACAAACCTCAACATCTTCCCTGTCTGCAAAGATGTACAAAGGATCAATCATTTTATTCACAACAGCCTCAGAAAGTGGTGCCATTGTTCAAATCCAAAGGTGTGCTCGTTGCCAGTTGAAAGACTTTGAGCCATGAGCTTAATAGTTCAAGTTTTTTAAGCCAATCCCAAACAAATAATAATAGGCTCAATGTTTGTGAATTGTGGATATTAGAATTATGATAAAATACCAACACATTATCAACAGCATAGCCATTTAACACTGACCACACAACTACAAGCTGATCTATAAAAATGAATCAATTATTGCGTGAATGTCTTATCTGCTGTATAACAACATAATATTTAGGGCAAGTAAAGATTTTTTTGCTGCTCGATTAATATAGCAAATATTCTTCTGATTAATCGATTTAATGAATTAGTGAATATGAGATTTTTACTGAATTTGACCCAGATGAATATTGAGGTTTGAGGGCAAGGGTTGTCAAAAGTACTAAAACTAGATTTGAAACTAGATTCTCATTTGAGCAAGTATTGATACTAAAAAGACACTTTAACAGGACAAAATTCTGTCTTTAGTGAACACCTTTTGAATTAGTTTTATCAGAACTAGTTTAAAACACAGTGTTTAATAAATTTGTGTTGAAAATGTCACTCTATTGTCCAAAACTTTGACTAGAAAAGAGCATTTTTAACTATAATTGATGTTCCAAATTGGTATCTGAGAATCCTTTAGAAACTCAAGGACTTTCACATAAAGTCAAATTACACACAAAACATCAAAAACACTTTAAAGTCTATATGACGGGTTAGACTACACACTTAACTAAAATGTAGAGACCATGAGCATATTTATGATTTTTCATAACATTGTATTATATTTTGTATTCTATTTCCTCCCAGTTTGACAGTTTTCATAATGTTTATAATTGTACTTCCTGGTTGGACATGAGCACAAATATCCATCCATATAACTTACACAAAAGTTATGATTTAACAAATAATAATACCTGATTATTTTGTTGAATGATTGTTTCAACTGTAAAAATATGTGTTAGCAGTCAGTAATTTGCCTCTGTATTTATAACGGTGCGTCGCTTTTTGATGACATCACAGAGGATTCCGTTTTAGAACTCATCACTATTTCCTGTATTTTTTAACTTTTATTTTTCTAAATTTTCACAAATTTCAACTTCACATATGTAAAACTACAATAAATAATTGCCACAGGTGTTACTATCAGTCATAAGTCATAATTAGAACATTTTTGGAACCCGTCATATAGACTTTAACAATTTACAAATTTTATGCAATTTCTGCTTTGTCTGAGTCATAAAAACCTCTTCTTTCAGCACATGGCATATTCTGGAGTCTCTTACTAAATTAGTTGACAATTATTTCGTGAATCGAAGGTGATTAATTGATTCAGTTGTTTCCGCCATAACACTAATTCAAATGCTCTGACAGCAGTGACAAAATCCATTGGACAAAGTTGAAGTGTCAGCCAATTAAGTGCCCGTCCTGCCTCCCCCAAACTCTGCAGCAGCTCCGGTTGTTATTTATGGAGTGGTGTCTGTCCAGAGTTTGTCCTGCTCCTGTGGGACGGCTCCTTTAGTGAAAGCCTTACTGCATTATTGATGAGTGCCGCTTAAATAAGTCATTTGAACGGGCCGGCTTTAACCCCTTGTCTGACAGCGTGGAGCGGCTGGTAAAGTGCCAAATGGGACAGCGGTGCATTAGCTAAAATAACACTTTGGACTCATGAGTGGACGGTGCTGACGGGGGCTCGAGGGGCGGGTCAAGCACCGGCTCACGTGACCTGAATTATGACGCACGAGCACTTATAGATATGTTATGGATAATTTAGTGGATTTAAGTTGAGGTCAGTGCGCAATTTTGACCTATAGATTTGCATTTGAACACTTTAACTTTAACATGCTGAGGAGACAATCTTACTTGTTTATTCACATATGAATTCATCTGTCGTTAACTCACTGTTTTTGATATCATTAATATAGTATTTTATGTTGATAGTGATTGTGTGTGCATGGGGAAAATGTACCTAAATGTTTATATACAAAAATCTTCTTTCTTTCTTTTCTTTTTTTTGGCAGTCGAGGACATTCATTTTATAGTGAGTGCTTTTCTGTACAAACATTTAGGTCCATCTGTCCCTCACCCCACTTATTTAGAGAATGTCCTTTTTTCTTTTTTCAGTTTTTAAATATGCAGCACAAAATAAAACAAAAAAACAGAACAGTGATCACGACACAGACAGAAAACTAAACAAATAAAGGCAACATAAGAAATACAAACAAGCTAAGGCATACATAGTGCAACAAAAACATGTAATTTAGTCCAAAGTTTGTTAAATTTGTCAGTTTGTATGTATTCTTTTCAATTTTTCTAATTTCTTAACGTTTAAATTTAAAACACATAAAAAACACAGGACAAGACCAAAGAGCAGACAAACAAATCAAAAATCAAACTAAAAACAGCATCAAACACTCAACGAAACAAAAAAAAGACAACATTACGGCACAACCAAGTCCCATTTAGTCCAAAGTCCTACTGAAATGGTCTAAATGCAATTCTTTCCATGTTTCGAATGTCAGTCCCATTTTTCTAATTTCAATCATTATGTCCACCCAGTCCTTCGTCGTTGGTCAAGTTTCTGTCACAACATCTTTATTTCAACACCTTAAAAAGAACACATCAAAATATTCCCGTTTATTAGTTACTTTAATGTTCATTTCGTCCTCTCACTGAAGCACATGATTTTCTTTGTTTTGCTGCTTACACACTTCCCCTGCAAAGGAACAAAGCCAAACCTGACCTACTTTTGGCGTAGACATAAAAAATACATGATGCATCGCTCTGCAGCCCGCGCTCCTTCCTCATTTCATTAACAGCGATTAGCGCAAACACGATTTAGGTCCAGGTCGATGTGAGACTCTGCGATGCCATCAGCCAGACGGACTGCACCGTTTGTCATTAAGGAAACATTTTTTTACATCCCACTGAGGATTCTGTCATGCAGCCACAGCTTAGAGCGCGGCGCACTGCCACAGCGGGTGATAAAGGAGGCAAAGGGTGCATATGACAGTTCATCTACGACGGGGGAAAGTGTCAAAGGATGATCTGGTTTGAACGTTTGGATGAGGCTGACTCAATCTATCACCAAACCTCAAACGCTAACTCAGGCTTTATTCAAATCATGGTCTTTTCTGTGTCCCAAAAGTGGCAGTTGCAGATGTAGAAGATAACTTGCTCTATCAGTTTTTGAATTTTAAATGCTGGCGGATTTCTCACTTTGAATTTCTTTAACATGTTTTAAAAATTCACAACTGAAATGTACCTTTTAGTATAAAATTTGCTGTGAATTCATTAGACTAGATATATTATCAATTGATCCAAGTGAGAGACTATTTGCATCTAGAATCTTGGTGGATGCAGTACATTTTTTAATTGGCAAGTCGTCTTCTCCTTTTTAAGTTTCTTTGAGTTCTCAATAAACACGTCCTTTTTTGACCTTTGTACAATTTTTGACAATTCAGTTTTTGTGACTGTGATACCCCCGATACACTCGCCTGCATATCTTTAGACATTTGAATTAGAGTTAGGGCTTAAGTTAATTAATTAATTGCAACTATTCAATTCATTAAATAATTGTCAATTGATTTAGTAATGGAATAATTGTTATCTGGACTTAACAGAGACTTCAGAACACGCTATGAGCTGAAAGAAGAGGTTTTATGACTCAGACAAAGCACAAATTGCATCAAATGACACGGGAAATGTGTAAATGTAAGTGTTTTGATGTAATTGTGTTTTATGTAGGTCCTAAAACATAATCAATGTAGCTTCATCTGGGTCAATTTCAGTAAGAATATGTGCTGGATTAATTGATTAGCAAAATAATCGCTACTGCAATATTCAATTCAAAATAGAAGATGTTTATATGGGTTTTAAAAATTGTAAAAAGTTCGCCAGTATTTAAAATTCCAAATCTGACTAAACATATGATCTTCCACACTTTGATGATGGGAGGTGTGAGACTACAAGTGTTCAAGGTCATTATTCACGCACGGCTGATCGAAAGCACTCTGTCACAAACGGTTTGACGCTGAGGGCGATGAACGTGATTTTATGGGACAGTTCAATGCACTTAATTGCCACCTGAGCAGAAGCATTCAATACGTCCAAACACAGGGAGGGGACAACGAGTTACTCATCATGGGAACAATACCAAGTCTAAAATTTACTTTAATAATAGGATAGGAATTGTCAGCCAATTAAACACAAAGTGAATGCATAAAAATGGAACATAAAAAACATCTACTGACTTCTGTCCATGGGTTTCAGAGCCGATCTTAACAACAATTCCACTGGATATATAAAAAATAAATGGGGGAAAAGGGAATCGTGTCATAAATGATGAAGAATATGAACATTTAAGCACATCCTAATGGAGAAGCGCAAAATCACATGTTTGGGAAGAATATGGTTGGAAAAATGTGCCACGGTATTTTATAAAGTGCACATTATTCACAGGAAAATATCGGTTACCGTAGAAACTGTGATTGTACTGAAGACTGTCTTCAACATCTATATTGAATTTGACTTTAAAACAATGTATCTCTGACGTAAAACTCCAACTATATAGACAATAGATGGATACCTGTGGAATGTACTTTTTGCTGCAGAAAATAAAAAGAGAAATAACAAGGAGACGGATGACAAGTCGACTGTCAAGAACTGGACTGAAATAACTTTTTATAAAATGTTCTAAAAACATTTGTAAAATTGAAAGACTAACTTTGCAGTGGATTTGAAAATCTAATTTTCCGGACATCGAGACAAATGGGACAGATACAAAAGAGGACAAATGCCAGACTGACTGTACAGACTACTCTTGATGCATCTCTCTCTCTCTCTCTAACCCATTTGATTTGTTTTGTATAGACCTTTCAAAATGTGTCAAAATGAAGTTGACTATAAATGTTTCAATGATTAGCTCATATTTGATCTAAATTCTACTGGTTTAAGTGTTTGTGTTGGAAAAAAAACAACACATTTGAATTTCCAGGATAGAAACATCAGTTAGTTTGCTTTTCTATGACAAATGATGAACAAAATACAATTTTCTAACCTTAAAATTGCATTTTAGCTTCAAAAGAATCTAATTTATGGTATAGTATCTAATGTATCTCTAGATAAAATGTAAATGATTGTGGGCTCAACATTTCTGTGAGTATTTTTTCCAGTAAAACCCATAAATCCGGATTGCTCCTTCATTAAAAATGCAAAGAGTTTATCATATTTTCCTAAAACATAATGTAAAATACAATAATAAACGTGTTTAAAGCAGCTCTGATGTCCATTAAAATTTTTTCATATTTTGTGATTTTCTGAGGTTAATACCAGTTTCTCCAGTGAAATCACATTATGTTGCACTTCACTTTTGCCTCCATTCTGAATTTAGAATGATTTTGTTTACAAACTTTTAAAGGGTCTATTGTATTCACCGTCTTCTGCCCCACCCACTTTTGCCTCTTTTTATGTCTATGATCCGCACTCTTGTGGTAAAGGGACTTCCGGTTCAAATGGAGATTGGGGGAAAAGTCTCTCGCTAAAACATTATAAATAAAAATAGATTGAAAAATAGATTGATTTGTCTGAAATGTTTAATGTACACGAGCAAAAACAAGTAACAAGTAACAACTCGCTGATTTCCTGGGCGTCCTGAAAACGGATTTTTAGTCCATGTGGAACTTATTTTCTGTTGAGCTCGTCTGCCCCTTGTAAACTACAACGGAAAAAGATGGCGCACAAACGGCAACTTCCAGAATAAGGTGAATAAAAAGAAAAGAAAGAGAACTTTGCACCGTTGCCATAGCAATCAACAAAATATTACATCTTTTCAACGGTCAAAAGTACTCAAAATGTCACCAATAAACAGGAAGCTGAAACACATAATTATCGAAGGTTTGTGTGCCTGGAGTAATCATGAAACAATCTTTTTAATCCCTGAAAATGATCAACAAGGAAAGCGACCAAATGGTCTTGTCTAATTAAGGCATAGATGCCCTCTCGTCCTTGGTAAAAACAAACTTTCAGCTGGTGAGGGCCTAATTGTATTTGGGAGCTAAGAGCCTCACTTGGCTGTGATTCTGCGCTCCCCCAGAGCCTTTTGTCGAAGAGAATTCACTTATCTCAGCTTGAGCTTAACCAGTCTTTGAAGCTGAATTTTAGCAGGACATGTTGTTGCGTTTTGGCCCGACGTGAGCAGATGCAGTATTCTTTATCGTCAAGGATATGGAACTGTGTGCTGTGTGTGGACTACTTTAATTATTGCAAACAAAAGCAGTCGTTTGCCCCACATTCAATGCCTGTTCACAGTTGAGTTGCTTTGTTTACTCCCAACATACTGTAAGCCACCGCATTCAACAGCAACAATATTGCAACGAGCTTTAGTTACAGAGGAAAACAAAAAGGCTATTATTTTCACAGATAAAATGCAGTTGTTATTTTGTTGTTGTTGCATCTTTTAAGAAATGTACGGAAAACTGTGCAGACATCATAGACACAAATATCTTGAAAAGGCTTTCAGTTTAAGCAATTATAAAAATTAGGCCTGTGGTCAGTCAAAGAAATTCTTGGTCGACTAAAGACATGCTCTGCCGATCGATGAGTCGACTAAAAAGGGGGCGTGGCAGTTCAATAATCTGACTTCTGACTGTAAAATATATATATGTATACAGAAAAGTCATAAGAAATTGTGTATTTAGATGTAAAATGGCATTTAGATTATAATCTCACAAATCTTTTCATCACAATCACTTTTTCTGCTGTTGGCCACATAAATCTTCATAATTTAAATACAATAATAGTCTACAATTTTAGTTGACTGAGACAGTATTGATTGATTAATAGACTAAGCGACTATTCATTACAAACATTTATGCCGAAAACTACTGGTAAAGTGTGTTTTTATCAGTAAAAAAAAGATGATTTTAATTCACTACGTGCCTCTTTTCTGCCGTTGTGAATAAATCTCCAAATAAAAAAAAAAAAATTATTAGTTGACTAATAAAAATGTTGGTCGACCAAGACACTATTGACCAATTAATCGACTAGTTTTGATGAAAAATATCAGGACAGACAAGCAAACAAGCAAATGCTCAAAGGTAGCATGCATGAGTGTTTTTGTTTGGGCTGCCTTATATAGATTTCTACCAGCTGAACAGCAGATTGTGTAGTCTTTTCTGTTTTGAGATAAATCATTACACCATTACACTTACACTCCTGAAACATCGTGTTCAAAGTAGAAATCCAATACATTTCTGCTTCAGCAATTACTTGGTGGGAGCAACATTTTTCTTTGTCCTTTGAGAAATGGATCTAAATTTATACATAAATAGAGCTGTAGTCGACAATTTCTTGGTTGACTAAAGACCTTCCCTAAACTATGAAGTATCTCTCTGTATCTGACCCAAACTGCACTCAAAAAAACACAACGGCACAGGAGTTCATGCAAAAAAAAAAACAATTTATACAGAAAAGTTGGAAACAGTGTATTTTATGTTAGAGATGTATAAATTAGACTAAACTTATGATTCATGCCAAAATCTTTAGCCAACTCACTCCATATCTTCACGTCACTTTCACTGCTTTTGTCGTATAAATTGAAATAAAATAATTAGTCGACTAATAAAAATGTTGGTCGACTAAAACACCATCGACCAATTAATCACCTAAACGACTAAAAGACTACAGCTCTATACATGAAGCACATTCGATTACTATGTCGTTCAAAATGGTAGATGCAAAAAGGTGGGCCAAAATCATATGGGCCAAATCATATGATATGCCATAATTTTAAATATCTGGATTAATAAAATGATAGAGTGTTATGTCTTTCAGGAATAAATTAAATCAAACTATATCATTTCAAACGAGCATTGATGCTGATTTCCATCTTTACAAGAACAATACCACATTTACTGGCAGCCTGGCACATAGGAACAGCCAGTTTGTAATCCGCTGAGGCCCTCTAGTGGCTGATCATAGCTATGACTGTATGACTCCAAGTGGAATAATAGAATATTGTGATCGCTGTTTACCGCTCAAGCCTCGAGGTCGAGCTTCAGGCAGGTCTGAGATGGCTCCAGTCGTCACAGTCTTCTTCATTCGAGAACCAGCAGCACTGCTCAGGGCAGGTTTGTTCAGGGCATCGTCGCTGTTGGCTCGTTTCAGCTACAAAAACACACCACAAGTCAGCAACTGATTAGGACTGTGTACCTTTAGTCATTTAGTCCAGTGATTCCCAACCAGGGGTACGGGGACCCCAAGGGGTACATGAGGAATTACCAGTGGGTACTTGGAATGGGCTCAGGTTCTAAAAGAAGATCAAATGCACTTTTTTCTGAATTAAAGTGGTAAATTTAGCATCTTTTTGGAGTGTATTGGACCATAAATCAAATAAACATATATTGATAATAGAGATAATAGACAATCAGCAAATATTTAACCCATTTATTTCCCTGAAACTCAAGTTAAGGGGTACTCTGAGTGTGAGACAAAGCTTAGGGGGTACTCGAGGCAAACCAGACCAATTTATTTAGATTTAAAGGATTTATATGGCAAAAACAGGAAGATATGGGGTGAGTCATCTGAAGATTTTGGAGTCTAACATATAAATACGTGGTTTCATTGTACTTATTGGTAAAAATTGTTGCTTTGGCCTGAATTGCTCTGCAGTTGTTGTCTTTTGAATGCAGTTTGGGTCAGTTTGGGTTCATAATTTTGATGTATTTTTGCTACACCCCCTTTTAGTAGATTAATCTGTCGCTAGGACAGGTCTTTAGTTGACCAAGAATTTCTTTAGTCGATTACAACCCTACAATTGATCATGTTGTTTAAAATAATTAGTATGATTCCAACAGAACTGATAATCCCATATTTGTACTGCATTGCAGTTATAAGGGTCAACACATTCACAGGTTTGAAATGATGAAAGCAGCAATCCTATCGCCTATCATTTATTTTCTACATGTTGCAATTGTAAAGCAAGCAAGCAAAATGTATTTGTAGAGCACAATTAGTATGAAACGCTATTCAAAGTGATTTACAGACATTAAACACACATTGAAATCACATTAAAATCACAATACAAAAAATAAAAACATAAATAATAAAATAAAAAATATATAAGATACATAGACTGGACTTGAAAACAGCCCGAGCATGGGCCTGTCTCACCACATCATACCGTTCCAGAACCTGCTGGATTCATTAATAGAGTGATTCCCCACGTTAAGTCTTGACTCTGGCACCGGCAGGAGGCCGGTCCATGTTTAGTCCTGACTCTGGCACCAGCAGGAGGCCGGTCCATGTTTAGTCCTGACTCTGGCACCAGCAGGAGGCCGGTCCATGTTTAGTCCTGACTCTGGCACCAGCAGGAGGCCGGTCCATGTTTAGTCCTGACTCTGGCACCAGCAGAAGGCCAGTCCATGTTTAGTCCTGACTCTGGCACCAGCAGGAGGCCGGTCCATGTTTAGTCCTGACTCTGGCACCAGCAGGAGGCCGGTCCATGTTTAGTCCTGACTCTGGCACCAGCAGGAGGCCGGTCCATGTTTAGTCCTGACTCTGGCACCAGCAGGAGGCCGGTCCATGTTTAGTCCTGACTCTGGCACCAGCAGAAGGCCGGTCCATGTTTAGTCCTGACTCTGGCACCAGCAGAAGGTCCCATGTTTAGTTCCTGACTCTCTGGCACCAGCAGGAGGCCGGTCCATGTTTAGTCCTGACTCTGGCACCAGCAGAAGGCCGGTCCATGTTTAGTCCTGACTCTGGCACCAGCAGGAGGCCGGTCCATGTTTAGTCCTGAATCTGGCACCAGCAGGAGGCTTGTCCCTGAGGTACACAGAGTCTAAGATGGTTCATGTGGCACTAACATGTCAGATGTACTTCGGCGTTTCGGAGAGACTAAAGTCTATTCTTTGAGCCTGAAGCCAGTGCAGAGACCTGAGCACAGACTAATGTGATCTTTAATTAGCCACATTTAAAATGCCAGTTGCCTTTACCCTAGTAAGCTTTTCAGTTTATGAAGGCTTTGGTTTGGCATTCATTTTACCATATTCTATTGAGAATTGTTGGACTTTTCAAATTCACGTCCCAAAATCATTATGTATTTGGGGCAGGGCCATGTGAACGTAAAATAAAAATAGTTTCAAAATCAACATAAAGGCAAACAGTGCAGGGACGGGGCTCCAGTCACTGGAGGATCTTCTACATAAACAGAATAATACATTATAACACATGGCGTTGCTGACCTTGCCGAGGCGGTGGTCTGGGGGCTGCAGATTAGACCTGGGGGTCTTCATGGCTGAGGAGGTTGGGGAGGACACAGAGGCAGGCCTGGTCCGCTCATGCCCCGGTTTGGGCAGCCCCACCTTGGTGGCGCCCGTTTTCATCATGGCTGGGCGTCAGCTGACAGAGCCTGCAGAAGAGAAGGAAACGAGTTCTGAGAAAGACATTCTCCAAAACAGAGTGTTACTGTTGGAGTGGTTTAACAGCCCCCTGGAGCTGGAGCAGAGTCTAAAACACAGATGCTGAGTCCTGCCTCATTTAAGACCGTGTCTACAACCTATGGATCACTGACTGTGCTGTACGAGCTGAGGAAGTCCTGCCAAAACAACGTAAACACCACATGAGGGGCAGGGTTTGGTCATTTAAATTACACACTAGAACCCAAACAGGAGGAAGCAAGTTAGTAATGTAAAGTAACATTTTCAGATGCATTAAACAAAAACATCCAGACTGTCAAAGAAAGTGAGACCGAAATGTCACATGCACTGTCAAAAATAATAATAATATGAAAATGAATATGAATACAAAACATAAATTGATGAATCTTCAACCTGTCTCCACTGATTTGTTACATCTCAGAAGTGAGAGTGCAGTGAAGGATGAATATGAATGCCTCTGCAGTGAAAATCCAAGACAAAAAAAAAAGTACTTCAAATCCAAGGGTTGCTGAGGTAAAAGAGGAGGAAAACGGAAAACCCTTTTTATTGAACCTGGCAGCGCTTAGTGCAAGCTCAACACTTTATGTAACGTCAGGTATGTAGGCGTTAACTCCGAGCCGAGGACACAAAGCTCAAACAGGATGTGACTGAAATGCTGCTTTGTGAATCCAGATGGAAAGGTGCTCCTCTGGACACATTAGTGCACTTAAACAGGAGCTGGTGGAGAGCTCGAGGGCCGTCCCAGAGGAGGGCGAGGCATCGATTGGGGCGAGTAAGATGATCTGAAGGGAATTGGAGAATCAGAGGGATCATAATGGGAAAACCAGCTCATCCTCCGGAAATGAGCTTCAGCACAGCCCTGGGATTTTTGATGTCACACAAGTTTTTTTATTTACAAAATCTCATTATACAAGTATGGGGTGTCAATGAACAACAACAAAAGGGAAAAAATAGGAGAATGATGATCAGATGGTGGCACTATTGCTGCATAATAAGCACCTAAGAAGATCTGAATTTGAGATTTTGGTGCACATTTTCATGTTTTCAAAGGCTTCATGATTTATTTTTTCCTGTAAATCTCAAACACGATTCATGGTTTGCTTACAGTTTACAAAGTTGTCACTGTCCATCCATCGTGTTTCTCGCTCTTACTTCTTTCAACACATTATTCAACACAAGATACATTTCAGACACATCTCAACCATCACCATAAAAAAAAATACAATTTAAAAAGCTAATAAGGAGCGCTAGAAACAGAATTAAGAAATAATCTTAGAAATAAGATGAGAAAGCAAGCTGAAGCTAGTCATTTTCTATTTCTAGGTAAGTGCACTGATTCAAGAGATGGTGGTTTTTAATAACTATTATGTGATGAATGTTGCACAACACAAAATATTATCATAAATGTCCTGAGGTCTATGAAATAGGAAATACAGCAAAATATGAGACCTTTAAATGTCATAAACCTGACGCACCTGTGGTGAGGCAACATCAAATACTGCTTTTACTGATAACTATGGTAATGCCGATTTATTTGTAATTACAAAAACATTGGACATGATGTCCAAGCTGTTTATGTTATAATTTGATAGTTTTGTTCTAAAGACGATTATCCCATCAGAAAGACGAATGAGTCTCACACGAGTCTCTCATTTGGGTTGCCAGTTTTAAAACTGAAATCCAGTTAGTTTAAACCTACAACAAAAAATCATCACCACCTAAACCTGCAGCCAGTCATGAATCAGAGCTAGTGCAGCCTCTGCAGCTCAGGGAGGAACTAGAGGTTCTGAGTGGAACATGAGAAAACTATTGAGCAAACCTGCAGGTAAAGGCACTGGCAACCCAGCATCAGCTGTGATTGTAGAACATTCTTACAGGTCACATACCCCACCTTTAAACATTGTTACCTCTGGAAGGATTCTACAACTACAACAACAAACCTGTCACTGGAATCTAAAGCAGCACCAACAGCTTTACTGGATTACTGTAAGTGACTAACTTGACCTAACTTGACTTGTACATTTTTACTGTTCAGCTTTTGGGAATGATACAAATATATAATACTGAGGACAAAGAAGCAGCTAAAATAGTAGTAAACTAGACAGACGCTGAACTTAACTTTAAAAACAATATGCTCTTATTCAATCTTAGTAAACAGTCTTCTTGTTATGACACTGTTTTCATCACTGAAGGGTGATGATCAATGGAGTGCGTTAGCCCAAGTTAGCGCTGCAGGACATTAGCGGGACATGCCTGCATTTACGCTCAACTGATCAGCCTCAGTGTGTCGGTGTGTATCGTGTGTGTGTCGGTGTGTGTCGTGTGTGTTGTCGGTGTGTGTCGGTGTGTGTCGGTGTGTGTCGGTGTGTGTCAGTGTGTGTCAGTGTGTGTCTCTTCTCTATCAGAGCTCTTGTCTCCGCTGGATCGTCATGGGACTTACAGCTCTCAAGGCACTGTCCTGTGACTACCTCCTGTCTGGCCTGGAATCATCTAACACCTTCTTTACGCTCCTGAAAAATAAAAACATGCACTTTTACACCACATTTAACCGCTTCTTGTTTATTCCACACAGAGTTCTAACAAGCTGTGACCGTCCTATTTTTCATTGGCCTAGTTAGGAACCGAAACACATGCTATAGTTAGACATAGAAAGAGTAACAGATTGGGCTTCTGTAAAAAAAAAAAAAAGAAAGATCGATCTACAGAGACTTTTACGTCACAGCGGCTGGCAACTGTTAACAAAACAAACATGGAGGCATTGCGGTTTGAAGAAAAAGGCTAAACATGGGATTGACTCAAAAATAGCAAATTAAAAGCCCAATATAAAGTATAGTGTGCACCACAGCCATATGCTTAAAAGCTGGGCTGTAATTGACTTAAATTATATTGTTAAAAACTAGAGCATATAATCTAAAAGTGAATATGGGACACTGCGCACTGAGCCTCTGCTGCTGCTGGGTTTGAGATAAACCAAAAGGACAAAGCGGAAATAGACAAGAAACTGTTATTTATCAGTTTGGGGCAGCGTGCAGGATGAAGCTAGCATCTGATCTGAGAAGACACACAATCTATAAACGGTCAACAGTTTTTATTTTCAAAGGCTAAAAAACTGAAACTGCAACAAGTCTGAGTGATTCGGTACATTATTTTATACATTTTGTGTGCCAATGTCTGAGAATTAAACCGTAGATGCATAAATGGCAGGGCTTTCTTTAGAATTAAGAAGTACGTTTTAAATGTAGGGTGATAGTCGACTAAAGAAATGATTGGTCAACTAAAGACAAAAAGGGGTGTGTCAAATATATATAAAAACTATTAAGAATCTCTATGTATCTGACCAAAACTACACTCAAAAGACCACAACTACAAAGGCGTTAAATCAAAAACAACAATTATTTACAGAGAAAAGTACTAGTAAACAGTGTGTTTATGTGTTAGATAAGTTAGTTACAATTCAAAATCTTCATATTTTGCCAAATAATTCATTTAAATCTAAATCAAATAATTAGTCGACTGATAAAATGTTGGTCGACTAAGACACCATCGACCGATTAAATTACTAAACAACTGAAGGTTACAGCCCTATTTAAAGTCTATATGACAGGTTCTGATGATATTTCAATTATGACTTAGTTTGGTGGGAGGGCATCTGTGGTAAGTATCAATTTTACATCTGTGAAGTTGCAAGTTGTGAAGAAATTTTGAAAAATAAAAGTTTAAAATTACAGGAAGTAGAGCTGTGCTCTAAAACAGAATCCCTTTGTTTAAAGAAAACACATTTTTCTGACAGTCATTCAACAAAATAAAGCTGTTATCAGGTATTATTATTTGTCAAATCATAACTATTGTGTAATTTAAATGGATTTTAGCCCTTGTTTTCAAAATGGTTGCTAGGAAACTGCTATAAGTATGTCATATTTGCTGCTCATGTCCACCCAGGAAGTGCAATTATAAACATTATTAAAACTGTCAAACTGGGGACAAACAGGCAAACTGTTTAGTAGAATCTTAAACATAATCATGTTCACTATGTTTTAGTGAAATATGTCTTCAAATCTATCAAATCAATCAATCTGTCATACAGACTTTAAATTATGGACCCTTTAAAATGCCATGTCATCAGAAATGTTCCAAATTCTGGAATGGAGGCCACCGGAGGCTGAATAGTTTCACTTTCAATGATTAACTGACATTAAATAGTAATGAATTAGGTCTTCATATTAAAAAATAAGCAAAAACTTTTAATTTCAAGGGTAATGGTTTTCCATTACAAACCATGGAGAATGTAAACATTTCTAGCCTCAAGATTGTGTTTTAGCTCCACAAAAAGTACAATTTGTGATAAAGTATGAGATATATGTGCAGATGAAAAACTGTCAACATCTCTGTCTCTCTCTCTGTCTAGTAAAACCTAAAAATCTTAGTGCTTATCATAAACTCTCCTTTTACATAATCCAATATCGTAAAATACAATAGTTTGTGTTTAAACCAGGTGTCTGAATGGTTTTCATTGGCCAAAAGCTCCTTGATTTTTCATATTTTGTGATAGTCTGCTGTGATATCCTTCTCCATTGATATTACATTATGTTTCAATTCACTTTTCCCTCCATTTCAGAATTTAGAATGTTTGTTCACATATTTGTAAAGGGTCTATACAGTTTTTTCTATATTGTATGGCATTTAGATTCAAACCTCTGCATTGCAACCAAAACAAACACATCTCATGACTTTCCACTTCATGAATATCCTCTAAATGTACATAATGGATCGAGTAGATGTTTGTGAGCATTCGTTGCATTGCTGTTTCACCACAACCACTAATGGCTCCCGGCTCAATGGGAAACTCAAGCTCCTCATCACTGACCATTCTCTGACCTTAAATGCTCTTCTCAAACCTAAAGCTCTTCTCAAAACGACACCCGGCTCACGCTGAAGTGTAAAAGCATCGCAGAGGAAATGCACCATTACAAAGAAGCAGCTTAACTTCCTGTCTTATGTCATTAGGCAACTGTCAGGTGCAATGTAAAAACAACAAGGCAACTAAGAATGTAAAGACAATTGGGTTAATCCACTGTTTCTCAACCTATTTTGAGTCGCAGCACACTTTTTTTGGTTGAAAATATACAGCCGCACAAACTGAAACCATACCAAATCACACCAATCAGAGAAGGAAAGTGTTATTTACGTTATAAATATTGTGTCTGGTTCTTTAAATTTGGAAATGGTGACTGTTTATCTTTCAATTTTTGTGTGAAGTTGCTCAGAACACTCTAAAATGGTAAATTATTCATTTAAATCCATGAATCAGGCATTTTTTCAAGGCACACCTGGCTAAATCTCAAGGCACACTGGTTGAAAACTAAGGGGCTAATCGATAATCGTGATTATTTTGCTCAAAATATAATCATAACAACAACAACAACAACAAAAAATTGTTGTGACTATTTTAGAAGCAAAACTAAGTGTTCTTAATGCAATCTACAGTTCAAAACAATACATCTAAACAGAGTGTAGTTTTTTATCAGGCTGTTTTTGTCACACTTTGTTTTGTGATTCAGACGGTTCAGTGTGTCATTAAGATGGTCACAAACACAAAGGAAAAGTTATGTTTTAGACAAGATTTCACTGTTCTCTCAATAATCATAACACTAATATTTGACTTATGTTCATCGTAAATTATGTTCATTAAGGTGCACTACGCAAGTTTTCTAGTTGAACGTTTGTCACCTGACTTTCTCATAAAATTGTTTTGTTCATCTGTGTTTCATTTATCCAGTTTAAGTCTATATGACAGGTTAGAAGTCACATTTCACTAAAACGTACTGAACGTGATTATATTTAACATTTTACTAAAAATGTTGCCCATTGGTCTCCAGTTTGACAGTTTTCATAATGTTACTTCCTTGGGCAGCAAATGTGACATAGACGTAGGTAATTCCACAACTGTTACCAAGCAACCATTTTGAAAACAAGGGCCAAAATCCATATAAATTACACATTAGCTATGATTTGTCAAATACTTATACCAGATAACACCTTTATTTTGTTGAATGACCATTTAAACTGTCAGAAATATGTGTCAGCAGTCTCTTTATTTTCAGCTGCATGTCGGTTTTTGATGACATAGGTGGTACTTCCTGTAATTTTAAAACTTTTATTTTTAAAAATTTCTTCACAAACTGCAACTTCACGGATGTAAAACTGTGATAAATATTTACCACAGGTTCCCTCACCAAACTTAGGCTGAATTAGAAAAACGAGAACCCGTCATATAAACTTTAAAGGAGTTTTTAAAGCCCCAAAAGTGCTTAGTTTGCTGCTTGTCTCCAGGAGATTGTTTGGTTTTATTCCATCTCCAGGTGAACGTTTAATACCCTCCACCAGCAAACTACATAATGCACCTTTAAGTTAAAAGTTATTCTCATCTCGTGTGGATTTTTCTTTCTCCAAACAGCAGCTGAAAATGTAATATACTCTTGCAGTATTCTATGCAGCTGAAAACCGACACAGTCCAAGAACGCCCACAGTCAAATTTCCTATTGAGAAAAACACTATAAAATATCAAGATTATGGAAACTGTCTGCTCCACACATGTTTATCATCACTATTTTGAACTTCCCTTCTCCAAAACGGCATGAATCACTGTCCAGAAAAAAATCGAACCTTCACCAGAAAGTCAACCATAAACGTCTCGGAATAAAATTAGAAAGTTGAGTCATTTTACTCACATGTGACGGAGTCTTGAGTTCACTCCCGGTGCTAGCACAGAATCCAACTGCCACAGACATACACTTTATGCAGACTGAGGAAGTAGCACAGCGGCTGCCTCCTCCTCCTCCTCTTCTGACAGAAAGAGGAAGAGAGTCACCAGTCCCAGCGGTGGGCAAGGTCTGTCCCTGTACGTGTTTTCCAGACAAACCCCTCTGACACCTTCAACACAGCACGAATCGTCAAGACAATCTGATACAATAGTGCGATGTTGTATAGTTTGAACGTCTGGTCTAAGCAGAACAGAGTGGTTTGTGGGAAAGTACAAGTGTTCCACAACAGATTTTATTGCTGCTGCTGCTGCTTTATAACGGCGAGCTCTGGGAAAAATCCAATATTAACAAACAGCACTCAAGGTTCACGCAGTTTTAACTCGAAAGCAGGACACATGAATAAAATAGAGCAGCACTTTTCTCATGCAGTGTATTGTTACTGAAATAAAATAATAGAATTTGGAAAACTGTTTATTTTGTGATGCTTAGACGAGATATAAATAAGTAACGTGAACTGTAGATTGTATACTTCTGGTAGAAATAGACTGATATATTAGGCAGATATTTGCACTTTTATGTGTACCGACCCTAGGCTTTAAAACCTCCAATGGCTGATAGTTATTTCGGTTGACCATTCCATTAAAGGAAAGACACAAAATATAACTAACTACACTGTTTTCTTTTGGGTTTGCTGCAATACGTTTGTTGCCATTTCCAGTTATTTAATTTGGGGAAAATTATGAAACTCAGCCCCACATATCGAACTTATCAGGCATCGGTTGCTCTGGTTTCTATCAATGGGTATCGACATCGATTATGAAAAACATATCAGTTGAGGGTAAGTGCAGGGCCATCAATAGAAATCTGGGGGCCCTGGGGCAAGAAACCTCACATGGGCCCCCCTTTAATACAAATTAATAGGAAGAGGGTCCAATTCAGGGTCCCTAAGACTCTGGGGCCCGGGACAATTAACCCCTTTGCCCCCCCTGGGTAAGTGCCCCATTGACTGCATCAACATCAAGTTTATCCAAGCAAACGAACAACACATTATGCCAACACACACTGATAAGAGCTGTTGATATTTATACTAACACACTGATGAGAACTGTTACTAACACACTGATGAGAACTGTTATAAAATACTGATGAGAGATGTGTTTGTTTATACTAAAAACACTGATTACCGCTGCATTTTTTGAGTGAGTTAGCTGAGCATTACTGATGCTTTTCTGTATAAATTGTTGTTGTTTTTGCATGAGCTCTTGTGTAGTTGTGGTCTTTTAAATGCAGTTTCGCTTAGATAGGTGGAGATACTTGATATATTTTTGCTAAACCCCATTTTAGGCGATTAATCAGTCGATAGGGCAGGTCTTTAATCAACCAAGAATTTCTTTAGTCGACTACAGCCCTACTATTAATACTAAAACACCGTTGTTATTACTAGAACTGTGACTCATACTATCTACTTCATCTTTCACATTGTGATGGTCAATAATCATGTTGAGTCTGGGCCTGAAGCAGCTCAGTGTTTGTCAGATTTATGACACCATCTCAAATTCTTCACAAACAAACACTCTTCTGCTTCTGAAGGTCCCGTGGGTTCAAAGGTCATGTGCACACAGGCCTTCTTTGTGCGAGGCTCGCTTCCCCATGAACATACGAAGGCCCTGGCGTTTGTCGGCTCCTCCAGCGTTCTCGAGGAGCGAGGAGCGTGTGGGCAGAGGCAGTGCACTGAAGCGGCGCCAGATTGTGGTCCGCGGTGCCGGTGGAACGCGACCACACCCCGACAACATCACTAAAACAGCATTTTCAAAAGCCGCTGGCAAGAATAAAAAAATACTTGAGGAGGGTTTTGAGCTGCACATGCTGTTTCACACCCCGCTGCATGCTGGGATTTTCACGCTGATCTTACAAAAGCAGGCTCTCCTCTCTTTCTACAACACCACAAAATGTACCTGTAAAATACTGTTCTGACTGCGCTCCGTCTATATCCAATTTCACATGTCCACGGATTTGTTCAGAGTGATTTATGACCAGCACGAGGTCGAGAAGGTCGTCACATCCAGCGACCACAGGTGGAATCAAGTTACATTTAAGCACTTTTACTTGTGTAACTTTTAAATTAAATTGTTCTGAGTCATTTTCAGAAAGTATACGTTTACTCTTAGTAGAGTAATAAGTAATATAGTGTAACTACTGTAAAATGAACCCTACTAGAGAAAAGTTTGAGTTACTTGTAAGTAAGTCTACAGGTTTAAAAAGTTTTTAAATTATTATGATTTTGATTTGATTTGTGTTTATTGCACCACTCATTCAGATACAATTTACTTTTTCTCACTTTTCTGAGACAATTCCAGATTGTGCGCATTATTTAATGTTTTGTCCTTCCAATTAAATTAACTTAAAACTATAAATTACGTATTACATGTACACATTACAGTTACTCTTCTAGGCTAGTAGTTTTTTCAACTATATTTTTACTTGAATTATTTGTTTGACCACTACTTTGTACTTCTACTTAAGTAACATTATTTGAAGTAACGGTACTCTTACTTGAGTACAATTTCTGGCTACTCTACGCACCTCTGCGAGCAATATGTATCATCCGACTAGAGATCGACAAATATGGGATTGTTTTCATGGCCTCCTATGACCTTTATGATGAATATTTTTGGGCCAATATGAATGGGCAATTTTGATAATTTTCCAAAATGATGTAATCTGAATTTAAAGTAGAACTAAGTAACATTTGACCTTATTAAATGTAAGTCTGTGCGGTGGTTTGAAATTGGTGGTTTGAAGCCCACACCATCGCCCCTTGCTGTCTCTGTGCGGAAAACCAGCTGCACCTTTCCTGACGCCGACCCAAAGACAACTTTCCTGAGAAACCTTACCTCTCTTTTTTATATTTGACGACATGAAATGTTTTTGTATGCAATTGTATTTCCTTATTTCAATAAATGGAAGGAAAAACAAAACAAAAACATTGCATCTTTTTACTGATGATTACTGGTGTATTTTCACAAGAGAGCTCCGTCTCTGAAGTCGCTTACTTCTGCTTTAATACAAAATCATCCACAACCCTGTTCTACAGCAAACTGAATGAGAGCAGTTAAGTCACGTTTGGTGATGTGCTCTTCACACAAAAAAATGTTTAAATAAAGCTTTTTGTATATTATTACAACTCTGGTTTTCATCGGTTGTCTTGGATTCACTCACACACACTCTCATTCACACACCTACTGTACATGTTTTTAATTGTAGGGGATCCATCTCTAAATACAGTGAGACACACACGTATAGCTAGTCCCAAGCCTGGATAAACACACAGGAACTACATTTTACATCTATATGCTGCTACATGCCAAACAAACATTAATAATTACTTTAGATGTGATAATGTTGTTGATTAAAGTTTGAAAGAGTTATTCAGAGTTATCTTCAGACCGTAATGTGAGTCTCACGGTCCGCTGAACGCATCATTAGCTTTAGCAAACATCAGTTATGTTCAAGACTTACACAAAAGATCAAACACAGCACAGGTGCATAAGCAACAGCCGAGCCGGACTATACGAGACTTCAGTCAATACAGTCGGGTCATACAAGCCCTATAGATGTAGCCGACCACAGGACAACAACACGCCAGCTATTCTTTAATAAATAATGAGTGAACATACCAGACACCAGACAGGGGACACTATGGGGATTCCCGTCATTAAGCGACACAAGAGCTGCCTACTGGAGATCAATACGGCACAAACGGCACGACTCAGATCTAACTGTAGCAACAATTTTCCTTATTCCTCCTTCAGTCAACAGGAAAAAGCACTGAGTCAGAATGGCCGCATACATTTACAAGACGGGATATGACTGTGCATGGCAAATGTGCAGCGGATGACTAAGTGCGACTAAAAATATACCGTCCAATGAAACCGAATTAAAAAAATATATTGTCAAACTACTTGTGGTAAAACGAGATTCCTTGGAGAGAAATTCTAGTATTGTCTGAGGTTGGGGGCATTTATTGATGCACTGCTATGGCTAATGGTCCTGTCTGATCAAATTACAAAGCCCATTTCTGTTCATTATACAGTAGCGTAATCTACTTTGTTGAGTCCAAATGTGAAGCTCTCTGTGTGTTCCTCTTTAGACAGAGAGGATGTGAAATTTATGCTAATGCTTTGTTTTATTTTTAAATTATTAAGGAACTAGGCCCAAAAACATGAAACTAACAAAGGTAGACTAATGCAGTGGCAGTAAAGGTCAGTCGCAGTTCAGCTAAATAGAACTTAAGCACATTAGTAAATTGAATACAAAGTATAGTGAGGTTGTGCACTGAATTACCAGCGCTTTGTTTGGAGGGAGTACAGGACTGTGGTGGACGACTTTGTATCTGGACAATGAACTGGACTGGGGCAAAAACAATGATGCTGTCTCTACTTTTTGAGCGGTTTAGGTGCTTTGACATGTGCCGGACAAAACTCAGCATGTTCTACGAGTCGATGATGGTCAGTTCCATCATGTTTAGCAGCAACTACGACTTTATTTTACAGAGGGCCAGATTTTTCAAATGCATTTGTCCTCAAGGCCGAAAACCTGTCCAGCGTTTTTGAAATACCAAAAACAAAAAAAAAACTCATACAACATCTGTAGAACTCTAAAGTCTAAACCAGGTCTAAATCAGGTCTGAACCAGGTCTGGACTAAACTAGATCTAAACCAGGACATAACCAGGTCTGAACAGGGACTAAACCAGGTCTAAACCAGGGTCTAAACCAGGACTAGACCACGACTAAACCAGGTCTAAACCAGGGTCTAAACCAGGACTAGACCGCGACTAAACCGGGTCTGAACCAGGGTCTAAATTGGGTCTGAACCAGGTCTAAACCAGGTCTAAATCAGGTCTGAACCAGGTCTGGACTAAACTAGATCTAAACCAGGACATAACCAGGTCTGAACAGGGACTAAACCAGGTCTAAACCGGGTCTGAACCAGGTCTAAACCAGGGTCTAAACCAGGTCTAAACCAGGGACTAAACCAGGACTAGACCGCGACTAAACCGGGTCTGAACCAGGTCTAAACCAGGGTCTAAATTGGGTCTGAACCAGGTCTAAACCAGGTCTAAACCGGGTCTGAACCAGGTCTAAACCAGGACATAACCAGGTATGAACAGGGTCTAAACCAGGTCTAAACCGGGTCTGAACCAGGTCTAAACCAGGACATAACCAGGTATGAACAGGGTCTAAACCAGGTCTAAACCGGGTCTGAACCAAGTCTAAACCAGGTCTAAAGCAGGACATAACCAAGTCTAAATCATTTACTTTACTTTGTTCATACTGAGGTTTAGTTTTGTATTTTACTCAATTGTGATACTAATATCCAACTTTGTTCTTATTATTAACAAGATTATTCTTATTTGATAATGATTTCTTCTGCGAGTTGGCTGCATATCTGTAACAAAAACAATTTCCTCTTGGTAATGAATAAAGTAATTCTGATTCTGCAAATAGTGAATCGAAATTGTCCACCTTCAATGAATGCAAGATTGAATAATTGTCACTATTGTTGCACAGGGGCAGTGTAAACATTTGCAAAGATGTGTTAGAAAATATTGGGGGCCAGAGTAATGTAAAGCGCTAACAGCAAACAAAAAGTACAGCAGTGTTGGCCTTCAGTAAAGCGGTCGAAGATGATGACTGTTGCTTAGAACAGCATTCTATTGATCAAGAAAAAGCAGAGTTTTGAGAAAAAGTGCTTAGCTGAAGATTTCTATTGAGCCGGTGTTGAATCGATAAACAAGTTCAGATGTTCAAAGTGACTGGGAATCCACACAAATTAGTTTTTCAACGGCGTATACTGACGATAACACTGCAGAAAATCTGAAATCCTGAATTTTAAACTGGATTTGAGCAGTTTTGACCAGATGAGATTGAATTTGTCATATAATATTTCACTGGTTTCAAGGCTTTTCTGACTGGTTATAAGATAATTTAGCTTAAAGTTAAAAAGATAAGAAATTGCCAATGGAGTAAGAAACATTTTCTTAAAGGTTGAATGGAGGATTTCTCGCCGATTTGAAAATCTGCGACTGTTAGTCCTTTTTTTGAAAAAGCGCATGCGCAGGTTCCCCCTCCCTCCCGCCCCGTTTCTCCTGACTGAACGCCTAGCACACCTCGTGAACGAGCACGTCCAGCAGCACTGCCCATGCGCATTTGTTTACAAGACGATTGGTGTCGCTTTCTCACGACAACCTCCGCAAAGAAGATTTAATAATACACTCCACATACAATAAGCTAAAAAAAGAGTCAGATAAACAGTTACCTGTCCAGCAGAAAGTTTGCAACGGAGGCATCAGCCTGTTTTGCGCTTTCAATGCTCGCCAGCGTCAGAACGATTCCCCAGAATAACACGCGGCGTTTTGTTTCTTTCCTCTGCAGACTTTCGTCTCTTCTGTGAAAGCTTCGAAAACAGTCTTTCTCTTTCGCCCTCAGCCATTTCGGTGCCGGCGGATGAAAGTTTAGACTTACAATGACGGAACTCGCCGCTAACCTGCTACATAAACACACTAGCATATCAACCACGCATGCGCGGCCAGAGGACCGAGCGTTTCCCCTGGACGAGCCTGCCGGCGTGCACTAGCACGCAGAGAATGATTGACACCTGAGCGGACCAGTTATTTGTGCTACCCACGAGGAAATGAGATTCTGATTTGTTGCCCGAAATCCTCCATTCCACCTTTAACCCATTGGCAAATAATTGGGCTTGAAATGTAATGAAAAGAGTCTGAAACGTTTTGAAGTAATCTAGGTCCATCAAAATAGATCCTAAATGGTCAAAACGTCTAAAATTGAGATTAATTTGCTGAAATCAAGAATATTTAACTCATCTAGAAATGTACTTTTTGCTGTCTCATACTACTATACTGTCATAGAGTGAAATTTACACAAAATGAGAATGATTTAGGAAAAGAAATTCGCCGTCATTTACAAATCAAACTAAATCTGATGAAACCCATTATCTTCCACATCCCTCCAAGTATCACCCTCTCTGTCCTAAATTCGCGCGGCGCAGTGGGAGCAGATATAGCCGTCCGTCATGCATATTTTATCGACTTCATCCTGTTACATCGTTCCTCGAGCTGCTCTCCCTCGGGGGCCCAGAACTTCCTGCTTCGTGTGTCAAAGTTCTTGTCCTGTATTGGCCCCACATTAAAGCTTTCCTGTCTGCTTTGTCTTCTGTGGGCGGACTGCATCGGAAGCACCAGCATCATCCATGAGAACGGAGAGGACTTAAAGCGAAAACAACCACAACACGGCCGCGTCTCACAATGGAATTTCATAGTATTAGTCTCACAGCAATGACCCGGCTTTATGTCTCGTGAATACCGCTGGGTGTGACGACGTTTTGTGAATATCTTACAATAGACATCTTTAAACAAACACTTTAATGACACATGCAAACTGGCCGGTCCTGTTTAGGAGCTGCGTTGAGTATTTGTGGATTGGTGCTCCCTGAAAAAGATGAGTGGAGGATAGTATGGAAGCTCATTTGGTTCATCAGATTTTGAATTTTAACGCTGGCGAATTTCTCAATTTGAATTCTGAACCTTTAAAAACATGTTTGTTTTTGAATTTCAGTCTCTGAATTTTGCAGTCGATGTTTTCATTGGGTTTTTCTCACTTAAAAATGTCAAAATGAACAAATGACCCTGTAAAAATTCATTCTATAGATTTTCAAGACTTCAAATTCAACAGTGAGTCAAATTCTCAGTGTAAAATGTCACCGCAAAGATTCAAGATGCAAAGATTCACTTGGATCGATTTTGTTTTGCTAAATTCACTGACACTGAATTTAAACAGTTGAATTTGAGGGCTTGATTACTTAAAAGTCAATTTTGAACTGAGAAAAATACAATGAAAACATATTTTACCAAATTCAGCTACAGAAATTCAAAAGAAAAAAGATTCAAGCACGTTTTTCCAGAGTTAAAAAATTCAAAGTGAGAAATCTGGCAGTATTTAAAATTCAAAATCTAATGGAACTAATTATCTTCCGTACATATCACCCAGCCCTGAGGTGCGTTGAGTATTTGTGTATTAGTGCTCCCTGAAAAAGATGAGCGGAGGAGACTTTAATCTCAGACTGGCCTGGATGACCCATTTATAGTCGCATTCCTCCGAGCCAGCGAGTGAGACTGCGATGCTTGTCAAGTATGCAGCAGCTTCCTGAAAACTAACTTCCACTAAAACTATGAGGAAACGAGGATTAGAATGATCCGTCACTGTCAAAAACGCAAATTAGGCAAGAAAATAGTCTGACGACCTGCTTAATGTGAGTTTTCTTATCACAATGAGCCACAGTCAGTACACATAGCAGTAATATTACGCAACAAAATGTAATGTTCTAGTTATTCTGACACATCTTGAAATCAAAACAAGCTTCAACTGCGTCAGCAACGTGAGATAATGCCATTTCATAAGACTTAGTAACAGTGGGCGATAGAGATATTAACATTTTAATTCATACAGTAGAATTCATTTAGAAGTAGATTTTTCAACATAAAAACTTCTCTCTTTGTTTTACCATGTGGTCTTACTTGACTTCTGGCACTGGAGTTAAAATAAGTCTTAACTCTTCACACTCCATTTCGAGCACAAGTGTTTAATTTCAAATGTTTTAAGACAAAACTTGGACTTAACCAGTGTGAGTTGTATTGGGTTAGGGAAAAAAAAAATCAGGAAAGGACAAATTTTATCTTAATAACAGTATCGATTAGTATTGTGTTTTTGGGTAACACTTGTAATAACTACACTAATACACTACCTTAATAAAGCATAAACAAAGACTTAATTCATAGTGAACAAATAGTTTATTAAGAATGATTCAGGCTTAGCAACTACTTAGCTAATATCCCTAACCCTAACCTTGATTAAGTAGTTACTAAGCCTTAATCATGCTTAATAAACTATATGATCATTATGAATTAAGTCTTTGTTCATGCTTTGTTAAGGCTAATTGAGGTGAAGTTATTATAAAGTGGTGCCGAATTTTGATACATTTGACAACAAAATGAAAATGAAAATATTTTTAGGGGAGAATTTCGATAAAAACATTCAAACGATATTATGTCAATCCAACAAAATTGTGCTAAACTATGTCTTTAAATGTATTAGTTGAGGTTTAACTGTCGGACAAAGGTCAAATTAATCATAAAAGTGCAGAAATATCAATATAATGTACTCATAAAGTTTTACAATATAACTTTTCAGCTCTTTTGGAAGCATTTTTTGACTATTTGATTTTGCATGTCTTCTTAACAAAATTCACAATAAATCTACTTTCAATGATTTACCCACCTCTACTACTTAGACCTTATTTTCTAAAATTATTGACCAGGAACCCACAAGGCAACAGTTTTGGTGATGATATAACATTAAAGAGGTGATATGATAAAGATATAAGCTCATATATTGTGTTATTGACGTGTCATTATGCTTAGTTTGTGCGTTTCTATTACATAAAACTAGCATTCTGGCACTCACAGCTTGGGCAAAATGTCGGTTGGAGGAGGCGCCATCTGTCCACAGAAGTAATCAGTTAAATTATCACCTACACAGTCGTTAGAAGTGGCAAACGCTGATGCTATTTATTTACCAAACTCAATGCCAACGCAGAGTTCAGTCCAATCTGCCCGTCTCCTCTTATGGGCTCAATTATCCTCTACTCCAGCGGACAGAGAGAGGACGTGCCATAGTGCCCCCCGGGAGGCACTTCCTGCAGGCGCTGCACTTTCACTAGAAAGTGCCTGTGTTTGTTATAACATATTACAGCATGTCTTCAGTTTAGAGGGCAATACATCAACATTTAGATAATATTGGTTGGTAGTGTTGGTTTGAAGATATGCAACATTTGAATATTGAGTGTATTGTTTATAGTTAAAATGCTTCAAAAAGAGCTGATTCAAAATAAAAATGAAAAATGTATGTTGTAAACTTTCAAATATTCAATTCATTTCTACTTCATACTTTTATGATTAATTTCACATTTGTCTGATAAAACCTCACTTTATTAAACGTATACAATTATTTAACACATTTCTGTTGGATTGACATAATATTGTCAGACTATCAATCTAAGGAAACTAAAGATATTTGTTTTTGTCAATATCACAATATAATTAGTCTAATAATATTGAACTACAAGCCACTTAGGATTCCCAAATTGTACTTAAAGTGCATATGACAGGTTCTCATGTTTTTCTGATTATTACTTAGTTTGGTCGGTTAGAACCTGAGGTAAATATTTATCACAGTTTTACATCTGTGAAGTTCCAGTTTTGTGAAGAAATAAACGTTTAAAATTAGAGGACGTAGTGCTGAGTTCTCAAACGGTCCCTCTGTGATGTCATCAAATGAAAATACAGGGAAAATATTTCTGACATCATTCAACAAAATAAAGCTGTTATCAGCTATTATTATTTGTCAATTCCTAACTATCATGTAATTTAGATTTTGGCCCTTTTTTACAGTATGGTTGCTAGGTAACACCTCTAACTATGTCATATCTTCTGCTCAGCTATAGTGCAATAAGGCTGTAGGTTACTTGTACTGATGTTTAAAAAAATAAAAAAACAAACTAAAATCTATATATATATATATATATATATATATATATAAATGGTATAATGTTAGGCATTGCCACTCCTTCCTAAAGTACAGGTGTGACATAATAACCGTGAGGATATTATAAGGGAATATAGGTCTCTGTATCATCATCATACTACTATTACAACAAAAGTTAAGAGTACCATCAATCAGACAACAGAAATACTTAAACTTGACCTCACCTTTCTATTCAGTTTAATTACACCCCTAATAATGACTCGCCATACCAATAATACATGTTGGACAAGCCGCATAGTTTGTTTTAATAACTCATCCACCAATCACATCACACAAACTCAAACATGCTGCTTACAATGTCAGGTTCACACCAAGCATTCAAGATTTTTTTCTGCTAATTGTCATTTCAATTAAAGTCTATTCGACAGGTTACAAGACACATTTCACAAAAAAATAGTGAACATGATTATATTTAAGATTTTACTAAACATTGCCTATTTGTCTCCAGTTTGACAGTTTTTGTAAAGTTTATAATGTTACTTCCTGGTTGGACATGAGCAGTAGATGTGACACAGATAGAGGTAATTCCACAACTGTTACCATAGCAACCATATTGTAAACAAAAGCCAAAATCTAACTAAATTACACAAACGTTAGGAATTGACAATAAATAATACCTGATAACGCCTTTATTTTGTTCAATGATCGTTTAAACTGTATTTTCAACGGTACGTCGCCTACTGATGACATCACAGAGGGATTCCGTTTTAGAACTCTGCACTACTTCCTGTCATTTTATTTTTTCGAAATTTCTCCCCAAACTGCAACTTCACAAATGTAACAATCACATAATAAAAGCAGCTATATATTTGCACCGCCAAATTTGCACTACTGTCTAGCCAACTGTACATTTTCTGTATGAAGTCTAAGTCTATTATAGTCTGTTTTATTGTATTTAATTCTTAATTTTATGCATGCCTTCTTTTATATATTTTACTAATATTTTATTCATTGTGTTATTTTGTACCTTACCGCCAAAGCAAGTTCCTAGATTGAGAATTTTGGTCACTGACAATAGCAATAAGCCTTTTTCTGATTCTGATTCTAAAACTATGATAAATACTTACCACAGGTTCTATCTCACTAAGTCAGAAAAACATGAGAACCATATATATATACACTTTAAGGTCAAGTCAAAAAGACTGGGCATTATTATTAAACGACCCTGAGATACCTAATATAAATATAGGTACGTAACATTGGAACGCTAAAGAATAATTCATGGAAGAAAAGCTGAATCCAGGACACGTGAAGGACAGAACTCAGAGGACACTTCCGCTCAGCATCACATGAGAGACATCCCAAGACATTCTCTTCACAGATTCTTCATTTTCAGAGCAGGCCGTACCACTGGACACGTGCTCCTTCTATAAATACCACATTACTGGATCACAGATGAGCTGTACGTGATCGGAGAGGCCGGGGACACTCGGCGCTGTGGGCACTCAGGTGAAGGATGCTCGGAACAATGACACACAAAGTCAAATAAAACATAGAAATGAGACTTATTTGGCAAGCGTCTGGTTAGCAAACACAGGCTTTTATCAGTGCGGCCGAAGGTCAGAAACATATTTTTGCTTGAAATAGAATCTGGCCTCGCTTTGTGATCTGTGTCTAGGACAGTCTGTGAAAAACCCGGAGCCAGCGCTGTATATTTCAGACGATTTGTCCGTTTTTGATGGTTAACCATGAGAGAAACGGTGCAATTAGGCCTGTGTAACATTTCATGGTCACTGATTTACTTTTGATGGCTTTGAAAACTTTAAAAGAAGTTGTTGGTTTTGCCCAAGTGACCCATGAAGTCCTGCTGTTGTGAGCCATAAACATGAAGTGTACTCTAATTTGCCTCATTCAGTTTCACTTTTGAAAGTATTTCCAGAGTACAGCAGTCGTTCCCACAAAGGTTAACGAGTCATCCTCAAAGTGGCAGCACACAGAAGCTTAGTCAGGCCTAACTAAGTGCCATAATGGAGCGTTTAAAGACCCATAAGACATAAACAAACACTTGCAGATGATTACAACGGAAAGCACAACCAAGTCCTGTTGCTTCACGTGGCACTGACCTAATGAGGAACAAATGCTTGCTGATCATGTGAAGAGAAAGTGCTGGCAGCGCTCTGAGGACGCCAAAGGAAACTACCTGGCTGTGAAACGACCCAGAAACATATTCACTCAAACAATATTTAAGAAGGAGCATGGACTGTAAAAGGACGCAGGGATATTTTCATGGGGTTCAGCTTCAGAGTCGAATAACTGGTGGGTGTTTTATTCGACCAACATTTTTATTTGTTGATATACTATTTTATTTCGATTAAAAGGATTTATACCACAAAAACAGTGAAGAGTGAGTTAGCTAAAGATTTCAGAGTGAATTGTGAGTTTTGTCTAATTTATATATATTTAACGTCTAAATACGGTGTTTCCTTGTACTTTTCTGTATAAATTGTTATTTTTTGCATGAACTCCAGTGCAGTCGTGTTTTTTTGAGTGCAATTTGGGTCAGATACAGAGAGATACTTCAAAGTTTTGCCACACCCCCTTTTAGTCGATTAATCGGTCATTAGGGCAGGTTTTTAGGCGACCAAGTATTTCTTTAGTCGACTACAGCCCTATTCAGATGACACATTCAGTTTCGACAGAGGCAGTATTGCTGGGTTTCAAATGACATCACAACATTCCATTAGTCAATAATATTTAATACACATGGGGGACAGCTAAAATGAGTATTGTTAAAATGCTTATTCCTGGGTCTAGTCACTAATAGAAATGACCATGTTTGAAATATTGTGAATTTACATTTTGAAAATTTCATGCCAAAGTTAAATGTACTAGAAAAAACTGTCTTGCCCCCATCTGAGAGCGTGACACCATCACAGTCTAGAATCTGAAAGCCACAAATAATATGCAATTTGCTGGTGGAGAGTATGAGACATTCTATTCTTGTGGAAATGGAATAAAACCAAACGATCTCCATGGAGACAAGCAGCAAACCAAACTTTTCTGGCCAATGAAAACTACACAAACAAATATGAGTTTAGGGCTGCAATAAGTTAATCACAACTAATCGATTATATAAATAGTTGTCAACTAATTAAGTAATCAAATAATCGTTAACTGATCTATACACAGACTCCATAACATGCTATGAGCTGAGAAAAGAGATTTAGTTATTCAGAGCAAAATCACTCAAAAATGACACGGGAATTGTGTAAATGTTGTGTTTTTGATGAAAGTACCATTTTGTCTGTGACTATTCCCCGGCAGGGCGTCATAGAACACTTTAACAACTTTATATGTGTCAAATTGAGTAAAAATGTTACATTCACAGCCTTTTTCGTTTTAAACAACTAATCGATTAATAGAAAGAACAATCGACAGACTAATCGATTACCAAAATAATCGTAAGTTGCAGCCCTATATGGGTTTAGATTATAATGTGGAACCTTCCAGGCAAAGCAAAAGCAATTTTATGAGAAAATCAGGAGCTCAAACCTTTAACCAGAAAACGTACATAATGCACCTTTAACTTGTTCATCGCTATGGCAACAGTCCTAATTTCTTACAATTCTTATGGATAACAATCATCATTTTCTACAACGAAAACATCTCAAAACAGCAATTCCTTCTGCTGTTACAAATGTCTGAGTGTTTTTTCGCATTCTGAGTCATAGCAAAGCATCCTGTTGAACTCACGATGTTTCTTGCACTTGACTTTGTAACGCCAAAAATCCTAAACTACGATGGCGCATTTTATCAACAAGCGTTAACGCGTGTCATTATAACCAGTGTCACGACAGATCAGTGTGGACCGTCTGATTTGCCTGTATTTCACTTGTCATTGGAGTACACACAGTTAGCTAGAACATAATAACATTAGAGGAAAAGACAAATGTGGCAACCCAGCTTCCAGTCAGAACAGTTTGGCGGCGTTATCAAAGGAGCAAAGCAGCGTGGTTTCCGACACCGGAGTATGATCGAGCCGTTAATGACAGGTTTTGCGAGTCAAACAGCCGGTAGATGAGTGACGGAACAATCCAAAAAAGAGATGTCAGTAAAACGGAGAATTAGCCTCTAGCTCCGTGTCCTCACCTGATCAGCGCTGCGGCGTCTCGGTGCTGCTGCTTGATGTGGATGCTGCCTCATTACCGAACTCATGAAACCGTCCCGGGCTGCGCCGGTAGGTGGAGCTAGAGAAAGACGAGTTTGGCGCAGTGCTCTCACAGACCTGTGGGAAATGTAGTTTTTAATGCAGTTAGCAACAAATTGTTTTTTATTTTTTATTTTTAAAAGATTATAGATTCTGCAATGTATCTCTCTATCATTTCCTCTCTATGTACCTCTCTATCATTTCTATCCAAGCGGTATTCAAAGTCTCTACGTTGTTTTCTAAATATTTTGCAGTAAATGCGAATATCTTTAATAGAAACGTTTTTTGTTCTGAACATAACGTTTATTAAAAAATAGAATTGAAAAAATATTTTTTTCTTTTCTTTTTTTCAAATCAATGTTTATTTAGATAATATTTTTTTAGAAGATTAATTAAATAATGTCGAATGTGCTGATGAATTAGTTACTGCCTTCAGTAATTAATTCATTTATTCTGCCCATACTTTCTTACCTGAAAAAAAATAATATAATTAAAATAATTTCATTTTAGACTATCATAATTTTGTTCGAGCCTTTATTTGTGGTTTTGGGTGTTTTGAATCTGCGCTCTTGTGTTTAAGCTACGTTTCTCTGCCACTGTCATTGAGAAACATGGCGGCCTCCACGGACAACGCGAGTGCTGCTTCTCCTTCTGATGCCTCGAGTCCCATTACTGTTGCTTCTATGGCGAATGGACCTCAAATCCAGTACAGTATGGTGCTGGAGCACCTTGTCGGGGAGAAGAGGCCCGTGAAGGACCTGAACCCAGCGGTTATGGGAGCTCTGCCTGTCCCTCCTAAAAGCGACGAGCAGAAGATGATCGAGAGGGGCATGGAGAGCTGCGCCTTCAAGTCCCTTCTGGCTTGTGTTGGAGGTACGGGTGCATTTTCTGGTTTTGCTTAGCATTACATGCAACTGAGAGGCATCTGAATCATAGAAGACCCTCAGCATCACTCAACAAGGCGAGACAGTCCCTCCTAGAATTAGGAATAGTGCACTCTTGGCTTGGCAGATAATCACTCTTTTGTTTTCTTGCCCCTCAGGTTTTGTCCTTGGAGGAGCCTTTGGAGTCTTCACTGCAGGTATCGACACTAATGTTGGGTTCGATCCGAAAGATCCTCTGAGAACACCAACTGCACGAGAAGTCCTCAAAGACATGGGGCAGAGGGGCATGTCCTACGCCAAGAACTTCGCCATCGTTGGAGCAATGTTCTCTTGTACTGAGTGTATCATAGAATCAGTAAGTTAATATATATTTATTTACATTATTTATTGTCACTTCCTCTCGAGCCTCTTAAAGTAACTCATGACTAAATAAACGGATTCTTCTTTATAATGGAAGTTATGCTTCTTCTGTGGTGTAATAACGCCCTCTAATGTTTAAACGTTGCAAACAAATGCTAAATCAGGAGGCCACAGATCACAGTGAAAATGCTAACTTTGTTTTCTTTTTCTGCAGCATAGAGGTGTGTCAGACTGGAAAAACGCTGTTTACAGTGGCTGTGTAACCGGGGGAGCCATTGGGTTCAGAGGTAGGATATAATGACTGTTGCTGTATTTAAACACGATGTTATTATTGACGTGGACACATCTGTGTTTACAGCTGGGCTCAAGGCTGGAGTTCTTGGATGTGGAGGTTTTGCTGCATTCTCTGCTGCCATTGAATATTATTTACGATGAATATTGTGGAAACATAGACTTTTATATCAAAACTTGCCTCCAGATGAGTTGAGGAGATATCTTTTCTTCTTCTCTTCTTTACAACCCTGAGAAGACTTTGCTCAAAAGTGCTCAAGAATCCCCAGGAACCTGAAATGAAACTCTTGCTGAACAGTGAACACACCGGGATGGATTGAGAAACGGCCTCTTTCAAATATACCTTGTGGGACTGCCAAACCGTAAACAAAAATATTTGTTTTATGTGGATTATACGCAAACACCTTCATCGAGCAAATCTGTGCAGTAATGATGCAGTGCTCAAGCCTATGGTGCGACACAAGCATCAGTCTTTTGAGGCGAAGTGTTTTAAAGTGTAAATAAACACAGAACTCTGGTCACAGACCAAAACAAACTGCAACTTTAATTTGCACTGAAATAGTAAATATGGACAGTGCTAAATACTAATAATACATGCCATGTATCGGCTACAGTTTTTATTTATAAAGAAAATTTACTGTTAGTAACAAGTAATTTGAAGGCTCCCTCAGAACACGTGACCTTGTTTCTGCCAATGTTTCCAATCATATGCAGTTCTGACAGACAGTCAACAGATGGCGCTATTGTCTCTTGCTTCGAAGCAGTTCACGCAGACTGAAAAAATGTATTATTAGGGCTGAAACTAAAGATTGTTACTCTATTATTCTTTCGACTAATCAACTGATTATTTTGATTATGAAAATGCTAAAGTTACAAATTGCCCTTGTCATTTTGATACAGAATCATAAAACCACTTTCAGAACATGTATGTTTTGGAGTCAGTTTATATGGCAGATAATTATTGAAGTAACAGAGTAATCATTTAACTTGTTTCAACCTTATGTATCATATAAAGTCCATGGTCCCACTCAAGAGGGAAGCGGTTCATTGCTTCATGAGATGTTGTATTCACCATCACTAATGTTAAAACTATTGTGTAAAAGTATTTTAAATGTAAATAAACATGATCTAAAATGATCAATTGTCATATATCCAGTTTTACAAATCCAAGGTAAAGTATTTAAATGCTGCTGCAGTTTGGATTTGTGTTGTAATGAGCCTCCAGGAGCTGCTTCACATTTTTCTCAGATAAACCTGGACCTATAAATTGCTGATTACACTTTTTATTACAACATAATATGAAAGAACACAGACAGGTTGTACAGTGTTTTAGTAACTTTAATTTTACTAAAAAAGGGGGAGAAAGTTCACATTGACATTTAGCCTCAATATTACAGTATAATGAAATTCTTCCCAAAGGAAGTAGATACAACATTTTTATTTTATTTTAATCTTATATTAAAAATATCAAATAGTACTCATCTAGCAGTGCTTACAGTATTGGTAGATATGTCACAGGCTTGATAGCAAAACGGTTGGCTTTGTACAGAGCACAGACAGGCTTAGCCTCACAGAGACAACCCACCTTTGTTTCGTGCCTGGCTCAACTGACAAGCTGAACATGCATGAGGGAAACTACACAACCATCCTAGAGATTACACCAGTGCAGTAAGACACTTGGAACAGGCTTGCAATGCAACAACAAGAAAAAGCTAAATGTTCCATTCATTGTGTTATTTTCCCAAAACCCCTCATATCACAAAGTGCCCGTCTTTCTCTACTTAGTGACTGTAAAAATTAAACTGGCAGGTGATCCTTTCAGTACAGCTTACCAATCATGTACATGGTGAATGAAACGGATTAGTCTAAAAAAGAACATCACTACCTGAATAAACTTCAAAAACAGACTCCTTAGAGCATTTCTCTAGTTGCACAACTGTACAGGCACACATATTATATATATTTAAAATAAATAGGGGTAATTTGGCCAGTGGGGCTCTCATCTCAACAGCAGTAATTACTGCTGCCCAGTCCTTAGACACGCATTCTTGCAAGTGTACATCCATATTGTCACTCACACTTCCTCTACATGCACAAAGCCAGACGGGGAAAACATAATTAAAAACATGAAAATTACTCTGGAATGCATCTGAACAGGAAAACACCAGAGGTTACAGTCTTTAACGTTTACATTGTGGTCCCAGAATGCCCTTGGTGTCCTCACATTTACAAACAGAGGGTCATAGAAAATGTATGTGTGTCTTCTGGCGCATTTATGTGTGGACCTGGAGGTGATCTGAACTGTAGGGAGGAGAGCCTTGTCCTATAGCTCTACTCCATCTCGTTTTGTCCACAAATGCTGCCCCCTACAGGAGAGAGGTGGTGGTGGTGGTTTGGTTACACATCAGTGGAAAAGTAAAGTGTGTTGCGTTTCAGTTCAGCGAAGGAGATGGGAGGATGCTGGAGGTAATACAGTAGCACCTGGACCTAAAAAACAAGAAAATACATCAAGAAAATTTCCACAATTTCAGCGTGTAAAACATGATTGTAAATAGACCAGTGCGATTTAGGAAAAATTTCAAATTGCGTTTTTTTTCGGCCCAGCATTGTGATTCTGATTAGGATTTGCAATTTATACTTTCATGGGATCCTGTTAAATGTTCACATTTTAAACACAACCAGGATTGCCAAAAGACTAACATTTGAACTAATAAGATAATGTTTCAAAACATTTTAGTCACTTTTAGTTGCATTTTTTTATGCTTTAAGATGTGTTTTTGTTGCAGTTAGTTGCATTTTCATCACTTTTAATAAAAATTTTGTCACTTTTATCACCTTTTTGTCACTTTTAGATGGGTGTTTCTCACTTTTCGTCACAGTTTTGTCACTTTTAGTCACATTTGTGTTGCTTTTTTCTTTCACTTCTAGTCCCATTTTTTGTCACTTTTAATTGCATCTTTGTTTTTGTCGCATTTTTTAATAAACATGTTTTAACAGATCTAAACTACAAGGTTAGAAGTTTTTTTGCTGAATAAAACAGTACATTTAGTAGTTTGTGTAGGAAATAATTGCACTTCGCAGCCTTTGCGATTGGCTAATTGCGTCCATTCAAATTGTGATTTCGATTTGATTAATTGTGCAGCCCTAATTGTACATATCAATCAGGCAAATGAAAGAAACATTAATATAGTGCCCTAATGACTGGCAGATGAAAGATTATCCAGCAGCAACACCTGAAGGAAAATATACAAAATGTAAACTGAGCATCTCTATGAAGAATCACAGCCTTCTGCAAGTTCCTAATACAATATTAAAATGATTTAGTCCGGATGTTGTTTACTCTTCCCACGAAAAGCCTTGTTTACACAGGAAATGCATATCTGAGCAGATGAACCAAGAGACAACAGTCTAAATACAGCTGGAGGAGTGAGCAGCCGGGACATGGGTCACTGAGCACCGTGGGAGGATTTTTTTTGTCATATTGAAGAGAGTTAAACGTTCAAATAGTTATTCCCTGTGGTAAAATATGCTTGATAAACTATTACAATGTTATTATTACAACCCGTAGCATCTATGCAAAAGTAAAAGCAGTTTACTTAAATAATATTTTAGGTATCTGAACATCACTTAAATAAAAAGTAACCACTGCAAAACAACTTAACTTCACTTCCAGCCCAGGGGCCATGGTTATGAGTTAACTTCTGTTGCTAAACTGGCCCAAACTTATATTTGTGACAGGGACTTTTTAACATAAGATGAGATAAGGCTAGTAGGCGATGCATTCGTTTTTTTGTTTTTTGTTTTTTTAAGTCATTGCTGCTTACATGTTAACCCTGTTTTCCTAAACTAAACCCAAACCTAAGCCTTTTCCTAACCCATTATCCTAAACTTCATAACTTTGAATGACCAATCAAAGCAGTCCGTCCCTTCAGACCAGACATTCTAACATTCACTTTTCTGAAGCTTCCCTCACAGCGGCTCTTTTCATATTTACCTGTCGGGTTGTCTACAATGGAACTTTAGCCCCTGAACATCAAGGTCAGGTTTTTTTTGTATGGATGGAATTCACTCAACTCAAGACAAGATGGCGAACTAAGCAACTTGAATAAACTTTCTTTTTCATTCCAACTGTTGGCTCAAATTGTAGGATTATAACTTACATTTTCTCCAATTGCTGAAATATTCAAGCTCTTGCGTAGACAGAACTTTATTACACATAAACATTTCCTGTTGCAACCAATTTCCATACCCCACAATTTGTAATTTGCATTTCCCATGTTTTATTATTTTTTTTCATTTGTGATGATTGTGAATTGGTTCATCAATGATATCAAACATTGCACCGTTTATTTTGCTTCTTTCATCTCAATAACCTCAATACTGCTCTGCTGTCTTTCATTCACACCTCAGGTTTCCTCAAGGACCAGTTGCTGTTGTCACTAATCATTGTCACCCTCAGTCTTGCTGACAAGCCCTAAAATAGCATTTTGGCGAGCAAGCCAGGATCTTGATAGTGTGGATGATTTATTGAAACTCCAGTAATTTGTTTGGAACAGATCCTGTCACTGAGTCACAGGAGATGGAGGAGGAAATCAACTGTATGGTCCTGTAACTTAAAGAAAGTGGGAGGTTCAGGCACCAGAACAGGAAATTGACCCGCAAAAATAAATGAGTTACACGTAGAATACACTTTGTAATCAGGGGTGTTGTTATTTTTTCTTAAATATCATTTTAGTTTAGATTCTATGTATTGACATGACATTTCTGTCCACAGAGTGGATCCACAAAGCTTGTAGCATAAGTAGTATAGTTTGTGTAACTCATCTTAACAGCTTCTGAATGCAGTCTAAGGACTATGAGCCAAAAATAACTGTTCTCGCCCGGTTTCAAACCGGGGACCTTTCGCGTGTGAGGCGAACGTGATAACCACTACACTACGAGAACTGAGTGACCAGGCCCCTCCCCCACTCCTGCTCAAAAAAAAAAAAGGCATGAAGCCCAGCACTGGAGTGTTCTCTCTGCCTGTCCTTTCCCTGAGCTTTAGGAAAGTTGGTGTATTCAAAAAGAAGAGTAAATGTATTTTCCACTTTTTTTCATGTATTTTTTGTTTGTTCCTTAATGTCCCACACAGGCTGTATAAGACAGCTGGTGTATCTACACAGTGATAATGGATCAGTTTTACATAATATAAATGGATCTGTTTTCTGTGTGGTGTTACCTGGGCCATCACGTCATGTGACCAGATGTCTGAGGCCGAGGTGATGTGCTGTCCCTTGGTGCTCTCAGACTCAGAGGGCCGGAGCAGTGTGGGGCCGAACACAGTGGCCAGATTATGGAGGGACATCTTATTTATAGGCTCCTTCTCAGCCACTCTGCAGCAACAAAATTAAGTTAAGTTTCAAAATATAATTCATTCTTCCTCTCCTGTGGCCCGTGTGTACCGTTTGAGATGCTCCAGCAGAGTGAGGAAGGTCATGAGGTTGGGGTCGGGCAGCGAGCGGAGGAGGTGCATCATGCAGTTCTCCTTGGCAGCTGGATCTGAAAGAGCTGCACGAGAAGACAGGAAACTCATGTCAGATACAAACACTCCCTCACAGCGTTTTAACAATCAGAGTTTAACACTCTCAGCTGCTACATGTCGCAGTGAAGAGGCAGCACACATTGATCAGATTAATGTTTCTGGGGATTGATGGGGTCAAAGGTCATACCTATGCCCTCCATGAAGGCAGGGTAGAGACGGTCGGTGAGCAGAGGCTCCGGCAGCTCCCTGAAGTACAGCTTCAGTGTCCCAGCAATGGCATTTATGTCCATGTCGCTCAGCATCATCAAGATGTCTTTGGTATCTACATGAATGAACACAATGCTTAGAATCAAAGAGCTGTGAAAGCGTGTGGACTTCAGATAAAGATATATATATCAAATATTGTGCATTATCAAAGGTTTTTACCCACACTTTTGTGCCCAAATTGTGTCACTATATTGTTGTATTGTATAATGACAGTGGTATCAGCTTTAAACTCTCTATCTCTCTTGTAATTGCTTCTAGTGACTCTGATCTTGTGGTGGTCTTAAGAAAAAGCATTACGTGAATGAAGAAGAAAACATAACCCCAAAATATCTGTCTCTAGTTCTCTGGCAGAGATGAACTGTGATGCACTTGTGTCTTACTTGTGTCAAAGGCTGTTTTTAGGGCCTGGATGTCTGTGGCGACCCCTGAGATCCTGTAGATTCCCACTTCATCGATGCCCCTCTTCTCCACCTCCTCAATGCACTGTCGGACGATGTAAGGCACTTTGGAGCGTTCACGTCTGTGGAGAGTCACACATTAAACCTCTGTCACAGTCATAACACTCGGCCGAGGACAGAAAGAGGCTCTTACTTTGTCACTACGTTGATTTTGACTCCAAACACCCCACTCTGTTTTTTAGAGGGCGTTCTCTTCAAGCTGAGGTCTCGACTTGTAAACTTCATGGAAAATTCCACTTTGAACTGTTGATTCATAAAGCACAAAACAAACATCAGAGAGCAGTCAGTGAGAAGGTGAACTCTGTGGCCTCTTGAAGCATTGGAGTCACTAATGCATTGGCATCAAGAGAATTAATCCCCCTAACAAGCCATGTGTGTTTATCAATTTTTAAACTGAATCTAATTAGGAATGCAATAAATACTAATAATTTGGTTTCAATCATATCGTTTTTTTTGTTTTTTTTGCTTGGTCATCATCTGAGCTTCTCCAAAACATGCAGTGTTTTAAGTTTTAAGTTTCAGCAGTAATGACATCAAAATAAAGCTGGAAACATTGAAAGAAAAACGTGTTTTGTCCAATATCAAGATGTCGTCCAGTGGCATCACATCAAACTGAGTAAAAATGTCTTATTCATAGATCTTTTGTGATCTAATGACTAAATGTAGCCAAATGATTCTCTCTGGGAAATTACTTAACACAAGTGAATACATTGTAAGTCATTGTGGACATTCTTCTTACCCCATTCATCTCTATGACGTCCATGTGCCAGTTCTTGGACTGCACCGTCTGAGGGTCAAGCTGAAAAACAAAATAAGAGAGAACAAAGTAGATATTTAATTTCCATGGGAAAGTTCAAACCTGTAGCACATTTCCCACATTACACTGGTTAATCAGATCTTTATTTTGTGCAGTTGTATTGTAACAGTTCCAACACAGACAGATCCTTGTTCCTGTAACAGTCACACAGCCTTTTCTCAGAGGAAAACAGTCGCTCCTGCCCGATTTCGAACCAAGGACTTTTTGCATGTTAGGTGAATGTACACCACACAACAGGGGCCCTCAACCCCCTGGTCCCTCACTGTTACAGCACGACCTGCTGAGAAACACTGCAGACTGTGCCTCTTACATAAGCAGAGCATTAAGAGTGTGAAGTTTAAATCGAAGCGAAGATGTAAACATTCCCGCTGTGATGGACGTCGCCTGTGGGCAGAGTTCACCTTTGAGCGACACATTTTTCTAACCTCTGAATCAAAGTTTGGCAGAGGTTGTGGGACGTACAGATTTACTACTGATTATTATGAGACTCCTTGAGATTGACTGATCCCACTAATGTATCCTCATACGATTAACACACACACTTGGCTTCTTCCCATGATGCTCGATTATAGATGGATCTTGCCTTTGTTTTAAGTAGGCTCTCATCCCAACTGCTAATGTCTTTTTTATTGGCTGCTTTAGTTTTATCATTCTCCGTAGTGATGAACTTAGACAATGATAATGATTGTTGGCCGGGCACAAGCGCGGCACACTTCTCTTATTGTCAGCAGCCATTAAAAGTTCTCCGGGAGCGTATTTCATTACCTCGTAAAAAATCCATTTGGCAACACTTTCACACATTCCTTTTGAAGGTCTGCTCGCTCCCAGCAGGGATCGGGTTCAAGAACAGGGGACAGGTAAATGCCACAATTGAATCCAGCTCCTGCCGAGAAGACGCCTCGTGTAACCCCAAAATGTGTCTCCCTCCCGCTAATGTCCTTTCAGCCGATTTCCCAAAAACCTGATTAAAAATGAATGCGCTCAAATAGGGCTGTAAAAACAAAACACTCACTGACCCTTTTATTAAAAAACGGTTGGCCTTTTCTGTCTTCCTTTTACTTGGAAATGATTGGGGTTGAACTGTAGAACTTGACCTAATTCTATTTAATAACAAACAGCATTCTGTGTTTTAGCAGTGAGTGTCAAAACGCATGAGAGTCAATTATGAATGATGGATTCTCCTCTGAGAGCTCAAAACACAACAACAAATGTGAAAGAGCTGCCAAAGTCTGGTAACAAATATAAAAGTTTACAGATTATACCTGACATTAAAAAAGAAGAAAATCAAGTAAACAGTTGTAGAAAACCAGATAAACAACAGGAACACTACAGCTACGCTCACATTTATCACTGATACAGACTGTGGGATCAAACACAGTTGAACTGATTTCCTTTCGCTCCTTGAATAAGATGGTTTTGAGTTAGTTTGTTCAGGAAATTAACTGTTAGGATGACCAAATTAACAATATAAAACTCAATATTATATCTTCTGAATGAAGTCCTCAAAATGTTGAATTAAACAGGAGGCTGAAACCCATTAATTGTTGTTGAGGACAGTTGAGTTGTTGATTTAATCTACAACTGCCATTAGCAAACAAGCTAGCTAAATCACAGCAACAACAAACAGAGAAACTACTTTCAGTTTCCATTTGCCATAAAAAGTTAACTTGAGCGTAACGACAGCTCCACGGATAAAAATGAGGCAAAAAAACCCCCAAAGAAACAATAATGTTAAGGAGCATTTTTCAGATGAGAGAATGTCTGAGGTAAAGTTAGCTGGTGTGATGGCGTGCTGCAGGTGGTAGTTTGAAACAAAGCAGATTTGAAGTCTAATTCAGAATGGCAGTGGAGCACAGAGAGCAGCGGGAGGCGGCAGCAGGTGGAGCAGGCCTGGTGCTGATATCTGGCAGCTCCAGAAAGTAGTCATGAATGCTGTCTAAATAATAAATACAGAAAGAGTAAAAGTATTCAGACAGAGCATGTACCCGACAAGACACGCTGCTTTGAATAATACAGCATATCCATAAAGAAAGTGCACACAGAAGACTAAAGAAGGACAGATTATCTAAATGAATGTTGTTTTGAAGATGTTGAATATTGAGTGTTTCGTGTAGTAACAAATGTTCCAAAAAGAGCTGATTAAATTAAAATTTAAACAAACCAAATACTGTAAACTTTTAAATAAGAGTCTAAAGTGATATTTCTGCACTATTATGGGATATTTTACAGTAATTTTTACATTTGTCTGATACTTAAACCTCAACTGATACATTTAAAGACATGTTTTAACACATTTTGACATAATATCATTGTGAGATTAGTTATCAGGAAAGTCCTGAAAATTCTGAGATTCATTTTTGTCAGTATCACCCAGCCCTATACAGAATATACTAATGGATGATTTTGTTTACAGGGGTAGCCTAATCTTTGAAATTGCTTTTTATAAATTTGTAGCTCTGGAAATTCATCAAGATACCAAAAACAGATTATTTTTCCCCATTTTTGTTTGTTGATCAGCCAGTCCCTCCTACATTATGTTTAAATGCAGAAGGGTCTGGAACATACAGTTAAAAAACGTTCCTATCTTGGGAATGTCCAACCACAACCGCTAATTTGTATTATGGGTTTCTCAAATGACACAAGACATCTCCTCACTCAGAACAAAATATATAACTTCTTCTACCTCAGATACATAAGACTTTAGAGCTTCACTTGTTGATTTTTCAGAAATCTGCTCCATTTCTCAGTCCTCTGTGTTATTTCTTTCTCCTCTTCTCCTCATGTTTGCCATGTTTGTTTGTTTAGACACGTTGCATTTCTCTGATCGCCCGTTTGAAATTGGAGAAACAGGATTTGATTCCAGACTAAAACATCTTTGTAAAGTATTGTCAAAGCATGTAGACAAATGGTCAGGCAACCCTTTGTGCTCATTACTGTCTTTTTTTGAAACTCTTGCACCAATTTCTCCTTGGACCATGCAGTTTTAAACTAGACAAAACATAATACCCACAAACTGTGATTTGTCGCAGATGAATTCTTGAACTTATTGCTGATTTACTGCCACCCAAACCTGGTCTTCTTTTGATTTCCATGACTCCAGGAAACAAAGCTACAATATTGTCAGTCCATCTTTCATCCCATTCCAAAGAGATAGAAAGAACAATGACAAATTTCCGGTTTGTGGCCTGCAGTTCCCAGGAATGCTCAGACGGGATCAAGACCAGATGAGCGAGTCCTGTATAGTCTGGAGAATATTAAAGTCTTGAGATTTAGCAAAGACATCCTCAGGCCAGTGCGGAAACTATTAGAACTGTTGATGAATTTACAGTTTTAAAGTACGGTTATGCAGAGACGTTCTTTTACATGAAAAATACTTTAAAAAAAAGTGTTTCTTTGCCTTTCTTTGGCCTAATTTTTGTCCGTGGGACATTGGAGGTGGAGCATTTGTTTTGCTCAAATCAACTTTATACGGTGAAATGTACATTCTAAGTAGTTTCTCCGTTGTTGCTCTCACCGTGCAGAGCTTAGCTAGCTTATTTGCTACAACTGCAGTTGGAGATAAAGGACACTTCAACAATTATGTTCATCAACCCTTGGACTCAAAGACATCTTATTTTAGGACAGAAATGTCCTAAAATAGAAGTGTTACCTAGCAACCATTTTGAAAACAAGGGCCAAAATCAATATAAATCACACAATAGTAATGATCTGACAAATAATCATACTTGAACAGCTTTTTTTTGTTGAATAACAGTTTAAGCAGTCAAAATTGTGTCAGTTGTCTGTAAATTTTCAATGTGTTACCATACCATTGAAATCTGTGTTTTCAATGGTATGTCATCATTTGACATCCATTTTAGAGCCCAGAACTACTTTTATTTTATTTTTTTATTTTTCAAAATGTCTACATAAACTGCAACTTCACAGATGTAAAACTATGATAAATAGTTGCCACAGGTTCAACCCACCAAACTAAGTCATAATTAGAACATTTTGAAAACCTGTTATTCAGACTTTAAATTCAGAATGCTGTGATGTCATCTTTATAATATCTGTACTTGACACATATATTTTCAAAGATAGAGAAATTAAACCGTGAATAAAACCCATTTATCGCCTCCTAAACCTGACCGCTTTATGCTTACACAGTCATAACCTTGTGTTCCAGCAAAAACTGTGCTACAAAACGCATGTGGCCCTCGTTTGATATAGTGCAGTCCATTTATAGACGGGAGAGGAAACAGAAGGTTCACTTGTGTATCTCTTTCCGCTCTAAATGTCCGTCATCTGTGAACAGTCTGCAGTATCATGTGCAAAGGATCAAACGCAGACTGATGTGCCCTGGGATACGGAAACATTTTCAAATCAATTCAAAGTGTTCAAGTGGGTAAGAGTCCTAGAATGAACAGAAACCTGACAAGGCATCGATAATTGTGATTATTCAAGTCACAATATGATGACAATAATGAAAAAGTATTAATCGTGACACATGTAGAATCAAAATGAGGTCATTTAAATTTAAAAAGTGAGCAAATCTTAATGATTCTTTTCCCTTTTCATCTGTCTTTAACCTACTTTCCACTAGTTTCTGCTGGGGACAAGAAACAACAGAGAAACGTCTGAGAAAACCTGTTTTAATTCATTTTTCTATTGTAAGGTTTTTGCTCCTATCCATTTGATTTTTAACCCTTACAGTTTTTGTGTCTGTTTTATTGCACAGACATATTTTTTGTCCTCCTGCGGGTTAGTCCTTATTTAGAACTAACATAGCAATTGTGAGTCCTTTTTAGACCCCTTTTTAGAGCTAGAATGGTCCTGGTTTAGACCTGGTTTAGACTTAAGGTACTTGGAACACTTGATCATGGTGTCGATGATCTAAATATTCACAAAATCATGATGTTTCTTCTAACAACAAACATAACCCTAAACCTAACCCACTCAAATGTTATATTGTGACATCACTAAACCCAACTAATTATGAATGATAGAATGATAAAAAAGTCAGAAGTAAATTGATTTAAAAACCTTTAACACTAATTAGTACATTGTAGGGTTGTAAAAAGTCTCGGAAATCAGATATTAATCAATACTAAAACTAGTATCAAAACGAGATAATAATTTGAGATGGTATACTTAAAAACTCACATAAACAGGACAAAATGTGATCTTCAGTTTTAGAATGATCTTGAGCTTTATCAGAACTAAAATGAAACCAAATGGAAACATAGAAAGCACTAATGTTTTGTGCTGAAAATGTCAATCCATTGTCGAAAAAAGGAGATTTTGTTGTTGTTGTGGCATCGAAATCAGTAGAACAGTGTCAATTCCTTAATATCGAACTCAAGTGTGAATTTCAGTATCATAACACTAGTACAGTCTCAGTATTGTAGTGTGGTGCGGTGCTTCTTACAGTCTAATCCTACTCACTGAAAGAATAAAAAAGTGCTGTTCCTGCCCGGTTTCGAACCGAGGACCTTTCGCGTGTTAGGCGAATGTGATAACCACTACACTACAGGAACTGGCTGCCCTGGCCCTCCCCCACTGCTGACACAATCCTGGCATTCCCCTCTTAGCGTAATACAGAACTGTTTACAATCTCCACACAAGAGCTCTAAAATGTTACGTAATACTGAGCACAACTTTTTACAAACTACGTGCAATAGCCAGCGCTTACCATTCATCTAAGGAAGAAAAAAGGACAATATTAATCATATGAGCAACTTATTCATGCACATAACTTATTCTTACACATATTTTACTTTGCATGCCCTTATTTTAGTGTAGTCTATATATTTTACTGCTACTGTTGCATGTTGCACCTTCCAGTTCCTTACAAGTTTGTGAATTTTGCTTTCTGAAATTGGCAATAAAACAGCCATTCCACTAAATATATTAAAAAACAACAGGGGGAAGGGAAGGTCATTTTGTTTTGACGAAGAATGGCAATTATATGTACATCCCAATGAAGGACAACAAAATCACACATTTGGAGAGAGTGCTGCTGGAAAAATGTATGACCGTGTCAAAGTGTCCACTATTCACAAGAAAATGCTAAATGCTTGAAAAACTGAGGTTGCCATCATGCCCATCATTACCATGTGTTTTGGGACTGTCCTGTTGAACTGAAACTAAAAAAGTACCCTAGACTGTCTTTGTTTTTGGCATCCCACTCGATTTCAGAAATATGTGTTTGGGCTTCAAAACCCCTTCCATGGACACAATACATGGATATCTTTGGATTATACTTTCGGCAGCAGGAAAAAGGACCATTACATCGAAATGGTTAAAAAAACATTACCAACAATTAAGGACATTCAAATTTAGTTTGAAAATGGACAAATGGGGACGTCTATGTTGGACTAAAATGTATTTTCTTTTGTTGCCCTTTTTATCTTTAAATTTTACTTTTACGTTATATGCTCTCTTTGATTTTGTTCTTGTCATTTCTTTTTTGGGGCTTTTTGTTACGTTTTATACACATTGAGAAGAAGAAGACGAAGATGAAGAAAACGAAGAAGAAGAAGAGGAAGGGGGAGAAGAAGGCGAAGATGACAAAGAAGAAAAAGAAGACGAGGAAGAAGAGAGGAGATGAAAGAGGAGACAAAAGAAGAAGAAAAAAGAAGATGACGAAGACGGGGGAGTAGAAGAAGAAGGAGATGAAGACAAAGTTGAAGCAGAAGACGTAGACGAAGAAGAAGGAGAAGAAGAAGGAGAAGAAGGAGAAGGAGAAAAAGAAGTCGAAGTTGAAGAAGAAGGAGAAGAAGAAGATGGAGTAGAAGTAGAAGAACAGGAAGAAGAAGAAGGAGAAGAGGAGGAAGAAGAAGAAGAGCCAAGTCTAATGAAACCAATTATCTTTCATATTAACTTGCAAACTCGCACAATAAACTTGATGCGATACAGCAATTTTGGCAAACACATTTTTTCCAGTGTCTCAATATCCTTTCACCGTTAGTCTGATTAAAATTTAATTCAGCTCCATTGCTTGCGTCCTCTTACTAGTCGTTAAATGAGACTCAAACTGCACAGTGATTTTCTGTTATCGTCGGGGTTGGTGCAGTGGGCTAAAAATGTTCCAACACCTCAAGCGTACGAGCAGCGCGGGTTATTTTTAGCCGCATAATGCTGATACATGCGTTAGTCAAGCGTTGTGTTCCATCCACAGCTGCGGATGTCACTGTGAGGGCCCGGACTTGAGTGTTGCCATGTTGACTTGTCTTCCTGTCTTTCTGGTCTCAGCCAATCACACGGGGGCTTACAGGAGACAGAGATGCGATTGGCAGAGAGGTCCGGTTTCTTTGGCGGCGCTTGTAAACAGTTACACTCTTATGCAACACACTTGTGCCGGCGGCGTTGTGGAGCGAGAGCACTGAAGCAGACCAAATCCGAGAAGTTTACAGCAGAAATGGAGCAAAGTGGCAGGAATAGAAACATGCTTTATCATTTTGGATGGAAAAAAACAGAAGTTCACTGTCGGGCATGTCATACAATTGTAAATACATCCACCAAGACTCCTCCAGAAAGTGAGCTGGTATTTGGTTTTTCAGTTTTTAAACAGAACAAAAAACACAAACTACAGAACACGACCAGAGAACAAAAAAAAAAAAAAGGCTAGTACAAGATATTGAAAGACAATTAAGCCTCGTTTAGTCCAAAGTAAACGTCCCATTTGGTCCAAAGTCTGTCAAATTTGTCCATTTTCAAATTAAGTCGGAATGTGTTTTTTTTTCTCATTTTACGCATGTCAATTAAAATGTTATAGTTCACTCTTCGCTGTGATTGGTTAAACCCACCTGTCACTCACTAAAGAGAATCACAGAGGCTGACAAATAGAAGTGGGTGGGGAAAAGTGCTAATTTTTGAGCCGAGCTGCATTAAACTAAAAAAAAAAAAAATCGATTCACGATATGACGATACATCGCCAAAAGTGCTTTCCCAAGAATGATGATACAGAATCAGGCTCCAAAGGCATCCATTTATTGTGTCCATGGCAGGAGTTTTAAGGCTCAAATACATAGATCTGAAATCGAGTGGGATGTGCTTTGTTAATCTCAGTTCAATATTTCTGAGCTGTCTTTCAGATGACCCAAAACACACACAGTGGACTTAATTAAATTCAGTTAATTTTCATAGGGGCCAAAATAGCAGCTCCAACATTAACCAACATTTACAAGAAATAAAGAAATGGATAACTGTCCCAGAGCCAGAAAACACAACACAAAACATTTGTTTTGGCTCTCCACTGCTCCAAATAATTTATAATTTGTCCTGAGGCACTGGTTGAAGGATGGGTTAAAGGCAGAGGAGAAATGTCCCTATGGGGACAATAAAGTCGACAAATACATTCATAATAATAATAGAATCCTGTATTCTGCTCTTCTTAAATCACGCAACCAGATAAAAAGTTTATATTTCAAACAATAAATCTAATAGTTTGGATTGTAGGAAAATTGACTAAGATTTAATAAACTAAAAGTATGTGCTCTGTGAACATTGAAAATAGAATAAGAGGTACATAAATTTACACTTCTTCCTACTCCTTTTTGAGCACAAATACATCAACAAAATGTAACAAAACGTGCATGTCACTCAAATGAATACAACTGAAATGAAAGCGTGTAGTTTACTTTAAGAGATAGTCAAGATAAAGAATGAAGTCTAAACATCTACTACAGAAAAACAGTAGATTCAACTCACTAACTCACTTCATCTGCTACATTTTCTTGTAAAGTCACAGATAATGTAATCGTCAGACTGAAATCTATATTTGTTTGACTTTCAGATCAGATAAAGCTCACTGTTTCTGCTCCGGTCCCATGTGGCGGCCGCATGGGTTCGTTTCATTTGTAAGACATTAGATCATACATTCATGTACAGGCAGTGGAAGATGAATGATGTGTTGTGTACTTTTGTTGAGGTGATTTCATGAGGTAGAAAATCTGGTCCAAGTAATCCACAATAATTCTCTGCTTTAAGAGTCTATTCTGTTGTTGCAAAAGGGGTGGGCGATAGACCAACAAACTTAAATCACAGTTTACTTGGAGCCAGATCCCAGTTTTGATGTTTTCTTGCACAGTGTTTGACTAAAGCCATCTGCTGTTTCTGAAGGTTTACTCTTCACTGTGATTGGTTAAATCCACCTGTCACTCACTAAAGAGGATCACAGGGGCTGACAAATTGGAAAAGTGTTAGATTTTGAACATAGAGCAAACTAAAAAAAAGTGATTCTGATATGATAAATCACCAGAAGTGCTTATTTTCACAAGGATCACGTAAAAATGATTAGGTTATTTGATAATTGTGATTATTTAGGTCACAATGTCTTCTTGACTAAGGACTAAAAAAAGTAATTGTGACAATTTTATAAGCAATATTCAGTCTAATAGTCAGTCTAAGTACAAAAAATATATCGAAATCAGTGGTGCTAAATGTCAGGCCCGCGGGCCAAATCTGGCCCTCCAGGGGGTCTAGTTTGGCCCATGAAGGGATGCTAAGATTTGTTAGGAGTAGCTATTTGATTAAATTTGTGCAAAAAAGACTGTTGCAAGAGAGACTAAAAAGACCTAATTAGACCTAATTAAGACCTAATTAAGTCTATTCCCCTAAAACATGTAAATAAAAGACAACTAAATCATCATATTTTTGCAAATAAACATATTAAATGCAGCAGAAAATTAGGTTTGGCCCTTGGCACGCTAATACATATACAACCATGCCATATATAAATCTTACTAATTTTGGCCCATTGAGGAAAAAAGTTTGGGCATCCCTAAATAATAAACGTCTAAATGTAGAGAACTGTTTTATCTGGCTGTATTTGTCACATTAAGTTTATTTTCTCATTCAGTGAGATTGAACATTCAGTTCAATTTCATAAAGCTTGTCAAAAACACTGTGCTGGACAATGGGAATAAAAGAAAATGAAAGATTTCACTGTTAGCAATCAGTATTTCCTATGGACCCCCAGGGTTCTAGTGGACCTAGTCCTAGTCCTAGTGGATCCAAAACATCCAGCAAGGTCTCTCTCCTGCAATGGTTAAAAATTAAACAGCAGAGCAGTATACTAACTGTGACCGATCATTGCATAGTTTCACACCTAAAAATATGAAAAAGTCATTAAGGCCTAGACAGCAGCCATGCATAATCAAGCTTGTTACTCATTTGCACCACTTTTGTCTGCACATTCTGGAGAATAAAACTGTCTTCAGCATCAGCACCAAAATCCACTGTGAATGACCAAAGAACCCCCACCTGTAATTACACGACGGCTGCCTCATTGTCTGCTCTACAGCCCGAGGGTTAGGGGCTGGTTTCATCGGGGAGAGGGTCACCACGGGTATCACACACACCCTCCCGAAACTCATTAGCCAATCAGTGATCCCGGGCTGGAGGATGGATGGGGGCCAATAACAGGTTGTGCCCTCCGCTTCAGGACAGGCGCAGATTTATGTGGCCTATATAAAAAGCCATTAAGGGAGGTGCTGGCATTTTGGGCAGACAATAGGATGAACCCTAATATCTCATCTGAGCAAATCAACAGGAAGATATCCATATTTGGGAAGTGGGGGCGGGGTTTCAGCTCCTTTGTGCTTCACCGAAACATTAAAAAACGAACGAAAAGGCAACGAAAACAGGTCAAACAAACCTATTGTCAACAGTGACAGCATCTAAAGCAGGGCCATTAAATTTAAGGTCTGGGGGCCAAATCAGGCCCTCCAAGGAATATGATCTGGCCCTCAACACATTGTACAAAAATATAGACATAAATATAATGTTTTATCTCTTGTTAGTGGTTTATACCTGGTTACGTCTTGGTTTAGACCTGGTTTAGTTCAGACCTGGTTCAGTCCTGGTTTAGACCTGGTTCAGACCTGGTTTAGCCCTGGTTTAGTTCAGACCTGGTTTAGTCTTGGTTTAGATCAGATTTAGTCCTGTCTTAGACCTGGTTAAGTCCTACTTCAGACCTGGTTTAGTCTTGGTTTAGCCCTGGTTCAGACCTGGCAGAGTCCTGATTTAGTTCTGCATCTTAAAAATCTGGCCCTTGGTGAAATAAAGTTGAATAGCCCTGATCTAAAGTGTATTGTCTAAAGTCTATTGTTCTCTGACTGGTCCCAATTCATTGTGTATGCTCGGGGTTTAATTAGCGTTATCCATATTTGGGAAGTGTGGGCGGAGTTTTAGTTCCTTTGTGCGTCGCAGAAATATAAAAAAGTGAACGAAACGCAACATTAAGAAGTCAAACAAATCTACTGTCGACAACAACAGCGTCTAAAGTGTAATCACCTATTGTTCTCTGGCTGGGCCCAATTCATAACGTGTGCTTGGGGTTTAATTAGCGTTCTGGGCTGGCACTTTCACCGCTTCACATCTTATCACACTGTGTCTTAATTAGAGGCTGCTTTGGGCCGAGCAGATGAAGACAAATCCCTGGAGTGTGTCAGCGCCCCGCCACATCATACAGCATTCCTCTGTGCAGCTTGTAAATAACACGCCACCAGCACATACACAAACAGATGACAAAACATGGCCTCCAGTCTGCCTTTTCACTTAATGAGCAATAATATCACTTTCTATTTCCATAAAACTAATAACATCTGCTTAATAGTGCTGCATATTTAGGCCTAACACATTATATATTCAGTTTTAGAAAATTGCAAAAAGACTTCAAGCAATAAAATGTTTTATGGGCAATAACACGCCGTTAACATGTGTTTTGTCAACTTCGGATCTTGTTACAACAGCTGAGCCTTCTATGCAATGTAACAACTGTTGTACATCAACAGACAAACTATTTCCCAAACTAAACCATACAAAAGCTTAAAGAGTAATCCTGTTGTTGATATAATTACACAAGTATCCTGAGAGCAAGTTAAAAGGATCTGCTATAGTTTAATAACTCCTTAGTTTCTAGTCATTTAAACATTTTGACTGTCTCTTTTGTAGTCATATACATAGTTAGAAGAGTATTAGAAACACAAATGTAAAAACACAGTAGCAATATATGAAAATGAAAGAGACAGTCTGTTACTATAGTGACAGACTGTCTCTGTCCCTCATCAAAGTGGCCTCAGTAAACATTGACTTCCAGAGGCAGCAGAAATAAGGGAGCCTTGTTAAAGGAGCTGATAATATCTAAAGGCAACAGAGTACAGAGAAACTGCTACACAAGTTTACTCATAAAACAAGCCATCAAAGCCTCATTCAAAATGGATGAATGGGCACTTCAATTTGACCGAAAACTACTGTACAGGGATTTCAAAGGCAGGCACACTTCTTGATTACATTCTTGGACATTTAAGACCTGTGTCAGTTTAAATCAATGCAGAAGTAGCCGGGGTCACCACTACCAATCTCATGACTGAGTCTTTAATCCCTGGTTTTATCCCACCATGTCTCAGTGGTCAGTTCTCCTGAGCTTCTGCTGAATAATGTAAGCGCCTAAGCAAAGGTCAAGCCACATCTCGGCCTGTTGGATACTGTGCCCTTTACCGGGCGGCCCGTTTGTCTGAATGAACACAAAAAGCTGGCGAAGCATTGGTGATGAAGATGACTGGGCTGCTGAATATACATGAACAAGGAGAACAGAATTAGATTTCCACACTTTGGACTTTAGCTGTGTGAGCAGAACGACGCAGTCACGTGCAGTTTCTGTGTTTCACCTAAAATCTGCAGCTGAAAGAAAACAGCGCCCACGCATGAGTCATAAACCTGCACAGAGCACTGTTCAAAAGCCCTGTACAACACAGGATTTACCAACATGAGGTGACAATATCAATGCTGTGGTAAAGGTCACTTCAATCAAAAAGGTCAATTCATTAAATGTGCATTAAAGGATTAGCGACCAGATAAGAATTCTCATCAATAATTATTTTACATGCAGAAGTAGTGATGACTATCTGAAGTTCTGAAGTTTATGAATGTATGAACTATTTGTGCCATTACAACTTATAGGAAACTAAAGCTGTCTTTGTAGGCCAGAGACAGAGGAATAAACATTTTTGGTTTTCAAAATATGTGTGTTTTAACAGTCGTCTGGCACTGGAGCACGCTTAGACCAAACATCCACTTTAAATAACAGCATTAGATGTTAAAGATATTTAAAGACAAAGCAGCACAGATGTTCTGTAATAAGTTCAAAAGTTCAGCATGCATATAAAAAACAAAATCACAAATGTGACATTTCTCCACTCCTTCATGTCCTAATAGCAATCCAAAAACAACAGAGGTGAGTGTCCAACTAATGACCAACACAAAAGCCTAATTGGTCTCATGCTCACACACTGTGTGTGAGACAAACTGTGTGTAGACGATGCAAATGTTCCAGACACATGAGCCAACAGCCTCTATGGGATAAAGTGACAGCTAATTAGCACATGGAAAAATACCTTTGGTGGAAATACCGAGGGGGGCTTTAGATCAACACAACCTGACTGTGATACCTGAGGTGACCAGGAGAGGGAGCTACTCCTATAGAGTCCAGACAGATGCAGAACTCATCACAGTTAACTCAAGTGCCAAAGGAGGAGGCTAAAAGATGTATTTTAAACTGTCAGTAAAAGTATTGCTTTTATAATCCTGATTTAAAAACAAAGGCAGATAATAAACACATCAAATCTTAATTTAAAAGTCTTTCCACACTGTTCAAGAAAGTGACTGAATAGATTAAATTCCTTTTAAAATTGTGGCATAAATCAAAATGCCTTTTCAGCACAATAACCAATAATGAGTCATATAAATGTAAAATATAAAATATAAATGTGAAATATTTGTTTAAAAATAATGTAGAAAATGTTGAGGCTCCTAAGATACACAGCCAGTTATTTGTAACAGAATAAAGTCACCATCATTATGAGCTGTATTTCTGACACTGAATTGGTCCATAGAGAATGAAAAGACAAACACGGAAACATAAACTGTCCAAGAAATGGAGCGTTTCTATCAACTTGAGTCTATAGCGAAGAGTACAACTAAAGCAGATGGCGAGTGCTGCCGTTGTTGGACGTTTGGCTTTTTGTCCCACTACACCCTTCACTCACCTTGCATCACTGCCTCTCTGGAAATCAATAGAGCCGTGAGACTAGAACAATGGCCCTAACAGAGGAGAGTTTGACCCGTGCACCGAACACATGGACCGTGAATGGAGCCGCCATATGGAAGAGACACAGTGACAAACCCCACTGAGAACATAAAAGCGACTTGTGTGTGCGTGCATATATTCGACACGTGCGTTTATGTCAACCTTTTGTCTCAGCAGCTTGCTCCGGACACGTCCCCATAGCTTGGCCCCCGTGTTGCTGTGCCTCTTCAGCACCGGCGTCTGCGGCTGACTGGACACCAAATTGTGCTGGTTCTGATCCACGCAACAGTTCTGCTCCAGGCGCTCGCATATGGAGTTCAAGTTTACATCCGCCACTATGATCTCCGTCATCCCCGAGCCGGTGTGCGAGCGTGGACGAGGTGTAAAAGCAGGGGGAGAAAAAAGATCTGAAACCGCCAAAAGACCCGCAAGTCAGATGTTTAAAAAGGTGAAGAGGATGTTGGAATAGGAAGAGCTTGTCATGGCAATAGTTAAACTCCAAAGTCGTCGGTGAGTGGAAATGTTGATGCTTGTTCTAGAGTCAGAAGGCTGCATCTCCTCACTGTGCGCAGAGCGAGTGCAGAGAGGAGAGCGAGTGGAGAGAGGAGAGACAGAGAGGGGAGAGGGAGTGAAGAGGGGAGGAGGCAGCGGGAGTGAATGAGCCGGGCTTGTCGCTCCAGATGTGGACGGACACACCTCCCCCGGACAAGGCACAACGACGGCTCAGGAGTGATAAATGAGTACAGGAGGAGGGGATTTAACCAGAACGACACAAACAGACCAAAGGAAGATGAGAGGGTCTAATATGATGTAAACTACAAATGTATACTCTATAGGAAAATTCCCACTATTCATCCAAAACTGATAATTCAAAGTCTAAAATTCACTATGAAAAATGTCAAAGCAAAGATTCACTCACTTGGATCGATTGTTAATGCTTTTCTCTGATAAATTCACAGCAAATTTTACACTCTGGATTTAGACTTGAATTTGAGAGCTTGAAAATTGATGCACTGAATATTTGAATTTTTAAATTGAGAAAAACGCAATGAAAAAGTAGACTTGCAAAGTTGAAATAAAAAAAAAATTGAATTTAAAAAAATCTCTGAGATTCACCAGTGTGTGAATTCAAAATCAAACAAATGATCTTCCATAATCATAAAACAGGGAAATTATTTATGTACCGTAGTGATGAATGATTTATTCATATGAGCAACTAGAGGTGGACAATATATAAAAAATGTGATCATATCGTGAATGTTGTTATTGAGGACACAAAAAGAGCAGATTAAAGATAAAAATTAAACGAGTTATGACATAAACTTTCAAATAAGGGAGTAAGGTCATATTTCTGCAATTTTGTGATTCATTTCACAGACATTTCGCATTTGTCTGACAATTAAACCTAAATTTAACATGTTTAAAGACACGCTTTCACACATTTTTGTTGCATTAACATAACATCGTCCAAGTAGTTATCTGGAAACTCCACCTATAAATGCAGATATTCATTTTTGTCAACTCATAACACATGGCCTATTCTATTACTACTACTTTCTGTTGAGAAAAAAATCCCAAATGTTGCCATAATTCCAGTCTGGCACAGTGCAGTTTCTACTTCAGCACCTTCTTTTTACACTCCCCTGGCTCTTCATTCAGTTCCATCCACTCCAGCACTCTCTCTTAAAAGTCTGCACATTTTCCACTACAACGCTTAACCCTTTCCACTCAGCTGTCTGTTGACGTTGGGAAGCCGCTCACAGCGACTACAACCTCCCAGACACGCAAGGCCAATCTCTATCTTTATTCATAAGATCAATAATACAAGACTTGCTTCGCTTGTCAAAAAATATACATCAGTCCATGTCCTCTGCACGGATTACGTTGGGGAATATTGTGTTAAGGTTACAGAGACGAGAATGCATTTTAAACAGGGGCAGCGGTCGGTGTTTGTGATTCATACTGTACCGTAAGAGCAGACCAGTGACTGAGCTCTGATTCAGAAAGGAATCCCAAAAGAAAAGACGCAAGGAATGTCCCTGACCTACAAAGATGTGGGGTAACTGTATTTACGTAAGAGGGGCAATTACCCACTGAAGTGCAACAATATATAATTCATGAACTTGTGCACTAAGAATAACCTCGCACTATAATGAAAAAAAAAAAGTCAATCGACATGTTATACAGTACATTATACATAACCTCTTTATGGATCTAGTCAGGGAAAATGCCAGCTAATATTTAAAATGAAAGCAGCTGGTATGTTTTCGTTTATAGTTACATAACACATTGAAGCTTCGTAACTTGAACTTCTTTTGGTCATGGTCTTTAATGTATCCCTCATGTTGTATAAGTTATGAAGACAATATATATCTCTCAGGCAAATGTGAAGCTTCTGGACAGAATCAAATTACAGCTAACCTTGACTCAAAGTTGAATGCACTCTCACAATTCCATCTTTATTGGATGTTCTTTTTCTCCGGTATTGCTGATAAGATCGATGTGTTGCAAGACTAAAAAGTACGTCTGTAAAAATAATCACAATTGAATCAAAATCACAATTTGAGTGGAAACAATGGTTCTGTGCTCAGCAGCAGTTGGCAAAGCTAACCGTTTCTCACAGCTAATGCTAACTTTTATTAAAATATAAAATAACCAACCGATTAAAATTTAAAGTGAGGACTGTCCGATTATTTTTATGTGAAGATTATTTCAGATTCAGAACACTTTTATGCCTCAACAGTAAAATTAGCATTAGCATCGACCCGCAGGCACGTCAAAATGTCCTTTGGTGAAGTCTTTAACATGTTCAGAAACATCCACCACAATATATATTGATATAAAAAAATTTAAAATAAGAGTAGGAGTTATTTCTGGCCAATTTTACAGACAATATACATTTTTCTGATAATTAAACATCAGCTAGTACATTTTAAGACATTTCTGTTGTCTTCTATTGTCTGACTATCGTTACAGGGATTCTCCTGAGAAAGATTAGGATTTAATTAAATTCACTTTTGTCAATATCGCACAGCCCTACACCTTTAATAAAGAACAATGTCAACTACTAATAACATAACATCAATAACACAATACACCAGTCCAGCACCAGTCGAATGTAACCGAAAACTCTTCATGACATATTTGTCCCCTTTTCTTCCAAAGTACACACGTCTAAATCAAACACACAAACATTCGATTTCTCTTCATTCCCCCGTTGGCAAATCAAATCTGACTTCTGTTCGTTTGTACCCAGTGTTCCAATCGCCTTTGTTTTCTGTTTGATTGAAGTATACAGAGCAGAAGATGGCACATTATCAGCTTTTGTTGACCTCCTGCTCCTCTCCAAGCCCGGGGCGGTCGTCTAAAGCCACCCCCACAGCTCCTAAACCAGTCCCAATCCCATCACAGCAGCGCGGCCGGATAGACTGTCCATTGATTGATACAGTAAATTGATTTTCCACTTAGCGCTTGATGGCTTCTTCACCTTGTAATGAGGTTCTGACCCTTTGCTATTTTTTCTGACAGTGTTTTCTCCTCGCCCCTTTAACTGGTTATCGTTTTAGGTACAGAAAAGTGGGGGAAGAGCATGAATTAATTAAGAGAAAAGCTGACCCAGTTCTGTAGCGAGGAAAAAAATGCACCAGCTAACAATAGTGGATTTTTCATGATGGCTTTGGCGTGCCTTCATTACATTGTGTTGTTCGCCCAGATAAAAATCACTTAGCACGACAGATTTAGTGCTGATGTTCGCTCTGATTGATCGGAAATAGTTGTACAGACTTAGGGTTGGGTCTTTTTTTTTCATGGCATTGCGTAATACTTTTCTTATCTCATCCGCCGCGGTTCCGTGCTCCACTTCGCCCGATCTTCCAGGTGGCTGCGTCCGCTGAGCCGGGCCGTTACTCTCGGGGTGAATAATTCAAAGCAGGTCCAGAGAGGCCGGCTTGTCTGCTCGTTGCCGGAGATGATGGAAGTGGGTCAAGTAGATGTAGAGCGGAGTTGTCCCAGTCAGATGCAGCACCAAGACATACATGGAGTCGCATCAAGTCACCCATTTCTTCTGATAAAAGTGTTAAGCAAGCAAACTATGTATTTCAAAGTATTTTGATTGGCTATATCTGTAATCGTCCTCTATTTTTATTTCATTTTATATTAATTATCTTCTCTCCCACCAGTTAACGTGACGTCCTCGTTCACAATGTCGATAAATCTCAATTTTTGTCATGATTTAGGGCTCCAGCCTTCATTAAATGGGTTCTGTGCACGGCAACACGCTCGCTAACTGCTAACTTCTATCAAAATGTAAAGTATAAAATGAAGAACTGATTAAATTCTAAGAAAAATAGCACAGATTCAGTTGTTAATGTTTTTTTTTGGGTGTTTTAGCATGACTCTGAAAAAAACCCATAGAGCTAGAGTTGGACAGGAAGTAGTGACGCTAACACTGAGCTAGCGGGATGTCTGCTGTCTTTGCACCTCACCCATGCACTGTATTCACAAATCAGGTGTCACATCAAGTGTGTGCTTACAGATGCACACTCCTGGGGAATCGTGAGGGATAAACTGGGAATTGTTCGATGATTTCAAGATATAATTTTAATATAAATGACACTGAAGCCTAATTGTTCAACAAAAAACAGTATCTCTTAGTGAAATAGGGTCAAATAAATTCTTCAAATAAACAACATTAAACCACCTAAAATTAACCCATGTCGCATTAAGGGACCCAGCCAGAAAAGTTCTCTCCACCAGCAACTATTGACAAGTTGTATTTCCCATCCCTGTCCACGCTGAATGTTTCGAAGCTAAGTTGATCATGAAATCACTATTTTCACTTTGCATTTCTTCCATATGAACAATCTAGAACACTTTATGCAACTACAGTACTAGCTTGTCTTTTGGGACAGAAGAGTCAGGCCTGGTCGTTCTAGCTGATTGTGAATGTTATACCCTTTATGTCTCTATGTGCCAACTTTTTGATTCTTAGCTTTAATTATGTTATTATGTTGATTTGTCATTAAATTGTCACATTTGCGGTTTCAAATCTGCTAATTACCATCGCCGCTTTAATTGCAAATGGGCCGTTTGCCTGTTTGTCCAAAAATATTTGTTGCCAATGGTTGGATCAGTTGTGATTGGAATTTGCCATGTTTTAAAGCTGTAATTAACTCTACTGAGCATCATCTTTTTGGCCTAAAATACATAATCTGAAAGCTGTGTCTATGACTTGATTAATATCCGCTGAGACGACTCCTGAATATCTAATTTTGCATGATGGATCCGGCGTCTATGGTTAATAAACTGGGTGACGAATGTTTTAACAACGACAAAACTCATTGACGGAGAGTGCTTTGAAAGATAATCTAATCATAATGAAGAATTACTGTAACAAATAATCCGCAGGGGAGAAGTAAACATGACAATTATCGCTGGGAACAAACAACAGTGGAATCTTAATCGGGGCATCAAGGTGAGCTCAGACTGCGGCCATCTTGGATTTAAGTTACTCGTTTAGGGTTGGGTCTTGCATCAGTTTCATCCACTGCAGTGCTATGCAAAAGTAATTTATAACTGTTTAAGCATATTATTTATTTATTAACCTTTATTTAACAAGGTAAGAACCCACTGAGATCGAAAGCTCTTTTTCCAAGGGTGACCAGGGGCAAAGTAAATTAAAAGTAAAAGAATTAATAACGTCACGCTACAAATTGAGAAGTGTTGGTCACAGGTGACTTGAGCTCTTAGATTTTGTTGCACATTCTATTATCGAGCTACGACTCCTTAGTTAGGGATAGGTAGGCCTGTCATGATGATTACTATGACGTGTTGTTTGATAAATGACATAAAGAACAATCATTGTTGGGAGTCAATATTATCGTCTGTACTTTCAGTTTAATGTACTGAGGGATGTTTTGTTATTTTTCTGTGCTACAAAAAGATTTGACCTGTAGACAGTTGAATAAATGACATGTTTGAGTCATTATAAGTGCAAACTAAGTACTTGAGTTATGTTATTTATTTATTGTTTCATGCGTTTTAACAATAATTTGCATTTAGAATTGTTTTTTGAGGTTAAACTGGTTGATGTCAGTGGTGTAAATTAGTTTCTGTATTATCGTTTATCACACTTCAAATTTTGTTATTGTCACAAGCCTAGGGATATATCGGTTCTAGGATCGTGTCGATTTTCTAAAATATTATTGACCTTCATTAACCAGGAAAGTCCCACTGAGACTTTTGCATCTCTTTTTCAGGGGAGTCCTTGCCTCGGAGGAAGGGAGCATGTTTTTAGTGGAGGAAACCTACACTTACACAGGTAGAACATGCAAACTCCACATAGAAAGGCCCTTTTTTCAACAGACTAATGAGTAAAAATGGAAATAGAAGGACAATCAGGCAAAAAATATGTCTATATTTTCACAATTGTGCAATAAATCCTTTTTACCTCCCACATAAATACATTATTATTTATTTTTAAGTAAAACGCTAATTTGTGATGTTATTTTTTACGTTTCGCTGATGCATGAGCCTTGAAATTGAATGTTTTTTTAAACTCACTACTGGCAAATATTGATTATCGGTAGCAACAGCAAGACAAAGGCAAGGCAAGTTTATAGTACAATTGGTCAAAGCGCTTTACACAACAGAATAAAATTACATTAAAATCACAAAACAGATTGAGACATACAAAATCATTATAAAAAATACTGTAAAAGAAAAGAGTGCAGATGAATTAAGTTGTGTGTCTTTTAACTTTGTCTAAATTGTTCACATTTCTTTCTCTATTTTCACGTTCCTTTCCTTTCTGCTGCTGCTTTTTCCCACATTGGTCCATCCCTAGCCTTTATCGGTAGGAATCCGCTAAAACGATTCCTTTTTTCTTTGAGTCATGATGTTGATGAGTCTTAAAATATGAATAGTACACTCCGCAGGTGCAGTTCACACATTTGCACAGTGCATCTTTACGACGTCCCTAAAATTCCCTTACTCTTCCATTCTTACTCCACACGCCCAAAAAAGCCTGGCACTAGTAAAATCTATTTCTGTCCTGAATGTTCTTAATAAATGATGGAGCTGGTGGAGTAGACTCTGCTCCCAAACACATAAAAGTGAGGGGGGAAAATCCGCACTGCACCCTGAGGCGTAGATCCCTCATCAGCCCACACTCCCACCCATGGCAGACTGAACCACAAGAACCCTCCCTCGAAAGCCCCCCACTGGCCCGTGAGACTCCCATTGAAGACGGCGGAGGGAGGCGTCTGTATGGAGTGACGGATGGATTTATCTGCAGTATAACTCGGCCCGGGGCGTCGCATATTCGCTGATACTGGACGAGTTCGGTGGCACTTTGTCGTGATTGAAAACAAAATCAGCCCGAAGCAGCTGGAGAAGACTTTGGTTAAAAGTTTTCTGGGGGAATGTGATATCAACAAAGCGTGCTGTACTTTGATCGGTTACATTTTACTCACAATTAACAAGTGAAACATGGTCAAATTAGGGCTGTTACCAGTGGACTTTTTCTTAATCTTTTCCAACGCCAGCTTTGTCCAATGTAACTATCAGCTGCTGGACATGTTAGAAGTAAAAAAGAAAGCTGTATCCCTCTTATTTTCAGTCAAAGCAACCATTCTGAGATGAATCAGGATCAGCTCGTACAAAAACAACAAATTAAATTTTCCGCCTGGACCTTTTTATTAAATTACAAGTTCCCATGAACTAATCTTTAGTCAAATAAGCTTATGTTTTGAACGAGGAATAGTCAAAACCCAACAAATGCTCCATGTATTTACCAAAGACGTAATTGATAATCTGATATTCCTCTGAGCAGAGATTGTTCACACTTGTAATTAGTAAATCAGACATCAGAGTCCAAAACTACAGTCTCTTAGCTTCCCAAAGAGTCCAGGCATTTGTTTTTACTTCAAAAGGTTCAGAAACAGCTTCAGTTTGAATTGGGGTTCATTAGTCAGGTGTTTTACATTTATGCAACGTATGAACACTAAACACATTACAAAGCTTATTACTACTACTACTACTACTACTACTACTACTATATCTAAATTTACCCTTCCCCTTTAAAAAAAAAAGGTTTGCAAAGAACAGGGAGTAAAAAACATCCGAAGATCACAATTTCCAATTAAATTTCAGTTTTCTTTATTCTAAAACTAAATATGAATGGCTTTCAATGTTAATTTCCTAAATATACACAAGACATACTTTTAATCCCTGCCATTCTACAGAAAAAGTAGTCCAAACCTCTTGATTAAAAAACCTCTCAGGCTGATCATTGCCGATTAGACTAAACCTCGATTGAATTTCGATTAATTATCCATACTACGACGTTGGCATGACAAAATGTGAATTAAACATACATTGAAGCTCCAAATAAAAGCCATGATTACAAGTTGGAGGAGGCCGTGGAGCAGATGGCTGAGTGCTCCTGCTCTGACACCAGCAGCGGCCCTTGTTCTTAATTATACATGGACTGAGCAGCACCAATAAAACTGTTCCATACGACACGGAGGGGGATGGAGCGCACGTCCAAGAGGCTCCCGGTTACTGCCCCAAACCCGACGAGAGCCGAGACCGAGTCGATTCCGAGGCTGTCAATCGCGCCGTCTCGGGATCTGTGAAATTAGCGATCAATTTAACCGCGGCCAGACGCGAGCATGAATATGGAGCAGTCCCAGGCAACCCTTGGTGCTAATGAACACGGTAGAAGATGGAAGTGTGTGATCCAGACGTAGTAGAAGTATTACAGTACTGTAAGGCAGTGGGGCAAGAGGCAAGTGCAAAGAAGAGCGACTTTTTACAGTTTTAGTGGTCGCAATTTGAGCGTATTAACCATAGAACTATAATAAAACCTGGAAGATGAATCCAAGATGGCCGTCCTGTTTATCCCTATGGAGAGTGCTCATTGGCGCATGACCCCAAAAAAGTTTCTTACTTCCGCATTTACTTCCTGATACGAAGGCTGACATCTTTGTTTTACTTCCTGAAACGATGGCTGCCATCTTTGTTTTAGGGCGCCCGCGTGGCGACAATCCCACTTCATATAAAAACGGTAATTTGGGGATTTTAGAAACGGTCGAAAAGAACATTTCCTTCTATTTTATTTAAATACCGATAATAATTCAGTACTGTCCGCAATTATAATTAGCAATTTTAGAAAAAGGCTGGTTCCAAGAGGCTGCAGTACCTCACACGGCCACAAATCAATCTGGGACCACAGACAGAGGGGGCGTACCTTATCCAGTTCATTTAATACATCCATGGTATTAACACATAACTGATCTGTATCAACTGAAAGCGTTTGATTATGTGGTAAATTGCTGATTGTGATTATTCAGGTCACACTATAATCAATTATAAGAGCAGAAAAGTTTATTTTTATTATTAATAATTCCATCTGTGGTTCAAAAAAGACATTTAAATGTGAAGAACGGTTTTAAACATTACAACATTGAGGAATAGAAGATGGAGGAGAAGAAGAAGAATAAGGACGAGGAGAAGAAGAGGAAGGAGAGGAAGAAAAGTCAGAGGAGAAGAAGAAGAATAAGGATATGAACGAGAAGTAGAAAAAGGAGAAAAGAAAGAAGGATGGAGGAGAAGAAGAAGGAAGCAGATGAGGAGGAGAAGAAGGACAAGAAGAAGAATGCCAAGAAGAAGGTGTAGAAGAAGAAGAGACCCTAACTCTCAACGTAAAAAGCAACATTGAGCCCATAAACCAAACAGACAATTATAAACTATGCTAAACAAAATGGTTCTCAGCTGGCTTTTAAAAGTCAGTGTAATGTTGGATCTCAAGGTTCTTGTAGATTGATAATGGATCAGTAGCTCTGAGATATAGAGAGGTAAAAGATCGTTTAATATTTGATTTGTTTAAACATAAAGGGAATAAAAGAAAATGAAAGATTTCCCTGTTGCTTGGGCTCAATAATCGTAAATTATCATTAAATTGTGGTGTTTTTTCTCACAATAATCAGAATTGGATATCGTGACAGTCATGACCTACTGTAAGCGCGTTGACTTCTCTGTTTAGCATCAAACCCACCACCAGAAAAACTTCAAGGATTACCGCGTGTGCTAATTACTCTCTCGGCTTTCATGTAGTCTCCCATTCCCACAAGAACTCTTAATCTTATCTCAACGCCCTCCTCCCGCTGCTTTTTCTCTTTTATCATTCCTGCGTCTCTGGAGCTCGAAGCCCCACACACTTCAAACCGATTTATTCGCATTTTTTAATCTGCGAAATACCTCAAAACTATCTGTGCGTCCGCCGTAGACTTGTGTGAACCCTCCGCATTCTGGGTTAAGTCGTCTGCGCGTATAGGACGTGTTTTAGCGCCGTTAATAAAGCATGAACGCAGGAAGTCAAGTGTATGTGAATGTACAGTATGGCTCTGTGCGCGCTGAACCTGACCTGATGCAATGTGGCGTGTTGGACTCTGCCTGACCCACAAATGTATAGAACTCACTAACGCTAAATACCCAGAACTGTATTTAAATCTGTCCGTTAGCTTAGATTTATGCTCTGATACTTGTCTAATCATGTTAATATAAATAAATATAATATATAAATACTATGCAGAATTGACTTTTTTGAGCTTTAAACCATGTTCTAACATTGTCTCATCATCAAAAACATACCTGGAGTAGCGTTTAGCTTGAGTCACGTTTGCTTCATGAAGCTGGTTTGAAAATCCTCTCTCAAACACTGTGTCCATGAACCGCGCAATTAAAAAACCTTATCCAGATAATTGACGATTTTACATGACTTGATCTCGAACAGTTGATCTTTGGATTAATTGCTCAGCCCTATTGTCAATATAAAAAATATCGTAATCATATTTTGATATTTATCCTCATTATCTGGACTATACAGACTCACATACAAAACTCAATATCAGTAATACATTTTTTTTCTAGAAGCATTGAGTAAGCGTATTTCAACCTTTATTTGGTTCATAATGTATTTGCGAGTAATAATCATCTAAATAATAATTACTAACTAGACAAAAGAAGAAAAAAAAAACAACATTAGTGACGGAGAAACTTTTGTTTGGAAGCCTTTACTTGAGCTGGTAGTTAAGTCACAATATTGTTCAATACTGGACAGATGTACAATAATTTTTAAGGGTCAATATTTATCATTTGTACCTTTTCTTTGCACAAGTGGGAACTTTTTTCAAATTTTGGGGATAGAACATTAACGTTTAAGATGTAGAGTGTCTAATATTTTGTATACAGTGATCCCTCGCTATATCGCGTTTCATCTTTCATGGCTTCGCTGCTTCACGGATTTTTTTTACAGTGCGGATATTTTTACAGTGCGTCCACTGAACTTCAGCGCACGCACAAGAACAGGACCCTTTGACGAGTCGTTCATTGCAGTTCTCAAATATAATCGAAGGTGGCATATCCGTTTATAAAAATCTTCTTGCTCAGAAAAAGAAAGAGCGCCAACAACTAAAGAAAGAGTCGTGCGTCTTCAGTAGAAACAGACGCTACAGCGGAGCGGAGTCAGGACCAAGAGGCACAGACTGTGAAATACGCCAGTGACAATGTTTCCAACCTTGTATTACTATATTAAAATTTTTGTTTTAAACACATTTTGGGCTTTAAAACAGGTTTTGATTTTTGGTTTCATTCCATAGTTCAGTATTGCATTGTAAAATAATAAAAAATAAAGCTGTGACTACTTCACGGATTTCACTTTTCGCGTGTTATTTTTGGAACGCAACTCCCGCGATAAACGAGGGATCACTGTAATGTATTATAGATAGACAACTAAATGTGTACTTAAGTGTTTAATTGTGCTGTGTACTTACTGCAACTCATTTTATTTGTGATATGAGTCATTTAGAAAAGTGTTTATTTGGGTGTTGGATAGATTTGTCTCGATAATTACTCTATCGACTTATCGTTCAGTAAATGATAAACTCGTACTAGGAATTTGTTGTTATTTTTCTGCACAACAATAAGGTTTAAGCGGTGGACAGTTTAATAAACAACTTGCACGACTAATTACAGATATAAACTAAAGTGTTTCATTATGCCATTTATTTATTTATTTATTGCAGATCATGTTTTTAACAATATGCTTTAGGATTATTGTGTCATCGTCATAAATTACTTTCTAGATTATCATGTATTATCTATATTTTCTTCAGAAGTACATCCCACTTTAAAATGTGTTATTGTCATTTTATTGTGCTGTAATTTTGTCTGTTTTGTTTCATTGAATGTTTGATGCTGTTTTTGTTTTAATTTGATGTCTGCTCTCTGGTCCTGTTCTGTAGTTTTGTGTTTAAAAACAAACAAAAAAAAGAAACAGATGGAGTGTTGGTGACATTAAGTGGTCTTCAATATTTGGTTATTGCTGACGCAGCCTGCCATGTGTCAGACCTTTTAGTATTTTGACACACTTCTACGACATGAAAAATGTTCTGAATCTGAGTGTTGTGACTACACTTCTGTCCAATGGCCTTTGACGAATGCTGTGTTTGCAAAAAATCTCCGCACATAACTTTCAAACTAAAAAGCGACGCTGGCCGCCTTTGTCATCCAAATCTAAGAATATCACCGTGGGTTTTTCTCGACCCCCTCCCGAATCCGAGCCGCACTTTTCCCAGACATTCTTTAGCGAGCAGTGACGCAGGCCGTGTGGATGTCTCATGGCACTTTAAAAATAGTCTCTGTGGCCAGGGTTTGGCTTGTGTTTTTTTGTACGGCTCTGTTCTGTCAGTTGTAATGTCGGACGTGCGTACATGATGTCCCCACGTTTGATTTTCCTATCTCTTCCCTGTGTTTACGTCGGCCGCAGAGCAGGCAGGGGCCCACGTGTCGGCCAGAGTGCGGTTTCAAAGTGTCTGCTTCGGTCAAAGACGCCACAGGACGAGGAGAGTAGAGAAGTTGTAAGATAAAGTGTCGTGTTACGAATGGACTGTGGGGGAAATTGAAGCGGTCGATCAAAATGGTGGGTTTGGAAAGAATAGTCGTAATCATAAAAGAAAACCACAGAAATTTTAGAGCTAACCGTTTCTCACAGCTAATGCTAATGCTTATTAAAATGTAAAATATAAAGAAACTACAGAAGCGCATTGCATTCACTAGAAAAAGTATATTTTCTGTTTTAATGAGAAAAGTTTCTGGTTTTATGGGTAAAGTAAAATTTTCAGATTTTTATGGGAAAAATAGTTAGTTTTTATGACAGAAGTATCTGATTTAATGAGTAAAATAAGTAAAAATTTTTATGAGATGAGTTTCTGATTTAGTAAGAAAAGTTTCTGTTTTAAAGAGAGAAGTTTTTGGTTTTTATGACTAATTCAGTTTTCATGAGAAAAGGTGCTGTTTTTTTTTTTTTTAGTTTTTTTTTTTTTTTTTAGAAAACTAGCATAAACAAAGCTACATATAACTCCGCATATGTTTTTGACGAGAGAACAACGATTAAAAGCTGAAAACAGTATAATGCATAATGTGCGTCCTTTAACTTGAGGCCAGTTTTCCTCGTTGTGTGAAAGCCACGTAATCAATCCCAGTGGCTCTGAGGCCGGGCCAATCTCTTTTCAAGCATCATCGGTTAAAGAGAGGAGATTGTAGATAGCCAGAGATGTAACCAACCCAAACAACTCCCCCACAGCCCCATGCACCATTATACAACACACATTACATAAGTCCAACAGTTTGTCACCCAAAAAAATCACATCCACGGTGCCCTCCCACGCACACACCCACTCAGCACTTTGGATCCAGGTACAGCCTTTTCAAAAACAAGATTTAACGCTTATACAATGTTTGAAACCAGATGAATTTCTATGGTTATGTAACAGGAGAAAATAATATAATGTCGTGCAATAGTTTACAAATGATAGAGTGGGCTTAACGCATAACTTTTAGAGAATACTCGTTTACAATTGGTTTAGTTCTGGTTTGGTGATTTATGTTTTAATTTGGGATTTTGTTCAAAGTGTAAATTTTTTACTCAATCAGGGGCATTGAAAAAAAGACTGAAATATTAACTGCCAAAGTAATAAAATAATCATGTTTCAGAACGTTTTTGTTGCTTTTAGTTACGGATTTGTCACTTCTAGTCAAGTTTTTGTCACTTTTTTTTTTTTTTTTTTTTTTTTGACGTGTTTAAGTCACTTGGCATTTTTGTCACTTTAGTCACGTTTTTGTTCCTTTTAGTCAGGTTTTTGGCATCTTTAGTCACATGTTTGTCACTTTTAGTTGCATTCTTGATGATTCTCGTCAACTTTTTTCAGTTTTAGTTGCGTTTTTTGTCACTCAGTTACATTTTTGTCGCTTTTACTTGTGTTTCTGTCGCTTCATGTCGTGTTTTTGTTGCTTATAGTCGTTTTGACACTTTAAGCACGTTTTTGTTGCTTTAGTTATGTTTTAGACACTTTTAGACGCATTTTTGTCACTTTTGGTATTGTTTTTGTTGCATTTGTGTTGCTTGTTGTTGCCTATTTGTCACATTTAGTCACATTATGTCACATTAAGTCACGTTTTTGTCACTTTCAGTTTTAATTATTGCTCTTCTTACACTTAAACCTTTTGCTGTTTGCTTCCATTAAAATTGCCATGTAATTCTGTAACCCTATTTGGATACATCAAGCCTTGTTGTAAAGGGTTTGATCATCATGATAGCAGCGTCTGTTACATAATACAATCAGCTGGAATTTCGACATAGAAATTCTTGCGCTAAATTGTGGGAAAGTATGAAAAAATACATTAATTGCTCCAGCTTGTTGCATCTGCTCAGAGTCAGGTTCCCCTATAAACACTGCATAACCACAATGACACTGACCTCATCTCGTCTACAGCTGTCAGCTCACATGAAAACAATTACCTCACCGAAAGTCGGAGCGCGAAAAGAATGCTCAACCTCAGTACAAGGCTTTCTAGAATTTCAAGAAGCAAACAACAAATGGGTTAAATGACCAGCATCAACATTCTGACCATTTGTTGACATGTTTTTAGTCCATGTCATTTGTTTATGTGGAACTGGGCAAGTGAAAACAAAAACATGGCAGCGAGGGACACCAGATTTCCCAGAAAGCAATACGTTTTCCAAGTTAAAGGAGTTAAGTCGTGTTCAAATGTGTGGATTAAGCCCTTTTCACAATTCAATTCTCTGTTAAATGTGTGTGGATCTTCAAATTCTCTTTGGGAATGAGCAGATTCTCGATAAAATAATTCAAAGTTCAATTAAAACAAAGCGGAGAGCGAGTTACAGCATGTTCAGACCATAAGGTACAATGTAAATACTTCAAAACTATGCATTTATAAAAGGTGCTGTTTGAGTTTCCATGCTAATGCTAACCTAAATTTAATCAATAATGTCAAAATAACACCCCAAACTGAACTAACCTGTTGAACTAACCAATCAGCTCTGCTTTCTGTGTACTTTAATCAAGTTGTCTGCTTTATATGTTTGCCTTTAGCTTTGAGACAAAACACTTTACATATTTACATCTCGTACATAAAGGTCTGAAGATGCTGCCAGCGATTATCCATCTTTACCTCGCTCTCTCTGCCAAGATATATTTTTTTATTTTGATTTATAGCAAAACTCAAAACTCTGCCAATTTTAATAGAGACTGATTGGAACGGGAAGTGAAGATCCGGACTTTCTGAGACAATCGGAACTAGCCGTGCGATACTGTGGAAAGAGTCTGTGGTGGATTTGATAAGGAGGACTATAATCAGTCGACCAGTTGTTTAGAGCTGAAAATTTTTCTCTTTTGCGTCGGTTAGGTCTTACTTTAAACCATTTTTCACGGGCTTGGGCTAACTCTTAAGGGTCGACTGCAGCTCTGCAGTTGTTAAAGAGTTCATATGGCTCTGCCCCTTCCCCTCCTCTGGGACAGGAAGTCATAAAGCAGGATCAAAAGCACAGCACTGGTCACTTCTGTGCCGTGTATGAACAGCACCAGGTCACTGCACCGGAGAAAGTGACCAATGATAACGTGAGAGCATAGGAAGATCAGGAAAAAACAACAAAGCATTACAGAATTAGCATAAAGTATAAAGGCTGAACACAGAAAAAATAACAAAAAGAAAAACTGGAATAATAACAAGCTTGTTGTTGTCCATTAGTGTCAGATACAGGATTAATTAAGTCATAGAGGCACAAACTCTAGTGGCATGTTTTGTCATCCGTTGTTCTTTGCTGTTCTCTATTTTGTTTTTTGTTTAGTGCTAAACACTGAATTATTAATGCTAGTTCACATGCTTTAGATATAATGATGTGATGTTGTAATGTATGTGACCTTTCACATTTGTCTGATTATTAAACCTTAACTCAGTGGTTCCCAACCTTTTTCCTTGAAGTGCCCCCTGCTTGAACCGGAGACATGCCGGGCCCCTCAGTCCAAAACTGTGACCCCGACAAATGCATTACATGATGAAAGTTATTACTGAGGAGCATTTATTTCAAACAAATACACACCGATTGTGATTTTTATGTTCCCACACCTTTTTCTAAGCATTTGTTTGGCATTTTGGCAATTTAGTTTGCACAAATTATTACCAGGTTGTGAACCAGTGCCTTAATACATTTTAAGACAGTTTTCAATATTGCCCACTCCTAATGTATAGCATGTGAGGAATGGCATAAGCTAGTCCTGTTTAGTCCAGTTTTGTTCAGTGTAACCAAAGAAACTGCTTGATATTAACAATGAATAATCTACTCCTCTAAAAGCCACAGTTTCATGAACACTCTTCTGTTTCCATATTAAAAAGCTATGAGCGATACAAGACCTTCTTCCCAAGACCATGGTGCACCGCTGCATCCAAGTTTAGTGTCAAAGGTCACAGACCAGACAAGGCCTCGTGCTTTTATCCCTATTTTTGGTTCTTTTCCGTTCTCTAAATGTCTACTGAGGCGTGGGAAGAGGAATATTATCAAGCAAATTCGCCCCGGCCAGCACTTTTCGTACACATTTGTTAGCCTACATCTGCTATGTCGAGTTTACCATGTTTTTTCTCTTTTCTTTCCTCGCTTTGGGCTCCACTTCTTGACTCACCAACCAACCATGAGCTGCATACATCACTGCGGGGAGCTGGGCAGATGTGAGAGCTACACTGTAACATACAAAACGTGCACACGCAGACCCAAAAATAACAGCTGCAGGACCCCGAGCTACTGATTAAGAGTCAACCACCGCTCTGCTTTTGCAACGGCCAGGGAAGCGTCGCACATGTGTCTTACCTCTGAAATTACCGGCATATTTCTGTTCGCTAGCTTACAATCAGGGGTCGGCAGAGGTGTGTTTAAGTCATGCACGGACCATGAACCAAGCTAAATATTTAGGCGCCGAGGTAGAATGGAGGACACTGAAACATTACAGTGGAGCTGTGTTCCATGTTCGCTGAGACAAGACAAGATGGAGCAGTCAAAACCAAGGATTCTGGTCATATACTAATGAATTATGTTAAAGGCGATGTGACAGGTTCAACTATATTTCACTAAAACACAGCAGAAATTATTATATTTAAGATTTTATTAAATATTTAGCCGATTTGTCCCCAGTTTGACAGTCTTTTTGTAGAGTTTAGAGAGGTAATTGCACAACTGTTACCATAGCAACTATACTGTAAACAACAGCCGAAATCAATATAAATTACACAACAGTTATGATTTGACAATAAGTAATACCTGATAACACTTTTATTTTGTTAAATAATTGTTTCAATTGTCAGATAAAAGTGTCAGTTGTGTGTAAATTGTCTCTGGATTTTTGATGGAATGTCGCTTATTGATGACATCATAGAGGGATTCTGTTTTAGAACTCAGCGCTACTTCCTGTACTTAATTTTTTCTTCACAAACTGCCACTTGACTGATGTAAAACTATGATACATATTTTCCACAGGTGCGATTCCATCAAACAGAGTCATAACTAGAAAAAAAAAAAGAAAAGAAAAACCCTCATGCGCACTTTAATGGGCTTGTAGGGCTAGAGTTTTAAATACATTTCAGAATTATCTGTTGGCCCCGCCCACTTAGTACATTTTTTTCACCCTGATGTTGAACCATGACAGACCAACAACTGTCTGGGAGTTGTTTCCAAATGTTCTCATCCAACAATGTTTCTTACTGGAGTAAAACGGCTTGTTCCTGGCAGCTGCTTCCTTACAGTTTTCATCAAACAAAATATGCCTTTTCCATCTACATTTTTGTACATTTGTAATTTCAGCTTTTTGGAGTAAAAAGGTGTTTTCCTGAAATAATAAAATTGATGTACAGGCCTTGCACTGGGCGATAGATGGACAGAAATGAAAATCCTGATAACAATTCAGGTATTATGTCAATCCACCAGAAATGTGTCAAAACATGTCTTTAAATGTATTACTTACCAGACAAATGCAAAATGTCTGTAAAATGAAATGCAAAACTGCAAAGCAAAAACTAGAGCTGCACAATATTGGAAATGATTGCGATATGTGATATGACTATTAAGATCTATATTGATATTATTGCAATATTTAAATACGCTTTATTTCAGTAGTCGACCAGTCGTTTTAACCAAATAAATAAATGTTGAAATATTGTGAATTAAAGCTTCTAAATAGAGAATATTTATGAATAAAGTGTATAATTGAGGAAATTTGGAAATAGTCTATTCTTTTTTGCCATTTTCTTTAATAATGTCACGGTCTTTGTTATAAAAGGCTTTAAGTTTGTGTTTTAGAGTCTGTTTAGTCCAAAGAACGACGACCATCATCACAAGACGACTGTAATTATTGTTTATAGTCGACTTCACTAATTTTCATACTAATTGCTGATGCAGTAATGTCTGTTATATTAAAATAAAAACCAACAAATACAAAACTGAGGCTAATTTAGTTTGAAAAATCTAGATGTTATAGAATGTTTTCATTTTAAAAACAGAACATTTGTATCAGATGGTAGACTTTGGTGTTACTGAGATACATTCTGTTTGTTGTGATATCGTTATTACGTCAGACACTATTGTGATATTGATACTTTGGCGATATATTGTGCAGCCCAAGCAAAAACTATTTTATGACAAAATCAGGTGACAGACCCTCAACCAGAAAACCAACCAAGGACTATAGCATACATTTTTATTTTTCCCCATCATGTTCATGGGGGGTCCCGAGGTTTGCGACCCACTGCTTTGGCATTCGGCATGTGTACAATATGCTCCTGTCCAGTGAAATTACATGTTTTCAAATACAAGCCTGAACCCCCTGAACTTACATTACACACAAAGAATGTTGCTCTACTCCAGCCGTAGCATCGAGGGATTGTAAAAACATATGTGAAAATGTAATGTATAAAATATTGTGCTTCTGGCCATCACCGAGAAGATTTACTCTCCACACGGTCGACACACAGACTCTGATCTTATGGATTCTTTTTGAATACATTAGCTTCTTTTCACTCCGAGACAAGCACATTTTTCATAGAAGTGAATTACTACCTTTTGATGCTCTTCCCCTCAAACCCAAAACAGTCACAGTAGTTACAAATAATTAACGAATGCACAAATTAATAAGTCATCAGTTTTCAAAAATAATTTTCTTGAGACCCACTTTATCATAAGTTATTGACTGTAAGATTCTAACAGACTAACAGATAAACGTCCATGCAAATCAAAAGGTTCTGGCTCTTAAAAATAGAGCTGCATGTGATTAGATTATAGATTTATTTTTTATAATGGGATTCTGTTCAAAGTTCACATTTTAAAACACATTGAAGAGAACTGACAAAAAGACTGAACTATGAACTGACAAACAAATAAAAGAATAACGTGTTTCGAAATGTTGTCACTTTTTGTCACATTATTTTCACGCATTTGACGTTTTTAGTCGCATTTCTATAGTTTAGTTGCCTTTTTGTCACATTTTCCAACGCATTTAGTTGCGTTTGTACCACTTTTAGTTGCATTTTTGTAGCTTTTAGTCGTGCATGTGTCATTTATAAATCACAATTTTGTCACTTAGTCACATTTTGTCGCATTTTGTGTCGATATTAGTCATCTTTGGGATGCTTTTAGTGGTGTTTTTGTCACTTTTTGCTGCTTTTAGTCCTGCATTTGTCTTTTTTGTTGATTTTGGTTGCGTTTTGTGGCTTTTAATCACATATTAGTCACTTTTTGTTGCTTTTAGTCGTGCATTTGTTGCTTTTAGTCATGTTTTTCTTGCATTTTTGTCGCTTGTTTCAGAACATGTTTCAACAAATCTAAACTACAGAGTTAGCAGTTTTTATGCAAAAAACAAGATATTTCGTCATTTGTGGTGAAAATGATTGCACACAGCCCCTTGTGATCTGCTAACTGCATCCCTTCAAATAGCAATTTCGATCTGATTTTTATTACTTGTGCAGTTCTACTTGACAAACCATTAATTCCAAAAATGATTGGAATATTTGCGAGGGCTGTAAACTAGGCCCAAACAAACATGGAAAAATGAGCTGAACGTTCCTCTTTATCCAAAGCCCATGTGACACTGATGCTCAAACCAGCTGCTGTTTTTGTACCCGATCACCAACATTTCTCTCAACATACTTTTACTGATCCCACTTCAAAACTTGTACAATCACAAAAACAGGACGTCCGCAACTTTCTGACAGTATTCAGACTGATCCCTGAAGACATTCTGGTGAAACATTCAGGGAAGTTACTGCGGTGAAGTGAATGATGGCCCTGAAACACAAGTAGTCTTTAGCACAATTGAAGAACTAGGGCTGCATGATTAATCTAAATTGCAATTTGAATGGAAACAATTAGCAAATCTCAAAGGCTGAAATTTTTAAGTGCAATAATTTCCTCCACAAATGACAAAATATTCTATTTTATTCTGCATAAAAACAGCAAACCATGTAGTTTAGCTCTCTGTACAAACATCAACAAGCAAGTAAAAGCGACAAAAACACAACAAAAAGCAACAAAAACGTGACTAATAGTGACAAAAACACCACATAAGTAACAAAAATATGATTGAAAGCAACAGAAAAAAAAGCAACTTAAAGTAACAAAAATGACTCTAAATGCGACAAAAACAACACTAACACTAGCAACTAAAAGTGACAAAAACACGAGACTAAAAGTGACCAGAACGCAACTAAAAGCAACAAAAAAAAGCATAAAAAAACGCAACTACAGCAACAAAAATGCAACTGAAAATGACAAACACGCAACTAAAAGTGACAAAAATGTGACTAAAAGTTACAAAAACACAACTAAGACTAACTAAAAGCAACAAAAATGCGACTTTAAGTGACAGAAACGTGATTAAAATTGACAAACTCATGACTAAAAGTGACAAAAACGCAAGGCAAAACGCAACTAAAACTGACAAAAAATTTGACTAAAAGTAACAAAAATGTGACGCTACTAAACATAAATTGCAAATCTAATCACAATTGCAATACTGGTCAGAAAAATCGCAATTCCATTTTTCCTCAAAATTGTGCAGCTCTAGATGATATTATAGATTCCGCTTGTTAATCCAAAACACAGCCAACAATCAACTCCATTTATTTGAGTGTATTGTCTCTATTATTCCCTCTCTTCTGGTTTATCTTGGTTCCAAGACTGAATCTGCAAAACACAACCGCACTGGGGAAGCGCTTGCACAATCTCAAACCCGCGGCATGTGGAAAGCATTGAATTAACTCCACAATCATCTAAACAAACCAAAGGAACAAAACTGAGGCCAAAAAGTGGCATGTGAATAAACGTTGCCTCATAATTGCCTGTGTTCCCCAGAGTTCTGTGGTTGGCAAAACAAAAGCGGACCTCTGCGACCGTCAGAAACACATGCGTATCATTCAGAAGCACCAGGTCGGTCCACTGTAAAGACCAAACAGACGGTGCACGCTGGGACACACTGCAAGGGCCTTTTGTGTCGAGTTTGGACCTCACGGCTGCCAAATGACACATGGGACAGACGGCAAAAAGAGGACATATTGTGCTCACGGACACACCTCGGTTACAGAAGAAAGAATGGGCCTTTTTGAGTGAAAGTGCTGCCTCGATACAGACTCACAAGGGGGAAGACCTCGAGTCAAATGGGAGGTTTAAGATAGTTCAAGGGTACTTTTATTGAAATGTTATGCAAACAAGGCTTTTTTGAGCTTTTACCCACATCCTAACAATGTTTCGTCATCAAAAACATAACTGGAGTTGCATTTAGCGTCATTCACGCTAGTTCAATGAATCCTGGTAAGGAAATCCTCTCCCATCCGACCGTCAAAAACACTTCCTGCTGAACTGCCTCGATGTGTGACGTTTATCGGCAACTCAGGTCATTTATCAGAGAATCTGCTGCTGTTTTAAGTCCTTAAATCTTTATCAGACTCGTTCTAAACACAATCACTGAAACTGCAAGCTCAACTCGCATGTCTTCACAAACACTCCGTAATAAAATGTTTAGCTTGTGTAAACGCCATGCAAACAGTAGATGCCATAAACTCAGTAAGTGCCATAGGAAATACAAAGATACAGATCTTCATTTTTTGGTTCTAAAACATGAGAGGCCAAACTTAAGATCCTCCAGAGCTTGTTTAAAGGCTAATAACAATACAAAAATGTACAATAATATTCCTTTAACATATTTTATTTCACTATAATTTAAATCAATTATGGTTCATTATGGACCAGCTGGAAAAATCATCTGTGTTTCTATCTAACAATAGCAAAATATTCAGATCCCATCGCAAATAAATCCAAACAAGTGTATGTCTTCCGCAATTACTAATATTTGCAGTAAAAATATACATTTTAAGCAAACACATCCCAATACTAACTTCTAAGTATTTAGTATCAGACATTTTTATTTGAAGAATTAACTCTCAGAATTAGAGGTGGGCTATATATCTGCACAAATACAGATAAGATTGTGAATGTTGTTTTGACGATATGCAAAATTTGAATATCGAATGTGATGTTTATAGTGACAGTTTTTTTGTGAATTTACAAACATTTTACTTTTGTCTGAAAATTAAACCCCAACTAATATGTTGTTGAATATAATCCATAATATTGTCTGAATATAGTCGTCCAAAAATTTACATTTTTGTCAGTATCGCTGATCCCTAATCAGTATAACCAGCACGCAGCCTCAGCATTGTGAGTTTGAGTCCAACTCCGACAATTTGCTGAATCTCCCTTTCTCATCCCCATTTCACACTACACTGTCCTGTACAATCTATCCAGAAGCATCACTCCCTCAAATAATGGAACTTAACTTTTACGACTCAGAGTAAAACCATTTTGTATTTCATTTGGTGGGAAAGCATAGTACTTTTGATTCTGAGACAAAAAAAAGTGTGTATTAAGCCTCGTGAAAGCATTCCTACATGACATTCCCGCTGTACATTATCTATGCAGTAATCCCATGTAAACATATTCAGGAAATTAAACTATGTCCGCCATAAGTCTGTTAAATGCTACTAATCGCACAAGTGCACGGCTGAATTGAGCAGAATGTGACGGGGAGTGAATATAATGGGTCCATGTGTGGTCTTTCCCACAGAATGAGACTTCCACAGGGGTTTGAGTTTCTTGCACGAGGCAGACAATCGCTCGAGTTAAGGTTTGTTCCCCTGAAGACCGGGAGATCCTCTAATGTCATCTGCAGTTTACAGTTCCACACAACATCCCCATGAGACCGGCATTCCACCAGCATTCCCAGTGTGAATTAGTCACCTTTAAGTCTGGGCTTTAGGAGGAAGATATTTCGGGAGGTTTTTGCTGGCTGTATGAACTAGCCATACTTTATAAACTTAAAATTGTATGTAGATTTGTTTGTAAATTCCAGTTTCAATGTTTTTTCTTCATCTAGCTGCCATATATTGTTATGTTGAGGCATTAAAACTGTGTGGGCATTTTGCTAACAATGATCCTTTTGATTAGTCGATTAGCTGTTTAGAGCGCAATAGTCTCATGATTTTTATTCAGTTTGACTCAGATGAAGCTGAACTGAAAGGACTGAGGATCCTGGTGGAGGCACTGTGGCAGAGTAACTCTCGCTTCAAAGCAAGAGGGTTGTGGGTTCGACTTCGCCTCTCACTTCACTTGTCTGGGTGGGTTTACTCTGGGTGCTCCGGTTTCCCACATCAACCCAAACATGCACAGTAGGTCAAACCCTCCAGCTGCAGTAATCCTGACCAAGCCCAGCTCAGAGGTCTGGAGATGGTCCCTGTGCAGAGACGCCCAGTGGGACTGAAGGATGGGTCAAATGCAGAAGGTGGGGACAATAAAGTGCGGCTCAATTTGAGTTATAAAGCTTCTTTCTTCAGATCATGGCACTGTTTTGGAATCCATGAACACGATAATTAGATTAGATTATTAGATCATGACATTAGTTGACAACTGATGGATTAACTTGTTGTTGGAGCGTTAGTATTGTCCCATTTATGTAAAAGAATGTTTTAATATTATACGCGATTTGCTTTTGTGTTTAACATAACTGAGAGTAAATCAGCCTGATAATAAACTGCACAATTTGGGAAAAATATCTCACGTCCAGGAGAATTGAGAATTGAGTTGAGAAGTGTTTCCGAACATACAGATTTAAACGACAGGGTTAGCTGTTATTTTGCACAAAAAAGACACAAGATTTTGTTGTTTGGGGAGAAAATTTAAAGAATTGCAGCCTTTATGATTTCATAATTACATCCATTATAATTGTGATTTTGATTCGATTGTGATTAATTGTGCAGCCAAAAAAGTATTTCAAACGCTCCATAGATATCAAAGTAAATGTAACTAATGGCCCAGTCAGCTACTTCCTCATTCCAGTCGGTCCAAATATGACATTTTAGTGCCTCCTCCTCCAGCTCCAGATTACTCCTGAACCCTGGTCTCGGAGACAAAGGGCTGTAGGTAGTAAATGTACAGTGAGGATTGACTGGGCCTCTCTGGGGAGCGCTGCACTCCTCTGTCAGTGATGACATCCTTTGTTCTCTCTTTAACTCTCTCAGCAGCCCGTAATTGGCCACCATCTGGGGCCCTCGTCCATATTCTGTGCCTCTTGCCCTCTCCACATCTGAACGCTCACAGACGGAAATCATACATCTGTTGTCGATCCAGCGGCGTTTCCGAAAGTATTATGCAACAAGGGCTAATTATCAACTTGGTTTTCTGTGAAGCTTTGTCTGCGCTGCAAGACAAGAGGCATTTCTGTACTTTTTATTTTGTCATTTATTTTTTGCTGAAAAGAGGGGTAGACAATTGGGTAATGTTAATCGGCAGCTAAAGCAATGTTTTTCAACCTTTCTTGAGTCGCCGCACACTTTTTGGGTTTAAAAGTAGGCATATACCACCTACTACAAAAACAACCAACAAATCAAACCACTTAGTTACAAAAATATATGATAATGAGCCAAATAATGTTTGTGCCGCTGTCTGGTTCTTTAAATTTGGCAGTTACATCCACATTTTTGAATCTGTTTACTCAAATTGGACATTTTTTCAAGACACACCGGGCAAAACCTCAAGGCAAACTAGTGTTCCCCGGCACACTGTGAAAATCAAGGAGCTAAAGAAGAAGTTAGACAAATTAATCGAACAAATATCAGAATATTGTCGAATTGAAATTGGAATTGGTCGATAGGACTGGTCTTTAGTCGACCAAGAACTTCTTAAGTCGACTACAGCCCTAGAAATATCCCATTTACCAGTTGCCTGAATTGCACCATAACAGCCCACATAAAAGGTAGACCTAATGACCTGAGAGGTGGTTGATTCTATCCAAACTACAAAACCTGCAGCTGTTGTGTCCTTGGGCAAGACCCTTCACCTACCCTGCTTGTAGACATGTGTAATTATAGTGTTAGTATGATTAATTACACTGGTGAGCAACCTGAGGTCTGGGCAGCAGAGTTTGCAGACGGCCCACAGAGCTGTGTCCGTTTGGAGGTTAATGAGGGCAGTGTTTTGAAGGGAATGGAAACACTGCTATAAAACTATATTCTGTTCAGTTAACTTCCCAATGTCCCCTGCTTTTAGTTAAAGTCTATATACAGGTTCTCATGTGTTTCTAATTACATTTTCTAATGACTTAGTTTGCTGGAAGGGCACCTGTGGTAAATATATATCATAGTTTTATATTTGTGAAGTTGTAGTTTGTGAATAAAGTTTGATAAATAAAAGTTTTAACATGCTTATATTTAAGATTTCACAGACAAACAATGCCATTTTTTCCAGTTTGACAATTTAGGTAATGTTTATAACGTTACTTCCTGGTTGAACATGAGCAGCAAATGTGAAATATTTAGGTAATTCCACAACTGTTTCCTAGCAACCGAACAGTAAAAATTACACAATAGTTAGTATTTGACAATAAATAATACCTGATAACACCTTTATTTTGTTGAATGATTGTTTAAACTCTCAGAAAACTTTCAGTTGCTTTAAATGGTCCCTGCTTTTTTGATGGAATGTCGCTTATTGATGACATCACAGAGAGATTTCGTGTGGAACTCAGCTCTATTTCCCGTCATTTTAAACTTTTCTTCACAAACAGCCAATTATCTGATGTAAAACTCACTCGTGAACATTTACCTCAGATTCCATACCATCAAAGTAAGTAATAATTAGAAAAACATGAGAAGCTGTCATATGCACTTTAAAACAGCTCGAAGCACCAGGCCTGTGAGATTTCAATGACTGAAGCGTATATCAAGAGTGCAAGCAAACACCAGAAGAACAGCATGTGCCCGAGTTGCTTTTATGCCTCCACTTGTTTCTATTCTCTCTGAACACAGACGGAATATTAACTGATGTTTAATTTTTAACATCAAACTACATATTGCATCTTTAAACATTTAACACCAGAAATAAGAAGCTTCCCATCTGTGCTCTCATGAATAATAGATCAGATCAGTGTCTTCTGTTTAGTGACACGTTTTTCACATGTGTTTCCCCAAAGTTACGCTCGCAGACAGAAGATGCTGGTCTTTGCATCTGTGTGTGACGTCTGACTAGCTTTCTCAGCAGAGGTGCTTATTTTTAGGGCATGTAGCGGCTGTTTTAAGTGCCAACAAAACTGTGGCTCATAAGTACTCTGAGACACTTTCTTAGGGAGGGAAAGATGACGGAAAAATCCATCAAACTGTGTCATCTAAGCTTCACTGATCATGGATGGCGCGATGAGGAAGTCTGCTTAATTGGGACTCATCAATAAAAGGCAACATATGCTCTAAACTTTGGAGGAACACGCTCGTTTAAAAGAACGGGGGAAACGGCGACAGGAGGGTGGGGAGGACGTATTTACTCCATCGCAGAATGTGTTCACTTTTACACAGGCTTTGCAGGGTTAGTTAATAATATTCTTCATGCCCAAAAGAAGTGGGTTGTATTTGGGTAATTCAAAATCAAAGATCCATCCATAGAGGTGAGAGATATATAGAAAATGTGTTGTTCTGGACATATGTAGGCCTGTCACTATGTTGACTTATCGTTCAATGTACAATAGATGGAATAATATTTTTGGTGGCTGAATATTTATCACCTTTTTGAACATTTGCACTGCAGGACTGAATGTCATTCATTAATCATTCTAACAAACTGCTTTAGTGTTTCTCTCTATTACTTTATATTGCAGCTCTTGTTTGTTATGATGGGGTTTACTGGGATTCTCTTGCTTTATTGTTGTTGTGTCAGGAGCATCAAGTAGTTTCAATATTATCGTTTATTGCAGTATTTTCATTTGTAATATCTCACTTCAAAATTTGTTATTATGACAGGTCACATGTGTTAAGTAGCCAGAGAGTTGAAATGCCACAGGGGAGAAATGTTATTTTCTCCAACAATATGCAATATTAGAATATCAAGTATACAGTATAATTAAAATTGTTGTCAAAATTATGTCAAAAAGACACAAAAATGTCTGTGTAACCTCCCAAACAAGGATAGAAAGTGGTATTTCAGGTATATCATCATCATATATATATTTTTTTATCAATACAGCCAATCCCTAATCCTAGACATTTCTTTTATATGCATATGATAAAAATAAATAATGATGGTAAAAGAGTCAAATACATCAACAGGAACACATCTTGAAATTACTTTTTTAGTATGTTGTAGAAGTAGATGTCTCTAAACTAAAAACTATAGAAACACTATAGTTATGCACTAGGGCCGAGTGATGATTCTTTAATTTCTTAGTTCTTTGTTGTTTGTTTTCTTCAAATTTGACCCAGATAAAGCTAAAGTAAAGCTAATTGAGGACAAAAAAAACCCAACACAAAATGTAGAAGTTTTCTGTGTCATTTTAAAGTTATTCTTGCCAACTTCTGAGCCACAAAACCGCTCTTCATTGCACATGGCATTCTTACAAGTCTGTGCTTAGTCCAGATAACAATTATTAGTTGATAATTAATCAATAATCAATTTGTTGTTAATAATTGATTCAGCCCTAAACTGCACCAAAATCAGGAGCACACACCAAATGGCCAACAATCAAGGGGCCGCATCTTTTATTGTGTTGAGCATTCACAGACCCGCCTGGAAATGTTCCCGACAAACAGACAGAGACGGATAAACAGCAGGTAAAGCAGGGGGCTGGAGTTATTCATATCATTTACGACGTGTTAGCCCCATCACCCATCGGCGGGACGTCCCGGGGGCTCGGCACGGTCCCATCTGTCAGTGTACGTGTGTGACGGCTCTGCGAGGGGCCGTACCAGACCAGGAACATGACGGATCACGGGGCGAAGTGACGCGGGCCGGTCACAAAATGGACGGTTTGCCGATTTGTATTAATACTGACACCAGCCAGGCGTGAACACACAGAGAAAACAGGCGAGCTCATTAGAGAAACGCACGGGGCTGAACGGGGTAAAACTAATGCTACGTGGAATTCCAGCGGCCTGCGAGCCCCGAGGGATTCTGGGAGGAAATGACAACGGAAAATAAAGGAATTTAGTGCGTAGTAAAAAGAAGAAAAGAGAAAAGAAACGAAAAATACCAGCGTGGTTTCCGTCAGATTGATGATATGAAACTGAAAACGAGGCCAGACAAAAGCCATTAAAACTAGATTTAGCGCCTTGCCCAATAAAAGGGTAGACTGTGATTTTAGGTTGAGATCTGATTAAATTCTTGGCTGACTAAAGATTGTGCATTTATTCTAATTATTCTAACTTCTAACTATCTCGATCAGATCACGAATTGGACCAAAAATGCTCTAACACCACCACAAGGTCACGCAATTACAAATATGTATACAGAAAACGACTCGTAAACAGCTTAAAAACACAAATAACTACCAAATTCTCACAAATTAACTCACTCCATGCTTTAGTCTTTTCCTTCCCAATGAAATTATTAGCAAAACATTGTTAGAGCAATAGCACAATTCAAATGAAAATATTATATCTAATGAATACTAATCCAGTTTAGATTAGATCAAACGTTGTGAAACAACGCAACAAAACGCAACTACAAGTTACAAAACGCTGCGAAAACGTAACTAGAACAAAAACGTGTCTAAAAGCATCAAAAACATGACTAATAGCGACTAAAACATGACTAAAAGTAGCAAAAATGTGACTAATGACCAAAATGTAACTCAAAATGACAAAAAAGCATGACTAAAAGTGACAAAACATGGCAAAGTGACGAAAAAAAAAAAAGATCTAAAAGTGACTAAAAAGTGAATTCTCTGTTTGTCACTTCATATTTAAATCTTTAGTCAATTCTCCTGAACTGGTAAGAAAAATCGCAATTTGATATTTTTCCCAAACTGTCTAAATAGTCTAGGATAAAGGTCCTCACAAAATCATTCAAACAAGGAAGGAATCATCTGCCTGAAACCCTTGACCCATAAAACGAGAACTGTATGTTAAAAAACTGCTACTCACAAGTGATTATAGTTTTAAAGACTGTCTCAAAAACTATGCAAATACAAAGCAAAAATGTGGCTTTAACCTCAGCAGCAGTTTCTAGTTTCATCATTCTGTTATTAAATCCACTTGGACAGTCAAGACAATTGAATCTCTCGTGACATTCCAATGGTATCGATAGCAAAATAATGAGACACACAATCTCTGACACTGTTCCTGCTGTTGGTCTACATTACACACATTACAAGAGCCTGGAATGTGTGAAACCTACTTGGCCGGTCACTGTTTGCAGATGAAAGCACAAAAGCTGAATGATTGGATCGGAACTCGGGGCCTGAACTTTCTCTGTTGGAGCAAACGCAGGCATTTGGAGATCCTGAACAAGACTTTGTTTCTGGCCCACCAAACGACACACTGTTTAAATAAAGGGACATAAAAGTGGACGATAAGAAAAACAAAGACAGGAAGTCAGGAGTCGACTGGGGAGAAAAAGTGATCCGTGATCTCTGGTGGAGCAGGTCACATTTATCAGTGTTTTACTTTTTAAAATGAGAAATAGACTTATCTAAATGGGGATTTGAGGGTTCTCCCCCAAGAAAATTTAAATATAAATCACACGTCGTTTCCTGTGTTCAGATGCATTTTAGATGTAACATTTAATTTGATCTATTTACCCATTTGAATAGACCACACAAGATATTATCATTGTTATTATTTTATTCTGTATTTAAAGAGACATATTCATTTTTTTCAGGTTGAATCATAGTAGATTATTATCAAATTGACATTCTGTTAATTGTAAACCATAATATTGATCTAAAATGGCTTAATAACAGAAACAGATCCATCGACTTCCTGTTCAAAACTGCAAAACTGAAAAGCCCCGCCTCTTCAAGCAGTGTATTGTCATTTGCATGTTTTTATTTTTGGAAAAAGTGGACATTTTAGAATCTGACATCACTCCGAGTCTTAATAATCACAACTAAGTACGGGGAAGTGGGCAGGGATAGGGGGTATGTGAAAACAGGAATTTTCTGAGCTCTCGAACTTCTAATACAGGATTAATCAAACACACAGGAATAAATCAAAATAAAATTGAGTAAAATAATGATAAGGAAACACTGTTGTAACAAGATTAAAAGCTCACTTAAGTTGATTTTGCATAATATGTCCCCTTTAAAGGTCAGAGAGTTTTTATTAATTCGTTTTTATGGTCTCTTTCTGGTCTGGATACAGCCCAAAAGAGTACATGGCCCCCTAATGGTTGTGGCCCTAAACATTTGCTTAGTTTGTTCCTGGCAGAACTTTGGGTCGCTGCTCATTTACCAGTAGTTCAATCCACTTTTAGCTTTTAACATTTCGCCAACACAGCCCCCGATGCTAACGTCATCCATCGCTCTCATCTAATGCCTCTCCTACAAGCAAGAGATCCGGCTTTTAAGTGTTTAAGAAGCCCACCTCAAACTTTACAACCCCTCAGTCGCCCTTAGCTTTACAGCAACACCGGCTAATGCACGTATTTGACTGCGCGAATTCGAAGAAGGCCAAAGAGCTGCCAGGAAGCCCTCACTGCCCACCGCTGCACGTTCGGGTTCCGTTATGTTCTTGACGACGTTCCAAATGATCGAGTTTCAGATTATTGGGGCACGTTGAAACTGCAGGGGCTCGACATGTGCTCGACCCAGAAAGCAAACCAATAAAAACAAGCCCACGGCGACGCAGAGAGGCAAGATGGAAGGGAGAGAAAATGGCAGAGGAATGAAGATAGAGATGGTGACATAACTGGATGTCAAGATGTCAAGGATTCCAGAGAACATGCAGTTCCTATAGATGCACGCTTTATGTGATGTAAGACAGTCATCTGGTGGAAAACAGTTACTGTTATGGGAAAGAAATGTTAACAAAGTGATCACGCTGGATGCATCGTAAAAATATGAGGTAAGAAGCTCTTTTCAGTTCTAGAAATGGAAGATAATTCGTTTGCAGATTTTGAATTTTAACTACTGTCGAATTTCTCACTTTGAATGTCGCTGAATATTGTAGTGCAAGACTTTATTATGCTTTCGTTGTCGATATACTTCTAATCTGTGACACTCGTGGATCATTATGTTGTAGTTTGGACATTTTAAATTGCAATACTGATCTAAAGCTGACAACTGCGGCGCTGATTTCTTTAACGTTGCTTCGGAGAGCTGCAGTTCACAATAGAACACAGAGGATTTGTTTTCACTGGCACGCGACCTTGCCAAACCCTGTGTATGACACCATTTCAACAAAAAAAATGTGCAGAACAAAGAAAGCCAAGAGCAGTGGGAAGAATGGAGACTACAGATTACACATGCAAGTGGTTTAACGACGAGGGGAAACAATTAGAGCATGCTTAAAGTCGATTTTGCACAATAGTTCTCCTTTAAATCGTAATGTTTCTCAAAATAATTAAAATATCGTGACATCCCAGGTGCCAAATGAGACGGACAGTGAGTGCAACTTTAATGACTTCTGTTTTTCCAGTCAGTGAAAAAAACGATGAGACACGAAGAGCCTTTAGTGTGCAACAGACTTTCAACTGGTCACGAAGCCGGGCTAAACGGCTGATAGAGCTGGTGGGTGTATGAAAGCAAGCACAATTTCCCTGTGATAAGACTCAAATGAAAGTGGTGCGCCCCGAGGGAGGACTGCGAGTGTGTTCGAGGAGAGGCCGAGCAGATAAAAGCGACTCGGGCTCCGACGGGGAAAGATGGGTTTGTGTGAAAACAAAGCAGCGCGACTGTGAACTCCGACTGTTACGTAAGTGTCCTCCTGAAGACGAGGGGAGCAGGAGAGGAGCGCTCCACGGCTCACGATGCGGGCCACGCGCCAAGCTCCGTTTTACTCTAATGTAGAACTCGCTGTCCTCTTTGACAACACAAGAGTAATCCATTGTGTGCAAGAACGAAGAGAAATCAGGTTGTGGTTTTGAGAAGTCATTCATCTTGGAAACATGTAGTAAGGATTCTCCACACAGAACTGGAGAAAAAAGGAGAAAAAACTAGAAGCACTTGTTAATGGTTGGATGGGTATAGACTATAGACTATAGATGTTATGTAGATCACGACACTCTAAACACATAAGAGTCGATGGTGAGTAATGACATTTTCTCCTGTCAAAGCTCAAAACACAATTAAAATGTGAAAAAGCTGCTAAAGACTGATAACAAATATAAAGATCTACCACTCTGCTAAATACTTAGTTTGTATCTGACATCTAAAGAAAGAAAATCAAGAAAATTATTGTAGAAAACCAGATAAACAACGTCACATGCAGCTACGCTCACATTTCTCTCTGATACAGTGATAAATGTCTGTTCAGAACTTCTACAAATAATCATTTGTTCTCTGTGTGCAGTGCCTGGAAATAGTAGATTCTGTAATCTCAGTTAGCAATTACTTTTACTTGCTTGGAAATAAAAAATGGAGATATATTGAAAAATTGATAAAATTATGATTTTGGAGATTTGCCAAATATTATATTGAGTGTATCGTCTATAATTAAAAAAAGAGTTGTATAAAAATGAATAGTGCAGTTGTGCCCAAACCTTTTTTTTTTCCTCAGCATGCCAAAATGTATACATATTAGTGCAGCAAGGGCCAACCCTAATGTTGTGTTGCTTTTAATGTTTATTAGCAAAGATATGATGATTATGTATTTTATTTACATGTTTTAGGGGAATAGACTTGATTTGGTCTTTTTTGCAACTGCTGATAGTCTTTTTAGCACAAAATTTAATCAAATAGATACTCCTAACAAATCTCAGCCAGACATTTTTGCCCGTTGTGATAAATTTTCTTGTCCATTCATGTTTTGTGCGATTCTTGAACGTCAATCAAGACATTTAAGAAATCAGAATAAGTTTTATTCCCATTGTTAGTGAACAAAAGTCACAAACTAAGAACTTCTTTTGACGATGGGTGCAACATAAAACAACTAATGATAATAGTAAAACTATAAACTACGATTCATTCCTGGTACTTGTTAAATATCGTCAATCAAAAAATATCGAGTTCATTTTTGTCAATATCAGTCACCACTATTTGGACGCACTTTGTGATTTAGCTTTGAGCGGCAGAAGTCGAACAGGCACGACGTTGCCATTTACTGAAGGATTAACAAACACGAGCTGGAGTTCAGAGGTTATCTGCTTTGAGGGAACCAAGAATAGAGAGAAACAAATAGAGAAAAGTCGACAAAGGTCTTATTTGTAGAAGATGATGAAATCCTATTGTATAAAAGTGCATTTGGTGTGTGGCTGAATATTGGGCTGATAAGAAGGCAAATTAAACTTACATTGTTAGGTAAATGACAACTTCTGTCATTCATTTATTCATCATATCATATCATTTAGTTATCATCTGACATTATGTTAAAAGTATTGTTGTATGTTAAAAAGTGTTTATATTCTGTTTACTAGGGCTGCAACGATCAGTCCACTAATCGTGACTAGTCGACTATAAAAAGAAAATAGACTTTAAAAATGGATCATCAAATAATCGTTAACTAAACTAAACAGACTCTAAAATACGTCAAAAGACCTTTTACAACAAAGACTGTGACATTAATACATCAAAATGTCTTCAGTCAACATATTACAAACTTTATTTGGCTGATAATGTATAGTATAGTCTAAATATACAATAACCGTTTGACTAGTCGACTAATTGAATAAAATAATTGCTGACAAGTCAACGACAAAAATAATTGTTAGTGACAGCCCTAATGTTTACAACCTGCTGTAATTCCTGCCTCTGTTATAAACCCACTGATTCTGGTAACTCCATGACTCATAAAAAGCATCACAATCTAAACAACGCTGGATGACAAACCGGTGAACTTTCTCATCAGAGCATCGTAAAGACTGAACCGTAGAAAAGACACAAAAGTTCCCGCTCAAGATGCCCATTTAAGGCCAGTCAGAATCCCTCCATCTTGTCAAATAAATCCGAGGGGTCTCCAGAGAGCAAAGCCAAACAGCAGGGGCTCCTTCCAAACTGTGTCTCACCAAAGCAAACAGCTCCGCTCCGAGTGAGGCCGTGCTTAGGTACAGATGTTGACTTTAGGAGATTGATGTGTCAGCGGCGGGAAACGTGACGGAGTATGTGCAAGAGTATGTGTAAGGTGAAGAGAGGCCACTTCCACTGTGCATTTAGATGGCATGTTAGATGTTTTCTGAGTAAAGAGATGGTAAATTATGTCTTTTTTTAAGTGTAGTAATAAGTGGTTGAGAACAAGAGTAGAAGCCTTTAAAAAAACCAAACTCGATGGATTGCGTTCTCAGATTACATTCACCAAAAGAATGTATGTATCAAAGCCATGACAGTTTGTCCTGTAAAAGCTCAAAACACAACTTAAATGTGAAAGAGCTGCTAAAGTCTGATAACAAGAATAACAGTCAACAGCCCTGCTAAATATTTAGTTTGTGCCAGACATCCAAAAAAGAAAATCAAGTAAACAGAAACCAGATAAACAACAGGAACACTGCAGCTACGCTCACATTTATCACTGATACAGACTTTGGGGTCACACACTCTTCATCCGATTACCTTTCTCTCCTTAAATAAGATGTTTCTGTGTAGGGATGCACAATTAATTGAAATTGAATTGAAATCTCAGTTTGAATAGACGCAATTAGCAAATTGCAAAGACAGGCAATTTTTAAAGTCCTCCACAAACAGAAAAACACCATGTTTTATTCTGCATAAAAACTGCCAACTGCTGTAGTTTAGATTTCTTAAAACATGTTCCGAAACAAGCAACAAAAACATGACTGAAAGCAACAGAAATGCGACATAAGTGACAAAAACGTGACTACAAGTATCAAAAATCAGTCAAAGCATCAATCAAAGTATCAAAAATCAGAGATACTACTTTCAGTTTAGTCACATAAAGTTAATTTGTTAAAAAAAAAAATAGCCCCATGGACAAACATTTGGGCTAAAATGCTATATAAAGTAGATTGATGAGTGCAAAATGTTTAATGAGCACCTTCAACAAGTCAGCAACGCACCGATTTCCTGGGCAGCTTGAAAACAGCTTTTTAGTCCATGTAGAACTTATTTCTGTTGAGCTCGTCTGCCCCTTGTAAACTAATACAACAGAAACAATATGGAGGCGCCCACAACAACTTCCGGAATAAGGTGAATATGTACCAGGTTACTTATTACCATAGCAACAAACCTGCATAATCTCCACCTTAGTTTTATCCAATCAATAAACCTATAGGTGACATTAATGTTTATGTTGTTTAAAAAAAAATGAAAACATGCTTTCTGTAAATTAACTTCATGGATTGTTAAAAAAAATTCCCAGCCGCCATAGTCTGGGACAGAACATGCCATTCTCTCCTGCTCGCCTCTCATTTTTCCCCTTCTTCTCTCAAAGCCAGCCAACAACATGTGGCTTACTTATTTGTTTTTGTTTTTTTGTCTTTTTGGCTTGATGTGGATGTTCCCAGATGGAGAAGTGGAGTGTAGATGTCTTGGTGGCCGGCAGCTGCAGCAGAAAGGGTGGCCTTTATTGTCGTATAAAATCAAATGTTCAAACCACTTATGTGAAATCACTGCTTCAATAAAAGTGCAGAGTAAAGTGATGCAGATGTAAAGCTCTGCCATTCTTTATAATGTGTTTAAAAAGTGATGACAGTCGCAAAACATTTTGTGTCAAAATGAAGAAACGGGCAAAACAGACTCACAAGAACATCCTTTATACACCTAGGACTTCATTTTGCTTAGACAAATCATTTAGATAATTGAGAATTTTATAGCAATCAGAAAAAATATATTATAATTTTCTGGTTTAGACAATATTATATGCATTTCAGGCATATCATTATCAAAGGGAAGTCCAAACTTTTCTCATGGAGAGACACAAAAGCCTGGCCCTGATCCCCTTGACCTGTTCACTTTGGAGCATCTGCATTTCCATGAATCTGATACATGAGCAGCTGTATCAGATTAACACATGTATCAAACATAACACATGTTTCCTTCATAAATAAACTCTAAATCGTACCTGTATTATACATTATAATCATGAGGCTGATCTCAGCGATTCACAAAAAGACGTTTAGTTATTCCAGGTTTGTGTCACTGTGAGACGTGGATAAAGATCGTGAAAACAACAAAGCATCTTCCCAGCATTTTAACCTCTCTTTATGTAATGCATTGGTTTGGATAATGTTAGATGCCTTATGCACTGGAAATATAATATTTTGGGTTTTGACTTGAGTGTCATGCCTTGATAAACAGGAAACAGCTGATGCTAACGTGCTCTAGTTTTGTTTTGATAAGTCGTCACTGGAAATAGATTACTTTCTGTTTAAATCTGCTTTTTGCTGTTTCGTTTTCACCTGAGCCTGTGTTCTCTCTTGTTCTCTCTTGTCCAGTCGTCTCATGTTAAAGAGTTCCAAGGGTCTAAAGTGAGCCAACAGCCTCTGGAAGCTATCCCCCTTCGGACCCCTCAAATGGGGCAGTACGGCTTCACGTGCAGACACTCTTGGATTGCCCTGATCTGCTCCAAAGCGAACCAGTCGAAACGTGCCGATAAAAATAAAGACTGCATGGAGAAGAGGACTAGCCGCACAAAAATATTTATATGCTTTTATAGTGAAAATCCTTTGATGCTAAGGTTACAACCCTAATGTTTACCGGCCTTAAACTGTTTTACTCATAATGTTCTTTATTCATCATCCTCCACTTAAAAGCGTGTCCAGGTGCCGACTTAATTAACCCAGCGCAGAGCCGAGGCAAAGCAAGGCAACTTCAGAACAACGTGCACCGTGTAGCTCTTAATTAACTTCATCTTTGAGTTAAAAAACTATGACTCACTGCTCTCTCAGGTGAATTCTTCTCATCTCGAGAAGCATCTGTTTACGACTGCCGAAGCTGCACCCCATTAAGATGCAGCGAGAAGGAGCGAGTGTCTCTACGGCACACTCCTACTCTCTGAGCTCCTTAGAGAAAATCAAAGGAAGCATTCAAGGACACGACACGTCTAAGAGAAGTAGAAAAGACTGCAGAGTGGTTATATCAGTCAACGTTTTTTATTCAAAGACTAAAACATGGGACCAAGGATTTTGAAAGTTATTTTGGGGTTTGGCTTTGAAATAAGCTGCTCTGAGTGATTCATGTCTGCCCCAATTTCTATATTTGACGGGAGACATGTGTTCCCATTTCCCAAAGCAACCTGTTACGGGTTTAATGTGCACGGAAAACGGATTAGTGAATTAGATGGAGTAAATTAATTTGATTTATTTGATGTGTGCTGAAGATCTTTCACAAAAGAAGGTTTAACTTAGAAGTTTCAAATTGTGGATATCACTTTTCCATCTGTTCAAAGTTGTTTTCGTTTAGATAAATCATTTTAAACATGTAGACAGTTCTGTTGGAAGAATGTTTCACTTTTTTTTATAACCCAATGTCAAAGTGCTCATTATTCACAAGGAAACTAACCGCTAGACAAACTGTGGCTGCCATTTGGCCCATCACGACTTCTAACTGGACAAAGAGTCATTAACAAAGATTAACAAAACACTCAGATATATTTTTGGCACGCCCATTCCACTCAAGTTAAGACCTATGTACACTGTCTGGCCAAAGAAAAGTCGCCACCTGGATTCAACTAAGCAAAAAGGCATGAACCTCCTATTGGATAACTGTAGCATGTGATTGTCTTTAAGCTGCAACATGGTACATAAACCCAACTGATGCAGTGAGTGGCTTCTCATTTCTGTAACAAATGTGGGAAGACAAATCCTGTGGTCGTGGAAAAGTGTTTGAGAAGGGTCAAATTGTTGGCATCAAACAGAGAAAACGTCTAAGAGATGTCACAAACTGGTTTAAAAACTGTCCAACACATTATTAAAAACTGAATAGTACAAGCCTCCTGTACAAGCCTTTAGGGGGCAGTGTTATGACCTGCAGTTGGTCAGGTCTTGGTTCAGCAACACTTTGTGCCAAAGAATGAGATCAGCTGAACCTGAACATCCTGAACCACCAGGTTATTTCATCAGTGGATTTCTTCTTCATGGATTCCAGATGATAATGCCAGGATTCATGGCTCACATTGTGACGGAGGGTTGAGGAGCACGAGGCATCATTTTCACACATGGATCGACCTCCAGAGTCCACATCTGAACCCCATTGAGAATCTGTGGATGTGCTGCAGAAGGTTTTGGCAGTGGTGACACTTTTTTATCATCCATACAAGAGTTTGGTGAAAAGCTAATGACACTCTTGGTTTAAAAACATGTTATAACATTGCAGAAGCTTACTGAAACACTCGCACAGCAAGTGTGTGGTGTAATCAAAGCTAGAGGTGCTCCACCCAAATAAAGAATTAGACTTTTGCCAACTACTGGAAAAGTAGTACTGTTGGCCCCTGTTCCTGATCCAAAATGACATTGTATACTGTGCAGCAGAAGTTGAAAACGTTAAGGAAAAAGTGACTTCACAGTAAACTTTCAAAACCCAAACAACAGTGACTTTGCTGCATTCACCAGAAACCTCAGATTCCACAGTGTAGGCAGCAGCATCATCATCATCAGCAGCAGCAGCAGCAGCAGCAGCAGCAGCAGCAGCAGCAGCAGCGCATTAACACAAGGCAGAGAGCGACTTTTATTGGACTGTTTCTCACAACACGACTGGGGAAAACCCTCCGTAACATGACTCCGTTTTAGACAATTAATGCCACCACGGTCATTAGAGGCCACCTTCACAAAACCACAGCATTGTGCCGAGACAAGACGCATTAAGTCAAGTCACATGTTATCCTCAAAATAACAAGAACGATCCCTGTGTCGAGAGCAAACACTGTGCACCAGTCGGGCAAAACATTTTGACACAGCCTTTTTCTGAGTCTCACAATAATGGTATGCTCTGCTTTTAAAATTGAAAGACATAATGTTCATGTGATGTCCATAAAAGACTCTAAAAGGTATATTTTCCATGTTCGCTCAGAGGTCATGTTGTTATGTTTGATGGGTGTACTACATTTATTGAGTTCTTACCTGGACTTGTCCTTTGCCCATGATCTTGTCCACGATCTCGTTGTCGTCTTTGTTGAGCATGCTTTTGTCGTAGCACTTCTCATAACACAGGATCCGCAGGAACTGAGAGCCCTCCAACTCAATCTCAAACTCCTACAATCAACACAGACAACATCAAACATTACTCATAATGTCGACGTGTGGTGATGAATTATGGGATGTGTAACTGACTGACCTCGTTCCACTGAGGCTCGGAGGTGTCTCTGAACACTCTGGTCTTGGCTTTGCTGACAAAGTATCCAAAAGAATCCACTTCCAGGGTGCAGTATAAATCTGAAAGGAACATTACAATTGAATATGACATTTTTACGAGGTTAAGATTAAGACTTTAACAAAAAGACACATTCCTCAGTAAATCAGGCAGACTAAAGCAGAGCAGTGTAAATTATCACAATCATTAAAGACCTTTAGCAATCAGCTGCACGGCCTCATGGGTAATAAACTTATTACGCACAACATATTTTGCATTGATTGCATGCCAATAATATTTGTTCTAAGCGACAGCTGGAACATAATAGTATTCAGTGCCTCAGTTTTGAATGATTAGATGCAGTTTGACTTTACATTCTTCACAACCATCGCCAGGAATGTTGTGTTTAACGATTTGGATTGTTGCAGTAAAAACTCAAAATGAACCGTCTTATTTGAATGTAGATTACATGTAGATGTACGTCTACTAACGCAGTACGGACATTTTTATGCAAATGACCCTATACTGTATACAATATTAATCATTGTGATATTGAGCTAATGCCAAGATAAGTTTCCTCACAAACATAAAGTCTGTAGCAAAACAAGGATGGGAAAAATATTGGTTCCAGTATCAGCGATATTGGTGCATATAGAAAAAAACAGCTTTTTTTTTTGAAAGATACCGTAGATAGATTTTTTTAATGAGTAAAAACTGAATTTTAAGAGCAGTTAGACTAAAAAAAATGGCTAATGTTTGCACAATAATGCCACAAATAATTTTATATTCCACATAAATACATTCTGTAATTATTTTTGTTATTTGTTATTATTTATTTATAAGTGAAAAGCTAATTTGTGACCATCAACTTAAATTAGATTTGTTGGCCTTGCTATGAAATCAAATATCGGTATCGGCAAATATCGGCCATCGGCAACAGGAGCAAGACAAATATCAGCCATCAGTATCGGCCCACACCTATCGGTTTTGGTTGTACCTGTCCAATCACAGAAATGTAATTCTTTAGGATGTCAAAGCTCCCAGCACTATTTACATCCCACACCTGGACCGTGGCACCCATGGGACCAGGCAACACCCGACCCTTACATGGGCCAATTAAAGTCAGTTAATGTGCTCCTTAAAGCGCTGCAGAGGTGGATGTAAGAGCTGTCTGTAAAGTGTCTAATAAGACGTCCTGAAGCCTGGACCTTCTCCCTGAGGTTATCCTGAATTTGACAACATGATGGATGTGTGTACAGCCCGACCTCTCACCGGCAAAGTCACAAGAGTGGATCACAGACGCAGAAGGTTTGCTCCCATATGAACAAAAGAATATGTTTACAAAAACTATGGCACCACCAAAAAGCATAGGTTTTATGGGTATCTATTATGGCAGAGGAAAGTAGCATTGAACATAACTCATCGTAAATACCAGGACTCAAATAAACGTCTAAAGCAAGAGTAAATGTTTGAGGCATGAAATCCACACCACACAAAACATTATGCCTTGCTTTATTTATTTAAAGGTACTACGTAACATTTCAGGTGGATAGTCCTGCTTGTGTCAATGGAGGCCCTGATAGACCCTGAGAAAAAATTGATTCTTCCTGTGAGCGAGGGGGCCACCTCTCCACAGATCTGATCTGTAAGTTGACCTTGTCTCCATGGCGACTATAAGTCCTCTTTAATAGCGACATGTTCACACCTGCTGAACACAGCTCTGTCCCAGTACAGTACCCCACACGCCCCATCTGGATTCAGGACTTGGTTTATTTTGGCTTCATCCTGAAAAGTTGGGGCATAATTACTCCCAAAGAGGGGGAGATTAGTGGCAGCGGTGAACGGGAAGTTCAGTGGAGCGGAGTTTAAGTCCATCTGGGGAATGTTTGTGCAGCAAAGTCACTAAGACGCAGAAGCTCAGCGGTTATTGTACACTTCCGCTACAAACGGATATGCTTATCTCGCAGTTAATCATCTCAAAATTTAAAATGTTATTGATGCTGCCAAGTAAACAGAAGCAGAATGGCAAAAATGGCAACTGTGATGGCTAGACATCCTCAAGACTATCCAAGTATGGCTCTATTAACATTATAACATAGATCAGTGGTTCCCAAAGTGGGGGTCGGGACCCCTCGGGGGGTCGCGAGGGGTAAGCTGGGGGTCGCAAGATGATTTCAAGATCTCATTTTCATTAATATGACATTGTATTTGCTCTATTTTTTACATTTTAAACAGTATCTTTTAATGAAATAGGGTCTAATAAGACAATAAACTATTCAAATAACCAAAATTAAACCTGAATTAATAGGCTTTGACACTTAAAATTATTGGTACTGTCATTTCATTTCGCTTTGGGGGTCCCGAGTCGATTGCATGGCTAATTTGGGGGTCACGGGCAGAAAAGTTTGGGAACCCCTGACATAGATAGATGACCTAAATAATAACGCCTATGTATAGTGTTAAGAAAGATTAAAACAGCAGTGTGTGCAGTAGAACAAAACTAAAACCAGGCCAGTGGTATGATATTTAGTTTGGCCTGTAGTGTCTTCAGTCAAACTATAGAAGTGGGACAAACTCTTCCAGGCCTGAAGCTGCATCCATGAGTCCGTCTTGTTTGTAGGTGACCACTGTTTGCTCTGTCTCTGGAGCTCACTGGTCAGTCTGGGGTCTGTGCTCCCTAAAGCCAGAGGTTAATGCGTCCCATCCTCTTCCATCTTAATTAAAAGGCTGTTGTGACTGGGGCATATGTGTGTGTCCGAATATAGGGGTCTAATCCTGTCCTGGGGCAGTGTGGAGAGCGGGGTCAAACTGAGGGTTCACACAATAAGATAAGTGATAATGAGCTTAACTAATCATGATCTAGAATACAACACACACCAAATATAGAAAAGAGAGCTCAGTAACTGTACTGTTTTGATAGAAACCAGAAGGATGAAGCTAATAAAAGTATGTCAAACACTGGGCCCAGGGCCAAATTCAATTACACGCTACATTCACAAGATTATTAAGCTTTGCAGCAGTGTGGCTAAGCCCTCTATTTATTTTATTGGGACAAACGGGAACTTTATATTTGAGCACTGTATCTGAGCAGAAAGAACACAATGACAGCTGCCGATCACTGATGAAAGCGGGCACCTCCAAATATTCATGTGCTGCTCATTGTGTACTTCCTGTCTAATTCTATCTCTATGGGGTTTTTGCAGAGTCTCACTGCAAAAAGTCACATTCTGTTTTAAGTCCTTAAATCATCACCAGACTCAACTTTGTCAGATCCACTCTTTACTGCAAAGCATCGTGGGTATATATTTACATGTGTGTAATTGCCTCTAGAAGCCAGTAGATGGAGCCACAGCTAAGTCAAAATGGCATTTCTTTATAAAAGCATTTTATTTTTAGTTTTAAACCATGACATGTCAAACTGAAGACACTCAAGAGCAGGTTTAAAGGCCAAAAACAATACAAATAATGCACCATATTTTTCCTTTAAACAAACTGGCAACAAACTGGCAAACTAAGGCTGCAACCGACATATGATTTTTAACCGTTTCTGGCTTTTTAAATGATGAAAATATAGTGACGCTAACGAGCTACTAGCATGATTGACGCAAAATTTGGCAAATGACCCAAATTGGGAAATAACAAGCCCATTTAAACTTCCGAACTGAGCTCAAGAAAATGTTGAGCTGAACCCTGTGCGTCACCTGCTCCTCAGATTATCATTGTGACCTGTCATTGGAGTCACCGTAAAACTATGTCACCGGCTGTTGACATTTCAACTTTCAAAGATGACTATAGTTGTGTAGCATTCGCATGTTGTGTTGTGCTCAGGTTTGTTTTTCCCCAACAGTGTTTTCGTAGCGTCTCGGCTCCTGCTCCTTCCTCTGTGACCCAGTTTTCATTTCTTTGCCCGAGGCTGAATGGAAGCCCTCTCCCACTATGTGACAGAAATACCAGAGCTCCGATCTGATCATTCACCACCGCCTTTATGAGATTCTTCAATCAGATTTGAGGGGATTTCTATGTTTATTTCCTCAGACATTATGGCCTTCAGTGTAATAAAGATGCTGAAACAAGACCATTGTAGTGGAGTGTACAAGTCAACCGCTGAAAAATGACTCAATTATCTGCAATTATATAAGTTATGCACTGACATTCTTTAAGTTTAAAAAGCTCATTCCGACTGAGAAGCAGAATTATGAGTAGCACAACTAAAAATGTGTTTCTTAGCTTTTTTTGTCTTATATTTTGTCCATAAAGCTGTTGTTTTGTTCTGATAAACCTACACGTCAAAAAAGAAAGTAGTTTCTCTGTTGTTGCTCCGACTTTAGAGCTTAACTACCTTATTCGCAAATGGCGGCTGGAGATTTAGGACACTTCCAACTGCTGTACAACAATTCATTTCCTCTCAAAACCATATAATTTAAGAAGAGAAACATAATGAGTTCATCTGTGTGTGATCCTAAAGTCTGCATCAGTGATAAATGTGTTCCTGTTGTTTATCTGTGTTTCTACAACAGTTTACTTGATTTCAGGCCCCTCCTCATCAAGTGTGATTGTCTATAACTTTTCTGTTGTGTCTCTTGAATTATTCTTGAAAGGAAGATTTTGTTTTTTGTTGTTTGTAGTTGTTTTGTTTTTACATGTGGTGACAGGTTCATTAATTTGGGGAGAACTACTGAAACATTTTAATTCATAGGAGCAACAGCTCTCATGTTCAGCTTTAAACAGGGGGGGTTTGGAGGTCCTTCCCCAGAATTTTTAAAAAAAGAAATCAGACCATATTTCCTGTTCATTGGTGCATTTTATGCATGTTCAGCTGATTTAAATATATTATATTCATTTGTAATTTTATTATGTTATATTGTATTTACCTTTATTAGACTGTTTTGTATCTTTTTCTTGCATAAAAGTACACTGCATTATTTTACTGTGATATTGAGAGAATAGCAATTGTTTCTGAGCCTTGCGTCTATGATAATCAAGGGGCATCTTATTGGGGGCCTCTTCAGGTTGGGGGCGCCACGCAAAATCCACCACTGTACTCACCATTGACTCTTGTGCGTTTTTGCCACTCACTGCAAAAATTCAGAACTCTGTGATGTCATCTGCATAAACTATACTGGAAATGCACACTATAATAATAATAATAATAATAATCATGTATCAATCAGTAGACGTAACATCCCATTCCATAGATTAGACAAAGGGCCCAAAAGAGACGTTCGCCACAATGTAAAACCTTCATCAATCAGTGCGCACACTCATAAGCCTCTGTAATGTGCTGCGATGGTGTCAGCGCCGCCCTGCCACATCTACATACAAGACAAATGTGTGTAATCATCTGGAGGAGATGGAATTTTAGCTTTCTTTGTGATTTGAGGTTGTGCCTGGATGAAAGGTTTGTGAGCCGTGGTGAAAACAGTCGACGTTTTAAGATCTCATACTTGATAAAACACAGACTAAACAAACACAGCAACAATAAACGTGTAAACTCAATACTGGATTATTCTGTATTAGCTAAATATTGACTTTTTCTTGGTGTGGATTATCTATTACATTAGATTTTACCAAAACACTAACTCTAGCCAAAAGGATTCAGTCTATTTTCATTCTCTGGCTTTTAACACAGCGTGGTCCTCTGTGTTTTTATTTATTTTACTTATTTATTGCTAATTTATGGTTTTCAACCAAATCCACTTCATTTGATTAGCACTTTTTATAAACAGAACTGTTTCCAAAGTGCTGCACATACACAAACATAAAACAGCAAAACAAATTATATAATAACAACTCAATTTGATCTTACTGCTTCATGATTTTGCAGGTGTTTTTTGTGTCTGTGCAGCACTTGGGAAATGGGTTTGTTTATAAAAATGTGGATTTACATTTCTACAACTGTGAGATTAGGATTATTGGAACTTTTTTCCCCTTTATGGCTTTTTTTGTAACATTTGTCAAGTTTAACCTGACTTTAAAAGGGCCTGTACCTGATTTTTATTGTATCGAAACATGAAAAACAGACTTTAAAACAAACTAGCTCTGTTTTTCAAGCTTCAAAACAGTAAAAATCAAGTACAGCCCCTTTAAATTGGCAGTAGGCTACAATAAAACAATGCACTCTCCTTCACATCATTTGTATTCTGCCACACCCCTGTAGTTTGTCCACACAGATCCCTCTCCTGTAGTAGACCCCAGACTTTGACCTGCCTTTCAAACCTCCCACTCTTCTCTCTCCCTTTCCCCCTCGCACTCGCTGCACTCTAAGCCCCTCAGCTCTCTGCGCTCCATCCAGGATCAAACAGATTTCAGTGGAGAATGCTTTCCAATCCATAACCCACTTATAGAGCCGCTCTCATACACTGCAGGACAGACATGGCAACACACACAATGGTGTTTCTCTGCATCTTTGATATCACAAATGCTTCAGGTTGGGCACAGAAATCACATTAAGTTGTACTATAGGCCAGTGGTTCTGAACCTGGTCGCAAAATAATGTCTAGTGGTTGGATATGGGGAAAAATCGCTACAATAGTTTTGAAGAAGGCTTGACACAAAGGCTACACGAAAGCGATATGCAATATGGGTGTTATTGCAATAATGATATTTCCTCATTTGCATTTATTTTTTATTTCTTTTCTAGGTATGAAGGATAACAATAAAGTACTCAACGCTTACTTTAAAATATAGTAGCTTAGGTACAAATACACACACAGGAGAACTCTGGAGTGTTAAAACCTGGAGTTGCTTCATCCATTACTCTGCAAATACATTACTTGAGGATTTTAAACATTTCATACATTTTATTCACTTTCTTTTGTGTGTATTTGAAATAGTAAAAACATTTATGAATAGTTTGAAGCAAGAGCTTTACCAATAGAACACTTACAACATTCACTTGTCGTTTTTGTACTTGGCAAAACGGCCCTTTCGGGGATGAACATTTAAGGCTGCATCTGATTGGTCAAAAGCAAAAACAACTTGGGTGCGCAAGAAATGCACAATGAATATCGCATTTGTTATTATTAGAATAATTATGTTTTTTGGATACATTGTGCAGCCCTACTTTACTCACTTTAAATGCAATGTTAACTGCTACTTCCTATAGGTGGCTTATCAAATGAATTTATCTGGGTCAATATCTTAAAATAAAAGAAAACATAAGGTGACTTTGTCCCTTTGTGGGTCGCCTGTGTTTTAATGCTCGGGGCGCGAATGCCAACTGATATAAAATAAAAACAACCACAATTAACCAAGGACACACAAGGACTGGTCATGGCCAAGATGCTGAAGGTTTATGACACGTACAAGCTCACACCTGAAGACTGAGTTTGTGTTTTGGCGTTCATTGTCAGTTTTAACTCTGATGTCATGCCAAAGAGTGTGTGAGTGAGTGTGTGTCTCTGTGTGTCTGAGTGTGCGTGTGTCTGTGGTGAGTGTGCGTGTGTGCGTGTGTCTGTGGCGAGTGTGTGAAGTGTGATGTGTGGGTGATTCCTGCCAACTCACTGGCTGACTCCTTAAATCCTTTGGCAGAGTGGACGATCACGTGAAGGAAGCCGTAGAGGCCTGGAGTCTCCTCATCTGCAAAACAAGCACAAACGGGTCAGTATCACACAAGAGTCAGCACACATGAGAGTATTTAAGAAGTGAATAAATACCATAACTGAGGCTTTTACTAGTCATTTACACTATTTAGTAAAGTTATAATTCACAGTGATGGGAAGAACACTTTGAAAATGAAACAAAAATACTGATTACCTGCATTATTATGTATTTTGTTATGTATTCTGTCACTTTGTCTAATCAGAAAACTGTACTCTGAATACTTTAAATACTTTCACATGGAGTTGCATTAAGATATAGTGTGAAAACATGACAGGATTGAAACAGTTTTTGTTTTTGTTTCACCATTTCTTATTTATAAGATTCAAAAACCTTTATCACAAATAAGAGAAGGAAAAACAGCACATGTGCTCACTATAAGAGCTGCCTTTTTATTTTTGTCACAAATTCAGAACAGTTTGAAGCCTAAATTTCATGATCAAAAAAATATTTTTCTGATTTTAGAAAAGTTACTGTTTTCTGAACACCAGCAACAGAATGAATAACTGCACCTGAATACTTTTACTCTAAATGGGTATTCTGAAAACACATTTTCAGACCATGCATCGAGTTACTGAGTTACTTCCCAACACTGACAGGACAACGCCGAATGGGCACAAATACATTTTCACATATCAACACTCTGAGAAATTGTTGAGTGTGTATGTTGGTGTATGCAAAGCAGTTTGTTCCAGTGTGGACATTATCCAGACAAATTCACTCTTTTTAGCAAACAGACTTAAGTCTTAAATCCAACCCAATGTACTACAGTTGTGTTTTTAAGAACATATTTTTCCTCCAATTGCTTTAATTGTACACAACCAGTCACTTTCAGAAGTTTCAATATTGAACTTGTTGGTTTGTTCTGTGCAAGATAAAATTTTGATTAGGAATTAAACATCTTGGACAAACAGTTCTATCAGAGCATAACAAATTGTACTGCAGTAACAACAGATAACGTAACACATTACATTCTGTTAAAAGACACTCAAAGATAGAGTCTGGTGAGTGGACAGTCTGAACTAATAAGCACTGCCATTTTTGATATCATTTGTGAAGATTTTTGAAGATGTAAAAACACCAAACAATGTAAAACATGTAAAACATGTTTCAACTCTCCAGTCCTTGAGAACAGAGAACACCTCATATTACACAACACAAATTATTATCTGTGGTTGACTAGTTTTAGTTAAAACATTACAAATAGTACAATGTTGATGTTTTTTCATATAAGCTTATAGTGAAGCAAACATTAAAATATTTACAAACGCTCTAACAATTAGCATTGTATGCTGTGCAAATGAAATGGTAGTGTCCAAAACAAATCATTGGAAATTGGGTGTGGGAACATAAACCTCACACACTATGTTTATTTGTTTGAAATAAATGCTTGTTAGTAATCATTTGTATCATATAATGTATTTTTCGAGGGCCACAATTTTGCGCGGGGGCTCAGCAGGTCTCTGGTTAACACAGGGGGATTCATGAAAAAAGGCTGGGCACCACTCTTATAGGTACCAGAAGTACAGCAGATTATCAAGAATGTCTTTTTTTTTTCTTTTTTCTTCAGTTTCAGACTGTTAGGAGCTGGTTCCACTGTTTGATGGTTTTAAAGGAGAACGCAGCTTGTGCAAAGCCAGAGCATCTCGACTCCCGTGTGCATTCTTAACTTGAAACTATATAGAAGTACATGTAAAACATTATCAAAGACGTAACAATAATAACATTATTTCATGGATACTCTGTGTCCGTGGGCGTTGACTTTTGGGTGGCCCGACTGACACAACACGGGCCGCTGTGGTGCTGTGCGAGGGGCCCGTGCCGCCGCCTGTTTCCTGGTAAATAAACTGGACAGTGAGTCTGTTTGTGCTTCCACTGAGAGCAGAGCAGGGGACGGTTCAAAGGTTCAGCTCGGGGCGGGTTTCGGTCGGCAATTTCGTTACTGTATCAGGCACAATAAACTTAAAGTGCGGAGGAAATCATGCACTAATATGTGATAATTGATTTATAATTGAGAGCAGGGGGGTAAATGGAAGTGTGAATAGTTGGTCGACAGTGGGGGTCCTGCAGAAAAGTTTTAGGTTTATGAGAACATTCCAAAAGCAGCTGTTCTTCATTTAATCCCCTCAGTGCCCACTTCAGCCTGAAACACGAAGGTGAGAGAGTGCACGGATGTACACTGCTCATGTAACACGCAAAGAATAATGATGTTCAACCATTTAAGAAAGTTTAATTGATGTCTCTTTCCAGTAGAGTCCAAAGTTATGTCTTGTAAGATCTTGCTATAGATGATGAAAGCTACAGTTACAGGGTTTATGCAGGTTTCAGCACATTCAAGTTAATGTTATGTATGTATGTATGTAATGTAAGGCCATAAACAACATAAAAACAAAACGTTTACACTTTTATCATGTTAAAACTACTGGCTTGTAACCATTCCATTGAGCAGCAGAGTGACCAGAATATAATAAACTGCTTTACAATATTTAAAAAGCTAAACATGACATTTAAACTAGGGCTGCACAATATATCGAAAAGCATTGATATTGCAATATTGTCTGATGCAATAACGATATCGCAACAAATAAAATATATCTCAGTAACACCAAAGTCTTCCATCTGATAGAAATTTCTGTTTTTAAAATGAAAACACTGAAAAGGGAAAATGATAAATAAAATGTAGCTTTTTCAAACTAAATTAGCCTCGTTTTTTTATTTGTTTATTATTTGTTTTATTTTCATATAACAGACATTATTGCATTAAAAATAGCGCTGCAACACTTATTTGTTTATAGACCACTTCACGTATAGTGATAATGTCAGTCGTCTTGTGATGATGGTCACTAAACAGACTCTAAAACACAAGCTTAAAGACTTTTATAACAAAGACAGTGACATTATAGATATAGAAGAAAAATGGCCAAAAAGAATAGACCTTTTCTGATTTTCCTCATTTTTATTCATAAATACCCTCTATCTAGAAGCCTTCAATCACAATATTTCAACATTTATTTGGTTAAAAATGTTTTTTCTAAGTCTAAATCTACAATGTAAATAATCACTAGTTGACACTAAAATAATCGTTAGTTTGAGCCTTAGTCAAAAAGTGTATTTAAATATTGCGATAATATGAATACAGATCTTAATAGCCATATCTCAGTATTTCAGTATCGTGCTGCCCTAATTTAAACCTTGCAAATACAAATAATTTAACTCACGCTTTTACTTTTAAGATGATTTGATGAATATCTAGATTAAATGTTAAATTTAATTTAAAACAACTATCAGGGATATGCACTTCTGATGACTGATATTGCTCTTATTTTTATTATGTTTATAGTTATTGTTCTGATGGATACATTTTTTTTCAAAAAGTTTTTAGATTTAATGTCTTTGGATATTGAATGTAATGCTTTCTAATTCATTTTAAGGCCTTATTGCACTATATTGCAAAAGTATTGGAACAAACTAAATATATCACAATAACACCATGGTCTTCCATCTGAAAGAAACGTACTACTGTTTTAAGAAGGAAAAAGGCTGTATTTATTCATGATTTTTCTTAATAGCCTTGATTTATTTGGCTTTGTCCTTGATAATTTTTTATTTTGACAGAGTTTGACTAAAGCTCTATAAAATGGTGACATTGCATTTAATCACTCTATAATTATATACTCAAAAGTCATTAGGGACAATTAATGAGTTTGGACCAGCTGAAAACCACAGACAACAGTAAAAAGTAAAATAAAATAAACTTGAATTAATCGGTTAGTCTGGCAATTATTCTTTCAATTAATTGATTACTTGCTTAGACCACAAAAGGGCAGTGAATGAGATTTTTACAATATTCAGTCACGAGAAAGTTAAAGAATGCTACACCTTCACAGAGTAAACTTACAACAATAAAAACACATAACTTTACATGTTTCTTGTGTCATTTTTTGGGGAATTCCTGCTTCATCTGAGTGAAAAAACATTCTCTTTAAGCACATGATACGTTTTAGAGATTGTGTTTAGTTAAAAATAATGACTATCAAATTGGTTAAGAATCATTTGTTGCGATTAATCAGTTAACTGGTTTCTGCCCTGGACGGGACATAACCAAGAAAGACAAGCATCAGCAAAACAAAAAAATGCTGTGAAAAGGATGTTGACAAGTGCCTTTGGGAAACTTTGACACGCATTTTGTTACAGTCCGTCCCGAAATGCCACTGGCGACCACTTAAAAGGTTTGAAATGTCAAAATAATGGCGCACTTTCTGTAAACAAACCAAAAATGGAGGCCGTTCTTTTGTGACACCGAATATGACAGCACTTTTTCCCGCTCCAGGCCTGTCCCGCTTGTCCCTCTGCTGCATTTGAAACCGTAGACCTTTGTGCCGCGGCCTCACATCAGAGAGGGCCGTCCAGATGGCTTTAATGTCACTGCTCGCCCCTCAGTCCAGTGCAACGTGGAGATTTGGAGCAAAAACAAACATGTACAGGCTAAAAGTGCGTGGTGTTCGGGGCTCTGAGCAAGATCAGAAACACATTGCAACCTACATTTCTCCTGCAAAGACCCCCCTGTGTCATTATGTGGCTTCTCTCTCACAATGTAACGGGTGCTTTTGTACGAACTCAAACTCAAAAAATACAAGAAAAACACCAAAGCTCCCACGCACAGGAGGAGAATAAAGAGACAGTGTGCGGCAGTGGTCCTTACCGTCTTTGTTGGTGGTGACCGGGATGTTGTGGACCGTGCGGAGCTTGAAACAGGAGCTGGTGAGAACTTGGAGCTCAACAGAACTCAAAACACACGACTGGAGGTCTGAGAAATATACACAGAACACATGGCTGTTGTGAAAGATTGCGATGTGGTTTGAATAAAAGAGAATCAATAGTTAGGGCTGTCAAGATAATTACTGTATCGACAAAACGAACTCAAAACACCCTTTGCTTTGGCCTTTCATACAGTGTGGACCCAATCATCTTATGTCACTTTATTGTTCTATTATTGCTTACTCTTTTGTTTATTATTATGTCTTATTGCCTGTACAGCACTTGGGTCACCCGAAGTTGTTTTTAATGTGCTTAATAAATAAAGTGGACACTGACATGGACTTATCGTTCAATGTATGACAAAAACAACAGTATATTTTAGCTGAATATTTATTGTATGGATGTTTTGTATGAATCTTTCTTTGTTTTTTGATACGATTTGAAATCGAAATCGATCATCGAAAGGGAAATAAGTCACTTTTCTGACTCTGCACCAATGAAGTAAAAAGGTGTTACTCTGCTCTTTATTTATTGCAGATAATGTTTTAACAATATTTCACATTTAGAATGACTTTCTTTGGGACTATTCGGCTTCAGTGACAACAAATAGTTTCATTATTATCGTGATTTGTTGTTGTGACAGGCCTATCAGTAGTTGTGAAGACTGCAGTTACCTTTCTTCTGGAGTTTCTGTATGCTTTCCTTCCATTCTGATCTCTCGTAGTCAGAAGACAGCAAGAACAGATAGCTCTGAACAGACAAAGGGAAATGGTCAAACTACAATCACAACATAGTCATAAGAAAGAGAAATTAAGCACAATATTTACCAAGCATTACCACAGACTCAAACTCCAGAGTTAAAAGAGAAAACACCACATAATAGGCTGCATTCATGTTCTATAATGTGATGATGTCAAAACCTCACAAAATGATGGCTCTGATGATTTCTCTCAGTGACTAGACCCAAGAACTCATTCTATTAGAACAGAAGTCTTAACAATTTTAACAATGTTCATCTGAGCTGCCCTCCGTCTGTATTAAATATTATTGGCTGATGGAATGTTGTGACGTCACGTGAACACAACCTATTCAATGATGAAGTAAATGAAATAAAGGTGAGGAAAAATATGAAGGCATGTGGTAACCAGGGGTGGAAAGTAGATTACAAACAAGTTCAAGTCACCTAATTGTACCTTTTGAGTACATTTTCAAACAGGTAATTGTAGTTATGTGATAAAAAAAGTTAAAAAATCATGTGAGTATTGAGTACAGCACAAGTCCAACTGTCCCCAGCGCACACTACAGCAATAAACACTACAAAAAACAACACTGCATCGCCTGCTGTGATTGGACAGAGCCCAATGTGGCTGCAAACAACTTAATTCAGTTTAAACAATTTATTAATAAAAAAGTATAACATATTGATCCAAAATGCCACTAAAATTGAGTTAAAAAGTAATGAGTAGATTCATATTTTTTGTGTGTAGTTTTTACTTTTTTTTTTTAACTTCAGTACAACTTTGGCAGCTGTATCTGTAATAAAGTACATATTATAGCCATGTAACTGTACTTTTACTTCAGGACACTTATGCAGTACTCTTTCCATTTTTAGTCGTAAGATATTTCCTATTTTAAAAAGTATTGAAACAAATATCAATAATTATTTAAAGTAATAAATACATTTGTGGTGGTGATAAGGTTGCTATTACTATATATTTAGTAAATTTGATGTATTTTAGAGGACATGATAATTATGATGAATTTGACTTTTATATTTGGTGATTAAGGAAATAATGAATTTAAATGTATGTATTTTAGAACATCCTGTTAAAGATTACATTTTTAGCTTTAGTATTTTATGTGGTTTATGTGGTAATTGTACTTAGGTACAAAGGATTAATAATTAATTTAATAATAATAATAATTTTAGAGGGTATTGCTAATGATTAATTATGAATTGGATAATTGCATTTTAGAGTGCTGCAAATGATTAACTATGCACTATTGAATTTTAGTAGAATTGCTGGTGATAAATTGTTTATTTATTTGGTGTATAATAGGTGCTGCTTTGTAAACAAAGGTTGTTTATTGTCTTCTGTTTAAAATCTACCTAAGGACGAGCTGAAAGTAGCTTGTATCTGGTGCAGAGCATCTCTTCTCTTTGAGATTAATGTTATCTGTGCACTGTCCTTGTTTTAAATAAATAAATAAAATAATAATTGTTTTTCTCATTCCACGTAAATTTACAGTTATTATGGCAATTATGGATTTGTAATTTGACAGTTCACTGTCACTGCTGTGTTGTTGTAAATATGCTACTTAAGGAGGTTTTAATAATACAGCACAGATTTATACAAAGACTGGGAGAAATGACTTGTCGACCTACAGTGCAGCTGGTAAATCCCAGGTCTGACGTCGCCCTCTAGTGGTGAAACATGAGCAGTGCATGTAAATGTTAAAAGAAAGCCTGCTTACTTTTCCGTGTTTGTTGTGGATGCGGAAGGGGATGGTCGGCGAGTGCATGAGCAGCCAGGACTCTTGTTCATTCATCTTCTTCCTCAACCTCTCCACACGACTTTGTCCTTTGGGGGCTTTCTACAAACAAACAAATGCAAAACAACAAACAGCATTAGCGTCAGAATCAAAAAACACAACGAAAAAAAACTTGAACATTCTGTATTGTCAGTTCTTTAGGCAGCCCAGAATATCTTAGACATTGCTGTGTTTTTGTGAGAAGTGAAAGCAAACGCAGGCTTTTTCCTCAGAGTCTGGCAGGAAGCAGTGAGTCAGAGTCGCTGGTATCAGATCAGAGTGACGACTGTGTGCCCTGTGTGAGCAGCTCTCTGGGGGAAAAACAGGAACTTACGGGCATCTCGCTGGATTACGGTGTGAGCTGGAAAACGACTGCAGATCAGAGACTGTGCATGGACTTGTATAACTTAGAATGGTGGCAATAACGGGGCATAATGTAAAGATAAGTGACAAATAACTTCAAACTGTGCAGGTAGAGCAAATAAATAAATAAAAACAACGAAAATAACAAGAGTAGATGTATGTTGTGTTGGCTGGAGGAACAAACCACACAAATAACAGGTCTTCGTGACCGTAAAGAAAAACAAAGGTGTGGTTTTTTATGTGAAGAGTACAGTCAAAAGTGTATGCTCAAAAGGAAGCTTTTTTTTAACGTGCAAGTTATTTCTATTATTGTACTAGGTGTCAGACCGCAAAAGTGAAAAAGTTGTCAAACCACAAACTGCTTTTCTCACATTTGTTAAATGTGAAAAGGTCAGTGTAAAATGGTAAAATGACATAATTAGCTCTCTCCCTTACTTTCAGTTTAATGATTTTAATGGGCACTAACAAGACCAAGAGCTGATGGATGTAAAAAACAGTAAAAATGAAGAGTAACAACAAGCAATTGTTGAAGATGTTTAGATAAACTGTACTGTAGTTTGAGCAGTTTGGTGCAGTTTTGAGTAATCCTGAGTATGTTTTACCTTCTCTTTCTGGATCTCACTCTTGAGGACAGAGATCTTCATCTTCATCTCCTCGATCTCGTGCTCGGGCAGCACCTGGACGCTGTAGCACGAGTCCGACTCGTCCAAAGTCTGAAAGGTCAGGTCTGCCAGAGGGATGTACCACTTACACTCGTACTGCTGGTGCCGACTGCAAGAAGAGAGGCGTATAAGAAAAGATAAAACATGCAGAAAATGTTTTGTTAAAAAGTTAATTTTCCTGCGCCTGAAGCCTTAACACTGCACATACCCATAAGCTTTACAGCCATCTGGAACATGAACAAATACAAAATAATTACAGCCAGTGGCAGCTGGTGGAATATTTTTTGGGGGTGCACCATTAGAAAACATAAATTTCTCTCTCTTAAATGCTCAATCCAGATCCTCCACAGACAAGCCTTATATGAGTAAATTATTTCTGTCTTTTACATTTATGCAGGTGAGGTTGAAGTTGAAATAGTCATCACAGACAGTAAAAAAAAAAAAAAAACACCACCAAAGCAGAGTGTGTGACTAAAGGCGGGTCAGAGCTGCAGAGGAATCAGAACAGGTCAGAAATATGACAGCAATTTGTGAATTACAATCCCTGTACTCAGGTGCGCTCCTGCCAACTCACCAGGGAGGGACTTTACGGCTGTGATTTACCACTAATGGAGAGAAGCTCTGGAGCGACGTCAAATCTGGTCTAAACCTCAGGCTCTCATCCATTCAATACTCATCTTATTCCGGAAGTTGTCATGGGTGCTGTCATCTTTTTCCGTTGTAGTTTACACGGGGTAGACGAGCTCAACAGAAAATAAGTTCTACATGGACTAAAAGGCAGTTTTCAGGCCGCCCAGGAAATCGGTGCGTTGCTGACTTGTTGTTGCTCGTGTGCATTAAACACTTTAGACAAATCAATCTACTTTAAGTCATGTTTTAGCGACAGACTTTTCCCTTGCTCATCATTTGTTCTCGTCAAACTGGAAGTCCCTTTACTACAAGAGTGCGGATCATAGACATAAAAAGAGGCCAAAGTGGGCGGGCGGAATAAGGTGAATAGCAAGACTATGTTTAACGTTATTAAAACACATACTATATAGAAACACAACTTTACACAATATACGAAACATATGGCCAAAAATAAAATGAAGTCACTGATTACAACAAAAAAACACAACTGTACAATGACACACAAACAGGGTCACACACCAACCCGGAAGTAAATATGCAACATAAATAATACAATGAACGAGTTTTAAAGTTTAGGTGACAGGCAGGGCTGCAACAAGTTAATTGAATAATCGCAAATAATCGATAATAGAAATGGTTGTCAACTAATTAAATAATCAAGTAATCGTTAACTGGTCTATACACAGACTCTTAAACATTGTATGTGCTGAAAGAAGAGGTTTTATGGCTCAGACAGAGCAGGAATAACACAAAAAACACACTGGAAACATGTAAAGTGTGTGTCTTTTATTAAAATCCTTCTATAATCCATCCATCTATAAACATTTTCCACTAGGGTTTCATCAGTCGGCTTCACTTCAGCTTTGTCCGTGTAAAATTGAGTAAAATTCTCATATTCAAGGGTCTTTCGTGCTCTAAACAACTAATCACTTAATCGAAGGAATAATTGCTAGACTAAGCGATTACCAAAATAATCATTAGTTGCAGCCCTAATGACAGGTTTGACTTCACATTTCACTAAAACGTGACTAAAGTAACAAATAAAATTAGGTGGATAGAGGAGCGTGGAGTATTTCAAAACGGAAGCCTCGTTCAAGCTCCTACTTCAATAAACTACGACTTTAATCATGTTTGTGTCATATTTTCAGAGCCTCTTTTCTCTTGATGAAGGTAATGTTTGCAGGACAGCAGGAGGCACAGCGTGGGGTCAAATCAAACGACGGGAAAGTAGAGGAAACCCAGCCAGGAGAGTAATCTATGAAAAGGCAGAGTGAAAGTCACACTCACCCCACGGCGGTCTTTTTCATCTTGGCACAGAGCAGCAGGTCGGTGAAGAGGAAGACGTGCCGGAGCTTCCTGGAGTTTTCCGACACCTCGACCAGAAAGCCATCCTTCACCAGCTGACGGGCCTGAAGACGTCATCAGAATATTCAACAATCCAGAACAACATGAAGCAGACTGTAACGCATTTTCAACGATTAAATTAAATCTGATCTGAACGCTGATGGTTTTAAGTCTTTACAATGAAAAATAAGCCAAATTGTTGAATTTCCAATGAGCTGAAATAGATTTTTTTTAAGCCATTACCTATATCCGATATTTGTCTGGCTGTTGTCGCCCATAAAATTTGAAGTAAAGTGAAGTAAACTTTTCACTTCACTAAATATATAGCAAAAAAAAAAAAAAAAACAGTTGGAAATCGTCGCAGGCACAGGGAGAACACGCAAAACTCCACACAGAAAGGCCCCAGGCAGCAAAGGAATTGAACCCCGGACCTTCTTGCTGTGAAGCGAGAGCATTAACCGCTGTGCTACCCTCTGTTTCCATAGTTACTGATTACAGGGTATACACGGGTCTAAAAAAGTCTTAAAAACCCATAACACAACTTTATAATCATGATGATGTCCCTCACATGTGTCGTGAGTCGTTTTTATTTGTCAAAACCACCTTAATTTCTTTTATTTTGTGATCTTCTGAGGTTAACCCCTGTTTCTCCAGTGAAATCTCATTATCTTCCATTTCACTTTTGCCTCCACTCCACTTTGGACTTTAGTTTTTCTTTACAGACTTCTAAAGGGCGTGTATATTTGGACATGACCCCTGTGACGGACCTCTCCTTTGGGTGTGGTGACGGCGGTCCTCCTCGGGTCGATCTCTTCATTGATGGAGGAGAGGAAGTTCTGGGAGATGCGCAGAGCGTCCTGGAGCAGAGGGAAGTCTGGGTGGTCTTTGGGAGTGTGCTTTAGCAAGTCCTGAAGAAACAGAAGAGTTCATTCAGTATTTTTCTGATAAAATAGAACAGAATAATCACATAGCAAAGAATCCAAGCGCACGATGACCAAGTATTTTCATTTTTAAACATTCATAACAGCCAGTAGATTTGCAATTGATCTTATAGAAGTAGGATTTTAAACACAACCAGAAGAATTTAAAAAAAGAAAAACATGTACTGACCAAACTGATCAAGTGTTTCAAAGCGTTTTTGTCATGTTCGTGTCACTTTTAGAATATTTTTTGTTGCGTTAATTCATGTTTCTGTTGCTTTCTGACATGTTTTGGTCATTCTCAATCACATTTTTGTCACTTTAGGACACGTTTTCATCACTTTTAGTTGCATTTTTGTTGTGTTTTTGTCACTTTTAGTTGCGTTTTTGTTGTTTGGTTTAGAACATGTTTTAAAATATACAAACCACAGTGTTTTTATGCAGAATATAACGGTATTTTGGTGTTTGGAGGAAATTATTGAATTTTAAAAATTGCAGCCATTTCAATTTGCTTATTGCGTCCATTCAGATGCTATTTCAATTTTATTTCAATTAATTGTGCAGCCCTAATAAAACATGGCAATACATTTGTTAAACATTACATTGTCTTATAAATTGAGTTTTTTAGTATTATTTGTGGTGCTGCAATCGGTATCTTTGTAATCTAGGACTCTGTATCTTTGTATTCTAGGACTCTGTATCTTTGTATTCTAGGATTGAACGTATTTTCTTGTAATCTAATACAACGGAAAAAAGATGGTGGCGCCCACGGCAACTTACAGAATAAGATGAATAAAACTTGGTCAAATATAATTAAATAATGTGTTGTGCAACCTTTCCAGTAATAATAATAATAATAATCAATATGTAAATGCTGATAAATAAGACCCCGAGTCACTTTTTCTCCCCAGGCCTCCCACATTTATAATAATAATTTGCATTGGATTAATATAACGCCTGAAGTCTTTGTTTATGTTCCATTATTTCCATATAAAATTGTCATTTAGTTGGCCGCAATCAACATCTTGTTTAGGGCCACCAAAAGTCTAGAACCGGCCCTGCAAGAACCGTACATATAAATGGTAACTTTAAACATATTTTGACTTAAAAAATAAATCAATGGAATCGCCAAACTCAGTAAGTGAAAACCTGTGTGGATTCGAAACCTTTTGAGACAGTTCAATTTTCCCAAACTTAGAAACAACAATTGACAAAGACAATCGACTGAAGCCTTGGCACAAAAGTGTTCCATTTCCATTTGGCCCTCTTGTTTGAAGCATAAACAGGCGCTCCACTAGGCGCTAATCACAGAGAATCTCATTTCCTTGTTTTTGTGGAGGCTGCTCTCATCAGAGGAGAAGGTGTGATGGAGGGACAGATGCAGACGTGTGTGCTCAAAAATAAACCAGCCGATATCCACAGCCTCCCCGTCTGCGAGAGGAGAGTGACCTTTGGCGAGTACACACCGGGGAGGCTGCTGCTCCGACTGTGGCTCAACACAAATAGATACAAGTGTTTTCACAGCGGGCTTCATCAACACTCATGTTATTATTACAGTCCGGATGTGGGAGGAGAAAACCGAGAAGCTGCACTGATCAACGTAATCTATGTTCAGGAAGATTTAAGTTTGATTTATAAACCTTCAAAGGGTGAAATTTTATGATTTAGTCGAGCTATACACAGTGAAAATCATAAAAAATAATCTGTCAAAATCGTTACAGAATATGTTCAAAATCAAAGATGGCCAATATGAACTTAGAGGAAAAGAAATGTTAATAAAAAATGCAAACTTTGAACAGAATCCCATTATTAAAACATAACTCACAAATGTAATCGCAATTGTAATACTGGTCAGAAAAATTGCAATAAGATACAATATTTGTCCAATACTTGTGCAGCCCTAGTCCTACTGTTCGGAAATATTGAGCTCCAGCCTTTTTGACATTGACGTTCCTTCGGCCTCAAAACTCCTGCCATGGACACAATAAATGGATACTAGGGCTGGGCGATATGGCAATAAATTATTATCACAATTTTCTTGGGGCCAGATCATGATTTTGATTTCATCACAATTTGTGTTCACTTTGTATTTTAAATATCAGACTGATTTTTCTGACCAGTGCGATCGTGATTAGGTTTGTGGTTTATGTTTTAATGATAGGATTCTGGTCAAATTCACATTTTAAACACAATTTTGACGCTTTAAATCGTGCTTCTGTCACGTTCAGTTGTCTTTAAACCTGTCTTTGTAGTTTATAGTCGCATTTTTGTCGCTTTTAGTTGTGTTTTGTTGCATTGAGTCGCGTTTGTAGGTGCATTTTTGTCGCTTTTGAATGCAGTTTTAGCGCTTTTGGCCGTGCTTTTGTTGCTCGTTTCGGAACATGTTTGTCCAAATCCAAACTACAGTGTTAGCTGTTTTTATTAAAATGAAAGCAACATATTTTGTTGTTTGTGGAAGAAGTTATTGAACTTCAAAAATCGCAGCTTTAGCGATTTGCTAATTGCGTCCAATAAAATTGCGATTTTGTGTGGATTTGATTTAATTGTGCAGCCCTGGTCTATAAGAGGTAAATAAAGTCATCTGCTCAGAGGCTTCAGAGGCTAAACAACAGGAGAAAAAGTGCAGACAGCTGCATCAAAGAGACAAACAGGGAATCACAATACGACGATTTCACAAAAATAGCAGATTGCCACAGGTCAACAACAAAGTACTTCCTGTCTTCCAGATAGGACTTCAACCAATTAGCGTGGTGCCAGTTTAAGTTAAGTTTTAGTCCAGTTCTTGACATTCGGCGCCATACCCTTCATCCATCTCCTCATTATTACCTTTTTTCCTGCAGCCAAAAGTACATCCAGGTATCCATCTATCGTTTCCATTGTTGGAGTTTTACATTAGAGAAACACTGAATACTGGTGCTGAAAACACTCTGTAGTGCCTCATTAATCTGAATCCAGTATTTATAATTAACAGGACGCCCCCAAAACATATGACAATGATGAGTCACTTGACAACTACTGTTTCTCCAACAACAATTATTTCTGTGTGAATAATGTGCACTTTATAAAATATTGTGATCCATTTTTCAAACAGAATTCCAAACATATGATTTTGTGGTCCTCCATTGAGAAATATACATCTATTTCCACTTTTTAAAAAAAATGCATTCTTAACAATACCGTTATCATTTAAGTTGTTAAGTGTGACTGAAGTTCAACATTTCTCCATTCATTTGTGCATTGGTGCTTGTTTCATAGATTTAAAGGTGTGGAGGCCAGTTTAATGAATATTTAAATGGTCAGGTAAGGACTAATGACATTTGACAGTTAGACTGATATTTTTTTCAGAAGATTTAAACAGTTTGGAGAAACATAAAAAAACAATTGATGATGAAGGTTGACAGGAAATTCTTAAACTAAATTTAAGCTAAAAGAGCAGCACAATAGTGTTTTTTTTTTCAACCTGTATGCGTCATGAATGAATGTGAAACACTGTAAATAAATAAACAATACATTGCGCCGGATATTGCAGTGTAATGGCAGAAAAAAGCCCAATCACTTGCTACCCAGAGCACCAATAGAGGACATTTGTAGAGATACTACATTCAGAATACAAGGTCAAACAGGACAGATGTACTCACATGAAGGACCAGGGTGCTTCTAGTGACACGGTCAATGGGTTTGTAGAGGAGAGCTGCGAAGAAAGAAGGACAATGTTAGAATAATAAACACTTAATAATCAATACAAACAGATTTAGGTGTCAAGATTGTATTACCATAATCTTTACAATTAATAACAATCAGGAACTACTGCCAAACTCAGAACCAACTCCCTAAATGTTTTCATCACAATGTGAACAAACTGCCTTGTCAACTCCACTTTTCATTCATTTCATTTCAAACTTGAGGGTTAATGTACATTTGTCAGTTTTTTATGTTCATCCAATTAATTTTCCAATGGAATTCTTTGGAATTGATGGAAATATACCTCTTTTTGACAACATTTTTGACTTTTTGTATTTGTACTTTATCTAACATCTAAACCTCTTTTTCAGCGGTGACCTGTGTTAAAGTGCAAAATGTGCACCACACAATCATAAAAACATTTACAAACTCTACACTAAACAAGAAACATCATATAAAAAGATTAAATGGGACTCCATTTAGAAGCAGAGACGATTTCCACAGGATTTACGCTATTTGTTTTTAAAAACAGATCACGTACCCCTAAATGAAACCAGCCCACACAACCTAATTTCAGAGCGGAGAATGTTCAAAGCTGTGGGAGCAGCATAGCAGACAACTCACTTCCCTAATCAGTCCGAACTCAAAGGAGAGACAAGAAAAATATAATACATTTTGTATTGTTATTAGCCTTAAACATGCTCTTGAATACCTTAGGTTTGGCATCCCATGTTTTAGAAATGGATAAGAAGTGTAAAAAAAAAAAAAAAAGTGTTTAAAAAAAAAAAAGAACATCTGTATCTGTGCGGTTTCCCCTGGCACTTGCTGAGGTCAGGCGCCATCTACTGACTGCATAACACTTACAGGCTAACTAGGCTAAATATGTGATCGTGTTTAGAGGCAGAAATGCACAGAACGAGTCTGACGATGATTCAATGACATAAAACAGCAGAAGATTCTCGGATAAGTGTCAGAAAAACGCCACTCATCGAGGTAATTCAGCAAGGAGTGTTTTTGAGGGTCGGAGGGGGAGGATTTTCTAACCAGGATTCATCCAACTAGCTTGAATGAAGCTAAATGCAACTCCAGTTATTTTTGATGACGGAACAATGTTAGAGCATGGTTAAAAGCTCAAAATAACCAAATTTGCATAACATTTGTCTTTTAAAGCATATTCCACAGCGAGGCCACTCTGCAGCTGCTTAACATGCATCCTGGTCTCCACAATGACACTGCAGCCTCCCATTGGTGCTCAAACTCCGCTTCAGCTGCTACCAGGCAAACTACGCCGACTGGACAGGCATACACATCTACAATTTATACAAGACGCCAGAATACAGAGATACAGGGCCACAAGTCAGTGGTCCTTGTACGTGTGTTTGAGAAATAGCGCATAAATCGTCGTCTTAGTCTGGAAATCCCTTGGTAGATTTTCCCCAGGGGCAAAGCAGTGCTGTTGATGTAGCAGGTCTGACGTACACGACAGCATAAGGTGAGAAATACCCGGGAATAAATGACATATGAATAAAAGACTGGATGACAGCTACGAGGAGCCCACGAGGGAGAGAACTTATAGATGTATACTGGGAGACAGGCGAGGAGTGCTGGGATACCTCCTAACGCTAATGAAACCACAAAAATGTCTCCGGGTCCCAAAATAATAACATCACGAGTGTCAATGAAAGAACTATATGCTGGACACTTATGGCAGGTTTAAATATATAAAAGTAAAAAGTCTACATGGACGATCTCTGCGCTACTCTCCACAGTTTTGACACAAAATTTGATTAAGGGGATAAATGATATTAGCAATAGAAGGAGGCGCAGTAATCTCACATGAATGACATCAAACATGTCCACAGAGTTCAGGAATAGTTTGAAGTAATAAAACCTTCAGTGCCATTCCATATATTTTAAGTTAACAAAGTAAAGTGGGAAAAAGGTGAAAAGAACCCTCCATATGGATTATTTGAATGAAAATAATATTATTCTGTTTTATGGTTCTGGATTATGACAAATACGGGAATGGGTGAGTAACATTCAAGTAACGTTATTGAAAATCAGGTATTGTTAAAGTACCAGAACTGAAAAAATAGAAAAATACCCAGCCCAAATGATATGTACCGACTGCATTCGACAGGGACGGGGAGCAATCGGATGAGCGATGAAGACGCCCCAAGCAAAGAGACACGTAACTGTGGAATTGAGTGTGCAATTAATCCTGGGCTGCTATAAGATTTTAATTAAACAATCGTAAAGTTTCTCTAACGTTGAGTTTAAAAGGTGGAGGAGGGAGTGATGAACAGACAAAGACCTGCAGTACAGAACATACCGGGAGCTCAAGTCTGGATTTGCCAAACCACCAAACTGGGACTAGTTTCAGATATTAGATAAGGTTTTCAGAAAAGCCAGTGGAGTGTGACACTGGACAGTGCACTCTGCTTAGAAGAACAGTTTGGATTCTATCTAGACTGTGTACAGCACAGGCCGTCCAAAACAATGCTGCCCTTTTAAAGATTAAAGTCATGTTTGAAACACGAAATTGGCTGTCATAAGTATGTTTGTCCCAAATCTCTCTTCACTTCACTTAAAACACTTAAAACAAAGAAATGACAGCAAACCCTACAGACGATATACTGTGCAGTAGCTTGGTCAAACTGAACTCTAGACACTGTTTCATATGCATAATGCTTTCCATACATGCTCCCAGAGAGAGAGCAAAGAGAATGTTCTATAGAGGGCCGTGCTGATGCTCTTTGAAGCTCCTCGCCCTCTGCTCATTACTGATGCAGACTCCATCAATGGCCCAGACTCAGTGGACCAATACTGCAATACCTGACAGTAATGATGCATTACTCTATACAAGTCTTTTTATAGAGTGAGAGCTCAGACAAAGACATCTGGAACTGCAATGATCAATTAGACTGTTATTTAAATATTGCTCTCAGTTTTAGTAAAAACAATAGTTCAGCTGCAGGACACGGGGTGAGTCTCAAACTCCACATTTATTTGACCTAAAATACTTCAATAATACAACATTAAATACAAACAAATAATACAACTTCAGATAAACATATGGGTAAAGTGTGCAGTGAATATGTAAGACCTAAATGTACACTCCATGTTATGTTCAATTAGGCAGTTACTGCTTGGCATATTTCAGTATTAAAATGTTAGGATAAAGTAAATACCACTGATAATTGATCATATTTAATAACGTATCTGAACAACCTTTACGACTAAATTGTATAAAGTTTGATTTTAACTTAACAAGTTATTGACAGCGGATATCCATTTTATAGTAATGAAAACGGCCATCCAATATTTGTCCTCTTTATCTGAATGTCAGGTCTCGGAAGCAGCAGTCTGAGCAGAGGCCCTTTCCACACCTCCTCCAGCTCCTCCAGCTCCTCCAGCTCCTCCAGCTCCTCCAGCTCCTCCAGCTCCTCCACCTCCTCCAGCTCCTCCTCCAGCTCCTCCAGCTCCTCCACCTCCTCCAGCTCCTCCACCTCCTCCACCTCCTCCACCTCCTCCACCTCCTCCAGCTCCTCCAGCTCCTCCACCTCCTCCAGGGGGATCCGGAGGTAGTCTCAGGACAAAGAGAGACATAGTCCCTCCAGAAGGAGATGTCCAGGAGTCATCTGGAACAGATGCCCGAGCCACCTCAACTGCTCTTCTCGACATGGAGGAGCAGCGGATCTACTCCAAGCTCCTACAGCTCCTCACTCTAAGGGAGCGCCCGACCACTCTAAGGAGAAAACTATTATGCCCGCTTGTATCTGAGATCTTGTCCTTTTGGTCGTTACCCAAACCTCGACCAGGAGAGACGTAGATTGAGCGATAAATCGAGAACTTTGCCTTCCAGTAAAGTCATGAACGTGTAACACAATTAAGCTAAATATTGCACATATGCAAACACAAATCAACAAGTGAAAGGGCAAATGGAGGCAGATTATTGGAAGTCGATCACCTGAAGCACTCAGATGTTTTCCAAGTGGCTCATACTCGTGTTGACATTTCATTTATAACTCAAAATAACACCATGTAGGTTTTCCATTTCGCTTCTTAAGATCAGGACACTGAGGTTTAACTCAGGACACGGAGAATTGCCAACCTTCGAAATCTGGCATTAATTCAACCTTACACTGATGTGGGGCAGACTGAACGCAATAAAAGAATCATAAAGAATAAAGTGAGAGATTGAGGGGCATGTAAGGATTAGGAGAGAGATCCACTGAAGCAAACAGGAGACGCAGCTTTCATACTAAACAGAGTCGTATGTCAGACGGACGGCTGATTCAGAGCCGCCATCGCAATTTGCATCTAATAATGAGAAGGTGAGACTAAACAATGAGACGACAGATTAGATATAATGAAGACAAAAGATTCTGCCTGAAACTAATGCTTCATTTGCTCCTGAGGTTTTACCAAAGTAAAAGTCACAAAAGGGGAAAGATGAAGAGTCAAAGTATTAATGGTTTGGGATTTCCACATCTGTTATATATTACATGTGCTCTTTATTGGATTAGGTGGCATTTCATTGTTTGTAATTAGGAATCAATAAAACTATAAATGTCATTTATAGTGATAGCACAGGTAGTACAAGAGCTAATGTTGTTTTAGTTTCAGATTGCATTATTTTCCTACATTTACGGTAATCTTTTAAAGGTAGAAATAAAAGTAATAATTCTGCATTTCATTTGTCCCTGGAACACAGACCTCGGAGTGACGTTTTCTCTGACTTTCTGTGTTGCTGTTGTCAAGTCGGAAACTCTATGCATTAGTTTATGTACTGCAATAATATAATGATCAAATAATAAATAATAACATGAAAGTGCTCAAACCAATCAAAACTAAGCAAATTTATAATCCGAACCAGTGTAAGTTACTGTCTAAATCAACAAGTGAATTTCTGTTTTTGTTGTCATTAACTCGTGTAGACACTAGCAACATTAGCAACATTAGCATCAGAGCATTTATAACTGCAGAGGCTCAGTGCAGGAGCAGGTTCACAAACAGCAGAAATAACACAAGTACTATCAATATTTTAGCTGACGGATGTTAAACTTTCACCAAGCGAAGGGGGCAGCCATGTTGTCTAACTCGGATTCTGAAACGTTGTGTTTGTGTCCAAGTCTCTCCAAAGCACCAAAGTTCATCTCTGACATGTTCGTGCCATATGAACCATCTCACGCTCTGAGGACCTCAGGGACCGGCCTCCTGCTGGTGCCAGAGTCAGGACTAAACATGGACCGGCCTCCTGCTGGTGCCAGAGTCAGGACTAAACATGGACCGGCCTCCTGCTGGTGCCAGAGTCAGGACTAAACATGGGGAATCAGCGTTTCAGTTTTTTGCAGCTAAAATCTGGAGCAATCTTCCTGAAGATGTGAGACAGGACTCCACCCTGACAATGTTTAAATCCAGGCTAAAACAGTTTTGTTTAGATGTGCACACGACTGAAAGATTTATCTGCACTCTTCTCTTTTACAGTGTTTTTTTAAATTATTCCTTATATCGTTACGTGTTTTGTGATTTTAATGCTATTTTTCCTGTTATGTAAAGCACTTTGAATTGTGTACGAATTGTGCTCTACAAATAAACTTGCCTTGCCTTCCGAGTAGGAATACGAGTAGTAGACGTGATAAAAGGACAAACTAAACATTAACAACCATCACTTAAACCTAAATTGTTTATTACTTTTCTACGACACAACAGTAATCAGTTCATGGCAAAGTACGTCACATTTCAAGACTAATGTTAAATTGGGACTGGTCAATAACATATTGTTTCTACGGGAAGCGGCAAGCGTTTACTTTTTGTACTTTGCCTTTTTATAAATGCAAAAATGGCTCACAAATGTTGCAGTCAGCGCAGAGATATCAGGGCTTTTGAACGGCTTTTATGAGACTTCACACAGATTTTTAACTGACAAACACCTTTATCAAAGTAAGCACTAAAAGCTCAAAATCACATAGAAACTTAGTAAATGTTTAGTGCGGCACTATTACCACAAATAGGGAACGTTTCAGACACTTACAAGCCATATTCCCGACTTGCAAAGCCAAACTTGCTTTTTATAATGCTGCTGTTCTTGTCTGTAATTTGTTGTTGCAAAAATGTCAGAATCACAGCTGACAGTAAAGATCAGGACTGTTCTGATATGTGAGCAATTTGTTTACATTAGCGACAAGAACCAAGATGGCTGCCTGTGACGTCCAAATCACGTTTCTGGCAATAACCGATATCATGGTGAAGGATTCAAGAACGAAAACGATTCAAAAAGCTCAGTTGTTTCTTTAAACTGAAAACAATTCTTTAACTCTCTCTACATTAAACAATAAAAGTAATAAATAAACAATCAAACGAGTGCGAAAAGCGTGTAATATAAGTGTAAAAGTAAATCGCCCCAAGACACTGCATGCACTGTAGTTAGAAAAGTGCCTTGTTCGCGCTTTGCAAAGAGACAGACAGGTTTTAATTGCCCGGAATAATGGATGATCGGATCTAGGAAAGAAATTAAGAAGCCGACACTGTGCAGCTCATTGGTTTGGAAACTCCCTCTCCAGCTTTGTCCGGTAATTAAATAAAGCACGTATAAATTAAAAGAGTGTTCAAAACAGTGTCCGGGGAGAAACAAACTACAAAACAAACCAAACTACAGCTTCTTTTATCACCAGCCATATTGTTCATCGCTCTGACACGACTTGTGGAAAAGACTACAGTTCATTTGCTCTGAATAAATTAGCAGGCACTTCATGCGACACAAGAGTCCTGCTGTCTCGGCTCCAAGAAGCAGCGCCGTTCAATGAAAGTATTGTTTTTTCTATGTGTAGTGTCTTCACACATAGTCGATGTGTCAAAAAAAGAAATCTTGTACAATAGATATTATCACCTTTTTAGCAATAGCAAAATGGAAAAAACAATAGATCAGCCAGGAAGAAGTATTTTGTACTTTATATTAATATGTTTTGACAAAAGAACCTTTCAAAATGAAGAATTTAAGTGAAAATTTCCTCAAGGACAACAAAAAAGCTGAGCTGAGTTTAGATTTTTAAAAAAATGTTTGGTAACAAGTGACAACACGACTAAAAGCATAAAAAACGCAACTAAAAGCAAAAATAAGCAACTTAAAGCAACAAAAACGGGACTTAAAGTGACAAAATTGCGATTGAAAGCAATAAAAACTTAACATGAGTGAAAAACATTTTTGAAACGTGACAGAAACACAAATAAAAGCAACATAAACGTGACTAAAAGCAACAAAAACGCAACCTTAAAATGTCAAAATTGCAATAAAAATGCGATAAAAACATGACTTAAAGCGACAAAATTGAGACAGATTGAGATGTTACTAAAGGCGACAAAAATGTGACAACAAGCGACAAAAACATTCTGAAACGTGACAGAAATGCAACTAAAAACAACAAAAACATTACTAAAAGCAACAAAAACACAACTAAAAGCATAAAACATAACATGAAGCGACTAAAATGCAACTACATGTAACTAAAATGTGACTTAATGTAACAGAAAAATGTGACTTAATGTAACAGAAACACAACTAAAAGTTAAAGCTACAAAAACATGACTAAATGTGACAGAACCACAACTAAAAGCAACAAAAACGTGACAAACGCAACTTAAATCTACAAAAACAAGACCAAATGTGACAGAAACTCATCTAATTGCAACAAAAATGTGACAAAAACAACTAAAAGCAACAAAAACGTGACACAACCGCAACTTAAAACTGCAAATACATGACTAAATGTGACAAAAACACAACTAAAAGCAATTACACAACTAAAAGCATTAAAAATAACTTGAAGCGACTACACTGAAACTATATGTAACAAAAACGCAACTTAAAGCTACAAAAACATGTCTAAATGTGACAGAAACACAACTAATTGCAATAAAAACATGACTTAAAGCGACAAAATTTCAGCAAAAACGTGATTAAAAGCAAAGAAATGGTCACAAAAACTTGATTAAAAGCGACAAAATCCTTGTAAAACACATGATTCCTTCACTGGTCAGTTCATATTTAAATCTACTTGCCAATTCTCCCGGTCGAAAACGCAAACTTTGAACAGAATCCTGCAATCGAGACATAAATCACAAATCTAATCGCAGCAGCGGCAGCAGCGTCAGAACATCCTCCACCTGAAGTTACCGTAAGTGCAGTTGCAGCAGACCCTCAGCACCAGCAGCACCTCCATGTCCCTGCCTTCCTCCGCACTGTCCTTTTCGAGAGACGGAGCGAGTATGGGAGAGTGTCTGCTGCTCGCACACATGCGCCGCTCTGCTCCCGAAGCCCACCGCCACATGCACAAGCAGAGACGGCCGGGGGGGAGTCTTAAAGAAGCAAACCTCTCACGTACGCCACACGACAAAGTGAAGACATTTGAACTTACCCTCCATGGACACAGTGGTGGTGCAGTCTTTAGAGTCTTTTGGGCCCTTGACTTTGAGGTTCTGGAGTGAATAAAGACGGAGAAAGAGTACGTTTACGTCTGCTTTTGTAGAAATAATCAAATCAAATCAAAGGGTCTTTTTCAAAATGTTTATGCACTGCAAAAGATTAAATTCTAGATGAGTTAAAATGTCTTGATTTGATGATATATCAAATGTTTTGACTAATTAACATTAGCTAGAGTTGTTAAAAGTATAAAAAACGATACTAAATCAATACTAAAACAAGTACTGAAACTAGATACTCATTAGAGCAAGTATCGATACTAAAATAATCCTTTCGTTAACAGTTTTAGAATGATGAAGTACAATGTTTATTAAAGAACGTACTATTATTTAGTGATGAAATGGTCAGTTTTTTTTGTCTAAAACTCGAGACTCAAAGGAACAGAAATGCGACTAAAAGCAACAAAAACATGACTTAAAACAACAAAAGCATGACTTAAAGCTACAAAACGGTATTCATAGAAACAAAAATGTGAATAAAAAGTGACAAAAACGTGACTTAAAGTGTCAAAATTGTGACAAAAACTAAACTAAAAGCATATTGTTTTGAAATGTGGAAAACAGAACTAGTTCATGTTAAACTCAGTCACATGTATCTCTCACTTTCCAAATGCAGTCCCCGCATCCTAAATATTCACCGCGAGACATTAGAATGCTAACGGCGCACTTCCTGCTTCTCTCGTAGGATAAAATGCTCTATAAACAGACCCCGAGTAAAAGCAGTGGTCTCATTTTGACCCCAATAGATGCTTTTACAATTTATCTGTGCTGGGGCAACACTGATTTTACTTTATTACACGCAGAAAATTAGTGAGCATGTCTAGTTTTGTTTTTTCCATTTTGTAGCTGTAAAAATCAGGTACAGCCCCTTTAATCTCATCAAATCAAAACTACATTAAAGTAATTTCACACTAGGCTGGATATACATTTTTTTCTGTGTGTTATTTAATTTCTGTGATGGATCAGACCTGTTTTAGATTGACATTTCCTTCTAATCATATTCCTCCTCATTTTTACATGAAATCCTAAATGTTGTATTCAGTTTTGGGTGAATACATGCTCAGAAAATATGAATTCAGAATACTAATTTAGAGTTACAGTTACAGATGTGAATTTATTTTAATGTTAGTTCTTACCTCTGATATCTTCTGAAACTGGCTGTTGGCTTGACTGCACTTCTCTGCCGTCTCCAGCGCGATCTTGTAATTATCCACAAAAGCCTTGTACACTCCCAGCTGACTGGCCTGGAACACAAAAAACAGAGAAAGACTTTAGAAAAATGGAAAAAAAAATTACACTCGGACTTGATTTGAAAATGGAAAAATGTGACAAACTTTGGACTAGATGGGACTTTCATGTTTCATTACCCATTTTTTCCCCTTTGCTCGCTCTCTGTGTACCTGTGCCTGTTTGGTTTTTTTAAGGTGAGATACTGCAGGTGAATAGGAAAAAATCTTAAATTTAAAGACATCAGTTTGAAACTTCTCCTGTAGTTCACTCACATACATGTAAGAAGAAAAAAACCTCATTACACGTTTTTCATCATGTCATGTTTTCATGTGGAAATAAGGCATGTGTAAAAATGGCCCAAAACAAAAATATTTGGGACTTATAAATCTGAAAAATGGAAAGAAACAGGTTTAAATTTCTTGGTTCATTTCATACACATATTAGTTACAAACATATTTACTTATTTATGGGATTTTGGATTTCTCATTTAGTTTTTAAGTAAACTAGATTGAACTGAAAATTGTCCTAAAGATTAAAATGTCACCTCATTTTTTTGACTTAAAACTTCAATAAATCAGTTTTAGAATTAGATCAAAAAAATCCTTCTGTACGTTTTGTCAAAATCTTGTTGAGTCCCAGATTGTAAAGTTTGTGTGTAGGAGCTACTTTAAGGCTGATCTTTATGTCTCTGTGGGAGAAAAAGGCATTTTAATAAAACCGTCTTTGAAGTTACAGTGTCCCAGAGAAATCTATGGATGAAGTGGATTCAATGAAATAATAAAACATCTTTAGGAGCAGAATGGACAAGTTTGTTGTTTCCACATGAAAGCCGATATGTTGAGAGAGCAAACTGACCAAAAAACACTAGATAAAAATATTTGTCTGTCGTGTCTCACCTTAAAAGAATTTAAACAGAAAAAAAAGCAACAGGAAGTCAGCCATATTGGACTGAAATTCACAAACAGATTTTCACTTGCTTGTATAATAATTTAACAAACAAACTAATCCCAGGGTTTTTACCTAAATAAGTAGGAACAGGAACATTACTTTAGACGCAGAGTCACTTTACTTTTTTTTGTAGCGCTGCAGCAAAAAGTATATGTTTTCTTCCGCAAATGTGATAACTCAGTTGCACATAAAAGTCTCAATGTCACTGAACTTTGAAACACTGCACGATTTGGAAACGATGCCTAGATTTTTCTGATCAGTATTGAATTAGCGATTAGATTTGCAATTTGTATTTTATTAATAGGATTAAGTTCACATTTTAAACACTACCAGAAGAATTGACCAAAACTGACAACCTAATAAAATAATCACATGTTTTGGTACGTTTATACAGCTTTTTGTCATGTTTTTGTCACTTTTACATGTTTTGTTGCATTTTTGTCGCTTTTAGTGGCATTTTTGTGCACTTTCAGCATAGTTTGTGTAGATAATAGTCGCATTTTTGTCACTTTTAGACATGTGTTTGATGCATTTAAGTTGCTCTAAGTTGCGTTTTTGTCATTTTAAGTATTGTTTGTGCAGCTAATAGTTGTGTTTTTTGTTTCAGAACATTCAGAACAGGGTCTGCAGTTTTTACGCAGAATAAAACAGTATATTTTGTCGTTTGTCGAGGAAATTATTGCACTTCAAAAACTGAAGCCTTTGCGATTTGATAAATGCGTCCATTCAGATTGCCATTTCGATTCGATTTCGATATGCGGCCCTTGTCATTACTATAGCGCCACCTACCTACACCTTGAAAACTGCACTTTTTCTGGAATGCGAGAAAATTTGCATCCCCATTCAACACATTAAACTAAATAAAAAAAGAAAATATGAAAAACAGAAAAAGGTATGGCATAAACACTAAGAATTAACTTAATTTTGAGATCCAACCAATGCGACTGTTTATTTGTTGCCCACTGCATATAAACAGCACTTCTAAATAAAAATGGTGTTGTTTTGTAATGAGTGGTGATGATCTGATGAGGCATTTCTTCATGTCCTCCTCATTTCTTCTGCAGCACCAGAACCCCGGCTCCAGAGCATGAATATGCATCGACTGCCGCTTCAGAGGCTGCTCTCAAAGCTGCTCCATTAGATCAATACAACTGCACTCAGCTGAATCGAAAGTGTGGTGAGCCCTTTGTCCTTAGACCCGGTCACTTTTACACCTGAAAATCCTTCCTGACGATGAAAAGTTCACCTGAGTCCCAGAAGTTTTTGGACGTGACCAGTGGCGGACCTAGGAATTCTCTTTCTCTTTACATCACACATTGTTTGATTGAAGCAACTTCATGGAAAGACATTGGGTTTGTAATGTATAATCTGTGCATATTATAAACGCACTTTGTTAGGAAAAAACTAGTGCAGAAGCGTTTGCCAGGGTCACCTCTTTTCAGCCAATCAGGCACATTGTACACTATGAATCATGGGAAAGTAACTCATATAACATGTGACTCTGTGTCATGGTGCAGTTTCAAAAGTGTTAAAAGCTAATTGTGAAGAGAGTTAGAGGAACTATATGGAAACAACTGCTTAAGACTAATCCAGACGGTCGTTTCTGAGTCATGGGGGCAATGTTGAGTGAAAGGAAGGACGATGTGGGCCGGGCTAATGGTTCAAACAAAAACATGTTCCTGTCTCACGGTTCAAAATCAGATACAGGCCCTTTAAGTCGTAGAGAGAAAAATCAGGTTTAAAATTGAGCCAAAAATCCTGTAGTGCAGTGTTTTCCAAAAAGGGGTAAGTAGGAACCCCTTGAGTTACGGGAGCAATTACCAGGGGGTTTCAGGTTTTAAAAGAAGATTAAATGCACTTTTATCTGAATTTAAAAAGTGTTATCATACATTTTACATCTTTTTGGAGAATCTTGGATTTTTGAAATTATGAAACTCAGGTTAAGGGGTGCTCTGGTGTGAGACAAAGATTAGGAGGTACGCAAGACAAAAAATGTTGGGAACCACTGCCTAGTGTGCAGAAGGCTTTAATACCATCTTTTAGGAAAAAAATTTAATGTTCCAAATATTGTCCTGATCTGGTTCTTTAAATTTGATTATGGTGGTTCTTTATGGGTTAGAGTTAATTCTTGCTTTCTTGTTGGATTGAAAATGGTAAATCCATGTGTGCAGCAGATGGAAAATTGAGAATGGATTTTTTTTTAATAGCGCACCTAGCTATACCTCAAGGCAAATCCTCAAATCCAGGACATACAGAAATGGATGGCTCAGAAGACTATCCAGGCACTACAATAACACGTCAAAATGATCAATTTCAACACTAAAATTTAAGTGTAGCATATATGTGGAAATTTATTTATCATATCTTTAGCTTAATACAAGGATAATTCTCAACATCAAAAGCTTCACAAGTGACGAAATACTGGAATTCACCTGGAAAACTGGATATTATTCATGCACCTCAGCAAGATTACATTTATTCCTCTCTCCACCTCCGGCGCATTCACAATCCACCAGTGCAAACGCGATGACGGAGCCCCGGTGGGCGGCTGGGGTCCCTGGTGTGGAAGAGGTGAGAGAAGTAGTACGGTTTGTGTGAGCGTGTGCTGTTCCGGTGGCTCGGCGCTGACACCACGAGCGGGTCATTAACCCGCCATCTGTGTGCGGCGCCGAGGCTGACTGAACGTTTAGCTCCACTCCATGTACGTTTACACAGCACAGACGGAGCAGAGATTACAGTCACGAGTGTCTCTGAGAGCTGGAGGGAATCTGTACGACGAAACTGACATCACTGGAAATACATCAATAAATAAAAGAAGGAAAGGTGAGCAAAAATATATAAATCTGTGTATGTTTTTGTTGACGCATTAATACATACTCGGCATTGAAAAGCAATAAATACACAAGTTTTTACATTTTGTGTTGATTTATGCACTTCTACATGTATATATAAAGTCTTTTAAAGTACTACTTCTAATTATTTTGTTGATTTTGTGATTTCAATGTAATTGTATTCTGTTGTGTAAAGCACTTTGAATTGCCTTGTGTACGAATTGTGTTCTACAATTCATACACAAGGCCTTGCCTATTTTTACAATTTGTATTATTCTTTTTAAAACATCTATGTTTCAATATTTGTATCTTTAAAATATATTTATTTCTGATTATATTAATTTAATTGACTCTGTGTATAACGTTGGACAGCTGCTCCTCCTACCGGCAAAGTCATTTCCGGTCCAGCACTTGGCTGCTCTTCTCACCAGGCTACTTTACATTACAAGCGCACCAACTCTCCAGAGGTTACATGAAAGAAGTAAGTGTTCATGAAAAGGTATTATTAATAAAGGCTATATCGCTAGGTTGCTTAAAAGTGTTGCATGTTACCGCATCAGCAACACTAGCACTGCTCATTAGCGTAGCCTGCTTACCCTGGTAGTTGTGGATGTAGCTGGAAATGTGCAATTTAAATCCCTTTTCTCACTCACTCCAGGGAGCAGGAGAGAGGGAAAGTCTATGGACATCATTTATTGTAATTTTTGGCTGCTCCCGCAGGCGTTTTGAGAAGCACGACATATTAGAGATTTTGAAATGACGTTGCTGGTAGAAGGAGAAGCCGGTAGATCGCGCCGAACGTTATGAGTTAATTTCACTTTTATATTTTATGTATTTAATTTTTTTATTTTTATTTCCACGTTTGTTTACTTTTACTGTTATTCAAATTCCGCATTACTACTACTTCTTCAAATAGCCTATTACACTAGTACTACTAGTACTAGTATTAGTATTAGGAGTAATTGCAGTATTTGTAGTAGTAGTGTAGTAAGTCCTGTCAATCACAGTCCCATTCATGTAAGCATTTAAGTGACACATAAACACCAAGTGGAAAAAGGAAAAACAGGAATAAATAAATAAATAAATACATGTGGGAACAAATACATGTAAAAACTAAATGCAGATTTATCTACTGTATATATGTTTCACCTTTCTTTCTTTTATTTATTGATTTCTTTCCAATTATGTCAGTTTTGTCCCTCCATAATCTGAACATTAGGGTTCTAAAATGAAAAAAAAAACGATTATTATAAGAAACATCACAATTTCATGATTATTCACGATTGTTTAGATTGCGGCAGGTCCGTAAATGTGATATTTTTACAGGATTTGATCAGGATTGAGAGAATATTGAGAATATTCATCATATCTGTTAAAAATGTGGTATTCATGAAGTTGTGCGGCCTCTTCTGCATGTTCTGAAGAAAAAGACTGATCAACAGATATCAGCCCCACATTACAGCAACCTATCAGAACGCACTATTTATTATTTGTCATAGTTTTTGTATTATCCTCCGTTTGTATGTTTTGTTTTGTATGTCTTTGTTATTGAAAGATGTATGACAAGTTTTCTGAATGAAAAATGAAGCACACTGTCTCACAAACATCCAGATACAAAAGCACTTTTCAAAAATGTATCCTAAAACTCAAATTACTGCATATTCACATTTGCACAAGAAAAAAAACAACAAAATCCAACAAATAAAAATAGATTGCTTGAAGTTGGCACAGTTTTTTTACTATATTAAAATAAAAAATCTAAATTGTGCCGGGGACGTGACAAAAACAGAATAAATTTTGACATCATGGGACACATTTTTAAATGATTTGCGTCAGAGTGCTACACAAGTCATGTTTTAAACTGAACAGATAAAGAAAACCAACAGAGAACGATGGATTCTGCTGATAATCATGTTCATATCTTAAATTAGTTCCTCTTCGTGTGACATTTGTGACTTCAAAGAGAGCTGATATTACAGGGTTAAATTAAGTTTACTATTAAAAGAATGACAATGGTTAATAATAATTATGCTCAAGTAAAGTGACTCCAGCTCTTTATAAATGGCTCCTTGGATTAAAAACTGCAATTTCTTAACAGTAATGATGACGTTAGACTTCTTCATGCCGAGCAGAGTATAAAAAAAGAACCCACAATGGAAATAGACTGTAAGCCGTTTCTCCAAAAAAGATTAAAATAACTAGTTTTGTTTTGTTTCTTTTTTCGCAAGTTGTCATGGTATTAGCTCTGTTTTCTCAATGCTAACTGGGCAAAATGTCACGTATGAACGGCTCGTTAGCGACAATAATTATGTCAACACCGCGAGACGCACCACAAGACCTCATTCAGCGCCAATGGAAAGTTAAGTGTTTGTATGTTTTTAACTCTTTTCTACTTTCGCCTGAGAATTTGAGTCATTTTTGCATTCACTCACTCAATTAATGACCAGAAAACAGCGAAAAATTGTAGTTCTGAAACATGAGACGCTAAAGTAATGATACACAAGACCATGTTTGAAGGTCAATAACAACACAATCAATGCATTATATTTGTCCTTTAAGGGTTGACAAGAAATAAAAAGCTGTATTATTATCCACAAACAACGTGCAGGGGTCTAATTTTGTCACAAAGTGTTGCCTTTACAAACGACTTGTTGGTGGAAAATACAAAATATACTAATTAACAACTAAAAAGCCAGGTAGAATAGCTTTAAGTACATGTTAGAACGCTCTCCAACTCTGCAGAAGGACTGACGGAGGCTGCTGCTGCTGCTTTTATACTCACTGCACAGGGAAAATCACAGCAGTCCAAAATAGAAGACTGACTAATAACCTTTTCACTCCAGTTTCCTCCGTGTGACTGACAGACTGACGTGGAAGAGAACAAACTGATGGCGAGGCTAAAAATGTGCGCGGCAGACTCACCAGCTTCTGAAACAGGTGGCCCACGGTGACCTTCTCGTCCCACTGCTGGATGTTGGGCAGGAGGGCGTCGTAGAACTCTTTGTGGATCTCAAAGATATCCTGGATTTTGTAGAAGATGGTCTCCACCTGCTGGATGGTCAGGACGGGCTGGGAGGTCGTGGCTGTGGCTTTGAGAGGGCGCATGGGCTGTGGACAAAGGAAGGAAATATAGTGACGACTGAAGATGGACAATAAGGCAAAATACATGTATTTTCTAATATTAATCAATCAAGATTCATTTTTTTGTCTTTTGTTTTATTAAAAAAGGATACAAAAACTTTAAATAGTCATTTCCTGAACTTAAACAAGACAGACTTTTAATCATTGCCGTTTAAAACAATAAATAAATAAATGTATTCTTTGTAAGGGTGAACCACATGTAGCTTTTTAAATTCAAGCATTTTCAAGCACTTTTTCCCAAGCTTGAAAACAATGTAGTAAAATTCAAGCATTTTCAAGCATTTCAAGCACCTGTACGAACCCTGAACAGAGGTTATGCACTGACATTCCTTTACTTGAAAAATGCTTCTCAGAGTGGTAGAATTATGGGCAGCTTTTTTTTTCTTATTTTTTTGTTTATGGAGCTTTTGATTCGCTCCAATTCATTTTATACGGCAAACTGGAAAGTGAAAGTAGTTTCTCCATGTGCAGAAGTTAGCTAGCTTGTTTGCCAATGGCAGTTTTAGGACATTTCAACTGCTGCACAGCAATTATGTTCCTCAACACTTGGACTAAGAAATATCTTGTATAAAGACAAAAAGATAATGAGTTCAACTGTGTGTGATCCCAAAGTCTGTATAAGTGATAACTGTGAGCGTAGCTGCAGTGTTCCAGTTGTTTATTTATTTATGGTTTTCTACAACTGCTTACTTGATGTTTTAAACATTAGACACAAACTAAATATTGAGTTATAGACTTTTATATTTGTAATCAGGCTGTAGCAGCTTTCACATTTTAGTATTTTGAGCTTTTACAGAAGAAAATGTCATCGCTCACCATTGAATCTCATGCATTTTTGCCACTCACTTCTAAAATTCAGAACGCTGGGATTTAATAACATGCATGACATCTATACTATTTCAGATCCTTAACAGTCATATCCTAAAAAAAGTAGAGTAATTCAATGCGTCATCCCGATAAGAACCTCGCACTCGCATTTCGCTCTTGTACCAGCTCGGTTTAATCAGAGATGTGGCGCATGGCGGGGGGAACATTAAATTACAGTGCACAGGCTTGTACGTCACAGGGTTTGTGATGAGTCAGACTCCCACCGATGTGAGGACTCTTAAAAAGGCAAATCAGACAACGCACTGCTACTGTTGACGCAAGTATGGTCCGTGTGCAAGGGTGAAAAGTTGAGCTGTTATGGGGGCAAGGAAAGTGTCATATCATGTAAATGTATTGCTTATAACTGGATTAAAGTGTCAAAAACTGAGAAGGACGTAGACAATCAGAGTTATGACTGTGGACTTATAAAGATTTTCTGACAGGAAGTTGCAACCTCCACCAAGATGTTCCAACAAAATTAGGGCTGCACAGTACATCACAAAAGTATGATAGTGGGATACCTCAAGAAGCTAAATATGATGATGATATGATGAAGTGACGATGATCTCATGGTTTTTAACACAAATGCACAAACCACTATGAAGAGGTAATATAAAGTCAACAGTATAAAGTAATGTAATTTCTAATCTAATATCGTCAACTTCCTCTATCTGATAGAAATGCACTTATTTTTAAAAGAAAAAAATGTTGAAATAGGCTGATTTTATTCATGATGTTCCCTATTCAGTCTAAGTTAGCCTTGATTTAGGCTGGTATTTGTGACAACGTTTGACTAAAACATCAAGGCATAAACATATTTGACTGAATTTATTTAAATATATATATATATAAAAATATTACAATAATATTGATACATCAGAATTTAATAGTCATGTCACTTATAACAACAGATCCTTGCAGTGTTTGTAAACAAAACACTGCATTCCATTAGCCAGTACAATTCCATGAGTTAGCACTTATGCATTTTCAATGAGGGAGGTAGCTCCAAATGTCACAATTAACCAACCATGAGTAACACCAGAGCCTCGGTACAAAATCTGACCACATGTACAAGTGTTTTGTGTAGACTGCTACTGTTAGCGATTAGCACCAAAATGAACATACATGCTAACAACCTCGTATAAAACATTTCTTGAATCTAATGTTATTCTGGACAATAATGCACCAAAAACCCAGCAGGCCACAACAGTTTGACAATGAACTGTGTGGGTTTTTTTCACCAGGTGCCACAATTCTACACTAATAAGTGAACTTTCGAAACTTGAGAAGTTAGCTACTCATAGTTATTACTCATTGGCAAATGCGATGAACTTATGAACAACAACCATGTGTCTGTGCTGTCTATAAACGACAAAATTACATTTAAAAAATACAACCATTAAAATGGATGGAATAGAATGTCGACACAGGTACCAAGCTGCCAGCTAGCTAGTCTAAACACTAATACAATAATTTCCAAGTAAAGACTTGAAAATCAGACACTAATCGATACTAAAGTAAGTGTCGAAACTAGATACTCATTTGAGCAAGTATCGATACTAGAAAACTCCCTTTTACAGGATAAAACTTTTTTGAGCAATTTTAGAATGATCAGAACTAATAAAAGACCACAATGTTTAATAAAGAAATTCTTATTATTTATTGTTGAAAATGTCTATTGTCTAAAACCTTGACCTGAAAATAGCACTTCCAATTATCCGTGTGGTTTCCACATCGGTATCGAGATTTGAAACTTTAGTAGCATGGCAACAATAAAATACACACTATTCTGTTGTATCTAGTTCTGGGTAACTTCTTCGCCAGAGCATTGCAGGAAGACTAGCCTCACTCTGGTGGAGGAAGTGTAGGTGGACAGGAACCAGCTCTTTATTGGCCAACGTTTTATGGAGTCACAGAGTAGGAATTGAGAATTGAGCATCACTTTTGCACTCGTGTTCTGTTACATCTCTGTCCCGCTACTACATGGGCCCTTTGTACTTTAGCACAGGTTTTGTACTGTCGAACAATAAGTGCCGGCAAGTGTGGGATCGTGTTACACATTATGCCGCAACAGACGCAGTTGGTCAAAGAGCAGCATGTTGCAGACTCACAGGATATGACATACTAGTGCAGTAAGGGGAACCATCTTCAGCCATGTTCCAGGAAGCCACTGTGGTCATACTTTTAATAAATAAAACTATGGCCGACCACACAAACGGTGCAGGACAGCTCGTATAAGGTCGCAGCAGCTCATAGCGTAGCATGTAATGACAGAATGGTTTATTTTTATGTGTGTATTACCAATAGGAGGGCTTCAAGTTGGTTAATGTAGATTTCTTCACTGGCCAAGAATCCAGACAGCACCAGCTTCTTCATTTCCAGTCCCTTCTCAATCTCTCCCTGTGAGACACAACAACACACAAACAGGAGAAAGAACATTTAATATCATGCAACAAACCAATTAACACTGAAATAATTTTAGACATGTTATGCTTTTTTTTTTTTTTTGGTACTTTGTATTAAACTATAACATGCGTAGATCCACATTTAACATTTTGTTCATTGTGAACCACAAAAGGTTATTACGACATTTTACCCAGATAAAGCTGAAATTAAGCCATTTTATAAAGTCCTGGTGCAGAATATTTACAGATTAATGGGTATTTTATTCAAAAACACAAAATTCACACATTTCCAGTATATTTTTGGTGTGATTTCTTCGCTGTTTGAGTCATAAAACCTTTTCTCTGCAGCTCATGGCATGTTTTGGAGTCTGTGTAAAGTCCAGATAGCGATACCTTAATTACTTAATCAGTTTATAACTATTTCTATAATTGATTCGTTGCGATTACTCAGATATAATTTGTTGCACCATACTGATCTAAAACGGCTCAGAAATAGAGACAGATCCATCGACTTCCTGTTCAGACGGCAAAATGAATAAGCCCCGCCTCTTCATTGTGACACTTCACCGCAACAAGCAGCAGATTGTCATTTACATGTTTTTTTTTTGAAAAGTGGCTATGTGACATTTTAGAACCCAACATGTGCCACTCTGAGTCTCAACGTTTCAAAATAATCACAACTAAATACAGGGATGTGGGCGGGGATAGGGGGTAGGTGAAAACAGGACTTTTCTGAGCACTAGAGCCTCAGTTGCAGGACAATACAGGATTAATCAAACATGCAAGAATCAACTTTGAGTAAACTAATGAAAAAACAATGTTGCAACAAGATTTAAATCTCATTAAAGTTGATTTTGTTTAATATTTCCCCTTTAATAACAAGTTTATCTTCTATCAAATGCACTGCTGAGGTTTCTATAGTGCACAATCAGCCTTTAAGAAGAAGTAAGAATATAATGGAAAACACGTTCACATCGAGCTGCGAGGTCAGGGAAAACTACTGTAAAATAATCTGTGGACAGCTCTGTGTCATAAGTTTTACCGATTCACTCCTATAATTACACCGTTTTATTTTGGAAACTACATTCTCATATATTTAAATAGCTTATTTCCCTTTTGGAAAGTACAGTCTGAGCTCTTCCAGGAAAAATACACTAGACTAGCGTATCACATCCCAAATTTTCAACCAGAAAATTTGCCAGGCACTAACTAATGTCTATCCCTGTACTGGCTTTGTAAAATGTGGATAGTTTTTACACTCATAGTTACTTGCATTTCTAGGACTTATTATTGTATTGGTAGTGCATGAGTCACAAAAGTACGGACCAAAGAGCAGACTAAGAAAGATTAAATATTAACTGCAGTTTGATCCTTTCACTGATACTTCGAGAACTACACGTGATAAGACACACAGGAGTTATGATCTCATTTCTTACAAACATGAAGCACCCATTCACCCTGATGTCATCAGGGCCAGAAATACATTGAGGTTTTGACACTTCTGGGAAATACTAGTATTAAGTAGTAAGTTATGTCCTAAAAACACTCATTTAGGCCTGCCAACTTATAATAATAGCAATGCATTTTTATTGTTGGTATTCTGATCGTAGAATGCAATGATTACATTGCACTTTGGCATGAAACTTTCAAACAGTAACTTAAACACAAAATTCAACCTAACTTAACTAACTTAACATAACTTCTAATAGTAACTAGACCCAAGAACTTGCTGTAGGGCTGCTCGATTATAATCATGATTACTTTGCGCATAATTGAAATCAAGAATTTTTTGAACAATTACTTCTATTCTGTCAAAATTATTCTGTAGTAAGTATAGATCCAATATACAAAACTTTAATAATAATTGAAATCACGATTATATATACGATAAATTGCGCAGCCCTAACTTACTGTATTACAAAAAAAAAATCAGCATTTTAACTATATTTATATTGGCTGAGTTCTGAAATGGAATCCCTCTGTGATGTCATCAAAAAGCGACTCAATTGACAATTTACTCACAACTGACACACTTTTCTGAAAGTTTAAGCGATCATTGAGCCAAATAAAGGTGTTATCTGGTATTATTATTTGTCAAATTATAACTGGATTTTGGTCCTTGTTTTTAAAATGGTTGCTAGGTAACAATTGTTGAATTACCTCTATTCATGTCATATTTGCTGCCCATGTCCTGCTAGGAAGTGACATTATAAACTTTACAAATGTCAAACTGGGAATAAATACACAAAATATTTTGTAAAATCTTAAATATAATCATGTTCACTACGTTTTAGTGAATTGTGTAGTCGAACCTGTTATACAGACTTTAAATATTATTGTCCCCTGGAATGCTGTGATGTCATCTTAAACCTAGAAATAGCCCGATGAACTTTGTGAAACTTTGTATTGTTGTCCCTGTAAAGCTGCCCTGTCTTTGTCTCGTGTATAAATCACTGACTTGTTTAAGTGTTACTAATATTGTATCTTCCTCTACTGTGTATTATTGAGTGTTTTTTATACAGCTTACAAATTTATATTAACTTTCATTTCATCTGTCACCGCTAAACATTGCACAAAGGCTACAGTTGAAAATGAATTTTGCAGCTAAAACGGGCACATTTACACAGAAATGTTTATTAATGTGAATCGTCCTCATAAATAAATACTAAAAATAGTGAAAGATTTCTTAGCAAAGAGTCTCTCACTTGGATCGATTGCTAATGTCTTGTTCTGATAAATTCACAGCAAATTTCACACTCTGAATTTAAACTGTTGACTTTGAGGGTTTGAAAATCGATGCACTGGATATTTAAAAGGTGTATTTTTCATTTTGAATGTTTAAATATAGAAAAACTCAATGAAAATGTAGACTGCAAAATTGAAATTCAAAAATTCAAACACGTTTTTTCGGGGTTAAAAAAATTGAGAAAAAAATTAAAAAGTGAGGAATTTGACAGTGTTTAAAATTCAAAATCGGATTAAATAAATAGTCTTCCATTGCTTTATTTTTATTATAACTCTGGCATCGAGTCTAGTCCTCAGTATCGAAATCAAGTTAGTATCGTAGCAACACAAAACCTGACGGTATCTGAAGTTTACTGCGACTGAAATAAATAAATCTGGTTGCTGACGTGTCCGGCGCGGTCACAAACATGTCGCAGCTGAGTGAGAAGTGCGAGGCATAGAGCGCAGAACTTTTTTCCGCCCTGACAGTGGGATACTTTCCCTCAGCTGCTGCACAAAGAGCTTCTGTTTGAGGCGACAGGGTCAAGATGAGAAATACATGTGGATGGAGTGGAGTTTTCCGTGGCAACCGGCTCCTCCTCTTAAGACTGACAACGACGAAATACTGTAAGATTAAAGAATATTTAGAGCTATCTGTATTTCTGCTGCTTACTTCACTGGCACTCACTAACATTTTATTTACTTCAATTTATTCAGTGTGGCCAACGTCTTAAGCACAATGTCACAACTCTCTTAACTCTACTACTTAATTATTTACATTTTATTACGTGTTGTTTGCAATAAAGTACAACCCTTTATTGTTATATGTCCTGAACTAAAGCAAATAAGAAAAAATGCCTTGTGTTCTACTACTTTTATTCACAACTTAAAGTGCATATGACAGGTTTGACCAGTGGTTCTCAAACTTTTTACCCCAAGTACCACCTTTCTGAGTACCATCGAATCTAAACTGGGTCTATAACAGGACTATTTCAGGTCGAAATTAGGGATAAACCAGGCCTTAAATAGAAATACACCATTGCCACAGGAGTTTTCACTGGAAATTTACTAAAGGAAGAGCAAAAATGTGAATAAAATGTACTGTAAATGAAGAAAACATTACGACTGAAGAGATGTCCACGTACCACCAGTAGAAGTTTGAGAAACATTTGAGTTAACTTTTTGTGCTGACCATATATACAAAACTTCTAAACCCAAAACGCATAACCACCAATTCAAAATCTCTAGTGCCAAACGCAGTGATATAGGCATGAGTTACACTTATTTTCATCTAATTTTTGTCATTCAGCAATGTTTTAGTAGATGGTGTGCCACAGCATCTTCTCAACAACAAAAAAAAGTGTGCCACGACTCAAAAAAAGTTGGACGAGACTAGACATTTTCCTAAAACGTAGCAAATTTATATGTAAAATATATAAAATTATATGTAAAATTTCACTAAACATTTTGCCTACTTGTCTCCAGTTTGACAGTTTTTGTACAGTTTTTGCAGTTTTTGTTACTTCCTGGTTGAGGAGCAGCAGACATAACTGTAGTTAGTGGTAATTTCACAACTGTTATCATAGCAACCACGCTGTAAAAGGGCCAAAACCACAGAAGGCAATAGTTATGTTTTGACACACAATAATACCTGATAACACCTTTGTTTTGTTGAATGACTGTTTAAACTGCCAGGAAAATGTGTCAGTTACGTTTAAATTGTCTGTATTTTCAATGACACGTCGCTTACTGATGACATCACAACACAATCCCGTTTGAACTCAGCACTACTTCCTGTAATTTTAAACTTTATTTTTCAAAATTTCTTTACAAATTTGCAACTTCACGGACGTAAAACGATGATAAATATTTAGCAGAGGTTCTATCCCACAAAACTAAGTCAGAAAGTCATGTGCACTTTAAATCGGTTTTGGCAATAATTGATGAACATTGATGCTGACTATATCGACTTATTGTTCAATATATGATCGAAAGAACAATATTATTCAGGCACAAAAATGATCGTGACATATATGACATTTGGACTGTAGTTTGTTGATTAATTAACATCTATGAAACTAGAAATACTGTAACTAAAGTGTTTAATTGTGCCATTTATTTATTCCTGGACGCATTTTTTACAACACGGTTCACTTGGAAAAAAAAAAAAAGTTTTACTGCTTTAGAGTTATGGCGTCAGTGGTATTAAGTAGTTTCAATATTATCGTCTGTTTCTGTAGCAATATATTGTATTTAAAAATGTGTTATTGTGACCTACTGTTACCTAGCAACCATGCTGTAAACAAGGACCAAAATCCACATAAATTACACAATAATCAGGAATTGACAATAAATAATACCTGATTACACCATCAGTTAAATGATTGTTTGATTTTGTTAAATAATTGTTTAAACTATCAGAAAAATTTGTCAGTTGCGTTTAAAGTGTATTTTCAATGTCCTGTCGCCTAATGATGACATCACAGTAGGATCCCAGCACTAGTTCCTGTAATTTTAAACTTTTATTTTTCAAAATTTCTTCACAAATTTGCAACTTCACAGATAAAACTATGATAAACATTTACCGCAGGTTCTGTCCCACCAAACTAAATAGGAAAACATGAGGACCTGTCATATATAGACTTTTTAAAATGTATTTATATAATTGATTTCGGCAACAATTGATGAATATTGATATTGACTCAAAAGGCTACACAACAACAACAACAACAACTAGATCTGTCACGATAATTACTACATCGACTTATTGTTCAATATATGACAGAAAGAACAATATTTTTCAGGCTAAAAAATTATTGTGTGTATGTTTTCTTTGGACTAGCAGGAAATTTCTTCTTATTTTTTGTTGTATCAGACATATATGACAACATCTGGACAGTAGTTTGTTGATTAATTAACATCTATAAAAGTAGAGATACTATAACTAAAGCGTTTAATTGTGCCATGTATTTAATCCTGGACACATTTTCACTTGGAAAAAAAAAAGAGTTCACTAGAAAAACTGCTTTAGACTTATGGCGTCAGTGGTATAAAGTAGTTTCAATATTATCGTTCATCCTGATATTTTTCTGTAGCAATACATTGTACTTCAAAATGTGTTATTGTGACAGGCCCAACAACAACCAAACAATTCTCAGCTCCGAAAAGTGTCCCAAGTACGAAAAACAAACTACTACCCAACTTGTTTTCCTTTCCTCTGCAGTGAAAAACCTACAAAAAGTGCTACGAGCAGCAGCAACGCCAGAGTCTAAGGAAACATGTGCTCCTCAGGCCACACTTAACAATTATTGACTGTTCCTCGCACTCGCCGCGCAGATGGCCGGCAGCCACATGTCGCAGTGCACGCTCCGCCAGGGCTCCCCACTCTGCCAGATTAGCCTCTTCTGCCTCTTTTTCGTTTGTTTCCCTCACGTCCTCCTGTCTCACCTTGAACTGTCTGTGCAGCGGAGTGATGGGCTCCAGCTCCCCATCTCCGCACTCAAACACCTCCTCGTCCTCCTCCAGCACCCTGTCCAAGTATCCCAGGACCTCCTCCTCTTCCTCCTCCATGACGGGCTCCTAAAATCCACTGTCCCCCCCGCTTCGTCTCACTGTCCCCTTCTTCTTCTTCTCCTTCTTCTTCTGCGTGGACACATCAATATGCTTTTTCCACCTTCAGAGCAAGTCGTCTGGACATCGAGAACAGAGACACACACAGAATGGAACCGCCTACGTTCACCCCACCCCCTTCCCCTCTGCCGGGCTTCCTGGTTTGTGTGCGTGTGGTTTGTGTGTGTGTGTGTGCGGGGTTTGTGTGTGTGCGTCGGTCGATAGGGTCAGCCCTCTCTCCAGTTCTGCCCCTCCCCGAACAACAAGCCCTATCCAAGCCACTTCCTCCACACATAAACAGGGCTCTGGCTCGGCTGGTCCAAACTACAACCATTTATGCAGCAAACAAGTTTAGTTTAGTTTAGTTTATTTAATGAGACAGGGACATTAACCTTAACAGGAGAGACCAGGTTGTGGCTAATTTACACCCTGTAGTCCCTGGGCAGGCTAATGGTTCACTGTGGCACATTATTCACATTCAATTATCTCAAACAGCATAAAATCATCATCACAAACATTAAACCATTCATTCTTTCCCACAACAAACCAATCAACCAGTTTAGAAGATCCTTTATATCGCACACTTTACAATAAAAATAGAACACCTGGTTAATCTCGTCATACTTTTGGGGAAATTCCACACGCATAAAGTTAAATTGCTAACTTATAAATGAATTTTGAATTGAATGAAAATTGAATTTACTGACAATAGAAATAAACAAATACTGCAAATCTCTCCATAACATCCTCCTCAAATGTGTGCCAAAACCATAAATATAGCGAATCAACTACAAATATATCCATGAAAAAATAATAATAATAACAAAATGGATACAATAAATAATAAGAATAAAAAGAATAAAATAAATATAATAAAAATAGAATATATAAAACAAATAAAAATAGAATATAATGAAAATGTTATTAATTAAAAAATACAATTAAATTAAAGTAGAACAAACGTTTTAATTAAATCAAAATTATTGAAATAAATACAATTAAAAAAATGGAAAAAGGAGGGGGGAAAGGAAAAAATGCATTTCATTAAAAAAAATTAATTGTAATGAAACTTAAGTCTGTAAGATGTTTTGTACCTAGTAAATACTATTAGGGTTTACTACATTATTTTAATTGTTTTAGGGCTGCAACGATTAATCACTGTGACTAGTCAACTATAAAAACTAATTGACAGTAAAAATCATTAACTGTATTATACAGACTCTAAAACACACGTCAAACAACCTTTTATGACAAAGAGCGTGACATTAATACATCAAAATATTAAAAAAGAATAGATTATTGCTAATTTTCACCAATAACACACTTTATTCATAAATACTCTTGATCTAGAAGTCTTTAGTCGCCCTATTTCAACCTTTCTTTGTCTGATAATGCATCTAAATAGTTTAAACATACAATAGAAATAATCCTTTGACTAGTCGACTACTAAAATAATCAAGTGACAGCCTCGTTATATTTACATTGTACAGAGGCATGATTTTAATACAAGTTGAACCTCTTTAGTCAGACTCTACTTCCTGTTTTTAAAGCACACCGTTTGGCTCCTCCCCTTTTGGACTTGCTTTAATCCCGTCTCGCCTCATCTCACTTTCTCTGACCGCTGTGTGTTCATCGATCTGTGGACAGACTGGTGCGCTGAGGCCGCGGAGGTGCTGCTCACTGGGCTAATTGTAATTAAGGTTCATAGTTCAATAGGCTGGAAAAGAACACCGTATTCAGCTGTAACCCAAGACTATTATCTACTACAACAAAGCATCTTCTTTTGCAAAATGAAAACCACTCAATTATGTTTTACAGTTGAGCTTATAATAATATTTCTATCAAACATCTAGAGTTTTACCAACATAATTATACCAAGAATGTTTGTTTTTGTATCTATTTAATAAACGTGCCATCCATAGGTCTGGGTGATACAGTGATAAAAATGGAATCGTGAGCTCGTCCCTGCGACAATCTGCAATTTTTGTGAAATCGTCGTATCATGATTCACTGTTTGTCTCTTTAATGCAGCTGTCTGTTCAAACACACTTTTTCTCCTGTTGTTTAGCCTCTGAAGCCTCTGAGCAGATGACTTTATTTAGCTCTTATAGACTACAACGGTACAGTTAAATCAAATCTTAATAATGGATGCAATTAGCAATTCACAAAGCTGGCAATTTTTGAAGTGCAATCATTTCCTCCGAACAACAAAATGTCTCACTTTGATTTGAATAAAAACTGCTAACATATTTGGATTTGTCCAAATATGTTCTGTAACATTGAATGAATGAATGAATGTTCTGAAACAAGCGCCAAAAGTGCGATCTAAAGCGATAAAAATGCATTCAAAAGTGACAAAAGCAACTAACACGACACAATGCACCAAAATGTGCCTACACACAACAAACACGACTCAGTATTGCGACAACGCGTGACTAAAAACGCAAAAAACACGACTAAAAACAACAAAAAACACCTACACACACCAAACGCGATCATGATCTGCCCCCAAGAAAATTGTGATCCAGCTTTGCATTATAAACATGAAAATGCAAAAAGAAAACGTATACCTGTAAATATGCAGGATTAAAGCCAAAACTAATTTCCAAAGTCCCTCGCTGGACCAAGGCCAGGCCCAAAACACACAATTCATAAAAACTATCACCTACTGACATATCCCTCTTCACTACACCACATTTTACAGCAGGCGTCCTGATTTATAGTAAGGTCAGATTCATACTCTGTCTCTGCAACAATATTATGTCAATCCAACAAAAATGTCTGCAAACACCACTTTACTTGTTGTTTTATTATAATACAAACGGGAAACTAACCTCAGAAATTCAGATTCACACTCCTGTAGTAAACGCACTTCCGAATGAATAAGACTCCATTCATACAAATGACGATCGAGGGAAAAGTCTCGCCGCTTAAACCTTATATGAAATAGATTGATTTGTGTAAAATGAACACGTACAAAAACAAGTCACAATGCACCGATTTCCTGGGCGGTCTGAAAACGACTTTTTAGTCCATGTTGAACTTATCTTCTGTTGAGCTCTGCCCCGTGTAAACTACAACAGAAAAAGATAGCGGCAACTGAAACTGATGATGATTCCCAAAGGCACTGCAGGGGGCATTAAAGAAAATGAAGCTTGAATAACTTAAATTAAATCAATACTAAGCCTAAAGTCATTACTTCTTCTACTTTTTGTTGATAAATTTAAGAAGAAAAACATGACATATTTTTCGAATATTGAGCAAATTAACTTTGGGGGCCCAGAGGGATTGTGGGGTTGATTACGCTGAAGAGATTGGGAATGGCTGATAGAGCATATTCCCTTCTTCCCTTATAAGAGAATATTGTCATTATCTATTTTGATGTAACTCCAGAAACTATTTCATTGAACAAGCAAACATTTTGATAATCTAGATCAAAATTTCAGAGTTACGATTATTGCAAGAAGTAAAATCACAATTGGACGAATATTCACAATTAGTGCCACCGTGAAAAACCAAGAGTGGAATTCTTAATGAACTTATTTCACAATGTCACAGCTTCATGAAATCAAACTTTCTGAATGAAAAAAGTAATAGTTATTCAATAATATGCTAAAAAAGAAGAACAAAAAACCCAAATCTATTTAAAAGGCTATATATAAATAGATAGTACTGTTTCTCAAGTGCAAAAGTCCCAAAAATTTTAACCATCAAAAATAGAAATGGTTTGAGAAGAAATCTGCTGACAAGAGGAAAGTGTGGACTCCTCTGGTAAACACCGGTGTAAGGTTTGTGTCAGTCATATGAGTAAAACTGCACACATCTTCATTTTATACCAGTGAATGCAGATGAAAGAGCGCCCAAACTCGTCAGCGGAAACACATTTAAGAGGACGGTGAGGAGGCTTCAGCGGAATAGACCAACTCTGCACAAACATCAGATTCTGCACACGTTTGGATGTCACTTGAATTGCAATTATTACAAACTGCATGCTGTTAATTAAACGATTTATAGATTAAGTGGCAGTATTTATTAGTATTATTGTTGCATCTTGGTGTACGTTGCATTTACTTTGATCCCCCGACAATTAAAACTTGCTCTTTTCTGAAACCGCCACTAGATGGAGCCACATTCATTGTTTACTTTATTCATCCAATGTGAGAAAATTAAGAAGAGTTTGGAGCAAAGTGGTCCTATTATTAGCACAAAACAGCAAGCTATTAAGGTTAGGCTAAGTTATATGCTTATTTATACATTTTATTTTAAATACAACAAAGAAATATTACTGAAAATGTCCTGTAAGTCCATGACTTTCAACCAGTGTGCCGGGGAACACCAGAGATATTGCCAGGTAAGCCCTGAAAATATGTACAGTTTGAGTCCAAACGTGGATTTAATTATAATGGTTACAATTTTGTGTGTCCTGGGCCAACTTCTGATCCAAAAAGTAAAGAAAAACGTGACAATTATAATATTTGGTACCTTATATGACTGACTTGGTGATTAGGGCTGGGTGATAAAAATGGAATCATGAGCTTGTCCTTGTGACACTTCTGCTATTTTTGTGAAATCGTTGTATCGTGATTCACTGTTTCGCTCTTTCATGCAGCTGAATCCTATTATTAAAACGTAAATCGCAAATCTAATCACAATCGCGCTGGTCAGAAAAATCACAATTAGATATTTTTCTTAAATCATGCAGCTCTATTAAAGGCAACAGAAAAAAATATATAAAGTGATCATGAATCGTAATAATCATGATCTGGCCCCAAGAAAATCGTGATGATAATTTTTTTGCCGTATCGACCAGCCCTGTTGGTAATATTTTAGGCGGAGTCTTTTCAACCAAAATAGTGGGCCGTGACTCAAAAGAGGTTGGAAAACACGGCTGTAATCGATGGTAGACAAGGCAGCTGGGTAAAATGATAGACTGCTGGTTTTGTGTTAGTCTGGGTCAGGTCGACTCCAGCTGTGACAATCACACAAACACAAAGGTCACACTCAGTTGAAACCTTTACTAGTTACAACAATACAATACAAAATCCACAGAGCCATAAAAATCTATGTAAAGTCAGGCTTTGAATGACTATTGTCTGTTTAACATAGTGTTCTGTTTGTTTGACTACTGTAGGTGGATATAGTTTGAAAATATATCCAAACACAGATTATTTTTTATTCAAGTCCTGGTTTAGTCCTGGTTTAGACCGGGTCTTGGTTTAGTCCTGCTTTAGTTCTGATTTAGCCCTGGTTTAGACCTGGTTTAGATCCAGTTCAGTCCTGGTTCAGTCCTGATTTAGAACTGGTTCAGTCCAGGGTTAGACCTGGTTTAGTCCTGGTTTAGACTTGGTTTTGAGCTGATTTAGACCTGGTTTAGTCCTGGTTAAGTCCAGATTTAGACCTGTTTTAGATCTGTTTTAGACCTGATTTACATCTGTTTTAGACCTGGTTTTGAGCTGATTTAGACCTGGTTTAGTCCTGGTTTAGTCCTGGTTTAGTCCTGGTTTAGTCCTGGTTTAGTCCTGGTTTAGTCCTGGTTTAGTCCTGGTTTAGTCCTGGTTTAGTCCCGGTTTAGACCTGTTTTAGACCTGGTTTTGCGCGGATTTAGACCTGATTTCGTCCTGGTTTAATCCTAGTTTAGTCCTGTTTTAGACCTGATTTCAACCTGAGTTCTGCAGGCGTCTTCCGTATTACATTTATTTCGTGTTTCAAAAGCGCTGGACACGCTTCTGGCCTCGAGGACAAAACCATCTTTAAAATCTGGCCCTCGGTGAAACATAGTTAAACCGCCCTGGAGTAAACAATGGCCTGTGAGTGTGGTTTGATTGATGCTCCTCTTCTCCTTCTGCCTCACATCTGGCTCATTGTTGGGGCGTGCGACTGGCTCGTACCTGCCGCGCTCGTGTGTCTCTTACCCCAGGCAGCAGACCCTCCGGGGGGGTGGGGGACACGGCCTCTCCGTTGGGGCCCAGGGTTGCGCACAGCTGGGGCGACATGGTGGGGGACTCATCGATGAAGCGCAGGGGCTCGGAGCCGTCCTGAGATTTCCCGTCCTCTGTGCCGTCGCCTTCGTAGCCATCTGTGTTGTAGTTGAAGTCTGGAAGTCACAGGAGACGAGAAAAAACAAATGTGAGAAAGAAAAAAACAACGCTGGCAGAGAAGTAAGATCACTGCGCGTTGTTCCGCCGACATCACGTGCGAGACAAAAACATGTTTCATTATTGCGCGTCCAGAAATGTGGTATTGTTATGGTGTTATTAGATTTCACAGGCGCTTTAAAGTTTGCAAACGAAAACAAAAGTGAAGTGGAACATAATGTGGTTTCACTGGAGAAACTGGGATTAGCCTGAAAAATCAAAGTGGTTTTGACAAATAAAAAGCTCTAAAACACATGAGAGTGATGTCAGACCTGGTTTAAACACATTTACTGTTGTGTTTTGCATTATTTGTTTGTTTAAATAGAGATGATGATGAAGTTTATTTTTCCCATCCCTTTGCAATAGTGAAGCAAACTAACAATGGAAAATCCAAATTGTTCATTCAATTTTGATACAATTTTGTAATTCATTCATTTCAGAACAATGTGTTTGGGCCTAAAAACTCCAGTGACAATAACATAAACTGGTCTAAAAAAAGAACCTTTCAAATGTGTTAAGGTGAGATAAGGCAGGTGAATAGGAAAAGATCTTAAATTTAAAGATATCAATTTTAAACTTGGTGAGTGTTTATTTTTCCTCATGTAATGTTTTCATCAAGAAATAATGCATTTTATGTGTAAAAACTGTCAAAATTGCACATATTTGGGACATTTTAATCTGAAAAAGAATAACCAGGTATACATTTCTTGGTTTGTTTTGTGCACATACAAAAAAGATTTCTGAGGGGAGTTTAGTTTTCCAGTAAACTAGATCTAACTGAAAATTTAATTTTGCCTAATTTTTTAGACTTAAAACTTTGATAAATCAGGCTCAGAAATAGATATCAACAAATCCTTCTGTATGTTCAGTCAGAATATTGTTCAGTCTAAGATTGTAAAGTTTGGTGTGTGTGAGATCTACTTTAAGGCTGATCTTTATGTCCATCGCTAAGGTAGAAAAATGCTAAACGGTCTTTGAAGTTACAATGTCCCAGAGAAATCTATGCATGAAGTGGATTAAATTAAGTAATAAAACATTTTAAAGAGCAGACTGGACAAGTTTGTTGTTTCCACATGAAAGCCGATATGTTGAGGGAGTCAGCTGACCAAAAAAACAGCATCTTAAACAGCGTCATCCTTGCATAAAGTGTCCTGTGTGGGAGGGGAACAGACAAACTAACGACCCGCATCACCTCGGCCTCATGTCTGTGATAAACACCACAGCCCTAATGACTGAACCAACAGGAAAATAACTGCACAAGTCAAAGCCAATCCCCACTGGGACGACACGCACCATCACGCTAATGCTTCTGGATGCCTGTACCAGTCCATCCCCATCAGTAAAACACGGTAACCCCCGGCGACCGGACCACCCATCTGTCAATCAACTCCGAAACACGGCCTCCATCTGTTTTGATGCTGTTTACAGACCTCGGAGAGAGTCACCGTGGCCATATGTTGTGTTTGTGGCTCTCGGGTGAATGTCTGACAAATGGGATGAGTAGGTTTAGCAGATTAGCCAACGATGCGCTAATGCTACTGATGGTATGTGATGCTGCTGCTGTGAGAAAGGTTTTAGTACTGCAATAAAGTGTGTGTGTCTCCTCCTGGAAACAAATCTGTCGTCCTTCGCGTGTGTGCATGACATTTATTTTGTTTTTCCTTTCTCACATCTGTTCATTTACAAACAGTCCATCCCCGGGACAAACTTCTGCTCCAGAGTCACGCAGCAAATGAGGATAGAATACACAAGCGAGATAAATGTATTGATCCGATGTTATGTCCAATCTGTTATTTCACAGACTTGAGCTGTCGAGTCAAACAGTTTGATTTTGTAACATTGTTAAGTAGCCAGTGGTTCCTAAACGTTTTTCCTCAAAGCCCCTCCTGACAAACTGGAAATTTGCCAGGTCCCCCTGTTTAGAACTGCCACCCCCACAAATACATGACAAATCGTGGTGTTTCATCTTCTTTTTAACACTTTGATACCTGATTTTGTCAGATGCCTTAAGGGCGATGTTTCTATGCATCGGTACGGATAACAAATTGTTTTTCCAACTCTTTTGTGCTTTCTGAGATTAAAGGAAACACATTCTGCTACAATTACTCTTTTGAGTTTTTAACCACGTTTTAAGCCTTCACCAGATTCATTCTGAGTATTTCTTCCATCTAAACATGATCATAGCCTGATAATTACTGCACATTTGCTTTAAGACATGATATAGCTAAGCGCTTGGCGCCATCTACTGGCTGGAAGTAAGTTTCTTTCAAGAAAGCTGACAAAGAATTTTATTATTTCATAATAATTGGCAAATTAAGGTACTCAAGCGCATATTTAAAGGCTAATAACAATATGAAAATGCATAATATTTTTCCTTTAAATAGCTGAATTTGAATTGCAGTGTTTTCTGAAGTTCTTTGTATCATGATAATGTTGTGTAATGTTGGTCAATCAATGAGCATTTTATACTGTAAAATGGACTGACTGTATGCGTTCGTGTGAATGTGAGTGAACTGTTCTTGGAACTGCCACAAATGAATTGCCCTCTGGGATCAATAAAGTGCCAAAAAAACAACAACAGTTTTCCTGAAACAAAATCGCAATTTCAATGTGATCATGATTCACATAAACTTAGTATATTTATGTTGCCTTGAAAAGGTAAAAGACTCATCGGCTTCTTCTGAGAGCTCAGACTTTGCTGTAATTGATTAAACCAGCCGTCACTCACGTCGCTCTTTTGAGTTTGTATTACTCAAAAAGTGTGTGAATCACAATGGGACGAATTCAATCTAATTTGGGTTTAAAAAGCACATTTACTTCATATATTAGGGTTATCATGATTTGAACATATAACTTTGAAGAGGATGACTGATACAATCTACACTCCTTCATGGGCTCCTCTCAGCGCCGCCTCGAGCCCAGAGCATGTGATGATCCCACACAATATTCTTTGACTCTGTACATCTGCGCGTCCTCTCATGCATTTGTGTCCAAAGTGTTGTCTTTGTCTCTTAATGCGTTAATCTGTGCCATTACAGCCATTCAGCGCTAAATGAATGTGTGTGAGTGCAGTTCTGTGTGAGCGCCCACCATTTCTCCTCATTATGTCTGAGATTAGGCTCATAAACGCAGGACAGACACAGAGACAGCGTGTGTGTGTGAAGTGTCTCTCGTGTGGACGGCAGCTGCTCCTTGGCCGTTCAACAAAAACACATCAGATGGAGATATGACACAGTCGAATGGGCGGCGGAACAAAGGGAAGGAGAAAAACATTTGTGTGAGACTGGAGCGATCAGGAGTGCCATCTGACTCCACTGGACTGTGAGCGCCAGTTTATGTCACAGAACGAACGACGCATCAAGAGTCAACAAACACAAACGTCGAACAAAGAAATGCAGCCACTTTATACTTGAGGAAAGATCTAGTACTGATTCTGGAACATGTTTACTGCAGGAATACGAGATTAGGGCTGCACAATTTATCGAAATCGAAATTTGAATGGACCCAATTAGCAAATCGCAAATACTGCAATGTTTAAAGTGCAATAATTTCATCAAAACGACAAAATATTCTGTTTTATTCTGCGGAAAAACTGCTAACCCTATAGTAGATTCATTAAAACATATTCTGAAAAAAAGCAACAAAAACGCAACGTAAAGCAACAAAAATGCGGCTAAAAACTACAAAACTGTGTCTACAAGTGTAAAATATTTTACTAAAAGCGTCAAATGCCGGTCAAGAAAGTGTCTAAAAGCAACAAAAATGCAACTCGAAGCTATAAACCCAACTGAAAGCCACAAAAACCGAAGGCGACAAAACCGCAGTTAAAAGCGACAAATACGCATCAGAAAGGTGTCTAAAAGTGACAAATGTGACTAAGGGCAATTCTAAACATATGGCTTAGAATAGAAGTCAGACTTTAGAAGGAAGAAATTTGATTATTTTATGTGTTGAATGGCATAGATGAAAAGTCCGTATAGCTAAAGGACATATTCTGCTACAGTGACATTTTGAGCTTTTAACCGGGTTCTGACAATGTTCATCATCAAAAACCTGGAGTTGCATTCAGCTTCATTCACGCTGTTTAGCGGAATGTTGGTTAGAAAATCCTCTCCCTCCGAGCGTCAAAAACTCTCCCTGCTGAACTCACTCGATGCATGATGTTTTTTCCAGTCATTTATCCGAGAATCTTCTGCTGTTTTAAGTGCTTAAATCATCACAGACTCATTCTGTGCATTTCTGCCTCTAAACACGATCACTGCAGCCGCTAGCTTCATCATCGCTTGTCGCACAATCTCTGAAAGGGATAACATAACTAAACTATGTAAACATGAGGCGCCATCTACTGGCTGAATAGACTACTCACGAGCATATTTAAAGGATAATAACAATATGAAAAATGCAGAATATTTTTCCTTTAATGCTCATGTAATCACTACTAAAAACTGATTTTTTAAAACTGTGTCCAGACTACCTCTCAAACCAGCAATTACTAAAAGCCATTTGTATTGTTTTGTATTTTGAAAAGACCAAATAAAATTCTGTATCGCCCAGCCCTACAAGAAAACAGAATTCGATATATTACCCACCTCTACGTATAAGTTGAGATTCAGTTATCAGACAAATGTGAAAGACCTGTTAAATTAATTAGATAAATGCAGAAACATCTCCTTTTACCCGTATTTGAACGATAACAACACAACTTTTCAGCTTTTTCTGTAGCATTTTAATCTAAACGTTATAATCAGTAGTCACATTTTTCATACATTTTCAAAACAAAATATACCATCTAAATTTCTATATATTGTGACCCATAAAGCCACGCTCCGGTATCTGTTTAAACATTCATCCATGCAAAACTGTGGTCAGGGCATGTTTATACGGCCGCATTGTGCACATCGCTGCAGAGACGAAGCACACAGGATCTATTCTGTTTTATTAAATTCAAATCGTTCGTAGACACAAGCCGGTCTGTGGGCTGTTGTTTCTGGGACGTCTCTGTGCGTGAGCTTTAACGACGGCCGGTGCATCGACACAGAACACGTGCCACAGCCGGACAGGACCAAATGTAGGCTGCCACACTGCACGAATGCACGACAAAAAAATCAATGCTGCAGTGTCAGGGAGCACAAGGGCTGACCTGCTGTTACTAACAAGCCACGTCCTTCTAGAAGTGGGCTATGGATGGAAAAGTGTTAGTATTGTGATTGTTGTTTTGAAGATACGCAAAAAAATGTCAAGTCGTGATGTTAGTAATGATTTATAAAGTGATGTTTTTTCACTTTTGGTTGCACATTTACAGCTCATTCACATTTGTCTGAAACTTAAATCTGAACAAATACATTTAAAGACTAATCCAGGACTAAACTAGGGAACCAGGACTAAAAAAACAGGTCTTAATAAGGACTAAAACAAAATGAAAGCAAGACAAAAACGGGACTAAACCAGGGACTAAAACTGAGCTGAAGTAACAGTAAACCAGGGACAAAACCAGGACAAAACCAGGACTAAACCAAGACTAAACCAAGACTAAGCCAGGATTAAACCAGGGAAAAAAGCATGACTAAAGCAAGACCATAAAAACAGGACTAAACCGTGGACAGAAACAGAACTAAAGTCAGACTAAATTAGGACTAAACCACAGACAAAACCAGGACTAAACCAGGGACAAAACCAGCACTAAAACAGGACTAAAACAGGGACAAAACAACAACTAAAGAAAAAATAAAGCAGCAAATAAAGAGCTAAAGTAAGACTAAAACAGGTCTTAATAAGGACTAAAATAGAACTAAAGCAAGACTAAACCAGGATTCGACGTCTTGACTAAACCAGGATATCATAACCTATAACAGTCCTAGTATCATTATCAAAACACTATTCAGACATACATTTTTGTGGACATGGCTGGGTCCAAAAATTTACTACTCTTTATAACATGAGTGCGGCTCTTTACGACAGGCTCACACGTCTGAAAGGACTGGCTCTGACATGGAAGATCCTGAGAGGAAATCAATAACGGTTCAGACGGGGACAACACGGGAGTCAAAACTGACAAAGTGACACACAAAACTGCACCGCTGACAAGAAAAAGCCATGTATTGACACCTGCAGATGTGTCAAGTTCCAATTAGGGATGACAAATTTATTATCAGACTATTCAGGTCACAATTAGAGCTGGGCGATACTGACAAAAATTATTATTATAATGTTTTTGGGAGTTTCCCAATTACAATATTCAGGCTATATTATGTAAATTTAACAGAAATGTGTTAAAACATGTCTTTAAATGTATTAGTTAAGATTTAATTACCAGAAAAATGTAAAATGTCTGTAAAATTAAACATAAAAGCGCATTATTAACATAACTTTTTATTTTTAATCATCTCGTTTTGTAGCATTTTTACTTTAAACAATATGATATTAAAATTTTATAAAAGTCTTTTTATAATACTGTGCTAGTACTTTACTTGATCAACGAAAGGCATGCAGCATCAGTCAAAGCACATTTCCCTGCAGTGGTTAATCGTTGAATATTTCTTACCCTGGGGAGAGACAAGAGAACGGAAAAGACATGCTGCTTCAAAAAAGAAAGCCATTACTATTTCAGAGCTCCATCAAAACAGTACATCCTCTTGCTACTTGTTCCTGTTTTTAACCACCAGGACCACATTCAAATTACTCCCACGTTATTCAAAACACCTCTCACCAATTCACCTTATTCCAGAAGAGAATCGGAGCATAATTGACTTGTGAGTTTTCCATTAGAACACAAATGCCTTGGGCCCCCAATCTGAAGGGGCCCCAAAAAGATGCCCTTTCCGATCACCATAGACGCCAGGCTCTGAAACAGTTCTCTCAATAGACCCTTTAAATGTGACGTCATCAAATTCCAGTATGGAGGCGACTGGAGGCAAAATCAAGTTGTCTGTACATTTTTCAATGATTATCTCACATTAGATCTAAATTCTACTGGTTTTAAGTGTTTGTGTTGGAAAAAAGCAACACATTTGAATTTCCAGGGTAGAAAGGTCAGTTAGTTTGCTTTTCTATAACAAACGATGGACAAAATACTATTTTCTAGCCTTAAAATTGTATTTTAGCTTTTAAAAAAAATCTAATTTAAGGTATAGTATCTATGTATAGTATCTATATTTCTAGATAAAAAGATAAATTATTGTGGGCTCAACATATCTGTGAATATTTTTCCAGTAAAACCCATAAATCTGGACTGGAAGAGTCATAATTTCATAAAACAATGTAAAATACAATAATAAATGTGTTTAAAGCAGCTCTGATGTCACTCACATGTGTCTGAGTGGTTTCCATTTTCCAAAATCATCTAAATTTATCATATTTTGTGATATTCTGAAGTTAATCCCAGTTCCTCCAGTGTCCGTGTGGCCATCATAATTCCCACTGGGAATTATACTATTATACTATATTATTATACTATACTACTACTAACTATAATTTATATTTACAACAGGTATTAATAAACAAAATAAAGACAAAATAAAAAAAAACATTAATTAATAATTTTGCCTTGGGCCCCCAAATTCCTAGGTCTACCACTGCTTGTTGCACGTGTACATTGAACATTTTACACAAATCAATCTACTTTAAATAGGATTTTAGCGAGACTTTCCACCTGTTTGCCGCTCTAACGGAAAATGTAGCAAAAAGAGGCAAAAGTGGGCGGGGAAGAATAAATAAAGTTTTCCTATCAAATGTGACACTTCAATTACTTTTACTAAATATGAAGTACACAAACGGAGCAACTGCACTCCATCTGTGCCACTCAGCCGCTCCAATAAAAGCAGCTATGGATTAGTCGATTGGAATCTGGACAGTTGTCAAGTTGTGTTTTAGTGAAGGTTTATAAAGCTGGAAGCGCTGTCCACCATGAGACGTGCAACGTGCTGCTGTGACGTAACAACAATCTCCTCCTCGACGTGGTAAAATTATGGGCAGCACAGCATTTTCTCTTTCTGCTTATTTTTTTGTTTGAGGAGCTCTTGTTTTGCTCAAATGAACTTTATGCGGCAAAATGGAAACTGAAAGTAGTTTTTCATTGTTGCTCGTAATAAAGTCAAAATTGTGTCACCCCAGTACATTGTAAAAGCATCTATTCAGGTCAAAATGAGAACACAATGCTTTCTCTGCATCTATGTAAAGAATGTTTTATTCTACGAGAAGCAGGAAGTGCACCGTTAGCATGCTAATGTTTGATAACTTTACCTGTGATGCTCTGGGCTCAGAGGATGCATTAGGAAAGTGATACATGTGACTGATGTATAGAGTTTAAAATAAACTAGTTTTGTATAATCACATTTCAAAACAGTAAAAATCAGGTACAGCCCCTTTAAGAAGAGACAGTTAATGAGTTCAACTGTGTTTGATCCCAAAGTCTGTATCAGTGATAAATGTGAGCATAGCTGTAGTGTTCCTGTTGTTTATATGGTTTTCTACAACTGTTTACTTGATTTTCTTTTTTTAAAATCCACCAGAAAATTTATGTATTTCATGTTAACTTTGTCCAGGTTGTGGTTTAACAAGAAAAGCATTGTCATTGCCTTAGTCATAAATTGTAGAATATCATGAAATATATCGATATGTATCGAATCGTGAAGGACACTGTGATTCCCAAACAACAACAAAAAATGTGTCACAACACTGTGTTAAATAATAGATTATTGTCAGATTTAACCAGTAACTAACTTTTACACTGTTTATGTGTCACAGTTGATCTCGTATGTGAAGTGGGAGGCCCTCAACAGCTATAAACATCTGATCAGAAAAGTAAACATAAATAATGAAAATATGGTTTGAAAATGCATGGATAAAGCAGCCCTTTGCCTGCAGCTGACAGTGTGCACAAACACATCTGCCCTTAGTGCTGGAGTTGGATCAATGTGGCTAAACCTAATACGGAAGCAAAACCCGGAAAAGCTTTCAAAGGGAGTAAATAAACATTAACAGTCCGGCTCTGTGTGACAAGTCTTAAAATCGGCAGCAGACGGAGAAACTAACTCAGCAGTTTCAGAATAAGAAATGCTCCACACAGAACATTATATTAACACTTACAAAATTGCAGTGTTTGCGATTTGACGGTGTTTTCTTTCATGATTTAAACTGGGTTTTGGATTTGATTATAGAAAGCTGTGACGACTCTTCATGCAAATGTATTTGGTTATGTTTTTCAGTGCTGTTATTGTAGTGCGTGACATGCAAAAGTTGGAAAGTACACAGTTACATTTACTTGAGAAGCTTTTAAAAGACTTCTCTGAATAGTTTTTGGACAAAATGTTTTCGCTCTTACTTTAAAGTGCCCATGACAGGTTGGACTACCATTTAACTAAAATGCAATTAAGACAAATATATTTCAAATTCTGCTAAAATCTTTAAAAATTTTATCCCAGTTTAGCTATTTTGTTAGGTTTTTAATTTTACTTCCTGGTTGTAAATGATGACGTCACTGGAAAATGACCAGGAAACCTTTCTGTACACTGGGCCAAAACTCCTTTAATGTCACTTATTTTTCTATTTCACAAATAAATGTGAACATCTTTCTGTTGTTGAAACAATGTTTAAAGGGTCAAAAAATAGTTTATTTTGTGTAAATTATGCTTAACCTTTGTCTCCCCAGAGTGATGTCATCAGTGTATTTACTTCCTGCCATTTTCAACATATTTTTCTACTTTTCTCCACAAACAGCAACCTGACTGGTGTAAAACTATAATTTATATTTACAAGAGCCATTAATACACAGAATGAAGCTGAAATAAATAAATATAAAATTAGACATTGCTAAAAACCTGTCATAAGGACTCACATCTGACAACATACATGCTTTTATTTTAAGTGAGTCAACCTGGCTTGGACTAGAGATAAAAAATAGGTTAATGTCAATGCACATAAAACACAGCTCCATTTGAACTCAAATAATAGTTTAGATAAGAGAACCTTTAATTGTCCCACAGTGGGGAAATTCCAGTGTTGCAACGCACAAATGAAGAACAGTAAGAAAACAGAACATGCATGCAAGAAAGGAAAGATAGATAACTTTAAAGGTAAACTTAAAGGACAAATATGTATATATTCAACCATGTTCTAACATTATTGCTCTCCTCAATCACGCTAGTTTGATGAATCTTGGTTAAAAATACTCTCTCCTCTGACCGTCAAAAACACTCACACGCTCAAATGCAACTATCAATTATTTTGCTATTCAATTAGTCTCTTTTACCAAATTTGACCCGATAAAGCTTAAGTAGTGCTGCGTGAGAACATATTGATCGAGCAGACAAAACAACTAAATCTAAATGTTACCCATGCCATTCTGATGTAACTGTGGCTTTGTCTTAATTATAAAACTTCTTTTTCGAGCACATGGCATGTTTTGAAGTTTGTGCATAGTCCAGATAACTATTATTCAATTACTAAACTAGTTGGCTGGGGGTCACAAGATGATTCCAAGATATATTTTTAAGAAATATGACACTGTATTTGCTCTATTTCTTCATTAAAACAGTATCTTTTAGTAAAATAGGGTCCATTTAGACAATAAACTAATCAAATAAACAGCTTTAAGCCTGATTTTACATGCCTTGACACCTAAAATTATTACTACTGTTCATTTCGAATCGGGGGCTCCGAGTCGGTTTCATTGCCATTTTGGGGGTCCCAGAGAAAAGTTTGGGAACCCCTGATCTAAATAATAGTTTAGTTGAGATTAATCAATCAACTTGTTTCAGCCCTACTCAAATTAGTATCTAGTTTTGTAGAAAAAAAATACAAATAGACAATTAGTATCTGAGTATTTTTGGCAACTAAAGGGAAAAGGAATCATGGCCTCAATCACAAATTCCTCTCTTTCACGGCTTTCAAGCTCGTTGCATCATTTACTGTAGTTGAGCGGGACAAGGTTTTAATACATGTGGAAAAGTACGTCGTTCAGTCAGTATGTTTGGATGACACAGATTTGTTCAGAAAATGATGAATGTACACTGAGAACGAAAACAATGGTTAAAATGCATTGAACAATTTTAAAAGTTCAATGAGGTTCACACATTTCTTTGATAGTTTGGCAAAAGGACCCTATAGTTTCTCAGTGTTCAAAAATTTCAAAGATTTTTTCGACATTTGTGTTATGTTTAGAGGCTATAAGTGGGATTGTCAAAATACAAATAATTACATGTATATTTTTTTCAGTTAATACCCAAATACTGACCCTACGATTACGGGACAAACTTGAACTTTTCCTGAACAGCTTTAGAAAGGCTCTTGCGCTACATCAGTAAAGAGACCCTGGTACTTGCCTGAACATCCTATCACAATAAGATAACAGTTCTGTCCATTTGGGTAAAAAATGCTGCAAAATATTTGTAGAATTATCCCAAAGACAACAAAAAAAGGTCAGATTTAATTTAATTTTTGTTAAATGTGATGAATGAAATGAGTGCCTTGGATTGTTTTGTCATTGGGATAGTTACCCAAATAGACAACTGTTTACTTGTAATGAAGTACCCCTATCTAACACCTATGTACCCACACATTGCTCCTTATCTCCTTTAATTTTATACAAATATTCTATCACAATAATTTGAATCAAGCAGCAAATAAAACAATTGTAATGTGTCGATTGTAGACATTTCTATATTCATCACATTTGCCAACGAGTAATAACTAAATCAACCGTTCTAACGTTCACTTATAATTGTAGGATTTTTGGTGAAACAAAGGATACATTTCATGGTCAAACTGCTGTCACCCGCTGTTTTTGGTCCAATATTGCCCAGAATGACGTTAGATTTAAGAAAGATTTATTACGAGGGTTTCCAACAACCCAGCAGAGAATAGAGGACATAAATATCCCTTGTGAAATCCTCCTTCATGAGGCTTGTCAACATCACAACGGCCGACCTCAGCGCAGTTAGTTAACCGTTTCACTCTGCTGCTCTGTGCGTCCATGTGAAGCAGGGACCAGAACCATCGTAGATACAGCGCTCTCACAATCATCTAATGTGAGCTTTACAGTGACGCAAGTGACACATCAAGACAGGGCCATCCATCACCTCGTCTCGGCGCTAACACCGACAAACAGACGCGCAGATTAAAGACGCCGCAGACAGTACAAATGTTAGTACGCAGGTCGCGCCTTTACATAATGCACATTGTCACCATTGAACCTGTATGCTGGTGAATAATGTAACAGCAGTGACAAAGAGGATTCAGAGTGTCCACAAAGCGACGGCGACAGCAGCGACTCAGCACTTAAACCACAGCTGACCTCCAGAGAGACGACTCAGCGTTAATGCTCGGGTGAGTCAATGCCGCGGTTTAAAGTAGATTCCCAGCGGAGACGCTCAAGACTCTACCATGACACAGAGCAATGGTCTCAAACCTTTCACTCCAAGTACCACCTAGCATAATATTTGTCTTCACGAGTACCGCCAGACCTAAATCCAGACTATATCAGGTCTAATTAGGGTTAAACCAAGTCGAAAATGAGACTAAATCAAGTCTAACATGATACTAAACTCTGAATAAAGAAGTTCTAAATAATGATTAATCCAAAGGAGGACAAAAATACGTCAATACGTTGGTCTCTTTATAAAACAAATACTTAAATTGCAGAAGGCCTTGTGTACCACCAGTGGCAGGCCGCGTAACAACAGTGGTACACGTACCACAGTTTGAGTAACACTGGCATAGACAATAGATAACAAAGTAATTGTTTAAAGGGGCTATACCTGAGTTTTACTGTTTTGAAACGTGAAAAACACAACTATATTTTCATGTTGAAGCTTTTACTTGAGTCACATGTATCACTCACTTTCCTACTGCAGTCCCAGCAACCTCAATATTCTCCGCCATGAGTTTATGAGTTAACAGTTTCCACAAGTTTCTGAGCCCGGAGCGTCGCAGACTGTCACGGTAAAGCTAACAAACATTAGCATGCTATCCGTGTAGAATAAAACGCTTTATAAATAGATGCAGACAAAGTGCTATGGTCTCATTTTCACCCAATACAATATATCTGCTCTGAGGCAACACAGATTTCACTTTATTATGTACAAAAAAATTGTCTACATGAACTAGTTCTGTTTTGCACTTTTTTTAAACACTAAAAATCAGGTACAGAGACTTTCAGTGATTCTGTATTGTTCTGCTAGCTCGAGTGCTCAGAAAATTCCTGTTTTCACCTAACTAAAAATTAAGACTCTACTGTGAAGTAAACAATAGATGGATATCTGAGATGTACTTTTGGCTGCAACAAAACAAAGCAATAACAAACAAAAAAAATGGACTCTTTAGAGGTTCAATTGACATCGAACTTCAATAGAGTTGGTTTATCTTTGTTTGCGTGTATTTTGTTTCTCATTTGCATGTTTTTATGTACTGTTTTTTATGTACCCTTCAATGTTTGTTTCTGTTTGTTGCTCCCTTACTGTAACATTTTTAATCACATTCAATAATAATAATAATATTATATAATAATAATTTATTCAATTCAAAAAAAAAAAAAGAAGAGGAAGAAAATTAATATTTGAAAGCTATTCTTTGCCTGCAGCTTTGGCAGCTCCACAAGCTCAAGTTGTTGCTGCAGTTTGTGAATTCAGCCAGGGACTTGTGCAGCTTTGCTCAGCACATTTCTCGCTTCTTTTTTGGAGGAGAGGGATTACATCATGCCCTGCAGCCTGTAAACAGTGGGTCTTAAAGAAACAGCTCTGGACATTCACAGTGTACAGAGTTATACAGAGACAACATTACATGAGCTGGGGCTGTTCAGTACCTTCAGCTTTCTTCTGGGACATAATTAAAGCATGGAGTGTGAACATGTCTGCGCCTGTTTATTATTCAGCCGACTACACTGTCCTGTACAGTTCACAAGCTTTTCCACCGTCAGCTGAGTTTCAGGCATCAGATACAACGATTCTCTGAGGACCCGAACGGAAAGCAAGTGACGAGAGTCGACAAGATGATTCAAGTCTCAAACGTGTCGTATAAGACCTTGATTTTCGAACAGTGTGCCGTTGAACACAAGGATCGCGCCTGTGGTAAATATTCATCATAGTTTTGCATCCATGAAGCTGCAGTTTGTGAGGAAATTTAGAAAAATAAAGTTGAAAATTACAGGAAGTAGAGCTGAGTTCTAAAATGAAATCCCTCTGTGATGTCATCAAAAAGCGACGTTGCCTTTGTAAATACAAAGACATCTTATGCACAACTGACAATTTTTTTGGTGTTATCAGGTGTTTTTATTTGTCAAATCATAATTATTGTGTAATTTATGTGGATTTTAGCCCTTGTTTTCAAAATGGTTGCTAGGTAACAGTTGTGGAACTACCTCTATCTATGTCATATTTGCTGCACATGTTCAATCAGGAAGTAACATTAAAAACTTTACAAAAACAACAACAAACAATTGTCAGACAAATGTGAAATGTCTAAAATGAATCACAAAAGCGCATAAACAAATCACCTAATCTACTTATTTGAAGTGTTAACAACATAACTTTTTTATTTTTTGGTCAGCTAATTTTGTATCATTTTTATCACTTTAAACTCAATATCAAAATTTTACATATCTACAAAACAACACAATCACAATATTATCAAAATGTTGACATATTGCCTACTTCTATAGCATTTCACATTTTTCCAAGAAACCATTGCAATTCTTGTTTTAGATTCACTTGTTAATGTAAAAATGTATGCTGCTGTGCTCTCTCATCAATAATGCATTCAACCCCTTTTAATCAATTAGCATTATTTATGACCACCAGGCAATCAAAGTCGAGTTTTGTCATAAAAAGCAGTTTGTAGCGCCTCCTCATCACCTGCTGAACGTGTCCATTGTGCGACAGTCGCCGTTTTCACACGTCCCTGTCCGGCCGTCATCAATCTGGCAACGACGCAGGGGAAATTAGAGCCGCTTTTATTACGAGGCTCTATCTTTACAGCCCAGGAGGGTGATTTTCTGTGCTCAAACAAAGTGCGTGGGCAGCTCTGACATGGAAAAGTCCACCGGGGACAATAGGGACAATAGGGACGACGGTCAGGTTTGGCAGGGTTACACTTAATGAATTAGAAAGCGGTAAATCATCGACGCACAACATGGAGGATGTGTTCAAACTGAGACGCATCGATACAGTTCTTTCTGTTCTGTGTTGCGGGTTTAAGTGTTTGCAGTCCACTGTCAATAAGGGCAGGCGCTAAGATAGAGACGGTCACTCAAACAAATATGATATTTATTCTTTAAGTAACTATGGAACAACTAAAAGTTTAAACGCCGGGAGACATTTTGAGTCAACAGTGATCAGTATTAGGGCTGGATGACATTTGAAATGATTGCGATGTGGCTTTTAAAAAAATGCGATATCAATATTATTGCGATATATAAATACTTTTTGGCTGAAACTAACTATTATTTTAGTGGTCGACTAGTCAGTGTTTATTTCTATTGTAGAGTGAGACTTAGAATAAACTAACATTTTTTACCAAATAAATGTTGAAATATTGTGAATGAAGGCTTCTAGAGAGAGAATATTTATGAGCGTATAATTGAGGAAAATCCGAAATAGTCCCCTTTTCTGCCATTTTTCTGCTAATTTAGTTTGAAAAAGCTTGACTTTATTCAGGATTTTCCCTTTTCAATGTTTTCATTTTATAAACAGCACATTTCTATCAGATGAAGACTTTGGTGTTACTGCGATACATTTGCGATATTGTTATTGCGTCAGCCAATTGCGATATCTATACTTTTGCGACATATTGTGCAGCCCTGCTCAGTAAAGTCTTACATTAAAAGGCGCTATACTTGATTTTTATGGTCTTAAAATGTGGAAAAACGTAGGTGACTCAACAGTCCTTAATGCATTCTGAGAAGGAATGGTCCGATATGTATTTTTAGAACCGACTCCGATATCTGATACCGGCCGATGCCGATATTTAGATTTAGAAATTCATAGCAAGGGGCACAAATCTATGTTAAGTTAAAGTAAAGCTCACAAATGTACTTTTCCCTTTTGACTCTTTTTGTCATTTTTGTTGCGTTTTCGTCACTTGTTTCAGAACAGGTTTTGACAAATCTAAAACTACAGGGTCAGCAGTTTTTTATGCAGAATAAAGCAGGATATTGGAGGAGATTATTCCACTTCAAAAATTGCAACCTTTGTGATTTGCGAATTGCGTCCATTCAAATTGCGATTTCCAATTAATTTTGATTAATTGTGCAGCCCTAATACAAATCATATTTCCTTTTTCAAAAGTTTACTGGACACGGTCCCAGTAAAAATAAAAGCATACCATGCATCCATACTTGGCTGCTGCTGTCTGAGCCGAATGAGCTGCGACAGAGTCTGTTCCCCTGAGATCCTCGTTCTCCTGAGGCCTTTGTGATCAATGCAGCTTAGAACAGATCAATACAGAGACACATCCACCTGCTTCACGTCCACACGAGGCCAACACACGTGCACCGGCATGATGTTTACAGAGACTCGAACAGAGGTAATTAAGATTACATTTGGGACCAAAATACTAAAGAAAACAGTTTACTGAAATGTTTAGTGGTTAGGGTTAAGACCTAGGCCTGTTGTGTATAATCTGATTTTATATAAATATTTCCATGTAGTTAAGCTAAATTAGTTTTGCTCCAGTGCAGATGTGTGTAAAAGCAATTCTTCAATGCAAAATGACCACTGAGTATGTCCTGCATCTAATTAAAGAGCATTTCATTCTTCGAAAAACAGGAAGTGCACTGTTAGTTTGCTAGATGTTGTTGTTGGCGTTAATGACAGCAAAATTCACTCTGGTCTTTGAAAGTTGTGAAAAGCGCTTATGAACTCATTGTGATGGTGGGAATATGTGAAAAAGTGAGGAATATCTTTGGACGGCTGCCTGTAAATAGTTTTAAATGTTTTGTTCTGTTTTAGACAATAACAGTTGTGTTCTATAGACCCTTTAAAACCCTGCATTCCATTAGCCAGTACAATTCTATGAGTTAGCACTAATGCATTTTCAATGGGGGAGTTAGCGCTAGACTCTAAACATAGCAAACTATGAAATCCAGGGCCGTTTTGGCGACTGCACACGAGAGTAAACCCAGAGCCTCGATAGAAAACATCACCGCGTGTAGAAGTGTTTTTTGTAAATTGTAAGCATTAGCGATTAGTGGCAAAATTAGCATACAACCGATCATAGTAAACATTTCTTAAATATGATTTATTCTGGACAATAATACACAAAAACATAGCCGGTGACAGCAGTTTGACAATGACATGTAAATTTTGTTTTACCATGTGCCACAGATCCAACAATAATAAGAGAACTTTACTTTAGAAACATGAGGTTGAAGTTATTAACTGTCATTACTCATTGGAAATGTGATGAATATACAGTATGAACAATAATCGTCTGTCTACAAATTGCAACATATATATATATATATTTTTGCTAATCCATTAAAATGAATGTGATAGAGTGTTCAGACATGTACCAGGCTGTTCTAAACACATTACAACATAATGAAAAAATCAACATCATTTTTTGTCAGTACTGTCTCATCTAGTTGTTTCTTTGTTGTTTTTTTCCTCTGAAGCTTCTACTGTAGACCTGTTTTCATTTTTCACCCACAGTATGATCTCACATTAGCCCCTGACAGAACAAGTGATGCTAAATAATGCGATAGCTAAACCCGAGTGCAGCTGCAGTTCAGAGGTCTTGTAACAGCCGTGCTCAGTCCTGGCTTTTGTCGCCCGTTTCCCCGCTCCGGCCTTGATCAAGATGATAATAGTATTCTTGTACGCTGCAAACTGCCAAGCTGCGGGACAGGAAGCCGACTGAGCGCACTTTAAAGGTCAGTCAGCGGCACGACTCCCGCGCGTTTGAGGAGGAAGTGGAAGAGAGGGAGGATTTACACTGGATTTAATGGAGAGCCGTGAGTAATTTAAAGGCTAAATAATCCCATTCATTCACACAAAACACAAGGGTTAATCCAGATTTTGCACATTTAAATTTAAGACCTTTATAGAACCTCTGATCTGCATTTACTGTAAGCACTGGGGACTTAGAAGCATTTGTAATGGCGCACTCGCCGATGTTTGCTTCACTGGCGTTTAGTTACAATTATAATCTGTAGTTTGTCGGTGCTAACAGTGATATCAGCAAATAAGATGGATTCTTTCTAATAAATCAGTTTTGGTTAAATTGGCTGCTGATATTTGTTTTGTTTTTTGTTTTTTTTTGCTGCACAATTTGGCAAATATTTAATAGATTTTTATGACAATGACTTGCAATTGGGATAAGATTTGCGATTTATGTTTTAATAATGGAATTCTGTTCAAAGTTCTCATTTTAAACACAACCAGGAAAATTTACAAAAAGACTGAAATATGACCTGACAAACTAATAAAATAATTATGTGTTTCACTTCGCTTTGTCAAATTTTTGTCTCTTGCAGTGTTGTAATTTTTAGTTGCGTTTTTGTCACTTTCTGTTGCTTTAAGTCGCATTTTTGTCTTTTTTGTCGTATTTGTCACTATTAGTCGCGTTTTGGTTGCTTGTAGTCACATTTTTGTCGCTTTTAGTTGTGCTTTTGATGTTTTTATTTACAATTAATAATTTGCAATATGTAAGACTGGCATTTACGGGTGGGTGATATTAACAAAAAATCTATGAATATGGTTAGATACTAAAAAACAAAACAAAAATATAATACAATATAGACAATATAATGTCAAACCTACACATATGTGTAAAAACAAGTCTTTAAATGTGTTAGTGGGGGTTTAATTATCAGACAAATGTGAAATGTCTGCAAGATTATCACAAAAGTTGATTAAAAAAATATCACTTTATACTCTTATTTGAAAGTTTAATCAGCTCTATTTTTACTTTTTTTTTTACTATAAACAATATAGTCGATATTTAAATTTAGTATATCTTCTAAACACTATTCACATTATTATCTAAATTTTGATATATTCCCACCTCTATTGTCAAATATTGGTTCTCGGCCACGACAGCAAAACAAATACTTGACACTGAATCCTCTGAAATAAACAAATACCAGCCCATCCCTGACTTGCAACGTTGACATTTGGTGATTTGCACATTTTATTCAGACTTTCCGGATGTCTTTTTGGATGTCCTGGATAAAGACGCCGCACCCGGCTGGACCAGAGCGCGATAAAAAGCCAATCCTTCCAGCTCAAAAGAATGCCGACGCTCCACCAGCTGCATATCTTCACGTGCCATGCGCCTGAAGGCCACGGCAGATAAGGACCCCCACGGCTCCACGCGTGAAGAATCAGCGCAGCCCCCCAAAACGCCAAACCAGCGCTACCATGGCAACCAGTCACCATACATCACAATTAGCTGCGTTAAATCCCCAAGGCTCACGCTGGTCTGATGCAACCCACGGCGTGTACAAATGAAGACACGTACAAAACTATGCTTGGCCACTAAAGGACAATGACGTTTAAGTGTATCCCACAATTAGAGGCGACCAGAGTGACCCCCTAGAATCTAATGCCCCATAAACAAAAGACAAAGAGAGCTGTATTCGATAATAGAGACAAAAAGTGAAATTTTTTTCTATATAATTTGTATTAAAGGTGGCATATATGACAGGGTAGACGGCACATTTCACTAAAACGTAGTGAAGATGGTTACATTTAAGATTTTACTAAACAATTTGCCCATTTGTCCCCAGCTTGACAGTTTTGTAATGTTTATAATTGTATTTCCTGGTAGGACATGTTCAGCAAATATGATAGCTAGAGGTAATTCCACAACTGTTACCTAGCAACCATTTTAACAAGGGTCATATAGATTACACAATAGTTATGATTTGACAAATAATAATACCTGAAAACACAATTTTGTTCAATGACCGTGTAAACTGTGGCGGACCTAGAAATTTGAGGGCCCAAGGTACAGGACCTCCTCATCAAGTGTGATTTTCTATAAGTTTTCTGTCGTGTTTATTGATTTGTTCTTAGTTTGTTAGTTTTTAGTTAACGTGTGGTGGCCGGACAGGTGCACACATTTGAGGCGGTCAGTGAGCTTTTGGAAAATTCTAATTTATATGTACAATTTACATGTTATACACAGCTTTAAACAGGGGGTTTGGAGGGCCTTTCCCAGAAGATTATTTAAGAAATCAGACCATATTTCCCGCATGAAGGTGCATTTTACACATGTTCCAGCTGATTCAAATACGTAGTTGTCATTTTAATTTTACCCTGTTTTTTTTTATTTTATTTACTATTTACTTTATTTTACTCATGAAGTGGTCCATTCTAATAATTTGAGAGGGCGATGGCTTAGGCAAAATAAATACATCTGACAGTCCCAGACAATTTTGTTGGAATTTTTCATGTTTAAAAGTACACTGCACAACAAATTCTGGTTGATTTGGGTATTTTCTTCGGCGCCCCCTTCAGGTTGGGGCCCAAGGCAATTGCGGCCTGCTGCCTAATGGTAAATCCGCCACTGTCAATGCACAGTCTTTAGTCGACTGCATCCCAACCCTCTACTTACCACATGTATTGTATAATATTCCAGCTACACTCAGCTCCCACTCACTTTCTGTTGTAGCCACAGCAGAACAGAACGTGGGCACAGTACGCCGCGTTCGGTCATGTGCTAATGGAAAGTGTATCAAAGCGTGCAGAGAAACAGAAGAGCCCAGATGAGTGAAGCTATTAAAATTCAAGCGACTGTCGACGGCCCTCGGGGGGAGCCGGCGAGCGCTGCCACATACAGTCTGCGCACAACACTCTTCACCTACAGGAAGCAAATAAGAGACACAGAACATGATACAGGGATGTCAGATGTGAGCTGTGGCCGGGTAAATAGGTCATGAGGTTATGAAGTAATTAAATAATAACGGTAAAGTGCCTCCAAAAATGAAGTTAGTGAAACAGAAAATGTTTAATTAGGCGAATTAGAACACATCATAACATATCTCATAGCATAAGAGGGTCGCTGAATTGTTACAGTATATAAAAGATTTAGCGTAAAAGAGAAGCAGCGAGTGTTTGTTTATCAGTGTAAAAGTAGTATGTGTGCCCTTTTTGTACTGTGCTTCAGCAGGAATAATAAGCATACATGTCATTGTTTGTGCAGCTCTCATTTTTGAAAAGACGAAAATAGAAAGTTTTAACCCAGAACTTCTCCGTTCCATTTGCAGCTAGGCTCCGTGTTTAAGATCAGTAAACAGTTTTCTGTGTTGGAGCACATGTAAAATCATTTTTATAAGTCAAACATGATTGAATGAGTGTGACTGGAGTCTAGTCACGTCTTTCCACGGTCCACACTTTGTGATACGAAAGTCCAGTTGTAACAGCTCCACTCTACGAGATCGAAGTAAATGCAACTGACTTCAACTACAGATATAAGAATGACTAGGCAAGACTGAAAATCAGATAAAAATCCGGCTAAAGTTGTGTAATGTGTCCTCAGCTTTAGTCATTTAGTTGATTAATCGGTCTGTGGTGTCTAAGTCGACCGAAATTTGTAATCGTCATTTAATTTAGATTATGGGTCAATGACATAATTTTCACTGTTTTGGTGTGAAAATATTTCTTTTGCAATATTTAATAGATATTTTACACTGTGGAGTTGGTTGTGTGGTGTCATGTCAGTGTGATGAATAAAATTGTGAAAAATTGTCACAAAATCTGTAAAATTGTTAGTTTAACATAAAGAGAATACCTTCAATTAGTATCCCAAGCAATTGCATTAATTTATTCAAAGAGTTGACAAAATCAAACAAAAGGTTTATTTGGAGGAGTATATTAGAGATTTTGCATGATTATCAAAAAAAAAAGATAAACCAATGCAGTGAGTTATGTTCTTCATGGAAATAATATATAACTTTGTTAGATGTGACACAGATTTTAGAAAAACAACAACACTAATTTAAACACAAATACGGTATCCTACATTATTTTATGTTTTCAGATACTCCAGACTTTGTCCGACAGAAGTATACTTTTTAATTTCCTAAACATTTTATTTTATTTTTTTTTTCTCCTTAAACGTCATAGTCATTAACTTTTGAAAGGATTTATGGAAGAACAGCAAAAATAAGAAAACACAGAACAGCTAAAGATTTGGGAGCGAATCAAGTGTTTAATCAACTTTAAAAAATATATAAATAGATTCAACTTTTCAATTGGCAGGGCATATCCAACCAAGAATGTCTTTAGTCAACTATAGCCCTTCAAGATACGCTTCTATTTTTGGTCACCACTTTATTTGCTATTGACAAAACTATTAACATAACAGCACCTTAATTGATTCAACTAAACTTTCTGATCGACTTTATTTCAACAGCTCAAAGAAAACACCCCAAAAATAGCCGCCTATCAGTTCGTCCCTGCTTTTAAACGTCTCCTGCTGAATAAATCCTTTGCCAGACCTTGCAGCCTCTCGAGCCAAAGTTTATTTTCAGATATTTCGATCGGACGAGACATTGTAAAGAGCCACGGGAGATAAGCGCGGGGAAAGGGAAACTGCATGAGCGCTGATAAACTCTATACGGACCACAAGGCCATGGACACAAACACTGCAGGGACCTTCAGATATCAGGGCCTCGATTACAAGTTCATCTACGAAAGGTCACACTTAAGAGGGGAATATAAAGTGGACAGTGATTTAATGCAGTGGCCTTAGCCTCCGCCGTAAGGTCCAGGACTCCAGGACGCTTTTATAGATGAAAACATTACATAACAACACTGCGTTTAGTTGAGCAGAGAATGCTTTTCGACCTGCATTGAGCAAAAACAACCAAAGAATATGGATTCGTCTTGTTAGAATGAATCAGACAATCTAAGAAAAGCATGTCACTTGTGGACGTTCAGTTTTAAAGCAGAAACCAAGTGTGTAGAAGTTTTTGTCCTGATTAGAGATGTCAAGGTGATTCGGTTAATCAATAATTGCGATTATTCAGGTCACAATCTAATCACGGGAAGTAAAAAATAATAGCTGTGACCATTTTAGAAGCATGAATAAGTGCTAAAAGGTTAAAAGTGTATACTTGAATGTAAAAAAAAAAACGTTCTATCTGTGTTTCTGTTAACTTCCATATTATGAGTGTAAAATTAACTTATTAACTTGACTTTAGAGCTGCAACAAGTTAATTGATTAATCACAACTAATCAGTTATTGAAAACATTGCCAACTAATCCAACAAAAAGAGCTGAATACCAGTAAGAATGAAAATAAAATAAAAACTGGAATAAACTTTTAGATAAGGCTAGAAGGTGATATTTCTGCTCTTATATGACATTATGACATATGACATTTGTTAAACCTTGACTAATATGTTTAAAGACACGTTTTAACAAATGTCTCTGTGACGTAAAATTGTGAAGATCGTTTTTGGAATGCTCAAAAAAAAAAAAAAAAGTATGTGCTGTCCTAATAAAATGCACAATATAAGCAACACAAGGAGCATTTACATTTGAGACAAGACTGGAATATGAACTGCTTAACTGCTAAACATTTTATTTATTTGTTTTTGGACATGGAAGGGTGCATATTATGCCAGATAAAGTCATAAAGACTCATTTCCATCTGTTGTCCCATGGCAGGTTGATGTCGGCCACAAAACCAGCAAAGCATAAATAACAAGCAAAGCACAGACACTTCAGAACATGTTTGCAGAGCTCTGAACGACCAGAACAGCGAGAGTTTTCTATAAAAAGACAGGATATTTCATTCTTTGCAGAGAACATTCTACTATGTAAATAATTTCAGCATTTATTTGATATTTGTGATAGCATTTCGATTGCGATATATTGTGCAGCCCGAAAGATAATCAATAAGATTTCTGGTAAATTAACATAAACAATTAGTACAATATAAACCGAACTGTCTTGTAACTGTAAACAATAATACTTCACAGTGCAAGATGCCTCATCTGTCTTTGTCAGACCTGAAATAACAAGTGCACGTCTTGAACCCTGTGGAAAGACAACCGACGAGGAGAAAGGCAACACTTACAGGAGCCATAAATCTTTAATGAACACACAACAACATGCTAATAAACCCACTACAAGACTCATTCAGACAACAAGAGCGGGTAATTTGAGGTTGCACGAGAAAGGGACCAAAATCTCAAAATGGTCGAGTGATTTTACGACACTAGGTCCAGCTGTAAATTCACCTAAATCTGTCTGAATGACGGGTGACTTCTCCAGTGGCTCCTAATGGTCTCCTCCTCAGGTCTCCCACTCTCAATCAACAGCTCTTTTTCTTCCTTCGTCCAAACACTTTATTACTGTGCTTGCTACAAATGTGGTATTTGACAATAGCTGATTGTTTCTTACAATACAATTAGGGCAGCGTGATTCTGGGGAACAAAAAATCTAATTGCGACTGCGATAAAACTTGCGATACAACTCAAGGACCATTAAAGGGGCTGTACCTGATTTTTACGTTTATAATTTTTTGCGTTTAATAAAGTCTGTGTTGCTCCAGTACAGATATATTGTTAAAGCATACTTAAACGTTTCCCTCCATCTATTTTTAGAGATTTTACGAGATCTACGAGAGAAGCAGGTAGTGCGCCGTTAGCATGCTAATGTTTTTAGCTTTACCTGTGACGGTTCGTGATGCTCTGAGCTCAGCGACTGGTGAAAGGCATTAGGAAAGTGAGCAATACATGTAACTGATCTAAAGACTTTAAAAATGAACTTGTTTTGTTTATCATGAAAAAAAAACCAAAACATTAGGTACAGCTCCTTTAACATTTGAGAGAAGACTGAAATACGAACTGATAAACTAATTCAAGAATCACAAGCATTAAGAATTACAAGAACAACAATATTTTGGATATTTGGTTCTTTTGCTTTATTAAATGACCAAAATCTCAAAATGATCTAGTGATTTTGCGAGACTACACGCTGACGTCCAGGTGTTGAAGTTCACCTGAATCTGTCTGAATGACGGGTGACTTCTCCAGTGGCTCCTAATGGTCTCCTCCTCAGGTCTCCCACTCTCAATCAACAGCTCTTTTTCTTCTATTCGTCCAAACACTTTATTACTGTGCTTGCTACAAATGTGGTATTTGACAATAGCTGATTATTTCTTACAATACAATTAGGGCAGCGTGATTCTGGGGAACAAAAAATCTAATTGCGACTGCGATAAAATTTGCGATACAACTCAAGGACCATTAAAGGGGCTGTACCTGATTTTTACGTTTATAATTTTTTGCGTTTAATAAAGTCTGTGTTGCTCCAGTACAGATATATTGTAAAAGCATACTTAAACGTTTCCCTCCATCTATTTATAGAGATTTTACGAGATCTACGAGAGAAGCAGGTAGTGCACCATTAGCATGCTAATGTTTTTAGCTTTACCTGTGACGGTCCGTGATGCTCTGAGCTCAGCGACTGGTGAAAGGTACTTATAAACCCATCAAGGCATTAGGAAAGTGAGCGATACATGTGACTGATCTAAAGACTTTAAAAATGAACTTGTTTTGTTTATCATGAAAAAAAAACCAAAACATTAGGTACAGCACCTTTAACATTTGAGAGAAGACTGAAATACGAACGGATAAACTAATACAAGAATCACAAGCATTAAGAACTACATGAACAACAATATTTTGGATATTTGGTTCTTTTGCTTTATTAAACGACCAAAATCTCAAAATGATCAGGTGATTTTGCGAGACTACACGCTGACGTCCAGGTGTTGAAGTTCACCTGAATCTGTCTGAATGACGGGTGACTTCTCCAGTGCTTTTGGCTCATAATGGTCTCCTCCTCATGTCTCCCACTCTCACTCAACCGCCCTTTTTCTTCCCCCCTTCTCTCTTCCGCTCGACTAACCTGAATGCTTAATCGCAGCCTTCCGGGAGCATGTAAACACGCCAGGCGCCCCATTGGCCGCGGCGGTGGTGTTACTGCGACCTGATTGGCTGCGGGGAAAGGGGACAGAAGATGTTGGTAACTAGCGGCGATAAGCACGGTCCAAAGTAAGATCTCAGACATTGAGGCCCGAGGGAGATGGCCCCCGAAGACGAAGAGACACTCAGACATGTGACACGCCCTCGCCGAGCACAACAAAGGGCCCCACGTGAAGCCGAGGAAGAACCGGTCGTCTGAGGTTTCCACGCTCAGCTGTAACGAGAGATTCTGATCTTTTACAAATTGACCAATCAGGCTCAGTCACAGCTCGGCCCAGCGCCCATTCATAATTTCTTCATTTCTATGCAAAACAGTGATGGCTGTATTGCACGTTAGTCATGCAGATGGCCAGAAATGTCAAGGGAAATGACGCTCTGTAATATCCATCATCGTCTACACCGAGCAAATTTACACGGAGAATGCAAAATGTTATTTCAGTTCAAACCAGGGCCGCAAGATTAATGGCAATCGAAAGGGAATCGCAATTAGCAAATCGCAAAGGCTGAAGTGCAATAGTTTCCTCCACTTTTTTGTCATAAAACTGTCAAATCTGTAGTTTTTTTAATCTGTAAACATGGTCCAAAATGCATGTGATTCTTGTAGTTAGTCTTTGTGTTTACTGTGCGCTCTGAGCTTTTTGCAAATGTTTTGCAAGTGGTTTTAAAACTACAAATGGCAACTAAACTAAACCAACTAACTAGCTGTATGTAGAACAAATCCTCCAAAAAACAGCCCCCACAATCTCCTGTGTGCTCTTCAGAGCTCCTTAACACTTAAAACACCTAGGTCGCCAAAAACCTCCCTGACCAGTTGTCTTTAGTGTGAAAGAGCCTTAAGACACTTGAGTAATCTCGTCAAGAAAAGAAAAATCTTAAACTTTAATCTCACATTAGCATAGGACTGGGCCACATGCCAAATATGTATATCATTATTTTACTGGAGCCAAATTACAATTTCAGTTTTATGTGAGGTGCAACTGTTTTGGAAAAATGCAAAATTAGCTCAAAAATAGACAGAAATGCCTTCTGCCTTATTTCTACATGAAAACATGACATGATGAAAACTGTGTAATACTTTTACTACAGGAGAAGTTTCAAATGTATATTTTTAAATTTAACATTTTTTTTCTTATTCACCTGCAGTGTCTCGCCTTCATTTTATGGTCACTTCCAGTTTTGTGCAATATTTGGACCCAACCAAAGACATTTCCAAACACATTTAGTGCAATCAAGTGAAAATGAAAAAAATCACGACGTGACAATTTGGCAGATTGAGATTACGATTCATTCTTTACCACCAGCCCTCTGTTGATATACTGTTTATTCTTGTTATTCTTGTAGATCCCAGTTAAATCGCTCCAACATTTGATCTGTTTCCGCTGCTGGATGTAACCCTTTTGTCCACAGGGCTCCGGTCTCGTTGCCCCGTGTCAAACAGCCACAACAATACACTCGGCTGAACTAAGAGCCACATGTATTATTTATGCGGTTGTCACTGGATGAACCCGAGTGGTCTGGGTGAACGGGCAGCTTTACCCCGGCAGAGATGAACACTCCGCTAACTCAAAGTGCTGAGAGCTGCTGCCGAATCCTCCTCCATTAAACTCCACGCGCTGGAACCAAGTCAAATCAAGCACATTACGATATATAAGCGACTACAATTTTATTCTAGCTGGAGAAAATCCAATTATGCACCACCAATTTGTTGTGTTATGGTCAAGTCTTAGCCCTATGGCTAATATTCTCAAATAGTTTTTCTTGCTTCCAGGTTCAAGGTGCAACCAGCTCATTGTAAACATTTTTTTCACGCTTTAAAAGGACAAATATTATTTATTATTTCTATAGTTATTGGCTTTTAAACTTGCTCAAGTGTCTTCAGTTTGACATGTCATGTTTTAGAACTAAAAATAAAATGTTTTTACAAAGAAAAATGTAAATTTATCACTGCGTTTGGAGATGCCATTTTGGGTATATATTACACACATGTAAATATATACCCACAATGCACTGCAGTAAAGAGTGGATCTGACGAAGTTGTATATCGTGATTAGATGGAAGAAAACCTTAAAGTTGCTTTCAGTCCAAAAAACACATGGAAAACTTAATAACGGTTTACAAAGTTTCAGAAAGTGATTTTAAATAAAACTATAGATCTTATCCTAATTAATTATCTTAAGCTGATTAGCCCAAAAGCTCTCAAACATTTAATAGCGAATAATGCATCATATAATGTTTTTCTAGACACTTAAAGACACTTCTCATTGCATTATTGATTCGCTTCTACTGTAGCCACAGCTGCCCTGGGGCACATTGACGGAAGTGAGGCTGCCAACTGCGCCATCGCTTAATATTAACGTTTGAAATCTTGGGGCTTGTTGAAAGTAGCTAAACAGAGGGCGGTCACATGTTGAGCTCCATCGCTAACAAGAATATGAAGTAGAATAAATGAATGAAATCTAAACAGCAAACAGTTCATCGTCAACAGCACACGGCTCGTCACAGGAGCGTGGGTCTCCTCTATCCGGACGGGAGAGGACGGTGGCGCTCGTAGTCGGAGGAGCGCGTTAGGAGCTCCTCGGCGTTACATAACTGCAGCGCTTTCAGCTGACTCAGGCGCTCGCTCTGCTCCCGAAGCGTGCGAGTGCTCTTTTTAACGTCTGTTTCTATGGCGACGCACAGGAAGACATGGCTTCTCCTATTGATCAGGATAATGGAGAGAGGCTTGTTCGGGGCAAGGTTCGATGGTTGACGGCGAAGATTCAATTAGACAATTCTCCAGTTAATTCAAAAGTGAACTGTATCATCCGTGAACATATCGCTTTCACAATCGGATTATGTTGTGGGAACGCCTTTGCTGGTTCTTTGATACTTCGAGGATCTAACTTGGTAAAGAAGACAAAGAAGAGACTGATTTTACACTGGGAATATGCTTTACTGACAAGACAAATTAATCTCTTTATTTTTTGGTAGTATTCCAACAGCAATAGTCAAATTAGATGTCTATTAGAAATGTGTTAAACATGTATTAGTTGAGGTTTAATTGTCAAACAAATATGAAATTTCGGTCAGATAAGTGCAAAAATATCACCTTGTACTCTTATTTGAAAGTTTACAACCTAGGTTTGTTTTTTTTTCTGCTGTTTTTGTAGCATTATTACTATAAACAATAAACTTGATAATCACATTTTGTATATCTTCAAAACAATTGCCCATCTCTAATTGTGATTAGATTTGCAAGGAATGTTTAAATACAACAGAAAACATAATCTGTTGTAAACATAATATCCTTCTCATTACCTTTTTAGTACGACTATAAGTGAAAATGTGCATTACTTTGCCTTTCTTTAAACTGTACAAACATGACTATAACATACACAGGTGCATTTGTAACTCAAGTGTTTGTGTTCACGTGAACCACAAACCAGGTGGCTGTGCACATGAGGACCTTGTAAGTTCCTCAAATCTCTATTGTCTGTAGGTCTGGGCGATACGCTGAAAAAAATGGAATCGTGAGCTCATCCCTGTCACAATCTGCTATTTTTGTGAAATCGTCACATCGTGATTCATGGTTTCTCTCTTTAATGCAGCTGTCTGTTCAAATCACAAAACAAAAAAATGTCTTGCTTTGATTTGAATAAAAAACGCTAACACGACAAAAGCGTGATCAAAAGCGATAAAAATGCATTCAAAAGCGCCAATAAATGCATCTACAAACAACAAACGTGACTCAATGCACCAAATGTACCTTAAAGTGACAAAAACACAACTTAAAACGACAAAAAAAAGTGACAAAGTTGTATTAAAAATGTGAATTTGAACTGAATCCTAAAACATAAATCACAAATCTAATCACAATCACAATGATCAGAGTCCTGCAGCTCTGTTAAAGGCAAAAGAAAAATACAAAGTGAACCTTAATTGTGATCAAATCGAAATCATGATCTGGCCCTAAGAAAATCGTGATAATAATTTTTTTTCCATATCGCCCAGCCCTAATTATATGTATTGTTTACAATTCTTTAACATCTTGATCAAAAAGAAAACATCAACTGAGAGAATTATGAACCAATAAAACAATCCAGGAATCGTATGCATTTCAGAACATATTTGTGGAGGTCCAAACTGCAGGGACAACAAGAGTTTAAACATGAAAAAAAAAAGGATTTTGTTCTGCGCAAAGGACAATGTATTACGTAAATAACAACCCTTAGGATCTGAGAGTCTATTAGTGAGTACACATGTTTTTATTCTTACAGCTGCATGTATTTCTGTCCTCACTGTTTATGTGTAAAATCATGAATGAAATGAATAAAAGTATTTGAAAACTTCAGCAGATCCATTTGCGCTGGACAGCACGGCTCGTATAATGGGGCTGGGTGTCTGAGCCCTTGGCAGCAGGAGCACAGGAAGCAGGAAGTCGATGAAAAAGGTTGTGGAGGGTGAGAAATGAGACAACCCTGGGCTGAATTAAAATCCACTGCAACATTTCACCGGGAAGCTGTCCAGAATCACTTTTCTGCCCGGGCCGTTGTTCACCGAGGCGGCCCGTGACAGCCGGCTAACAGCCAACATTAAACACTTAAAGACAGATCTGGGACTGGGAGAAGAGACAAACTGACGGAGGGAGCAGGCGCAAACACGGGTGGGAATGTCTTCAAAAAATGTTGTTAGTTGCCGCAGAGTCATGCAACATATTGAAGAGCAGCATTGGAAAAACAAAATATTGTACAAGGCTCAGCGGTATTGACAAAAATGAATATATTGACATTGTTTTGGAGTTTCCTGAGAACAATAATAGCACTATATATCAATATCAATCCAACAAAATCTGTCTTCAAAATGTCTTTAAATGTATAATTTGAACTTTAATCATCAGACAAATGGGAAATGTCTGTAAAATGAATCACAAAAGTGAAGAAATCTCATCATATACTGTTTTTTTGAAAGTTTGCATATGCTTTTTTTCTATAAACTCTCTGCTCTTATGAAAAAAAGTCCTTAGAGTTACTGAAAATTTGTTCTCAAGTTAAAGTACAGTTCCATGACTAAAATACTGTATACTCAATTACAATTACAAAAACTGCTGCCAGAAAGTTAAAAGTATGCAAGAAAAATACAACTCAGAGTACTAGTTACAGTAGTTACTTTTAAATGTCATTTAAACGTTTTAGTTCAGTCTTTCATACAAATTTGGATTAACCAGGTTAAAACTTACAATTAATTACAATATGGGACTTTTGTGATTTTGTTGGATGTTTTTATGTTACTTTATGTGTGTGTTTTTTTCCCTCTCTCTGTTTCAGTGTGTTGTATTCTGTGTGTTCTACGTTATGCGCTTAAATTTTAAAAACAGAAGGAAATAAAGCACAAAAAGACATACTACAACAAAAGTTAAAATACATGTTTCTTTTTAGTCACTATCACAACTACCACTGAGTGTGCCTTGGAAAATCCATCAAAAACAAGCTGAAATAAATAAATACATTAAAAAACTAAGCTGTTTTAAACCACAATTTGTTTAAATTCAGTGTTATTTTTGAGTGTTTGTCGCTATAGAAACATGCAGAAGTGAGATAATGTGAATAGGTTGTGTTGTTGTGACCATTGGGACTGTTTTTTTTATGTAACTAATAGTAATTAGAAGCCAAAATTACAAGTACAGGCTTAAAAATCTACTCAATTACAGCAACTCCAGTGTTTGTAATTAGTTAAATTTCACCCTTGGATAGAAATACTGAAACAAAATGTCTTTCTAGCACAACCGCAAGTTAGAACAGGTTTAAAAAGGCACAAACCTGAAAACTAACCTGAAAAAACCGCGAAACCCAAGGGATAAAACTGCAAAAATCTGCAAAAACCCAAATTCTACAGATTGTCTTTTTCTCCAACGCTGCAGTTTTCTAACAGAACAGAACTCAATGCAGCCAATATGAGATTTTATGCTCTCGGCTCAAAATTCAAGCCATCCCTGTGGTAATCCAGATTAGAAAATCATTTGACATATGTGCGTGTGTGTGACTTTGATGTGCACGTGCCACCTCCGCTCTGCCAAAGTCAAATATTCTTACATAATCGAGCTTGGATTTTAGATTTTATTTTGCAGCACATGGATTTTCCCCCAGACAATTCTTCACGGCGCTCGCCAACGTTTGTAAATACAGCTTTTGTTCGAGGGTTATGAAGCGACTGAACATCATTTGGCAGGAAACAGATCAGAACTTAACAATGCTGCTGGGCAAATAAATCTACTTGGAATTGAAAAATCGAATTATGATCTGATCCTGAAGCGATATATGTTTGTTTTTTGATGATATCGTTTTACTGTGATTCAGTGTTTTTCAGATTAATGCAGCTTTATGCTTAGACACAGACACTTATCCACGCCCTTTCCTCCCATTGGTCGGTCTCTGTCAGGCTATCCATGATCTCGGCTCCAAACAAATTGCAATATCATTTACATTACACAATTACCAAAGAAAACACATTCCCATTAACAGCTCCTTTAAACTCTTTACGACAAGTTCGACGACACATTTCACTTAAACGTAGTGAACATGATTATATTTAAGATTTTACTAAATATTTTGCCTGTTTGTCCCCATATTTGTTTATAATGTCACTTCCTGGTTGGACATGAGCAGCAGATGTGACATAGATAGAGGTAATTCTACAACTGTTACCTAGCAACCATTTTGAAAACAAGGGCCAAAATCCATGACACTATAGGGTTTGACAATAAATAATACCAGATAACACCTTTGTTTTGTTGAATGATCATTTAAACTGTCAGAAAAATGTGTCAGTTGTGTGTAAACTACCTCTGTATTTTCAATGGTCGCCTTTTGATGACATCACAGAGGGATTCCATTTTAGAATTCAGCATTACTTCATGTACTTTAAACTTACATTTTTCAAAATTTCTTCGCAAACTGAAACTTCACAGATGTAAAGCTATGATAAATATTTACCACAGGTGCCCTTCCACCAAACTAAGTCATAATTAGAAAAACCTTCATATAGACTAGTGTAAATCCACCATCAATATCTTAATGTTCAAAACTCTACCAGTACAGCATCTCCCCTTTTATATTTCCCTTGTATGAGGAATAGTAATCTAGTGAAACCAAATTTCTATATATAGAACAGTGTTTTTCAACCTTTTTTGAATCATGGCACACTTTTGTTGGATGAAAATATTCCTAAAACATCAGCAAATCACACTGTTTAGGAAAAAAAGTGGTATTTACGTTGCAAATATTGTCTATGCCAGTGTTTCTCAAACTGTGGTATTCTTCTGGTGGTACGTGGATATCTCTTCTTGTTCATTATGAGTTCATTTATCCACAATTATTGCTCTACGTTTAGTTCATTTCTAGTTAAAACTCCTGTGGAAATGGTGTATTTCTACTTAAGTTTATCCCTAATTTAGACCTGAAATAGTCCTGTTTTACACCCAGTTTAGATTTGATGGTACTCAGGAGGCCAAATCTTTTCTTTGGTGGTACCATTGGTCTATGCCATTGTGTCTAGTTCTTTAAATTTGGCAATGGTGGCAGTTTATCTGTCATTTTTGAGAACAGGTTGCTCAGATCACAACATATTCATTTAAATCCATGAATCTTGCCTTTTTTTCAAAGCACACCTGGCAAAACCTGAAAGCACACTAATGTTCTTTGGCACAGTGGTTGAAAATCCCAGCTCTAGATCATGGGTTTCCTGCAGGTACATCGCCCATTCCTTCTTCTCCTGTTGCTTGAATCTTTAAGCTGTGACATAATTTTTCAACAGTAACCTTAAATAACTCATAATAGTCGACTGTAACCCTCTTTTCTCTCTGACATAAAGCCAAAACAGCCGCATTTGCACCGTCCCTGTCCCGGTGAACTAAACGATGCCGGTCTCATGGGAGCGCACATCCACAATCCACATCGGAGACATTTCCCACTTCCCCGGGAGTTTAAGGACGTGTGGTTACTGCTTAACAATCATCCATTAGGACAGACAGGATGCAATTACAGGCTGGCGCTGCAGTCGTAGTCGTCACGTGGCGCGAAAGTAGGAAGAGAGTACGATAGTTACACAATACGGGCATGAGTCACTGCTTTAGAGCGAAGAATAAACGTGGAACGGTGGTTTCGGGGTCACTTTGTTCGCCGTGGAGAGAACAAAAGTGCTGCTGGTGTGTTTTTATTTCCCAGGAGGCGACGAAAGAGGTCACGGTATTCAATATAGTCTCTTGAAAAGACCAATATGACAGGTGAACAAAGGAGCCGTGGCATTTAGGCTCCATACATCAACAAGGCAATCGAAACTCGAAGATTCATCTGAGTCAGTCGCAATGTTTAAGTCTGTATGACAGGTTAGACTAAACATTTCACTAGAAAAGTAGTAAACATGATTATGTTAAAGATTTTACTGAACATTTTGCCAATTTGTTCCCAGTTTGTTCCCAGTTTAACGTTTATAATTGTACTTCCTGGTTGGACATGAGCAGGAAATATGGCAGAGGTAATTCCATAACCATTATGAAAACAAGGGCTAAAATCCATATACATTACACAATATTAATCATCTGACACATAAAAATACCTGATAACACATTATTTTGTTGAATGACTGTTTAAACTGGCTTGTGTAAATTGTCTTTGTCATTCCCCAATTTTAGTCAATCATGCTAATCGTTAGCTTGACGATGTTGTCATTACTTAAAATGCTTGAAGCGGTTAAAAATGTTGTCGGTCAGTTGTAACCTTAGTTCGCCAGTCATTTAAACGAAACAGTTTGTCAAGAAAGATTCATAATGTTTATTTTGAATAAAAACACATAAAATCTCTGACTTTCCACAGTCACAAAAAACATTAAATTTTACACTGAAATCAGTTGACCTTGATGTTTCTCTGTTGTTGTTGTCGTTGCTCTGATCCGTTTGCTCAGGTTTATTAAAAGTTAAATGTTGTGTTTTCACTGAGTTTGAGCGGATATTTAACTCAATCAATCAAACTGGGGAATAACAGGCCATGTATTTTCATTTTATTGATCATATTCTGTTTTAGAACTCAGCACTACTTTACTGCAATTACTTACCTTTATTTAAAAAAAAATCTTCACAAACTGCCACTTCACAAATGTAAAACTCTACTTAATATTTAGCCTAGATTCTATCACACCAAACTAAGTCATAATTAGGAAAACATGAGAACCTTCACACAGACTTTAATCATCCGTCTCGTATTAAAACGCTCTCACTCTAATGTGTAAAAGAGGATTCTGATTTATATGATAATGCATTCAGTTCTCAACAAGGCCAAATATAGCCACATTAAATACTACACTGACTGAGTACTACAGAGAGCGCGCTCCCTAATGATCAACAAAGATGTGCTGATCGAGTCTATCTGAGTCTAATGCACGAGACAGGACTGGTATTCAGGTACACGGTTTTGTTGTGTCATAGCGTGCTGTTATAAAACTTCGCTGTGACAATAGAGTTACTTTGCAGTTTTATTCATACTCCAGGAAAAGGAAATCTGCATTAAATATTTAGCGTCTCGGCAAATGTTAATAAAGTGAGGCGGCTTCTACAGTGAGAGGAAATGTGGGATGTTAAAATGGAAGAAACTGTGGAAACGTTTAGCTCGGAATGTCCTGTGCGGTTGTCGTTTTTGCCGCTTTTCATTTATTGTCAGTTTTTTGTCTTTGCACTAACATTTTATCTGAAATCGGATAATTAAAGGGGGAGGACAGTAAGAAAATTAATTAAATGATCGTTCGTGTGGTCAGGAAACAGTTTTTCCGAGTAACGTTTGCGGTCTAAAGTAGAGGGATGTTTTCCTTAACAAATAACCAGCTAATTAACATTTAGCTTTTGAGAGGGCTAACAATAATCATATTTACTGGTACGCTCTATTAAACGTTGTTAAAGAGTAGACTCTGTGATTTTTGGTGACATCAAAATCCAGATAAAAGCACATGAATGCAAATGAAACATCGACTTGTCGTCTCAGAATCCCGAGCACCCGAGGACCACGTGAACGCAGCATCACTGACGTTCATTTTGTTTAACGCACAAGTTCTGGAAACAGTTAAATCACATTCGATATCACTGCTCTGAACGTCACCATAGCAACAGATAAACGCTCAACTCAATTATAATTAAGATTTTACAAAACATTTTGCCAATTTGTCCCGAGTTTGACAGTTTATTGTAAAGCTTTTAATGTTACTTCCTTGTTGAACATGAGCTGCAGATGTGACATAGAGGTACATCCACAACTGTTACCATAGCAACCATTTTGAAAACGAGGGCCAAAATCCATATAAATTGTAATTATACCTGATAACACCTTTATTTTGTTGAATGATCGTTTAAAGAAAAATATGTCCATTGTCTGTAAATTGTCTCTGTATTTTCAATGGTATTTCAATTGATGACATCACAGAGGGATTCCATTTTAGAACTCAGCACTTCTCTTTAATTTTCTTCATTTATTTATATATATATTATTTTTTTAACATGAGATGGCATATTTAAGGCACTCAGGAGCATGTTTAAAGCCTTATAACAATATGACAAATGCAGCATATTTTTCCTTTAATAAATCCACACATGTGTACGATGTGCACACCGGTGGCTCAGTCGCGTGCCTGTTATGTAACAGTGGAGAGTCTGCCTTTCTTGGTAAATCGTTTCACTGTGTCCTTCTTTTCCTCTTCCATTCAGCACCTCTCTGCAGATTAAAGCTCTGTAACAACAGCGACTGAGCACAGCAAATCCCAAAAGGCAGTCGTGTCCTAAAAAGTCTCCAAACGCAGCAGCGCGCAAAGACTGTACAGTCCATGTACAAGAGGCAGCCTTTATACAGTTGTTCTTCTGTTATTATAGTCTTTATCAATGAACATTTAACAACTTCATTAAAGGAGGTCATTGAGAAGAAAGCAAGGCACTATGCACTGTACTCTGTCAAATAAAAATACAGTTCATGAGTCATACATTCATGATTTTATTGAAATCACAATTTGAATGGACACAATGGGCAAATCACAAAGGCTGCCATTTCTAAAGTATCATAATTTCCTCCACAAACATAAAATGATATTGCCTTTTTCTACGTAAAAGCTGCTAACCCTAGAGTTTAGATTTGTTTAAACATGTTCTGAAACACTTGTTTGTCAGTCCATATAGTGTTTTGTCAATAATCCTGAAAACGTTTCAAATGTTTCAAAAAAAAAAAATGCAATTAGATATTATTCCCAAATCATTCATCCTGAGCTTTTAATCTTTTTTTTTTTCTTCTTTTTTTACATTTTGACAACTGAAGCTTATTTAAAAACACAATTTTATCCACTGTCTTTTAACCTGCATGTGAATTGTGTGTTCCTGACAGCCTTTTATTTATTATTTTTATGTAAAATGTATGTTTTGTAGAGTTTGAGTTTCATGGTTTTGTTCACTCAATGTGTACTTATTTTTTTATACTGTTTATGCAATTCATGTGATTTTAAGTAATTATTGATGCTGTACAAATAAAGTTGGATAGATTTATAAAAACAGGAAGCTACAACCATTCACCATATGCTTTTTCATGTCATTTTGGTGGAGTTACATGAAATATTCCTTCTAACTTGAAACGAAATCTATGAACTCAACATAAATGCATCTTGAAAGAGAAACTGACACTTTCAACGCTCTTTACTAAAAAAAAGCTTCATAGTAACCTTCAAAACCTAGCGTAATCCCATATGCAACGACCACAATTTCAAAGTGGATTAAAAATTCAACATCAGGCAGCTTGTGTCCTCAATAAGACGGAACATAAAGTTCTACCTCCAGCTCTGGATGGATGACTCACAATCAGCATCGGCGCTGTAGTCGACCAAACGCACGCTCTGTGCATCGGTTTCGTCGACTGATAGTGGGCGGAGCGTCAAAACGATGAAGTGTCTGCATGATCAGACCTCGTTTACGACTCAAAATGGCACTAACAAAACCACAAGATCACAGAAGTTTGCACAATTACAAATATTTATACAGAAAACTACAAGTAAATAGTCCATTTACATGCAAAAAGGCTGATTAAACTCAAACTAACTCACTGAAAGTCTTCTCTTTTCTGCTGTGGTCCATAATTTGTAGTCGACTAAAGAAATTCTTGGCTATTGACCGATTAGTCCAGTCATTCCAAACCTTCAGGTCCAAAGATTCTCAAGGATCCCCATCCATTGTTCAGAAAAGAGGTCCATTGTGTGAATTTTAAAGAAGGCATGGCATGTTAATTGCTTCTTTAAAGTATTTTACAAGCATTACTGTTCTGTAACCTCTTTATTAACCAGTAAATCAACATATTTTCCTCATTTAACAGTAATATTTCAGGTAGGAAAAGGCTGTTGTTGTTATCAAATCCATACGTAAAATAAAAGAGGAAAAGGTTGGAAACCACTGGATGAGTCGACTAAAAGGGGGCGTGGCAAAATATAAATCTATGAAAACGATTAAGTATCTCCATGTATCTGACCCAAACTGCACTCAAAGACCACAACTGCAGTGGAGTTCAACTATTAATACAAAAAGGAACAGTGTATTTATGTTAAACACCAAAATCTTCAACTAACTCACTCCACATCATCTTGTTTTTGCCATTTTTGCCGCATTAATCCTTTTAATCTAAATAAAATACTAAAAAATGTTGGTCAGCTGAGACACCATCGACCGATTAATCAACTAAAAGGGCGTGTGGCTAAAGATATCTCCATGTATCTGACCCAAGCTGCACTAAAAAGTCGACGACAGCACAGGAATTCATAACAAGCTACATTTGTACAGAAAAGTCCAAGTGGAGAGTTACAGTAAACTCATGATTCACTCCAAAATCTGCAGCTCACTCACTCCATATCCTCTTATTTCTTCTGCCGTCCCATATAAAGCCTGTTGATCTAAATAAAACAATCGGTTCACTACTAAAAATTTGGGTCACCTGAGACACATTTCGACCGAGTGATCAACAGTGATTCTCAAACTTTTCACACCAAATACAACCTGAGATCATTTTTGGCTTTTAGTACCACCAGATCTAAACCTGCACTTATATCTAAGCCCGTCACAATAACACATTTTGAAGTGCAATATACTGTTACAGAAAATATCACGATAAACAGTAACATTGAAACAGCAGCAGAACCTCAAAAAATCTGCACACTGTCGTCAAAAATATAAATTACAATTAATAAATAGCACAACCAAACACTATTTTAATACCTTTTACTCAATAATGAATCATAAAATTGACTTATTTCAGCTCAAATCTTATCAAAAATACAAAGAAAAGGCTCTCAAAAGTGCAAAGTGAATGCACACAATAAACAATAAGTAATTTTAATACATTTTTCTCAATAATTAATCATAAAATTGGCTTATTTCACTCTCTAAAGCTCAAATCTGATCAAAAAACAAAGAAAAGGCTCTCAAAAGCGCAAAGTGAATGCACACAATAAATACTGAGCCCAGATATATTGTTCTTTCTGTAATACAAGTCGATATTGTAACAGGGCGAACAATATCAGACCTAATTAGTGCTGTCCATGGCGTAAATGAGACTAAACCATGGAAAAAGGTTGTTTGAAATGATGATTAACCCAAAAAGACGACAAAAATATGAACAGTTTGAGAAACGCTAAAGGTCTACACTCACAATCTCTGCTCTCGATTTGGCTCCTGCCTCACTATCTAGCGTTTCGGGACAGCTGCTGTGAGGGTCTCGTCGCGGACAGCCAAAGTGACGCAAAAGTAAAGTAAACCCCAAAGCTACGTACTGCTGTACAGCGTGTCGATCCAGGAGAGCCGGGGCAGGCCACGAGCACTCAGCGGTTCCATCCTCTCTCAAGGCGCTATCTCCCTCTGCCTCCCGTGGTTCTTCTTCTGCTGCTGCTGCTGCTGCTCTTGAACGGCGACGTCCTGCGATCCACCTTCTACCCTCGGCGGGCGGCGGTCATGTCGCAGGGGGGAGAGGTGAAGCGGTGAGACGTCAGGCGGCGCGGCGGGGGTCTCCGACGGGCCGAGGCGGAGTGCGGTGTGCTGCGCGTGAGGGAAAACAACAGGCTGGAGACGAGCAGCGGCGACCGTTGCTAGGGGAAGAGAAGCACTCCCTCCTCTCTCTCTCTACCTCTCTCTCTCGCTGCCTCCTCTCTCGCCCGCCTCCTCTCTCTCTCGCTCGCTTGCTCGCCCGCTCACAGACGGAGGAATTCAGAGAGCCGTGCGTAACGAGCTCGTGCCAGAAAGACTTGTGTCAAATGTCAATTAGCCGCCAGATCTGCAGACCACTTTATTTAATTTATGGAATATGATGAATAAATAATGTTGGGACGAAAACAATTGCCTCAGATTTCTGGTTTGGACAGAGTTTTATGACAAAAAAGTAAATATTGTTGTTCATCTTGTGTCATAAACTTATATACATATTATACTTACATATTTTCCACACAATTGGTAACATCTTTATGCTTCTCTAAAATGTGGATCCAAATTTTAATGAAGGGATGGCATGTTAATTGCTTCTTTAAAGTATTTTAAAAAGCATTGTTCTATAAGCTCTTAAATATATTTTCATTATTACGCAGTAGAATTTCAGGGAGGAAAAGGACGTTGTTGTCGTTTTCATATCCATGTGTAAAATAGGGGTCAGTGGGAGAAAAGGGTTGGAAACTACTGGATTAGTCGACTAAAAGGGGGCGTGGCAAAAATATATATCAAAACTATGAAGTATCTGACCCAAACTGCGCTCAAAAGAAAACAACTGCACAGGACTTCAATTATGTATCCAAAATGTACTAGGAAACGGTGTATTTATGTTAGAATCTTCTGCTAACTCACTCCAGACTTGTGTAAAATGTGAATTAGCTGCCAGACCACTTTATTTAATTTATGGAATATAATGAATAAATAATGTAGGAACGAAAACAATTGCCTCATATTTCTGCTTTAGACAGAGTTTTATGAAAAAAAAAAAAGTAAATATTGCTGTTCGTCTGACAACACCGTGTGTCGTAAACTTAATATTTTCCAAGCAATTGGTAACAAATAACTTTATACTTCTCTAAAATGTGGATCCAAATGTAGAATTACATTTAGACCAATCAGCTTTCATCCCTTGAAAAAAAAAATCCTAATATGATGTCAGAATGTTTAAATATTTATAAGAAAATGTAATTAAAAATGAATAGGGGGTTGTGTGGTAATTTAAATAGAGCACTTTTAGTTTAAAGTGAGATGACGGCTTTTGCCATTTGTCTAAATATGACTTAGTTTGGTGGGAGGGCACCTGTGGAAAATATTTATCATAGTTACATCAGTCAAGATGCAGTTTCTGTGGACATTTTGAAGAAAAAAAGTCCTTGTAGAAATTTTCTGTTGAGCTCGTCTGCCCCATGTAAACTACAACGGAAAAAGATGGCGGCGCCCACGACAACTTCCAGAATAAGATGAATACATTATAAACACAAGTGTACCTAAATAACAATAATAAATACCAGTCCAGTCAGTGCTCATGTGGCTCTTGTGCGTCTGATTCAGTCCTTGTTGTGTAACAGTGAGTTCACACCACAATCAGGTCAAAACTCATGCCAGTCGTTACAATCCATCTCTTTGTGACGAGGACGAGTCACACTCTGGGGTTTGAACACCGCATTTTGAGGATCACATCGGTCTGTCTTTAAGTGCGATGCCACAGGTTATGAAAACATTATTGCAGGTCGTCTTGTGATGTTTTTAGAAGAGAACAAGCATAAACAATATGCGTTGTAGTCACAGAACATAAGGATGAGTTCCTCCTCGCTGGGGGCGGTAAAATTGACATGTTTTTGGAGTTTCGCGATAACAACATTCAGTCAAAATTATGTCAGTCCAACAGAGATGTGTTAAAACATGTTTATTTATTTATTAGTTGACGTTTGATTATCAGACAAATGAAATTAAATGTCTGTAAAATTAATCAAAAAGTGCAAAAATAGTTTACGACATAACATTTTAAATCAGCTCTTTTTGTAGCTTTTTTAAAAACTCGATCTTTTGCATGTCTTCAAAACAACATTCACAATATTATCTAAACTTTGACGTATTAATGTCAAATTACAACATACAAAACTATGAATTATGGTGGAATAAAGCAGTGATTTAGGGCTTATAGTCTTTTGTTGTCCAGTCGATTGATAAAGGATTTATTTAGATTACAGCAGAAAGAGGAGCGTGGAGTGATGATATTTGAGATCTGGGAGTAAATTGTGAGTTTAATTTGCGCATTCACAGACAAATACACCGTTTGCTCAGAATTTTCTCTATAAATATTTCTAATTGAGTGAACTCCTGCGATCGTTTGGTCATGTCATTTATCTGTTCATAGAGATATTTATAGTTTGGAGAGTTTTTGCCACTGCCACGCGTCACCTTTTTGTAGATTAATTGATGTACAAGGCATGTCTTTAGTCGAACAAGACTTTCTTCAGTCAACCACAGCCCTAGTGCTCAAACCTAATCTTTTATTTATTTATTTTTAAGTCTCATCTCAACAATTACCGCACAAAAAGCACCTCACGTCGCTCTAATTACCGTCTCTCCACGAGCCTAAGAGCTTTTAATGAGCACAGCAGTTTGTTTTCCGTCCAACAAACACGCCTTTCCACGCGCACCCGCCTCTGTTTACGAACGCGGGGCAATCAGAGCCGAGCAGCACCCCGGGCCCACCCCTCGGAACCCTTTAACCCCCTCCTCCTCTCCCTTTCCCTCTCCCGAACGGCGTGGGGGGAGGAAAAGACATCGGCGAGGCTGAGATGCACGGGGAGCTTCAATTAGGAGACAAAGGCTGACAGGAGAAGGGCCCCCGCACCCCTCGTCTCACGGCGCACCTCTCGACTCGGGCCCCGAGCAGCGGCCTTTGTCTGGAAACATGTGTGTGATGTTCCAGCTGGAGGAAGTGCACGCTCGTCGAGAGGCGGGGCAGCCGGGGGTCATTTGTGTGAATGCATTTGTGTATGTTAATGTGTGTCAAGCGGATAATATCAAGCAGATACAGTGTAATGAAGTGACTGCTGCAATAGACGGCATAAAGGGCGAAATTAAAGGGCAATTTAGCACATTAGAGGTCTATATTATAAGGGTTTAATCACCAAAAGAAAAAGTAATTGAGTTGACATGAATCTGCTTGGCGACTTTTAGCGACAACAAACAATTTATGTCTTTTTTCGTTTTATCAGCAACGATAATTACCGTTCTCATGAGTTGTTTATTTCTATATTTTTTGCCAGCTAGTACTGACAAAAAACAGTCAATAAGGTGCTGTAGTATTGAATTTGCGGTTTCGTCATAACAAGATGCAGTTTTGTGGTGTCAATCAATACAGCATTTTCCCCTGAACGATCAAGTCTCTGGTTCAAGTTCAGACCACCCAAGCTCGGCTGATTTTGCAACAATTATTGTGAAGAGAAGGAGAGGATTTTCAAACAAACATTCCTCTAAACAGCATGAATGAAGCTGAATGCAACTTCGGGTGTGTTTTTGATGACGGAACATTATTAGAACATGGTTAAAAGCTCAAAAAAGTCACTGTTGCAGAATATGTGTCCTTTGACCTTGAACTTTAAATTATATATATATATATATATATATATATATATATATATATATATATATATATATATATATATATATCAGGAATTGTCATGTGCTGTGAGAGTCCACATTGAATTGACAAGAAATTTTCAATTATATCTCAGTTACACTTTCGATCAAGTAAATTATATTGTTTTTCATTTCTGATAGGAAATGTATTGAGGTTTATGCATTATTTTACTAAGTTATGGAGAAAAAATGTGTCCTTTTATGTCTCATCATCAGCGACATGGGTATTTAAAGTTTAAACTGAGTATAAATCTGACACGTGATATGATAAACAAACCATAAGAAAGCTGCTGAGAGGTCCACAGAGTAACCTACAGCGTCAAAAATGGGTTTACGGTTTGTTTAATTTGATTAAAATACAGCCGTGACATGCACCTTAATGCAAATTATTTTTTCATGACATTTTCTAACAAATTCTAAATGTGCTGACCATGCTGATGTCAAAGGATGTAGACAGTATTTGGCAGCTTCTTCTTCTAAAATAAGGGGAAAAAGCTTTATTTATGTATTTATTTATTTATTTATTATGTGCAGCTTGTTTAATAAAATATATGAAAGAACAAAAGGAGCACGTCCTCCCCCTCGCTCCTCAGTTATAACATTATACAAACGCACCTGTCTTTAGTGTTAGGCCCCTCCCTCGTCCTGACTGCCCCGTCCTTCAGAGGGCATCGCCAAACAAAGACGTTCACTTACAGCGCTGTATGCACAAACACCCGTCAGGCGAGGAGCTCCTGGAGCGCCAGCCCCAGCACAGATCAAATATTCATAGGTGCACAAGCTGTGAGGTAAAAAAGCCGTTTAAATTCTGGCTGAACATGTGAAATAAACAATAGAGCTGCACAATAGAAAGCAGGTCCTGATGGTTGGTGTGAATACAGACAAAAAACAAGAACGTTTAACCAGGAGGATTAAAAGTTATACAAAGTAGTAGTAGTTAGGTCAAAATCAAGGTCAGATTTATTTGTATAGCACATTTACAATAACTGGTGGTGCCCAAAGTGCTTGACATGAGGGACAAGGTATAATATAAAACAGGAATACAGTAGTACAAACAATAAATAAAAACAAGAACATTTAGCCTATTGCATAAAGTGCAACTCAGCTTCAAGCTCTTGAAAGCCAGTGCAAAGAAGTGGGTCTTCAATAACGATTTAAAATGTTAAAGGACATGCTATAGTGAGCTTTTAACCATGTTGTAACGTTGTTCCATCAAAAACATACCTGAAGCTGCATTTAGCCACTTGCTCTGAACATTTCAGCCTCTAAACACAATGACTGTGACTGTGTGATAGCTCAGCATAACAGCAGCACAAACCATTGTGTAAAGGCGCATTTAATGTAAAGGCGTTTTAGTTCTAAAACATAAGATGTCAAAGTAAAGATACTCAAGAGAATGTTTAAAGTCCAATAACACAAATAATGCATATGTTTGTCCTTTAAGAGACTGTGGCTGTTCTAATGTTTAGGAACAGCTTGTTCCATAACTTCATAAAAAACAGAGCTCTTATGCTCTTATGCCATTGAGAGATTTAAAAACAAACAGCAACAATTTAAAATCAATTCTGCAGCTGACAGGAAGTCAGTGCAGGGACAAGAGAACAGGTGTGATGTGTTCATGTGCTCAGCAATCAGATTTAGATTATGCTCAACCAGAAACAAATAATGTCTCCTGCGCCTCAACAAGTGTGACCTATAAACCTCATCAGAAAAAGACAAGCCAGGACAAACCAAAGTAAAACTAAACCAGGACTTTACTGTATTAAACTATGGCTGCAACAAGCTGATGAATTAATTACAATTAATTGATTATCAAAATAATCATCAGCTAATTTGAGTAATCGACAATAATCGAAAATAATAATATCACAATAAACAATAATATTGACACTACTTTACATCACTTAAGCGTTTTCCCCAATACTTAAATTTCAAACTCGAGTCGATACAAAGAAATATACTCGATTCCAATTTCGATAGCACATAATTACAAATGCTATTTTTAGGTCAAAGTTTTACATGATTCAGTGACATTTTCAACACTAAATACTGTCTTTATCACACACTGTGGTTTTATTCTAGTTCTGATGAAGCTCAAGATCATTCTAAAACAATAAAGGGTCAGATTTTGTCCTGTAAAAGGGATTTTTTTTAGCAATTTTAGTCTCAGTATCAATAAGTATCTGATTTTCAATACTTTTGACAACCCTACGCCACTCACTAGAACTCTAAAAGCACAGAATCCCACTAAACGCTTTTCTAAAACGTACAATATCTTTTAACAACAAAGAAGAAAAACAAGACATACAACAACAAATGATCGATTCTCTAAAGCTCAGATCTTATTGTGCAACATAAAATAACAAAAATATTCCCAGTAGTGTAAAGAAAATGTACACACAATAAATACTGAGTCTCAAAAAACAGCCCAATTTTGCCGGGGAAACAAAACAGAAAGAGCACTTCACGAACAGTTTGTAAAGGTCAATATCACCACAGAGCTACAGTGTGTATGTGTGTATGTGTGTGTGTGTGTGTGTGTGTGTGTGTGTGTGTGTGTGTGTGTGTGTGTGTGTGTGTGTGAGTGAAAGGGAAAGGGAAAGAGAAAGAGAGAGAAAGTGAGGGAGGGAGGGAGGCATTTGTATCCAGATAGTATCAGCACTTCAGGCCATTATGTATCAAAAAGGCCTCTATATTAAAATTAGTTTTCCCAAGAAACAGGGTGAATTGTGGACAGTCAATTTGGGTCAAGGATCACGTTCAGATAACAGAAAGAAATGTCAAAATACAAATCTGGACCATATTATAATATAGTCCAGATTTGTATTTTGTAAAAGCGTCAAAAATGAAACTATACGTCACAAAAACAACAGTCAAAATGACATAAACACTACTAAAAGTATATTGAAAGTAATTTTATTTCGTTTTTTGAAAAGATCCAGAAATTCGGATTGATCTATATGAGTGTGGAAAAAATTGTGATTTTTTTTTTTTCTTTCGCCATATTGCCCAGCCATAGTTTACATTTTCTAAGATCGAGTAAATAAATATTATACACTTACTAATTAAAGAACTAATATTATGTATTTTTTGTGTTGTTATTGGCATTGTCATTCTCTTGAGTATCTTTACTTTGACATCTCATGTTTTAGGAAAAAAAAAAAAAATTACTAAGAAAAATATAACTTTATATCACTGCCTTGGGAGATGCCACATTAACTCAGCTGTGGCTCCATCTACTGGCTGAAGAGGCAATTACACACGCGCAAATACACAATGGTTTGATATGCTGTTGTTATGCTAAGCTATCAAGCCGTTAGTCATGCTCAGAGCGGCTGTGGGAACGATTTAAGAACTTAAAACAGCAGAACATTCTCGGATAACTGGCGTCTAAAATCTGAAAAACGTCATGGATTGAGGGAGTTCAGCAGGGAGGGTTTTTGACTTTGACGTTTTTGCTCAGAACGAGTTGATTTAAGGACTAAAAAACTAAAAACAGAGGAAGACTCTCAGATAAATGACGTAGATGATCTGAAAATGCATCCCTGAAAGAAGGAGTTTGCAGGAAGTGTGTTTGATGCTCAGAGGGGAGAGGATTTTCTGATTGATAGAACTTGGTTAAAAGCTTAAAAAAAAAAAAGAATATGTGTCCTTTAATGATCATCTTTGGTTGCCTGTAAATGGTTCAAACAAAGACCAAATAATGAGAGGCTGCACAACTACAACAGCACCAGGCAATAAAACACCAGTCACCAGCTCCAGTGTTTACCCCCCTGACCAGCCCCCGCTCCCCCGCTCCCGACCAGCCCCCGCCCCTGACCTTAACCTCGGGCCTGGGGCAGATTGGACAGTCCTTTGGCAGAGTCTGCTGGGACACACGAGGGGCTTCTGCTGATGACACTCATTTCCCAGCGCTCCATCTCTCCAGGGCACGGAGCGACCACACAGGAAGCCAGGATTTGGGCGCATGATTAGATGAAAATTTGTCACACTTGATAAGGCTGATTAAAACTGAAAGACAATATTTCATGTAAAACATCCAAAATCCTTCCGATTAATCTGTACTTCTAAACTGCACATAATTATTGAATGGGAGAGAACGCTGTTATCTGTTTAGTCTCTGTGTCAGCTGTAATAAAGGTTACAAAGTGCGACGTCTAATCAATAAAGCTACTGCAGTTGTTGTTAAACTATCCCAGCATGCACCACCAAACTCCAGAGGCAGTGATGGTTCAGGGCAGAAGAAAGACAGATTGACCAAGCTCCAGATCAACAAGAGAAGTGCATTTCTGCAACTTAAACGGACAACAGTGCGTCAAGTCTTACATTAATTAAGCTACGAATTAGGGCAGCAAGTTAATCAATCAATCGCAACTAACCGATTATATAAATTGAATAATCGTTAATTGGTGTATGCACAGAGAAAAGGGTTTATGGCTCAGACAGAGCAGGAATCACAAAAAATGACACGTAAAATGTATAAATTTTGTGCTTTTGATTAAAACACCCCCTTTCCACCAGGACGTCCTCAAACGGTCTCAGTTCAGCTTTATCTGGGTGAAGTTGAGTAAAAATCTCTTGCATAACGCAGCCCTTGCTACAAACGTATGTTTGAACTGATATGGGTGTGTTTTTTGGGAATGATTTAACCGTTGTGTCATAACGATTAAAAATCTTTATTAAGATTGTGAATTGGTGATTTTATTATCCATTAATTAAGTGAGAGTGAGTCATTTGGACAGAAAAACCATCACAAATGCCTTTTAAAAACAGTGTTTGCATAACTGATTAATAAATAATAAATAATACATTTCAGGCTCGTTGCCCTTCATTACAGCTTTATCTTTCCTGCCAAATGGTGCCCTCAACCAATTAAGTCACGTGGTGATGGACCCATCCTGATGGATACCTTTGGAGCATATTTTGGCTGCAGGGAAGAAGCCCCTCACGAAGAAATGGATGACAAAAACAAAAGAAACAATCAACAATTAAGGACTGGACTGATATTAAAGGAGACACCTTCTGCTCTAGTGACTTATTTGAGCTTTTAACAGTGTTCTAAAATGTTCCGTCATCAAAAACATACCTGGAGTTTCATTTAACTTTATTCACGCTAGTTTGAGGGATGCTGGTTAGAAAATCCTCCTGTCAAAAACACTTCCTGCTAAACTCCCTCGATCGATGAGGTTTTTCTGATTTTAGACGTCGCTCATCCGAGAATCTGCTGCTGTTTTAAGTTTCTTAAATTTCTTAAATTGTGACCAGACTCGTTCTGAGCATTTTTGCCGCTAAACACGATCACTGGAACTGCTAGCTTAACTCGCAGACTTCACTAAGGCTTGAATAATAACATAAGTGCCAGGGCAAACAGAGCCAGTACAGATGTACATTTTGTTTTCATAAACCATCATTTTTTAGCTCCAAAACAAGAGATGCCAAAGGTATTCAAGAGCATGTTTAAAGGCTGATAATAATATGAAAAATGCATAATGGTTTTCCCTTAAAGCTGGCATATGAAAAATGGAAAAAATAACATTCGGACTCAACTTAAAAATGGACAAATTTGAAAGACTTTGGACAAAATGTGATGCTAATTTTGGACAAAATAATCCTTAATTCTTTTGTCTTTTCTTTTACTTCTTGTGCTCTCTCTGGTCTTGCTCTGTTTTTTCGTGTGTGGTTTTGTTATATTTTATACATTTTGATAAAGTAAAAAAGGGCGTAAAACAAAAGAAAATCAACCCTATCCATCTTTCTTGATCGTTTTCTGTCCAAACACTAAAGACGGCCTTTTTGCTGCAGACACTGGCTCTCACATCATTCACCTCCATTACACCCCTCTATCATCTAATTACGGGGGACAGCACTCTCAAAGACCACTCCTCCTCCTCCTCCTCTTCTTCTTCTTCCAACACATGTGTGGCAAGCTCTGATTTATGAAAAGATTCCCTGCGGTCCAGCATCTGTCCGAGTCCAGGAGCACGTGCACGAGGAGAGAGTGTGCTCGCCTTGTGCCAGCCAATTCACTTTGATCTATTGAGGTCAACGAGGAAATCATCGCGACGCCGCCGTGTTCGGTCAGAGCCAGATGTGAGCTGGCCGTACACTGCACACACGAGCGGCAGACGAACGAGATACCTTATGTCTTATTCATCGTGTTTGTTCTACGATTCTGGTCACAGCGGCGTGAGGAGTTTGGGTTTTATTCTGCAAAATGTATTGGTCGTTATATAAAGGTTGCGTTCGTGTCAAAATCTCAGCGGTTAATAATAGCTTGATTTTAGGCATTGCCAGATGTGTCTTGAAAAAAATTGATTCCCACGAGGATTTAATTGGATAATTTACCTTTTTGAAGTGTCCTGAAGCGATTCTGAAGAATCGCAATTCCCATTAGAGTTGCACAGACATTAATATTCGCAAGTGCTGCTTGATTATGGCAAATTATAATTAAAATTACTTATTGAAATCAAGATTATTTTAAACAGTTACTTTGAGTCTGTCAAAATTATTCTGTAGAGAAAGCATAGACTGAATATATTTTATTGGTGATGGTGACAAGTGCCTTTCCTCCAGGTTTAAAGGAGTGCACTTATAACTCTGAACAGAAGCTAATTAAGTGTATTTTTGATTACAACAGTTTTGTAATTGAACAAAGTTATGATTGCAATCACGATAATATACACAATTAATTGCAAAGCCCTATTATTCGCAACATAATATAACATTTTTCTTGAAATAAAAGGTCAGATGTGGTAATGCTTTAGTGTTGTGCACTGTGGTATCTTTTCGACCCTAAAACTGTGCCACGATTAAAAAAAGGTTAAAAACACTCATATTCATATCTGGTTACACTGGAAAAAAAAACAAACAGTGATGAGCATTACCACAGAGAGAAAAAAAGAGAAAAACGATCTAGCTTTTTGAGTGAGGTAGTTTTCATTTTGGGCACCGTGTGGACACAAACATTCAAACAAGAGTCCAGTCATTGCAGAGGGCTACTGCCCTCTACTGGTTCCTTCTGGCGATTGCAACCATGAGCTTGAAACTTGTAAACGGAATAAAAAAAGTCAATTTGAGAAAAGAGACAAGAAACACAAGAAAGACATGAACATGTTGTACCTCGAGCTCTTCGATTGTTTTATTCCTAGTGTCTCTTTGTATTGTAAGGTTAGTTTTTGTATAGGCCAATTTATAATGCTAACTTTTTTATGAATGTTCAATCTTATTTTTTCTGATGTTATGATTGATGGATTTCAGGATTAGCGCACCGTGTTTTCTCCTGCCAAGTCAGTCAATCTAAATTTTAAAAAATCTAAATTATATAGGTTAACAACTAAACCATGGAGTAGTAAGTATTAGACAAATTATACAATATTTATTACATTCTAGGGCTGTAGTTGACTAAATTCATTCTTGTTCGACTAAAGACCTGCCTTATCGACTGATTAATCGACTAAAAGGGGTGTGTCGAGGCAAAATGAAGTATCTTTCTGTATCTGACCCAAACTGCACCAACAAAAAAACAGAACTGCGGAAGGAATTCATGCAAATAAATAACAATTTGTACGAAAAAGTACCAGGAAACAGTGTATTTCGATGTCTATAAATCAGATTAAACTCATGATTCAGTCCAAGATCTTTAGTTCACCCACTCCAAATTTTCACTTTTTTGTTGTTTTTGTTGTATAAATACTTTTAATCGAAATAAAATAATCAGTCGACTAATAAAAATGTTGGTCGACTACAACACCATCAGCCGATTAATCGACTACAGCCCTATTACATTCTAAAACTAATACACTGGAAATCTGACTAAATAATGAGAGCTTTTAAAAGGCAAAAAGATTGTGCTTATAATAAAAAAAATCATTCAATAAACAACAATATTATACAGTTGACATGATGATGATGATTTGAAGTGCTGTGCTTCAATGTTTAAATGTTTAAAAGAATGTTCAAAGCTAAAGTGATGGACTCTCATCTAGCACAGAAAAGTTAATTGTCAGTATTATTACAGTTAGACTTGCTGCATGTATATTCTTCTTGTTTCTGTATGGATGCTGTTAACTCTTGGTTCAAGATGAATGTATTATATTTAGTGAGTCAGTTTCTCAGATGTCCAGTGGAGGGCGCTGTGACATCTATATTCCATTCTCGGGGGTCTTGTGTTTGTGGTGAATCTAATAATCTGTATCACATTAAGGCTTTGTCATCTTCAGTCGTCTTTAAACCTTTTCTCTGGCAGCGCTACACAATCACTTTACATTTTACATCCCAACGATCAGTGGTGGAAGGACTCATGTAAAAGTACAGATATGTGTGCAAAAAGTGCTCAAGTAAAAGTTCCACATAAAAAAAAAACTACTTAAGTAAACGTATTGAAGTACCTGTTTGAAAATGTACTTTAAGAGTAAAAAGAAAAAGTATTTATGGCAGATTATGAGACCAGCTTTACATATTAAATGTGTAATTTTGGTAAGTATTGTGTTTAATTTTAACAAAGATCTATTGCAATTAATTTCTTAATTTTGTAGAGAATTTTCCTTGCTTTTTGTTGAGCTTGAACTCAAAACCTTCAGGCAGAATGTCTCCATCAACGAGCTCAGAATAATCCTCAAACAAATGAAAAGTACTTTCTACTTTTCAGTCCAGTTAAGAAATGTAGTGGAGTAAAAGGTACAGATACTTGGTCTCAAATGTACAGAAGTAAACACAAAAGCAAATACAGATACCTAAAAAATGTACTTAAGTGCAGTGATTTTACTTTTGTTCTTCGTTACTTTCCAAGAAGAATATAAAGCCAATGCCAATATGTTTTTCTTTGCATTGGGGAGTGTTATATATTTAGCCTTTATGAGTAGTTTTGGGTTTAGGTTCACAGCTTGACAGTCCATTAAACATTCTCCTTCATGTTTGGGCTTGTCAGTCATCATAAAGACGCCACACAAACACAGCACAGCAGTGACATCACAACTGTACCACGTGTGTCGTGTAGAGCACAGGTTCTCAACGTCGCAATCACTCAAATTCAACTAAATTCAGTCTGTGCATGTTGAATCTTTGCTGTGAGATTTGTAACTGTCAATTTAAACTGTTGACGTGGAGGAGTTGAAAATCTATCCATTGAATCGTCACAAGCTTTACTTTGGACACTTATTTTGTTCTATAGATTATCAAAGACGGCACACAGACACTCGGACAACAAAAACAAAACGGTGCATCATTTTCTGTAGAGGTTCAAACACCAGTGAGTCCACATACTAGAAAAAAATACCAATGTATAAAGTCTATATGACTCTCATAGTTTTACATCAGTGAAGTTGCAGTTTAAGAGGAAATTTTGAAAAATAAATGTTTAATATTACAGGAAGTAGTGCTGAGCTCTAAAACATTGTAATCCCTCTGTGATGTCATCAAAAAGCGACATTTCGTTGAAAATACAGGGACAATTTACAAACAACTGACACATTTTCCTATAAGTTCAAACCATCATTCAACAAAATAAAGTTGTCATCAGGTATTATTATTTGTCAAATCATAACTGTTGTGTAATTCAAATGGATTTTGGCCCTTGTTTTCAAAATGGTTGCTAGGAAACAGTTTTGGAATTACTTCTATCTATGTTTATATTTGCTGCTCATGTCCAACCAGGAAGTGCAACTATAAACTTTACAAAAACGGAGTGAAATGTGTTGTCTAACCTGTCATAAACACTTTAACAGGTGAATTCATCATTAAGAATTGAGCAACTGAAATTTAAACTAGAAAAAATTTAAAGCAAGACATTTTTGAAAAAGTTTTTAAAATAAATAATTCTGATTCAACAAATTATCTTTCATATTTGTTGCCAATATTGCTATATCAATAAATTTGCAATAGATTGTGCAGTCCTATTTCTCAACTTGAAAAGAGTTCAGTGGTTGAGTGGACAGCACACAAAAGGAGGAGTTAATTTAACTGTGGAGTGGCAGTCTTCTTTTTCAACCCTTTTTGAATTGTAGCACACTTTTTGGGTTTAAAATATATCATATTCTGACACACCACCTACTAAAACATTACAAAATCAGACCATTAAGTTAAAAACATATGGTAAATAATGTCTGTGCCACGGTCTGGTTCTTTAAATTTGGCAATAGTGATGGTTTTGAGTTCTTTTTTGGTGCTCAGGACACTCCAAGTCAATTACATCTGAATTTGTGAAACTCAAATAGGACATTTTTTCCAAGACACACCTGGCAAAAGTTTGAAGACCTCTGAAGAAGACGATAAACAATGATCTTTTCTGCTAAGCTTTGTCATCATGTGATATAGATTTTTTCTTTCTGATCTTTGTGCAGTGAAACAAGCATTACTTAATCAAAGAAGCAAGATTTGAAGAGGTTTTGTAATCAAGAATCTCTCTAGACAATATATATTCTACATGTTATTTAGTTAAAAAGAGCGTAAGTATGTGACGTGAAATAGAAAACTAGCCTAGTCTGTGTACTGTGGCTGCAAGCGGGTGACAGAGTCTTGTCTCTGGCTGTCTCTTGTTCACAGACGGTGTGTTGAAGAAAAATGCAGCCCCGTGGCGCGTGTTTCACTCCCACCGTCTTCTCTCCAAACTCACCACAATGAGGTCGCCATGGCAGCTCGCGCAGCCAATCAGAGGCATCCTCAAGTTTTGGTGGTTTCTTAATAAAATGATCCCCAACTGTCAATGTCTAAACACATTTATTATCTGTGAGAGTCTGTTTAACTGACAGGAAAACCACCAGTATCAGACGCTGCTGTGAAATAACCCTTATTACTGATGTAGAGACAGATTATTAACTATCTTTTGCCATCAGCTGGTATTTCATGCAGTCTTGCAATGAGCAAAGTTAATAATTTCTCAAAGCTAATGCTAACTTTTATTAAAACATAAAATATAATGAAACAACCAATTAAACTTAAAGTAAAGACTACTTGGTTGTTTTATGTATAAATGACATTGTTTTTATCTTTAAATTATTACGTCTCAAAATTAGCATTGACCCACAAAAATCTCTCTTGACACAGAAGTGTTCACCGGTGAAGAATTTATCTTGTTTTAAAAGTCTTAATCTTTAAATATGTATTCATTTTAATGTGACTCAACAAAAAAAAAAAACATAGATATTCACCTTATTCCACTTTTGCCTCTTTTAATGTCTATGATCCGCACTCTTGTTGTAAAGGGACTTCCAGTTTGATGAGAAAACCGCACACGTGCGCACACACGCACATGTACACACGCACGTGCACGCACACACGCACATGCACACACATGCACACGCACACACACACACAGATAACGGGCATACGGCTGAATGCAGGTGGACCAGCTGAGAGAGCATCATCAGAGGGACAGATCACAGAAGTCTATGACAGGGTTTCATGTTTTTCTAATTATGACTTCGTTTGGTGGGAGGGCACCTGTGGTAAATATTCATCATAGTTTTACATCTGTGAAAATGCAATTTGTGAAGATATTTAGAAAAGTAAGATTTACAGGAAGTAGTGGAAAATTCTAAAACAGAATCCCTCTGTGATGTCATCAATAGGCGACATGCCATTGAAAATACGACAAGTTACGGCAACTGACATATTTTTCTGAAACTTTAAACTGTCATTCAACAAAATAAAGGTGTCATCATGTATTACTTATTGTCAATTCCTAACTATTTCTAATTTCTATGGATTTTTCCCTTGTTTACAGTACGGTTGCTAGGTAACAGTTGTGGAAGTTCCATGTTCAACCAGGAAATAACATTATAAACTTTACAAAACTGAAGATAAATAGGTAAAATCCTTAGTAAAATCTTAAATATAATCATGTTCAGCGTGGGAAATGTGTAGTCTAACCTGTCATATGTGGAATAAATTGACCAGGAGACTGTAGAGCAGGTATAACGCTGCTTTAAGTGCTAGTTTAGACTATCCAAACATTCTGCGCCTTTAAAGAGCTGTTGACCAGTCGTATGTCACACAGACCCTGCCCTAAGTACACAAACTGCCAGCAATCCTTCAGAACTGTAGCTCGCAAGTACTGCGCCATACTAGACAGCGAGAAAAATGATCCGTGAGCCAATGTCAACTTGCATCATAAACCTGTTATTCATTTACTCATTAAGAAACCACAGAGCGACTTGACACTTGATTGCATTCAGACCCCACCCGCAACTGTCGAGTGACGCCAAAACCACGTCAGTTTGGGTGTTTTCTCTGAGGTGACAAGTCATTTAATCCTAAAATGTTGCCAAATGGAAATCCTATACCGTTGAAAAAAGCCCCCAAAAACTGAGCAAAGACCACTAGATTCTTTCCCCTGTTGTAAGTGAAAGTGTGAGAAAGAGCGTTCACACCTCGACATAAATCTCTTGCATGTTCCCGGAGCACGGAGGATGATGCTGCAAAAAACCTCTTCCTCCTCCTCCTCCTCCTCCTCTCTGTCTGCTCCTTCAAGACAACTCGATCATCACCGTGGAAACACAGCAAGAAGGCAGCCCATAAATAGTGTTTAGGTTCAGATTTTACAGCCGCCGTTTGCTCAAATGCCTTGACCACGATCAGGCAGCTGCAGAGCAAGGTGTGAGAACGTGTGCATGAAGTAAAAAGTACCAGAAGTGTTTACCACAAAGTATTTTTAAACGTGAGAGCTTGTGTCATTGACAGTTTTAGTAGAAACTAGTGTTACTATGGAAATCATCTCGACTGCTTTCATTACGGCTACTACAAAAACAACTACTGCTCCTATAAGTACAACCTAAGAAAGCACTCAAAATAGTCAACAATGTAGATCCAAAAAAGTTAACGTATTAACCTGGACATTATTTAGGGCTGCACAATATATCGCAAAAGTATGGATATCGCAATATTGACTGATGCAATAACGATATAGCAACAAGTAAAATATATATCTCAGTAACACCGATGTCTTTCATCTGATTGAAATGTTCTGTTTTTTAAATGAAAACAATGAAAATGGAAAATCATGAATAATATCTAACTTTTTCAAACTAAATTAGCCTCGGTTTTGTATTTGTTGTTTTTTTATTTCAATATAACAGACATTATTGCATCAAAAATAGGCCTGCAACAATTAGTAGAAAAATCATGAAGTCGACTATAAACAACAATTGCAGTGTTTTTTTTTTTAATCATCGTTCTTTGGACTAAACAGACTTTTATAACAAAGACAGTGACATTATTAAGAAAAATGGCAATTCTACACTTTATTCATAAATAGTATCTAGAAGCCTTCATTCACAATATTTCAACATTTATTTGGTTAAAAATGTTACTTTATTCAAAAGTCAAAAGCTACAATAAAATAATCACTGACTGGTTGACACTAAAATAACAGTTAGTTTCAGTCTTAGTCAAAAAGTGTATTTAAATATCGCAGTAATATTGATATCACAGATCTTAAAAGCAACATCTCATATAGCAATTATTTCTAATATCGTGCAGCCGTATTGTTATTACATTTACAGTTTATACAGCATAGTTTTAAGTCTATATTTGTCTTAAGTGCTGGTTTGGTGGGAGGGCACCTGTGTTAAATATTTATCATAGTTTTACATCAGCCAAGATGCAGTTCCTGAGAATTTTTTAGAAATATAAAAAGTCTAGAATGATGGGAGGTAGTGCTGAGTTCTGAAATGGACTCTCTCTGTGATGTCATCAAAAGGCGACGAAAACACAGCGACAATAAATTGCAACAGATGCAACAAAAAATAAGAAAAAAAGCAACTGACACATTTTTCTGACAGTAAGTTGTTATACAGGTATTATTTATTGTCAGTTCCTAACTATCGCGCAATTTATATGGATTTTGGCCTTTTCTAACAAAATGGTTGCTAGGTTACAGTTGCCTCTATATTTGTATTATTGTTTAATATTTTTAATTTATTTATTTTATTGCACTGCCAATTTGCACTACTGTCTACCCAGCTGTACATTTCTGTATACAGTCTTAGTCTATCTTAGTCTATTCTATTTTATTCTTTTTTAAATCATCTTAAAGTGCCCCTGACAGGTTGGACGACTCATTTGACAAAAATACAGTTAAGATCAATATGTTTCAAATTTTGTTAAAATGCTTCACAAATTTTATCACGGTTTAGCAATTTTTTTTTTTTTTGTTTTACTTCCTGGTTGTAAATGATGACATCACACTAGGAAATTACCACAGCAACCATCCCGTACATGGGCCCAAAACTCAATCAATGTCACAGACTTTTTTATTTTACAAATAAAAATACATGCAAATGCCTTTATTTTGTTGAATCAATGTTTAAAGGATCAAAAAAAGTTGTTTATTTTGTGTAAATTATGCTTAACTTTAGTCTCCTCAGTGTGATGTCATCAATCTGTTTACTTCCTGTAATTGTCAACATATTTTTCAACTTTTCTCCACAAATGGCTGCTTGATTGGTGTAAAACTAAAATGCATATGTACAACTGGTATTAATACACCGAATAAAGTCAAAATTAGAAAATCATGAAAACCCCTCATACGCACTTTAAAGGTCCAGAAAACAGACAATAATAACAGATACAGGTGTGTCTGTGAACATAGAAACTGATTATAGCCTTCATGTCTTGTTACTGGTAAAACTTCTGCTAAAGAGCTGTCACTTACAATTATTTTAATAGTCGACTTGTCATGTAATTATTTTTTGATTATTCGACTAGTCAAACCATTATTTCTATTGTATATTTAAACTTTTTAAATACATTATAAGCCAAATAAAGGTTGAAATATAGTGAATGAAGGCTTCTAGAGAGAAAATATTTGTGAATAAAGTGTATTATTGATAAAAATCAGCAATAATCTATTCTTTTTTGATATTTTGATGTATTAATGTCACAGTCTTAGTTATAAAAGGTCTTTTGGCATGTGTTTTAGAGTCTGTATAGTCAAGTATCAAGTTTTATAGTATAGATTATTTTTTATAGTTGAATTGTCACGATTAGTTGATTAACGTTCTATTACGCTACAACATTTGCTAATGCCACTAAATAGGTCTAATACTGCTGCTGTTACACTAAATAATTATTAATTAGATAGCTCTTTAATAGTAAGTTCTTGTAAAACTGTAAATCTTTTTTTAAATCACAATAGGACTTACATGTGCTTATGCAAAAACATACTAAATGCAAACCAAAACAACAATCTTCCACATGACTTTTTCACTTTTCTCAAGGCGTCGTAACATAACACTGTAGCTTTCCAACGATTATGCATTCCGTTACAACTGTGTGGACGGCCTCTAAAGCACGGCCAAATCCACGAAAACCACTGAAACGCTGCACACACGGACTGCTCATAGGTGTAAAAAAAAAAAAAAAAACAACAAAACACCACGACAGTCGACTCACAGCTCCCCCTCGCCGCAGAATCACAGGACGGGCCTGGACACGCTCCTCTTATCTGTGAGCGTGAGGCAACACCAGGAAGACCAAAAGCGTCGGAAGAAATGGAGAAGCGAGAAAACCGGGCTTGTGTAACTGAATCTGACACACGTGACAGAAACTGGGACCCAGATTTTTGTTTTTTTGATGACCATAATGGCACGTTTGAAATGGAAAACAGCGGGATTTGAAAAAGTCGCGGGATAAAAGGAAGCGTGCCACGTGTATTACTCATGACGTTGTAGTGATAGTTCGTGGAGTGACTGCACAAGAACAGGTACAGGTTAGACAGGTCGAGTGCCATGGCAGGAGGGTATATCCCACACACTAGATTTAGAATGATCACAATCTGTATGGTACAAGACCACATGGAAATAATGATGAACCTTCTATTTCAGGCTGAATATTTCCGTCTTTTGTCTAAAAAAATGGTAGGGCTGGGACAGTTCGCTTTTGTCATGATATAATACAATTAGGGCTGCAACAAATTAATTGATTAATTGCAACTAATCAATTGTAGAAATGGTTGTCAACAAATTAAATAATCGAGTAATCGTTAACTGGTCTATACAGACTCCAAAACATTGTATGTGATGTGCTGAAAGAAGAGGCTTTATTTCCAAGTATTCTTCACCAGGATGTCATTAAATGGCTTTGTCTGGGTAAACTTGAGTAAAATTCTCATATTCAAGGGTCTTTCGTGCTCTAAACCAGTGATTCCCAACCAGGGGTACGGGGACCCCAAAGGCAGTTACCATTGGGTACTTTCATAGTTTCAGGTTTTAAACGAAGATAAAATGTACTTTTATCTGAATTAAAAAAAAAAAAAAAGTGTTATTTGTTGTAAATTTAGCATCTTTTTTGGAAACTTTTGGATCATAAATATAATTAAAACAAAAATATAATAGTAAAATCCATTAATTTGCCTGAAACGCAAGTGAAGTTGCACTCTAGAGTGTCAGACTCAAGAGTACTCAAGGGGTACAACTAACAACTAATCCAAGGAGTCATAACTAAACTAATCAATTACCAAAATAATCATTAGCTGCAGCCCTAGATACAATCACAATACACAGGGCCCGATAGAATATATATTGTGATTTCAATAAACTGCTTTATACGATGAATTGCAATTCGATTTTAATAAGAATTGCAATACTTTACCCATAATAAATGAAAAAGTTTTTTTTTAAAGTCATTACTAAGCATTACAGTTCAATTTTATTAGGAACTGAAATTCTTTCCCTGAATTAATTTAAATATAATGCACAACAAGTTTCTACTGAAAATCAGTCTGGCATTTGTGAAAATGCGACGGCTGAGGTTGTAACAAAAGCTTTCTTCCATTTTTAATCAATCGGCATCAAAGCTGGGCCTGTCATAATAACACAATTTGAAGAGCAATACACTGCTGAAGAAAATACAGATGATAAACGATAATATGGAAACTAATTTACGCCACTGACATAAACCAGTTTAACCGCAAAAAACAATTCTATATAAGAGAATGAAACACTTTAGTGCTTACTTTGCACTTCAAACAAGTCATTTATTCAACCGTCTACAGCTCAAATCTTTTCGTAGCACAGAAACATAACAAAAAATCCCTCAGTAATGTAAAGAAAAAGTACTGACGATAATACTGACCCCCAAAATTATTGTTCCATCTGTCATTTATTGAACGATATGTCGATTTAGTCATTATGGTGACAGGCCTAATCAAAGCTAATATTAACAACACTGACACTGGCTTTGTTTGTAACTCAGTCACAAACACAGACATGTGACACAAACTCACAGTAAAGTCCATTTTAAAGTGTGCATGGCAGATTTTTATGATTTTCTAATTTTGACTTTATTCAGTGTCTTAATATTTCTTGTAAATATAAATGATAGTTTTACTCTAATCACGGTGCAGTTTGTGGAGAAAAGTTGAAAAAATTTTGAAAATTACAGGAAGTAAACAAATTGATGACATCACACTGGGGAGACAAAGGATATGCATAATTTACACAAAATAAACTACTTTTTTTTTTTTTACCCTTTAAAACATTGATTCAACAAAAATAAAGGTGTTCACATCAAAAATCTGAGTTTTGTTGCACTGCACAGGATGGTTTCTTGGTAATTTCCCAGTGTGATGTCATCATTTACAACCAGGAAGTGAAATTAAAAACCTAAATAATAGCTAAACTGGGGTAAAATATATATTTTTGCAGAATTTGAAATAAATGTATCTTAACTGCGTTTTAGTTCAATGAGTAATCCAACCTGTTGGAGGCACTTTAAATTATTTCATCATGTCATGGTGTTTGGCAGGTCAGTAGTGACTTGTTCTCTCTCCTCCGGCAGAATTTATGTCACTTTAACTGTGGAAGTGGACAAGTACTGGAGCTTTATTATAAACAACATGTCATTAAAGTATTGTGATGTTTCTGATACGACACAATAAGACCAAGTAACAATATATTGCAAAACGTTATATCGTCCCAGCCCTAGAAAATAGTGTTTCATTGTCAGTGAGCGAATATTCAGTTCACACTGAACAGGAAGGAATATATAAATATGTTGTGAAGGTCCTATGTTTTTCATCTATATTTATAACTTAAGTGATAAGTCTGGTTTTACTGGGGTTTTATCGGTTAAAAGGACAGATTTTTTTTAGAATCAAAATTGAGCTTGAAATGTTGGTTTAATTAATCAAATTCGAATCTAAATCGCACAGTGGGACGCAATTAGCAAATCACAAAGGCTGCAATTTTTCCTCCACAAACAACAAAATGTCCTTGTTTAATTCTGCATAAAAAGATCTGAAATACATGAGATTATTTTATTAGTTTATTAAAAAACAAAAAAACAAAAACAAAAAAAAAACTTAATGCATTCATTAAAAAGACAAGGCATGAACGAAAGGCTAAGGAAAAGCTACCATCCCATTTTCACTTTACTTATATAAATTCTAGTACGTTTACCATTCAGTTATTTGAGAATGAAATAGGATAAAGAAAAGGTGGTAAGCAAGTATTAACCATTCTTTGAAAGGCTGCAATGATTAATGAGAATAACCAAGACTAATCGCCTACTAAAATAAACACTGACCATTATAACAATCGTTAAACGTTATCTGGACAATACAGACTCTAAAACACAAGCCAATAGAAGTTTAATCACAAAGGCTAATGCATTGTTAAATCAGAACGTTAAAAAAGAAGAATTAAGCCGAGACACTACAGGCCCAATTTGTTTTTAGTCAGTTTGCTCCCTCAAAATATAGTCTTTTATGTAGAAACAACAACACACTTGTCCAGTCTGTTCTTAAAGATGTTTTATTACTTCATTTAATCCACTTCATCCATAGATTTCAGAAAAATTGAATTCTGAGGCCAATTTTCAGTTACTCAGTAAATAAATAAAATGCCCTATGTACATTTTGTTAAATAAAGATTAAACACTTTAAACCTGATTCTGTCAATTTTTCTTATCTTATTGTTAGGGCTGCAGTCCTGTTGTCGATTAGTTGGTCGATGGTATCTTAGTCGACCAAGATTTTTATTAGTCGACTAATCATTTTATTTATATTAAATTATAATAAAATGATATATGTGGCAAAAACGAGAAGATATGAAATGAGTTAGCGTAAGATTTTGGAGTCTAATATATAAATACACTGTCTCCTTGTACTTTTCTGCATAAATAGATTTTTTTAGTTTTTAGTTTTTGTATGAACTTCTCTACAGTTGTGTTCTTTTGAGTGCAGTTTGGTTTAGATAAATGGAAATACTTTACAGTTTTGATATTATTTTGCCACTTCCCCTTTTAGTCGACTAATCTGTCGATAGGGCAGGTCTTTAGTCGACTACAGCCCTCCTTATAGTCTCAAATATGTGCATTTTTCTGTTATTACACATCAAATGGCCCATTTCTATATGAAAACGATACATGATGAAGTGGTAATACATTTTTTCTTACATTTATGTGAGTAAACAACAGAAGTCTCAAATCAATATAGTTAAATTTACGACTTTTACATATTCACCTGCAGCGTCTCAGTTTAATAATGTATTTCTCTGGTAAAGTGTTTGAATGTGATGTGGCATTTGAGGGCAAACAGAGTTAACAGGAAGAAACACATGCAGCCGCAAGGTGTTGCACAGGGAAATGTGTGAGAGGTAAGAGGAAGAGATACTGCCTTTTCAGCTGAGCCACTCACCAACAAGGATCAAAACCAAAACACAAACCTCTAAGGATGATCATATAAAGTTTACAGTAGGTACATTTGGCGAGGATTAAAAAGTGTATTAAGAAATTAGTCACCAAGCTTTTCGGCAAGTCTTGACTCATGTCTCGTATGCACCTCGCTCACAGGCAAAGTATTTTCTGTTTGACTTTTATTTTTAGTGCTTTAAATAGGTCTTGTTTAAAAGAAGTCCACAAAGGAGGTCCGGCCCAACTGGGTTCACGCACAAGAAGAAATGACAATAGCCGCTCACTGCATCCAACCAACACAGTGGAATGAATCAGCAGTGAATCACAAAATGTACAAAGTGATGGTCGTGGAGCTATTTGGCCTTTGACTCGTTTCCAGCAAACTGCACAATGCATTGAAAACTTCAGCGTGAGCAAGACTTAAAGCATGAAACATTTTGTAAAGCGGTGTGACAATAGAGTTGTTTTAATGGCGTGCACAACAGCTAGCTTAATTTTTTCCCCCCAACCCAGTTATGCCACACACCGTCCCGTCACTTTGAATCATTGGCTATTCTAGCAAATTTAAATATATTTTTCACAATTAGGGTAAGTTTAGGGTTAGGATTAGGGTTAGGTTTAGAGCAGTTACTTTGGTTAAGTTTGGGGATTTGGGAAAGGTTAGCTAACCGGTGTTCTGTCAAGCACTGCGCCCCAGTCGAGATTTGAATCCCGCCACATAATTCGACAATGTCAGTTTACATTAGTAATCTGGAAACTTCTAACTTTATAAGATTATTAGCAAACTTTGACAAGCAAATGTCTAGTTTAGCTCCTTTTGACTGTACAACCAGCTTATACAATATCATTAATTTATAAACAGAGTACGTTTCGAAAGGCAAAGTGTAAGTCCAGTTCTGCTCGTCCTTAAAACAATCCTTTACAGCCAATTAATTTACAAAGAGCGCCTATTTTGTGTTTGTCGTGTTTTCCTCCCTTGGGTCAAGCTAGCCATATTATTACTAAGGGAAGATATTTTCAAACAGATGTATGTGTTGAGATTTTCTCCCCGATTGTGAAATTGCGGAGATTTCACTGTCAAAATTAACGTATGGTCTAACTCAATATTCCACAGAACAGACAATGTTTAAAATATTAATAACAAGTTTAAATCAATGAGCAAGGAATGAATGAATTAGGAAACTTTTTAAGTGCTTGGTGCAAGTGGAGACACCACACCGGGTCTCAGCAAAACTGCTTTGTGAAAAAAAATGACGCAGCTAGCAAGTGTGAGCGCCACTACTTCCTGTCCAATTCTATCTCTGTGGTTTTTTCCTCTAAAGTGAATAAATACTCAAAGATCACACCATGGGCAGCGAGTTGAGGGCGAATGTTACTGCCAAATGTTTAAGACTTGCACATGAGGAGAAAACTTCTACAGCGGACACTTCTGTGTTTAGGGGTCAATGCTAAAGCTAATGCCAATTTTGTGGAATAATATACATTAAAATAAAACAAATTAAAATAACAAAATGAAATAATATATAAATAAAAACAATCAGGTGACATTTTGTTTGCATTTAACACGTTGTTTCTTTATATTTTACCTTTAATAAAAGTTAGCATTAGCTGTGAGAAACAGTTAGCGAGCCAAGTCCATTAAGAACTCGTGTTTGTGTTTAGAAATGACAAGGGCTCCACACATTTTTCCACCGGTTTACACCCAGCATTGTTCAGTAAACAATAAGGCAACTCCACACCATCAAGGCCAAAGTAAATATCCTGCTGCACAACAAAGAGCAGATTACGGTAAGTTATTAGCCAGAACAACGCTACAAAACACAATGAAAGTTTATAATGGACGGACATGTAATCAAGGAAGCGCTGGCCGTTTACCAGATAATTAGGTCTTTATTTACTCTGGCAATCTGTATTTTATATAAGCAATATAGCACAACGTCATTTTTCAGAAAAGCAATCAACTTTGATAAACCCTACTGTGTGTCGCAACCACCAAAACCACAACGAAATGCTATCACTAGCTAAATCTGTCACATTTATGCACAAACTACATGAAATAGAAATCCAGACTAATGTCACGGACTAAAATAAAAGTCTCTCCTCTGTGACTCAGCCTCAGTTTCCACATTTTGCTGGGGAATTTCAGACATATCCAGATTTTGGTAAAGACAGATGGTAAACATTGGGCAATACACATAAAAAGAGCAATGATTGACAAAAGAGATGACATTCTTTTATCCAGAAATTGCTCCTCAACATTGCGACTGAATGGCAGAATTATAGACATTATTTTTTGTCCGTGCAGCTTTTGTTGTGCTCAAATTAACTTTATTAACCCTGACTAATCACGATTATCGATTAACAACCAAATACACTCTTGACATCTTGAGTAGAATTCAGTTCAAGACCCTCACTTGGATGAAAATTAATTAAGACATAAACTATGAATCCAAAATGGGTCGATCCAATTCGTTTAAAACAAGGTCTCAGAATCAGAGCAGAGGCAAAATTTAGAACAAAAGACCCACTTTACATTGGATACTGTATATAACTATGAGGTGAAACTGCGAAATGTGATTGTACAATAGTTTTTAGTTAATTCTCACATGATTTGCCAAGATTAGTCAAATTTGAGCTTCCGTTATTATAATGACTGTCCAGCAGCCTCTGTGGTTTGTTTTTTGATGAGATGAGTCACATTGACCTTGTAGCCTTCAGCAAAATCACAAGTGTTCCCGTCTCTTGCTGTGATTGTGCTTGTTAATATGATACAACCAAGAACGGTTAGACTATCAGTGATTCTAAAACGATCATAATGTCGTTTAGTGATGCTGCAGCGAAGAAAGTCTGGATCTTACACAGTATTTTGGTCCAGGCTTGTCAGAAGTGGGAGGCAATGAAGCAGCAACACAAAAATAAATCACTGGCCACTGATAATTGATATGTTGCTGCCGAGGTGAGGAAATAATACTGTCGGCCAGAACGATCCAAAAACAAATCATGTGTACGTTCTTTTGTGCCATGCAGTTTGTTCCCTAAATGTGAAGAATGAGTACATGCGGTTTACAGTTCCCATTTCAGAAAGGCTCATATTTAATTAACAGATAATATTATTTTGGGTTTACAACTGTCCCCCAAAGCATCGTACATTATGCTGCATTATTCATCCACTCCTCAGTCACAGCCAAAGCAGTGATTGATCAGCACCAACACTCGCTGTCACACACCAAACAATAAATGTAAACAGAGGCAAGGTGAGTTTTATAAAGTCTCCAAGAGCACAAGGACAGACTACGCTCAACATAGTATTTACTGAGGGCGACTTATGGTGCTGGACACCAAACCAAACGTTTATTGGTTCTATCCTGCTGAGAGTGTATTTGAGACAGACAGATCTCTCCAGAGCCTGTGAGTGCAAGTGCGAGGAGGAATTCACGGTTCCTTGTTGTGAAGTGCAGATGTCTGAACGATTTGTTTGGTGATTGTTGGAAATCCAATCATCCAATGTTTCCACGTTTTATGCACATTTGACCTATGCTTGCTGATTGATGATTATTTTAAACAGACTAATGTCATTGTTTGTCTTGGACTGTCTGCTGCTCTGGACGTGACTCTTTAATCCCAGCTGAGAGCTCTTACCTGCTGATGAGGAGTCTTCATGGTCGGAGCTCAGGTATCCATCACTCCTTCTGTCCGGTGTGCTGCATCCAGAGCCCCGCGAGGGTCTGCGCTGGATGAGGGGGAAGGACGGGGACAGTCTGCCATCGTCCCCCGAGTCCAGGTCCCTGCTGTGGCGGAAGGGTCGTCTGGCGTCCCGCTGGGCACTTGACGTCCTCTGGTTGTCTCTGTACAAACTCTTTGGCACCAACAAATTATTCCTGACAAAATTGTCATTGAGCTCCGGGTCTTCGTATTCTCGGTCACTGGTGTCTTCGTGGTCGTTGACCAGGACCGGGGCGGGCTTTTGGAAGCTGCTGATCCGGGGGGGCACAGGGATGGGGACAGGCTTACCCGTCTTCCCGCTGAACCTGGGTCTGTCCCGGGAGAAGGAGCTGCCCAACAGCGCAGGGTGCGCTCCTCCGAACACTTTCACGCCCACAGACTCGGGCAGCCGGGGTCTCTCCACCTCGTCGTCCCTTAAATTTGTTTTTCCAATCTCTTTCTGCTTTAAGAAGGAAAATGTATCTGCGTTAAAGTTTTCGTCCTTGCCTTCATATCTTTCCGGGTCGTCTCTTTTCTGCCGAGCCACGGTGGTCTGCAGGTAGATCATCTTGAATTTCTCCTCCGCCAGAGCCTTCTGGAGCCTCTTCAGATTAGCTTTGCACGACTCCAGCTCCGACTCAATGTCATCCACCGACTGTAGGTCCATTTGGGGAACATCACAGCCGGGAAACTCATTTCTCCAGTGTTTGGCGAATTCCTCCTGTTCCCACATTGCGCCGCCACTTGCACTCGATGGAGAAAAATAAACACTTTTATTCTCACCGACAGCTGGCGGTCTGTGCGCCGTAAATATCCAGTGTCTCTCTCCTGCCTCTGGTCCAAACAATTACCTTATCGGCCGTAACTTGACCAGTCTATGCTCATCTTCCACCTCCTACACGCACAAATGGCAGGCTGCGCTGCGTGAGATGCGGATCACAAGTTGCACCGATGAAAACTTTCGAGACTTCCTGTATTGAGACATGAGGCTTTCAAGTGCAGCCGGAGAAGCTCTCTGTGCATGAGACACACACAAACTTAGACTAAAATCACACACCGATATTCTTGCACAATGTTGTTTTTTATTTTCATTTGATCCCTAACAGAAAAAAGTCTAAATTATTCTTACAAATTATTCTTTACAAAATAAAACAGAAATTAGCAGGTGTGATAATCTCCCATATAATATCAGCCTCTGTGTCTCTGTATTTGAGTATCACCAAGAGAATAGAAGATGATATCAGCAACACACATAAAAGCCATTATGTGTTTGCTGAAATATGAATCGGTAAAAGGACAGGAACAGAGTGGGTATGCACAGTTTAAAGGAGGAACTCACGTTTCACAATTCAGATCATTTCAGATTGTGGTCAGGTTAGAATTTGGTATGACTGTGTAAATTGTGTGCCATGTGACTCTCCTTGGTTAAAAAAAAAACTTTCTTTGGTTTGGCATTTAGAAGACATTCAAACACAGTACAGCACTCCCACAGGGGCGTCGGACGGGGGGGTAAAGGGTGCTGTCTCCTCGGGGTCCACGGTCCTCCGTTGCATTTGTCTACACTTTAATCTGTTTTGTTGTTGTAATAAAATGAACTGTGCATTGAGTAAAGTCCTTGAGAGAATAAATACAATTATGCATGAGATCTGAGGGCACCATCACGCTTTAGAAGAAAATCATTGCTTACATATTAGCCAAGTTGTTAACAAATAAAATTAGAGATTATAATTGGTCAGTGTGTATTCTTATAGTAATAACATATTTTGAGATTTTTGTAAAGATAGCCTGGTCGTTATTGCAAAAACAAACAGTACCAAACAGTGTATCATAATTCACCTTATTACAGAAGTTGCCGCAGTCTTTTTTCCGTTGTAGTTTACACGGAGCAGACGAGCTCAACAGAAAATAAGTTCAACATGGACTAAAAAGACGTTTTCAGACCGCCCAGGAAATCTGTGCGTTGCTGACTTGTTGCTGCACATGTACATTAAACATTTTACACAAACCAATCTACTTTATCAATATTTTAGCAACAACAATTTTCCCTCGTTCGCCATTTACATGACTGGGGTTCTCGTCAAACCAGAAGTGCTTTTACTACATGAGTGCACATCTGTGGCAAAAAGAGGCAAAAGTGGGCGGGGCAGTAAAAGGTCGCTAAGCAATAACTACAAAGCATGTCTATAAATCAGAGAGTTATTGTTAGTTGTATGTAGAAACAACTAACAGGGTGTATAGTCTAATATAAATTCTATCATAAATATAGAATAACACAACATTTTACTGGGATAAACAAACAATGTACAAAATTAAATTGGTGCCCACCATAAAGGTTTGTACCTGGGGCCTACAATTTGGTGCCACGGCCCTGCACTCTCATGACATCATTTTTCCATCCATCTCGCACCATTGAGGAAAAAGTAATAAGTTCCAGCAACAGTATGAAACAGGCTGATACACAAAGCAGCCAACATGATAACTTTCTAGTTTCCAATGTGTTTTACACCGTGATGAAAGTTGTTACTTGATAAAGAAGGAAGAGGAGCAGCATTGATATTATGTATAGTGTCCATTTGGATTTGTGCCAAGAAAAGCTGGAAGATCATTGTCCTAAAAGCCCAGAGCCGCGGACAGGGATCATTGATCAGCTCTGAGCACCTGATTGTGTTACTGTAATAATGAAAAGAGAGAAGCACGTTGTAAAGCTTGAGATGGCTGACCATAAGGATAACATATCACTGAAGAAACGTGTAGTGGTTTGTTGGAATTAGCAAAATAAATGGTTACAAACAGGTCCTAAATGATAAATATCCTAATCAGGGGCGTAGCAACAAATTCTGGGCCCCAGGTACAACCCATCTCAGTGGGCACCCAATACATAATTATGTATTTAATTTATTAACGAATTATGTTATTATCGTTATTTTTTCAGTTTTGTACAGTCCTTACATACATTTAACAATAACTCGCTAATTTATAGACACCCTGTACTTATATTATAATTACATATTATACTTATATATTAAATTGTACTGTTTGTATTTGCAAAAAACTGACAAAGGCCTTCTAATGTATTATTACTTTAAAGTAGAACTAAGTAACATTTTTACCTTATTAAACATCTTTGTAAGTCCGTGTGGTGGTTGTAAATATATTTTCTGTGTGTTTGAAGCCCCCGTCGTCGCCCCCTACTGTCTCTGAGTGGAAAACCAGCTGCAATTTTCCTGATACCAACCCAAAGACAACTCTCCTGAGAAACCTTGTCTCTTTTTATATTTGGTGACATGAAATGCTTCTGTATGTGATTGTACTTCCTTATTTCAATAAAAAGGGCTTTGTCTTTTTACAGGCGGTGTATTTTCACAAAAGACCTGCAGGGGGAGCCTGTCGCTGAAGTTACTTGGTTCTGCTTAAAGAAAATACTGCAAATTATACATTTTATTTGTTTGTTTGTGTTTTTTGAGTAATGATTTTCTTCTTTTTTTAAAGCATGATGGAGTCCTCAGATCTCATGCATAATTGCATTCAGTCTCTCAAGGACTTTACTCAATCATATTTCATTTTATTACAACAAATATTAGATTAAAGCAAAGAAAAATGCAACTGAGATTAAAAAAATAAATAAATAAAATAAAATACATAACTAAAAAAAAAAAAATGCTGCTTTTGAGCCCCCTTTCCTGCCCTGGGCCTCGAGGAAACCCGTACCTTTTACCCCCCAGTTTGACGCCCCTGATCCTGATGATATCCAGTTACCAAGTCGTGTGTAGGCTATGTTTGTGATGTTTTATGTATGTTTCAGGTATACGAGGGGTCCAGTGACACAGCCTTTTCAGGAGGAGAAAACAGATTAAATTGTGCTCCCCCTGGTCAGCATGTAAATGACTGAAGCAGGTCAAGAGGTCAAACGTGTGGTGAAGAAGGATATCGAATGTAATGGATAGTATTTTACATTATTTACATATTTTTTTCAGTTATTTTATTTGTCTTCTTATGTTCTTTCTCCTCTTATTATATTACATTATAAGGTAGTGGATGTATACTATTTATTTATCTATTTATCGACAGCTGGTACAAGAACAGGAAGTGGCCTGAGTGAGCTTGGTAAGCGTCATGCCTCTGTTTACTCTTTTGGGGTATTGTTCATTGTGGTTTTGTTGCTCAGTATTGTTTTACGAATAAGCTGCTATAATAAATAAAGAAAATAAATATATATACACTAACCAAAATGTCTCCTTCAATATGGATGTGGTCAGCAGAAGATGATGCAGCTCCAAAAAACAAAAACAAAAACTGAGGGTCTTGCGGCTCCCAGCACAAAATTAGAACAAACAGAACAAGACATAGACAGCGAGAGAGCAAAAAGAAAAAAGAAGGTATAGTCCAAAGAAAATAAGTCATATAGAAAATAAGGCCGATTTGTATCTGTCTTTTTGGAGTGAATCATGAGTTTACTCTAAATTATATATATAGATAGTGTATTTATGTGAGTTATGTAGAATAAATACACTGTTTACTGGTACTTTTTTAAAACACATTGATTTTCTAATTTTGTCTTTATTTGGTGTATTAATACTTGTTAAATACAAATTATAGTTTTATACCAATCAAGTAGCCATAGGTGGAGAAAAGTTTAAAAATCTGTAGAAAGTTACAGGAAGTAAACAAATTTTAACATCACACTAGGGAGACAAAGGCTATGCATAATTTACACTAAAGAGACTACTTTTTTGATTTGTAAAATTAAAAAAAAATCTATGACATTAGATAACTTTTGGCCCAATGTACAGTACGGTTGCGAGGTAATTTCCTAGTGTGATGTCATCATTTACAACCAGGAAGTAAAATAAAAAATAAAAAAAAGGTAAACCCATATAAAATTTGTAAAGTATTTTCGCAAAATGTGAACACCCCCACATCCCCTTTTAGCCGACTAATCGATAAATAGAGCAGGTCTTCGGTCGAATTTCTTTAGTCGACTACAGACTTGTATGTTTATTCTGAGTGTGTTGCACATGTGTAAGGGTTTGATGTGCTTGTTTTGCTTATTTAACCATAGTAGGCACAAACATGAATACGGGAGTCTTTGAGGTGTTCAATAATTATCTTTTTAAACACTTGGAAGAAGAAACTGAATATATGGAGTCTAATATTACTTACTTACTTAATATACAATCTGAATAATCTATGTGGTTACTGTTCATCTAGAGTTTAAGGGTGTGTACACATGATTTTGTCCTGTTTTGAGCCCAGTCTAGTCCTAATGTAGACTTCTTGTTCTAGTCCTGGTTGAGCCCTGGTCTAGTCTTGACGTAGTTCCAGGTTTAATCCAGGTTTAGTCACAGTTTTGTTGTGGTTGTACTTGTCGTTATTTGGTCCTAAATTAAGCCCATTTTAGCCTTGATGTGGACTTGTTTTGGTCCTGTTTTAGCACTTGTTTAGTCCTTATCCGGTCCAGGTTTAGTTTTGGGTTTAGTCCTGGTGTAGTCCCAGTTTAAATGTGTTGAATGTGCAAATAACTGTGGAGCATCGAGCACAAAAGCCTTGATGAAGCCCTTGTTTGCCGCCCTCTAGTGTCTGCAGAGAGAAGTACAACAACAGGAGCTCACGTTATGCTGTCTTTTATTGAATGTGTATTTTTACAAGATATGTATGAAGAGATAGACTATAAAAATGAAACGGACACCTCTAAAAGCATGTGGAGATACAACAGTTTAACAAACGTACTTACAAATAATACACGTTTTAATTTAGGCTCATGTTATGGACAAACAAGTATATAAAACACACAGTATCACTATTATAAAACAGTATGTATGTTTCATCACACAGGACATACGCTATATTTCTTATCAAAATATTTTATCGACACTTATTGTGCAAATCTTCACATAAATTTCTTATATAAGGCAACAAGAGGACAGCACCGAAGACAACGCCACCAGTGGACTTACAGGTAGGAAGTATCGAAGGCCACACTCACACTTCCAGAGGACGAACCACTGGGATCAAAGACATGTCGGGTAATGTTCCACTATAACCTTCCTGAGTTGGTAACATACAGTGTAATGTACAGTGTAATGTATTTATGCTGCAAAGGTGAGTTATTATGGCCGGTATATTGGAAATCATAAGTGTCTTCACAGTGGCGCTATAAGCAAACTTAAACAGATCATTTTTTGCATAGTTAATTCATATTCAGTACTGTGTAAAGGTTTTAGTGAAGTATAAAAAAGGCCTTTGAGAAATACCAGGCTGTATTTCTTGGCCAAGTTTGTCCAGCGAACAGTTTGTATCAAGGAGTGTTTTTATGGCAATGAAGCCGGAGTGCCGCCGATAGCACCTTTTTATTTCTCATTTTTCTTTTCTTCTTTGTCTTTCTGATTATTTATGACATGTATCGTACTCACTTGATCTTTGAATATAGCCTTTCTAAGACTTTTGCACAGCACTGTTCATTTCACAGTAAATGTATTCAAATCAGTGTTTATACAGATGTAGTGGCTATCATTATGAGTGACTCCAAAGTGCAAAAGTAACATTAGTTATAGTTGTAGCTAACTTCCACGATTCCAGTTAGCAGTACATAGTTTAAATATATTTACGACTTTTTGAGAGCACTGGCAACCAGTGTTTCTCGTTTTGTGGTGACAAAAGCTTGTTGTTTTTCATAGTAGGCCGCCTCGTTGATGAAAGTGGGGTAGACTGTCCCGGGGCCTTGGTAGTGGATCGTCTTCCCGTCAAACGTCTGGAACATGGGGTCACCAGGGTTCAGTGGCTCCCAGTCACAATCCTGACACCAGCAGCAGGAGAAAGTGTAGGTTACGCCAGTGAAATATTATACAGACTAAACCTTCACCTTTAGTGTCCATTCTGTGAAATTGATCATCTTTATGTGGACAACAGTGAATGAATGATCTAAAGCACTTACCTGAAGGTTAGGGTGCACCATTGCAATGATGTTTCCGTTGGCATCTCTGGGATAATCCACTCTCTCCAAAACTCGAAACACTTCTACAGTGCAGGGAGGAAACTCCACACCTACAAAACACATGACACAAAAGACGTAAGACAAAGCAATAAAAAGTGAAATGAACACTCTAGAGTTCATAAGGAGTCACAGAGCTAAAATACCAGCATTATTAGCCCATAGCAACTATGGACCCTGACAGTGGCAGCAAATCACCAGAATGCCATATATTAACAGAATACTATTATCTTCTCTTTTCTAAGAAGGTTAAGGAGGATCACAAACCAACTTCTCCCAACGGAGGTCAGGAGGACATGCCTACAATTAGACATATAGGCATTTATCTTTATGTACAGTCTATTACAAATGCACAGGGCATTGCATTTTAAATTCAACTAAACATCTGCACAACATTGTTCATTCCACTGTAAATATAAATCCGTCTTTATTAAGGGTGTAGTGACTATCATTATGAATGACTCCAAAGTGTAAAAGTATCTCTATGTAGATACAATGCAAGATAAGTTTTCATAATTCCAGTAAGCAGTAGAGTACAGTGATGTGATGACAAAAGCTTGCTGTTTTTCATAATTAACTGCCTAAAAGGGAGAACACGCTTACAGCAGACATATGCATACATTTATTTTGAAAGCATTACGCACAATGCATGATCTACACTTTATTACGTGCACAGGGTGTTACATAATGCATGATTATGCACGTGCTCTATTTCAACTTGGGAACTTTAACAATAGTTCAAGCTGGCACAGAACATTGCGTTCTTTGAAGTTTAAGGGACTGTATTCAGCACCATCTCTCAGAGTTGGATTAGTATTCAAGGCGTCGCAGAAACCACAGCACTGCTTTTTGAAGTCGCCATAGAGATGGTAAGTTTGATCTGTAAAAAACAAATTAACTTGTTCTTGTTGCTGGCCAAGTTGAAAGAGCGATTCATGAGTTTGCCAGCACCAGTGAGGCCCATCACGTCACAACATTACCACACCATTGGCAGACGCACACTGATGCCATGAGAGGCACCAAGTCGCAACAAACAGCCCATTGAACACAAGGACACAGTGAAAGCCAGTCTGCCCTTCTCGCTTGGCACACTCTGTCTGCTTACGTAAAAGAGCTCGGCCGATAAACGCTGACAGTGATACATGCTGGGGGTCAGGCAAAGATGTGGATGGATTTAGAGAACTGTGGCTGCTAAAGGTCCAGCTGGACAGATCACTGCTGCAGGCAACGACTCGAACGTGTGAAGGTGATGGACGAGAAGGAGACTGATTTGGCTTTTATGTAATACTGTTCTCTCTGGTGCACTGAACAATAGAATACATATGTAACAGTGCTGCCATAACAATAAGAGTGCAAAAATAGGTTTCCTCTTAATAGTGTGAATTAAACAAGAGGTATTAGTACATTATAAATTGGCGGTTTAGATTATAGAGTAGGATGATTGATCTGTGCCCACCTGCTATTGATGGGATAAAAGAAAATCCACAAATGTTGAACCTAAACCTTTTTACAGCAAAAATGAACAATATTCCCCATTTCCAATAATGATACAGAATCTTGAATATGATTAAACGTTTCATAGACTCAGTATTATATGATTCATGCCTTATTTCCATTTCTAATTACTCTAGTATTAGAGACTAACCAACGTATCTTTCTCAAATACAGCTGCACGAGTTGGGGAAAAATATCTGATTGTCATTTTTCTGACCAGTACTGTGATTACACTAGATTTGTGATTTATCTTTCAAATAATAGGATTCTGGTCAAAGTTCACATTTTAAACACAACCAGGACAATTGACAAAAAGATTGAAATATGAACTGAAAAACAAATAAAAAGGAATCACGTGTTTCAGAAAGTTTTTGTCACATTTAGTTGCATTATTGTCACTTTTAGACACATTTTTGTAGCTTTCAGACATGTTTTCGACACTTTTAGTAGCATTTTTGTTGCTTTTAGTCAAGCTTTTAGTCACGTTTTTGTTGCTTTGGTTGCTTTTTGTTACATATTTGCCTCTAAAAGCTATCCGCTTTTACACATGTCTTTGTCACTTGTTTTACGCGCTTTTTGTTGCTTTTGGACGTGTTTTTGTCACTTAAACAAATCTAAACTACAGGGTTAGCAGTTTTTCTACAGAAAACAACAGGATGTTTTGTTAATTATTGCACTTCAAAAATTGCAGCCTCTGTGATTTGCTAATTGTGCTAATTGTGATTTCAATTCGATTCTCTAAACTCTATACTATATAATTATACTGGGGACTATTACTTTAAAACAGAATATCTTACCTTCATTAAACAGCTCAATGAAGTCCAGTGCGTACTTTATGATCACTCTCATAGAATCAAAGATGTTACTTCTCAGAACACCTTGAGGTTGTGGACCCACTTCTAAACCTGTGACGGTCACATGTTCAAGATCAGATCAGACACAATTCATACGATGTACAAGACATCCCTGGGTTTAAACTTACCAACAGGATGCTTGGCCACAGAGCGTGAAGTGGAATATTTTAAAAGAGGATGTTCATTGAGAAGGACTAAACAACTGGCTGGTGCGAGTGCTTTCTGCAAGGCCAAACACAAAAGAGTCCAGATGAGAGTTAAAGAAATAGACAGAAGGTCACCAGGTGCTTTAAATTCTTCTTGGTTGAATGCAACACACGCACATGTGAGCAAACGACTTACATAATAGTTGCAGTTTGCATGAATGGCTGTGAATAAATGTGTGATAGAATAGATGAGAGATTTCATGTTTTATCTGGGTGTTATCTTTTGTAGGATCTGTTCTCTGTGCTGCTGCCTCTTGACCAGGCTGGAGACTTAATGCTAAATCCAATAACCTGGATAAATAATTGTTACATAAAAAAAGAAAAACATCTGGTTTAAACTTATTCTTTGTTGACTTTGAAGATGCGGGACAATTTTGAATATCAGTATATTTATATTTATTTATGAAAAGGCATGTAGTTTATGGTTGTTTTTTGAAAATGTAACCTTTAATTAAAATTTCCATTACCAGCCTTTATCCTGAGTCTTTATCCTGTGACCTGATCTCCTATAACATTCAGGTAACTGCGTGTTCATGTGTGCCATCCTAACCTTGATGTAGTTCATCATCTGCAGATTGAAGTGGTCCTTGGAGTTCTCGAGGATCAGGGTGCTGCCCATGTTGGACGTGGTGTTGTGGAGGTCAAAGATGACGTCATAGGCGTCTGGGCTGCCCTTGGGGCCAAACATTTTGTTGATTTCTTGTGCCCTCCACACTTCATAAGGCAGATTCTCTCCACCAGGGGCACTATAATTACATATAGAACGGAAGCAGATCAGTATAAAGGCTTAAGAGCATTAACTAAATGTTGTGTGGGGTTAACTATTAGGCAGAATGTGGAAAATGAACCTTTGAACTCCAAGGCTGTGTAGCAGTTTAACTAAGGCTACATGTGTCAACTGCCAAAACAAGAACAGATGAGAGCTGTCCCTGAATGCACCCAATCTGGGACATTCTCCAAAATGCAGGGGACCAGCCCCTGTCCGCTCCATATTGTCTCCATAGTCCTCCTCTTTGGACCCTGTTTTGAGCCTTTCCACTATTGTTTGGAGCAGTGTGCTCTAAAGCATGTCGACCTGTGTGTGTGGTTTGATAAAGTGCTCTCCAACACTTCAACTAAACGTGTCTATTTAGATCCAACAAGCCTCTGTGCAGCTTTTACAGAGGGTCGTCAACAGACTAATCTTCTTACAGCCAGCAGTTACCAGAGCTCAAAGGTCAGCAGGGGTCAACTGTTCACAAGAGCTGTACAACTAACATTTATGTAAAGTCCAGTTGACATTAATAATCAAGAAACAAATGGGTCACGAATCCTTTTGGCTCAAGGTAAAATCAAAATAGTGTAATAACCTGATTTTACAATTTTAATATGTGTTGAACAAAACAAATCCATATACTACAATTTATAGATTGTAAAATGCTGCTGATATTTTGTGCTATTGTGTATTTATAGCAGACCTAGTAGAGTGTATTCTTGGGAACAATTGAATTGTCTAATACATTGTCAAGTCTAATAGATTTGTCCCAGTCCTCGTTCAGACAAATTATAATTTACAGCAGACTATTTCAGCAATAAATGTAGCAATGGGATAAAGCTGTTGTAATAATCCGCTCCTACTGCTGGTTTTTCTCATCCACTGCACTCTGGCCTGGCTGCATGACCCAACAAGGCTTCGTTTGCGCCACAATACACGCGCAAACGCACAAGCAGCGCAGTTAATAGGGTTAAAACTCCCAGCGTCAATGATCTGCAGCTCGGTCACGTTTCGCTCACGTTTTCTGCTCTGGCCAAGAGACGGTTGGAGGAGGGACGCACTGCTCGCCTCTCATTGGCAGCAACACACGGAGGAACATAGAAACATAAGAGAAAGGGGGACAAGGAAAGGGGGACACGGCTGATGTAAACACGAGCTATGGGCTGCGTGTTATTGACACGTTATTGACGCTGTAACTCCAGGACGTAAACAGCCCACACACCGTAGGGTCGGAAACGTGCGGTTAAATATGATTTTTATGAGCGACGAAGAGAAAGGTGTATAGAGGAATGGAATGTCTGCTTTTTCACTAAAGTGATTGACAGTTCCGGAGACTTGTTCAAAGCGTGGCCTGCTGTGTCATTGAGCGTCTCCTTGCGTGGCCCAACAATCTTCAAAACAGAAATGCAAAACACCAAAACAATTCACACAATGTCACCGTCTAAATCCTCCACAAAACGGAAGGCTGCTTTATTCGTGTTAGCGGAGACACCGCTACAGTCTGCTCTAAAGGTACACGCAGCACAAACAGCAGTAAACAACCAGGTGTTTGTGTCGCACACGTCCGCGGCGTTTACCTGAGGTTCTCCGCAGTGAACGCACGATTCAGGTCCGTGTCCACGTATCGGGTACATTTCTCCACAGCCTTGGGGTTCGTTATGAACGGTTTGGTCTCTACACCTTTCCTCTGAATCTCGTCGCTCTTCTTCATCCACAGGTTCACGAGAGTTACACCTGACATCTCGTTTCCGTGCGTCCCTCCAAATACAGCCACTTTGGTGGCCGCGTTAAGACGCACGCCGTTGCTGTTATAAGACGACATGGCAGGACATAAACAGACCCCACAGAGTCTAAGGACACTGTGCACTAATGAGGGACACAAAGCAAAGCAGAGGTAAACTTTCCACTGTGAGCTCACAGCACAGGCTCTGCCTACTGGCCGAGCGTGCGCTTACGTAACGCGCCGCGGGGTTATTATGAGCGGAAAGCGTGCGTAAAATACACAGTAAAAACTGTAGTCAACGAGGAACCCATTGTAGTAAAAAAAAAAAATAGTGTAAGCATGCTGTTGTTAGAACTACTGGATTTAATAATATGGAAACAAAACGTGTAATATAATAATACTAAAATGTTCTTTATATTTAATAATACAACAAACATGACATATCCGGAATATAAATATGGAGTGTGTGGAAACAAGAATAATCGATTTACAGAAGTAGAGCATCATAAATGAACACAAATGGTTGAGGTGGTCGTTGTATATAAATGTATGCATATATTAATCCAGGTTCATATGTTTATATCCCTCCTTTAGTAATTAAATAGGCAGTATTTTGGTCAGTTAATTTAGCAAACAGTCATATTTATCCACGCAAACAAGGCCATCTAAAGGCAATATAAAATTGTAATTGCCTACTAAAACACTGATCACAAGTAAATTCGACACCAACACTTTAAAGCTTTAAAATACTGTGATACAAAAAATATATAAACACTATAGTGCACAGAAAAAATAAAGTCCTGATTTAAAATGAATCCATTAAGGTTTCATTTGGAATATACAGTCTTTTCTTGACCTTCGGCCGGCTGCTTTTCTCCAGTCTACCTGACGAGGGCGACATTTCAACATGTGATGAAGAGCTGACAGTCTGGTCATCATCTTTGAAACTTCTTTTCTTCTTCTTTTTCTTGTTCACTGCCCTGTCCTCAATCTCTGACTCCTCACCCTCACAAAACTGTCTTTTCTTCTTTTGGTCTTTATTTTTTCTGGCTGAGCATTCTGAGCCATTTGGGCTTAATATAGCACTGTCCTTCACTCCCTCAGGTGTTGTTTTTGCAACACTTTGAGATGTTTTCTTTTTCTTCTTCTTTTTCATCTGATCGCTTTCATCACGTGGAGGTTGAGTCACTTCAGTGTTGTCACAATTCTCACTTTCTGTTATCATAGCATTTGGGCCTGTATTGTCAATTTCAACATTCTCTTTTCTATTCGTGTTGTTTACTTCTTTGTTACCTAATTCAGTCTTGCGCAAAAGCCTGTTCATTTCTGCTGATTCAATGTCATTTGTGCTGATGCCATGTACCTGATCCTCTCCAGACAATGAAAAATGTAGAGCAACATTTTCCACAGTTTCTGCAACAAAGGGAACTTGCCTTTTCTTTTTCTTTTTCCTCACAGACACTGATTCATCTCTTTGTACTGTTACGCAATCCGTAGCACTATTGTCATTGTTTACTAGTTCACAATCGTCTTGACTCTCAACTACTACCTTTTGATTTTTCTTATGTTTTCTTTTAACGACAGGGATGTTTTCACATTGTCCAGCATCCAGTATTTGCAATGAATCTAAATAAGTTCCATTTCGTTTATTGTCAGCTTTGTTCTTTTTACTCTTTTTCTTCCTATTCTTCTGCTCGGCGCCATCACAATCATCTTCAGCATTTACACAAGACAGCAGCTCTTCATTTTGACTTTGTCCTCGTATGTCTTTCTTTGGATTGCAACTTGGAGGATTAAGTTTTGTCATCGGAGTAGTTTCCAAGCCTGCCGTATCTCCATTACTCTTTGTTATCAAGTTATTGCTGTGACAAGTTTTCCTCGAGGTTTTATCTTTGCGCCTGTGAGGTGACGGATACTTGGTGATGTAATCTTCAAACAGATCAACGCTCTCTTGGCTGAACGGCACATTTACATTTTCATTTTCCAGCTTTTTATCTGCTTGATTTGCTATTGTATCGTTAGTAGAGTCACAATGTCGCCCTCTAATGTCCAAAGGGTGGTTCTGCAGAATGCTTTGACTTTGAGTGTCCGATTCGCTCAGCAAATTCACTTGGCTTGGTGAGATGGATTCATAAACCTCGATTAAAGTCGCATCGCTGTTTTTCAAATGTTTATCATTTGACAAAGCTTCAGGCGTATTGGATGTGGCCAGCGCTGTCTTTTTCGTCCCAAAGTGTTGCTGTGAGATTAACTGTCTTGTTGGTTTTGAAGTTTTAGCCTTTTTAAACCAAGGCTGTGAACTCTTTGTTGTTTTGGGTTTTAACAAGTAAACAAACTGCCTCTTATCCTAAAAAAAATAACCATGCAAGAACATTTTACACTATATTTCAAGCACACATTTATGTAACGGTAATAGAATACTTACAATTATTTTAACTTCCTCTTCATCTGACTTTTCGTCTCTGAAATGCAAAATGTGTGTAAGATATGAATGAGTACAGTGCTGGTAATCAGTGGTTCCCAACCTTTTTTGTCTCGAGCACACCCTAAAGTTTCTAAAGTTTGTTTCACACACAGAGTACCCCTTAACTTTTTCAGTTTTAGGAAAACAAATGGGTTTATTGGTCAAATATAGTCATCAAAACTATTATATTTTAGTTTTAATTATATTTATGGTCCAAGATAGCCCAAAAAAGATGCAAAATTTACAACTAATGGCACTTTTTTAATCAGATGAAAGTATAAATCATCTTCCAAGCACCCTTTAGGGTCCCCATACCCCTGGTTGGGAATCACGGCTGTTGGTGACACTTACTCTGTTATTGGTGTTATTTCTTCATTGTCTGCATCAACCGTCGGTAAAGTTGATTCAAAAGATTCATTTGTTTGATCACTTGACCACATCTCTTTAAAACACCTAAAAAATCCAGCCACGCCTCTATGCTGTAAGAAAAATATAGTGATTACATTCAACACAGTCAAAAGTATGTAATCATCACATAATAAACATTTAAATCTCTCTTACATGAATGGCTCGGTTTCTGCCAACGCGTCCGGACTCATCTTCGAGCAAGGGAGTCTTCCTCCGGTTAATGATAGTAAAGTTGTATTTTGGGAGGCGTGAGTGTCCTCTTCCTTTCTCAGGGACGTCTTCATCTTCACTAGACGAACCTGACTCAAGAAATCTGGGGGATAAAGGTTTGGACCTTAGGCTGCACAAAGACGATGTTGCAGCATTAGATTTTGACGTCTGTGGTTTCTGAGTGAAGAAAATGCTGTCTCCAGAATCACTGCAAAAAAAGACAAATGACTTAATGTAAAAATCAATACGACATAACACTTCAAAGGGACTTCCTACAGATAATAACGGTGTACAGCTAATTGTAAACTTAAAGGCCTTCTACGTACCTTTCCTCGACTTCACCAGAACGATTTCCAGTTTCATTTATGTCACTGCTTTCCATAAACGCGACTTGTTATGGTTATATACAATTATCTTCCTTGTTTTAAATTATCTTATATTGTCTAAATTAACTAAACAAGTTATTGTTGTTTTGAAAATATTACCCCTAAAACTATTGTTGAGCATTGTGTTTGTTTGTCACTTGTCGTGCTCCTCTATAACGTGTTTAACAATAAAAATAAAAGTCCCATATCTTTCCCACGAGAGTCTGAATCGACTTTAAACGTTTTACTGCAAATACAACTGGTAATTTTTCCTTATAATACAGCTTCACATGCCGAGCACACTGAATTTTGTATTTAACAGGAAGTGATTGTGCGTCACTTGTGCCTCTGATCATGTGACCAACCGTCAAAGAGGAAGAGGCGTTAAATTAGAAAATACCTGAAAGTTTCCGTCTTCGCTTTTTTATTCATCCCTAGAAAACCTCTAACATTTCAGAGTAATCGTTTTGTTTTCGTCACATGTTATAATATCGTAGAATTATTTAATGAATCCATAGAAATTAAAGTTTTGAACCGATCAAACCAGTAGTCGGTGCTCAATAAAAGTATCAATTATTCTCTTGCTCACGTTTACTCTTTGTTTACCCCTTAGACCTGGCATAAAACGAAGTGCACGCAGTCTACTCGTACATTTTATCCAAACAAGTTTCAGTGAGCTATAATGGCAGAAATGAACACAACTGAGAAGGTTAAACTGCACGTCCCAGCTTTAGAAGAACTTAGTGCGGGTAAGAATGGAGTTTATGTCTATGCTCATGCAAATTTCGAATGCTTTGTTTGCAGATGAAGTGATTTATTGATCTTTACAGTGTTGCAAACAGGACTGCAGTCTAACTTTGCTGAAGTCCAAGTCAGTGTGGTTGAATGTCCGGATTTGACCAAAGAGCCCTTTCAGTTTCCTGTCAAGGGTATGTCCAGCATGGATCTGTTATAAGACACACAATGTCAAGGCTTAAAAGACTGAATTGCAATTAATGTCTGTGTTTCATCAAGCAGTTACTGTTTGCAGTTTTTGGCATTAAGGCTTCTAGTTTTTGAGTTGACAAAACGAATTTTTAGTCGATTAAAAACATGCTCTGCTGATCAATTAGTCTACTAAAAAGGGGGCGTGGCAAAATCTCTCAAAAGTATTAAAGTATCTCTATGATCTGACCCAAACCGCACTCACAACACTACAACTACAGAGGAGTTCATGCAAAAACAACTTTTTATACAGAAAAGTACAAGGAAACCGTGTATTTATGTGTAAAAAAAAAAAAAAAAAAAAAAGCACATCCAACTCATGATTCACTCCCAGATCTTTAGCTATCTCATTCTGCGTCTTCTCCTTTTCGCTGTTGTTTCATTTAAATGCTCATAATCTAAATAAAATATTAAGCTGATTTGTACAAATTTGGCCAACTAAAACAAATAAAACAACTAAAGGACTGCAACTGTGTCTTTCTTCAGGCTTATGTGGAAATCCTCGCATCGCTGATGTTGGTGGCGTACCCTATCTGGTCCCTTTAGTCAAACAGGAAAAGGTAACTTTATTTACAGTGTCAAAGTCTCCAAAGACGTAGTGTTTGTTTTTATATTATCGTCATGTAATCTCATTGTTACAGGAATATGACATGAATGATATTTCGAAACAAGTTGAACTGCCTGGAGGATTTTTTCTTGGTGCTGGGGCTGTTGCTTCCAGAATAGTTGGGATGAATGCTGAGGTAACAGGTTATTCTATCTTATGAGCGTTTTCTACACTCATATATTATAGTTGACCAAACAGTTTATCACATCTCTCCACATCCACAGTTGATGCCACTTGTCCTGACCGCGGCCGAGGGCAGACCTGCAGTGAACGGCAGCTACTTCTCATGTATCAATCCAGTTAATGACCAGTGCCTTCAGGAAAAGTACAGCAACAAATTCTCTGACTGCCGCTTCGGTCTACTGGCCAATGTGTACGCTTGTGAGGGGAAACCTGGGAGGGTGAGTATTATTGGATGTTGTGTTGTCACGATACTAAGAAATATACTCTATTCTCTATACTGATTTTGATGCGTAATTACAAATGCTCTTTTTTTAGGTCACAGTTTTAGACAATAGACTTACATTTTCAATACTAAATAATCATACTTTCTTTATTAAACATTGTGGTCTTATACTACTTCTGATTAAGCTTAAGGTAATTCTAAAACTGTTCACAAATGGTCAAATTTGTCCTGTTATGTGTTAATTATTTTTGTATTGATACTTGCTCAACTGTGTATCTAGTTTTAGTATCGATTAGTATCTGATTTTCAATACTTCTGACAACTCTAATTTGATGTAACTTTTCTCTGAGAATGGAAAATGCAAGTCACTATTAGCTGTTCCTTTGGTGTAGTTACACATAAACTAACAAATAATCATGCAAGTTTAAAGCTGAACTTTAAACTGTACATTAATAAACATTAACAAACAAAATCAGGGTCTGTTTATGGGTCACTTACCTGCCCTTTTCTCACCCACAGGTCATAGAGGTCCGGGCCAAGAAGAGAACGGGAGACAAAAGTATTGTGACTGCATTAAGAACGACTCTTGAAGATCATTATCCCGACAAAAGCCTGGCTCTTGGAGGGACGTTTGTCATTCAAAAAGGAAAAGCTAAAATCCACATTATGGTAAATGCGAATACATAACTCTGACGATAAAATGAAAAGATGGTACTGATTGTATTTATTTCTGTCGGTTGCAATCAGCCAAGAGAATTCTCAGTCTGCCCTCTGAACACTAATGATGAGGTCAACAACTGGTTGAGGCACTTTGAAGTCAGCGCTCCTCTCATCTGCCAGTCAGTGCTTGTGTCCAAAGACCCAGTAAGTAAAGAAACACTGTCTGATACATCTCACGAGTCAGAGTCAGAGTCAGAGTCAGAGTCAGAGTCAGAGTCAGAGTCAGAGTCAGAGTCAGAGTCAGTCAGAGTCAGTCAGAGTCAGTCAGAGTCAGTCAGAGTCAGTCAGAGTCAGTCAGTCAGTCAGAGTCAGAGTCAGAGTCAGTCAGAGTCAGTCAGTCAGTCAGAGTCAGTCAGAGTCAGAGTCAGTCAGAGTCAGAGTCAGTCAGAGTCAGAGTCAGTCAGAGTCAGAGTCAGTCAGAGTCAGAGTCAGTCAGAGTCAGAGTCAGAGTCAGAGTCAGAGTCAGAGTCAGTCAGAGTCAGTCAGAGTCAGTCAGAGTCAGTCAGAGTCAGTCAGAGTCAGTCAGAGTCAGTCAGAGTCAGTCAGAGTCAGTCAGAGTCAGTCAGAGTCAGTCAGAGTCAGTCAGAGTCATACTGCTCACTAATCAGTGCATCTCAGTGCGGCTCAAATTTTAATGAACACAGTTAACAAATTGCAAAGGCTGCAATTGTTGAAGTACTTCAATTTCCTCCACAAACAACACATTACAACACAGTAGTTTTGAAGTTTTTAGTTCTTTAGAAAAAACATGTTCTGAAATGCGTGGGATTATTTTTTTAGTTTGTCAGTTCATTTTGTGAACGATCTCTGTGCACAGCAGCAACTTGGGCTAAGCTAACAACTTCTCAAAGCTGAGGCTAACTTTTATTAAAATGTAAAATATGAAATAAACAACCAGTTACATTTTAAAGTAAAGACTGTTTTTTTTTTTTTTTTTTTAATGTGAAGATTTTAGTTTTAAATATTATGCTTCAACAGTAGAATTAGCATTGAGACACAAACACGTCCAATTATAAACACACACGTGTCCTTTGATGAAGTGTTCAGAGACATCCACCTTAGCTCACTGCCTGATCTTTTAGTATTATTAATTTTAGACACACAAAAAATACAAAAAAACAGAGATATAACTAGACAGGAAGTGCTGATGCTAACACTGAGCTAACACTGAGCTTGCCAGATATAGATCTATGTATACATTTATATATGTATAGATGTTTGTATAAATTTGATCCCCGTCGTGCAGCTCTAGTGGTCACATTGTTTAATGCATTGTAAGTGATTGTTGACTGTTTGCAGGGTTTGGACTTGAGAGTTGAGCACACTCACCTCTTCAGTCATCACGGAGAAGGAGGGCACTACTACATCGACACGACCCCAGACTCTGTGGAGTATGTGGGGTACTTCATGCCTGCAGAATATGTGTATCGCATCGATCGGCCAAAGGAGACACACGAGGTTGGACGAGACTAAGAGGAAAATGACTGATATCAAACAGTACCTTCATTTTTCATGACCTAAATCAGTATATTCAATGTTGATGATTTTTATAGACCCTTTAAAAGTTGGTAAGCACAACATTCTAAATTTGGGAATGGAGGCAAATGTGAAATGAAACAATGTGATTTCAATGGAGAAATTACAGATTTGCTTGCTTTTACGGATTCTTCCGCGTGGGAGCGGTGCAGAAATCTCTCAAATTGAGGCTCGTTTTGATCTGAAGACTTTCTGTTTTAACGGAGCTGCAACATCAAGAGCAGATTTTAGAAAATGTGTGAATGTGTATGTATGTGGATATCATGGCAAACATTTAGCATTTTTATGAGGGCAAAATCCTGATTTTTAAGTTTTACTGGACAAATACTAAAAATACCTAAAAACAGTTTCATTTTCTTTGCATATGCATTACGTCATATTTTTTATGAAGTTCAACTACAATTTTGAGACTGCTTTTTTTGTTGTTAAACTTTGTTGTTGGTCAATCATTTAAAATATAATATAATTTACTTAACTTTTGCGTCCAGCAAAAACATTCTCATGACATGGCAGTATTTTAAAGGGTCTATAGTTCAAGTTATACTTTTTGTTTTTAATAATATTGTTATGTATAATAGATTCTGTAGCAATATGGAAAAGTATTTTTATTTGTCCATTTTAAATTAAAATAGCTGATATTGATTTTTAAATAAAAGTGAGAACTGATAAAAACAAAGCAAAGTCCATTCTGCATTGGTTCTACAAATATATCACAGGCAGGTGCTCATCAAGCAAAGAAAAAGATTACATTACATTATGATACAAAAATGCAAAAAACGCCCTCTGCACACTATAAAAAATAGGAATAACATGAGTAAAAAGGCAGAGATGTTGAAGCCTTAAAAATCTTTTAATAGAGAAAGAGATGCTTAAGAGAGAGATGCTCTAAAAAGTATATAAACAGATAAATAATATGTGGACCACAAATAATATGTGGTCCCTAAAGCAAACAAATTTACTTGCAGCAGGTGCCAGTAAAGAAACTTTAAACCTTGAAATAATAATAAGAAATAAGTCTATTGTCGATTAATCGGTCAATGGGGTCTTAGTCTGCCAAGATTTTATTAGTCAACTATCTTTTTTATTAGTAAAATGATAGAACTGTTTTTGCGTAACGAAGTACCCCTATTTCCAACCGATCACCTGTTTCGTTACCTTCGTTACCTCAATTTTATAATAATATTTTAGATTGACCGCAGGTAATTTCATATCTGTTTTAATTACCTAAAGCTTGTTTGCTGGTCAAGAGTGACCAGTGGGCAAATAGAAAAAAAATATTCATTTTAAAGATTTATTTATGGACTTCTTCAGTAGTTTACTTACATAAATATGAGAAAATGTATTACATATGATTCATTGTGTAATGTTTTCATTATGTTCTTATTCAAGAAAGCAAAAAAGATGATGGATTATTGGCTTCGAGTAAACTAGATCTTACTGAAAATTGCGTAAAATTCCAATTTTGACACATTTTGTGGGGTTAAATTGTAAAAAAAAAATCACGCTTGGAATTTTATTTCTTATTTTTACGAGGTTACGGTGGGTATATTGTCTATAGCTCCATAACACGCGCACAGTGCCGGAGCCAACAGCGCCCTCTCGCGCCTGCAGCTCCTTCACACACCATTTCCCACAATGCTACTGCCGCACCGTTCCGGAAGTAAGACGTTTATTGACAACATGGCCGCGGCGGAGCTGGGTTTGGATTCGGGGAAAATTCCAATTTGACAGCGGCGACAGGGCTGAAGTACCGGGCTGCAGTCGGAGCTGGGGTTCGGGCGGCGGATGCGGTTGAATGAAGGGTCCCGTGTTTTTGCGGCATGTCGTCTGTGAGCTGAGGAAAAGTGCCGAGTGTGAGCGCCGTCATGTCGTTCTTCAAGAGGAAAGGTGAGGAAGAAGCGTTTGGGGGAGAGAAAGCTGCAACGTCAACGGCAGCTCTCGGTCTCCAGATAAGATATAAATAACCAGGAATGCAAACACCCACCGCAAACTGCTCAAGGGCACAGCGGTGTTTTTGTTTATCTTCTGCTGCTGCTGCTGCTGCGAGAAAGAGACAAACTGTTAGCTTAGCACTGGCCTTGCAGTTCTCACATCTCACCTAGTTGCAAAAAGCTCGAAATACTTGCATCGGATTGCAAAAATAGCGTAAATAATCGCAAATCAACAAGTCGGTTTCAATTATATTCGATCTGTTGCGTTGTTAATGCCTGGTCTGGGTTTATAGAGTTATGAAAATGCTACTTTATCTCGTCTAAACTCGAATGAATGGATCAGTGTCAGTGCCGTTAGAAAGTGGGATTTATTCTGTTCGTTGCACCTTAATATTTCCTTGCTAGTTAAAAGACTGAGGCATAAAACGATAATTCATGATCAAACTGTGAAACTGGGTAAAAAATAAAATAAAATGTCATCAGCACTGTTAAGTATTTAGGCACAGCATTCAGGAGCGTGTTATTCAACCTTTTTGACTCACTGCAATGCTTGATCAACCAACTGTGACTAGTTGACAATAAAAAATAAAATGTATGACTATAATAACTAATAATCATAATCATTATCTAGACTATACAGACTCTAAAACACACATCAAACTACTTTGTATAACAATGGCAGCAATATTATTACATCAAAATGTCAAAAATAATACACTTTATCATACATAATGTATTTATACATAAATACATAAATACTATTAAAGAAGTATGAATATACTATAGAAATGATCGTTTGACAAGCCAACAAATCGAAAAATAATCGCTACTAAAATAGTGGACGGTGACAGCTCTAGTCACGACACACTTTTTGGTTTGAAATTAAAGATACCATGGTGCACAATCTACTAAACATGACCAAATCTGACCTTTTAATGAACAAAAAAAAACCCTGTAGTATAATGTGGCAAATAATGTCCGTGCCACTGGTTCTTTAAATTTGACACAGAACACACAGAAGCTTGCTCTGGACACCCATGAATTGGTAAATTATTCAATTAAATCCATGTTTAGATTAGATTAGATTAAACTTTATTGTCATTACACTTGTGCAAGTACCGTGCAATGAAAAACAGTTTGGCGTCTAACCAGGAGTGCAATGAAGCAAGTACTAGATGAATGACTAGAAAAATGTACAATGTATAAATAAGTGTGCAGTATACAGTACGACATGCACTGAGCTAGTACTACAGTGTAATGCCATATTACAATTTACGTTTTACCATAGTGCAATTTTGAAAGTATTTTTCAAGGCACACGTGGTAATACTTCAAGGCACACAACTGTTGAAAATCAGAGTTGGAAAAGGTTTATTGCCATTGTCAGTGAACAAATTGAAACATAGAAACTTGCTTCAGTGGTGAGCTGAAACCTACAACACTGATATAAAGATAGTAATAATAAAATAATAGTAATAATTATAGGCTACGCTAAAAAAAAACAACACAAAAGCACAGCAGTTCATGCAAAAAAATAACAATTTATACAGAAAAGTACAAGGAAACAGTGTATTTATATGTTAGAGATATATAAATTAGACTAAACTCATGATTCACTCAAATCTTTAGCTAAGTCACTCCATATTTTCACCTTTTCAATGTTTTTGTTGTATAAATACTTGTAATTAAAATAAAATAATGACTTGATTAATAAAAATGTTAGTTGACTAAAACATCATCGACCGATTAATCGAAGAAACGATTTAAAGACTATAGCCCTAAATAATATAAACAGATTTTAGTTGTAACTTGTTGTTCTTGGGTCTAGTCACTAATCGAAATGATCCAATTAAACATTTGTGAATTTACCTTTTGGATATTTCATGGCAAAGTACAGTGTTATCATTAAGAATATCTGTGTCTTGCCTCAGTCTAACAGTGTGACGTCACCACATTCAAGAGTCACAGAGTAATGTGCCTGTAGTCGTCGTGTCTGAAGCGGCTGACGCAGCAGGACTCCCACACGAGGAAGTCCAGCTCAGTGTAGGACACTGAAGACTGACAGGAAACATGCGTTCTTGTGCAGATGGGATCAGTTTACAGTCAAAAAGGAAGGCTGTTCATGCTGTTGTAATAAATATTTTGTGATGACTTTTCAAATTAGGAAGTATCAGGTATGGCACTTTATGATAATGTTTTATTTATTAAGTACATTTGAGCATATATCATTATTATTATTAAGTACATTTGGGCATTTATTATTATGATTATGATTATTTATTATTCTCCATTCGTTCTCTGGTGAATCAAAAATGTTATTTATGTTATGTTATATTATGTTAACATATTTCCCAATAGTTAGTGTTGTAAATGTATCTTTGTTCAAAAATAGGTTCCTGGTCTGACTGGAAAGTGGAGTTGTCAAAAGTATTGCAAATCAGATACTAATGGATACTTAAACTAGTATCAAAACGAGAAACTTTAACTTTTTTTTAGCAAGTATCTGTGCAAAACAACACTTCACAGGACAACATTCAGGTTTTTGTGAACATTTTTGGAATTATCTTATTATCAGAACACAACAAGAACAAAAGACAACAAGGTTTTATATAGAAGGTACAATAATTTTGCTTTGAAAGGGCCAGCGTATTACACTTTGACCATTGTGGTATCGAAATCGGTACTGAGTATATTTTTTTGTATTGAATAAGACATTTTAGTATGGTGACAACACTACTGTAAAATATCCCCTGAGCTGGAGCTAAAAGAAGTTCCCAAAGTGTGGCCCCAGGCTCGAGTTCCTGTCTCTATTTCCTGCATAAAAAAGTACCAGGAACTGACAAAGGTTCGTACTGTGCGAAAACCCCAGTCACGACACAAACACAGCTGTAAATGTTGTTCAGTATCTTTGTCCCGATGATGTCATGATGTAACTGGATAAGGATTCTGTTCTTGACTCCTCTTTCCTCCCTAAACTCTCTCCCCGTCTCAAGCCCCTTAGTCCCACCCTTTATTGTACGATGTGATTCATCAAACTCTTCTTGTTACAACGCTGCTCTCATCTTTCTTTTCAGCCAAGACCAAAGAACCAGAGAAAGTGACAGATGCTAAAGTGAACAGAGGTGAGCGTTTTCCCCCGTTCTTATGACCTCATGTGGATGTAATCGTTGGGTTTTGTACTTTTACTGAGTCGGTGGATGGCTTTACTTTGTCACATGATCCAAAATTATGACCTCGAGCCGCTAAAGAACACAAACGGGACATAGTCAAATAAACGGAGGCCTCTGTGCACTGGGAGCCCTTTCAGAATCTGCACTCAAAAGAGCTTTTCATACGAGTCACTCTCCGGGCAATGACAGCATGATACAGTATGATTCAAGTGTTTTTACTATCTGAAAGGGTTAATAAGCCTAATATTAGTGGAATATTTGTGGAATATAGTTGTTTTGTTATGGTCCTTATGGCCCTTTCCTATCAATATGTTCTCAAGTAAATGTAAAGATAATATACAATTAAAGAGCATGTGTCAGGTTTTTACTATTTACTATTTCTGTTTATGTTTTTTTACTTTATTTGGTGGAAAGATCCCTGTTGTAAATATAAATTATAGTTTTACACCAATCAAGTGTCAGTTTGTGATAAAAAGTTGAAAAAAATCAGTTGTAAATGATTGGAAGTAGAGCTAAGTTCCAAAACATGATGACATCACACTTGGACACCATCCAAAATACATTTTTCCGACACTTTAAACATTAATTCAACAAAAAAGTGTTCTTATATTTATATTGTTTTTTTAATTGGAAATTAAATAATAATTTCTTTTACATAAGAGGAGTTTTGGCTCAGTGCATGGCTGCTAGGTAAAAGATACAAAATTTCCTTGTGTGATGTCATAATTTACAACCAGGAAGTGAATTTTTAAACCTAATAAATTTACAAAAAATTAGCAAAATTTTAAATGTAACCAACTATAATAAAATGATTAGTTTGACCTGTCATAGTCAGTGACAATATTAAATAAAAATGTTAAAAAAGAATTGTTATTTTCATCAATAGTGCAATTCATTTGTAAATACTGTCTTGAAGCCTTAAGTCACCATAATTCAACCTCTATTTGGCTAAAAATGTTTTTAAAAGTCTTCCTAATCATAATACTCATTTCACGGTACAATATTTATTGCAGTATTGTATTGGACAGAAGTGTATTTATGCTACTTTTTCCTTTTAAAATGCTCTGACAAGCCTTTGGTACAAATAATAACTGTCATGTTCCAAAAAGTAAAGTTATAAAAGTGCTTAAGTTGAATTTGTTCATGTGTTGTCTGCACTGAAATGGAGCAAAGGATCATGGTCAATGTAGTTCCATCTGTTTCTTTAGCATTTTCTGCAACAAAACAATGCATTTAAGCTTATATTATTCGGTACATTGTGAAAGCGGTTGTTGGTACATCTTTATGTTTTTGTGTATTTTTCTTTCCCATCTGCAGCTCCGGTCAGCCCACACTCCCCGTCTCCTGGACCGAGGAACCATAATGTTCAGGAAGTGGCAGGACCGAGCCGCGTGGCCATCAGCGCCATCTCGGCAAACATGGACTCGTTCGCTCGTGGACGCACCGCCATCCTCAAGAAACAGCCCAGTCACATGGAGGCGGCGCACTTCGGAGATCTGGGTACAAACGGCCACTCAGTTAAACTCAAAAGCAGTAACTCGCCATTGAAAGAAATGAACAACATGCTGTATTTGTGTAGAAAAAGATAAATCAGCATTTTGATTTTTAAATGCAGGAGAATTTCTCACTTTGATTTTTATCTCTGAAAAAACTTTTTTTTTTTTTTTTCTATTTTGAGTTTCAATCTCAGTGCGTAGATTTTCAAGCCGTCAAATTCAGCACTTTAAATTTAGAGTGTAAAATTTCACAGCAAAATTTCAAAATGCAAATATTCCCCCACTTGGAACGATTACTAATGGCTTGCTCTGATGAATTCACAGTACATTTTTACAATCTGAAACTGCTCTTTGCTTGTTTTTTTATTTGGCTTGAAAATCTATGCATCGAAAATTTAAAATGTGGATTTTTCCTTTTGGATTTTGAAGCTAAAAAACACAATGAAAACATAGACTGCAATATTCAGTGAATGAAATTGAAAACCGACAAATTATTTTCCATATATCTGGCACTCACTTTATCAGAAACAGATAAAAAAAAAATTGTGTATTTTTATTATGCCTTGCTCTCGTAAAATAAAGGCTTTTTATATTTTTTCTAACCAAGTTTAGGCCATTTAAAGTACAAATGACAGATTCTCATGTTTTTCTAATTATGACTTAGTTTGGTGGGATAGAACCTGTATTTATTATAGTTTCCATCCGTGAAGTCTCAGTTTGAGAAGAAAATTTTGAAAAATTAAAGTTTACAGGAAGTAGTGGTAAGTCCCTCTGTGACGTCATCAATAGGCCACGTACCATTTGAGAATACAGGAACACTTTACAGGCACTTGGCACATTTTTCTAACGGTTTAGCAAAATAGATGTGTTATCAGGCATTATTTATTGTCAATACCTGACTATTGTGTAATTTATATGGATTTTGGCCCTTGTTAACAGTTTGGTTGCTAGGTAACAGTTGTGGAATTAACCTCTACCAAGGTCCAACCAGGAAGTAACATTATAAACTTCACAAAAACTGTCAAACTGGGAACAAATTTGCAAAATGTTGAGTAAAATCTTAAATATAATCATATTCACTACATTTTAGTGAAACGTGTCGTCTCAACTACCATGTGCACTTTAAGTTAAAGTTGTAAGTGACTTCTGCTTCCTCACCGCAAACCTTTTTCTGTCATCATTAAAGTGTTAGCATTTGCAGAACCTCCGCCTTCCTCAATAATCAGGGTTTTCTCTTGCTAAGGCCCCCAAAAAGGAACTATAACATGCTCTGTCTAAATAACATGTTAAATATCTTGCAAAAACATGGAGGTTTTGTAATTAGCGGTCGTGGTTTTGTGGAGACTCCCAGAGTTGTTGCATCATAACTGTCTGTGTAAAAGTGGCAAACACTCCTTAATTAATCCTGCGAGGGACTTGGGCTGCTCCGTTACGAGTCGTCAAACATTTAGCCGAGGAATGTTGACGCTGTTGTGCAAAGTCAATAGAAAACCCTGGGCTGCTCTATCATTAAATCTCATTCTCGTTCAATGAATGCAGCGGGTCTGTCCCATTCACAAACGTAGATGGAACTGCTCCGGCGAGTTGTCCAGAGAATAGTGGGTGAGTCAGAGGTGGAGGAACCAGTGCTGCAACAAATAAAGTCAAACCAAACTACGCGGGGCACCTGGCCTTGAAAAACCTCTCATAGGGAGAGATAAACCACATCCGCCTGTTAAAAAATGAATTGTTTCATCAGATTTTGAGTTTATAATACTGGCAAGTTTCTCACTTTGAATTTTGTAACCCTGAAAAAATGTGTTGATTTTCTGTCGCTGAAAATTACTAACTAATTACTACTGACTAAATTAAATTGTGTTTTTCTCAATTTTAAAATACAAAATGAATAAATATCTAATCCATAGATTTTCAAGCTCTCAACTTCCAGAGTGCAAAATTTGTGGTGAATTTATCAGAGCAAGGCATTAACAATCGATACAAGTGAAAGAATCTTTAAGTCTTTTAAAGTGTTAAATTTGAGGGTTTGAAATGCATTGAATGTTTAAAAGGTGAATATTCAACGACTAAAATTCAAAATAGACAAAAATCAAAGTTATCTTCCAAGGGTTAAACCAGGGTTATTCAAATGGCGGCCCGTGAGCCAAATCCGGCCCGCCAAGCGATATGGTCCGGCCCATCATGGGACAATAGACCACTGGTTCAAATTTTTTGATCTAGTCCTGTTCAAGATGTGAGTAAAGGCCCTGTACCTGATTTTTTAAAATTGTTTTTATACATGAAAAACAAAACCAGTCAAATGTATCGCTCACTTAAATAATACATCCTAAATATTCACCGCATTTTACACGAGTCTAACAAACATTTGCATGCTAACGACACACTTCCTGCTTCTCTTGTAGGATAAAACCCTCTATAAATACATGCAGAGATAATTTTGTGGTCTCATTTTCACCTGAATAGATACTTTTACATTATATCTGTGCTGGAGCTACACAGATTTTACTTTATTACACACAGAAATTGGGAACATGGACTAGTTCTGCTTTTCCCATTGCACAACAGTAAAAATCAGATACAGGCCCTTTAATCCTGATGTAATCCAAATGTAGAACTAGACTAGGTTTAGTCTTGGTTTAAGGTCTAGTCCTAGATCTGCTGCTGTGTTCAAGTCTTGATTTCTGTGAAACAGTTCATTTTTGTTGAACTGTGCCATTGCAAGTTGTTTGTGGATATAAAAGTTCTGATTTTTAAAATCTGGCCCTAAGACAACAGCCCTCCGAAAAGTCTGGCCCCTGGAAAATATAACTATAGCCCTGGGTTAAACTCAAGAGCTTTAGAAAGACATGTTTCACGTGAACCTTTTTTTTGTCCCGTTGGCTTTTATAGGCAAAAGAGCCAACGTGTGCAAGAGGGAGAGACGTTTGGCAAATTGTTTCAAATTAACCTCATTTGTTTAGCTTATCCTTCTTTTACAAATTAATTTTAGGTGAGAAGAATTGCCATGTCATTATTGATTGTTGGTGTTATAGAACTGTCAGGAAGAAATCTGTTTAGGGGAGAACAGACTGTGCCAGCAGAAGTGGACACAGGGCTGGAGGGTGAGCGAGGTGTGATTGGGCTGTCAGAACGAAAATAAAGGTCATGTTCACCTTCCGACTTCATCTAAACCTCAAAGGATGCTCCACGGCAGTTGAATAATCATTCACAAAGTTTGCCACAAAGAGCGTAAATATGGAAGCTGAAAATACATTCCTAAAGAGCACTTCCTCAAATATGCAGGTCAAAATGGCCTTACATGTTACTTAAGAATAATTTTGTAACTGAAGTGATGATGATGTTGTTACTTCACATTCTAACCAGAGTATATTGAATGTTTAATAGAACATGAGGCATAAAAAAACAGACCGGTTTGATGAGGGCGCAGATAACTCACTGTGTACACCCTGTGTTAACAGAGCAGCATATGTTTGTTTACCATTAAGTAAATATAATATAATTTGTATGTGTTTTTGTAGGTCACTCCAGTGTGAACTACCAGCCCCAGGAGACTCGCTCTCGTCTGTCAAAGACTGTGGACCAGGTTCTTCGGGACAATGTGGCAATCCCGCACTACGTCCAGTTCATGGCTCATCGAGGAGCCGATCACCTGGTTCGGTTCTGGCAGGAGGCAGAGCATTTCCGCTCCACCAGCTGGTCGTGTGTTCGCGCTCACAATCTGAACTCTGTCAAACACAGCTCTCTGGCGGAGCCCGTGCCCGCCTCTCCAGACTCTTGTGACCCGTCGGAGCCGCCGCAGGCTGCAGCTCTCACGCTCACGCACCAGAACAGCAGCGACAGCCTCACAGCGCAGTGGGAGCGACGAGGCTCCTCCAGCTCAGAGACGGGACTAAGGCCAGGCACGCCTCGAGCCGAAACACCCAGCAAGATCTCCTCCAAAACAGGGACCCCCTTCAAGGGCCAGACCTCCAGCACGCTGCGGGACCTCTCCGACAAACTCATGAAAAGTACGCTCTCGTCTTTACCTTTGACACATGAACAAGGATTATTATTTGTACTTTGGGAACAAATCGTTTTGATACTTCTACTGTTCTTACTGTTGTGGTTAAGTTAAATAAAATCTTCCAGCAGCACAAGGTTGATAGTTTCCTCAGTATATTCCTAAACTCTGCATGTGTTGTTGTCTTTTTCAGGTATAGAAAAAGATGCTGTTACAATCTTTACTAAGTACGTCTCTCCAGATGCTACACGGCCCATTCCCATCACTGAACAAGTCAGGAACGACATCGTTGGTCAGTTTTTCACGTCACCTTGAAACAGTATGTTGTTTTAACAGTACTCTAAAGAGTGTTTTTCATTTGTAGCTAAGATTTGCGGTGAAGACGGCCTGGTGGACCCCAACAGCTTCGTCATTGCACAGTCTGTCGTGTTCAACATCATGGAGCAACAGTGAGTTTGTGCTGAAGTGAATAAACAAAGTGATGTTCTGTTCTCCTGGCGTCTATATTCAGATGACTGTTATTAAAGTAGTGCTGCGAGTCGTCTGGAACGTCACCTCTCATGTTCACACTGACTCTTTCATTGCAGGCACTTTAGTGAGTTCCTGCGGAGTCACCATTTCTGTAAATATCAGATTGAAGTGTTGACGAGTGGCTCTGTGTTTCTGGCCGACATCTTGTTCTGTGAGTCAGCGCTCTTCTACTTCTCAGAGGTGAGTGCATCCCTCCTGCATCTGTACGTTTTTGTTCTGTGATGGCATTTTGCCACAACTCTATTCTATTCTATTCTCGATACATGATATTATTTTGATTTTGTTGGGCAAAAAGTAAACTTGTGCTACTTTTTCTGTTAATTTGCTAAAAAGAACAGAACCTTTCAACAAATTATAATATGCAGTTTGTTGTCTATAGGCAATTAAGCCAGGAGTTTGTAGACTATAGTTCTGAATTTTAAATAATTGAAAAAAAGTGTCTCCTGTGTTGATGATATATACCGTACTTAGAGGCTGTTAGGCATCCGCATTTTACTTTGCATTTTATTTATTTGGATAAATTTTTTTTGAGTAGGTCTGTGCTCCTCCTGACACCTCTTTCTGATAAAAACACACACAGCTCTACTGTCCTTTATTTTACTACTAAACAAATTATACCAAGTACACATGGCTAAACAGGTTGTTTTCTAAAAAAAACTTGAAAGTTAGTGTCTAATTTTGTGAATTATGAGGGTCTTTGAAGTCTATTTGTCAGGTTCTCTATATTTTATAATTAAGACTTAGTTTGATGTGAGAGAACCTGTGGTAATTATTTACTATAGTTATACATTTGTAAAGTTACAGTTTATGAAGAAAGTTTGAAAAATAGAAGTTTAAAAATACAGGAAGTAGTCTTTTGGAAGTAGAGTTCTAAAACAGAATCCCTCTGATGTTATAAAAAAGCGACATGGCATTGAAAATACAGAGACAATTTACACACAAACTTTTTGACAGTTCAAACTGTCATCCCACAAACTAGAGGAGTTATCTTGTATAATCATTTGTCTAACTCTATTGTTTACTTTAAATGGATTTTGGCCCTTGTTTTTAAAATGGTTGCTAGGTAACAGTTGGAATTACCTCGATGTAATATTGTCTGCCCCTGTCCAACCATTATGAAAACTGTCAAACTGGGGGCAAGTAGGCAAAATGATTTGTCAAATCTTAAATATGATCATGTTCACTCTGTTTTAGTGAAATGTGTCGTCTAACCTGTCATATACACTTTAGTTAATAACACGTAAAGCCAAAAGTGGTCTAAGAGGTGTTTTTATTTTAGATTTTAGTTATTCATTGAATCATGGTCAATTTACATAAAATAAAAAGTGACAGACCTGCTGTCAGTCTGCTGTTTAGTGTCCTTTCCTTGCACTAACAATACAGAGTACATAAGAATCGATCCCAATCACACAAGTCGGCTCGAACCACCAGCACTGAACGATTCAATTAGGGCTGTAGTCGACTAAAGAAATCCTTGGCCTGTCTTATCGACCGATTAATCGACTAAAAAGGGGTGTGGCAAAAATGTGAAAATATCTCTCTGTATCTGACCCAAACTGCACCAAAAAAACACAACTGCACTGGAGTTCATGCAAAAAAATGACAATTAATACAGAAAAGTACAAGGAAACAGTGTATTTATAGAGATACAGTGAATAAATTAAGATTAAACTCATGATTCACGCAAAAAACTTGAGTTATCTCACTCCATATCTTCACTTTTTTGCTGTTTTTGTCATAAAATAATTAGTCGACTAATAAAAATGTTGGTCAACTTAAACACCATCAACCGATTAATCGACTAAACCACTAAAAGACTACAGCCCTATATTCAATACTAAGTTGAGAATCATCCCATCCCTTGTACACACTAAACTGAATATGGATTTATACCTATGACACTACACTGTAAACACTGAACACAAAACCCAAAACATATTTTAGTATGACATCAGGTCCTCAATAAATTTCAATAAAGGTCAAGCTGGAACCGTATTTTCATTTGTCAACTTGTTTGCCTTCATAATATTTATTTATTTATATTACTGTTCTTTTCAGTCAACACATACTTTAGTTCACCAAAGCAAATTATTTTTTCTCTTACAGTATATGGAAAAGGAGGAGGCCATGAATGTGCTGCAGTTCTGGTTGGCCGCAGACAACTTCCAAAACCAACTGGCTGCGAAGAAGGGCCAGTACGACGGCCAGGAGGCTCAGAACGATGCCATGATACTCTACGACAAGTGCGAATTCAACAAATACAAACAGTCCTCTCGATAAACTGACTACAAAACAAATAACTACATGTTTTTGTCTCGCAGGTATTTCTCACTCCAGGCCACAAATCCCCTCGGCTTCGATGACTCTGTGCGGATGGAGATTGAGTCAAACATTTGCAGAGAGGGAGGGCCTTTACCCGACTGCTTCACAACTCCACTCCGACAAGCCTGGACAACTATGGAGAAGGTCTGGATACACAACAAAATACAGATTCATTCATGTATCAGTCAGAAGTAGGGATGCAGAATTCATCGAAATAACAATTTTAAAGGGGCTGTACCTGATTTTTACTGTTTTGAAGCGTGAAAAACATATCTAGTTTACTTTAGAGTCTTTACAGCAGTCATGTCTCTAAGTTTAGAGCCATCCCGGGTAAAGCTAACAAACATTAACATGCTAACAACGTACTTCCTGCTTCACGAAGAATAAAACTCTCTATAAATAGATGCTGAGAAAGTGCTGTGGTCCCATTTTTACCCGAATAAATGCTTTTAGAATACATTGTGCTGGAACAACAGAGATTACACTTTATTATATTCAAAAAATTGTGCACATGAAGTAGTTCTGTTTTTCACATTTCAAAACAGTAAAAATAAGGTACAGTCCCTTTAATGGACGCTTTTACCAAATCTGCTTCCACAAACAACAAAATATCCTGTTTTAAACTTCATCAAAACTGCTAACCATGTAGTTTAGATTTTTACGATTATGTTCTGAAATACATGGCATTCTTATGAGTTGTCAGTCTTAGAGTTAAAGCCTTCTGCACATAAGAAGATTTTTGCCCTATTTGCCTCTCCGTGAGTTTGGGGAGGCGTGGCCTGTGCGGCGCTTCTTGTTAGCAATTTTTTGCCGTGCCTCTCCTCATGTTTGTGTTACAAGAATTGAGTCGCAAATGTGTGGTGCAATCCAGTTTACTTAATATACTTAAAGGATAAATATTATGCATAATTAACATATTATGCATAATTAACTTTTTTGAGATTTTAACAATGTTCTAACATTGTTCTGTCATTAAAGTAAAGATATTATGCAGTTTTTTGTATTGTTATTAGCCTTTAAACATGCTCTTGAATACCTTAAGTTTGCCATCTCATATTTTTAAACAAACAAAAAAAAGTTAATTATGAAATCATTAAATTTTCCTCAGCAGTCTGTAAAGACACTTACTGAGTGCATCCAGCCACTAGATGGCGGCAAGCGTTTAGCTATATTATCTCTTCAAGACGATGTGCTACATGTAATTATCAAGCTAACAGCAGCAGTTATCATGTTTAGATGGAAGAAATGTTCAGAACAAGTCTGACGATGATTTAAGGAGGAAGATTTAAAGATAAGTGACGTATGAAATCTGAAAATACGTCCCAGGACAAGGAGTTTAGCAGGAAGTGTGTTTGACGCTCGGAGGGGGTAGATTTTTCTAATGAACATTGCTCAAAACAGTGTGAATGTAGCTGAATGCATTCAGGTATGTTTTTAATGACAGAAAATGGTTAAAAGCTCAAAAAAGTCACTTTAGCAGAATGTGTCCTTTAAAAATATACATGAAGAACCAATGTGTTTTTAAAATGTGTCAGTCGGCCAGTAGATGGAGCCACAGCTAAGTTACTCTGGCATCTCCCAAGGCTGTTGCAAAGCTATATTGTTCTTTGTAAAAACATTTTATTTTTAGTTCTAACACACAGATGTCAAAGAAAAGCTGCTCAAAAACATTTTTAAAGACCAATACAAATAATGCACAATGTTTGTCCTTTCAAAGAGATTGTAAAGAAGATGAAGTAAATGGTGTTTTCTAGAACTTTGCTAATAATTGGTATTTTGTGTCATTATCTGCTCGGCTGCTCCTCTTGAACTTTTATCTACTTAGTTTGGTCAAATCCATGATAAATTGTCCCATTACTGCTCTGAATAATGTGGCTGTCTTAACTTGGCGTAATTGAAAGTGAGCAGTGTTTTTTTTCCGCACAAGAAGGTCAGCAGCAAACCTTTGAGTTTAGAGGAAACATCAGGGCGCTCATTATTCTGCACTGTGTCCAGGTTTACATGCCGGGCTTCCTCTCCAGCAACCTTTACTACAAATACCTGAGCGACCTCATCAACTCTGTGCGGGCGGACGAGTTCGTTAACGTCGGCTCTTCGGGTCAAGGCGGAGCGGCCGACAGCGAGCGCTCCGGGTCAAACGCCGGCGAGAGCGCACACACTCAGGTGACCCAGACCTCGTGCTAGAGCGGCTGCCCTGGCTCTGCTGACATTTACACTGGAGCAGTACCTGTGCGTTTAGATTAGGATTGTGGGAGGAAGTTAAAGGAATCGTCTCTGGCTTATGCCGCGTTTCATTTGTCCAGGCAGGTCGGAACTCGGGGTGACGTTTTCCTCAAGGTTCTGTGTTCCAGCGGTCAATTCTGAAAAACAATAAGCAATATATTACAGTTTATGCACAGTGACGACTCAAAACTAATAATATAAACCAGGAAAGTACTCAAATCCACCAAAATGTGTGTCCAAGTGAATCCAAGTACTTTTATTGACCTGAACAGCGTTATAAATCAACATTAGAAAGTGAATTTAGACGTTAGGGCTGTAATGATTAATCCACTAATCATTATCACTATTTGACTCCAAAAAAATAATTGATAAAAATGTATAATCGGAATTGTTTACTGGAAACATTTCAAAGACTTTTTATAATAGAGACTGCCACCTTATTGAATCAAATGTCAAAAAAGAATAAACAATAGTTGACTTTCATCAATAATACAATTTATTAATTCATATTCTTGATTTAGAAGCCTTTAGTCACCATATTGTTCACCTTTATTTGGTTGATAATGTATTAAAAAATTCTAAATATACAAAATAAATAATTGTTTGGATAGTTGACTAATAAATATAATCGCTGACTAAAATAATCCTCAAATAATCCTCAAATAAAATGACAGCCCTTGTAGAATTTAGCGTCAAACTTCAATCTGCGCATGTCCAGATGCTTCTGCTCAAACACACGGACATCTGTGTCTCACTACGGCAACACGGACATGGACATACTACATCTAACACGTTATATATGACCTTCAAACTTTAAACAAGTATATTTTAATCTAAATATGATCTCAAAGTTTGTGAAAACACAACATTTAACAGCCAATAAACCTGAGCATAGAAACATTGAAGTTAACGGATTTATGTTTAGTGTGACTGTGGCAGGTCCAAGATTTTCAAGTCTTCATCAAAAATAATCATCACAAAGAAATGGATGGCTTAAACCGAACTAACAATCGAGAACTGGACCAAAATTATAACTCACAATTGAAAAATGAAAAGAGACTTTGCACTCAATTTGGAACTGAACAATTTTGACAGACTTTGGACTAAGTGGGACAAATATGCCAAACTTCAAACTTAGAGCCGTGTTTAGATGTATTTTGTTAACTTTTCAATGATCCCTCTCTGTGTCAAGTTCGTTGTTTTTGTTTTGTTGTATAAAAACGTTTTAAAAACACACACACATTAGTTAAGGTTTAATTATGAGACAAAAGTGAAATGTCTGTAAAATGAATCACAAAATTGCAGAAATGTCAATACCCTTGTTTGAAAGTTTAAGACACAACTTTTGGTAATTTTTAGTTCAATTAGCTCTTTTTGTAACATTTCCTCCTATAAACACTGAATTCTATATTAAAATTTTGTATATCAAAGGACATTCACAATATTATCTTCATTTTGATATATTGCCCTCCTTTAAGGTTAATACTGTTGTGTTTCTCTGTGTCTTTTCAGCAAGGTGCTAAAAAGGCAGCCATAAAGATCCTGAAAAACTTTGACGAAGCTATAACTGTGGACGCCGCCAGCCTGGACCCCGAGACCCTGTATCAGAGGCCATATGCTGGGTTTGTATCGTGTGAAATAACAGTCTGGTTTGTTTAGTAGAAATGAAAGTTTACAATTATGAATCTATTTCCTGAATCTGTGGGGGTTGTTTGTAGATGTCGTCAGAAGAACTGTCTTTAACATTGACCTGTGCAGAGACTGTGGGGAATCAAGCTAAGTTTACCATTAATCGTCACAAATCGAGCCGTAGTCGACTAAAGAAACTCTTGACTAAAGAGATGTCCTGTAGATCCATTAGTTGATTTAAAGGTGGTGTTTCAAAGGCTGTCATGACTAAGAATTAGGGCTAGGCGATACGATTCACGATTCATGTTCACTCCTTGAACCGCCACCTTAACGTGGTGGAGGGGTTTGAGTACCCGAATGATCCTGGGAGCTATGTTGTCGGGGGCTTCATGCCCCTGGTAGGGTCACCCATGGCAAACAGGTCCTGGGTGACGGGTCAGACGAAGAGCGGTTCAGAAGCCCTTATGAATAGCAAACTATCAAGGCCAGTTACGTCGCCCGGATTGGCGTCACCGGGGCCCCACCCTGGAGCCAGGCCTGGGGTGGGTGCTCGACGGCGAGCGCCTGGTGGCCGGGCCCAGCCCGAACGAGTGACGTGGGGCCGTCCTCCCGTGGACCCACCACCCGCAGGAGGATCCATAAGGGGCCGGTGCGGAGAGATCTGGGAGGCAGTCGAAGGCGGGGACCTCGACGACCAGATCTCCGGACACAGAAACTAGCTCTGGGGACATGGAATGTCACCTCGCTGGGGGGGAAGGAGCCTGAGCTTGTGCGGGAGGTCGAGCGTTTCCGACTAGATATAGTCGGCCTCACCTCCACGCACAGCCTGGGCTCTGGAACCCGTCTCCTCGAGAGGGGCTGGACGCTCCATTTCTCTGGTGTTGCCCGCGGGGAGAGGCGGCGGGCTGGTGTGGGCTTGCTCATAGCCCCACAGCTCAGCCGCCATGTGTTGGAGTTTACCCCAGTGAACGAGAGGGTCGCGTCCCTCCGCCTTCGGGTGGGGGACAGGTCTCTCACCGTTGTGTCGGCCTACGGGCCGAACAGCGGTGCAGAGTACCAGACCTTCTTGGAGTCCCTGGGAGGGGTCCTGGACGGTGCACCGCCTGGGGACTCCGTTGTTCTACTGGGGGACTTCAACGCCCACGTGGGCAACGGCAGTGACACCTGGAGAGGGGTAATCGGGAGGAACGGCCCCCCCGATCTGAACCCGAGCGGTGTTCAGTTATTGGACTTCTGTGCTAGTCACAGCTTGTCCATAACGAACACCATGTTCATGCACAAGGGTGTCCATCATCACCATGATCGACTTTGTTGTCGTGTCATCTGACCTTCGGCCGCGTGTCTTGGACACTCGGGTGAAGAGAGGGGCGGAGCTGTCAACCGATCACCACCTGGTGGTGAGTTGGATCCGCTGGCGGGGGAGGAAGCCGGACAGACTCGGCAGGCCCAAGCGTATCGTGAGGGTCTGCTGGGAACGGCTGGCAGAGCCCTCTGTCGGCAGGGTCTTCAACTCACACCTCCGGGAGAACTTCTCCCAGATCCCGGGGGAGGTTGGAGACATTGAGTCCGAGTGGACCATGTTCTCCACTTCCATTGTCGATGCGGCGGCTCGTAGCTGTGGTCGCAAGGTCTCTGGTGCCTGTCGCGGCGGCAATCCCCGAACCCGGTGGTGGACACCGGAAGTAAGGGATGCCGTCAGGCTGAAGAAGGAGTCCTATCGGGCCTTGCTGGCTCGTGGGACTCCTGAAGCAGCTGACAGGTACCGGCAGGCCAAGCGTACTGCAGCCCGGGCTGTCGCAGAGGCAAAAACTCGGGATTGGGAGGAGTTCGGGGAGGCCATGGAGGAGGACTATCGGTCGGCCTCAAAGAAATTCTGGCAAACCATCCGACGCCTCAGGAGGGGAAGCAGTGCTTCACCAACACCGCTACGGTGCGGGTGGAGAGCTGTTGACCTCGACTGGGGATGTTGTCGGAAGGTGGAAGGAATACTTTGAGGATCTCCTCAATCCCACTGCCACGTCTTCCGAGGAGGAAGCAGAGGCTGAGATCTTGGAGGCGGACTCGTCCATCACCCTGGCTGAAGTCACTGAGGTGGTTGGCAAGCTCCTTGGTGGCAAGGCTCCGGGGGTGGATGAGATCCGCCCTGAGTATCTTAAGTCTCTGGATGTTGTGGGACTGTCTTGGTTGACACGTCTCTGCAACATCGCGTGGCGGTCGGGGACGGTACCTCTGGACTGGCAGACCGGGGTGGTGGTCCCTCTGTATAAGAAGGGGGACCGGAGGGTGTGTTCCAACCACAGGGGGATCACACTCCTCAGCCTCCCCGGTAAGGTCTATTCCAGGGTACTGGAGAGGAGAATCCGACCGATAGTCGAACCTCGGATTCAGGAGGAGCAGTGTGGTTTTCGCCCTGGTCGTGGAACACTGGACCAGCTCTATACTCTCCATCGGGTGCTCGAGGGTTCATGGGAGTTTGCCCAACCAGTCCACATGTGCTTTGTGGATCTGGAGAAGGCATTCGACCGTGTGCCCCGGGGCGCCTTGTGGGGGGTGCTCCGGGAGTATGGGGTCCGGGGCCCTTTGCTAAGGGCTGTCCGGTCCTTGTACGATCGAGCAGGAGCTGCGCTCGCATTGCCGGCAGTAAGTCAGACCTGTTCCCAGTGCATGTTGGACTACGCCAGGGCTGCCCTTTGTCACCGGTTCTGTTCATAATTTTTATGGACAGAATTTCTAGGCGCAGTCAGGGCGTGGAGGGTGTCTGGTTTGGGGACCACAGGATCTCATCTCTGCTGTTTGCAGATGATGTCGTCCTGATGGCTTCCTCAAATCGGGACCTGCAACATGCACTGGGACGGTTTGCAGCCGAGTGTGAAGCGGCTGGGATGAGGATCAGCACCTCCAAATCCGAGGCCATGGTTCTCGACCGGAAAAAGGTGGCTTGCCCTCTCCGGGTGGGTGGGGAGTCCTTGCCTCAAGTGGAGGAGTTTAAGTATCTCGGGGTCTTGTTCACGAGTGAGGGAAGGATGGAGCGTGAGATTGACAGGCGGATCGGTGCAGCGTCTGCAGTGATGCGGGCGTTGTATCGAACCGTTGTGGTGAAGAAAGAGCTGAGTCGAAAGACGAAGCTCTCGATTTACCGGTCAATCTACGTTCCTACCCTCACCTATGGTCATGAGCTTTGGGTAATGACCGAAAGGACAAGATCGCGGATACAAGCGGTCGAAATGAGCTTCCTCCGCCGGGTGGCTGGGCGCTCCCTTAGAGATAGGGTGAGGAGCTCAGTCACACGGGAGGAGCTCGGAGTAGAGCCGCTGCTCCTCCACGTCGAGAGGAGCCAGCTGAGGTGGCTCGGGCATCTCTTCAGGATGCCTCCTGGACGCCTCCCTCGGGAGGTGTTCTGGGCATGTCCCACCGGGAGGCGGCCCCGGGGTAGACCCAGGACACGCTGGAGGGACTATGTCTCTCGGCTGGCCTGGGATCGCCTCGGGATCCCCCCGGAGGAGCTGGAGGAAGTGTCTGGGGTGAAGGAAGTCTGGGAGTCCCTGCTTAGACTGCTGCCCCCGCGACCCGGCCCCGGATAAGCGGAAGAAGATGGATGGATAGATGGATGTTCACTTTGTATTTTTCTATTGTCTATAATAGGGCTGCGCTGTGATTAGATTGTGATTGTGATTAGATTTGCAATTTATGTTTTAATGATAGGATTCAGTTCAAATTCACATTTTAAACACATTTCTGATGCTTTTAGTCACGTTTTAGTCACGCTCAGTTGTGTTTGTCATATTTAAATACGTTTTGGTGCATTGAGTCGCTTTTGTTGTTTATAGGTGTGTGTTTTGGTCAATTTTGAACACATTTTTAGTTGGGATTTTGTGTTGAGACATAAGAAGTAAATAAAGTCATCATTGAGAGGCTTCAGAAGCTAAACAACAGGAGTAAAAGTGTGTTTGAACAGAGAGCTGCATTAAAAAGACAAACAGTGAATCACGATATGATGGTTTCACAAAAATAGCAGATTGTCACAGGGACGAGCTCACGATTTGATTTTTATCGCCCAGCACTAATAACTATCTCCATGTATCAGACTCAAACTTCACTCGAAAGACAACAAATGCACTGGAGTTCATGCAAATACAACTATTTATACAGAAACGGCAGACTCATAAGTTTGATTAAACTCAGAGATACAGTTGGCAGCACGTCATATTAGAGGGCGTGGTCTAACATGGGGAAAGCTAAATGGAAATAACCTTTTGGTTCAGGAAACGTTTTCCCTCTTCTAATACGTTTCCTGGTGTATTCTTCTCCATGTCTTTGAGTCTGTATTTGGCACAATAAAACTCCTGAACTCAGTGTTTGCTCTTGTAGTTGTTGAACAGCGGGTGAAAGAGCAGCTCTGACACATTAAAATGAATGGATTGTTTCCCCCTCGGAGGTCGAGAGTGTGACAGTGGGCGTTCCCTCTGATGCCGACTGTATCTGTGACTGGCTCCATACTCACTCCATACTTTCTCCTCATCTGTTCCATATAAATCCTTTTCAAAATCAGAAAAGTTTTATTGCCATTGTCAGTGAACAAAATTAACAAACGTGGAACTTGCTTCAGTTTAACATCAAACATTGAATAATAATTCTAAAAAGTATATGCTGTCAGGGTTTCCACAGGGCATTAAAAAGTAATTACATGGATTTTGGCAAAAATAAAGGCCTGTATGTATTAAAAAGCATTAAATTCAATTTCCACATTACATCTAACAACCATTTGAAAGAGGATTTATCCATCAGAACAATAACTATAAAGGTAATAAAAATAAGAGCAAATAATTATTGTCAAAATTTAACATTGAATTTTTTTTTCAATCCAATATATTGAAGTACAAATTGAATTGATTGAATCTAGATGCTAAAAGCTGAGATCAAATAATCTAAAAGTAAAAGACAAGGTTCAAACTCATTTGCATTTCGTTTTCATTTGTATGCTTAATGTAAATTAGCTATTTGAATATTGTAAAGTCATTTATTATATTCTGCTGCCCAATGGACTGGTTTGCCACTAGTTTTGATGCGATAAAAGCATAAATGTCTTGTTTTGACGTTGATTATGGCATTAAAAATCTTGAATGTGGCATTAAAAGCATTAAATTTGATTTGCTGAAACCTGCATAAACCCTGACTATGAGAAAAGAAGGTCATACAACATGAAATGAAATGTGAAGATAAAATAATTTGTCAACTAATACAAATGTTCATCAACTAAAATATTCATCAACTAAACGACTAAAGGATTACAGCCTAGTCACAAACCTATTTAATTCTATTTGTGAGTGTATTATTTTTCATTGTGGGGATGGATTCATTTTGCGCCGATACCGATATCCAACATAAATCTTACTATTGTGTCCCATATTTGCTTAGACCAATAATAAGAACACAAATTTATGATTAAGAAGACATATAGTGCTTTTGTCTTTTATATAGTTCTGATTCTGGATCATAATGTTATATGTTGGACATTTTAAATTGCAATATTGATCTAAACTTGGCCAGTCTGCTGACCCTTTGCTTTTGCCTCTTAATGTTATGTCGCCCTTTGGAGAATCCTACACGTGTCATCGTTTAAGAAAATAAAATTGCTGAAAAAAGTATGAATCACTCTAAATATAACTTTGAGCGGTTTAATGATGAGGGGAACAATTATAATATGGTTAAAAGTTTCTAAAAGTCGATTTTGCATAATAGGTCTTCTTTATTTTCACAGAGGAAAACCTTAAGTAGGTATTAATCTCTGTTTACCTCGTTCTTGAACATGCATTCGTTTTAAGTCGCATGCATAGCTTTAGAACTGCTTTTTTCTTTTCATGGGAAAGTGAAAATGTAACACGAAAGGCTTTTTCAACATCTGCAGAACTGAACCAGGACTAAACCAGGTCTAAACCAGTTATAATCCAGGGCTAAACCAGGTCGAATCCAGGACTTAACCAGGTCTAAACCAGGTCTGAACCAGCTCTGAACCAGGACTTAACCAGGACTGAACCAGGTCTGAACCAGCTCTTAACCAGGACTTAACCAGGACTAAATCACCAACAAGAGATTCAATATTTTCTATATTTTTGTAAGATGGGTTGAAGACTAGATCATTTCCCTTGGAGGGCCTGATTTGACCCGCAGGCCTTCAGTTGAACAGCCCTGGTGTAGAGCAAAATATAATCAATCAACAACTGAAAAGTTGGGTACTCCAGCTTTAAATCGTAGTAAAAAAAATACAAATAAGCTTTTCACTTTAGTAAAAATAATAACAAAATGTATTTATCTGGGATACAGAACCATTTCTATCATGATTGTGTAAACATACAGATATATTTTAGAGTAATCGGCTGCCTATTTCTGTTCAAAAAGTCGACTCTGATAACAAGGACAAACTGGGACACACACAGACTCAGAACTCAAAGAATTAAAAAGTCCGTACCAAATATCTGCAAAATCTTCTACCGAGTGACCTGTGACCTAATAAAAGACAAATGCTCTTCAGAGTGTGACAAAGTGGTGTCCTGACATACTTTTAAACCGCTGTCATTGTACCTTCTCACTAACCGAGAGTTTACACAGCAACGCAAACATAACAAACATATCCTTGCGCCTGAGGGATTGTTTCTATTCTTGTGCCTCTTTAGAAAGATGACGTTTGGGAAGGTGAATGAGCTGGGTCAGTTCATCAGAGAGGCTGAACCTGAACCGGACGTGAAGAAATCCAAAGGTACAACAAACACACTGCTGTCTTAGTCTCTGCTCATTATTCTGCCGGCGCAATATCTTCTCATTCCACATTCAGTGAAAAAGCTGTGGAATATAAATTTCACGTAGTGGCTGCCTTCACTCTAATAACAGCTCAGAGCCTGCTAAAATATTTAAGAACTGTTTCTCCACTGATATTAAATCTAAGAGGTCTGTGAAAGGAGAAATCGTCTGTGAGAGTGCTGCAGGCCGTGTGTGGAGCTCCTGCAGTTGTCGTCGTCACAGTATCCCAGCATGCATCACTCCACAAACTCCAGTGACAGGAATTGAATTCAAACTGAAATGAACGGTGTGGGCGGTGATTATTAAACTTGATTGGAGTTTCAGAGGTTGTTGATTATTTTTGCTCATCGTGATGGACATATTATCAAATGCAGAGGAAAGACAGAACATTTTATTGGATTTACAAAGATCCAGATCAACGAGAAGTGAATTTATGCAGCTAAACTGGACCAGTATCAAGCCTGACCTGATTTTAAGATGATTTTTGTAGCTTAAAGGCCCTGTACCTGATTTTTACTGTTTTGAAACTGAAGAACAGAACTAGTTTTTAGTCTTTACATCAGTCACATGTATCAATCACTTTAATGTTCACCTCAGTGAGTTTATAAGCACTTTTCATGAGTTTCTGGGCCCAGAGCTTCTGGGCCCAGAGCATCACCGACCTTCACAGGTGACGCTAACAAATATTAGCACGCTAACTGCGCACTTCCTGCTTCTCTTCTGGGATAAAATACTCTATAGTTAGATGCAGGGAAAGCGCTGTGATGTCATTTTCACCCTAATAGATGATTTTACATTATATCTGTGCTGGGACAACACAGATTTTTACTTTATTACATGCAAAAAAACGGGACTTGACTTGTTCTGTTTTTCCTGTTTCACAACAGTAAAAATCACGCACAGGCCGTTTAAATCAAATTAAGCTGTTAATGAAGCGAGAGAGTCGTTGGAAGAGAAAAACATTCATAAAAGCATTTTTTTTCTAACTGTTTCCATAATTGACTGACATGAGTGAATTGGCCTCAGTCAGCTTCACATTAGTCAGTTTTTCACTCTTTTATCAAGATAACATAATTTTAATATATCAGTAAACATTACATGGTACAGGATGTTATTATAAAGTGTATTTCTCACAAACATCTCAAGAGACACTTTTTTTATATTAAAAGGTGGAAAGTGAATCAGATTTTGCAGATTTAAAGCACAATTTACACGATCTAAACTCTTTAAAAGCACACTCTCACATGTAAAGATCACTAATGTTTAATCTGACCAGGTGTTTTGTCATTTACGGCTTTATTTAATGACAAAGACAAACTCCACTTCATGACATCATTGGTTTAACTTTAGTTTATGATTTTATTGAACTGTTGATTATGCAAACAGTGTTTTTAACATTTGGGATAGTTTTTATCTTCAAACGATCCTCGCTCGCTTTGTTAACATAATTAATACAATTTACACAATCCTAGTGAAGATTTTGAATTATTATAGATGATGGTTAAATAATTCCACTAAAGAAAACCCAAATCAACGCAAAAATACATTTGTAGCTTAAATAATGTGAGGTTTGACTCACTGCAGTTCGGTAAGTTGCAGAAATCCACTTCTCATTGATCTGGAGCTTTGTAAATCCAGTAAAAAAAACTCTGATATAGACAAATGCAGGAGATCTATTGTATCATTGTAAAGAATCTATACATCAGATCTCAAAAGAGGGGGAAGTAAATATGACAAAGAAAAAAAGACCAAGTTAAACTACACCATCCACTAGAATTCAGCCAAGGAGAATCTCAGACCATTTACACTTAAGTGTCAAACTGAGGCAGAATATGAGTTTGACCTGACAGAGCATCACACATCGAGAAGATGTGACAATACCTGACACTCTTCACCAGTTTGTAGTTGTATTTATCGAGCATTGTAACTCTCTGGGATTTGATTCTGTGCTACAAATGTTCATTTTTGTGTTTTGTACTCAGGGTCAATGTTTTCTCAAGCCATGAAAAAGTGGGTTCAAGGAAACTCTGATGAGGTGAGATGCAGTTTGACACTGTTGGTATTGAATAAACACCAGTTTGTTGATACAGAAATAAATGGTTTTCTTTCTGTGCTGTCTGCTCTAAGGCCCAGGAGGAGATGGCTTGGAAAATTGCAAAGATGATTGTGAACGATGTTGTCCATCAAAGTAACCACGACAGCCCTGTCAAGTCCACAAAGGTATCAATGATCCCTGTCTTTACAGAGCTTTACTGTGAACTCCTGTGCACGAGAATACACTGCAGGTGGATAGTACAAAGATAGGATAGTTTAAAGAGACACATTATGTTTGTGGTGTTAAAAATGTTAGCCAATTTAGCCCATTATGAATGTACAGTATTATTTGCTTGTAAAGATGTAGGACTTCTAGTATGACATATTTCTTAGACACCGGCTGTAACAAAACTGCAGTAGATTGAACAATGTATGTGTTCATGTTAATGGAGTAAACTGATGTTTATTGTGTGACAAATAGGTGCTTTTTCTGACTGTTTTCAGCTATGACCTCCATTGAAGAGCCAAAGTCACTCCAAAAACCAGAGAGAAACTCCACCTCTGCTCTCAGCTGCATCACTCCAGAATCAAACAAGACATAACTCCCTCAGTCTGTGACCGTGCAGCTGTGAGTGAAGGCGCACAGGCACAGACTCTTTACACTCTGAAGGTGAAAGTGAACATGCGGAGATGGAGAAAAGCCAGTAGAGCGTCCCTGAACTATAGCCGCATTAACAAATGAACTGGAGTTGGACTCGCAGAGGATGTGGCAGAAGTGTCACCTCCGCACTGCTTTTTATAACCATTCCGTTTTTAGATGACGCAGCACGCCGCTCCTGGAGCAGATAAAGTTGCTGTACAGTTTTTGAATATGCACCTGCCTCCCCAGCCTTTCCCTGAACTAGTTATGTCTGTTGTTCAGCAACGTGAGCCGTTCTGTTGTGGCTGTGCTGTACTTTGGGACAAAAGACAATGAATGAATGAAGATAATCAGCTGCTGAACACTTTCACAGAGCATCGAAGAAATACTCCCAATGAACCAAGTGCTCCAACTGTAATTGTAATTGAAAACAAGCTTTGTGTCCTAAATGTTCTAAAGATGTAGATTTCTGGTTTACCTTGAATTGTTGGTGTCCTTTGGTGATACAGGGAGTCTTTTTAAGGCCCATTGAAACAAACTTGATCGATGACTGGACGGTCAAACTGTAAACTATGCTTACTGAAGACAACTTCTAATTTCATCAAAGCCTTACTAGGATGTGAAACCAGAAAAACCCTTTGGTACTATGTACCTCTTATGTTTTCTGACATGTACGTGTACCTAATCTATAATATATTTAAAATGTGTATGATTTAAATACATATATTGTAAAATGTGTGCTGTACATTTTCTTCATAAGTTGTTAGCATTGACTGTATTTAATTTATAATCTGTGCATAGATGGGCGGTTCTTTCTGTGGCCAGAGGAGGGCAGTGTTAGCCACTTTCTCATAAAGGAGTCGCACACGTGAAAAATACTGGCCAAAAACAGCCGCAAAAACAATGCAATGACAATTAAAACTTGACCACCACATTCAGCCGCGTGGGCCGTGGAAATATGAAAATACCTCAGATTTTACGTTACGTGTGAGAGATTAATATTTTACTTCCAAAGTGCGTTAGATGATCCTTTTTGCACTTTTTTCTCACAAGTATGAACAAAGCGCGCTGCTGCCCAACTCACAGACTGTAGGATAAAAATGTGACATTTAGTCTGACAGTTTGATCATTTGACTAACATTTCACGTTCATAAAAATAAGGTGGCGGAGGATATAAGTCAAGCTTGTGGAGTTTACGGAGAAAGTACCGGAAACACAAGTGTTTTACTTTTGTTTTACTTTGCTTTACTTTGTCTTAAATTGCCGCGTAATTTACTTGCTCGGGCTTCACAAAGTTGCGCGTTAATGTGATGAGATATTCATTAATTTTACACCGTCCCACGCAGTTATTCCGGGCCTGACTGGACTTTTATTGTGAAAGCGCCGAGCGGAAGTGTCTGTGTGTGCGAGTGACTCTCGGGCCGAGCCTCAGTGCGCTGATTGTGGAGGTAAAGTGCGGTGTGCACCGGGCCGAGGCAGAGCTGAGGAGCAGCGGGACATGCGCCGCTTCTGGAGGTGCGCCACTGCTCTCAAGTGACCCGACGCACGCATTGCTATGACAACTGCGCATCCACTTTTGGGTGTGACAGCTTTCCTGATCGCATGTGTCAGATCTGTCCGTATCCCAGCTCCAGTCAAGGCGCGGATGTCTTAAATCTATCATCTGTAGCTCGGGACGTGTGACTATATTCTCTGCGCGTGTTTAGGACGCCAATGTGGACCCACGGAGGGATGCGCTCACGCTTCTGGCCACGGGCTGAAGTTAAAGTGTTGAAGGTGTGAACTCCAAATGCATCCGCTCCTCAGCCGGGAGAAGAAAGAAGAAGACGAAGACGAAGAAGTGGGTTTTGGGGTCGGCTTTTTGCCCCACGCTGCGACCATGTTCAGCTGCGTGGGCTGCTTCTGGGTGCTCCTGTCCTCGGCTCTTGTCGCCGTGTGCAGCTTCAGCTTCATCTCGCCCGCGTGGATTGTGAAGGAGCAGCTGAGGAACAACCATCACCCTCAGCACCACGGACACAGTAACAAGGACTCCGTGAGTTTTGGGCTGCTGTGGCACTGCTCGGAGTCCCTGGATCACATGTACAGGTGCTACACCTTTGGAGGTTTGGGGAAATTCGCGGAGATTCCGTCCAGCTCGTGGCAGGTACTGAACACACACTTCACCGGGAGGTTTTACATCTAAAGTGCAAGATTTGTGCCCACACTTGTGGAATATGAACATCTTGTTGGTTTCAGTTCTGCTTTTAGCTGCTTTTGACCTTTTATGTAGTCCTGCTTAGGTCTTTGCTGATGGGTTGTTTTGGCAGAGCAGTTGGCACCTCACAGCAAGAAGGTCACTGATTTTAATCCCAGACCTTTGGGTTTGATTATTCTGTGACAATAAACTATATCAGTGGTCAGTGATGAAAATGTATTTAATTACAGAATGTCGAATACCTGCATTAAAATGTACTCATCTTAATCTTAATCAATGAATCGTCATATCAGATTCTGAATTCTTTGAATACTTTCTCCTTGAGCTGCATTGTATTATAGTGTGAAGACTTGATCTAGGATTAAATCAGCTTTTTGTTTTTGTCCCACCATTTGTTGTTGCTGTTTTGCATTTTTATAAGATAAAATAACCTTTAACACAAATTAAAGAAGGAAAATTGCACATGCACCCACTGTTAGAGCTGTGTTTTGCATTTTTCTCACTAAACAGGACAGTTTGAAGCCAAAATTTAACAAACACCACAATATTCCTCTGATTTTAGAAAAGTAACTGTATTCTGAACACCGCCAAAAGAAAGCATTACACAACCAGAATACACTAACTCACTCTGAATTAGGGCTGTAGTCGACTAAATAAAGTCTGACTAAAGACCTGCCTTATTGACCAATTAATCGACTGAAAAGGGGGTGTGGCAAAACTATGAAGTATCTCTCTGTATCTGACCCAAACTGCACTCAAAAAAACACAACTGCACTGGAGTTCATGCAAAAAAACAACCATTTATACAGAAAAGCACCAAGAAACCATGTATTATTATGTCTAAATTAGATTAAACTCGTGATTCACTCCAAGATCTTTAGCTAACTCACTCCATACCTTCACTTTTTCGTTGGTTTGACGACTAAAGAAAATGTTGGTCGACTACAACACCATCGACAGATTAATCACCTAAAAGACTACAGCTCTACTCTGAATATGTCTTTTCAGTGAATGTACTCAGTTACTTCCCAACACTGACAGCATTAGACTCAAGTTACTCCTGATCCTGACACTTATCATTGAGGCATCCTTCATTTTAGCTCTGAACTGGTCTGTTTTTAGTCCCGGTTTTGTTTCATTGGTCACTAGTATAATTATTTCTCGTTCACTACTTGCTTGTTTTACTGAATTATCTTTAAAAAGCCTAAAATAAAATGCAAATAGAGAGAAAACTAATAGAATCCTGCGGTGTTCACCTTCACGAGTCATTAGCAAACATGTGTAAATGACTGGAGCTGATGTTTGTGCTTGTTGTGACAAATGGCAGTGGCTCAGCGCTCCGTCACAGTTTGATAAATCTCTTCTGGGCTCGTTCAACGCTCGGAGATTTCCTTCTGATTCCAACGCCTTCTCTTTTTGGATTCTCTGTGACTTTGGTGAGGGTGTGTGAGCATCTGCAGCAAAGCACGCCCGGAACACATCAAAGCCGTTCAAGTGACAGAGAGATGGCAGCTTTTTAGCGATCGCGGCTCCCCACCAGCACCAGTTTCAATTCACCATTGCGTGCTTTAATCGAGCTCTGTTTGAGTTTGTGTCCGACCACAGCAAAAACAAGAAAACAGCAACACGTGATCCACTAAAGGGCGCGTTTAGGCCTGTCGCCATGACAAATTATGAAGTGAGATGTGCAGAAAATATCACGATACACCGGGACTGTTCAACTGCAGGCCCGGGGGTCAAATCAGGCCCTCAAGGGGTACGATCCGGCCCTCAACCATCATCCTAAAATACAGACAGTGTATCTCTGTTGAGGGCTGGATAATAACTCATAGGGAAGTCCTGGTTTAGTCCTGTTTTAGTCCTGGTTTAGTCCTGTTTTAGTCCTGGTATAGTCCTGGCTTTGTCCTGGTTTCGTTCTGGTTTAGTCCTGGTTCAGTCCTGTTTTAGTCCTGGTTTAGTCCTGTTTTAGTCCTGGCTTAGTCCTGGCTTTGTCCTGGTTTCGTTCTGGTTTAGTCCTGGTTCAGTCCTGGCTTAGTCCTGGTTTAGCTCTCGTTTGGTCCTGGTTTAGTTCTGGTTCAGTCCCAGTTTAGTCCTGGCTTAGTCCTGGTTTAGACCTCGTTTGGTCCTGGTTTGGTCCTGGTTTAGTTCTGGTTCAGTCCCATTTTAGTCCTGGCTTAGTCCTGGTTTGGTCCTGGTTTAGTTCTGGTTCAGTCCCAGTTTAGTCCTGGTTCGGTCCTGGTTTAGTTCTGGCTCAGTCCCAGTTTAGTCCTGGCTTAGTCCTGGTTCAGTTCTGGTTTAGTCCTGTTTTGGTCCTGATTTGGTCCTGATTTAGACCTGGTTTGGTCCTGGTTTAGTTCTGGTTCAGTCCCGGTTTAGTCCTGGTTTTGTCCTGGTTTAGTTCTGGTTCAGTCCCAGTTTAGTCCCGGTTCAGTTTCTGGTCCCGAGGACAAAACCATTTGAAAAAAAAAGAAACGAAAAAGGAAGCCGGTGAAATAAAGCTCTGTGGTGCTTCAGAGGATATTCTTTGGTCAAAGACGATGTGTTCAAGGACACATGTGGTTCTTTTATTAGTTTGTCACTTCATAGATTCATAGCTATTTCAGTCTTTTTGTCAAAATGTAAACTTTGAACATAATTTTATCATTAAAACGTAAGTCGCAAATCTAACTGAAATCGCAAAACTCGAGTAGATATTTTCCCCAAATCTTGCACCTTATATTGCACACCCATCATTATCTAAACAAAATTACAATATTTTACTGCAGTTATTATTCACCTATTCAAGTTCCAAAACGATCCTTTGTAAAAAAAGAAAACAAAGACTAGTTTCTAATTAGGGCTGCAAGATTAATCACAATGGACTTAATTAGCAGAAAGCAAAGGCTGCCATTTTTGAAGTGCAATAATTTACTCCACAAATAACAAAATATCACGTCTTATTCTGCTCTAAAACCGCAAACGCTGTACTTTACATTTGTACAAACATCTTCTGAAATACATAGTTTGTAAGTTCAGTCTTTTTGTGAATTGTCCTGGACGTGTCAGATTATGAAAAGACAAATAACAAATCGTAATCACAAATCTTATCAGAAATTGCAATTACATATCTCCTACAGGACACAGAAGTTGTTACCTGCCATTAAAAAAGGTTTACTTCAAATTAGGATTGTCAAAAGTGTCGAAAATCAGATACTAATCAATACTAAAACTAGAATTGAAACTAGATACTTATTTCAGCAAGTAATGAGTCTAAAATAATACAAAAAAACTCTCCTTTACAGAACAAAATGTGACCTTTTGTGAACAGTTTTAGAATGATCTTGAGCTTTCTCAGAGCACAGTGTTTAATAAAGAAAGTACAGTTATATAGTGTTGACAATGTGTATCGTCTAAAACCTTGACCTAAAAAAGAGCTATTTTAATTTTCCTTGTCGTATTGAAATTGATCTTGAGAATCAATATATTTCTTATGGAACAGAGTTTGAAATATTAGTATCTCAACAACTCTACTTCATATCGATCTATGATAAAAATGTACTTAATTCTTACTTCTTCTCATGTGATTGTAAAAGCTTTTTAGAGCAAAACAGTTGACCTGGTTAAAGATGCACTGTGTAACTTTTCGACTGAAGAGTCCGCCACTTTATTGTAGGGTTGCAATGGTTGTTTTAAATGTGCTTTATAAATACATTTTGGTTTCGTTGACGTTGATAAATCGACTAAATGTGACTAGTCGACCATAAATTGTAGCTTGATAATTGCAGTTATGGACGACACAGACTGAAACACGAGTGAAAAGACCTTTTTATTACAAAGACAGTGGAAATATTAACAGTACACTATGTAAGTTGAGGGGTCCTTCACCTGATTTTCTCATAAAACTGTTTTTGTTTTGCCTATAAAGTTCCACAGTATGACATAAACTCACCTTTGTTTAATTTCTCCAGTTTATCAAGTTTTTATTACCCAAAAAGTACTTTTTTGGTAGTTTGCTGTTTGTCTCCAGGAGATGTTTTCTTCCATCTCCAGGAAAATAGAATGCCTAAAAATTATTAACAATTCCTGATTTTGATCAATAATAATAAATATTCTCAATCTAGAAAAAATCTGTGACAATATTTCCTCCTTTATTTGTATCAAAATGTATGTAAAGTCTCAATGCACAATGAAGTACAAATAATCCTTAGTGACAGTCCTACTTGCTTATCACCATGGAGATTTTAAAGGACACATATTCTATTGCAGTGACTTTTTTGAGCTTTTAATCAAGTTCTAACAATGTTCCATCATCAAAAACATACCTGGAGTAACATTCAGTTGCATTCACACTGTTTTGAGGAATGTTTATTTGAAAATCCTCCCCCTTCCGAGCGTCAAACACACTTGCTGAACTTCCGGGATTTTCAGACATATTTTCAGACTTCATACATCACTTTTCAGAGAATCTTCCTTTTTTAGTCCTTAAATCATTGCCAAACTCGTTCTGAGCATTTGTGCCCTCTAAACACTCCTGCAGTGAATCTGCATCACGAGGGCTTTTCAGCGCCAACTTCACTAGATTGTATATTGCGCTGGCGCCATCTGCTGTCTGGGTGTATTCAGTAAGTGTCATTTCATAGTGACACACGTCATAGAATGAATAAGAAAGTTTTTGTTTTGTTTCAAAACATGAGATGGAAACTCAAGAGCATGTTTAAAGGCTATTAACAATATAAAAACATGCATTAAATTTCTTTTGATGTTTTGAATGTTCCATAGTGGTCATGGTCATAAACCCTGAAAATCCATTAACTTGCATTTGTATTGTCAATGTTTGTAATGTGTTGTCATTACTAATGTGTTAATGCTGTTTATATTAATTTTGACCTATGTGTCTCGCTGATTGTATATATTTTATTATTCCTGTGCCACTTTGAAGCACTTAGTGACCTGTGTCTGTGAATGGTGCTATACAAATAAACTTTACTTACTTACTATTGCTAAGAAAATACCTTAAAAACATGCTTCTCACTTTGAGCGGGGTCGCCTCTCCACAGATCTGACCTGTCACTTGGCGTGACCTTTGACCAGAAAAAGTTAGAGTGCACCTTGAAGATAATGTTAAATACTTCCTCCATCAGAAATCTAAAAAGCCTGAGCTATTGCAGCAACAACTGAAGTTATGATTTATGCATGAAGCCTAATTAGCATTTGAAAGGGTGATATTAATAAGTAGTGACTTGTGCGAACTTAGCGTCAGTAGAATCTGCCGTGAGACGAGTCCTTCTTTCACACATGCACAGGTGTGAAAGGGCCACAACGCTCTGCACTGGATGCTGTTTGTAAACGCCTCATATCTAAAGAATTATAGGGACACTTTTAACTGAAGTCTACATCCAGGTCCTTTTATGCCCCATTTCTGCTCCAGTTTTCACTCTGGATCTTGTACCTCATTATGCTTGGGCTCGTCTGATGTGGCCAAGATCTGAGAAGAAGAGAAGAAGAAGTACTCCTTTGTGTTAATGAAGTAAAAGTACAGATACAAAAGTATTCAAGTAAAAGTATAAAATAAAAGTCTATTTACAGGGTATATGAGGGATCTTAAAAAGTCTAAGAAATCCATCAATAAATTTAGGTCAAACAAAGGCCTTTCAAAAATATTAAAAAGTCTTAACACAATTTCTTAAATTTCTTAAAAGTCTTAAATTATAAACATTTATGCATGTTTTTACATTCACTTTTAGTTGAAATTGTAAATGCTACACACACAGACCACACAGCTAAATATGCTATTGATATTGTATACTGTTTATTTACTATTTCAATGCACTAAAATAATTCTAAAATTCTAAAATATTTAATCTTTCCCTAAATATGGGGTGTATTGTGTAGTGTCAGAATTTGCTAGATGTGTCGTGATGAGGTCTTTAGATTTCTATCAAGGTCTTAAAGGAAAAATATTCTGCAGTTTTCATATTGTTGTTAGCCTTTAAACAGGCTCTTAAATTTGCCTTTTTTTGCCTTAAATTTGTCATCTCATGTTTTTGAAAAAAAAAAAAAAAAAAAAGTTTATTATTGATTAAATGACAGGATTGATCAGCCTGAGTGAAATGACACTTAGTAAGTGCATCCAGCCAGCAGATGGCGCCTCAGCACTTACACAATCTAGTGAAGTTAGCGCTGAACAGATGCCATGATACGGGCTAGCAGGAGCAGTTATGGTGTTTAGAGGAAGAGATGCTGCCCTAAAACAGTGGAACAATCTCGGATAAATGACATATGAAGTCTAAAATATGTCCCAGAACCAGGAAGTTCAGCAGGAAATGTTTTTGATGCTCAGAGGGGGGTCAGGATTTTCTAATAAACATTCCTCAAAACTGTGTGAATGAAATGCAGCTCCAGTTATGTTTTTGATAATGGAACATAGTTAGAACATGATTAAAAGTCACTATAGTCCTTTAAAAGATTGACTTTATGGTCCCTGCATATGCCCTGATTTAAGTATTAAGCAGTAAAGTACACCTTTATGAAATTATGTTAAGAGTAAAATGTGACACACTGATTTTGAGAACTAAATGTCAAATTGCAAACTTTTTAAAGATTTGTCCTGATTTTGGTCATCAGAAGCTTTTTTTTTTTTTTTTAATCTTAACATGCAAAAAACAACAACAAAAAACAACCCAGTAATTTGATCTGTAAGTATCTACTGTAAAATTTAAAATGTAAAGTACCGATACCTAAACATTGTACTTAAAGTGCATATGACAGGTTCTCATGTTTGTCAAATTATTACTTTGTTTTGTGAGATAGAACAAGTGGTAAATATTTATCATAGTTTTACATCCGCAAAGTTACAGATTGTCACAAAAAATTGAAAAATAAAAGTTGAAAATTACAGGAAGTAGTGCTAAATTCTAAAACAAAATCCCTCTGTGATGTCATCCATAGGTGACATTCCATCCAATTTTCCGATGATCATTGAACAAAAACGGTGTAATCAGGTATTATTTATTGTCAGTTCCTAACTATTGCGCAATTTATATAGATTTTTTACTCTTGTTTACAGTGTGGTTGCTATGGTAACAGTCGTGAAATTACTTCTACATATGTCACATCTGCTGCCCAAGTCCAACCAGACTGTAACATTATAAACTTTACAAAAACTGTCGAACTGGAGACAAATAGGCAAAATTGGTTGTAAAATCTTAAATATTATCGTTGTGTCTATATTTAGTGAAATGTGTTGTTTAACTTGTCATAAGTTTTACAGAACTTTTCCTTATGTACTTTGTAGTTTAGTTTCCACCTCTCCATCCATCTGTCATCTCGTCGTCTCATGTCCAGAATGCATAAAAGTCTGTGGAGACAATGAAACTAATCTGAATCACCCCTCATTTCCATAAAAAAAAAGGTAATTTGGTGATTCATTCATTTAGTGTCGTGCTGCGTTTAAGGCTAATTTGACTAAAATCCAGAGCTGTTTTGCTGCTCAGTCAGTAATCATCGTGAGTAAGTCAATTAGCCCCTTCCTCCCAGGTCTGAGTGCCAGTGTGGATCCAGCGTGTGGCAGTTTGGTGCTCACATAACTGCTCTCTCCATTAATAAAGGTGAAGGGGCCATTAAGTTTTCATCTCAGTCACTTTATTACTCCACCCCTCTCCACTGGTCTGCACAAACATAAATGCTTACACAGGCAACATTTCATACCATCGTCTCTCCTCAAGCATAAGCAGTGTTGAAGGATGCACAGGAGCAAGGTCTGAAGTGTGTGTTCTGTACAGCTTACATAATGGATCATATATACCGTACCGTAGATACATCGGAGTATTTTACTTGAAAGTGGTTGAATTTAATCATTTACAGCTGATACTCTAATAATGGGCTCTGTGCACAGCAGCAGCGCGTGGCTAGCTCAGTGTTAGCGTCAGTACTTCCTGACTTCCTGATTCTTTCTGTTTTTTTTTCATTTGTTCCCCCAACCTACCTGATTGACTGGTCACTATATAACCAAAAGTTGTTTTTTCTTAAAAATGTATTTTTTCACACTTAGGGTAAGGGTTAGGTTTAAGAAAAGATACTCTGGTTAAGTTTAGGGTTTTGGGGCAGGTAAGCTAACTCTACAGAACTGTGTTGTGGAAAAAAATGATGCTTCTCTATTCACCTTATTCCGGAAGTTGCCGTACGCGCCGCCGTCTTGTTTCCGTTGTATTAGTTTACACGGGGCAGACGAGCTCAACAGAAAATAAGTTCTACACGGACTAAAAAGCCGTTTTCAGACTGACCAGGAAATCGGTGCGTTGTTGACTTGTTGTTGCTCGTGTTCATTAAACATTTTACACAAATCAATCTACTTTATGTAACATTTTAGCGGCGAGACTTTTCCCTTGTTCGTCATTAGCTTTAACGGAGTTCTCATCAAACGGAAGTGCGTTTACAACAAAAGTGTGTATCTGTGGCAAAAAAACGGCAAAAGTGGAATAACGGCAGAATAAGGTGAATAGGGTTTTCTCATAGTCAGTCTAAAATGTATAAATACTATAAGCTGAGGCAGTGAACAGTGAGTTGTGATGGATGTCTCTGACAAAATAAAACACTAATACTTCCCCAAAGGACACTTGTGTGTTTATAAAGGGGTGTCCTGCACAGAGCCCATTGTTTTTAACCTGGGAATTACTGTGAATGCGTCTGAAATGGCTTTCCTTGGCAAACTATAATGAGTATTGTGTGACCAGTAGGGCAGGGCGACATGGCCAGATATTTTCATCATATAGTGATAACGGTATAATTAACAATGTAAATGACTCTAGACTAAACACTTAACAAAGGCACACATATTTGACTTGTTTAAAGGTGATTTACCCATTTTTTCATGTAAGAAAGTAAAATCAGTTCTGCCTCAGCACAGATATGTTGTAAAAGCATCTATCAGGGTCAAAATGATACCGCTGTGTGCTGTCTGTGTGCAATCATAGAGCGTAGAACCTTTGAGGATATTTAATATGTATTCATTTGTTATCATTTTGCTTCTAGTCCTTGCCTCAACATCGATCTTTAATGCGTCTTTTGCCGTTAGCGCTCGCAATTTTCTGCAATATCAGATTTGCTTCGCGACTTTGAGGAAAATCTGCTGCGGTGTATGCGTAATTATATCACGATGTTCCAGATTTCATATTGCCCCGAAAGCAAATGACGATAAATCATGAACGACATGCTATGGCCCAGCTCTAGAGGCCAGTGCAGGGACATGAGGACTGTCGGTGCAGGTGCATTGTTACCTCGACTCATCCTCAGCCTGTTGTGACGGCGGCTGAGGAGGACAGCAGCAGCAGCCGTGTGTCCCTGTGAGGCTGCCCTACTTGTGTGAGAGTTTGTGTAGAGTATTTTCTCTCCTGTTGTCGTCTAAACTGAAGCTGTGGCTCTGTCTGCGGTGCTTTTTCCAGAGCTGTTGTTGGCACCGAGCTGCAGAGCCCAGTGCTGCGAGCCACATCCAGACTCCATTTAGCCAAACACACTAACAAGCATCTGCACGTGCTCAGACCAACAGTAAATATGTATGAGTGACAAAGGATGTGTTAGCATAGTGTCGAGTATGTTAGCAGTCGGCAGTTATGTTTGATCCATTGACCCATTAATCAGATGATTATCTCTGAGATTTTTAAACACCAAATGATGTTGAAATATTGGGACTTTGTAGAGTATATTGAGTTTGTTTATTCTTTTTTGACATTTTGATTTTAAAATGCCACTTTTTTGGTATAAAAGGTCTTTTGGCATGTGTTTTTGAGTTTGTATAGTCTAATTAACAAATACAATAATCAAAAATGGTTAGTTTAATAGTCGACTTGTCACAAAATGGTGCCTATATTTATTGTGTGGATGCATTTTATTGAATGTTATTGGCCTCAAGCAAGGGTCTTCTTTAACTCAAACCCCTCAAGCAAAGAAAAAATAACATAGTTGTGTGCAGGGCTTCAATATCGTGAAGCATCATGACAGATTTCTTGGCAATACATGTATCAGTACAGAGATGTGTATAGTGATACCTTCAAACAACATAAATTCATGATAAAAAAAACAAAACCTGCTGCATTAGGACTGAATCTGCCGAGTTGAAAAGGTGAAAACATCAAATTTGTAAACTTTTAACACTGGTTTTAAAGGATGTCTATGTATCAGAAGACGTACTGTATTGTAAGGTTCCGTGAAAGTTGATTGTAAACCCAAAGACTTGGTTAAATATATGGACATAGCATTGGAATATAATAAAATAAAGACAAGAAAGAGTGGACTGAGGAGAAAAAGGATTCATCCGCATTTACATTTTTATTTTTGCAACTTGAAATGGACAACTTTAAACGGGGAGGATAACACAAAATATTATTTGTATTTTGATGCTCTTTTTAAAGATAAGCTAGTGGAGAATATGTGTTCATAGAAAGGTATTCATTTTACATTTGAACTTCCTGGTCTCTCTCTGGTCCGGATCCTGTCCACCAGAGCATGTGTATTGGTTCTCGCCCTAAACATTTGCTCGGATTGATTCTGCCACGGGCCGGTCAGAGTTGTCACAATACTAAAATTTCAAGCTTGGTTCCAGTACTATAGAACATACTTAATTCTCAACACTGATTTTGATATTTTGAAATGCTTTTTCCGGGTCAAGGTTTTAGACAACAGACTAACATTTGCAACATGTTTCTGATTTTAAACATAGTGGTATTTTTCTGGTTTTGATAAAGTTCAAGATCATTTTAAAACAAAAAGTCAAGTTTTGTCCTGTTAATGTGACTTATTTAGTGTCGAGACTTGTTCAAATGAGCCTCTAGATCTGATCCTAGTTTTAATATCAATTAATATCTGATTTTCGATACAATCCTATGTCAGATCTATTCTTCTATGCAGCTAGACAAGTTGATGAAGCCTGAGACAATGATCTTTCTTTGTGTCTTCCAATTTCTACAATACACATTTTCTGCCCTCGTTCCCCTTACTCTAAAGCCTATTTTCATCTATTTGTACTTTTCCCGTTTTCCTTCGTTGCTAATGCACTAATCATAGTCTTGTCAACACCCAAATATAGCCTCACGCACAATGCTCTTGCCGTACCGTCTTAAATTCTCGCAGGTAGTAATTTTACAGTGAAAAATGAGTTGTTGTACTACTTTCTGCTCTCCCAGCCGTGCCATTTTATTTTCCACCAGAGCAGGTGTAGAGCTTATTGTAAAGTGAAAGCAAGCGTGCTGTGGGACGGGTTGCCAGGTTGGACGCCTCAGTGGAGGAACCCACCGCTGCTAGGTAAAGTGTGAAGGAGGATTCGGAGAGCACCTGCCAGAACCCATTTTCACCTCGACACGTTAACAGCTTATGTGCTTCCAGCTGTTTCGTGACACTAAACACTAGAGCGAGATTAGCTTCGGTCTCTTTGTAGTCCGGCCGCCAAAAGTGCACAACATATCACAACTGTGCACGTCGGAGTGATGTGGAGATGTGCTGCTGGGACGCTCTGTAGCTCATGTGCAACGTACGGTTTATTTCACTAAAACGTAGAGAACATGGTTGTATTTACATATTTATAAGATTTTTGTTTTTTTAGTCCCTAGTTTGACAGTTTTGGTGAAGTTTTAAATGTGATGTGACATAGACAGCAGTAATACCACAACTGTTACCTAGCAACCGTACTATAAACAAGGCCCGAAATCTATATAAATTAGACTCTTTAAAGGTCCCATAACATGCAAAATCGACTTTTCAGAGGTTTTAACCTTCCTACAGTGCTATTTGGGCCTCGTATGTGTGCCCAAAGTGGTTTTTTGATTGATTCCCGCATGCTTTCGGCTAGAGAACTGTCTTTTTGTCCCCCTCGGCTGAGCAGGCAGGCGGGGCTCATCCCATGGATGACGCGGTGTTTAAGCCACGCCTCCGGGAAGCGCAGGCCGCAGAATAAAAACAGCTAATGCTAATGCTACACAGTAATTACACGATGGATACGACAGATCGAAGAGTTAGCTTGTTATTTACCAAACGGCAACGTCCGTTGTCGAGGTACTGCATGATCGTCAAACTCCAGGTCAGATCCAGGACGTAGGACTCAGCACGACGCACCGTCAGGACGGATAAAAGGTTTATTCCTGTGTTTGTGTATCGCTGTTTACGGAGCACGCGGCGCATGCGCACTATCTCGCTCTAGGCTTCGCACGAGTTGGGCGGGCGCGCGAGTTGGCGGGGGAGCAGCCTGCTCTCTGTTGGGGTCAGATCTCTGAGTGAGCCGTTTGCTTTTGCAAGGAGGGGGGCCAGTCCAAGGAATGGGTGTTTTTTGGAAACTGTTATGTTATGGATATTGCACAACGCAAAATTTGATCAACAAAGCCCTTAGAATAGACTGTGTAAAGGGCAAAATAGCAGAATATGGGACCTTTAAAATCAAAATTCCAGAATGTAGGCGACTGGAGGCAAAGTGAAGTTGACTGTGGTTTATCAATGATTGGCTCACATTAGATCTAAATTCTTCTGGTTTTAAGTGTTTGTGTTGGAAAAAAGCAACACATTTGAATTTCCAGAGTAGAAAGGTCAGTTAGTTAGTTTGCTTTTCTATAACAAATGATGGCCAAAATGCACATTTCAAGCCTTAAAATTGTATTTTAGCTTCAAAAGAATCTAATTTATGGTATAGTATCTAATATATCTCTAGATAAAATGAAAAACTATTGTGGGCTCAACATTTCTGTGAGTATTTGTCCAGTAAAACATAAAAATCTGGATTGTTCCTTATATTTATCATTTATCATATTTACCTAAGACATAATGGATAATACAATAATAAATGTGTTTAAAACAGCTCTGATGTCACTCACATGTGTTTGAGTGCTTTTCATTTCCCCAAATCCTCTACATTTTTCATATTTTGTGATATTCTGAACTTAATCCCAGTTTCTCCAGTGAAATCACATTATGTTGCACTTTACGTTTGCCCCCATTCCAAATTTTGAATGATTTTGTTTACAAAGTTTTAAAGGGTCTATACAATAGTTTTGATTTGACAACCTTTATTTTATTTAATGAAAGTTTAAACTGTCATGAAAATGCGTCAGTTGCAGTAAATTGTCTGTGCATTTTTGATGGTATGTCGCGTTTTGATGACATCACAGAGGGATTCTGTTTTTGAACTTAGCATTACTTCCCGTAGTTTTCAATTTATTTTTTAGATGACTCCAAGTCACGTCCAAAGTCTTAGTCCATTTTATCAAGTCAAGTCTCAATTAATCAAAATAGTGACTCAAGTCCGACTTGAGTCCAGCTCACGACTTGCGAGTCCACACCTCGAGAAGAAAACATAGCAGCAAAGCAAAGTCTGGAGGTATTCACCTTATTCTGCCCACTTTTGCCTGTTTTTGCCTCAGATCCACGCTCCTGTAATAAACGCACTTCCAGTTTGACCAGGAGAACTCCGCTCACACAAATGACAAACAAGGCAAAAGTCTCGCCACTAAAATATTATATGAAGTAAATTGATTTGCATAAAATGTTAAATGTACACGTGCAACAACAAGTCACAATGCACCGATTTACTGGAGCCTGAAAACGGCTTTTTAATCTGTGTAGAACTTATTTTTTGTTGGGTGCACCTGCTGCTGAAACTACAATGGAAAAAAATGGCGGCACCCACGACATCTTCCAGAATAAGGTGAATAATGCAATTGTCTTATGTCTGACAAACGATTGTTGTCTACACTTTTTATTGCGATAAATGACATTATCGTTTATTGTCCCACCCCTATTCGTTGATATGAATTATATTGAATACTCAGTTGTTACATTCTAGTACTGTTTGCTGTATGTCGTTTACGAGTGACATTTAGAGAAGTTGCAACAGAATGCTAACATGTTCGAAACCCACAAAATGATTCCCAGTTTCAGGTCGTTCTTGTTTCCTAAATGAATTGTGGCCTTGCTCCACGTCCGCTCCCCGATTGGAAAGGTCTGCCCAGCCTTTTGTCTTGTGCAGGGAATGACAGTAGAACGAGGCGGAGATCCCAGTCTGCAGAAGAACGAGACCAAATTGGCTTTAGTTCTTGAATTCTTGAAACAAAACAATTGGCCCGTGCCGTCTCTGGCGCACACATGCCAAGAAGATGAATTATAGACGTTAGCGTGGATGCTTTACTCGACTTAATTGCCAGTTACCTATGAAGAACACTTAGCGGTGCAGAACGTGTGCTTGACGCTGTAAATGTCATTTCACCACTCACTGGGCTAGAACTAGTTTCAAGGGAAGAGATAACTCATTTAATGGCATTCAATTATGTTTCCTTTGTCCGTTTGATCCTTGACTTGTCGGTGCTGTTTTATTCACGCCGCTATCTGCAGAGGGAGGCTCACTCTTAATTAACGTGGACGTGTTTTTGTGCAAGAAATCTGCTTCAGCCGTTATAATGACACGTAAACTTAATTGGGTGTTTTGTTGGCCACTTTCCGGGGGATGTGTGAGTGTGAAACTGCTGGTGATGGAGGTGCACTTTAGTAAAAAGCAGTGTGATTAAGGCAGAAGTTGTTCATTTTACCTTCCGTCCTGTATTTTAACTCACCGCGCTGCAATTTAGAGCTGCACGATGTGGGAAAAATATCGATTTTGACAGTTTTCATAAAGTTTTCCATTTTTCTGACCAGTGCTGCGCTCGCGTTTAGATTTGCAAGTTGTTTTAAAAGTAGGATTCTGTTCAAAGTTCACATTTTAAACACAATCAGGAAAATTTGGTACCTATTGCGTATTACAAATGAAATATGGCATTACAAGACAATAAAGAGTAATGGGGTTTTAAAACAGGAAATAATAATTCTTACAATTTCAAGAATGTCATAAACAAACAAAAAAACAACAATACTGTGTTAGAATAAAAAGCTTAAACTGGGACTTCTCTAATAAAGTGCAGTTAGTCTGTATTTGTGTCACTTTTTCTTTGGTTTCAAGGCGTATTGGTTTTAAAGTGCGTACAACAGGTTTTTACGATTTTGTAATTTTGACTTTATTCAGTGTATTAATATATGTTGTAAATATAAATTGTAGTTCTACACCAATCACGGTGCTGTTTGTGAAGAAAAGTTGTGAAATATGTTGAAAATTACAAGTAAACGCATTGATGACATCACACTGGGTTGAAAAAAATTGCCCTTTTTGACCCTTACATTAATTCAACAAAACAAAGATGTATTTTTCTTTGTCAAATAAAAAAAAATCTGTGACATTAGAGCAGTTTTGTTGCACTGTATGGTTTCTTGGTCATTTCCCAGTGTGATGTCATCATTTACAACCAGGAAGTAAAATTAAAAACCTAAAAAAAAAAAGAGCTAAACTAGGATAAAATGTGTAAAGTTTTTTAGCAGAATTTAAAATATATTTATCTTAACTGTGTTTTAGTTAAGTGGGCTCTTTAAGCACTGTCTAAGTGTTTTCTAACTTGTACAGCGCCCAGATAAGACGCACGCGCTGCTGCCTCCCACTGACGGCGAAGGTTATTGCATTCTTCAGTAGTTGCATTGCAAAAACAATTTATTAAGTAATTCTTGCAAGACTACTCTGTGGGCGCTTGCATAATCTTGATTTAGATTTAAATCTCGTGATATCTCATCCCAACCCTATTATAAACATCATGAAAGCTGTCAAAATATGGACAAATATTGAGTAAAATCATAAATATAATCATGTTCTCTACATTTTAGTGAAATGTGTCGTCTAAGCTGTCATATAGACTTTCAGCAGCCTCTATTGTGGCCACAGCCTAATAACCTCTCCAGCCTTATCTGTCTGAAACACAGTGAAGACTCTGGCCGCTGCTCTTCTCTTCTTTTCTCCTCTGCTCCAGTCTCTGTTACAGGCACACCCTACATCCCTCCTCCATGTAACCCCCGCCACTTTCCCGACAAACACAGCGGCGTGGAGTGCGTGAAACATCCTCTAAACAGAAAAGATAGATTGCCTGAACTCGCACGGCTCCTGTCCTTCTGCGCTGGCACTTTTAACGTCGATACAAAAGCGCGCGGTGAAGGGCATTTGAAGTGTGCGGCGTGAATGAAGCGAGTGGGTTTAATGCACACAATGTACGTTGATGTTTCCACCGGCCGCTCCGACCAGGGCCGCTGCTAGCTTTTTTGGTGCCCTATGCAAAATGTCTTGATGGTGCCCCCCGCCCCGCATTAAATGACCAAACCCACAATTACTTTCATTTTTACCATGTTCATTTTATTATCTTCAATTAAATAGTACTATAAACACAAGATGGAAATGTAAGTTGCCAACAAAAAAAAATTAATAAATAACTAAATAAAACTTAAATATTCAAGTGTAAAACAAATACCACCCAATAAAAGTGCAAATACGAATATAGATAGAATCATCCAACAAGTGAAGTATATGTAAACATTAACAGGCAACTGAATAAAAATTACTGCTCCTACAAATGTGTACGTCTACATTTTCTAGCTGCAAAGTTGTTTATCAAGTCATCATATGAGAGCTTCTGTGCCAATTGGTGGTGAGTTCAAAGGGTAAAAGAAACAAAATATTCGTAACAATTTACTTATTTACAACACTGATTTTGATATTTACAATTTATTTATTTATTTTTTGCAAAAAATGAATAAAAATAGTTTATTCAGCTTTAAGAAATGCACAGGAACTGTTGTCATTGTGAATGTATCATTGGCATAATATTTATTCACGGATCAAGTGCAATAAAAGCCCACGCACCAAATGTCCCCTAAACGCCTCAGAGTCAGACGTCAGCTGCAGAGTGGCAGGTAATAGGCTCCTCCGCTGACTCTCTCTCGTCTTCATCATTCTCTCAAACTTTGCCTGGGGTCTTGGCAAAGTTGGTGGGTCTTAGCCATCCCTGTTCTCTGAGGGAGGAGCCGAGGAGGAAAGAGAGAGAGCCCTTGGTGTCGCGGTTAATTAAATTACGTGCATGAGCTTCACTTTGGCGAGCGCCTGAACGCGGCGCCGCGCAGGCACCGCTCGTTTTCGCCACGGCCAGGCGGCCACGGCACAGCCGATGTGGTGCCCCCTCAGAGCACTTGGTGCCCTACGCGCTGTGCGTTACGTGCCTTATGGAAGCGGCGGCCCTGGCTCCGACACTGCTTTTTAGAGCCGACCTCATTCTGTTCTTTGTTGCTTTGTTGCTGGTTTGATGAGACCAAACATGGGCATTTTTTATTACACATGTGAGATGAAAAGCCACGCAGAACTTGTCCGGGCGGTGAAAAGAAGCGTTGATGCCATGATGTGCACAGCTGATGCGATAATTAATGGTTTGGAGAATGTTGGCCATAGACACATTGTGATGTTTTTGCTTTAAAGCCGTCATTATGTATACGCTTCATTCATTTACAAGTGCTCTTTATGCTACACTCCAGTCGTCCTCGGAAGTCAGATTGTATGACTTCTGACTTGTGATTTCACACTGGAACACTTACATTTGGGAAATCTTATTTGAAAACTCGGGTAACTGGGAACTCCAAGTTTATCTGAGTTAGACAATCCAACAGTCTGCTCCCTGCGTTTGACTAAAGTTTAACACGGACAGCTTCATCAGTTGGGATGGGCGATAAATCGGGTCCAGTATGGGTCGATATTAAAAAAAATATTTAAAGCCGATTCTTTTGAGTCTGTAAGTGCCCATGTATCATTCCCAGCTGTCTTTTTTGAACAAACTAATGGGTAAAAATAGACAGAAGGGCAATTAGGCAAAAAAATATGACCATATGTTTCCACAATCATTCCACAAATAATTGTATATCTCAAATAAATATATTATATTATAATATTTATGGTTTTATAGTATTTTTATTACATGGTATCCATAGGTTTCAGAATGAGGAGAAATCAGGACTGTTGCCATAGCGATTAACAACTTACATAAATATCTTTTCAATGGGGAAACGTCCTCAAAATGTTACATATAACAGGAAGCTGAAGCATATGAATAGGCAAATATTGGTTATCGCAAGCCAAAATATCGGACATCGGTAAAAACCCTTATCGGACAATCCCTAAACATATGTGAAAGTGTTATTTTCTTGTAATTTGCTCTCCGGCGCAGCCTTTGAGCCTCTGCAGATAAAAATGTTATGCTTATGTTGCTAAAAGTTTCTAACATCTAACACATAACAACAAAAGCAGAAATTCACTTTCAAACGTTGATTTAGACTTACAAATATGATAATACTGATCGGATGATAAATTAACTTAAGTGGATCCATATTCTGGTTGATTTCTCGGTTTCTAATATTTGATTTGTGTCATTTTAGTATATAAACTCCAATATATTACTTATAGTTTTTCCAACTAAACTGGAACACAAAAAGTCGGAGAAAACATCACTCCAAGGTCGAGTTTTGACCTCCGAGGGTAATTTAAACATAGCGTTAGTCAACAGTGCGTCACAATTTCTTTTTAAATGTATTTTTCTATGGCACTTAACCATTAACGTTCCATTGCTTTAACATTCTTTTAGGCATCTCTAAGTGCTGCCCCTTTATCCACCACACTGTCAGTACAAGACAAGACGTTGCTTTTGGAGACAAACACATCCCTCACCCTGAAGCCATATAAATTAGTATCACTTTGTACTCGGATGTCTGTTAACCTTGACTTACGGCGTCCACATAAATAGACTCGTTGTGAAAAAAAAAATACCAGCGTAGAAGTGAAAAAGTGCAAGATAAATGTTTGCCTCTTTGACAACAATTCTAGCGTGAAATGTGGCGCGTTAACTGATTATCATACCGCGCATGTTTGCTCCAAGGCCCGGCGCTGACTGGAGGCAGAATTAATGTTCATGCAGCGGTGTTTAAGGGTGATATATCTGAGCGCCAATGGGCAGTTTGGGTGGCATCCCACACACGCATTTTGCAAAGGTCAAATAACGCTTGTTTTATTGTTTTAGCCTATGATTGTTCATGAAGTATTTATTTGTTGGAGGGTTAGCGCCGGAGCAGAGTGATGGCCCTGTTTGTGTTGTCTATTAGGGATATGTATGCATTTAAATACATTTGCACAGTAGATTAAGTGGTGACCGTTATTCTCACTGGCTTCGTACTTGGTGCTTTGCTGTATTCCAGTGTGTAATGATGGATTTTTAAATTAGAGGGATGTTGAGGTTTTTTTCTTACATACAATCAACATTCAAAAGCATACGTACAGTAGATATGAAACCATGAATCAATAACATCAGCAAAACTAGGAGACGAGGAACAGTTTTCAACATTAACTTTTTGGGAAATATGTTTCATTCTTTTTCTGACTTAGAAAAACTATTTTGATCAACAAGAGAAACATATTGGACTCACTCCAAAACTACAACTCTTAATTATTAAGTATAACAACAATTCTGAATAGCTGAATTATTGTTTTTTGTTGTCTTAGAGATTTTTGTGCGTCACAGTTTATGCAGATGTTTTACACACAGGGGTGTCGGACCGGGGGGGGCAAAGGGTACTGTTTTCACGGGGCCCAGGGCAGGGAGGGGCCCTCAAAAGCATGTGATGTTTTTTTTCTCAGTTATCTACACTTTAATCTATTTTTGCTGTAATAAAATGCATTGTGGTTGAGTGAAGTCCCTGATAAACTAAATTCAGTTATGTATGACATCAGGGGGCCCCAACATCCCCCTAAAAAGATGAAAATCATTGCTCACACATTAATCAAGTTGTTAACAAATAGAACCAGTGATTATAATTTGCAGTTAGTGTATTTTCTATTAATGACGATACAATCTGAGATGTTTGTGAAATTGGACTTGTAGTTATTGCAAAAACAAACAGTGCTGTCATGTAAGTCGATAGCTTCACAGGATGTCCATAAATCAGTAAGTTATTGTTAAGCGTACATAAAAACATATACGTGTATATTCTAGCAGTTAGGCTTGTCACGATAATTGCGATATATTGTTACAAAAAATACCACATTTAACGATAATATTGAAACTACTTTATGCCACTGACACATTAACCTCAAAACAGGATTATTCCAGTAAACATACATTATTGTCAAAAAACATGAATTGCAACAAATAAATAGTAACACTTAAGCACTTAGTTGGTATCTTAATGTCATAAATGTTATTTATTCCACTCTCAACAGCTCAAATATTATTATATAACAAAAAGAACAATGAGAAAATGTACAAAAGATAAATATTAAGGCTCAAAATATATTGTTCCATCTGTCATAGAAGTCGAAATAGTATTTATCGTGACAGGCCCACTAGAAATATGAATGAAACAACAACAATAACTGAATTTGCTGGGATAAATAAATATACAAAATTATGTATTAGGGGCCCACTCAGAAGGTTTGTATCTGAGGCCCCTGTTCACAGAGTTCAAAAGGAGAAAAATACTACTGTAATCCCAATTTAATTAAATATTTAAACTTTAGACCCACTTTCAGCCACTGTCGCCGTGTGAACGCAAGAAATGGGGACTGGGTGGTTCTTCTGAGTAAATAGGGACTGGGGGATTATACCAATTAAGTTCTCGGTACTGTTATGTGCAAATCGTCGAATAAATTACCCAGAGATAAATAACTTGAGTTTGCAGAGGCTGGTGTAAAGACATGTTTTTAGGTCAATGGAAACAGGTCTGTTGTAAATGTGTGTTTCTGTATCCATGTCCCACGGCGTTCTTCTTCTGACAGTTATTTGTTTATTCTGAGAGAAAGGAGGGCTATTGATTATGAAAACGACAGCCCTAAGGTGAACGTCTTTGTTTTAGAAATAAATCAATAGTTATTTTTAGACTTTACTACCGAGGTGCATTGATATTTACTACAACAAATGCTTTGCCTGTATGCAGTATGTCGTGTGAATAATATGCATGAGACTACAGTAGGGATATCTGACTGTTTTTGTCTAATTAATTGTATTTATTTAATTTAAAATGTTTGCTTTCATAAAAGATGGTCACAAACCTGAGTGTGTAGAGTGTGTTAGACGATGGAAATGAAAGACAATTAAAGACTTAACAGTTGTTCGTCACCTCCTCATTTGTGAATTATCGTTAACGCTGGGGTCCCTGACTTTTTGTTTTTGTCATTTTTTTGTTTTTGTCATTTTTTTGTTTTTGTCATTTTTTTGTTTTTGTCATTTTTTTGTTTTTGTCATTTTTTTTGTTTTCAAAGAGTGTATTGCAAAAGCAGCACTTTGTGACAAAAATGAGATGCTGCCTGCAACCTGCAGCCTGCATCTAAAAATAAAGTTTTTTATGTCTCGTCAACCTGGAAATCAGAGTTGAATCAGCGCTCTGATTGGCTGTGCTCGGGGCGGTCGCAGTAGTTTCACTTTTCTGCCTGAAAAAGCTGTTTAATACTGAGCTCGCACCTGAAAAATAGTGATTGTGAATATTAACAATGTGCCAAAGGATTTGTGAGAGCCAGGATAACACAGTTTTGTTATGCCCCAGCTTTAAATCAAATTGTTTTTATTTTTTCACAGTAATTGTAAAACTAAAAATGTACATCCTTAATGAACAGTTAGTTAGTTAAAAACCTTTTAGTTGAAATATTTAAAATCCTATTGTACCACATTGAAAGCTTAGATAGAATGCCCCTTCTGCTCATTGATCTGTTGATTCATTGTTCAACCTTTGTGGACCAACCCTTTCTCCAACATCGGTGACTCTGTTAAACTAATAATAATAATTCAATAAAGTAATCGTTAAGGACTGTTCCTCATCCACTCATTTTAGCCTTGTTAAATTATTTGAAGAACCATAAGGATATGATGTACTATATATACATTAATTTAAATAAGCACCAACCAAATGGAGAGCTCATACTGCAGCCCTTCAGCCCTTTGTCTGTGATGAATGAACTGTATGTGTGTTTTCCCCATATGTCGCCTGAAGTGGCACTGAAGTCCACAACAAATTGACCTTTCGGGGACAATAAATTATTCTTAGACATTTGTGAAGTTGCGAGCGTATTCAAAAAACACTCCTCGTCTCATTGATAATTATCTAGTGTGCAAAGCTTCCAAACACATTTCTGTATTAATATGTCACTATTTGGCGGGACATAATCTTGTGTGTTTGTCGCGGTGCGGAGTGCGGTAGAGCGGGGTCACAGGTCGGCGCTGGATTGGACGTGCCGAGGAGCAGCTGTCCCGATGATGGATAGCCAGATGAGGAGAGAAGAGAGATCTGCATTTTCTCCCCATCTATAGGTGAAGCGAGAGGAAATCAGTCTGATGCCCCGCCACGGACCACGATTTATGATCTCATCAGCTCTGACGGATGGCGCCACTTGTTCTGTTTTTTTTTTGTTTTTTTTTTGAGCATATTTGATATTCTCTGGGCATTTGGCGCGGCGTGAACACTTCCTCGCCGTGATGTGTGGCTCCGGAGCAGCTGATGGCACTGAATGTGATAAACTCCAATGGCTGGAAATGTTTATTCACCTGTTGGCTGGGCTCCCGGACGTCTCACCGTGAGTTATGCCTAATACACAAACAGCTGCGTAGTTATGAAGACGTTTCACACTAACTAGAAGCAGCTCAACTCATGCCATCATTGAATACTCTGCTTGGTACTTGGGCAAGACACTCTACCAGGAAAGCCTTCACGCAAATCCCAACTAGTCAGGAATTAATGGTAATAAACAGGGAATTGAAACTTCTGAAGGTTGTCTTTTATCACGGAAGGATGTACAGAAGCATAACAACCTGAATTTATGGAAATAGGCTTCAGTATTTGTGCTTTCACAGTCTCAGCCGAGAGAGAAACAGCATTTAAAAAGTCACGATGGCCAGATGTGATCGCTAAGGCTTTTGGGGAAGACCTTTTAGACATCAAGGCCAATATAATATAACAATGATGATAATAATTTGGCATTTAAGGGGATAAACTTGTTCTAGTAGATACAGTCATTCATTTTAATGTGTCAGAGATGCGTCCTCTCACTGTTCAACAACTACAAGAGCAAATGCTGAGTTTAGGAGTTATTGTGGCAAATACAGACACAAAGACATGGAGAGGAATAACGCCATTAAACAGCCCAAATTTCTGCATTTTTTATGTTGTTGTTAGCTTTTAAACATGCTCTCGAGTGCCTTAAATTTGCCATCTCATGTTTAAATAAAAAATAAAGTGACTTATTCATTCTATGACCTGTGTGTAGGATTTGCTGCAGCAGTTATTGTGTTTAGAGGCAGAAATGGCCAGAACCAGTCTGGCGATGATTTAAGGACTTAAAACAGCGGAAGATTCTTGGATAAATGACGTATGAAGTCTGAAAATATGTCTGAAAATCCCAGTAGTTCAGCAGGAAGTGTGTTTGACGCTCGGAGAAGGGAGTGTTTTATTATAAACATTCCTCTAAACAGCGTGAATGCAACTGAATGCAACTCCAGGTATGGTTTTGATGATGGAACATTGTTAGAACATGGTTTAAAGCTCAAAAAAGTCACTGTAGCAGAACATGTGTCATTTTAAGTTATCCAAGAATGCTAACATTAGCTGTGGGCTAAATGCTGTCACAATGCTGACCCCGCCATCTGTATTTTAACATTACAGAACTTATTTACTTTTCTGAGCTAACGCAATGTCAACACCCTCCATTAAGAGTCTGGTGTGACTCGACTTGAAACAGACATTATTCATCGAGCAACATATTAGAAGAGGCAAAACTTTGAGTTTACTATTCAATCAACAGAGTTTTTCCCACGGCAGACCACGCCCCTCTGACATGACGTGTTGCTGATTGTTTTTGTCACATGGTGTTGAATTTGTGTCTCAGGGACTGTTATTTCAAACTAATAAACGTCACAAGCACACATTTATTCCTAGTGCCCCTTTATAAAAAGCCTTGGTCTAATACTTTTACTCCAGCACACTTTCCCTCTCCACTTTGTGATATTTAAGGGTCCCTTATCAGCAGTTTGAAGTTCTGTAGCCTGACTGATAGAAAAGGTTGTGTACTGTTGCCTTTGGAGATGCTGATTCAGCGTTTTGCGAGGGGCATTTGTTTGGCCTCTTGTCACTTGTGCTGCTGCTCTGTGGATCCTGGAGCTAGTTTATGTATTGATTTAACAGGCAGCCCGCTCTCCATTTTTTAACATAAGTGATGGCTCTCTCCGGGTGGATTCAGCGGCGGTGGCTCTATCAGTAGTCACAGCGCAGGGGTTACCAACACAATGTCGTAAATCCCCCCAAGCCACCTTTAAAAGTTTAGAGGAAGTGGAAATTGTGTGCGAGTGGATGAGCCGCTTTAGTTATTAAAGTGCACATGACAGTTTAGACGACACATTACATCAAAACAGTGAACATGGTTATATTAAAGATTTTACTAAACATTTGGCCTATTTGTCCCCAGTTTGACCGTTTTATTTAAAGTTTATAATGTTACTTCCTGGTTAAACATGAGCAGCAAATATGACATAGCAATTCCATAACTGTTACCTAGCAACCATACTGTAAACATGGGCAACAATCCATATAAATGACACAATGATTAGGAACTGAGATTAAATAATACATGATAACACCTTTATTTTGTAGAATGATTGCTTAAATTGTCAAAAAATTGTGTCAGTGGCTGTAAATTGTCTCTGCGTTTTGGATGGAATGTCGCTTTTTGATGACATCACAGAGGGATTCTGTTTTAGAATCCCTCAGCACAACTTCTTAAACTTCCTACTTTCTAAATTCTATATTTACAAAGCATAATTGTTAAACAAAAAAAAAAAACACTATTCAAAATGGTCCACCCCAAAGCAATAAAAACCAGCAATAAGATAATTTACATAATTTTAAAATATATATACACTCCCAGGCATCCTTAAATTTCATGTTCTTCTCCACACTTTCTTCTTTTTGTTAGTTTGATCCTTGGACTTTTCTGAATTTCTGTCTTGGTTTTGTGTAAGGAATGTACAATTATTTCATTTAAAAAATCTTCTCAAACTGCAGCTTCTCTGGTGTAAAACTATGATACATGTTTACCACAGGGACTTTCTCACTAAACTAAGTAATAATTAGAAAAACATGAGACCCTGTCATAGGCTCTTGTACGTAATTAATGTACAAGTCTGTTTTAAAACGCTTGAGTTATTTCCTGGTTATTGCTTCAAAACACAGCTCTTGGGATCCACCGATACTTTCTCAACACAACTATTTGACTTAGTCCTGAGGCAAACAACTTCACAGAGGAAAGTCTCATGTGTGCCGTTTCCCCGATGTCAAAAATAAAATAAAGTTGCAGTTGCAGCTGTAACTGAAGCTAAAACTTCACAAGCTTGTGGAATTTTAGATTTAACTAAAGAAATGATCATGGTTAGAAGCGTGAAGTTACAGCATGTCTGGTGCAGTGTTGGTTTTGACAAAATATAAGTCAGTTTTAGACTGACTGTAAATTATTTTCAGTTTAGTTGACCAGAAAACACACACATTAAAGTCTACATGACCGGTTCTTAAAATTTTATAATTATGACTTAGTTTGGTGGGAGGGCACCTGTGGTAAATATTTATCATAGTTTTATATTTGTGAAGTAGTTTGGAAACATATATTTTAAAATTTCAGGAAGTAGAGTTGGATCCCTCTGTGATGTCATCAAAACGTGACGTGCCATTGAAAATACAGAGACAATTTACACAAAACTGACACAGTTTAAACAGTCATTCAACAAAATAAAGGTGTAATCAGGTATTATTATTTGTCAAATCATAACTATTGTGTAATTTATATGGATTTTGGCTCTTGATTTCAAAATGGTTGCTAGGTAACAGCTGTAGAATTACCTCTATCTATGTCACATCTGCTGCTCATGTTCAACCAGGAAGTAACATTATAAACTTTATGAAACCTGTCATAACTGACTGGGATAAATTGGCAAAATGTTTGGTAAAATCTTAAATATAATCATGTTTACTATGTTTTAATGAAATGTGTCTTCTAACCAGTCACATAAACTTAAAACCTTCTAAAAACTCTGATAAACTCTATGTCATTGCTTCGTAAACACACGTGTTTCTTGGACATTGAGTTTGTTTCTGCTCTGTTTTGAGCCTTGGACAGAAAAAATGGACCTTGGACTTAGTCTCTATTTATTTGACCTCTTTATTTGGTTTTTATTGTTTGATAAAAAATATTTGTAAATTAGTTCAGAATTTCCCAAAGTGGGGGTCGTGAGGGATGAGCTGGGGTCACCAGATGATTTCAAGATATAATTTTGACAAATATGACACGTCATTAAAACATTATCTTTTAGTGAAATAGGGTCCAATAAGACTTTAAACTATTCAAATAAACAACATGAATCTTTATTTAACGTCCTAAGTTGGTTACACGTCTATTTTGGGGCCAGAAAAGTTTGGGAACTTTTGCTTTAGTCGACAAAGATCTACTTTCAGTCTTTTTATTAGCTGACAAAAATCACATTTTAGTAATCATTTTAGTCTTTATATGACTGACTTTTTATTTAGTTTCTGTTTAGATTTAGTCTTTTCATCCCTTTCAGCCTGTTTTAGAGTGTGTTAATATTATAACATGATAATTTCTACAATATTCTTTAATCTAATAATCTGATTAGTTGTTGCAGCTGCCACACAATTATATTAAATGCTCTGCTCCTGTAATTGTCCGTCTGGTTTTCAAATAATTTCCCCAATGTTGATGATAAATGCTAATGTTCTGCAAAACCTGAAGTAAAACGCAAAAACGGTTCATATTTTGCAATAATAATAATAACACTGAATCCATCCTCTTTTATTTCCAGAATCTTATTATGCAACTGCAGGAAAACGCTTCATTTATATTCATCTGTATTTGCTTAGCTGGGTTTTTGCCATTTCCAAAACCGCTGTTAATTAGCAAACTGGCTCGCAAAGATGAAATGTTAATATTTAAGTCTGGTAGTTTACGTTTCATCATTCCTCGCGTGAGTCTCTATAGGTTCGGGCTCATTAAGACGCTATACTTTCTCTTTTTCCTTATCATTCTGATGCAATTGTGATCAAAAAGGCGGTAACACGCTTTATTTATTGGCCATATCGAGACCTATTTACACTGAACGAGAACAGACTTCAACCGAGATCCTCTTTAGTTCCTCCCAGACTGCGATCTCTCTATTTTGACCAAGTCTTTTAGCAACTATTTCTATACGTTTCGAGGTCAGCGAGGTTGCCGTCATGTGGAGCAACGAAGCCGAGATATAGTAGCGTTTCCAGTTGCGTTGGGTACTGTATGCATGAATTATGAAACGTGCACTCGGGACCGGCCCCAGCGCGGATCATGCATAAATGTAAGAGCAAGCTGTGTTTGAGTGTACGAGTGTCGGAGGGGAAGAGGTTACCGTAAAGGCAAGTGTCCACAGTCACGCTTTTGCCTCCACTTCCTCCTGGTCATGTGATCACAGCAGTACAGGAAGTGTTTCATTGAGGTTATGGTCGGCATAGACGAGAAATTGCTGGCTCTCTATTGACCTTATTCTGCCCCGCCCACTTTTGCCATTTTTTACACTTCCGTCTGTAAACGCACTTCCGTTTGACGAGAACTCCGTTAAAGCTAATGACGAGCAAGGGAAAAGTTTCGCCCCTAAAATGTTACATAAAGCAGGTTGATTTGTGTACAATGTTTAATGAACACGAGCAACAACAAGTCAACAATGCACCGATTTCCTGGTCAGTCTGAAAACTGCTTTTTAGTCCATGTAGAACTTATTTTCTGTTGAGCTCGTCTGCTCCGTGTAAACTAATACAACAGAAACAAGACGGCGGCGCGTACGGCAACTTCCAGAATAAGGTCAATAGTTGCTACGATATGGACAGTGCGCCGCCATGTTTGTCCGGTGAATGTGATGACGCAAATAAATCGATTGAACATAATGTAGAATTTTGCAATTTCATGGATATAATGCACTTTAATAAGAGATCCCTGCATAATCATTAGCAAAAAAGGCCAATTTGTGCATTTTCAAACATTATTTAAAGGACGCATATTTTGCTACAGTGACTTTTTTGAGCTTTTGATCATGGTCTAACTGTTCCATCATCAAAAACATACCTGAACTAGTATTCAGTTGCATTCACGCTGTTTTGAAGAATGTTTATCAGAAAATCCTCCCCCCTCCGCGCGTCAAACACACGTCCTGCAAACTCCTTCTATCCGCGACGTATTTTCGGATCATCATATGTCACTGATCTGAGGATATTCCACTGTTTTAACGCGAACATTTCTGCCATCTAACGCATAACTTCTTCTCACTAACTTCACTAAATTGTACTCTAAATTAAAACACCAAACAGTTTATACACTCAAAAATAGCTTATAACGAGACTCTGACTTCACCTAATGTGGTCGATGGGTTGGTACCAGTTGATACTCTCTGGTTTGTGTATAAGTTGCGTTCTTGCGGGCTAGTGCTAACGGCTATACGGAAAATACATGCAATACAAGTTCCACCGGAGTCCTTCAAATCATACTAGCTGTGTTGCTAAGTGGTTGATAGCATTAGCATCGAACGCCACATCTACTTATTTATATGTTTATGATAGTCAGTGCTAGATTGACGCGTTTTAATAAGGGCTAGAGAGCAAGGACTTTGTTGTCATGGCAGTTGCGGAAGGCGGCCATCTCGCGAGTGTAGAAATCACAAAATTCTAATAGAAAATAATATAAAAACAGTGATGTAAAATAGATTTAAAGTAGGGCTGCTCGATTATGGCAAAAGTTATCGCAATTATTTGCCGCACAATTGAAATCACGATTATTTCAAACAATTACTTCCACAGTATGTCAGTATTCTGTAGAGAAAGTATAGACCAAGTATATTTTATTAGTTATATTTTAGAAAAGTGCCTTTGCTCTAGGTTTTGAGTGGACTAATAATTGAAATCACGATTATATTAATGATTAATTGCACAAAGTGTATAGTTCTGGTTCTAATAATGCAGAGAACCCTACTTCTGTCTGTCAGGGATTATTTTCTCTGAATTATAAAAATGAATATTCAGCCTACAAATGATGCACTGATCTATATTTTATTTAGAATTAAACTGTTGTTTGTGTGTTAAAGCACCATATGGACAAAACCACCATGACCATTACTATAAAAACAAGAATTTATTTCAACAAATTCCATATTTTTTCCAGTTTGGTAGAACATGAGCGTCAGAAAAAAGTACAAACACCAAAAAGTCCAATTATCAAAGTATTTATAACAAATGTATGATTAAAAAGTCTGGTCCCCTATTAGTTTGTATGTGTTCTTCAGTAGAATTTGACAACACAAGATGGACCGGAGCTGGACATTGGTTACTATTGGTTACCATGGCGACGTTCTCTTTATTATAACACAATGACTGTAGAGTTGCTCGATTATGGCAAAAATTATAACCACAATTATTTAGCGCATATTTGAAATCACGATTATTTTGAACAATTATTTCTATTTCGTATAGACCACAGAATGTTTTAGAAAAGTGTCCAAGTTTTGAGTCTCGTTTTTGTCACTTAACTGCAGTTTTGACGCTTGTAATATCGCTTGTGTTTCAGGATATTGTTGTCGCTTTTTGTCACAAATTTTTGTTGCTCTTTGTTGTGTTTTTGTCACTTTTAGTCACGTTTTAGTTCATCTTTGTTGCATTTTTGTCGCTTTTAGTTACATTTGGGTCACTTTTAGCTGCTTTCCTATCATGAATGGTCAAATTTTTGTTCCTTTTAGTCACGTTTTAGTTCATCTTTGCAGCATTTTTGTCGTTTTTAGTCACATTTGGGTTACTTTTAGATGCTTTCCTATCATGAATAGTCAAATTTTTGTTAATTTTAGTCACATTTTGGTTCATCTTTGTTGCATTTTTGTCGTTTTTAGTCACATTTGGGGTGCTTTTATATGCATTCTTATTACTAATATTTAATTTTTTGTTGCTTTTAGTCACATTTTTGTCACTTTCAGACACTTTTTTGTCGCTTTTAGTCGCATTTCTGTTGCTTGTTTCAGAACACGTTTCAACAAATCTAAACAGCTTTTATGCAGAACAAAACAGGATATTATTACACTTAAAAAATTGCAGCTTTTGCGATTTGCTAATTTCGTCCATTCAAATTACGATAGCCCCAAGTATCGACATTGGATCTGTAAAAGTTGGATCGGTGCCTCTCTAACTGAAGTCCCTCTGATTTATTACGATTGTGCTTTTAGTTTCTGAATCCTCCATCTCCAGCGTGAATCTCAGGGCTTTGTAAGTGTGTCAGTGAGAAAAGCTCTCCTCCCTCTCTCCCACACACTATACTCCTCACATCTATATTTTTACTCTGCTTTTTATGTGGAAAAGATCAAGTGCAATTTCTGGATGGCGGCCCCTCTTTGTAGCCTAATTATGATCTGCCGTTTATTCGAACGTGCCAAACAGCCTGATTAACAGTTATCACATTTCTTTTTGTCTTCTTCCACCGCCGTCGTCTCTTTATTTGCATTCAGCGAAACAAAACTCGACGAATCCAAGTCTTTTTGAAGAGATTCTCAGAAGCGCGAGCGAGGCAGAGTCACACACAAGCGTATCAGATGCACTATAATTCAATTAAAGCGTCTATTGTGGTGGAAAAGGGGAGACTTCGCCTGGGGTTCGCGCTCCTTTTTTGACAATCTCCGACGGCCTCGGAGGATGTCATCATTAAACCGATCCCGCACTTTTCGCACCCGGCATTTGATCCCGAGATCTGATGCCCTTTTGTGATCTTTTATGAACAGAGAGCGAGCTGTAATAAGTTCTCTTCTCGATCGCTGTGCTCCAGAATAAACCAGCGCCTACTGTAACCAGCGAGCCCCGAAGGCAAACGCGTATTTTCAGAGCTGAATAATGAGTTACGAGCTCGTTTTGATCTCGACTCCCAGCGGTCACGAGGTTCATCACAGACGCAACCGATCCAGCTCAAAAGTGCCGGTAAAGCGATGGGTGTTGTGGTTAATTAACACTGACAGAACGCGTAATGTGTCGCATGAAGAGGGCGTCAGAGAGTTTGATGGAGTGACAGGAACTAAAGGTTGTGGAGCCGTGTTTCATAGAAGCGCGTAAGAGCAAAAAAAAGCAAAATATGAATATTGAGTAGATTGTTTATTGTAAAAACTGCAAACTAATAAAAGAATCACGTGTTTCAGAATGTTTTTGTCACATTTTGTCATGTTTTGTCATTTAGTTTGCTTATGTTGTTGCCCGTAATTGCGTTTTTGTTGCTTTTAGTGTAGTTTTTGTTACTTTTAGTCACTTTTTTATCACTGTTAGTTGCATTTTTGTAATTTTTAGTCGCGTTTTTGTTGCTTTTAGTTGCATTTTTGTCACTTTTAGACACATTGCTGTTATTTTTAGTATTATTTTTGTACTTTTAGCTGTGTCATTGTCGCTTTTAGTCATGTTTTTGGCACTTTTAGTAGCATTTTTGTTACTTTTAGTATTATTTTTGTTACTTTTAGCTGTGACTTTGTCGCTTTTAGTCACGTTTTTGGCATTTTTGTAGCATTTTTGTTTCTTTTAGTATTATTTTTGTCACTTCTAGTTGGGTTTCTGTAGCTTTTAGTCCTGAGATCTGATGCCCTTTTGTGATCTTTTATGAACAGAGAGCGAGCTGTAATAAGTTCTCTTCCCGATCGCTGTGCTCCAGAATAAACCAGCGCCTACTGTAACCAGCGAGCCCCGAAGGCAAACGCGTATTTTCAGAGCTGAATAATGAGTTACGAGCTCGTTTTGATCTCGACTCCCAGCGGTCACGAGGTTCATCAAAGACGCAACCGATCCAGCTCAAAAGTGCCGGTAAAGCGATGGGTGTTGTGGTTAATTAGCGCTGACAGAACGCGTAATGTGTCGCATGAAGAGCGCGTCAGAGAGTTTGATGGAGTGACAGAAACTAAAGGTTGTCGAGGTGGGTTTTATAGAAGCGCGTAAGCGCAAAAAAAGCAAAATATGAATATTGAGTAGATCGTTTATAGTAAAAAATGCAAAAAAACTGGACGATATTGACAAAAATGAATATTGCCGATCTTTTCTTGGAGATATTCAGACATATTATGTTACTCCAACAGAAATGTGTTAAAACTTGTCTTTAAGCATTTTAGTTGAGGTTTAATTATCAAATAATTGTGAAATTAAGTGTGCAATAAAGTGTGATAAACCTTAACTTTAAGATCTCAAAATTTTCTAATTGTGGCTTAGTTTGATGGGAGGGCACCCTTGGTAAATATTTACTATAGTTTAACATCTGTGAAGTTGCAGTTTGTGAAGAAATTTTGGAAAAAATACAAGTTTAACATTACAGGAAGTAGTGCTGAGTTCTAAAACGGAATCCATCTGTGATGTCATCTTTCTGATGACATGCCATTGAAAATACAGGGACATTTACATTCAACAAAATAAAGCTGTTATCAGGTATATTTATTTGTCAAATCATAACTATTGTGTAATTTATATCAATTTTGGCCCTTGTTTACAGTATGGTTGCTAGGTAACAGCTGTGGAATTACCTCTACCCATGTTCAACCAGGAAAACAAATCAAACAGGGAACAAATGGGCAAAAAGTTTAGAAAAATCTTAAATATAATCATGTTCACTACGTTTTAAAGAAATGTGTCGTCAAACCTGTCACATAGACTTTAAAATGTGAACTTTGAGATTGACTTTGATGCTACTTTGCGCATTGTACATTCTATAAACTTCCTGCGGCGTGCCATAACTCTTCCTCATATATTATCCTCTCTTGTGCTGTGGTCCTGCTGATAATGGCTGCCTGTTTATGCCGCTCTGAAGCTGCTCCTGTTTTTCTCGTGGGTGGGCGGCCTGTGCCAGATGGACACTTGATCACTTGTCATACAGTTCCTGATTAACCCATAAATTATATCTGCCAAGTGGATTAACTGGAATCGCCATCGAACACCGTCTCCCGGGATGCGACTCCCTCTTCTGCGTCTTTTCGGCAGCTGTGGGCTCTGGTGTCGTTTTAGTTAAAAAAAAAAAAAAAAGGCGGGGAGAAGAACGATTCCACCGAACAATGCGCCCGAAATAGCAGCTTTTCTCTGTATTGTGTCGGCCTCCGTAGCGGTCTCCAGCACATGAGTCATTGTCTGCGCTGCTCTACCTGCGGCGCTCATAAAGATGATTCTCCGTTGGGATGTTGCCATAGCGTGCATCTTTTCTCTCGCTGTCCAAAGTGAAACTGGAGCTCTGGGTTATGTCTGTCTTTCTGATGTTTGGATTTTTGGGTGTAGAGCTGTCTAATGATGATTTTTCTGACCAGTATTATTTGATTTGATTTATGTTTTAATGATGGGAGTCTGGTCAAAGTTCACATTGTAAACACAACCAGGAGGATTGACAAAAGATTGAAATATGAACTGACAAACTAATAAAATGCGTTTCAGAATGTTTTTGTCAGATTTTCTTACGTTTTTTGTCATTTGGTTTGCATTTGTTGTCGCCTGTAGTTGCATTTTTGTCACTTTTAGTTGTTTTTATCAGTTTTAGTTGCATTTTTGACACTCTTAGAATCATTTTTGTCACTTTTAGTTACATTTTTATCACTTTTTGTAGCGGTTCTGTCACTTATAGTCACTTTTGTGTCACGTTTAGCTGCTTTTAGACATGTTTTTGTTGCATTTTGTCGCTTCTTGCATTTTTGCTGCTTTGAGTACAGTTTTCATACCTTTTGTGTTTAATAGGGCTGTGCAATAAATCATATATAATTATGATTTCAGTTATTATTGATATTCAATTACAAAAATGTTGTAGTGTAGAAAATTAATTGCAGAATCACAAGTGCCTTCCTTTTGCCTCAAAACCTGGCGTAAAGGCACTTTCTAAAACATTGCTAATAAAATATATTAATTTCATTGGTCAATACTCTCTAGAATACATTTTACAAAATAATCGTGATTCCAGTTATGCATCAAATGTATTAACGAAACTAAACTACAGTGTTGGCAGTTTTTGTGCAGAATAAAACAGGATATTTTGTTGTTTGGAGGACTTCAAAAATTGCAACTTTTGCGATTTGCCAATTGCGTTCTTTAAAATTGAGATTTCGATTTGATTATTTGTGCAGCTCTGTTTGGGAGTACAGTTTGAGGTCTTTGAACAAAGCCAAAGATAATGGCCTCCCTGTGCAGAGAGCTGCTGTAATCGGTCTCAGGGGTAATATGGGCTTGTTTCCTTTGTTGTTAATGTAGGAAGTGCATCGGTGCCTGCACCGTCACGTATTAAAGGCACATTATGTCGTTCTGCTACCTGTGGATTATCTGTGTTAAAGGCTGATGTGTCATTGAGATTCAGAGGGAAGAATGCAGACTTCTGTACTCTTTGTTTTTGTATTTTGTTGTGTCAAACAAAGAATGTGATAAATCAGTGGCTGACTTGGATCTTTCTCTTATACTGTAATATTCCAATATTTAAATGCTTATATTGATGAATTATTTAGCTGTGAGTAGAGATGTCAATATATCAAATTGTAGTGTTACAATTGTGAGAAAAAGCATCACTATTTATTTCATTTTCTTTCATTTCTGATGTCAAACACATTATTATTCCTCAGTTTTGTGACCAGCTTTACAAAATAGAACTTTCTGCCTGACAAAATGACGTCAATGTAACAAAAACTTTACATTTAGGCATATTTTTGGACTCTATATTGATTTGAAAAAACTTAATTTTGCTTCTAAAATGGTCACAGTTGTTATTTTTTGGTTCTTATCTTGTGACCTGAATAATCATGATTATCAATTAGCCTAATAATCTCGACATGCTTGGTCGTGAGTGGTTAAATCAATAGTATTTATTCGACAAAAATGTGACCAAAAGCGACTAAAACACAGCTAAAAGTGACAAAGACTTGACAAAAAAAAAATATAACAAAAACATTCTGAAACACCTGATTATTTTATTAGTGTCATTCATTTCAGTCTTTTTGTCAATTCTCCTGGTTATGTTTAAAATATTAACTTTGAACAGAATCCTATTATTAAAACATAAATCGCAAATGTAATTGCCATCGCAATACTGATCAGAAAAATCGCAATTAGATATTTTTCCCAAATCGTGCAGCTCTAGTTCATATTATAGATACATGACTAAGACTTTTAATAAACCAGAACTGATCATTTGTTACTTTACTGACCCCTTGTGGCTGTGTCAAGTCTGTGATCTGCCCTAACATGCAACCGCTCTGTCTTAGCCTTGTGAAATGTGAAATGTATTAAAATCTGTCACATTTGAGCTCTGGAGCAAAAAATAACAGCACTTGGCTCTAACATGTTGGGTCTGAATATGGTTGCGTACTAGTAATGTCAGCATTTGGTCATCCTTAGTTCCTTTCGCTCCTCAAGTTGCCTCAGGAATCGATAATAATTTAGGTAAGTGCAGTTCGCTCTCAGTGCAGCACAGTTACTAAACTGTATGAACCTTCCATTTGTGAGAGTGCCACGTCAGCAGAATACTGAACCAGTGTCTTGTGTAATGGCTGCATCAGTATCACACATGTGACTGGTTATGAGGCTCTGTAGTCACACTTTTAAAATGGGTTTAAAAATAATTGGTTGAATCTGGTCAAAGTGAGCTTCTGTGACCTTGGTTACTTTCTTTGCTCGAGTCGAGTTTTCTTATGATCTGTAAAAGATGAAAAAGAAAGCAGGTCTTTGGGATCGAACGTCTAAAAGCGATGTATTAGCCAAAATAATGATAAAAAGAAAAGGCGCTACGCTTAGTATTCAGCATCTAGAATCTCCATTGGTTTAACATGAAAATTCCCTTTGTTCCAGTGACACAAACCTCTAAAGCAACTTTGAACACTGCAAAGATTAATTAATTAGCTGACTATAACAACTCATAATAATCAATAATCATCATTAAGCCCACGCGTCACAAGCTGGTGAGAGGCCTATTCGTCTAGTGTGAAGCATAATAATTATAATAGTAATAATGACTATTTGAACTTTTTATTATTTTTAAAAATAACCAAATTTTTTCCCACAAATATTTTACTTTGCATTTTCACTTTGATGTCCTTGGAGTAATGTAAAAAAAAAAATCATCAACGCACATCTTCAAATTGAATCTGAATGTAATAGAACTCATTTGCCAAAACAATGTAAAAAGAGAACAAAATATCCATGGAAGAACCTGATAAACTGCTGGGTCACTTCTGGTAAATACATTTATCAATAGTTATAATACAGTTATAGCACTTTTAGTATTGTTTTTGTCGCTATTAGGTGTAACTTTGTGTAACTGTAGTAATAATTGTCATAAGCGCATCAGTAGTAGCACTTTATCTTTCTTTCTAGCAACGTTTTAGTCACTTTTTGTTACGTTCTTGTCACTTTTGGTTGGAATTTTGACACTTTAACTTGTGTTTTTGTCACTTTTAGTCTCGTTTTTGTCACTTATAGTAGCGTTTTTGTTACTTTTTGTAGTGGTTCTGTCAATTTTAGTTGAGTTTCTGTAGCTTTTAGTCACATTTTTATTGCTTTTAGTTGCGTTTCCGTCGCTTACAGTTGCATTTTTGTCAGTTTTAGTCACTTTTCGCACCATTTTTGCAGCTTATAGTACAGTTATAGCACTTTTAATATTGTTTTCGTCGTTATCAGCTGTAACTCTGTGTAACTGTAGTAATAGCTGTAGTAAGCGCACCAGGAGTAGCACTTGTTGGTGCCGTAGCAGTTGCTTTCACTCTCTGTGTTGCGGCGCGCTCTAACAGCTGTCGGCCCACACTTGTTGTCGCTGCTGTGGACGCCGCTGTGAGGGGAGCTGGTCCTGACAGGTCACAGTGCAGCCTCGGCTCATTGCTCAACAATAATTTGGCTTCTCTCAGAGGTGGAGGAGTCCAGGAGTGACGTCCCGGTGGAGGGCGCAGGTGCAGCAGCAGGTGGCGCCGAGAGTGGCCCGGCCCGGACACAGCTGCTCCGGTCAGGACACGCTGGACCAGAGTGAACCAGAGGGGCACGAGGCACAAGGTTTACAGAGAGTGTTCCTCTGCAGTCGAGCTCCAAAATAACACTGCAATATGACACTTTCTTTACAGTCTTCTGCGGATTTTTGAGAGAATTTCCTGCTCTTGACCTGTTTATCTCATTGAAATTGATTGCCAGTGAATAGAAATTATGCAGCGACTTTTTTTTATTTGAACAAAGCTCCTCAACATTTCGACTTGAGTGGCGGAATTAAAGGTAGAAGAGCTGATTAGATGTGTTTCTTTGCTTTTCGTTGACCGTGGAGCTTTTGTTTCGCTCAAATTAACTTCATAAGGTTAATTGGAAACTGTTTCTGTGTTGCTCCACCTGTGCACTGTGAACGTTGCTGGCTTGTTTGCTAATGACAGTTGGAGCAACTAACGATTATTTTGGTAATCGATTGGTCTAGCGTTGATTAATCAATTGGTTGTTTAGAACGCAAAAGGTCTGTGAATATGAGATTTTTGCTCAATTTGACACAGATAAAGGACGTCCTGGTGGTGAATATTAACAGACAAAATGGTGTTATCATCAAAAATTCAAAATTTACACATTCCCCATGTCATTTTTGTGTCATTCCTGTTATGTCATAATCGTCATAAAAGCTCGTCTTTTCAGCTCATGGCATGTTTTTAAAATTTTTTTTTTAGAGTTGACTATTTCTATTATCGATTAGTTGCAATTAATCAATTAACTTGTTGCAGCCCTGGTATGTAAAATAGATCATAGGTTAGGGTTAAGTACAGAAATATCACCTTATTACTGTATACCCTTATTGAAAAATAACAACAACAACGTAACTTTTGGTAATTTTTTGTTCTAATATTCTCTCTTCGTAGCATTTCTGTCAATATTCAAATGTTGTATATCTTCAAACCAACATTCACAGTATTATCTAAACTTTGATACATTGCCCATCTCGTGTTCCAAACTAAACGTAATCTTTACATTTCCTTTTCAATCCTCTGCTGACTCCGAACCCGCTTCCACCCCTGAACTTTGATCCAAAACAAACTTCCCTTCGTTGCACCAAGAGCCTACCTTTCAGACCTCTATAAAGGTGCGTTTGTTTCGCTCCATCCTTCCTCCCCGCGCTCGGTATTTGAGGGCAGAGCTTTGACTGTATTAGAGATTGCCGCCGTGTTTTCATTGAACGTGACACCACAGACTTGACACCACATGAAAGAGGCTCTGCGGCGGCGGAGAGAACCTTGTCTCGTCCCAAGGAGAAATCTCTAAATGTACGACGGCAATGGGGCACTTTCATGTGTTGTACTTTGACATTACTGGATAAAGATGTGGGAAAAGCACTAAATCTGAGGGTGTGACACGTCAGAGTTTATAGCTGCACAGATGAAGTGGCACAGGAGACGCTCTGGTTTATGTGTGCAGAGTTTGATTATTACAGAACTGCACCTTTTAGTAGAAATATAGTTTTAATAATAGATACAGTCGGCTGTGGGGGGTGTGGTCTGGTGTGGGGGAAACTCTGTTGATTCAATAGGAAACACAACTTTTTCACACTTCTAACACATTTCCCTATGTCTATTTTAAAGTGTATATGACAGGTTTGACGACACATTTCACTAAAACGTAGTGAATGATTATATTTAAGATTTTACTAAACATTTTGCCAATTTATCCCCAGTTTAGCCGTCTTTAGAACAGTTTATAATGTCACTTCCTGGTTGGACATGAGCAGCAAATATGACATAGTGAGAGGTAATTCCAACTGTTACCTAGCAACCATACTGTAAAGGACCAAATCCATATAAATTACAAAATAGTTATAGTTTGACAAATAATTTTACCCGATAACAACTTTTGTTTATTTTTGTGGATTTTGTATTTGTATTTTTTGTTTAAACTATCAGAAAAATGTGTTAGTTGTGTGTAAATCGTCTCTGTATTTTCGGTGGCATGCCATTTTTTGATGACATCACAGAGTTTGTTTGTTTTAGAACTCAGCTCTTCTTCAAGTCATTTTAAACTTTATTTTTTTCATAGATGTAAAACTATTTAAAAAAATAATTGCTACAGGTTCCCTCAAACATCAAACTAAATTATTTAAAGCAGAACTAATTCAAGTCGAGTCCTAACTTAATAGTTAGGCTGTCGACATATTGCTCCCTCAGAAAAATAAATGGATAGTTAGATGTTAAAATACAGCAGGCAGCGCTAGTATCAATGGTAGCTTGTTAGCATTCATGTATCGTTTCTCCCCAAAGGTCCATAATTATTCACCATGTGATACAAATTTAGCCCCCAAAAATATTGCTCCATCTATTACTGTTTATATTGAACGATGAGTGGATATAGTGACGGTGACTCTGACAGGCCTTAAACTAGTATCAAAACTAGATCAAGTATCGAGACTGAAAGAAATCACAAAGATTTAGAATGATCTTTATCTTCTCGAACCAATAAGATCACATGGTATGAGTGGTGGATAATATATGGACTTTTAGATGATATTGTGAATGTTGTTTTGAAGAAATGCAAATTTGGAAAAATGCTACAAAAAGACTTTATTAAAAGTAAAAGTGAAGTTGTAAACTGATATATTTAAAAACTTTCTCAATTTTACAGACATTTCCAATTTGTTTGGTAACTAAACCTCAAATAATACAGTTAAATACAATATAATATTGCCAGATATTGTTATTGGGAAACTCCCCCAAACATAACGAGATATTCATTTTTGTCAACATCGTCGAGCCCTACATGGTACTATTAAAGAAACTCCTATTATTTTGGGTTTAAAATGTAGATTTTATTGTCATTATAGTATCTAAATCTGTATCGAGCTTTTTCCTTGAGTTTGAGTTTTAAAATTGAGTTTTGAAATTTTAGTATTGTGTAGGCCTGTCACGATAACACATTTTGGACGATATATATATTGCTGCAGAAAAATATTGTGATTAACAATGATATTGAAACTACTTGACACAGTAATCTCAATGACACAGTAATCTCTAAACAGGATTATCCCAGTAAACCCTTTTTCAAAAAACACGTCAAAAAACATGTATTGAAACAAATAAATGGCAGAATTAAACACTTTGTACTTAGCTGATATCTATAGAGAGTCATAAACGTTACTTATTCCACCCTCTACAGCTCAAATATAGAAAAATAACGTTGAATTCCCCACTATTGCAAAGAAAAGGTACACACGATAAATATTGATCCCCAAAATATATTGTTCACATCTGTCACATAATGAAGGTACTATTTGTACCTCGAAGCATAAGCAGCAGTAATAATAACTGCCCGAATAGTAGCAACTCTTACAAATAATACCATGCTCCGCGCTTTTATTTCTTGAATTTGTATCAAAAAATGCAACAAAATGCATCTCATCTCCAAACGGAACGTGTCAAAGGGCAATGAGACGGGAGCGATAACATTTGGACCACACCTTGGAGCAGAATGTGTGTGCTTTGTGAGAAATCTGGCTCATACGCAGCACAAACATCTGAGTAATCCGGCCCATATGGAGTTATACAGCAGCCTGTTCCTCATTTATTTAGACACTGCCCAAAGATGTGCTCAAATTATTTACAGAGGCCCAGGAATATCGACGTTGACTTATTAATTATCGCTTTGAATCATTAAATTCTGTGTTTTTTTGAATAATAATCACAGTTCGGGTTTGTTTTTCTTGTTTTATGACACGCTGCAGGACATTTTCCCGCGGCGGAAGATGTGGGAGAGTAGGAAAGTTGATTAAACATGAATTTGGGTTTCCCCTCGCCACCAAACCAGGCTGCCGGCCAAGGAGGACTGCGCTGCGAACTTGTAGCATTCATTCATGGCTGAGGCGGACAGCAGTTCATGAGAGGAAAAGCTCTGGGTTTTTACATGCTTGGCCTCTCTCCACTAACGATGTTGGAAAGTGCAAAATACTCACAAATCTACTTGGATGTAAAAGCCAAAGCGAGTGCAAATGTGTACACTGCCCGCGCTGGAACAATGGCACACCACTATATTATTTTTCTTTGTATTCCAGTGAAAATATCCGCGATCTGGAGCTATAGTTGTGCGAAACTATTGAAGCAAAACTCCCGGGTGTTTGGAGGCAACACATTGGATTCTGTTGTAAATTACAGAGGCAGCTCCGGGCTCCAAATATATGAGATTGTGTGAAAGGAGTCTGTCTCAGAAATAAGGCAGATTTGACACGACTGACTGCTCTTTCAGTAGGAAAGGTGTATTAAGAAATGCAGTTGTCATTTTTGGTTTGGATGCGGCTTAATTGCTTTCATGTCTTATACGGTTGCAGTAATCATCCATTCTTATTAGTCTTTTATTACTTTCTACTTATAAGTCTTCTTCTTTCACTTTTGTAGGCTCTCGTTGTCTAGAGCCTTGATTTTCAACCAGTTTGCCGGGGAACACTAGTGTGCCTTGAAGTTTTGTCAGGCGTGCCTTGAAAAAATATCCAATGTGAGTCAATATATGAATAAATGCGAATGTAATTGACTAATTTGACATCGCCTTGAGCAACTTCTGCATCAAACAAGAGCGCAAAGCCATCACTGTTGTCAAATTTAAAGAACTGGACAAGGGCACAGACATTTTTTGCCTCATCATGTAGAAAATGAATGTACTGTACTTTTTTTACTAAATGGTAATGTTTTGATAGTAGTTGGTGTTTCATGGTATCTTTCAAACCCAAAAAGTGTGCCGCGACTCAGAGAAGGCTGAAAAACACTGGTCTAGACTGTACTTTTCAGACTGACAGGTGCACAGGTTGTGGGTGATTGTAGCTAAATTATTTCTGATCACATTTTATCATGAATTATGTACGTTGTATTTTTCTATTTTCTTTAAGACGTAAATCAAGTCAGTTGGAGAACTCGTCCAGGGTTGTTTTATTTACCACCCCTTCTATCTACCAAACTAAGTAATAATTAGAAAAACATGAGAAGCTTAACTTTAAGTCTATTTCTATTTTATTATTATTACAGCTTATTTCGTGACGTCAGCATAATATTTATTAAAATTCTATTGCAAGTCTATCCTAAATACGGTACAAAAACAGACATTTGTGCAAGACATTTTTCAATTTTTGTGGGAATTTGTGATTTACATGTAACAGACAGCACAAACAGACTGTAACTGCAATCCACAGGGACAAAAACTTTATTTTGAAAGTATTTTGTGGGTCATTCACAAGAAAGGTGCCCTCGTACGATCCAACCTTTGTAAATTTCCATTGTTATTCTTTTGTCTCTTTAGTCTTGAATCCAATTTGATCCACCGTCACTGCAGTCACGGGGGTTAAATTGTGTTCTGGCTTCAGTGCGTTCCCTGCAGGTGTCGGCTCAGGTGTGTGCTGGCCAGAGCGCTGTATTTACATGTCTGTATGTTGGGGAGAGAACAGTGGCGCTCCTGTGTCCTCTTAAGTGCTCCTGAATGTCACATCCTATCTGCAGCCTGTCCCTGAGGCACAAATGGACACTCCATCCACTTGTCAGGTGATTAATCTGAGCTCCCCCCGCCGCCTGGTCTGCGCTCTGTCTCACACTCACATGGTACACATCTATACTGCTATACCAGGCACTGGCACTTACACACGCTTCATACTTCTGTAGCTTATAATGATTTACAATGTGCACATCGGTCGAAGTCTTGTCTGAGAACTACATTATCAACATAAAAGGGTGGTACTGGACAAAAGGACCAGTCAAATCTAGTCTATAAAGGACACATTCTGCTACAGTGACTTTTTGAGCTTTAAACCATGTTCTAACTGTTCCGTCATCAAAAACATACCTGGAGTTGCATTTAGCTTCATTCTCGCTATTTTGAGGAATGCTGGTTAGAGTTAGTTTCCTCTCTCTCCGAAAAGCACTTCCTGCTGAGTCAGACTTGTCCTGAGCTCCCGTCTAAATGTGATAACTACAAACTAACTCACTCGCATTTATCATTAGTGTATGCTTATGCTTGAATAAGCGCTATGCAGCCACTAGATGGCGCCTAAACTCAGTACGTGCCAGGGCAAACAACCTAGACACAGATGTTCATTTTGTTTTTCCACACTTTTCTTTTTGTTCTAAAACATGAGATGGCAAATTTAAGGTACTCAAGAGCATGTTTAAAGGTCAATAAAAATATCAAAAATGCATAATATTTTTCCTTTAATGTACTATAAACATTGTTACATCAGTGTTTCCTCATCATTAGGCAAGGCAAGGCAAGTTTATTTGTAGAGCACAATTCATACACAGGGCAATTCAAAGTGCTTTACATAACAGGAAAAGTTGCATTAAAATCACAAAACACAAAGACACACAGAATAATTTTAAAATAAAGCATTATCATTATTTTACTCAAAGTTGTATTGTATGGTTCATGGTTGAGTAATCTTGTATTATTATTTAACTGAGGCTCAAGGGCTCTGAAAATCCGTGTTTTCACCTACCCCCTATCCTATACTTTGTTGTTATTATTTGAAAATAATAATAATAAGAAGAATCCAAGTGATACATGTCGGGTTCTCAATTGTCACAGAACCACTTTTTACAAACACTGTATAAAACATACAAATGATAATGCGCTGCTTGTTACGGTGAAATGTCACTTTGAAGAGGCGGAGCTTATCAGTTCTGCAGTTTTAAACAAGAAGCGAATGGACCTGTTTCTATTATTAAGCAATTTTAGATAAATGTTGCAGTTTACAATGAACAAAATATGAAATTGTGAAGTATTTATGTTGCAGTTTAATACTATGTACATGCAAAAAAGCACAACAGCACCTTTAATGTCTTTTGAATCAGTTTGACATTAGGGCTGTCACTATTTTTTTATTAGTCGACTTGTCAAATGATTATTTCTATTGTAGCGTGAGACTTTTTAAATACATTATCAAAAAAGTAAAGGTTGAAATATGCTCACAAAGGCTTCTAGATGGAGAACTCTTACAAATAAAGGAGAAATCCTTTTCATTTTTTTACAATTTGATTTGATAATGCCGATGACTTTGTTCACAATGATCAAAATACGATTATATTATTTTTCAAGCCGACTAGCCATGATTAATAGTTAGTAGTTGACATGATGGACTTTGTGTGATCTCGTAGATTCAGGTGTTAATCCTTCTTTCAACTTTGGGTCATGACTTTATACCAAAGAGGCTGTATTTCCCATGACTAGATTAACCTTTGACCCTAAAAGCCATCCGTGGGATTTCTCATGTCTGTTTCACCTCTGTTGTGTCACATGTCGTATCATACATTTATTTTTTTATGGTTAATTTTGAGAAATACAACGTACAGCATATATGAACGCCGAAAGAGCCGATATGGAATTTTTGAGCCGATAACCGATATTTTAACTTTTATGTTTCTTAGATTTCTTGCTTTTAATAATGACTTGTGTCTTATTGTTCCTGTATTTTAATATTATTATTTTTTCATCGTCATTGATCTTTCTCTTTGGTTAAAATGCTATATAAATAAAGTTGGTATGGTGTTTGTTGTTGCTGATAACCGATATTTGCTAATACTGACATTTAGTTTTTAAAATTCATGGCTTGTTGACGTAAAGATCACAAATGAACTTTAAAATTATACAATAACAATGTATTTATATGGGCAATACAATTATTCGTTGTATTATTGTGTAAACATATGACCGTATTAACCTAACTGCTGTTAAACTTCGATTGGAAAGATATCAACCCAAAATATCTTCCGATTTTTGCGATATCTGGCTCGTAGCCCCGATATCACGCTCTGTCGGATTGATCAGAATTACAATAACAGAGGGGAAAAGCTAACGGGAGAACTGCTGATGGGTGGATCTCAGCAGGTGTCAGAGTGTGAGGCGCAGAGAGGCTTCAAGAGGCTGCTCTGGGTGAATGCTGTTCAGACTCGGAGGCAGAACATGTCAGGGCTGCTGCCTCTCACTCTGAATACTGATCTCACTATGACACAGCGCTCTGCAGACTGTGCCGCTCACCCGCCAGATACAAGTGGTTTTATCATTTCACAGCTGCTGCGTTACAGTCATCCAGTTGTAATCTGTCGTCGTTGATAAATATGAGCAAATGTACAAGTGCAGTTTGTAGATTTTTGATTTTGGAAAAGTATATAATATTAAAATAATGAATATTGGACATGTTGTCTAAAAACTTAGCAAATGATTTGATGTTTGGATGTACTGGAGGCAGATGATTTTCAGGTGCACAGCTGTTTTCAGACGGTAAAGTGAATCTGGGATGGATCAGCTGAGCACAGCCAATCAGAGCTCGGCTTTTGGCTCTTACTTCCTGGTTGACAAGAACTAAAATACTTTCTCACACAGTGGTCCCATTTTTTATCACAAATGCTGCTTTTACAATATACTATCCAGGGAAAAACAAAGTCAGGTACCACAGTTTTAAGTACTAAACATTCAACGGGGCTATTCAACTTTTATTTTAGCGAGGGCCAGATTTTTCGGATGGTTTTGTCCTCGGACTGAAAACGCTTTTGAAATACAAATAAAAATGTTATACGAAAGGCTTTAACAACATTTGCCAATCCAGAACTGAACCAAAATGTACTAAACCAGGACTAAACCAGGTCTAAACCAGGTCTAAACCAGGACTAAACCAGGTCTAAACCAGGACTAAACCAGGTCTAAACCAGGACTAAACCAGGACTAAACCAGGACTAAACCAGGACTAAACCAGGACTAAACCAGCTCTAAACCAGGACTAAACCAGGTCTAAACCAGGTCTAAACCAGGACTAAACCAGGACTAAACCAAGTCTAAACCAGGACTAAACCAGGACTAAACCAGATCTAAATCAGAACTAAACCAGGACTAAACCAGGTCTAAACCAGGTCTAAACCAAAACTAAACCAGGACTAAACCAGGACTAAACCAGATCTAAATCAGAACTAAACCAGGACTAAACCAGGTCTAAACCATGATGGGTTGAGGGCCGGATCATATCTCTTGGAGGGCCTGATTTGGCCCCCAAGCCTTAAGTTGAACAGCCCTGTTTGACTATAAAATCGGATACCATTTGGCAGTTTTTTTTTTTACACATGTGAGACACAATATAAGCATTTAAATATGTATACGTTTGATTACTGATGTGAATTATTACAGTTGTTTGGTTGTGATACTTTCATGCACAAACGTCCGCCTCACACAGCGACAGAACAGAGGCTTACTCTCATCCCGCCTGTCTTTAGTGCTCACCTCTTGTCCTCTGTGAAGTAACAGACAGAGCGGATTGAAAAGTGGGGGTTATTCCTGTCAAGGGCCGCCACGTTAATATGACTTTACTTCCTCTCTCTGGCCGAACAGAAACCTTCCATTTTCCCCATCTCGCTCTCAACATTTCAGCCGCTCCAAAAGCCAAAGTGCGTTTAATGAGTCATGCCTCACCCTCTCCATCTTGTAACTTCCAATAGAGGAGACAATGAAATTTCACCGGGCCGTACAGTGTAATCCCGGGCTTTCTTAATTTAATTGGAAATCAAGCGGTCCCCTTTAGACTGTCCTTTTATTGCTCAGGCAGCTGGATGGCCGTGTGGGGACAGGGCCGTTATGAGATTCTAATAAGGCGCAGTTGAGGGCCATTTAATGTGGGTCACCATAAAATTGTTTTATCAGATCCAGGTTGTTCTACAGCGTGTTTACAAGTCCTGGTGCTGCTCACTTTCACAAGTATTTAGTTAAGAAAGGGGTTTGAAAGTAAGTTGTAAGTGTTTTGCACATAAAGATTTACAACATGGTCACAATAAATGTATACCTTCTAATTTACTTTTACTTTCTACTTAAAGTGCATGTGACAGGTTAAACCACACATTTCACTAAAACGGTGTGAACATGGTTATATTTAAGATTTGACTAAACATTTTGCCTATTTGTCCCCAGTTTGACAGTTTTTGTAAAGTTTATATGTTATTTCCTGGTTGAGCATGAGCAGCAGATGTGACATACTGTTTACAGGTAATTCCATAACTGTTCCCTAGCAACCAGACTGTAAACAAGGGCCAAAATCCATATAAATGGCACAATAGTTATGATTTGACAAACAATAATACCTCATAACACCTTTATTTTGTTGAATGATTGTTTAAACTGTCAGAAAAATAGTGTTAATTCTTTGTAAATTGACCCTGTATTTTGGACGGAATGTCGCATATTGATGACATCACAGAGGGATTCTGTGCAGCAGCAATACTTCTTGTCATTTTACACTTTTATTTATTTTTCAAATTCTTCACAATTCACACAATTCTGCCACTTTTGTCATTTGAAACTATGATAAATATTTACCACAGGTGTTATCCACTAAACGAAGTCATAATTAGAAATAAAGTCATATGAACTTTAAGGGGGGACTTCTGGTGGAAGGTAGAGATATATTTAATAGTTTGCGTTCACACGACATCATAACATTCCATCAGACAGTGATATTTTACACAGATGGTGGACAGCTAAATTGAATATTGTTAAATGCTGATTTTTATTGTAAAATAGTGAGTTCTTAGGTCTAATCACTGAGAGAAATCATCAGGTTCAACATTTGTGAATTTACCTTTGAGATATTTGATGGTAAAGTCTAGTGTTATAAATAGGGAAAAGTAGCTCTTGCTCTCCATCTGAGGTTATGACATCATCACAATTTAGATCGTGAATGGAACCTATTACTTTGCCAATGTTCCAAAGTGGTATTAATTAATTATCTCCATGGAGACAAGCGCCAGGCTAAGTTACAGATGAAGAGGCTCACTCACAGTAAGAAAACGTCATGTATGTAATAAACTAAAAGCACCTGTGATTTAAGAAACCTATGAATGCTCTACTGTGGAACATTCCAGGCAAAGCGATATCATCTCCATGGAGCCAAGCAGGTGGCGGACTCTCCAACAGAATAGTTACATAGTGCATTTTTAATTAAAGCATTGTGACAAGTACATTTTTAGGTATCTGTAGTACATTTTTCCATTAGATTTAGTTTGCAGCATGTTCATGTATCCTTCTGCTTGATAAATAAGATCAATCTCTACTAAAATCATCACAATTCTTTAATCGAAATCACCACATTTGACTCTGTAGTTGTCAAAATCTGTTTAAAACTTTTACTTTTTACTCTAAAAGTCTGGTACTACATTACTTTAACTAATTTTTAATGTGATTTTTCCTTAAACTAGAGTCATTATTTTGCTCATGCATGTGTTGTTTAAAGTTCTTTTAGAGTTCATGACTACTTCTTCCGCCGTTATTTGTTTACTTCTGGAATACATTCAAGAATTCGCCACTGCTTTTCCTAATCCCTCAACAGCTCCGATACTTAAGCCGTAAACTGAACAGTCTCTTTGCAGCACATTAATAATTGCCAGTAAAACAAATCCTCCACGTCCAAACCGAGGCTCGTTGACGTCAGCGCCATAAAAACCAAAGCATCTCAGAGTCGCACATTCTTAATTGTTTGCAGATATTCCTCCAAATCTTTTCTGTTTCTGTCGCCACGAGAGACGGCAGACAGACACGGGCAGATTACGACGCGCCGTCTCTGTGCGTCGGTGCCAAATGAAAACTTTTCTTCTTCTTCCCCGTCCGCTTAATTACCCGGCCTCCCTCCACCTCCTGCTCCTCTCCATCTCCAGCTGTTGCACTTTTTACTCACACGCAATTACAATCTATTTAGGAAGCATCACTGAAAGGACTAGTGCTGTTAGAGGCTCATTTGCTCCTAAATTAACTTGTGCTCAGAGCTGCACATGTACAGTAGTGGAAAAGGACCTCCTAATTTCACCGTATTGTCTGTGAGAGTAAGTCATAATTAGGGAAAGAACAGCAGCCGCCGCACACACCGTTCTCGAACTCAGGCTGCAGTTTGATTAACTGGGGCGCTGTTAATTGAATTGTTTTTTTTACCGTAAAATGCTGTGAATGGCACTGATGGTCTCACCGAGTTTGTAAAAGGCATACTAAACATGTCAGCTTCATAAATCAGCCCGTGTGAAATGGACAGAATTTTAAAAAGGGCTGTTTGAGATAAGGCTGGGCGAATCTGCTGTTTTTGTGAAATCGTCGTATCGTGATTCACAGTTTCTCTCTTTAAAGGCCCTGTACCTGATTTTTATTGTTTTGAAACGTGAATAGTTCATGTTTAAGTCTTTACATCAGTCACATGTATCTGCGACACGTTAATTGATTAATCACATCTAATCAATTATAGAAATGGTTGTCAACTAATTAAGTAATCATTAACTGGTCTATACACAAACTCCAAAACATTGTATGTGCTGAAAGAAGAGGTTTTATGGCTCAGACTGTTAGGAGATAACGACAGGCGGACCCAAAGAAGCAGACCAGAGATATGGATTAATACAGAATTATTTATTGAGAGTTGGCTGAGGAGGAGTAGGCTGGACCAGGAAGCACGGGTGAGGACCGGGACGGCAGGCGGGAGCAGGCTGGACCGAGGAGCACAGGTGAGTACCGGGATAGCAGGCAGGAGCAGGCTGGACCGAGGAGCACAGGTGAGTACCAGGATAGCAGGCAGGAGCAGGAAGGACCGAGGAGCACAGGTGAGAACCAGGATAGCAGGCAGGAGCAGGCTGGAGGAAAAAAAGTCCTTGGTAAGCAAAAAATCCACAAGAGACAACTAACGGAGATACAAAGCCAAGGAGTTCACCACGGAAGTAGACTGAACGATCTGGCAGGGTGTGGATGAATGAGCCAAGCTTTTGTACTGCAGAGGGTGTATGCTTGATTGCAGATGGGATCCAGGTGTGCCAATCAGTCATGCCCAGGAAGCTCCAAACAAGGACACCACAGGAGGGGAGGAGGAAACACACACACACACACACAGGAGGGAGGAGGCACTAAGCTCATGACACAGACAGAGAAGGAATAACACAAAAAACACACTGGAAATATGTCAATTGTGTATTTTTGATTAAAATCCTCGTACATCTGTAAGTATTCTCCTCCAGGATGTCAAACTCGTTCACTTCAACTTTGTCTGGGTAAAATTGAGTAAAATTCTCATAGTCAAGGGTCTTTCGTACACTAAACAACTAATTGATTAATAGTTGCAGCCTTACATGTATCTCTCACTTTCTTAATGCAGTGCCAACGTCCTAAATATTCACCGCCATTAGTTTTTTCACCTGTTTTTGAGCCCAGAGCATCACAGACTGTCACAAACAACAACAAACTTCTTCTCTCTCATTATAAAACGCCCAACAAATAAATGCTGTGAAAGTGCTGTGGTCTCATTTTCACTCGAATAGATGCTTTTACAATATATCTGTGCTGGAGCAACACAGATTTTACTTTTGCAGTAAAAATCAGGTACAGCCCCTTTAATGGAGCTGTCTGTTCAAACACACTATTTCTCCTGTTGTTTAGCCTCTGAAGCCTCTGAGCAGATGACTTTATTTATCTTTTATAGGCTACGGCTGCACAATTAAACCAAATCCACACAAAAATGCAATGTGAAGTGCAATATTTACTTCCACAAACAACAAAATGTCTTGCTTTGATTTGAATAAAAATTGCTAACACTGTAGTTTGGATCTGTACAAACATGTTCTGAAACAAGCAACAAAAGCGATAAAAACATGCCCAAGAAAAACAAACACGACTCAACGCACCAAAACTCGACTAAAAACTAGTGACAAAAAGTGACAAAAACAACAAAAACCCGACTACAAGTGACAAAGACGCGTTTAAATATGACAAACACAACTGAAGGTGACAAAAAACACAACTAAAAGAGACAAAATTGGGTTTAAATGTGAATTTGAACAGAATCCTATTAAAATATAAATCGCAAATCTAATCACAATCACAGAAAAATCACAGTTAGATATATTTTCGTGCACCTCTGTTCAAGGAAATAGGAAAATACAAAGTGAACATAAATCGTGATCAAATCGAAATCATGACCTGGCCTCAAGAAAATCGTGATAATAATTTTTTGCCGTATCAACCAGCCCTAATTTGAGAAAACAAGGAATGGTTTATAAATGTTCACCTGCAGAGGAGGGAGAAAGAGCTTAGTTCTGGGTAGCTGGGGAATTTTGTTTTGCTATTTTTTGTTTTCTGGTTTCACTTGTTCAGTCCATATCTTTGCAATATTCCTGTCCTCTGTGTCCATATCTGTTTATTTTACTTTTGTGACCGCTGCATTGAGATTAAATTAAATGAAGCGTATCTGGATCTAGCGTCTTTGTTTTTGCGTAAAAGTGCGTCATTCAACGTTCCAGGACCCACCAACTTCGCTCCTCCGCGGCTTTAAAGGAGAAGGTAGTTTTTACTTGAAGTTAGAAAGGTAAACAAAAACAAAACAAAACGATACCTAGATACTAATGGATACTGATAGGCCCTTTTCACAAAACCAAGCAGCCAGTTCTGGTGGGCTTGAAAATGCAGGGCTTATGGAGAATTTACTGAGCGCCGCTAAAATAAATCAATAATCAATTAACACAAAGTGGAGAGCAAGTAACAGCTGATAATCACTTGCAGCACATTATGACCTACACGTACCGTATGGATACTTCACTGTTTCTGTCTCAAAGCTAATGCTAACCTAAATTCAGTTTAATGAATAATGTTAAAATAACACCACAAATTGAACTAACTTGTTTACAAAAACAATATACTACTTTGCATTTAAGTTCATTTGTGTTAGCCTTTAGTTTTGAGACAAAAACACTTACTTTTATGAACGCATAGGTGACACATTCACAGCGTATGTAAAGGTGCTGCTTGTGATTATCCAGCTGGTATTCACTCTTCGCCTTCGCCTCTTTTTTATTTTGATTTATTTTAACAAGACTCGGCTAATCCCCATAGATCGTCATGAAAAGAGCCTGTCGATACTAAAACTGGTATCCACTCTAGATACTTGTTTGAGTATCGATACTGTCCTCCATCCGTCGTATTTCAGATCATGTAGCAGGAAGACAGACCTAGACCTGCCTTTTACAAATGTCTACAACAGGGTGAGAGTCTTTATTTTGTGTCTTTAGCCCTGTCTTAGAAACTCGTTTGTTTTTAATATTAAGGCACTCTCGAGACGCAAAAAGGTGAACAGAACAGAACTAGTTGGTGTTAAACTCTTTCCATCAGTCACATGTATCGTTCACGTTCCTAAAGCCTCTCCAGCGTCCTAAATATTCACGAGTTTAAAAGCACTGTTCACAGTGAAGCTAACAAACATTAGCATGCTAACAGAGCACTTCCTGTTTTGTGGAGAATAAAACACTATACTTAGATGAATGCTTTTACAATGTGTCTGTACTGGGGCAAAACAGAATTTACTTTATTACACGCAAAAAATTGGGTACAGACCCTTTAAATTTACAAGTGTGCACCTTTTAAACCTTTCATTGAAACACTTATGGAAAAGCTGCAGTTGCATCCGATTGTATTTATTGCAATAAGCAACAAATAAACAAATAAATAATTCAAATACAATAATAATAATATTTAATTTATCACGTTATCCTTTCCTGCTGAATTTGAGCTTAAATTTCATGTTCATTTTTAGGTCAAACAGTTCCATAACAAATGACCCATGCCCTCCATCTATATGTCTGCTCCTGTCAGGGTCTTGATGCTCCTGTCGGGGTCTTGATGCTCCTGCCGGGGTCTTGATGCTCCTGTCGGGGTCCTGATGCTCCTGTCGGGGTCTTGATGCTCCTGTCGGGGTCTTGATGCTTCTGTCGGGGTCTTGATGTATCTTTAATGTGCTGCTGTGGATGTGGAAAAATATATGATCTGAAGAGAGCTGCAGACTGAGACCCAGGAGCCCAGATCAAGCTGAGCAGGAGTCATCCCTCTGCAAGCGTGAATATCCTCCTCCTGAACACACACGACACACGACACACAGCACACAGCACCCAACACACAGCACACGACACACAACACTGAAGGTAATGACTCTTCTGTACCTTCAATGTGCCACTGCTCTTTGGCCCTTTAGGGCAGAACAACTCTGAAAGTAGGGAGTTGTTATTTCCAGAATGTGTCTTGTGTTCTGTCCAGCGTGTTTGCTTTGGCTTCTGTTATGGTTTATTAGAGGAACAGTCAGGCCATGTCGGAGAGGGCCCTGCTGGAAAATCCTTTATTTAATCTGCACAAAAGAGTCGGGGACTATCAAGGATGAAATTTGTTCTGTGCAAACTGTCAAAACAAGCCTCAATACAAGCACAACTTTTGTGCCGTTGCTTTTACTTGAGCCTGCCATTGTTGTAAGAAGTGTTTTTGACATTTTCAGGGTTGGTGAACAATCGAGCCGCTGACACATATGTTATTTTATGACAACTGAAGTAAACTCTGCTCTCTGGAAACAGAAATCTAAAAGTATTTAAAAACTATTTTGGCTGAAAACTCCAGCTAAAGATATGAGGTGAATGTGCAAAAACGGATCTCTCCTTTTTGTTACAAATATTTCTTTTTCTTTTTCATACAATCTTCAGCACAGATTATAAATAAAAGTATCGTTGAGGGGAATTTCTCGACAATAGATCTGGCTTTTGAAAACACTGACAAAGAGTAAATTAAGCCTTTGACATTCTTTTCAAATTGCACTTATTTGTTTTTGGAAATTAACTCTTCTTGTTTTTTATTGTTATTCATTTAACAAAAAAGAAAAATATATGGTTTATTATTATTATTATTATTTTATTTTATTTTTTTGGGCTCGAAAGGGGGAGAGAGAGAAGGACAGACAATTGGCAAATGTTGAGGGCTGATCCCATGGCGATAAAGTGGCAGCAACTACTGTGTGCAACGCCCTCATCCACTGCACCAAAGATGGGGTTTCTTTGTAAATGAGTAATATGTGTGTGAAATGCCCATTAAATCTCTACTGAAATTGATTTTTAATGTTTTCCAAAATGTCCTCTAACACGCGCACACACAAAGAAGCATTTTAACAAACATTTGAAGCTAATTCTGCTTTCTCTGTTAACTTAATATTCTGGACATGTCCGTGTTGAGTGCAATAACGGCCAAGGTGCCCCTTCACTGGCCACAAGCTGCCAGTGGCTCCCATAGAGATGATGTGTAACCCACACGTGAACGGCTCCTATTAATGCAGTCCATTGATGAAGCCGAGCCAATCCATTCCCCAACACGCGGGTCAAAGAACTCATCATCGCCATCAGTGCCACCAACATCAGGCTCTTGAGTCGCTCCCTCTGCCTCGCACCAAACTCCCAGAACAAGCTAATTAAATCTTCTGTCAGCCTCGTGAAATCACTGTTCTTTCATCCTGTCTGCGTTCACGTCACTCACGGGGACACGCATAAAGACACGTGTTTGAGGCCTGTAATTCCCCGGCGCACGGGACACTCTTCTTTGTGGTCGCCCCCGCCGGCTGTTAATCACTAATACTGTTGCCATTGTTAGGCCTGACATGTTCAAAATGCAGATCCGGGACTCAGAAGATCAGACAACACTTGGGAACAGTCTCTAATAAGACTAGTTGTGTAAGGGCAAACAAAGGTAATAAATACATGTCTGTTGTTGTGCAGTGTGTATTGTTTTCCTGAAAGAGATATTGCGACGTTGACCAAAATTGCGATTAGAGTGTTTTATGGGCTGTTCTTTGTCGACTAAAGACTATAATTGATTGGTCGATTACAAGAAGGCGTGGCAAAAACTCTCAAAACTCTTAAAAATCTATGTGTCCTTGATTTTCAGTGTACTGGAGAACACTTGTGTGCCTTGAGGTATGTGTTCCTTGAAAAAATGTTCAGTTTGGATTCACAAATTGATTTAATTGAACAATTTTCTAGTTTGGAATGTCCTCCTGAACACACTTCTGTACCAAAAAAGAAACAAAACCATTGCCAGCTTTAAAGAACCAGACAGTGGAACTGACATTATTTGCCACATTTTATTAAAGGTCTGATTTGATAAAGCAACAAAAGAAGTGACCCGTATCTGACCCAAACTGCACTCAAAAGATTACAACTGCAAGGGAGTTCATGCAAAAATAATTATTAATGCATAAAAAGTACTAGAAACCTATGTATTTGTGCGAATAAAGACAAAGAAAACGTGTGAATCATGATCATCTTTTTACCTTTAAATAAGAAAAGGCCAAATTGTGCTGTTGTCCCATATAAATCTTTATAGTAAAAATAAAAAGGGATTTTTTTTGTTCAAATTTTATATTTAAACATTGACATTTGAGAGGAAATGTCATGTTTATCAGTATTTCAGAGTACGTTTGTCAAGGTCTAAACAAGGGTTAGTAAGGTTTCTAAATAAGACAGGGCATTTTGTCAGAAGAAATTATGCAACTTAAATAATTGCAGTTGTTACGATTTACAAATTGCGATTTCGATTCGATATCTTGCAGGCCTAGTGTCGCTGTATTGGTTTAAGCCAACGTACATTACATATCAATAATAGAATTCAGTTGCGGCTAATCTGAGACATAGTGTTTCTACAGGAGGCGACGAGTGTTCACTTGTTGGGCTTTGCCTTTTTATAAACACAAAAAAGGTTTCTTAAATATTGTCTTACAGGGCAGTCAGCGCAGATATCGGAGCTTTTGAACTTTACACAGCCTTTCAACCTGCAAAGATGTTCATTAATGTAATCACTGAAAGCTCAAAATCACCTAAAAACTTAATTCATATTTAGTGCAGCAGTATTACTAAACATTCTGAATGTTTTAGACACTTGAAACAAGCCATGTTTCTGTTGCTACACCTGCCACTTTAACAATCATATAACAAAAGCAGCTGTGTATTTGCACTGCCACATTTGCCTCACTCACTGTACATTTCTGTCTATAGTCTAGGTCTATTTTATTTAATTCTTAATTTTATGCATGCATTCTTTTATATATTTTGCTACAATTTTGTTGCACCTCATGCCAAAGCAAGTTCCTTTTTGTGAATTTTGAACCTTTTTCTGATTCTTCTAAAAGATCTTTTGGACTCTATTATGTTTGACCTGAATACTAGTCACCAAGGCTAATCATTCACTAACATTTCAAGCCAACTGTGCATTTTAAAGTGCAGCTGTTCCTTTGTACGATGTAGGCAAGGCAAGTTTATTTGTCGAGCACAATTTGTACACAAGGAAATTCAAAGTGCTTTACATAACAGAATACAATTACAGTCAAATCACTATATTTTAAAAAAGAAGAATGTAGATAAATCAAGTTGTGTGTCTTGAAATGGTTTAACCTTGCCTACATTTTTCAAAACTATTTTCACACTCTTTTTCCTTCCTTTCCACAGCTGCTTTTTCCCACTTTTCCAAATACCCTTTTGTCTGTTGTCAGAACCACAGCTGACAGTAAAGATCAGGACTGTTCTGATATTTGAGCAGTTTAAGCAGATTTCATTCGTTCGTTTACATTTGTTTACAGTAAGACTAGAATAGGGTGACCAGATTTACAAAATTAAAAACTGGGACACAGCCGGGTTGGAGTGAGGAGTAACAGTAAAATTGTAAAAAGAGCGGGTAATTAAGTACATTATTATACACTTGGTCCATTCACAGCTCAGTATATAATATCCAAAACGTCTATTAGTGCTCTGATCATTTTCAAGGACAGTTTTCTCTATTCTAGCAACTTATTCCTCTCTTTGTTGTTGGGGAAACTCAAATTGGTCAAAAACTGGGACAAATAAATGGTTTTGGACACATCTTCCGGGACATGGGACACAGGGCTCAAAACTGGGACTGTCCCGGGTAAATATGGACGTCTGGTCACCCTAGACACGACACAAGTGTTCAGTGTCGCTCTGTGTCACTTGTGCGCACTCACTTGAGCATTCCCCTTGTTCCCGAGCGTGATTAAACGCCGCCGTAATGAACGTGGACGGAGCCGTGCTGTTTGGGCGCGCAGTGTTCCAGCCGAGGGAGCCATTAACCTGTTAGCGCCGCGACTGCGAACTACACAGTCCTCACTCGCTAACTTTTAGGGAGCTATTTGACGCCGCTTGCCGTTAAATAAATCTCTGTTAGATGAACTTGTAGCGGGCCGCGGAAGAAACATCTGGTGCAATCTGTCTCTCCGTGCAGTGGGGAACGCGCTGCTGCTAAAATAAACTTGTTTGTGTTGCAGACCAGCGCGGTGCTGTGTTCGGGAGGCTGCGCTCTGCTGGCTGTCAGCTCCCTGTTGGCCATCATCACCATCTTCCTGCCCGGCGGAGGCTGCGAGCGCCGGGCCTGCACTCTGGCCGGATACATGCAGATGGCAGCAGGTACGGACTCGCCGAAACACGTCCTACGAGCTTTAAGGCATGGCACGTCTGGTGGAGAAGAAACAGTGCATGGAGCTTTGTACTAGAGCTGAGAGTCACAGGGTCTGATACACGATACACTGCTCATGATACAATAATGTCACAATACTTTGATACATGCGATAATCGATGTATTGCTCAGGATATGCTACAACTTATCATGATTTTTTTTAAAGAACCCAATACATTTCAACATTTATTTTCTTTGTTAAACCACAACTTGCACAAACTTAATATTAAATACATCAGTTTTAATCACCCAAACAGATAAAAATATGAATAATTATAATGAAATTTACTATAAAAGAGAAGAGTGCATATAAAATCCTTTGAATCAAACGAACAGTTAAACAGAACTGTTTTTAACCTGGATTTGAACTTTATCAGAGTATCAGAGAGTGCTGTCTCACATCTTCAGGACTGTTCCAAATTTTAGCTGCATAAAACTGAAATGCTGATTCCCCATGTTTAGTCCTGACTCTGGCACCAGCAGGAGGCCGGTCCGTGTTTAGTCCTGACTCTGGCACCAGCAGGAGGCCGGTCCGTGTTTAGTCCTGACTCTGGCACCAGCAGGAGGCCGGTCCATGTTTAGTCCTGACTCTGGCACCAGCAGGAGGCCGGTCCATGTTTAGTCTTGACTCTGGCACCAGCAGGAGGCCGGTCCATGTTTAGTCCTGACTCTGGCACCAGCAGGAGGTCGGTCCATGTTTAGTCCTGACTCTGGCACCAGCAGGAGGTCGGTCCATGTTTAGTCCTGACTCTGGCACCAGCAGGAGGCCGGTCCATGTTTAGTCCTGACTCTGGCACCAGCAGGAGGACGGTCCATGTTTAGTCCTGCCTCTGGCACCAGCAGGAGGCCGGTCCATGTTTAGTCCTGACTCTGGCACCAGCAGGAGGCCGGTCCATGTTTAGTCCTGACTCTGGCACCAGCAGGAGGTCGGTCCATGTTTAGTCCTGACTCTGGCACCAGCAGGAGGCCCGTCCATGTTTAGTCCTGACTCTGGCACCAGTGGGAGGCCGGTCCATGTTTAGTCCTGACTCTGGCACCAGCAGGAGGCCGGTCCATGTTTAGTCCTGACTCTGGCACCAGCAGGAGGTCGGTCCATGTTTAGTCCTGACTCTGGCACCAGCAGGAGGCCGGTGCATGCTTAGTCCTGACTCTGGCACCAGCAGGAGGCCGGTCCATGTTTAGTCCTGACTCTGGCACCAGCAGGAGGCCGGTCCATGTTTAGTCCTGACTCTGGCACCAGCAGGAGGCCGGTCCATGTTTAGTCCTGACTCTGGCACCAGCAGGAGGCCGGCTCCTGAGGTCCTCAGAGTGCGAGATGGCACTAACAGGTCAGAGATGTACTTTGGTGCTCGGCTGTGGAGAGACTTGAGCTGCTTTAAAGTCTATTCAGTTTATGTTTGTGTGTTTGTCTCTCCTCAGACTCAAATCTAAATCCAGCCACAGAACCCTTTAGTTCAGTAGATGTTCATAGACTTCACTGAAAAGGCATTACACTTACATTACATTATACATTTACTGCCAACACAGTCCTTGATCTGCTTCTACTATTATGATATCATACTATCAAATCCTAATACAACGTCTAATTCTTTGTGTTTATGAACTTTTAGAACAAATTGTATTTTAGCTGTCATTTCCAGAAGTGAACTACTGAAATAATGGCTCTTTTACAGTCCACACCATTTGTTCGACTGTAATAAATGGCTTTGACTGATGGCAGTGCCTATTACCAAAAACTGAATAGAGCTGACTTTGTTATCCATCACTCACAAAAATAAAAAATGAGAGATGGAGCTGGAGGACAGCTGCTGCTATGGCAACCGCGCCGGTGCTCTGACGAGGAATTTAGAGCCTGCTGTAAAAAGACAATTAATGCTGCTTAACACAGGTCGTTGGTTCAGGGCGACACGAGGCTGATTATTGGTCTGAGTGTTGGCGTAATCTCGTAAACAGGCGCGGACACGAGGTACTGGGGCTTTAAAAGTGGTAAGAGTGCACGGCTCATGTGTCCGCTGAGTACCGGCCTTCACAGTCCTGCCTGGTGCAGCGGGCCGTTTTATAATGCAGCCTGCGCCGAAGGGACGTGGTGTGGTGTTGTGATATGAGACGACACGCTCCATGTGTGGTTTATAGCTTATAGCCACGGATACTATTAGGCAAGTTATAGTGTGCTTGATGAAATCACCACGAGGAGGTTGGCAATAAGTTCACAGATTCTGTTTAGCAAAGCCTTTGAGTCTCTGAATCAACACGAGGTTTAAGCAACAGACTTTATGTGTTGATGCCAAGACTATTACTATTTTAACCATAAGATTTTGTGCATTTGACATCACAGTATTCAAGGTTTTAATGGCTTCTGTGCACAGCAGCGGCTAAGCTAACCTTGTCTAACAGCTAATGTTAATGAAAGATATTAAGAAACAACAAATTAGAATGTAAAGTAAAGACTATCTGGTTGTTTTTATTTATGGATTACTTCTTTTTTTTTTAAATTTTCATCAGTTTTAGTGTATTTTAATCTTTATTATGCCTCGAAATTAGCATTAGCGTTAGCATTGACCCACAAACACATCCATTTATCAACACAGAAGTGTCACCGGAGAAGTATTCATCTCATGTGTAAAGTTTTTAACATGTGACAGTGACATCTACCTGCAGCTCACTGTTCACTGCTGATCTTTATTAATTTTAGCGTGACTCTGTAAAAGCCCCATAGAAATAGAACTGAACAGGAAGTAGTGACGCTAACACTGTTGTGCACTGTCCATTGAGCTGGAGACAGTTTAGAATTGTAATGTAGAATTCACTGTTTAATTGTCAAGATGCAGACGTGTTGACCTGGTTTATGGTTTATATCTCTGTGATTACTGAGTTTATTATGAAACAGAAACTGGCACAACGCTCAACATCTTCTCTGTCAGTATAAATAAGGTCATATTATGTTTTCACAATAGCTTCAGAAAGTGTCGCTCTTATTCAACTCCAAATACATGATTGTTGTCAGTTGAATTTTAAGCCATAAGATTAATAGCAGGACATTTGTGGAGCTGATATTTGTGGATCATAAACAGTAAATCTTCTGGTCCCTGCCCTTGTTAGAACCTTTCACAATGCTCTGGCCAAAAGTCTGCAAAACAAAGCTCTTTTACATTATATGATCATCAGTTATGACCAGGCACCAGCAGCTGTGACTTTTATAGCAATATTTTTACAGTGGCTCTGATTATGTTTGAGCAATTCCTTGACATTCAGTCCTTTCCCATCGTCAGTGATCATCTTGGGTTTAATCGAGGATCACTTTTGGAAAAAATAGTTCAGACTTTGTTAAATGGCACTGTTTAAAAGTCTGTATTGTTTATGAAATCAACATCGAAAGCCATTTTTATTTGCTTTTAATAAGACGAGATAGAATAGAATTGAAAAGAGATTGTTCCATATGTGGAATAAAAAATATGATTCATTTTTTTTGGCATATCGCCCAGGCTTAGCTCTAATCCTCTTGAATAGACACTGAGTATTAAAAATAAGCTACAATAAAAAACGTTTCGGTTAAAGGTTGGATCACTAATGGATATTTGATACAAGTGAAAGCTACAGATGAATCCATCTCATAACAACATAAACCACTTAATGATCATATTTTATTGCAAGTCCTTTTTTTCTTGAGCCGTAAACTGTTTTCACATTTTCATCCTTTCAAACAAGCTCTCACTGGCATTTACCAAGAAAATCCTGGCTCTAATTTGACATTAATTCAGACCTGGTTCGCTCCTGTTCTGATTTCGGTCGCTGGTGAGTTGTTGAGTGTGGTTTCGAGTCTCCAGAAAGCCAGATCAATGTTTGGGGATGTGAAGTGACTCTCGTGTGGAACAGAACAGGGTCTATCCGGTGTAATGGTGATGCTGAGTGATACGCAGGGCTTTTGTGTGCTTCCAGGTCTCTTGTCTCGATAGATGGAGGCTCGGGAGGGAGCGCAAAGCCCCGAGGAAAGCTGCTCTGTTTGTTTTCACAGCTACGAGCAAAAAAAAAAAAGTAAGGTGTGTACTTGGAGCGGTTAGAATTGTAATTTGATGGTAAACAGTAGCACGTAGGCAGAGAACAATGGCTTCTTTGTGCGATTCAGTTAATTGTGTTGAGAGAAACAATCACATTTATAGACTATTAGTAGCTTTACGTTTTAATTAACCCGTTAAAAAGTGATGACATGCAGTGTTTTGGGGGATTTTGCACCTACAGAAAACAAATGTAATGCCTGACCAGCCAAGACCACATGCTTTCACAATACTTGACAACTTTAAGACGTTTTAGTTTGGAATCATATCCTGTCTCCCCGATTTCAAATAAGTATGATTGACTGGCGGATTAACCAGTCAGAGAAATGCATGGTCCGTCTATAGACCCTTTAAAATGTGATAAAAATTCCAGAATGAAGGCAACTGGAGGCAACATGAAGTTGTTTGTACATTTTTCAATGATTAGAGCTAAATTCTACAGCTTTTAAGTGTTTGTGTTGGAAAAAAGCAACACATTTCAATATCCAGGGTAGAAAGGTCAGTTAGTTTGCTTTTCTATAACAAACGATGGACAAAATAAAATTTTCTAGCTTTAAAATTGCATCCATTAAAATTGTGTTTTTGAGGTGATTTTGTTTAATTGTTTGCTCGTAGCCTTAAGAGGTAAATAAAATCATCTGCTCAGAGGCTTCAGAGGCTAAACAACAGGAGAAAAAGTGTGTTTAAACAGACAGCTGCATTAAAGAGACAAACAGTGAATCACAACACGAAAATTTCACAAAAACAGCAGATTTTCACAGGGACGAGCTCAAGATTCCATTTTTATCACCTCATCATCCAGACCTACAACTGTATACATAATATAGTGTTGTATAAGCACAGATATATTGTAAAAGCAACTATTCGAGTGAATATGAGACCAAGGAGCTTTTTTTGCATCTGATTATAGAGCATTTTTAATTTAACGTGATGGAAAAACTCACTCTGGGCTCAGAGACTTGTGAAAAGTGCTTATAAACTCATGTCGGTAAATATTTAGGACTGCATTAAGAAAGTGAGTGATGTAAAGAGTTTAAAATTAACTAGGTCAGTTTTTCACGTTTCAAAACAATAAAAATCAGGTACAACTCCTTTAAGTTAACTAAAAGTATCGTAATATCACTTTATACTCTTATTTGGGAGATTACACTAGATTTTTATCTCTTTTTGAGGTAATCTTTAATCTTTTTATCTATAGACAATAATATCAACAGTATACATTTGCAAATCTCCTAAACAACAATTGCAATATTATCCATTTTTAGAAATATATCTTCCACTTTTAGCATTTACCACATATTTATGTAACAAAATCTTCAATATCGACCTACATTTTGCTTATGTAGTTTTATAGAAGTTGTTGTATCGAAAATCTGAGCTGTCTCGTAAACGTTCTGCGACCAAACCTCTAGCCCATCACGCACTAGATTCAAATTACTGACTCCATCCTTTGTTCATCTCCACACATCTTTACCATCTTCTCCATCGTAACACACACAAAACACCACCACGCCGACAGAGATGAGTCATTCCGGGCTACGTTTATTTTGCACCGAGCTATTTTTTCCTTCTCTGAACCCAGTCTGAGTCCCATGGGTGGAGTCTGGAATTAGATGAACTGGCTTACCCTGGAGTGGCTACAGGCAGCGGTGTGCGGCCCACAAGCTCCATCAATGTTTTACTCCGCGCTCCAGAGACGGGCCGGCCAGCATTAGTGTGCGCTGAGGCAGGTAGCTTTTTCTCCCATCATGCATATTTAAAAGCGCTCCTCTTTAGTGGTCACGATTCATCCGATTGGACTGGTTAGAGAACATGCACTGGGCTCATTCTGACAGAGCTGGGTCAGTGTGTGGAATGTAATTAAAGTCAAAGAAAGTAGAGCGTGTTCACATCAGTAGGTCATTTGATTGTGTAATACTTCTCGAAAAGGTGAAACAAAACAAAAAAGGACAAATATTATGCGTTATTTGTGTGGTTGTTCACCTTTAAACCTGCTCTTGATTGTTTTTACTTTGACATCTCGTTTTAGAACTGAAAATAAAACGTTTCTACAAAAAACACTATGACTTTATCACAGCCTTAGGAGATGCCAGAGTAATTTAGCTTTTGCTCCATCTACTGGCTGCAGAGGGAATTATACACATTTTAAAAACACATTGCTTGTTACGCTAGCCGTGTTATAGATCGTGTTCAGCTCAGAGCGACGATACAAGGACTTAAAAACAGCAGGAGATTCTCTGAGCCACGTCACACATCAAAAAAATGTCACATATTTTCAGAATGGAGTGTTTTTGACGGTCAACGGGGAGGATTTTCAAACCAGGAGTCATCAAACTAGCGTGAATGAAGATAAATGCAACTCCAGGTGTGTTTTTGATGACGGAACAATGATAGAACATGGTTAAAAGCTCAAAAAAGTCAATTAAACATATTTGCCCTTTAAATAAGATTTTTCTAAAACGTTTAAATGTAATCTAAATACAACTGAATGAGTCTATTCCTAGAACTGTCACAATTACAAATGGACGATATATTGTTCCAGAAAATATTATGATAATATTGAAACTACCTTATGCCACACACAGTAACCCAAAAATAAAAACATAAAAACATATTCCAAATGAAGTATATTGTAAAAATCATGAACATTTATGAGTCGTATATGTTTATTATTCAACCCTTTACAGAGAGACAATAAATATTGAGCCCCAAAAATAGTGTTAATTTATTGTACATTAAGTCAATAGAGTAATTATTGTGACGCAATCAAAACTAGCAACATTGTAACAATTCCTCTTCATTATTCATTAGTCTTTTACTCTATTAGTCTAGTAGTACATTGTAGGACATTTATTAATGTTATGTCAGTTGAATGACCTTCATTCTGTCTAAACCAGTGTATTCAGCCTTTTTCGAGTCACGCTACACTTTTTTGCTTGAAAATCGTCCACGGTTCAACCGCCTACTGAAATATAACCAAATCATACCATTTAGGGAAAAACGTGGGACTTGTCTGGTTATTTAAATTTGGCTGATTTTGCTTCCTGTTTTTGGTGAAGAAGTTGTTCAGTTTAATCCATGAATCTGACTGAATCTTTTTCACGGCACACCTGGCAAAACCTCAAGGCACACTTGTGTTCCGGCACACTGGCTGACAATCAAGAGTGTACCACCACTAATTTGGAACCAACATTTATTTTGCAAATCGATTATTTACTTGGAACGCGGAAAACCTGAGAATATGAGATTTTCACTAAATTATACTCAGATAAAACTGGAGTGAAGCCACTCGAGGACGTCCTGATGAAGTGCATTTATAGACAAAAGTCTGTTTTATCAAAAACCCCAAATTTACTTCATTTTGATTCTGATCCTTGCTCTGTCTGAATCATAAAACCTCAGCACATGGCAAGTCTGTAAATACACCAGGTAACATTATTCAGTTACTAAATTTGTTCTGAATCATCGCTTAGTTGCGATTAATAAATTAACTTATTTCAGTCCTGAGGTGACATGTCATAACCTCAGATTCAGAGCCACGTTGCCCTATTGATTGCACTAGATTTGAAATGAAATATGAAATAATGTATCTCAAAGCTAAATTCACAAATATGGAACCTGATGATTTCTCTCAATAGACAAATATTATGCAAAATTTACTTATTTGAGCTTTTAACCATGTTTTAATATTATTCCGCCATCAAAAACACACCTGGAGTAGCATTTATTTTGATTCCTGTTTGTTTGATGATGCAGGTCTGTAAATCCTCTTTCTCCAACACTGTGTTCTGAACTCCTTCGATGTGACGTAGATGATGCTGACGTCATTTATCCAAGAATCTTTTCCTTAGTCTTTAAATCATCTCCAGACTCGCTCTGAACATTTCTTCCGTCTAATCACGATAATTACAACTCTGTCAGATCCACTCTTTACTGCAGTGCATTGTGGGTATATATTTACAAGTGTGTCATTACCTCTACAGCCAGTAGATGGAGCCACAGATAAGTCAAAATGGAGTAATTAATTTGTGAAAGCATTTATTTTTAGTTCTTAACATGTCAAACTGAAGACACTCAAAAGCAGGTTTAAAGGCTAAAAACAATATGAAAAATGCATAATATTTTTCCTTTAAGAACTCATTGTATTACAACAAGAACAACAAAACAATATTCAACTTAACTGAATATTGAATGTTGTGATGTCACGTGAACACAACCAATCGATGATAATAAAGTAATGCACAGACTCAACCATTTACATTGTCAGATCATGTACAAGAGCGTCATCTTCACTCTAAACTACATCTCCTCACGTCTGTCGTTCAGTGCTGTTTAAATGTTGACGTTGCACCAGAAACGTCGTCACACTCGACTTCCCGCTCGAGCTGCACAAACACATCATTAACACATCATCATTTACATAATCGCCTTACAAAGCAGCATCTTGGAACTTTATTTGCTGCGTTCATTGTCTGTTGTTTGTTTTCCCCCCTTTATCGACACGATTGCCAGTCAGCACTACTCATACTTTTATATTTTGGTGTTCAAACGGAGCTATGGGAATTGGTGGAGTTCAGCACTTGAAAGGAATATGCCTGAAGCTGTGTTTTTCTTCCCCTGAAAGAAATATGCATATTTTTCTTACCTGTAGTGATTTTCCCCGCTCTCTACATACTGTGCTTTTGTTTCAGACTGTTTTTTTTTATTTTTTTTTACATTAACCAGAAATGACACGCCGTTGTAAATACTCCACCACAGTGCATTAGGCAACACTGTTTTGTTTTGGCTTTGAAACGATGAGAAATGCGTAACCAGCAACAGATTGGGGCACTTTTCACTTCAACAGGCTGCTTCATGCGCGCCTGTTTTCCAAAAGTTTTCCAACAACATCTTGTCACCAGTAAAACACTTTAATGAAGCCAGAAACGACAGATAAGAAGTGCAATTATGTGGTTTTCCGACGAATAAAGGATTAATAGTGAAAGAAACTGACAACGTCCTCAAATTATTCTGCAACATTGTCATTATAACGCTCCCTTTGCCGCAATATTTGTTTATGTAAAAGTATTAGACTTTAGCTTGGCACAGATGAAAGACTGATCCTGGGAAATTCTGTAGTGAATGACGAAATAACTGATCACACTAACTGGAACTGGGGCTGTACAATTAACTGTATATGTAAGCGTGATTTCAGTGATTACAGTGAAACATTTTATAATTGCTAGTTATAAGTGCACTCTCTCTGGAGCAAAGGCACTTGTCTAAAACATTACTAATCCAATATATTCAGTCTATACTTTCTACGGAATAATTTTGATAATACAGAAGTAATTGTTCAAAATAATCCTCATTTCAATCATGCGCCAAATAATGGTTAATATCTTTTTTTGCATAAATGGACAGCCCTAATTTTAACTTCATTTTACCTTCTGTGATTGCTTTGTCATGCTTTTTGGTGACTGTTGATCCTCATTAAAACTGAATGGCACGTGTGCCTTAAAGCAGTGGTTCCCAAAGTGGGGGTCGGGACCCTCGGAGGGTCGCGAGGGGTAAGCTGGGGGTCGCGAGATGATTTCATCTAATTTTAATTAATATTTATTATCAGAGTCTGAGCGATCGATCATTTATTTTGAAAAGGGACCGGATTCTCTAGTCTAGGATACATAAGAGCTTAGATTCTTGGCCAGAACCCGACCCGCAATTCGGGCCGGGTTCGGGTCCACATTTTCCGCTCTTCTGTCGCGCTGAGTCGGGTGGCCCAGGGGGCAGAGACGCGCAGGTGCGTAACATGCGCTCCACGGCGAAATAGCGCGTGAGCTATTTGTTTTCCTCCTCATCCTTGAATAAAGTGGTCAAACTATGTGACGTGAGAAAAGACTTAATGAAAGCGCGGCTGCTACACGAGCGGAGGAGAGAGAGAGAGAAAGAGCAGCGGAGGAGAGAGAGAAACGAAAGGAGCGAGGGAGAGAGCTCATTTGGGCCAGCGTCAGCGGAGGAACAGGCCCCTCTGGTACAGGAGGCGTCCCGTTGGTGCAGGTACAACACTAAACACTTGAAGCCCCGTCAGGCGCTTATTCTGCCGATAAAACTCTGCACGGAACTCAGTTTACGTAACTCCGGTTCTACACGTGCGCGGACCCAGGTCGGGTTCGGACAGTATCCACGCGGCCCCGGGTCGGGTTCGGGTCGAATCTTGCAGCAAATGACTCGGGGCTCGGACAGTACACGCGGGCTTGGCCCGGTCGGGCTTGAATTTTTGGGCCCGATGATGGTTACATCTCGGTCATTTGAGCTAAAATTTAACCCACAAGCAACAAAATGAGTCAGAAACAAGACAATACCAGGAATCCTACGTGAATCCTACGGCTCTAATGGGGCAATGAAGCCTTCAAAGCTGCTTCACTTAGAGACCAAGGACCCAGGATAAAAATACAAGCCCCTGGACTATTTTGGAAAAAAAAAAAAAACAGTTACACAGTGGATTCACGTTTATTATGATAAACGCCCCCTCCCCTACCGGGCCGCAGTAAAATTGTCAAGCGTTGACCGGTCCGCGGTGATAAAAAGGTTGGGGACCACTGCCTTAAAGGACACATATTCTGCTACAGTGACTTTTTTGAGCTTTGAACCACATTTTAACAATGTTCCGTCATCAAAAACACACCTGGAGTTGCATTTAGCTTCATTCACGCTGTTTTGATGAACGCTGGTTTGAAAATCCTCTCCTCTCATACCGTCAGAAACACTTCCTGCTGAACTCCCCTGATCAATGACATTTTTAGACATCACTTATCTGAGAATTTTCTGCTGTTTTAAGTCCAGTCATGGCCAGACTCACTCTGAGCAATTCTGCCTCTAAACACAATCGTTACAAACTGACTAGCTCACCTGTCTTCACAAACACATGTTTAGTTTGTGTAAGCGCTATGCAGCCAGTAGATGACGCCTAAACTCAGTACGTGCCAGGGTAAACACAGACACAGTTTTTTAGTTCTAAAACATGAGATGCTAAGAAGTTAAGATACTCGAGAGCATGTTTTAAAGGCTAATAACTAATGAATACAAAAATGCATAATATTTTGTCCAACAGTCCAACAGTATTTTACTGAAAGTTGTATCTTGATTGATTCCTTTGTTTGAGTTAATCCTGTATCATCCTGCAACTGAAGCTCAAGTGCTCAGAAAAGTCCTGTTTTCACTTACCCCCTATCCCCGCCTACATATCTGTATTTAGTTGAGATTATTTGAAAATTGAAGACTCCGAGTTGCTCATGTAGAGTTCTAAAATGTCACGTAGCCACTTTTCAAAAATAAAAAACATAAATGACAATCTGCTGCTTGTTACAGTGAAATGTCACAATGAAGAGGCGTCAGTCCTGCAGTTTTGAACAGGGAGTTGAGTCAAGAAGTCACCTCTGTCTGTTAAAAAGCTGTTTTAGATCAATCCTGCAGTTTACAATGAAAAAAATGTGAAATGATGATATACTTATGTTATAGTTCAATACTAAGCAAAGTAAAAAAAGAGAAAAAAAGCATAATATGTCTCCTTTGAATGTAAGAATCTATGTTGCTTTTTTTTTTTTTTTTTAGATTTAAACGTATATTCATATTAACGATGATAAAATCAACTTGTCCTGATGTGAAGACATTCGATCACATTAACTCAAATAGATAAACTCTGTCTTTGTTGAACTCCTCCATTTTAACTGTTGCCAATAAAAGTCTCTGATTGTATTTTTGAACTCTTTTCTGCTATTGCTCTCTCAAATGTGAAACTGATCAAAAAAATTAAACCCTACCTTTATAATTTCAGAGCCTTGTCCTGGCACCACTTTTTATTTAAAGCGTTAATTTTTCTATCAACCTGTCAATTTAATCAGACTATAATTCACAAGTACTTTATAAGTTGCCAGAAGCTTCACTCATTAGTTACGATAAAACTCCCAAACTCCTGGTCCAACTGGAACTGCACTGACGGCTGCATCACTATAATTGAAAGTCTATCCGTCTCGTCAACTCTGGACTTCACTGACGGCACTGATATGTTCTCACATCACAGCCGCCGAGCCCCAGGACCGTTTTGGATTGAACGTTCAAGTGCCCATGACATGTTGGACTACTCATTCAACTAAAATACACTGAGGATACTTTTTTTTTTTTTTTTCTAAAATCTCTACACATTTTGCCCCAGTTTAGCTATTTTTTAGGTTTTAATTTTACTTCCTGGTTGTAAACTATGACATCACACTAGGAAGTTAACAAGGAACCATCCATAAAGTGCACCAAAACTCCGCTAATGTCAAAGATTTTTTTTTATTTCATATAGAAATTAGAGATTTTATGTGTCAAAACAGCCAAAATTGCACATATTTGTGACAGAACCAGGTGTAAATTTCTTGGTTTATTTTGTACACATGTTAGTTACAAAAAACTTTACAGAGGAGATTTTTAATTTTTAGTTTTTGAGTAAACTAGATTGGACTGAAAATTGTCCTACAAATTCAACTTTCACCACATTTTTTTCTTAAAACTTTAATAAATAAGTTTTAGAATTAGATACGTTTTGTCAAAATCTTGTCCAGTCTAAGTGCTCCTGCACACAGTTTGATGTAGGAGCTACTTTGAGGCTGATCTTTATGTCTCTGTGGAAGAAAAATACGTTTTAAGAAAACGGCCTTTGAAGTTACAATGTCCCAGAGAAATCTATGGATGAAGCGGATGAAATGAAATAATAAAACATCTTTAGCAGCAGATCAGACAAGTTTGTTGTTTCCACATGAAAGCCGATATGTTGAGAGAGCAAACTGACCAAAAAACAACAAATTGAAAAAAAGAATTTTGCTTGTAGTGACTCGCCTTGATGCACTGAATAAAGTCAAAATTTGAAAATCATAAAAACCTCTCATGTGCACAAAGGAAAAATATGCTGCATTTTTCATATTGTTACTAGCCTTTAAACATGCTCTTGAGTACTTTAAATTTGCCATCTCATTCTCATGTTTAAAAAAAAGTTTCTTATTCATTCTGTGACCTGTGTTATTGATCACTGTGAAATGACACTTACTGACTGCATCCAGCCAGCAGATGGCGCCAGCGCAACATACAATCTAGTGAAGTTAGCGCTGAAAAGACGTCATCGTGTGGATTTGGTGCAGCAATTATCATGTTTAGAGGCAGAAATGCTCAGAACGATGATTTAAGGACTAAAAACAACAGAATATTCTTGAATAAGTGACGAATGAAGTCTGAAAATAGGTCAGAAACTCCAAGATTTTCAGCAGGAAGTGTGTTTGACGCTCGGAGGGGGGAGGATTTTCTAATAAACATTCCTCAAAACAGCGTGAATGCAACTAAATGCGACTTCAGTTATGTTTTTGATGACGGAACATTGTTAGAACATGGTTTAAAAAAGTCACTGTAGCAGAATCTGTGTCCTTTAAACCCTGACAGAGTGAACGATTTCTGCCCTGCACGGCAAAACCACAAACCAGATCCAGAACTTTCTCCACGCTCTTTCTCAAAGCTTTTTAATTACCAGCTAAACTTCGCATAACCCCTGTTTGTATCTCTCCTTTTGAAGATTCTCTTTGGCAACTTTTGAAACTTCTTATCTCTGGCTGCATTAGAAAGTCTGTCTGTGTTTGGGCCTGGACTCCTTCGCTTCTGGACGGATGAAAAGTCGTCCTCAGAAAAGCGGCGAGTACATTGTGCTGATGCTGGAGAAGCCGGGGCCTGCTGCGTCAGCGTTCCCCCGGGGCCCACGGCTCTATGCAGATGTCCTCGTCGAAGGCAGGAAGTGTGGCTCTGGAAATAAGGAGCGCGTTTGATCAGAGCACCTGCTGTGTCCCGCCTCCGTCGCCGTGGTACCTGCGCCGGCCGTCAATCACAGCACGAGAAGAGAGCCGGTCGAGAATGAGTGTGATTAATGCCATTAGCTTTGACTTGTAAATGAGACTTGGTGCAGTGTGTAAATGATGAGCTTGAGCTGTGCAATTTTTATATTCTTTTTTTTCTTTTAGAGATGGAAAGTGGTGTGCTTTTCTGCTTTTTCTTTATGGAGATGTCATTGCTTTGCCTGGAATGTTCTACAGTATGGTGTTAAGCCGCTGTATCTGATTTTTACTGTCTTGAAGCGTGAAAAACAGAACACCGAACAGAACAGATCTTTTTACAGCCACATGTATCACTAGATTACCCAGTGCAGTCCCAGCATCCTAAATATTCACCGCACAAGTTTGACTTAATTACATGCACAACATAACGTACAGAAATTAGTTCTTGGGTTACGGTTAGTTTTTGTCGCCTACGGGCCAATAAATACTTGAAAAAAAAGGAAAAAATGACAGTAAGACTCAAGGATTTGCTCCTTAAAATAATACTGAATGTAAAACACACTCAATTAAGAAAGCCCAGTTAAATACTATTCTCATCTCTGCTGATTACTACAATGTTACGCAGTATAGACCGTTCCAGGAGTGATGCCTGATGTGTTTAGAGCAGATGCAAACACAGCCTGGTACTTGTCAGAACATTCTATTACATTCATTTGAGTGAAGCAGCAAAAAAACAAACACAAACTGTAATTTTGTTGTTTTTTCGACAGCGCAGACCTGTGGTTTGGTGTTTATTGCAAGTATGCTTATTCCGGCATTATTTGCTAGCAGTAACAAAGTGCGCAAAACACTTCTACACGCAGTAAGGTTTTCTAACAAGGCTCTGATGTTACTCTCGTGTGGTCGAGTGGTTTCAGTCACAAAAACAGCCGTGGATTTTTATAGTTTGTGATGTTTGTTAACTTCCCCCATTGAAAATGCATTAGTGGTATTACATGGTACCGGGCTAATGTTTTCTTTTCAAACTCTGTAAGGATCTATTATTTCTTCTTCCACACACTAACACTACTACCAGTACCACCATTAGGTACACATATATTCCTCCCTCCAAAACAATACATGAACAATAACAATAACACATTCATTTTACAGTGCTTTTCAGACAGAATCGAGGTTACCTAAATTTAACTTGAGAAAAGAAACAAACAAAGAAGACTATCGTTTACCTCCCACCTGTACTTTTCAAACACTGTACCGTCATTGGATTACGAGTCTTGTACTTGTTCCAACATCCTCCAGGCTCTAAACGTAGCCGGTGCCGTCCACAGTTTCCAAAACGGTGCAAGTTGAGGCCAAACCGATACCGATTCTGTGCCAGTTTCCCCCCTAAACTCTTTCATTTCTGGATGCTCACACTAAACCTCATCCTCATTCAGTATGCTCTTAATATCTCACGTATGGATTCTTTGCTCCATCTTGAGAATTCCCTTTAAGAACGTCTTTATCAGAACCACAACCATGGATCTTTTTTCTCTGCTTGTTTTCTGACGATCGCTGATATTTCATTCCGTTTCATCATGGAGTAGAGGCTTCAGGCTCTCCGGCACCTTCAGAAGTGGGCTCGCGGAGAGAGAAGAAAACTTGTTCACCGCATGCAATCACAGACACGAGTATTGATCGGGCCTCTCCTCGCTCGGCCCGCTCCTCTGCTTCCAGTGTCTGTGTTTGTCTTTGAGTGTAGTTTTCTGAGCCGCTCTCACCTCGGCACCTAAACAAACGCCGGTCGATCGGTCGAGGAGGTTAAAGGAAGCGATGTTTACATGGCTGACCTGCTGAGGTGATTGACAGCATCCTGTGGTTTGAGCAGGAATGAAAAAAAGAAAAGAACTGGTAGTATATGTGAGAGTAAACTAATTAGAGCTGAAACAAGGCAAGCTAGAGTTGCATCAAATTGACTCTGGGAATATGAACATTTCGTATTCATAGTAGAAAAACGATTTAGTATTAAGTTTAAAGTGCACATGACAGGTTTGACGACACATTTCATTAAAACATTGTCAACATGATTATATTTAAGATTTTTCTGAACATTTTGCAATTAGAACCCCGGTTTGACAGTTTTCGTCAAGTTTTTAATGTTACTTCCTGGTTGAACACATAGACGCGGGAACGTAATTTTGGAAGGGGGTGCAGTTGTTTGTTTGTTTTTTTCTCCGTGCAGTTACATACGTTTATTTAGGGCCAACTAAGGGTACTCACACAAAAATCAGTCAGGACTCATGTAACGTCTGTAGAATGATCAAGATACACAAGAAAAAAGGCACAACACAAAGAATAAATTATTAGACGCTGATCCTGGCTCTGCTACAGAACGGCGTTAGCGCCCAGCCTCACTTTACGCACACACAAACACACTAACACACACGCACGAGCAGGTGTCTGTGTGAAATCATGAGCCTCGACTTCTACGCGTGAAAATGACATTTGGCGATGGTCAACAGGGCATGTACCAAAGTAAATAATATCAATGTTTAAAGGTAGGACCCTGCACAGTGTTGTGACAGCGACACGGTGCAACAACGAGCTGTTTACTTCACTACAGTTGAGTTTCCCCGCGACGTACGGCGACTTCATCAGTTCACTCACCGCTCAGACGCTCATATGAAGCAAAGTCCCACGGTCCCACCTCTGTGAGACGAGGAAACGTGGATTTGTGCCGCTGTCTTTCCGCGTAAACTCCCTTTGGTCCTTAGGCGTCGCGTCAGATTCAAACACATGCAGCCTGTAGCTCCATCAAACTCTGCACGTCCGCGGTGTAGTTTCACCTCTTAATCCAGCCCGGGGTTGTCATTTCCTCGTTTATTTTGTCACACTTTAGAGAATATACAAACAGCGGTAAACAGCGGTTTGCGCGCTCAGGTCAGTGCGCCGCGCACCATCGCAGGTTTACTTTTCCCTGACTTTAACCTGCAGGCACATAGTTGACTGCAAAAACATTTGATAAAAGTAAAGATACCATATTTATTGGAACAGAAACTGTGTCGTTACCTGGAAAAGATATTGTTTTGCTCAGGGCAAAACCAGCAATGAGCTGCTTACAAGTTCCCATTGAGTTGACCATCCAGCAGGGGGTGCTATTGCCCCTTCTGCACCCGTACTTCCCGCGGCTATGGTTGAACATGAGCAGCAGATGTGACATAGATAGATATAATTCCACAACTGTTACCTAGCAACCATTTGGAAAACAAGGGCCAAAATCCGTCCTTTTTTTTCTACAACGCAGTTCTACTAAGACCTGGTTAGCTATCCTGCCCTAAAGCCCCCCCCCTCAACCAAATTATCTGTTCCTAAACCTAACCCTAATCTTAACCTAACTGTGAAAAAAGATAATCTGAAAAATAAACTTTTGCTAGCATAGCCACCAATGCAAAGTAGCGGTGTGTGGCATAAGTGGGTTGGCGAAAAAAGTGAAGGAGCCAAAATCCATATAAATTACACAATAGTCATGAATTGACAAAAAAATAATGCCTGATAACACCTTTATTTTGTTGAATGATGGTTTAAAATGTCAGAAAAATTTGTCATTTGCTGTAAATTTTAATTAATTTGTTCTTTACAATGAGATATAAAATAGCAACAACAACAGAAATATTAAAGAAGCATACATCATAACAACCTTAAAAGAGGAAGAGACAAAAAAAAAACAAAAAAACACTGCAATGAGATTTATAGGGAGCAGTTGCTGTAAATTGTTCCTGTACTTCGTCAACACTTCGCCTTTTGGGGGGATTACACCGACTAGTTTTTGGAGAGTCTTGAATCCACAGCTTGTGCAGCCTCATATGAAAGTTTAAGAAATGGCCCCGTTTGGTTCTTCTAACCTAATTTTTGAACAGAAATGAATTGTCTGTTTTAGCTTTCCGTTCTTCTGTACCAAAAGCGCTCCCGAGTGTTCTTCAAAAGCAGTTAGCGCATAAACACGGGCGAGCTGCAGCCATCGACCTACTTCTTCTTCTCGCTGGATGTCGTACACAGGGCTGAACCTTCGTGACCCAGTTCTGGAGCGCTTCCTGCTGACTGTGTAACCTCTTCACCCGTGAGTCACAGCGGGCCGTCCATGAGCATTAATCTTACATGTGTACGTCGGCCGTAGGTGCAGCATATATCATCGGAGCTCGTCATCGCTAACCGTAATGCGATTGGTCACGTTTGCCTCTTGCGCCCACACACCAGATCTGTTTAGTAAATCTCATTAATTAAACAGGCCAGGGGAGGATTTACACCAAAATCATTAATATTTACTGGGAAATCTCTCATCTGCAACATGACTAAGTGTCTACAAACACGCTGCATGTTTGAGTCAGGCATAAATAGCTCATGGGTTGGTACAAATGGGTAAATTAAAGATTGTAAACAGTTAATCGACAGGTAATTAGCCACAGTGCACTTTTAGACGATCCAAAACCTTGATAAATAAGGGTTTTGTTAAAGCACGACCAAAAACAGAAGACATTTCCTCTCAAATGTCCACGTTAGAGATGAGCGGATCGATACCCAAAGCTAAACTATCAGTAACTTGTTTTTTGAAACATAATATTTAGATTTTAGTTTATATCTATGTGTTTGTTAAATTGTTGGATCAGTTAAAGCAGGGGTAGAGCAAAAATAATTATATCATATTGACCTTAGTCCAGAAGTTGTCGTGGGCGCAGCCATCTTTTTTCCGTTGTAGTTGACATGAGGCAGATGAGATCAACACAGACTAAAAAGCAGTTTTCAGGCCGTCCAGGAACTCGGTGCGTTGCTGACTTGTTGTTCGTGTACATTAAGCATTTTACACAAATCTTGACTTTACTTTATATAATGTTTTAGCGGCGAGACTTTTCCCTTGTTTGTCATTTACATGAACGGGATTCTTGTCAAACCGGAAGTGTATTTACAACAGGAGTGCAGATCTGTGCAGAATAAGATTAATACATGGCAGGGTAAAATATAGGAAATAAGATATAGATTTAGTCAACATCCGAGGGAATTAGGGCTGCACAATTCATTGAAATCAAATTGAAATTGAAATTTGAATGGACGTAGTTTGCAGTGCAACAATTTCTTCCACAAACACCAAAATATCCTGTTTTATTCTGCATAAAATCTGCAAACCCTGTAGTTTGGATTTGTTAAAACATGTTCTGACACAAGCGACTAAAACGGGGTGTAAAGCAACAAAATAGTCAAAAGTGCTACTAAACTGTGACTAAAAGTGTCACAAACATGATTTAAAGAGACAAAAACATTACAAAACATGACTAAAAGTGACAAAAAAGTGATATAATTGTGACTAAAAGTGACAAAAACGACACATGACTAAAACGTTCTGAAACACATGATTCTTTAATTAGTTTGTCAGTTCATATTTCAGTCTTTTTGTCAATTCTCCTGGTTGTGTTTAAAATGTGAACTTTGAACAGAATTCTATTATAAAATCGTAAATCTAATCGCAAATTGTAATTAGATATCTTTCCCAAATCGTGCAGCTCTACACAGAACAGATTCTAGAAATTCTTACTTCTTACTTCTTTCTAACTACATCACTTTAACAATGTTTACTTCACTCCTAGATCCAACAGATGGTTTTTCTCAGTCTTCATTTTTTTCTTTAACCCCCATATTTGTTTCGACACTAATGAACCATGTGTTTCTTTGATTGGTTAATTCGCCTGTCAATCACAGTGCTTGGAAAACTGGTCCCAGTCCTAGATTCTACGTCTTCGTCTTTGCATACAGGAAAAGCGTGTCTTGGCTGGTCATGCAATAAAAAATGATAATTCCATCCATAAATATACAGATACATTTCGGCGTTGCTCTCATTGATCATGTCTGATATCCAATTATGAGCCTGGCATCTATTTGTGAAACATTAGAGGCTGAAAAGACAAATGTGGCAATAGTTCGTACAGTCAATTAGAGGCTGACTGTAATTAAGACCGAGCCTTGGTGTCGGCCATTCGTCTAACTTTAATTTAGTGGAGAGCTTTAATTTAGTACTTTGCTTGGAGTAACCCATCATTCTCTAGTTCACTGTTTTGTTATTAATCTTGAATGTCTTTTGAATGTCAGTTTGCCCCACAATGTAATACGCTTTGTTATTTAACCTTGCTTGTCATGTGAGAGAGGGCTGCGCAATGAATCGAAATCGAATCGAAATGGCTATTTGAATGGACATAATTAGCGAATCGCAAGGGCTGCAATAATTAGAAAAACTAAATATCCTGTTTTATTCTGCATACCCTGTCGTTTAGATGTTAAAATGTGTTCTGAAACAAGTGACAAAAACATGACTAAAAGTGAGTAAAACGCATCTATAAGCGACAAAGCTTGACTTAGAGGGACAAAAACGTGACTAAAAGCAACAAAAACAATGGCTAAAAGCAAAAAAAAAAAAAAAAAAGTGACTATAAGTGACAAAAACATGGCAAAAGATGACAAAAATGCGACTTAAATCATCAAAAATGCAACTAATAGCAGCAAAGACATGGCCAAAAGCGACAAAAACGCAACTGAAAGCGACAAAAACATGACTAAAAGCATCAAAACCTTGAGTGCAAGTGACAAAAACACGATCAAAAGCCTCAGAAGCATGGCTTGAAGCTACAAAAACACGTCTGAAAGCGACCAATACGTGACTTATAGCGACAAAAACACGTCTAAAAGGCGTCAAAAACATACCAAAAGACAAAAACGCAACTAAAAGCAGCAAAGACGTGACTAAAAGCGACAAAAACGCATCCAAAAGCGTTAAAATGTGAAAAACGTGACTAAAAGTGACAAAACATCACTAAAAACGTGACTAAAAGCGACAAAAACGTGAAAATGTGACTTAAAGTAACAAAAATGAGATTAAAAGCAAAAAAAATTCAAATAAAAGTGACAAAAACGCGACTGACAGCGACAAAAACGTGACAAAAAGTGACCAAATCCTTATGACTTAAAAAATACATCTGAAAATTACCAAAATTTGACTAAAAGAGACAAAATGGGTCTAAAGGCGACAAAAAGAAACACGACTAAAAGCAGCAACGAAATGGCCAGAAACGCGTCAAAAAGCGATTAAAAACGTGACTTAAAGCGTCAGAAACGTGGCTGAACGCGCCGCTGTCATTCGAGCGCCTCAAACGCTGCGTATATCGCGAGTATTTCTTAGTCCTCCCCCGTCTCCTGCACTCTCGCCTCTCCTCCGTCATCCTGCCATGAAAAGCTCTGGCGAAAATACTCACAAAAACACACACTCAGAGGAAGTAGTGGGGCCTATGCATATTACATGAGTCCTCCACCTCTGAAGGCCTCTGCGCTTTTTCATTTACGGCCGAGATGATGAGGTAGAAGCCCCCGCTCTGCACTTACTGGCTTTTTTCTCCCTGAGCCGGGCCAGCGCCAGAAGAGGCTGTTTACGGGAAACTTTGAAAAAAAAAAAAGAAAGGAAAAAGCTGCGACCGTTTTTTCATCTTCAATAAGCAATTCTGTCATAACTTGGTGTAATAACTGTAAAAAAGGCTTAGACCAGGAAATTGTGCAAATCCATTTTCCCTTATCTGGCGCCCAGAGTCAATACTTCCCATAAATCATTGGGCTTTCAGTCACTTCTTGGCCGCACAATGTCACTTTGCTTTTGTTTTACGTTTCTCTTTTTATGGTTTTCACAGATATTGAAATAAAGGTGGGCAAAATAATTTAATTTAGGATCATGTTTAAAAAATAGTCTCTAAAGTTACTGTAAAAAGCATGGATTTGAGCAGAAATGATGTGATTGTTGCAGTCTGAGTTATAACTTACTTCCAAAAATGCTAAAATGTGATTTCAAATTTACTTTATAAGACTTTAAGTGCATGTGACAACTTCTCCTGCTTTTATAATTATTACATGATTATTACACAAAATGTTGCCTATAATGTATTTCTTAGTCGTATCCTGCTCTCTTGCCTCTCCTCCGTCATCCTGCCATAAAAAGCGACAAAAACGTGACTGAAAGCAACAAAAATGTGACAAAAACTCAACTAAAAGGGACATAAACGTGATAAAAAGCAACAAAAACATGGTGAGAAGTGAAAAAAACATGCCTAAAAACAACAAAAACGTGACTAAAAGTGACAAAAATGCGACTAAACGTGACTAAAAGCGGCAATTATGACATAGTTTGGCGGGAGGGCACCTGTGGTAAATATCTACTATAGTTTTGCATCAGTCAAGTGACAGTTTTTGCAGAAAATTGATAAAAGTTAAAAAATACAGCAGTTCAAAAACAACATCCCTCCTTGTTTAGGTGTCATCAGGTATTATTATTTGTCATGTCATAACTATTGGGTAATTCATATGGATTTTGACCACTGTTTACAGATTAGTTGCTAGGTAACAGTTGTGGAATTACCTCTATCTATGTCACATTTGCTGCTCATGTTCAACCAGGAAGAAACATTAAAAACATTACCAAAACTGTCAAACTGGGTACAAATATTCAGAATGTTTAGTAAAATCTTAAATATAATCATGGTCACTATGTTTTACTGAAATGTGTCGTCTAAACTGTCAGGTGCACTTTAAACAACGGGCAAGATGCAAATTTATTTAACCAAGAATAGACTAAATGGACAGGACTTCAAGGTAATAGTTATTGAGTGACTGCCTATGCCTATGTTGCCTATGCCTATAGGCAGTCACTATTTGTTCTTGTATTTTCCGGTTTTTCGGCACGTTTCACAGGCCGCAGTTTTTAAATTCTTTTAATTTTTTTTGCATTTTTCAATAGTTCCTAGTCTTCTAATGTCTGCTATTACTTTTGGTACATGTACCTTTTGTAGTTTTTTCATAATTTGCCGAGCAATTTTTCCCTATCTTTTACAGTGGGAGCCTTTCTGTTGGTCCTCTACAGGAAAGTTTGGTGTTTAAACTGTTTTGGCGGGAGCACGATGGCAGAGCGGCTAGAGCTTCTGCCTCCCAATAAGGAGGTCGTGGGTTCGAATCCCGGATCATACCAACATCACACGAATTCAATTGCGCAGTCACTCGCAATAGCTTCAGCTATTGCAACAGCATCTAGTTCATTTTGTTGTGTTTTGTCTTGTCTTGTTTGGCTTCTTGGTTGTTGTTTATTTCATTAGATGATTTTTGTTGTTGTCTGTGTTTTATCAAACGTGGCATGAATATGAAGGGGTTTACCACAGAGATGCTGAATGAAAAGAAAAAAGATGAATAAATAAAAATAAAAAACAGGTCTAGCATCACAATGAAAACAATCTGACACGCCCTGCTTCCATTCTGTTTAAATCACCAGGTGAACATGAGGTTGGCTTCACCTGGCACTTTTCCGTTGATTGATTATTCATCTTTTTACGTGTTTTTGTGTTCGTTTGCTCCGCCCAAATCTGAACCGACACACTTCTCCTCCAAAACGACTCCCCGATGCAGCCGCGACTCTTTCTGTGAGGGATTTGCTTCTGCCTGACCACAGCCTTGGTATCATTGTCTCTCCTTTGAGTGTGTGTCGCTCATAAAAATGAAAAGTTGAGCGCTGTCAGGATGTGTTGCTACGGTAACACCATTGTACCTGACCTCAGCCTGAGCGAGGGAGAGCGAGCGTTTCCTCGTGGCGCCGCCGTCACCAGTTTTCATCAAACTAAACCAAGTGTTAGTCCCGATTCTGACTGTACGACGTTAACAATACTGTGAGTCATTCTGATGTCTGACGGCTGCAGTCTGCGCTCCGCTGTTGTGAAAATGTCTTCCTGTGACTGGGCGGGGTTTTGTTTTTGTGTGAGTGGGATATATTGCCAAAGAAAATAGACAATAAACGATAATACACAATACTACAATTACCCTGAAACTGGATTTTCCCCCAAAAAACACACTACAGGGAAAACTCTTTTTTTTTTTAGTTTTTGTTTTTTGGTCAGTTTGCTCTCCCAACATCTCAGCTTTTATGTGGAAACAACAAACTTGTCCAATCTGCTCCTAAAGATGTTTTATTCTTCCATTTAATTCACTTCATCCATAGATTTCTCTGGCACAGTGTAACTTCAAAGGCAGTTTTCTTAAAATGTGTTTTTCTCCTGTAGGCTCACAAGGATCACCTTAAAGTAGATCCCACTCCAAACTTTATAATCTTGGACTCAATAAGATTTTGATGAAATGTACATAAGGATTTTTTGATACCTAATTCTGTAACTGATTAATTGAAGTTTTAAGTTTAAAAAAATGAGGCGAAATTTGAATTTTTAGGACTAGTCCAGTCTAGTTTACTCAAAAACTAAATAAGAAATCCAAAGTCTCCTCTATACATTTGTTTGTAACTAATATGTGTACAAAATGAACCAAGAAATTTAAACCTGAGTCTGTCCTATTTATCAGGTTTATATATCCCAAATATGTGCACTTTTGGGCCATTTTTACACATAAAATGGCATATTTCTACATGAAAACATGACATGATGAAAAACTTGTAATACATTTTTTTCTTACATTTATGTGAGTGAACTACAGGAGAAGTTTCAAATTGATATCTTTAAATTTAAGATTTTTCCCTATTCACCTGCAGTGTCTCACCTTAACAATACAATAATCAAGTAAAGAAAAAACTGATAATCGACTAGAATAGATTAATAACTTTATTGTCTGTCATACGCAGTGATGACAGAAATTTGTCTTTGGCTTGCTCACATTAAATAGAAACATTAAAACAACACAGTACAGGCACACAGTTAAAAAATATTTTAATAATTTAGAATATAATTTATAAATCAAGTTTAACTTCAGACATAACAGCGTCGTTAACTGAACCATACAGACTCTAAAACACAAAAGATCTTTTATAACAAAGACTGTGACAATACAATTGATTATTGCTAATTTTTCATCAATAATACACTTCATCCATAAAAATTGTCGATCTAGAAGCCTTTTGCTGACATATTTAAACCTTTATTTGGCTGATAATGTATTTTAAAAGTCTAAATATACAATAGAAGTTATCGTCTGACTTGCTGAAAAAACAGTCGACGACTAAAATAATAGTTAGCGACAGCACTACCTCTAAATGTGCACACTGCCAGAAAAAAAACAGAGCTGGAATAAAATAGCGAGAGTGACACACTTTAGTTTTTATCAATAACGAGTCATACAAGTAATATTTTCAATCGTTTACAGCTTAAATCTTATCGTAGTAAAGAAAAATAACAAAAAGCCTACAGTTGTCTGAAGAAATATTACTCATGATTAAAACTGACTGCCAGAAATATTGTTGTAACCATATTTTTTTAAAAAGTCAATATAGTAATTGTTGTGACAGACCGAAATACACCCTCATCTACAACAACTTCCTAAATCCTTGTAAATCTCTTACTGTCCAAAGTTTAAGTGATTTTGTGAAATGTGGATTAAAACAGGATTAACAAGTGACGTTGCCAAGATTTTATTAGATTATTATTATTAGATTATTAGCTTTAGCAGGAGTGGAAAGAGTAGTGCAAATTTGTTCTCTAGTAAAAGTACAGTTAATGTAGAGCACAAATACTGCTGACAAAATTGTACTTAAAAGTGCATGTGGCAGGTTAAACTACACATTTATTATTTAGGATGGTACATCATATTTTGTCTATTTGTCCTCAGTTTGACAGTTTTTGTAAAGTTTATAATGTTACTTCCTGGTTGAACATGAGCAGCAAATATGACATAGATAGAGGTAATTCCTCAACTGTTATAGCAACCATACTGTAAACAATGAAATCCATATAAATTACACAAACGTTAGGAATTGATGATAAATAATATCTGATAACACCTTTATTTTATTTGCATTTTTTATCAATATTTCATTCGGCCAATGACGTCTTCGAAAAAAGATATCATAAACAATTTGGATGGACTGAAGCAGAACAGAGAAGGTTTGGAATGAGTTAGCTGAAGATTTGGAAATGAATTATGAGTTTAATCTGCCATTTTTACAAACAAATACACAATTTACGAGTATTTTTCTCGTCTTGTCTGTGCACTTTGGGTAAAATACAGTATATGGTCAGATCAAAGTGATAGTTTAGAGCGATTTAGGTAATGCCACACCCTTTTTTAGTCGATTTAGTTTAAGTCGACCAATAATTTTTTCACTCAACCACAGCGCTATAGTAATGAGACACTTTCTTACCCATAATAAACCACACACTTTATCCAAACTCCAGTGAACGCAGCATTACTGACGGGAGCGGCAGCAGTGCTTGTCCGCCGTGCATGTAAATGTGCACAAAGTGAGCATGAAACAGACGGACTATGGCTGTAGCTGCTGAAGTCGTCTGCACCGGGCCGTTAGCCGCCGACGCAGATTTGTAAACGAGTGTTTGTGGAGATTTGCATGCTCCCTGTGTAATTTTGCGATCGTTTTATCCTCTCCTCTCTCGTACAGTGATTGATCTTGTGCTCAAAGGCTTCTCCTGAGTACGCCTTGATGAGTGAGAGCCGGGGCCTGGTTGTCATGTTTTTGTTTTGGGCCATCTGTGTTGTTTGGATTTTATAGTCGACGATGCGATGCCGTGGGTCTGCCGCCGCTAACTTTCGCAAACACACGCGCACGGGCCCACACGCGCGCGCAGTTTGTATGATTGATTAGGCAATGTGGTGAAATTGCTATTGCTTTCCCTGTTTTTATGACCGGCTCATTTGCATGGGGTAAATGAATGTGTTTGCTCGACTAAGTGAATTAGAATCTCGCATCTGAGCGTCACGTATTTCCACTGATGTGCGATCAAGATGTATTTGATTAAGATATTGCTCTTGCGTGTAATGTTTTCTAAGAGGTTAACAAGGCCAACAAGTGCTTGCCGCTGGTGTAAAAGGTCTGAGGCGTCATGGGCTTTGTTTAGTTTTTAGCAAACATTTATTCTTCTGCGCAGTAAGAGAACAGAAAACATACTACTAAATGTGTAATAAACAGCAGATGTAAACTGGTGCCGGCTTTTTAAAGGTTGGACGTGTCTTGTGCAATCTCAAACTCAAGTTGTTATTGACATGTTTTTCAAGCTGCTTAAGTGGAGATGCCTCTGCCTGCACTATTTTTATATGTTTATGTGATATTTGTATTCATTTGATGTTATTTTTTATTTAAACTTAAACTTACATCTATGGTATGCTGCTTCTGTTTAATTTCATACCAGATTGAATGTTGTTTGTACACATCTAATTGTGAGCTCTTAATTATTACCTGAACATGTTGAATGTACTTTCTTTCTTTTCTGTTTTGGGGGCTTGAAACATCTCAAACATACCTTATTCCTCCCACTTTTGTCTCTTTTTGCCACAGATCCATGTGTCTGTTGTAAACGGACTTCTGGTTTGACGAGAGCCCCATTCATGTAAATGGTGAACAAGGAAAAGTGTTGCCGCTAAAACATTACAGAAAGTAGATTGATTTGTCTAAAACGTTTAATGTACATGAGCAACAAGTCACAATGCACTGATTGGTTGGTCTAAATTTACTCCTAAGAACCTCTTGAAACCAGTTGTTGAGTTATTTAGACAATCCACATAACTATCTTCAGGTCATGCTTGAGCTATAGAAGGCTGCCCGGGTCAAAGTTCAAGGATGGAAGTGCAGAGCAGTAGAATCACACTGTGACTTGATTTTGTTTTGGGGGCACGTTTTTAGATGTCATTTAAGTGTAAGTATGATGATATGCTACTTTAGAATCTTTGAGGTAGACCATTTATGGCTTTATAAGTCAAGAGGATTTTAAATTTGATTCTAAATTCAACAGGAAGCCAGTGAGTAGACTCTAGCACCAGCGTAATGTGCTCTCCTCTTTTAGTTCCTAATAGTAATCATGTTGCTGCTTTTTGAACCATTTGAAAGCTTTTTATAGAGCTTTTATGACACGCTGCAAGCCGGTCGTTACAAAAGCCTAATCTGGATGTGACAAATGCATGGATATGTTTTTCATTCTCTATGTTCATTTTATAGATGTGCAGTGGATGCATATCATGCAAAGAACCAGTTCTTTAAATAATCTCTGTTTGGAGGAGCAAGTCTTATAGTAAAGAAAGTGTCACAGTTGCCGAAAAGTGTGGCATTCTTTTTGGAGTTGTGTCTGAAAAGTTTGGGAGAAAAGCTTGTGTTTTTAAGGCCAGGGAAGTATTTCTGCTGCGTGTACACTTCCCCCAGGTGTGCTGAGATAAAACAGCACAGGAGCAGTGATGCCGGACAGGTTTGGGCTTTCAACTGTCAGGAGAAAAGGCAGGCTGAGCTACTGAGGGCGGATCTATCCTCACAAGGACATGAGAGCAGAGGAGACTGGGGACTGTCTGCTGCAGACTCCAGCTGCCAGATGAGAAGGATATTGGCTGATTTCAGACACAGTGTCCAAGAGCAGCACATAGAGCGAGTGCAGATCAGATCAGCTTTGACACAAGCTCCAGGTTTGAAATGGGGTCAGCTTTATTGTGGACTTTTGACCTTGCCGTGTGTGACTGAAAAGCCTGAAGCCAGGAGACCACTATGGAGCTCAAATGTACACTAAAATATTTGAAATACAACGTTTGACAGTCTTCGGGAGAATATTTTTCGACTGTTGGCCTTGATTTTCAACCAGTGTGTGGCCAGGGAACACTAGTGTGCCTTGAAATATTGTCAGTGTCACATTTGAGAAAACAGACTCACACATAGATTTAAAATATTTTCATTCCATTTTGTGTCCTGAGCAAACTTCTGATCCAAAAAAAGAAAGAAAAACAATCACTATTAAAGAACAAGACATAGTGGCATGGACAATATTTGCAACATTATATTTTCTCCCTAAAGATGTGTTTGGAAATATTTTAGTTGGAGGTATGCAGCAGAACGTGTGCTGTGACTCAGAAAAGGTTTAAAGGACACATATTCTGCTACAGTGACGTTTTTGAGCTTTTAACCATGTTCTAACAATGTTCTGTCATCAAAAACATACCTGAAGTAGCATTCAGCTGCATTCACGCTGTTTTGAGGAATGTTCATCAGAAAATCCTCCCCCCTCCAAGAGTCAAACACACGTCCTGCGAACTCCTTCTGTCGGGACGTATTTTCAGATCTACGTCACTTATCCGAGAGTCTTCCACTGTTTTTAGTCCTTAAATCATCGTTAAACTTGTTCTGAGCATTTCTGCCGTCTAAACACAATCACTGCTGCAGCAAATCCACAGCATAAGTTAGCGCTGAAAAGAAGTGAACTAGATTGTATATTTAAATTCCTTTAATTCCTTTAAAGCACTACCTTATGGTATGTTGTAAACATTCAAGCAAATAATAAAGTTAACATATCTACATCTAATACAGCCTAGTTAAAAGTATGTGGTATTTCTACTAACATACTTAAATTCATTCATTTATTAATTTTGATGGGTGTCACTAAATATTGTATCCACATATTCTGACACAGCATCCACTTCAGACTAAATACTAAATATTTAATTAAATGAATTTAGTGTATGCAGCAGGTACATGTACTATCTCAACCGTGCAGGGCTTGACTGGTGCTTTCAAATACTTTTAAAATAGTCTGTGCAACAAGGTTAATTTGGACTTCTGATAATTTAATCTCACGGTTCTTATTTCGGACCAGTGTTTGTTTATTTTACCTGACAGTTTCGACTGCTCTCTCGCAATCTTCATCAGAGTGTCACTCGATGTTGCTGTGACATGTCTTGTCAGCTGATTTAGACAAATTTTGGCGCTTTTTTCCTACCGGCAGAGGTAGTAGGATGACAGCACCATCTGCAGTCCGACTTCTTCAGGCCAGAATCCCAGGTGTGAGACAGTAAAAAAGCCCCCCTCGCCTCGGTTTATAGTCCTTTGAGCACGTTTCCATATTTCATTTGCTTCCTTAATCCAGCGACGATGTCCTCCGACCCATTGATGTTTGCTCCTATTTCACTGTTTGTCTCTTTAATGCAGCTGTCTGTTCAAACACACTTTTGCTCCTGTTGTTTAGCCTCTGAAGCCTCTGAGCAGATGACTTTATTTACCTCATAAAGGCCAGGGCTGCACAGTTAAACCAATTCGTAATTTTAATAGATGCAATTAGCAAATCACAAAGGCTTATCTCTTCCACAAACAACAAAACGTCTTTCTTTGATTTGAATAAAAAACGCTCACTCTGTAGGTGTGAATTTGTACAAACATATTCTGAAACAAGTGACAGATAGTGATAAAAATGCGCTCAAAAGCGACAAAAACTCGCCTACAAACAACAAACGCGACTCAGTACACCAAAGCGTGACTAAAAGCGACAAAAACGTGACTAAAAACGACAGAGACGGGACTAAAAGTGACAAAGACGCGTTTAAATATGACAAATACAACTGAATGTGATGAAAACATGACTAAAAGTGACAAAATTGTGTTTGAAATGTGAATTTGAACAGAATCCTATAATGTAATTGCAAACCTAATCGCAATCGCACTGGTCAGAAAAATCACAATCTGATATTTTTCCTAAATCGTTCAACTCTATTAAAGGCAACAGAAAAATACAAAGTAAACATCGTGATAATAATTTTTTGCCATATCACCCAGACTCCATAATGTCGTTGAACAAGAATGTTGTTCTTGTTCAGCTTTGTGTTTCATGTGCACGCCTTTGCTGTCTCCTCCTCACATTCTGGTCCTTTTTCCCCTTTATCTGCAATGCTTATTCTTATTCTTACACTTCTATTGAAATGAATGGCTTTCACTTGCTCAGGCTGAACACTGACATTCCCTATATAGATGTCTCTCTGATACTAACACACAGCATTCCTTCTTTGTGGAGCAGCTGCTTGATATCTCCCTCCACACATTCCTCCGGTAGATTCCTGTTTTGACCCCTCTGGGCCCCCGTACACTCCGCGCATAGCTCCTGAAGTCTTTCACACAGGGATTTGACAGGAGAAGGCAGGTGGAGTTTGTCGGCACACACCTGTACTGTTGGCCCTTTGTCCCGGCGTACATCACAGTCTGCACAGGTCTTTTGTTGTTGGGGCGAGTGTGTCTGAGGCTGGGGCGGCCGATGAGGTGCTCAGTGTGTGTTTGTGAGACGCTGAAGGCCGAGCAAAGACTGACTTGTTCAAGGAGGAAGAAAGTGGTCTGTGGATTGCTGCTTGAACGTGATCATTTTCAAGTCAAGAGGATTTTTAATTTGATTCTAAATTTGACAGGAAGCCAGTGAATAGACTCTAGCAGCGGCGTAATGTGCCCTCTGCTTTTAGTTCCTGTTAATAATCTTGTTGCTGCATTTTGAACCAGTTGAAAGCTTTTTATAGAGCTAGGTTGAACATGATGATTTTCTTTATAACTCCGCTCTCTGTATTCATTTTCCACATGCTTTAAATGTCAGAATGCGTTACAGGAAACAGTTTAGCAGCGTGTCTTTATGTGAGGCCAGTAGATTGAGTACAAGCGTGATGGTCTGTGAAATAGTGACTGCACCATTTGCACGGCTTGCTTCAGTTAAGTTATTCACACAAACAGCTATTTAATCATATTGTATTGTCTGAGGAACCATCAGCAAGTTTAGTCTATGTGACACATTTCACTAAAACATTGTGAATATAATTATCAATGGTGGAAGAAGTACTCAATTGTGTTACTCATGTAAAAGTACAGATACATGTGCAAAGAATTATTCAAGTAAAAGTGAAAGTATCACATTAAAAAATCGACTTAAGTAAACGTGCTGAAGTACCTGTTTGAAAATGTACTTTAAGAGTAAAAAGTTAAAATATTTAATGCAGATTTTGAGGCCAGTTTTACATATTAAATGTCGTAATTTTGGTAAAGAATTGTGCTTTATTTTGGTCAAGATTGTAAATAATTTCTTAATTTTTGTAGAGAATTTTATGTGTATATTTGTGTTTGCTTGTTGTTGAGTTTGAACTCAAAACCTCAGCTCAGAAAATTTAAAAATACTTTTCAGTTCAGTTTAAAAAAGCAGTGGAGTAAATAGTACAGGTAATTGGTCTTAAATGTAGTGAATTAACATTAAAAAGTATTCACTGTAAAAACTACTTAAGTAAAGTACAGATAAAGTGTTACTTAAGTACAGTACTTTTACTTTTGTACCACTGATGATTATATTTAAGATGTGACAGTTTGACGGTTTTTGTAAAGTTTAAAATAACACTTCCTGTTTGGGCACGAGCAGGAAATATGACATAGATAGAGGTAATTCTACAACTGTTACCTAGCAACCATTTTGAAAACAAGGGTTCAGATCCATATAAATTACACAATAATTATGATTTGACAAACAATAATACCTGATAACACCTTTATTTAGTTGAATGACCATTTAAACCGTCAGACAAACGTGTCAGTTGTGTCTTAAAGGTGGAATGGAGGATTTCGGGCAACAAATCAGAATCTCATTTCCTCGTGGGTAGCACAAATAACTGGTCCGCTCAGGTGTCAATCATTCTCTGCGTGCTAGTGCACGCCGGCAGGCTCGTCCAGGGGAAACGCTCGCTCCCCTGGCCGCGCATGCGTGGTTGATATGCTAGTGTGTTTATGTAGCAGGTTAGCGGCGAGTTCCGTCATTGTAGGTCTAAACTTTCATCCGCGAAGTACCGAAATGGCTGAGGGACGAAAGAGAAAGACTGTTTGCGAGCTTTCACAGAAGAGACGAAAGTCTGCAGAGGAAAGAAACAAAACGCGTGTTATTCTGGGGGAATCGTTTACGGCTGGCGAGCATTGAAAGCGCAAAACAGGCTGATGCCTCCGCTGCAAACTTTCTGCTGGACAGGTAACTGTTTATCTGACTCTTTTTTTAGCTTATTGTATGTGGAGTGTATTATTAAATCTTCTTCGCGGAGGTTGTCGTGAGAAAGCGACACCAATCGTCTTGTAAACAAATGCGCATGGGCAGTGCTGCTGGGCGTGCTCGTTCACGAGGTTTGCTAGGCGTTCAGTCAGGAGAAACGGGGCGGGAGACAGGGGGAACCTGCGCATGCGCTTTTTCAGAAAAAGGACTAACAGTCGCAGATTTTCAAATCGGCGAGAAATCCTCCATTCCACCTTTAATTGTCCCTGTGTTTTCAATGGTACGTCGCTTTTTGATGACATCACAGAGGGATTTCGTTTTAAAACTTAGCAAAATCAAAATTTCTCAGCTGTGGGATCGTCTCTTCTTTAGATGGAACCACTTGGGCCGACTCTGGGTCTCATACTCTGACTTTGCACTGGGCACTGGTCTGTCTTCTCAACTTTCTACTGAACGTTCTCTGGGATGTGACCACGACTTAGTTCTGAGACGTTATCTGGATCTTGTCCCAGACCTGGCACTTGTCTTGGACCTGGCGCTGCACTGAAGACGTCTGCTGGTCTAGGGCCGGGGGCTGGACTTTATTTGGTTTCTTGTCTTGGACTTTATTTAGGACCTGACTTTGCCCTTGGTGTAGAAAGCTAAAATGTGGGCTCAGTGTCAAAGCCAGTGGCCTCAGAATAAACAGCAAAAAGTCTATAGCCTCGCTTAAAGTGACTTGAATTTGAATCTGGATTTGAGCAGCTTTGACTCGATGAGATGTAATTGCTGATGTGATGCAGAATATTTCAATGATTTCAAGGTATTTCTGACTGATCCTGCAATAATGTAACTCAAAATAAGAAAATTAATTTGCCAATGGGGTAAGTAGAATTATCTTAATCAGGACTGCAACAAGCTAAGAAATGGTTTTCAGCGAATTAAATAATCGAGTAATCATTGACTGGTCTTTATACAGACTCCAAAACAATGTGCTGAAAGAAGTGGTTTTATTACTTTTTGATTACAATCCTCGTTCATCTATAAATATTCTAATCCAGGATGTCGTCAAATACATTCTCTTCAGCTTTGTCTGGGTAAAACTGAGTAAAATTCTCATATTTCACGTTCTAAACAACTAATAGATTAATCAAAGGAATAATCTCTTGACTAATCGATTACCAAAATAATCGTTAGCCATAATCTTAACCCATTGGCAGACAGTTTGGCTTGAAGTAAGAAGTAATCGATTGAAACGAATGACTTAAAACAAGTAAAATAATATAGTTCCATCAAATAAATAGTCTCATCTCATCTTAAACTCATCAAAACGTCTGAAAGAAATGTAGTTAATATGTTAACTGAGGTTCGTGAGCAGGACCACGCCCCCATCGTCATCCCTGGGCACACCTCTAACTCCCAGAAGCTTCATATACCAGCCTATGCCGCAATCACTGTTTGCCGCTGTTCTCTCGAACATCATGGATGCAGAATTACACATCGATCTCTCAGATTCCGATTCTGACCTGTTCGGCCCTTCTCCGGCCTCCTCCGCTTCCCGGCGCTCCGCTAGCCAGAGGAGCAGCCACCACCATCGCCCCGCCGCGGCGCCTCCGTGGTTCACGCCGTGAACCGTGCAGAGACAGCCCGGATGTCATCCCGCTTTCGCCAAGAGCTCGACTTCCAGGGCCTCCACTCGCCGATATCACCGCGGCGCCGTCCGAATAACGCTCCTCCGAGCACCCGCTGTCGCCCATCAGTCTCAGGGCTCGCCGCCAACCGGCTCCACGCACGCCCTCGGGCGCCCCGCCTCGCTCGGCACTGGCTTCGCTTCGCCGCACTGGCTTCGCCTCCGCACCAGGGCCGCCTTGCCGGCACTGGCTTCGCCCCGCACCGGCGCAGCGCCCGCACCCGGGCTTCGCCTGGCACTGGCTTCGCCTCGGGCGCCTCGGCTTCGCCGGCTGGCCTCGCACCGGCACCCGGGCCGCCTGCTCGACATTCGGCGTGGACCGTGGCTAGCCTGCAGAGCGAGCTTAGAAGGATGAAAGTAGCCTTCAGTCGTTACGACAATAAATCCAGGCTTTTTCAGTTGTATTCATCTAACGCCTCCTCCCGCCAAGCACTTCCAACAGCGCTCACACGTCCGGGTTCCCCGACAGGCGCGGCGCGCTGACGTCATCCGTCCACCTGCCTCCGGCACAACTTCAGCCGGGCGCCAGCCCCCTGGCGGGAGCCAGGTAGTATTACCGCCGCGTCCGCTCCCTCCAGTTCTAATATCAATGAGTTTGTCTCATCCTTTCTTTCAGCGCTCAGCTCAGGTTGGACAGGCATCCTTTAATTCTAATGTGAATTGTTCCTCTCTCTTTTCCCTATTCCCAGCCAGTCTAACCCTCCATTGCCGCAATTTTCTGCCAGTTCCGCTTGCTCAGAATTCGGGTTCCGCAGAACCTCTTTGCTTTTCCAATATTTCTCTCCCCTTCCCTCCCCCATCCCTCCCCTCTTTCATACCCCCATCTCCCTTCCGAACCCCCCGCCTCCCTTTCAAACCCCCCGCCTCCTTCTCGCACCCCTCCGCCTCCTTTACATACTCCCTCCGCCTCTTCTTCGAATACCTCCCTTTTCGAACCCCCCTTTCATGCTCCATCAAAATGTTGCTCCAACCTCCGGGCAGTTTACCTGGCAACTGCATCCATTCCAGCACCACCGGCCCTCCATCAATCGGCCGCCACTGCACCCCCAGCGCTAAGGCTCAACAAATCCTTGCTGGTAATTACACCGATTTAGCGCAGCTTATTCATCCCTCTCTCTAATGCGGTCAGTCAAGGGAACTGCAAACCAGTCAAGGTACTCCAGGTACCATGTTCCAAGCTGCTCCTTCAAGGTCAAAAGACTTAACACCTGCAGAGTTTTGCCCTCGCGTTCTCCCTGTACCGCGATATCTTATGTTCGGTTTACCCCCTCCAGACGGGCCGAACTCGATGATTACCTGGCAATCGTGATTTGACCTTGCCTTACGGTTCGGAGGCACAGGATTCTACAATTACCACTTCATCTTTCTTGTCGCAAGCAGCCGCTAGACTCCAGCAGTTTAATCAAGCTACCTACTGGGGCACGCTTAGAGAACTCTATTGTAGGATATCTCGCAGCGCTAACGCCACTTTCATGTGAGCTTTGGCGGCGCCCCCTCTCACCCCGCATCAGCGCAGTGCAGTGATCGCGCCGCCCCGATCCACCACTTCAAAACCCTGTCTATAACCGTCCTGACCCCGCCGCACCGCCTCCCCCTATTATTCCCAACCTCCGTGACAGTCGTCCCTCGGTCAATGTTCCTGTTCCCAAGGGCAGGGACATACGTGGCCGACCCATTCTATACCAAGCTGGTCGAATGGTGTGCAATAACTTTAACCACTCAGGTTGCTCCCGTTCAGGCTGCAGGTTCCTGCATGTGTGTTCCTTCTGCGGGGGAGCCCATGCCAGAAGCACCTGCCCGCACAACCCCACCAACCTGGATGAAGGTTCCATTTCGCCAGTCAGCACCCCAGTCCAGGTAACCTCCCTGTCCATTGCCCTTCAACATCACCCCGACAGAGAATTCGTTAAGTTTTTGATCGACGGTTTCACAAATGGGTTTCACCCTGGCATAGAAGCATTACCGGAAATCTCACATCACTGTCACAACCTTCAGTCGGCCCTCGCCGAACCAGACACCGTGGACCAACTCTTGGCTAAAGAAGTCCGGGCGAGGGTTTCATGATCGGTCCGCTCAAAGCCCCTTTTCGGACATTTCCGCATTAGTCCCATCGGTGTCGCTATCGGAAATACTCTTTAAAAAAGCGACTGATTTTCGATTTGTCTTCACCGCATGGGTCAGAGGTTCCCAGTATCAACAGCCTCATTCCATCTCCGGATTTTTCTATGCGATATGCAACAATCGATCACGCCATATCACTCATCCGCTTAGCAGGTCGCGGAGCTTGGCTTTCTAAAGCCGACATTACCAGCGCGTTCAAGGTTTTGCCCATTCATCCCGATTTCTGGCGCTTCTTCGGAGTCTTCTGGAAAGGACAATATTATTTTGCGGTGCGGCTCACCTTCGGTTGCCGGAGCAGTCCGAAGATCTTCGATTCCCTTTCAGAAGCTTTGTGCTGGATTCTCATCAACACCTACAAACTTCCATACGTGCTCCATCTCCTGGACGATTTCTTGGTCGTTACGCCCAAATCTTCACCCCCTCGTCTCGGTCTGTCGACCACCGTTAAAACTTTTGCCGATATTGGCGCATCGCTGTCCAAGGAGAAAACTCAAGGGCCTTGCACTGCAATCGAAGTTTCGGCATTACGCTGGATTCCATTTCATTCCAGGCATCCTCCTTCGAGAAAGTCCTTCGTATCTCCCTGCTCTTGTCCAACTTCATCTTGGCAGACAGATGTACTAAAAGGCAACTCCTCGCTCTCCTCGGTCACCTGAACTACGCGATTCGCATCATTCCTCAAGGGAAACCTTTTCTTTCTAGCCTCCTCACGAAAGCAGCTTCTATTCCTCACTCACGATAGAGTGAACCTCGACGCTCCTGCAAAACCAACAATGCCTTTGGAAACATTTCCTGGACTCCTGGAACGGGATTTCGTTCTTTACGATTTAATTCACCTCTTCTCCTGAAGACATTCAGCTCTACACAGATGCTGCCCCGTCAGTCGGGTTCGGGTTTTTACCAAGGTCAATGGTTTGCTTCATGGCCTTCGGAGTTCCTCACGCCCAGCACGCTGGTTCTTCGCTCTCTTTGAGATTTACCCCATTGTTATCGCAGCCCTTCTTTGGGGTCACGAATGGTCCAGAAGGTGCATCTTGATACATTCTGACAACACTGCAGTGGTCGACATCATTAACAAAGGGAGATCTCGTAGCCCCCATATTTCTCAGTTCCTGCAAAGGCTGACGCTTCATCTCTGCTCAGAACCAATCGCTCTCCGCCGCCTTGCCCAGGTCATTGTAATCTAATCGCCGACTCTCTCTCTCGCTTTTGCTTTTCAGAAGTTCAGAAGCTTGGCTCCGAACTCCGACGCCAACCCCACACCGTCCCACCGCTTTCAGCCACGATCTTCCCCTAGATCCAGGCCTCGCTGATCTCACTGTAACATCCAGGCAGGCCATCCTTCTCGGTCTCGCCCCTCGTTCACTTTCAGCTTATCTCTGCGGATGGAATTGTTTCCAATCATTCCTCCAGCTTTATCGGCTCCCGGCCATCATTCGATGTTTTTACCATCTGCAATTTCATCACCTTCGCCACTCCTCGTAATATCCGCACCACCTCCATCCAGACCTACTTGGCAGGCATCAACCTCCTATTCAAACTGGCTACAGGTGTCACCTGCCCGGCCCTGTCTCACGCCACGTTTCGCTGTTACTAAAAGGGTTACGCAAGTCTGAACCCCGCGCTTTCTCCTAAGCCGCCTCTTCCTCTCACCTCCGACCTTCTCAAACGTTGCATTCTCACCCTCCGTGCTGGCTACATCTCTCCCATGCTCGATCTAACCATCGAAAGTGCATGTTCCTGCTTGCCTTCTTCGGGTTCTCTCCGCTGCCTGAATTTGCCCGACACCTCCAGCAAATTCGATCCAACTATTCATCCCCTCGGTTATCGGACCTCGTGACCCACAGCCAAGACTCGCTCGTGTTCACACTTCGCAGGGAGCAAAACTGATCAGCTAGGGATGTCCTTCCCGATTTATCTATTTCGCTCAATTCCATCCTCAGCCCTTTCGAACCTCTAACCAAATACATGGCCTCGGCGTCATGCCTACAATGCCTCTCCTAATGATCCCCTTCGCCACTGAAACTGGAAAAATGGCGCCTCGATTCTGGTTTAACATACACTTCCGCAGGATCCTTCTCTCCTCCGGTCTATCATCAGGAAACTATTCGATTCACTCCTTCCGCAAGATCGGGCGCTGCCTCCTCTGCAGCTCGAGCAGGCATTCCGGATCATAAAATACAAGCCCTGGGCGCTGGTCTTCCCAGGCATACCGCGATTATATACGCCACGACATCAGCAATCTCCGCCAGGCTCATTCCTCGATTTCATAACTCATTCTTTGGGGTCCCGAATCGCTGGGCAGATCACCGAGACGGAGCCCCCACACTGAGTCTCATCACCCAGCATCGTCTGCTAGCACGAGCTACTTCAAATCACCTGCTTTCTTTCACTAATAAATGATTGTATCGCACATCTCGTTGCGGCGTGGTCCTTGCTAATGAAATGTAGTTAATATGTTAACTGAGGTTCGTGAGCAGGACCACGCCCCCATCGTCATCCCTGGGCACACCTCTAACTCCCAGAAGCTTCATATACCAGCCTATGCCGCAATCACTGTTTGCCGCTGTTCTCTCGACCCACCCCCCCTCTCCTTCTATGTCATATGCTTTCTCTCAGCGTCCAGTTCCTAAGGGGGTCCTGAATCGGCTGGGCAGATCACCGAGACGAGCCCCACACTGAGTCTCATCACCCAGCATCGCCTGCAGCACGAGCTACTTCAAATCACCTGCTTTCTTTCACTAATAAATGATTGTATCGCACATCTCGTTGCGGCGTGGTCCTTGCTAATGAATTATGATTAATATCCTGAAATCAAGACATTTTACCTCATCTAGAAATTCATTTTTTGTATCGTAGATCAGTGTTTTTCAATCTTTTTTGAGTTGTGGAACACATTTTGGGTTTAAAAGCTACCACAGCACGTAACCTACCACTAAAACATTACCAAAACAGACCATTAAGTAAAAAATATTGTCTATAATGAGGCAAATTATGTCTGTGGCACTGTCTAGTTCTTTAAATTTGGTAATAGTGATAGTTTTGCGTTCTTTTTCGGTGCTAATGTTGCTCAGGACACTCCAAAAAGGTATATTAGTTCATTCAATCCACATTTGTGAATCTGTGAACTCAAACTGGACATTTTCTCAAGGCACACCTGGCAAAACCTCAAGGCGCACTAGGGCTCCCCGGTACACTGGTTGAAAACCAAGGGCGTCGATAACCATAAAAATACTGTACACTAAATAAAATACAGTATCTTTCCCTTCTGTCGCACCTTACAACTGTACTGACGGCACACATAGTTTCACGCTAATAACACAATACCTCCACGGGCCCAACATGAAATCGTTGCAACCTAATTTGAAAAACTTGATCAGTTGCGCCCTTCCTCCCGGTTCATCTCTCTTGTCGGCATCAAAATAAATCTCCCAGCGGCTGAGTGTTGCAACAGCGTCTGGGCCGGCACACGCTGCAGGCACAGTTGTCTCCTAATTGATGTGTTGTGAGTGCGCCTCTCGCTGTGCCTCTGATTGATCTGCCGATGCGATAGATGCTCTCCAGCCTGTGATCTAATCTGTTACGGCGCTCAAGTACACTCGGGGAAGATGGAGAGGACGCGGGACGGGGCCGGCTCCGTCTCCGTCTCCTCCTCTGTTTCTCCGCGCGGTCATCCATCCTTCTGGCCCTCTGCCGCCCTGTGATTACACTTTACGCCGGGCACCTCACAGGAGCCGACGGGGAGGAGGGACGAGAGTGATGGGACAGGCAGCCGAACGGATTAAACCCCCGGCGCATTTCACCGGACGACTTCAGGGTCAGGATGTCACCGGCGAGAATGGAGGGTGGCATAAATAAAACAGGCCGTTATCTTGCACTGCGCCCCGTGCTGTATATTGTCTCATCTTTGGAAAGGACAGGATACAGGGGCTCAGCTATCGCCAACTTTCTACAACTTTGGGCGTCATTTCTTACCGAAGTTTCAGGGGGCCTCAAAAACTGACCAAAGCAGTTCTTCCCAGAGTTATTCTTGAGCACAAAGCAGCAGTGTTGGAGGCACTGGTCCTGCTGTGGCTGAAATGGTGGAAAGTATAAAAGTAAAACACTGCACTTAACATTTTAGGCATCTTTACTTCTTACTTTACTAACTTTTACTCTGCAAAAAATGAATTTCTAGCTGAGCAGAAATGTCTTAATTTCAGGATTTTAATCTTGACTAAAGATTAGTTAAGGCTATTTATTTGATGGAATTAGATTATTTTACTTGTTTCAAACAGCTTGTTTCGAACCATTATTTCTTACTTCAAACCAAATTATCTGCCAATGAGTTTAGATAATTTTACTTACCCCATAGGCAAATTAATTTTCTTATTTTAAACTAAATTATCGCATAATCTAATGTTTCTCAAACTGTGGTACGGGTACCGCTGGTGGTAAGCGAAATTCTTCTTGTGGTACATGGCCACCTCTTCAGTTGTAATGTTTACTTCATTTGGACTACATTTTATTCACATTTTTTGCTCCTCCTTTAGTAAATTTCCAGTTAAAACTTCTATGGCAATGGAGTATTCCTACTTTACCTGGTTTATCTCTAATTTAGACCTGAAATAGTCCTGTTATAGACCCAGTTTAGCTTTTCTTTGGTGGTACTTGGGGTAAAAAGCTTGAGAACCACTGGCATAATCAATTAGAAATATCTTGATATATATCTGCATCACATAAGAAATTAAATCTCACTGAGTCAAAACTACTCAAATCCAGATAAAACTGATAATTTCAAGTCATAGATACTAGATAACTACATAGACAAGTAGTAGATACGTTTTACTTCACTACATTTGAGAGCAGATTTCTGTTTCCTGTCCACTATAGTTTTAAACAGGACCAAAGTACTTTTCTTTACTTTTTGAGTCCACATGAGATAGCCAAGTTATATTTTTTTAACCCCAACTTTGAGCAAACCAGAATATACAAATAAAAACGTAAACGTTACAAAAATTAGGAAATCGGTTTAGTTGTCTCTGTTGAAGAAAACTCACTTTTTTTCTCCCAGAATCCAAATCACTACTTTTGATGTTTGAATACTTTTCAAATCGGTCTGAAATACTTTTACTTTTTACTATAAAAGTACATTTTTAAAAGAGTACTTCAGAACTTTTACTTTAGTAGATTTTATTCAATACTTGTGTGTATTTTTGCTCCTGTATCTGTTCTTTTAGTGTCAAACTTGAATACTTCTATCGCCACAGATGTTATGTTACAAGGGGGCATAATAAACATAATTTGATTTTACGGAAGCCTTAAGCCGTGTTCAGACGGGATTAGTTTTACCATCGGGACATCTATAAAATTTAAATTACCCCACGACGTCTGTGGGTTTTGTCAGTAATCGCATGGAATCAGCAATGTTAGTGATTCATTCATTTTTACAGACTTTATTTCAAAAATGGCAGACCAATAAACACATTTAAATATGACAATAACCTTTTAATCATCCACGTTGCTAGTGTTTCCTCTATTTTCAACTATTTTAGGTTTGTTTTTGGCGTTATGTGCCTGTATGAAACACTGACACAGTCCCTCGATCCAAACCCTGCACCAAAAGCACCCAAACTGTCTCAAAAGAGCTTCCTGCTGCTCGGTCCTCGGTTGCCACGACAACGGGTTTGTACTTCCAGGGTCACGTCTTAACCAGAGTTTGTTTTGTGTTTTTTACTATTCAAGTGTGGAGGAAAAAATAAAAAATAGTTTGGAGAGTGGTCCGTAGCAAAATAATATTATTAATTTTGTTCAAATTTGTGAAAAAGAACACAAAATACACCAAAAGTTATCATTATTATTTTTAGATTTTAAGCTCTTCTTTTTTGTCCCCCTTTATTTTCTTCAGAGCAACAAAAAAAGAAAAGAGAAAATAAAAAATTCTACAGGTCACATCAGATATCCAATGAAATGAAATATTACCATTTGGTACAAAGTCTGTCATCTTCAGATTAAGTCCAAATGTCGTTTATTCCGTTTTTCTTATGTCTAATATTATGTCAGTCCAGTCTTGGATGGTAGTGATTTTAATCTCTTTTCAATCTTTCAAATTTCCCATTAAGTGTTTGCAAAGATGACCTTTAGTTATATTTTTAATTTTAATTACTTTTTACTCCAATCTTTTGTCATTGTAGTGAACATAAAGACTATTTGAACTTGCAGCTACAATATGTGGCTGATTTAACAGGTAATTAGCAATTGAAATATTTCCAGTACTTCAAAGTAAATGACCGCTGTTTTCTTCCTAGTCATAGTAAAGGTTAAAGGACAAATATTATACAAATTTGACTTGAGCTTTTAACCATGTTCTAACATAGTAGCGTAGCATTTAGCTTGATTCCTGTTTGTTTGATGATGCTGGTTTGTAAATCCTTTCTCTCTAACAGGGTGTTCTGAACTCCTTCGATGTGACGTAGATGATGCTGACGTCATTTATCCCAGAATCTTTTGCTGTTTTAACTCCTTAAATCATCTCCAGACTCGCTCTGAACATTTCTTCCGTCTAATCATGATAACTACAACAGTCAGATCCACTCTTTACTTCAAAACACATGTGTAATTCCCTCTACTGCCAGTAGTTGGAGCCACAGTGATGTTAAAACGGCATCTCCCAACACAGTGATAAAGTTATATATTTTTTGTAAAAGCATTTTATTTTTAGTTCTAAAACATGACATGTCAAACTGAAGACACTCAAGAGCAGGTTTAAAAGCTAAAAACAATACAAATAATGCATAATATTTGTTCTTTAAAGATGAACTATATGTCTCCGATGCTTTGTGATGGATCTGTGGAATTTGCAGCGCTCTTCTGTCTCCACTGACTAATTCTAATCTGATAATCCTTTCAGATATTCAGGCCTTTATCTGCTCTCAGGGGCAGATCAGTGTCCACTGGTCCAGCACAGACACCGAGACCCTCTGCCTCCATCCTCTGCGCTCTCCTGTGTCCTCCTGACAGCCTCTTATACATTAATGCTCCTCTCACTTCAGCCCAGCCCTGTTCTGTTTACTACTTCTTGGAATTCCCCCGATCCTTCCTCTTCCATCTGCGGCATGTCAGCGAACAGCAACTTAGAGATTTCCGAGCGCGCCCTGTCATTCTCTTCTCATCACTTTTAACACACATTTCACGTTATTTTTTAACCTGTGTAGAAATTCTGCTTTGTTGGCCCAAAACAAAATCAACAAGACGGATTTCTTAACTGCTGCTCTGCCACTTCTGTGCGCACATTAACCTGCTGATGCTCGGATCTTTGTCGAAGTATAGCTGCTGACTCCGCTGTACGCCGCCGCCGCAGAGACAGTGCATTTTACTGTAAATGTGCACTTGGAAAATAGCAGTTTACCCCCGTTTTGTGATGACATATCAAGTGCGGGAGAAAGGCTGCAAATTGCCACTTCTTTTTTCTGTCTGTCACAAAAGCACTTTATAGCCGGCGCAGTAGGAGACGTCTGTTTGGGCTGCGGCGGGAGACAAACAAGCGACAAATGAGGGAGAGGCCGTCACGGAGAGGAATAAAGGGCAGTGGAACGAACCTGTGGAGTTTTGGCGTAAGGTGTGTAGCGGCAGATAGGACGGGGAATAAGGGAGTGAGCTTGTCAGGAGCAGAGGAGTGCGGCTTCAGTCTTGTGTGGCGGCCATTCCTTCACCACACACTAAAGCCGGGAGCACACCAGAGGATTAAGACATAAAGTTTACAGGCCACAGACATGAGGGCCTTTTGCAGCGATTATGTGTCTCGCACTCAAATGAAAGCCAGTGACGCCACACAATCGGCGATTTAGGGAAGGATTTGTCATATTCGGTGGGGATCGCAATTGTGACTTGATCGAATGAGGATGAATTAAAACAAATACACAAGGAAACAAGGACAAATAGCAGTATTACAGTAAATTATGATTATTTATATATATTTTTTTATTGGTCGATCCAAATCTTCTTTAAATGAGGATGAGGGGGTATATTTACTCTCTCAAATCTGTTTAAATCAGCTCTGAAAAAGGCAAGGTTTGAGGAAAACTGAGGTCTGTTCATAAGAAACTAAAGTATATGGAACCAGATTCTGTTTTAGACACTTCCTGTAGTTCTTCTGTGAGAAAAAAGTTAACTTACACTTTGTAGTTCCTCATCTCTGTCTCTGGGACCCACACAGCTCTAACAAATTCATTAAAACCAGCTACTACTGTGTACCCTTCAGTATATTTTGTAGTTAGAAACTTAGCGCCGCTTCAGTTTCATATTTTGTTGTTTGAGCAGATAATTTACGTAAAATCTAAATCATTCTACATTTTGTCACATTTAAAACATTTAAAAGTAGACCTTGGGAAAAGAATTAGACAGAATATTCATAGCACATTCACATATTCTCCACATTTCCATGATGAGTGAAGCCCGCTGATCCCTGAAGGCAGAAATGGAAGAACAGACATATAAGGCTTTGTTTTATTAATACAGTCCATGAATAAAACAGTCCTAAAGGATATAATGCAAAATAAAACAGATTGGAAATAGGCCATGGACATTTAAATCATACACTACACTCCCAAAGACGGAGAGAGACTTGATTCTGTTGCGTAACGAGTAACAGACACAGAGAAACCTGGTCATTAGTTGTTTACGTTGTGGTTTATCAGGTTTAAATATTAGACATAAAGTTAAAGGAAGTATATTATCCACCACCTTTAAACAGAAGGAGACAACTATACAGCAATTTTATAGAGCAACACAAAAAGTGTTGCTGTATAAACAGAGGTTACGTGGATGACATCACAGCGTTCTGAATTTTAGCAGTGAGTGGCAAAAACACAAGAGAGTCAATGGTGAGTGATAACATTTTCTCCTGTAAAAGCTCAAAACACAACTAAAATGTGAAAAATCTACTAGATTCTGATAACAAATATAAAAGTGTACACCTCTGCTATATGTTTTCTTTGTACCTGACGTCTAAAAACAGAAAATGAAGTTGTAGAAAAGCAGATAATCAACAGGAACACTGCAGCTACGCTTACATTTATCACTGACACAGACTTTGGGATCACACGCTGTTGAACTAATTACCTTTCTCTCCTTAAATAAGACGTTTTTGAGTCCAAATGTTGATGAAATTAATTGTTTAAATGTCCTAAATCTCCAACTGCCGTGAGAAAACAAGCTAGCTAAGCTCTGTACAGTCAGAGCAACAACTGAGAAACTACTATCCATTTTACTGTATAATGTTCATTTGCAAGAAACAAAAGCCCTACGGACAAAACTGGCAACTGTTCAAGAGTGCAATAACCTTCCTGGAAGAATTATTATTTAAGAGACTATCCGTGTTGTTCTTTATTGTCTTATAATGCCATATTCCATTTGTAATACAGAAAACTTACCAAATGAAAGCAGTTTATTAGGCCTGCTTTTTCTTATATTTTTTAACAAGCTAAACAACTTAAATTTTAATGTTCAATAAAAGAAAAAGAAAACAGCTTTGAAAGTCTTGCCTCGTGAACCCAATCTCATTACACCCCTAACCTCTGTTCTCAATCTAGTGTTGGTACAAAAAAATGAAAAAGGCTGTTCTCCCTGTGCAGTTTGTCAGGTGGCCTTTTGGAGCTGAGTCTGATCTAAAACAGTCGGTGGAGGGTGTACTTTGGCTGTGGAGTGTTCCTTAATTACTGTGCATCCCTTTAATAGAGTCACACCGCTCCAATTAAACACAACAGAGACACGGCGTGCGCGTGCAGAAGTCATTACTCACACAAACAACAGCACCCTCGGGACGCCACGATTAATGGCACCCCCCTTATAGCACATGCGGGGTGTCCACATGATGCGACGACGGGGGACACTCCAGCACCACTTCATCTCACGGAGTAAACGTGCAGGTGAGAGAGGCCAGCACAAGTCTGAGGGAAGGTGTACTACGAGCAGTGATGGGGGCATGGATTGTGTCTGCAGCTCACAGGACGGGGATAATTACAATATCGACTTCATTGTTCAATATATGATACATGGAACATTATCTGGGCCTCAGTGTTTATCGTATTTATTCTTTAACACAATAAGCTTAAGACCCAGGGGCCAATCAAGCCCTCCGAGGGACATGATCTGGACCTCAACCCATCGTACAAAAATATACAGAATATTTTATCACTTGTTAGTGGTTTAGACCTGATTTAGACCTGGTTGAGCCCTCGTTTAGACCTGTTTTAGGTCCTGGTAGAGACCTGGTTTGGTCCTGGTATAGTCCAGGTTTATTCCTGATTTAGTCCTGATTCAGGTCTGGTTTATACCTGATTTTGTCCTGGTTTAGACCTGGTCTAGACCTGGTTTAATCCTGGTTTATACCTGGTTTAGTCCTGGTTTAGACCTGGTTTAGTCCTGGTTTAGACCTGGTTTAGTCCTGGTTTAGACCTGATTTAGTCCTGGTTTATACCTGGTTTAGTCCCAGTTTAGTCCTGGTTTATACCTGATTTAGTCCTGGTTTAGTCCTGGTTTAGTCCTGGTTCATACCTGGTTTAGTGCTGATGTATACCTGGTTTCGTCCTGGTTTAGTTCTGGTTTAGACCTGGTTTAGTCCTGGTTTAGTCCTGGTTTATACCTGGTTTAGACCTGGTTTAGTCCTGGTTTAGTCCTGGTTTAGTCCTGGTTTAGACCTGGTTTAGTCCTGGTTTAGACCTGGTTTAGTCCTGGTTTATTTCTGGTTTAGTCCTGGTTTAGTCCTGGTTTAGTCCTGGTTTAGACCTGGTTTAGTCCTGGTTTATACCTGGTTTAGTCCTGGTTTATACCTGGTTTAGTCCTGGTTTAGTCCTGTTTTATACCTGGTTTAGTCCTGTTTTATACCTGGTTTAGTCCTGGTTTAGTCCTGGTTTATACCTGGTTTAGTCCTGGTTTAGTCCTGGTTTAGTCCTGGTTTAGTCCTGTTTTATACCTGGTTTAGTCCTGTTTTATACCTGGTTTAGTCCTGGTTTAGTCTTGGTTTAGTCCTTGTTTAGTCCTGGTTTAGTCCTGGTTTAGTCCTGGTTTAGTCCTGGTTTAGACCTGGTTTAGTCCTGGTTTAGTCCTGGTTTAGACCTGGTTTAGTCCTGGTTTATATCTGGTTTAGTCCTGGTTTAGTCCTGGTTTAGTCCTGGTTTAGACCTGATTTAGTCCTGGTTTAGACCTGATTTAGTCCTGGTTTAGACCTGATTTAGTCCTGGTTTAGTCCTGGTTTATACCTGGTTTAGTCCTGGTTTAGTCCTGGTTTAGTTCTGGTTTAGTCCTGGTTCATACCTGGTTTAGTGCTGATGTATACCTGGTTTCGTCCTGGTTTAGTCCTGGTTTAGACCTGGTTTAGTCCTGGTTTAGTCCTGGTTTATACCTGGTTTAGTCCTGGTTTAGACCTGGTTTAGTCCTGGTTTAGATCTGGTTTAGTCCTGGTTTATACCTGGTTTATACCTGGTTTAGTCCTGGTTTATACCTGGTTTAGTCCTGGTTTATACCTGGTTTAGTCCTGGTTTAGACCTGGTTTAGTCCTGGTTTAGACCTGGTTTAGTCCTGGTTTAGTCCTGGTTTAGTCCTGGTTTATACCTGGTTTAGTCCTTGTTTAGACCTGGTTTAGTCCTGGTTTATACCTGGTTTAGTCCTGGTTTAGTCCTGGTTTAGTCCTGGTTTAGTCCTGGTTTAGTCCTGTTTTATACCTGGTTTAGTCCTGTTTTATACCTGGTTTAGTCCTGGTTTAGTCCTGGTTTAGTCCTGGTTTAGTCCTGGTTTATACCTGGTTTAGTCCTTGTTTAGACCTGGTTTAGTCCTGGTTTATACCTGGTTTAGTCCTGGTTTAGTCCTGGTTTAGTCCTGGTTTAGTCCTTATTTAGTCCTTGTTTAGTCCTGGTTTAGTCCTGATTTATACCTGGTTTAGTCCTGGTTTATACCTGGTTTAGTCCTGGTTTAGTCCTGGTTTAGTCCTTGTTTAGTCCTGGTTTAGTCCTGGTTTAGTCCTGCTTTAGACCTGGTTTAGTCCTTGTTTAGTCCTGACATGACAGAGACATGAGCGTCTCTGGATCAGTCGTTCTATGAAGCAGACTCACACCTCGTTGTGTGAACCCACTGTTTTCTGAATGACACTGAGCGTGTTCAGGATAAAGGGGTGGAGTTAGCACCCGCCGGCACTCAATGTGTGAGTTTAATGAGTCGCTACTCGTTATGTGCAAAGCTCCATCAGTTCAAATGACACTCTTCACGGGACAATATCGGGGCATTAGAACCAAGCCCCTGTTTGAAATAATGAACCTGTCGTCTTTACTGCAGTTGTAACTCTATGAAAGCGATAAGTACAAGAATATTGTGCAAAGTGGAAGGTGATGAGGCTACGACAAGCTGTGTGTTCATCATTTGCTGTAGGCCTAAAAATCCTCCACAAATTTTGATTTTGTGGGACGGAGGATGACCAGGGAACAAAGTACTCAAGAGTTTAATTCTGCTACTCATTTATTGCTGCTCATTTCTTAACAATATTGTGCATTTAGAACATTTGTTTGGGGTGAACTTGTCAGTAAAGTTAATTTGTTTCAATGTTTACCGTCTACATTTTGCACTTTAAAATGTGTTACTGTGACAAGCCTGTGCTAATCCACTCGGCACACGCTCATATTTGTTGGGAGTCGGCAGGAGAAGTGTCTGGATGTCGAGCGTGTTTCTGCCCACAGAGTCTGGGAACGGTCCCCACGGCGCCGATAAATAAATGTCACCACCTGTGTCTCCCTCAGTGTTTAATCAGCTCACAGCACAGTCAGATCCATCAGAGCGCTTCAGCACACACGGCCTGACGAGCCGAGCGGGCCGCCACGCTTCTGTGATGAATGCGGAGGGTTGGGGAAACTACTTTGTTGACAGGAAATACTGTACCACCAGCCGCACGTTTACACCTTCAGATTATGAACTGTTTACCATTTGAAACACCCACAGAGTCCTCGAGGTTCTGATACACAATATGATCTCTATTAAAGTGCGATTGACAGGTTTTTATTCTAGTTTTTACTTTATTTGGTGGAATAGACCCTTTAAAATGCTCCAGAATGGTGCAGATCAGGTAAAATGACGCATATTTTCAATAATTAACTCACATCAGATCTAAATACTAATGATTTTGTGTCGTTTTGTGGAGAAAAAGGGCAACAGACTAGAATTTCTAGGGTAGAAATGCCAGATAGTATGCTTTTCTATAACGGAGGAAGTACAATATACTATTTTCTAGCTTTAAAACAGTACTTGAGCTTCACAAAAGTATAATTTATCTTAAAGTATGTACTATATCTCTATAAATTGTAATTAGGGACTTTTCACTAGTTTCTGGGGTATTTTCAATGTTTACAAGTGATAAAGAGGCAAAAAAAAAGAGATAAAAAGCAGCCTGGTGAAAAACATTAATGGTCATGTGTTTATACAAGATGTTTAATGAGAGCGATAACTGTGTGGCATCATGACGTGATTAGAGTAAAAGGATTTATATGGCAAAAATGAGAAGATATGGAGCGAGTTTGCTGAAGATTTTGAAGTGAATCATGAGTTTAATCTGATTTCTGTTTAAATACACTCTTTACTAGTACTTAGAAGTAGTTGTTTTTGCATGAGCTCCTGTGCACTTTAGGTTAGATACATGGAGATACTTCATAGTTTTGATATATTTTTTGCTACTCGCCCTATTAGTCGACCAAGAATTTCTTCAGTCGACTACAGCCCCTTTAAATAATGCACTGAAACTGGTATTTTCAAAGGATGGAATGAGCGGTGAAAGAAACACACACGCCGGGTTCTTGTAGACGTACACACTGTGGGAAGAGTAACCCAGTTTTTTTTTTCTTTTCTCCTCAAACAAGAGTACTGTTGCCCTCTCAGGTATATTTGTCGAGCAGGGGTAAAAGTACGGTGCGTGGAAACTACTTCTAGCACTTCTAGCCACAGTATTGTATTCTGTGCCTGTATCATTTTGTTCTCTTTGTGGTCGCAGTCATGATGTCACTGTCATCCCAGCTCTCTGAAACCTGAACCTCCCTTTTGCCCTGAGACACTTTCCAAAACGGAGAGAAAAATCGCAGAATAAAAAACAACAGGATTCGAGAGGTGATTGTTTTGCCAATTGAATAATCTAGCGCTATTCTTTCGATGAATTGAACACAAAGGGTCCAAAACTATGAGCTTTTCAGTGTATTTCAAAGAGATGAGGCGATCCGAAATTTACAGACAGAAAAGGTTAACAATCAAAACATGAACTGTACATGTTTCCTTTGTATTTTTTGTGTAATCCCTGTTTTGTTTGAGTCATTAAACCTCTTCTCTCGCACATGCCACACTTTGGAGTTGGGATAGTCCAGATAACGAGAAGTTGCGATTAATCAAGTAACTAAGAGTGTACTTTTGTGATTATTTTTACAGACATTTCACATTTGTCTGATAACTAAAGCAAGACATAGGATAATATCTTAAATTTAAAGATATCAATTTGAAACATCTCCAGTTTACTCACACAAATGTAATAAAAAATAATAATAATACGTGTTTCATCATATCATGTTTTCATGTAGAAATAAGGCATTTTATTTTTGTAAAAATGACCAAAAATGCACATATTTGGGACATATAAACCTGAAAAATTGACAGTTTTATTTTTTCGCTTCATTTTGTATGATCTGTCATGAAATTTGTCTCATTTTTAAAACTTAAAACTTTTATAAATCAGGCTTAGAATTAGATATCAACAAAAATCCTTCTGTGCATTCACAATCATGTTCAGTACAAGACTGTAAAGTATGATGTTTGTAGGAGCTACTTCAAGTGGTGGTCCTTATGTCCCGAGGGGAGAAAAATGCATTTTCTGAAAACAGCCTTTGAAATTACAATGTCCGAGAGAAATCTATGGATGAAGTGGATTAAATGGAAGAATAAAACATTTTTAGGAGCAGAATGGACACGTTTGTTGTTTCCACATGAAAGCTGATATGTTGAGAGAGCAAACTGACCAAAAAACAAACAAAAAAGGGGGTTTTGTGTCTCACCTTAAACCTCAACTAATACATTTGAAGACACGTTTTACACATTTTCTGTTGCATTGACATAATATCGTCTGAATATCGTTACTGGGAGACTCAAAAAAAAACCATACATTTTTGTCAATATTGCCCCGGCCCTACATGAACCCTCCTTAATAACATCGTGCTCTTATTCCTCCAAAACTTGGCTCCTCTTCTTCGTCCTCCTCTTCCTCCTTCTTGTTCTCCTCTTCCTTCGCTTCCTCCTCCTCCTCTGCCTCTTCTTCCTCCTCCTCCTCTTCTTCCTCCTTATTGTCCTCTTCCCCCTCTTCCTCCTCCCCCCTCCTCCTTCTTCTTGTCCTCCTCTTCCTTCTCCTCTGCCTCTTCTTCCTCTCTCTCCTCCTCTTCCTCCTTCTTGTCCTCCTCCCCCTCCTCCTCCTTCTCCTTCAACCTCTCTTCCTCTTTCTCCTCCCCCTCATCCTCTTCTTCCTCCTTCCTGTCCTCCTTCTCCTTCCTCCTCCTCCCCCTCCCTTTTCTTCCCTCCTCTCCCACTCTTTCTCCTCTCCCTCCTCCTCCCCCTCCTCCTCTTCTTCCTCCTTCCTGTCCTCCATCTCTTCCTCTTTCTCCTCCTCCTCCTCTTCCTCCTCCTCTGCCTCCCTTTTCTTCCCTCCTCTTCTTCCTTCTCCTCCTCTCCCTCCTCCTCCTCCTCTGCTGTGAGTGAATGGCAGGTGATAATCCCACAGCTCAGAGATAATCAACTTACACTGGGGCAGCGTGCGCCCCTGTCCGTCTCCGCTGCACAGTATTGATCAAAAAGCTTCATTCCTGTTAATTCTGCCATGGATCTTCACTCGAGCCTCATTTCATTTGTTTTAACAGCGGCCGGTCAGTCATCCAGGCCCGTAAGAGCTGTCCATTAGGCAGCGGGCCGTGCTTGTGTGTAAATAGCAGAAATGTGATATGTGGTTTGTGGTCCGGGCGGCGTGTGGGGAGTGCAGTTCGAATTTAATGGTCTAATGAGGTGGAAACAGTGTAGCTATACTCGCTAACCCGGGCTAATTAACCTTTGGGGCGTCTGGACAGTGCATACACTACTTTTCACACAGTTGGCTGACGTTTTATTGTTTTCTGGAGTTCGACTCGGTGATATTTGGAAGGTTTCGGCGAGAGTTCCGCCTCACACTTTCCCCCCGACCCTTCGGCTGTGCGAGGTGAACTTAATTAAATAAAGTTAATGAAGTAGAAGCAAAGGTGAGGTTTGTGTGAAGGCTCGGGTTTTAAAGCCGCTGTTTCAACTGAGGAAGTAGCTTTACATTACAGCTGACCCAGTCATTATTAATTTAAATGTGCATATTTATGTTCTTGTACAGCAAATTTCTTTTAAATAAATGTGATGTTTTTGTGATTCATGCACACAGTAGAGGGTTACAAGAGTACAAGTAACAAAGTACGCAAGTTAAAGTACTTAAGGTGTGTATGACAGGTTTTTACGATTGTGTGGAATGAAACCTGTCGTAAATATGTATGATAGTTTTACATCACGCAAGAGACAGTTTGTGAAGAAAAGCTGAAAAATGTGTTGAAATTCAGAGGAAGTAGAGCAGAGTTCCAAAACTTGATGACATCACACTAGGGAGACTCACGAGGGACAATTTACAACCAAGAAACACATTTTTTGATCCTTTAAACATTAATTCAACAAAATAAAGCAGTAGCCATGTATTTTCATTTGTCTAATAATTATGTGACATTATAGGAGTTTTAGCCCAGTTTACGACATGGTTGCTAGGTAACAGTTACAGAATTTCCGAGGGTGATGTCATGATTTATAAGGAGGTAAAAATTTTAACCTAAACAATGGCCAAACCAGGATAATAGTTTGAGTGAATGTTCTAACTTCGAGCAAACAGAAACATACAAATAAATACAGCAGAATCTTTTTATATTTTTTAATATAAATCGATTCAGCACATTTTTTAAAATCCTTTTGACAACATAATAGTTCTCAAAATCTATGTGATATACTTTTTTGAGTACATTCTTAGTGGCTACTTCAATACTTCAATACGTTTTTTCATCCATGTCATACTTGTACATGAGTATTTATTTTGCTCGTGTATTTATTTTACTTCAGTATCAAAATTTAGTTCTTCTTTTAGCAATGACGGTCAAAGGTGCACTCTGTGGTTTTCTAGTTGAAGGTCCGTCAACTGTTTTTCTTATAAAATAGTTTTTGCTTTGCCTGGAAAGTAGTTAGGGAGGGTGTTAGGGGTAACTTCAACGCCAGAGCGCCCCCTGCAGGTCTCTTGTGAACGTACACTCCCAGTAAAATTACGCCAAAAGCTTTTTTTTCCCTTCTTGTTTTCCCCTTCCTTTTTCTTGTAAAAGGAAATTCAATATATAAAAAGTTGACTTCAGGAAAGTTGCAAGGCTGGCTTTTCGTCATGAGGCAGATGATGGGGGCTTCAAACTGCAATATACATTTACAACCACCACACGGACTTACAAAGACGTTTAATGAGGTAAAAACTGTTATTTAGTTCTACTTTAACATCAACTTTCTCTTTTTCACATTTCAAAACAATACAAATCAAGTACAGGACCTTTAGGGACTTGGTTTGCCGCTTAGAAGCTTTCAGTGTCCATATTTCAACTTTTATTTGGTTGATAATGTATTTAAAATGTCTCTCTGTGTACAATAGGAGTAATCGTTCGACTGTCAACTACGTAAATAATCATCAGCGACATCATTGATACATCTGTACATGCTGTTTTGCTAATTCACTGTCTTCGTCGATTTACCCATACACTCTTTCTAAACACCAAACCCCAGCACACCTGCTCTTACAGCCGTCCGCACAAACACAACAGCTCTGTCACTTCCACTCCTCATGAAACCTGTCTCTTTCCATCTTCCTCTGTTATTGTCGCCGCCACACGTGCCCCTCCCCTCCTGGTGATGGCGCCGTCTCCAAACTCCCCCGTCGCACCGAGTCAAAGCTGGTCACGCGAAGCCTCAGTCAGACGGCTACAGAGGCTGAACCGTCTAACAGCGCTATCAGTATTCTGTCTTTGTGCATTTTTGAACACCACCCTCCGCTCCGCGCTTTATTGTGCCGAGTCTGTAAAGCACTGGATCTGGAACAACTGTTCTTTTGTTTGGCCCCTGGTGCTGCCGGCTCACAATCCACTCGGCAAAAGCACACAGCATGTTAGTGTACAGGCGTGTTCTTTTATCATGTCGGTAATGATGGCGCAATTTTCCTCTCATCTCAGCATGGCCCGCACTTGGCTTCAAAAACATCCGATTTACAACGTGCCAATTACTGTTTCTGCCGCCGCACACATTCACTCGCAGATGCAGAAGGCACTCTCAAACAATGCAGGTGGATTTGTTTGCACTAACAAGACATGGACGCACAGGGAGATTAGCTTTGACTTACATGCTCATTTTAAACTTCAATGATTGAACCTCTCGTCGACTCGGTAATGATTTTACAGAGATGTTTGCATTTTAAAGTGAAGCTGAATGCCTTGTAGGGCAGCAACAAGTAAATAGATTATTGAATTAATCATAAACTAATTTACTTATGGAATAATCATTAAAAAGTCCATAATATCGACCCTTCCAGGAGTGACGAATGTACCTGGTTCTTGTGTTTATATTCTATTAGTTCATTTAAAGTAGAACTAAGTAACATTTTTACCTTATTATTATAATGCTGTTGTCTCTGTGCGGAAAACCAGCCTTGAAACTTTGCTGACGCCGACCAAAAGACAACTCTCCTGAGAAACCCTGGCTTTCTTTTTTATGTTTGGCAACATGAAATGTTTTGTATGTGATTGTACTTTCTTATTTCAATAAAAGGAAGGGGGAAAAAGAAAAAAATAAGCTTTTGGTGTCTTTGTACTGGCAGTATATTTTCACAAGAGACCTGCAGGGGGAGCTCTGTTACTGAAGTTACTTAGTCCTGCTTTAAATGGAGCAGCAAATTAAAAAAAAGTTAATTTTGTCGTTTATAGACAGCGCAGACACAGGGTTGTTGTTTTTAAGTTCACTACAGTTGTCCACAAGTGATAACTATCGATATCTAACTTCAAACCTAAAGTTCACTTATTACTGTTGGATTTGTGGCACGTGGTAAAACAAAATGTATATTTCATTGTCAAACTTGTCATTTTGGTGCATTATTGTCTAGACGAAAATGTCATATTTAAGAAATGTTTATTACGAGGTTGTTCGGATGTGTGCTAATTTTGCTGCTAATTGCTAATGATTTCAATCTACACAAAACAACTTTCTTAACAGGCTGTGTAATTTCAGTGTATTTGATGAAAACACTCTTTTGTCCGTAAAACCTCCACCAGGTCCTAAAACGGCTTCACTTCAGCTTCATCTGGTTCAAATTTAGTTCCGATCTTTTCATCACATGACTTTTGCATTCTAAACAGCAGATCAATTAATCAAAAGAATACTCGCTAGACTAATCCATAAACAAAATGATCGTTAGTTTCAGCCCTAATGCCTTTGTTCATGTTATTAACGCAAAGTGCTTTTATTCTATTTTGAGCAACACCCTGTTGTTTACAATAAATAGCATTGGAAAAACAGCAGCGTTGCAGCCAAGCCTTTAACAAGTGTACGACTGCCAAAACCAGCAGGATGTTACATGATGGATCTGCAGTGTTTTCAACATGCAGATTCTTATTAAAGAGGCTGTAACTCATTTTCTATGGACTTCAGCACAATTTGTCTTTCTCCAGTTCCGACTTGTTGTTAAAGCAGCTGTTTGAGTCAAAATGAGACCATAAAATGTGTTTCATTCTGTGAAAAGCAGGAAGTGCACTGATAACATGCTAGTTGTTGTTTGTAGCTTTAACGTGACGGCAAAACTCACACTGGTTTACGAAAGTTGTGAAAAGCACTTATAAATTAATTAATTTCAGCGAATAATTAGGAGGCTCTGAATATGTGAGAAAGCGAGGAGTTGCTCTAGACGCTGCAAAGTGTTTTAAATAAACTACTTTTGTTTTTAAATTGTTAAAACGATCAGGTACAGTGCCTTTAAGCTCCTGAACTAAGCAAAGTAATGACAGTGTTGTATTAAGGGATTCATACATACTTCTCTGAGCATCTTTAGCTGCCTGAACTAATAATATCCAAATAATTTATTGCTGATTGTTGATTGTCTTCATTGCTTCTCGGTGACGTACAACTGTAGACCAGATGGAGCTGTGACTGATCAGCAGGACTCAGTTTGAGCTGTTACAGACGTGAGAAAAGAGTGGGTTTACCTCATATGGAGATAACAGTCTTGCATTAAATCTACACAACACATCTACAAATCACAATAGTCTCTGCCTTAGCGCTGGTGTACACATTTTCTGTGAAATAATACAGTATAATAATAATTCTTTGTCTAACATTCCTAACTCTCACACATCCTTTGGCACATCAGTAGTTTTCACATGGATGCTTAGTCCACAGCACAGCTTTAGAGCAGCTCCAGTGGCAACATGTGACCTGCCGTTTTGGGTTGGGTAAGTAACTTTCTTCCCCTGGTAAAAAAAAAAATCTCTCTGGGACATAGTAACTGCAAAAGCTGTTACCAACATGAAGATCATCACTCAAAGTACCTCAGACACCAAAGATTTAGGCAAAACGTACAGAAGGATTTTTTGATATCTAACTCTAAAACTGATTTACAATTTTCAGTCAAATCTTGTTAACTAACAAAACTAAACTAACTAAATAAGAAATCCAAAATCCCCTCTAAGTAAGTAAAGTAAGTAAGTAAGTAAGTAACACATAACTGATATGTGAACAAAATGAACCAAGAAATGGAAACTTGGTTCTGTCCATTTATATGTCCCAAATATGTGCACTTTTGGCTGTTTTACACATAAAATGTGTAATTTCTATATGAAAACATTACATGATGCTAAACTTTCTACTACTGCAGTTAAATTGGAAGTTAAATGTATCTGTTAGAGGGAAAATGCAATTTTTCTTCGTGAATTGATGTAGGAGAGGGGCTTCCTGTATGTGAGGGACCTCCCACCTCTGCAGAGTGTCACAGGAGAGAGCAGTGTGCCCTCCAGAGCCATCTGAGGACGGCTTGTGTGGCTGCTGCTGCCACAAACTGTAGAAACTTCACTGTTTTGATCACTGTTTTTGCACTCCTGGGAATAAATTCACCAACACTATTTTTTGACAATATTAATTTATGTTATTATTAGATGAAGACAGCATGTAGAGGTTTAAATTTTCCACAAAGTTCTGCTTACCTGAGATTTACACCAGGAGCTGCAGCAGCACGTAATGAAGGCAAAGCTGCAAAGATTTAGAAACGTCCATCTACACCAGCGCTGCCCCTCCAACGCAGGTCTGTGCTGTTCAAACATCAAACTGTTTTATATGGCTTACATGTTAAAGGAAAAATATTAGGCCTTTTTTTGTATTGTTTTAGCCTTTAAACCTGCTCTTGTGTGTCTTCAGTTTGTCATGTTTTAGAACTAAAAATAAAATGTTTTTACATAGAAAAACAATACTTTATAACTGCATAATGCCATTTTGACGGATCTGACGAAGCTACAGTTATCGTGATTAGACAAAATGTTCAAAGTGAGTCTGATGAAGATTTAAGGAATTTAAACAGCAAAAGATTCTGGGATAAATGCCGTCAGCGTCATCTACGTCACATCGAAGGAGTTCAGAACACAGTTTTGAAGAGGATTTACAAACCAGCATCATCAAACAAACGTGAATGAAGCTAAATGCTACTCCAGGTATGTTTTTGATGACGGAATAATGTTAGAACATGGATAAAAGCTCAAAAAAGTAGATTTTACATAATATTTGTCAAAGAGCGATAACAATCACTAATTTAACTTAGCCAACTTAGGCTTCTTATCTTCAAAGTGTCGGCTGTTTCACGTCATGTCTTCTCCTTCCTTAAGTCATCTTTGTAAACTATATGCTTGACATCATAAAGCGTGTTATATTTCTCCAATTTGAAGATAAACTCATCCTAATCTATCATGAATCTTTCCCTAAGGTTCTGGACGCTACAGTGTGCTTGTTGTTGAGTCAATTATTCTGAAAGAGCATTGTCAGTTTATTTTGACACTATGTGCTACAAGAAATAAAGCTGTGTACCCCGGCTTTAAAGCAGAACTAAGTACCTTCAGCGACACAGCTCCCCCTGCAGGTCTCTTGTGGAAATACACTGCCAGTAAGAAGACGCAAAAGCTTATTTTTTTTCTTCCCTTTTATTGAAATCAGGTAGTACAATCACATACAAAAACATTTCACGTTGCGAAATGTAAAAAAAGAGTCAAGGTTTTTCAGGAGAGAATCAGGAAAAGTTGCACTGCTGGTTTTCCGCGCAGAGACAGCAGGGGGCGACGGCGTGAGATTCAAACGCCCTGGACATGGTCTTATAAAGACGTTTAATAAGGTCAAAATGTTACTTAATTCTGCTTTAAATGTCATTACACCTTGTACACTTATAATTACACCAATTATTTCAGGACAGGCATCTATTACTAAACTGATACTTTTATTTGCGCTTTCAGTTTGTCTTTGTATTTCCAAAATCAAACAAAGAGGCTAAAGTTTCCTAACACAAATTATCCTTTAATAGCTCCTCACCTTAAACCATTAGCCAGAATAAACCCGCCATTAACCTCCGCCTAACCAGGCTCTGTCAGCGTCTGCTCGTGTGTATCAGCCTCACACACGGCACACAGACACACAGTGTTGTATGTTAATCGTGTGTGTTTTCCTTATAATCACGAAACAGACTGGAGCTGCTTATTGAGATAGAGCGCTGTATAAAGTCCAACTGCTAACACAGCCACACATATGCTTCAGAAACAACTGCCTCCAGGGTGCTAATATGCATTTGTGTGGCGTCGTGTTAAAGGGTGTTCAAGCATCTGTTTGCTTGTTTTCTTCCCGTGCGTACACTAGCTCCAAGTTATTTCCTTTATCTTTGTTTAAGAAATCCAACCTTTCGTCACGCTTCTGTGTCTCAAATGGCCACAAAGCTTTGAAAAGTAATAAAACGCCCACTGAATATGAATCGGGTTTGTTCTAAACTAAAATATAAGCAGCAAGATTGTCCCAAAATTAGGTAAATCCAAATTGTAGATAGAATTATTACACAGGGGAAAGAGAGGCTAATGAGGAGCAAGTGAAACTAATTGAAAATCACAAAAGCGGCAAATGAGGAACAAATAAGACGGGAAACCGAGTCTAAGATTGTAGTGGGGCTCCAGTTGTGTGCCAAATCCAGTAATCTCTCAGAAATGTTACTGCATTTTAATACATTTGCACATTATGTGTGAAACAATGTAGTTTAGCGCGTGGAACAGTATGTGTGCAGTGCCTTTTGAGAAGTTAATGAAAAAGACAAAATATTCATCCTGTGTGAAAATGTGTCTGTCATGGCTTTGCAATCGTCTTGTGATATGAACAAGACGGTTTCTATCAATAATGTTTTTACAGTAAAGTCTTCCTCTAGTTTCATTTAATTTAAAGTCACTTCACTTTTTGTATTTTAGTAGTCGTGTAGATAATTTACAGACAAACAATTATTTCTATTGTACACTGAGTTTACATATTTATGTATTTTTAAATAATTATTTACAAAATAAAGGGTGAAACATGTTGAGAATATTTATGACTGTATTATATTATATTATTATTATATTATATTATATTATATTATATTATATTATTATTATAACAGCCATTCCCAAACTCCGCTGTGTCACTGTGTCGATGCTCCCTTTGGGGCCCCTCTACAGCACCTCTGAGGCCCCCCAGGGAATCACTGCTCTAGTGATGATCAAAACAGGATTGCAATCATTTAAATAGCTGACATGACCTATTACTGCTGCACTGCTCATCTTAAATGTGCAGTAGATAATTTAAAATACAATAAAAACATAATCATTCAACATAATCATCAAAACATGAAAATAGGACTAGTTAATAAAGCTAGCTAACAAAAACTAGTATGCTATCAGTGCACTTCCTGCTCTGTGGAGAATAAAACGCTCATAAATAAATAAATAGATGCGGAGTAAGCACTGTGGTCTCACATTCACCCTAGTATAGATGCTTTTTAATTCTTTTTTTTTTTCAATTTTTTTTTTCAATTTAAATTTTTTTTTTTTTTTTTGAATATATCTGTACTGTACTGTACTTAACTGTGTTAGAGGCAAAAAATCTGGCACAGCCCCTTTAAGAGTAACTTGACTATCTGATTCAACCATTTCATCTGCCACTATTCCGTGATCTCTACTGTCCCCTGCACCTCCTCCTGGTCATTTTTTATTCATGTCCCACTTGCTCTGCCTGGCTCCGGGTGCAGAGTGTGAGTGTGGATCATGCCGGCTGTGATGGGCATGTTAAGGCCAGTTTCAGAGGTGACGAGGGACCTCAGGAGCTCTCTGCACTCCTGCTAGTTTGCTTTACTCACCCCCAAGGACTGACCAGGAGAGAGCACGAGAGAGAGAGAGCCAGCGGGGGGAGATGGGGATTAGATTGAGGTCCATCCGCTCTGCTCCTGGAGATGTCTTACTTGCTGCTTGTTAGTCTGTGAGGCTGGCTGCACGCTCTGCTGAGTGAGTCTGTGATTACGGTGAAGGAGGTGTGTGCATCTCAAGTGCGTTGTGCTTTCACAGTGGTCCTGTCTCTTTGATGACTGCTCCTCGGTCACTGATGCAATCTCTGCGAACGCTGGTGAAATGTTTCCCCTGAAAGACCCAGTGGGGGCGGAAAGGTACTTAAATCTGTATAATTCAACTCAATAATGCAGAAAGTTGAGATATAAATACTCAAAAAGCCTCACCTGAATGTAAAATACTTTGAACTTGTGCCTTCTACTGTCAAGGCCACTGCTACTGTTACTGCTACTTGATATACGCGTTAATACCGCAATAAGTACTTAATGTAGATTTTTATATATATATATATATATATATATATATATATATATTTACCACAATGATGACAACAATTGCTCCGTTTATAAACAATAGACATTTCCTTTTCGCTATTATTTTGTTTTTATTCAATTTCCAAATTTTACGTAACACATAAAACATACACCATGACACAGAACAGAGAGGCAGAGCAAAAAAAAGAAAAGGATAAAATCAATAAAATCATTTTTGTCCTTTTGACAAAAGAGGTCCATCTTCAAAGCAAGTCCAAAGACTGACATTTTCAACAGAAAATAATACTTTCTTTATGTTACATTGTGGTCTTCTAGTATTCTAGTTCAGATAAAGCGCAAGATAATTCTAAAACTGTTGAGGAAAGGTCACATTTTGTTCTGTTAATGTGATCTCTTTCAGTATCAGTACCTTCTCAAATGAGTATCTAGTAGTTTTAGTATCGATTAGTGTCTGATTTTCGATTCTTTTGATAACCCTGGTATAGAGTTTATCATTAGAGAGCGCAGCAACTTAAAGGAGACATACCATGCTTTTTTAGGTTCTTAATATTGAATTAACACATAAGTAGATAATCTTTTTACATTTTGTTTGTTGTAAACTGAAATTTTGATCTAAAACAGCGTAGTAATAGAAACACCAAATTGACTTTCTGTTAAAAACTGCAGAACTGATGAGCCCCGCCTCTTCATTATGACATTTCACCGTAAAAAGCAGCAGTGTTTTATTTTTGAAAAGTGGCAACATGACATTTTAGAACACTGCACTCAGTCTTTATTTTAGTTTTTTTCTAAAAATCGCATCTAAGTACAGCTATGTAGGCGGGGATAAGGGGTAAGTGAAAGCAGGACTTTTTTGAGCACTTAAGCCTCAGTTGCAGAATAATACACGATTACTCAAACATGAACAGATCAATAAAAATACAGCTTTGCACACAATAACGACGAGGAAACAACACTGTAACACATACGTTGATTTTGCATGATATGTCCCCTTTAACATTTGAATCCTACTCCATTAAGACTATAATGGCGAGTGAAGCATGCTACAGGCTGCAGCGCTTCCTCTGCGGGTGAAAGCAGGTGTGTGTCTGGGTGTGAGGCGGCCGTAGACAAAGGGGCCGGGGAACATCTGGAGGCCGGCGATAGCTCTGCTCACTGGCGTCATGAGCCAAATTAATCAAAGCTGGTGTTGAAACTGTCGAGTGTGTCGGCGAATGTGTGTGTGACGTCTATTAGGAGTCCATCCACGTCCTGGACAGTCCTGCGCCGCCATATAGTCGTCCTGGGAGGGCCGAGGGAGGGAGGAGTGGAAATATAAATCAATTGGTTGACGTGGGCAGGGTGATTGCACTCGATAGCACAGTTGGCCCTGGTGAGAGAGGACCAGACACATTATGTTGTCGCCTCATGAAAGTCTTCAGATCCACAGGCGGCCGAGGCGGGTCTTTTATACCCAGTGTTAAAGTGCATTTGAAGGGTTCTCATGTTTTTCAAATTATGACTTAGTTCAGTGGGATGGCGTCTGCGGTAAATATTTGTTATAGTCAGGGAGGTTGCAGTTTGTGAAGAAATTTGGATTCTGTTTTAAACCTCAGCACTACTTCCTGTAATTTAAAACTTTATTTTCTGTGATGTCATCAATATCAGAATCAGAATCGGTTTATTGCCATTGTCAGTGATCAGACTTCACAATCTTGTTTTGACGTAAGGTGCAACATAAAACAATGAATAAAATGTTAGAAAAAATATAAAAAAGGGCATGCATAAAATTAAGAATAAAATTAAATAAAGAAGAATAGACTTGGACTATATACAGAAATGTACAGTTGGACAGACAGAAGTGCAAATGTGACATACATTTGAAAATACAGCAACTGACATGTTTTTCTGACCGTTTAAACCACCATTCAACAAAATAAAGGTGTTATCAGGCATTATTTATAGTCAATTCCTCTCTAGTGTGTAATTTATATGGATTTTGGCATTGTTCACAGCAGTGTTTCCCAACCAGGGGTACGGGGACCCCAAGGGGTACGTGAGGAATTATGAGGGGGTACTTAAAGGGGTTTTAGGTTTTAAATGAAGATGACATGTACTTTATCTGAATAAAAAAGTGTCATTAGTTATAAATGTAGCATCTTTTGGAGTATCTTGGACCATAAATATAATGAAAACAAAAAATATAATTGTTATAATTGACTATATGTGACTAGTAAACCCATTTATTTGCCTGAAACTCAAGTTAATGGGTACTCACTTAATGGGTGAGACAAAGCTTAGGGGGTACACGAGACAGAAAAGGCTGCAAACCACTGGTTTACAGTATAGTTGCTAGGTAACAGTTGTGGAATAACCAGGAAGTAACATTATAAACTTTACAAAAATTGTCAAACTGGGGCAAATAGGCAAAATGTTTAGTAAAATCTTAAATATAATCATGTTCTCTATGTTTAAGTGAAATGTGTCATCTAAACTGTAATGTGCACTCTAACAGTTTATACTCTATAGAGATATCCAATCAGAAAAGTATATAACTTCATAAATAAGTTGCAATTAATAATCAGTCTTGCAAGTTTTAACTTTAAATACCATTTCCTAAAAAAGTGGTAGCAAGTTCATGAATTTATCTCTGATTTATATACATAGTCTATTTAAAAAGCTTTGGATTCTTACTGAAGGCATACAAAATATGAATTAACATGAATATGAATTAACATATGAAAGAAAAAAGCATGTTTTATATTTTAATTCTTCACAAATGTTCATCAATTTCAGGTAAATATCTAATGACCCATTTGTGTGTGTGGTGGGAACTAAACAAGACCTAAAAGTGATTTTACTTTTAAGGAGAGATTTTAGCTTTAGCTCAGCTTTATTAGCATACAACCAAGGTCATTAACAGAAAAAGAAAACATTAGCATACCTTGCCTCCCTGTTAGCTCCCACCTTTCGCCTCCTCTGCTGACACCAGCATTTATCTCTAATTACTACCATTTTTCAGTGTTGTTGCGATACTTGTAAAAACTCTTGCTACTCACTAAATTAAGCTCAGGAAAAGTATTTTTATTTTAACTCTCTTATGTGGGGTCTTTGGGTTTTGCAGGCACTCGTTATCAAATCACAGAATTTGATTAAGGCTCTCTCCGTTCTGACCAAATTGGAAAGGCAACACACCACCATCACTTATTTCCTGGCTTGACTGCAGGGTCGATAAGAATTAGCATTTTCTTTCCACCAGCCCATGCACTTCCCAAAGACACTCACTATTTTAAAGTTAGCATATAATAGTCTGTAGAAGTCTGTAGATTTTCATTGGAATCCTTGATCTCTCGAACATTATGGACATCTTGCTTTTGCTGCACTATTTCATGTAAATGCCGGCGTATGATAATAGCATGGATTTTCTGTGGCGCGTGGCTGATATCGACACATGCGTAGATCATGTTAACTGCTGAGGCGCACCGGGTCACGGGTTTATGCAGTGGTCAATGCGATGCCAGAAAGAAGATAAAGAAAGTGTCCGGACGCACAGGGGCTGTTAGAGCGACTGCAAGAGCTGTGTTTGGATAATCCCAGTTTAGCTGCTAAAGCCTCTTAAAGCATCCTCAGCTACATGGGCCACTTGTGTGCAGCTTTTGTGGGAATGTAACATTAATTAGTGTTAAATACTTCTGTTTGGATCAGACTGTAACGACATGTAGAGAGATTACAGTGAGTTTACCTTGATCCTATTAGTTTTAATGATGATTTGAGAAGAAGTGACTAGTGGCAAACTATGAAAATCCTGGGCTGTTTTGTAGTTACTGGTAGCAATTAGCGAAGAAGCGGATAAAGTTAGCTAGATTATTTCGTTGGCAAACATATAAATAACAACCATGTGTTTGCGTTGTCTTTAAATTATACAGTTACAGCTTTTATTTGTGTCTCCGTTAAAGTCTATGACAGTTTCTCCTGTTTTTGTAATTATCACTTTGTTTAATGGGAGGGCACCTGTGGTAAAAATGTATCATATTTACATCCGTGAAGTTGCAGTTTGTGAAGACATCTTGAAAAATAAAAGTTTTAAATTACAGGAATTCGTGATGAGTTCTAAAACACAATCCTTCTGTGATGTCATCAGTAGGCGACATACCATTGAAAATACTGGGACAATTGACACATCTCTCTGACAGTTTAAATGATTATTGAACAAAATAAAGGTGCTATCAGGTATTATTTATTGTCTATTCCTAACTATTGTGTAAATTCTATGGATTTTGACCCTGTATGGTTGCTAGGTAACAGTAACACTATCTGTGTCATATTTGCTGCTCATGTTCAAACAGGAAATACCATTATAAACTGTACCAAAACTGTCAAACTGGGAGCGAACAGGCAAAATGTTAAGTAAAATCTTTTAGTTTAGTCAAATGTGTAGACCAACCAGTCAGATACACTTTAAAACAAATAAACAGAATGTAAACATAAGTACCAGACTGCGTGCGCTTCGTCTGTCTTGAAAGCAATACATCTTCTGTTCTCTAATGTTTAAAAGCATTAGGCAACTTCAAGTCTGTTTTCTTTCAACATGCTTGTCTTGATTGATGGCCCATTTGTTTTGAGTTGTCTTCAGAAAAACACTTCGTTTCATCATCTTAATTAAACAGCCGCCGGTACCGCTGCTGACAAATGGTTTTCATGTTAGTCGCATGTTGATTATCGATATTTATCTCCCCCTCTTCCCATCGCTGTCTTTCTCTTTCTGTCAATGAGTCCAGGAAGCGCTGACGGCTGTGAAATTAAATTAGACCCACCACCGCCGCCTCTGCACCCTCGCCTGACATGCTAAGGTTTTAATGATCATGATGCCGGGACGCTCTCCAAATGGCAAAGGCTTAATTGAGAGAAATGACGGGGACAGAATTCATCTAAATAGAGGAGCGAGGTGGCAAGCGGGGTCGTTCTGCCTACAATTGCTCATTTTTAACCCCCTCTGCAAAGATGTGTGGAAATTTCATTAAGTAACGGTGTGGAGATAAATCAACATGACAAATCTGGCAGCTTAATTGCGTTGTACTCAGCGAAAAAAAGAAAATCAGGCAGGGGGCGCTGTGGGAGGCAGGTGATGCTGCTGGTCATTGGGGATTGAAGCTGATTGATTTGGTGTTTGCTAATTTGCTGAGTGCCTTTGTGTACATACAGTTTATCAATGTTTTCCAACTGCAGTTATTAACAGTATGATGCTAACGTGGCTAAAGGCTAAAGGGCTGGCCCAGTAATGAACTTCTCATTAGTGACATCGTTAGCCGCCGCCGCCGCTCCTGATTCCAATCACACCTTTGGGGAAAAAGTGCGCAGATCTGCTTAAATCACTTCCTGCGCTCGTCTTGCGGGGGGTTAATGCGAATGACCTGCCCTCCAGTCCACCCACAAGGCCCCAAGCGCCAGCCATCACTCCCCACCTCGACCTGGGCCTAATCTGTGATTATGTGTCAAGCAGGAGGCCATTTATTCCAGATTAATTTATTCATCTTCCCCGTGTGCCGTCCACTGCGGGGGATTGATGGCGCAATATATCCAGAGAAGGAGAGAGTACGATGAGGGAGAGACGATCATTTCTGTGGCGGGAGCAGGGGTGGCCTTGGTTCACCGCTTTACCACATCCACAACTCAGGCCGCGCGCGATGAATCACGCAATTAAAGAAAAACTACATGGACATCCGTAAAGTTTATTGGATTCTGTCAGAGTTTTGAATGTGCAGATGGACAGTCAAATAGAAAGGTTAGCCAATTTTTTAATACGTAATGAAGTGGGTTGAGTATTGAGTGGGTTGGTGCTGGTCAATGGTTGCCTGGATCTTGAAAACACACGTCTTCAATACTTGATGAAGAGTGAGTCTGGTCTTCTCTCCCTCCATCGTGGCTGGACTCGACCTCAAACAGAACCGTGCAATCAGATTTGTTTCAGTGACACATGTAAATCACAGGAGCTCGTTGTTCATCTATCATTTGGAACAGGCCTAGTCAACTTAAAGTCTACATGAAAGTTTAGACGACACATTTCACGAAAACACGAGCATCAGATGTGACACAGTTAGAGGTAATACCACAACTGTTACCTAGCAACCATTTTGAAAACAAGGCCCAAAAGTTACGATTTGACAAACACTAATACCAGAAAACTTCTTTATTTTATTAAATGACCGTTTAAACTGTAAAAAAAAAAAGTGTCAGTTGTGTGTAAATTGTTCCTGTATTTACACGTTGCATTTGATTTAATTTTAGACTTTTATTTTTCAAAATTGCTTCACAAACTGCAACTTCACAAATGTAAAACTATGATAAATATTTTCCACAGGTTCTATCCCATCAAAGCCATAATGAGAGGACAATGACAACCTGTCATATAGACTTTAAGATCAGGAGCTCCAAACGATCTGATTCAGCCCACAATTAATATTCCAAATATAAAAAAATACATTCTCCCCTGTTTATTGCTTAAAATCTGGATTTGTATTAGTTTAGATCTGGTTTAGTTCTGGTTTAACTCTTATTTAGACCTGGTGTGGTTCCGGTTTAAACCAGATTTAATTCTGGGTTAGTCCTGCTTTTTTTATCGAGTCCTATACTATACTGATTCAGTATAGGCAATTTTGTAGGATAATGTTGGTATTTTGTATTTTATTTTTCTGCAAAATTCTAATATAGCAGTTTTGATTGATTGTTATCATTGAAACAGGCCTAGCGTTATGGATATTTTGTGCAATCAAATCAAACTTCTCTCAAAAGAGGAGTGAAGAATCTAAAAGAAAACCTTAAAGCTGGAGTACCTGATTTTCACACAGCGGAACTGGAAGTATATAAATGTGTGTAACTCGTCCCTCGCTCTCACAAACCCTGGGCTACATCATTAATATTCACATGCATTCATTTAGAACAGCTTTTTTCAGACGGTGAAATTAAACTGGGGTGGTCTGCCCAAGCACAGCCAATCAGAGCGCTGCTTGAAGCCCTTACTTCTGGGTTCATTTTCTTAAATATTGCAAACAATGTAAGGTACAGTACACAAAATACTAACATATAACAAAAAGGACGTCAGGTACCCAGCTTTAATAAACTGCTAGTGCTTTCATTTTGAATTATTCTTCTTGAAGTCTAACAAAAGTCAGAATTAAACATGAATAAACCTCGTTGGTCAGCTGTGCCACCACACTGTGAGCGGTTGAAATGACGCTTTTACCTCCTCCTGTGCGCATGTTTATTCACTGAAGCAGCGGTTGGTATCTATTGATGATTTTCTTTTTTTTTCTCTCTTTTTTTGCCACCAAAGCTTGACTTATTCACGCTTTTTGCAAAAACACTGAAAATAAAATGATTCTCACTTGTAGGAAATAGGCAAATGTCAAATGATCAAAGTCTTAATCTGAATGAATTCACACTTCTTTTGCATTTTCCTTTTTTATTTTATTAAAGCCATCCCCTAAGGTCTTATGAAAACCAGCCCTTTGATCAGCTGCAGAGAGAACATTGGTAACTACCTCACGCCTCTCTCCTCCCTCCTATTTATAAAGAATGTTTCTCTTAAACGTGTGCAGAAGCGTTTTGGCCAATAGAAACGGCTCCTCTTTGAGACTCTCGACACGAGCGCTGGACGTGTTGTCATGGGTGTAACGTGCTCAAGTGTAAAGTGAACATAATGAGGTGACGGCGAGTGTTTGTCAGCCGGAGGTAAAGAGGCTCTTTCATTCATCACGTCGCTCATCAACAACAGGCCATATGTTTACTTTGTGGAGCTACTTTCTCCCCGTCTGCTCAGCGCCTGGCCATACCTATGCATCATAAACCACTCTGGTGTGAGTGAGGGCTGCACCAAAGAAAGAAACAGAAAATATGTCATATGTTAATGTTATTTGGATTAGATATGTTAATGATGAACTTATTATGCTATGGATAAAATGCACTACTTTACTGCTGTAAACAAGAGCTGAAAGGCTGTATTTTTCAGTTTTTTTCATGTAATGAAGTAAAATCTGTGCTGCCCCAGAACATATATATTGTAAAAGCATCTATTTGTGTGAAAATGAGACCACAGCACTTTCTCTACATCTGTTTATAGAGTGTTTTATTCTACGAGAAGCAGGAAGTGTGTCGTAAGCATGTTAATTTTTGTTAGCGTTACCCGAAACGCCGAAACTCGCTCTGGGCTAAGATACTTGTGAAAAGTGTTTTAAAAAGGGAATATTTAGGATGCTGGGACTGCATTAGGAAAGTTATCGATTCATGAGACTTTAAAATGAACTAGTTCTGTTTTTTATGTTTCAAAACCGTAAAAATCAAGTACAGTAGCTTTAAATACTGGGTAGATCAACATGGCTTCCAATCTGTGCCAATGGCCGCTCCAACCTTACTTGAAAGTTCAGAATTATATCTCTGTATTTTTCAGATTGGATCGATATCAGTCTGGTCACAGCGTTAAATCTCACTGAGTTCAGATGCACATGATTGACAGGTGGATTAGCCAATCAGGGACATGCATAAATCGTCCATGTCAAAACAAATAATGCCGCTTGTGATAAATAAAGATGGGAAAATCATCACAGGGACAGAAAAACGTGCGGATTTCTTCGTATTCAATGAGTGAAACACATAACGCAGTTAATCTGAGGTGAGAGAAGTTTGATTTTGTTCTGGATGATCTCGTTGCATGGTACTCTTTGAGTTTGGGGGGAATGCAGACTGGACTCACGCTCAGTATTGGATAAGTGTCTTCTCTGAATCGCAGTCAACCTTCACCCATCACCCATTCACACCCCGCGGTCAGACAAGGTGAGCGTAGATGCTAAATCTGCTTCTTTATAGCGACTCCGGGCTTGTATTTTTCCAAAGTGGCCTGCAAATTTGAGTGTCGCAGGTTGTGTTTTTCTGGGCTTGCTCCTTTGCAACACTTTCACGTCATAAAAAGAGCAAGTTTGTTAGCATTTTTCAATTCTTTTTGAGGTTATAAAGCCAAAGATGACACGAATTAGAGGCTGTTTGAACGTTATTTATGTAAAGTATGCATGCCTTAAACATGTCGCATCTCGTGAACACTTTTTTCCTCCCAATTTTAAAATATAAAACACATAGAAAAAAACAAGACCAGAGAGACAACAGACAGAAAAATAACAACAGACAGAATAATAATTGATACATTTACATTTACATCTGTCAAGTCTCATTAGCGCTCTTCCAGCAGTGACACACAAACTATAATTACATATTTTTTGCCTCATTTTTGTGGATCTCAGCCTCTTGCTTTTGGCTGTTTTTCAAAGACTTGTTCGCTTGTTGCTCTCTGAAAATCTAGCAACCTCTTTGAGTAAACTGGGAAATGGACTCTCAACCACTTTACCACCTGAACCACCTGGACATGTGACCATCCACTTTTTAATTAGTGTTTCATAGATTCTGCTGAGACTCTGGTGGCACCTGCAATCCAATTTCTGTTTTATACAAATGTTGGAGTGTAAATGTCACTTATTGCTTCTATTCAATCTTTTTCAAGTACTTTTTGAACGGTGTAGTTACTTTTTAAAAATGTTTTTATGACCATACAACAGAAAAAGCTTTATGTGTCATACCAGTTTATTGTTTAGTTGTTTTTCGATCAAATTAGACTATGGGGGGGCCACCGTAGTCTCTTGTATTAATGCGAAACACTGGATACAAGTACTTATTACTTTAAATAACCTTTAACATTGACTTCATTTAACTCTTTATATCTCTTTCTTTTTTCCCTGCTTTCTTACCTCCTGGTTCGTCGTGGTCTTCTTTAGGCTCATTGACAGCTCTCTCTGCCCCGATGGGAAGTCTGTCGGCTTGTTGCACGTCTGACTTAACCCCGGGAAGTAAAATGAGGCTGTTATCTCCTCAAGGCTGCAGACGTCTTCGTGTTTGATTCGGGGGGACCACAGTGAAGGTGTTGAAGGTGAGACAAGCGGACGACCAGCAGAGAGGCAGTGGGACCGCAGGCATGAGCAGACTGTAAAGGTTGCCCTCTGGCTGCCTGTTTGATAGTGTTCACAGGATAGTGCCAGAATGAGGTGCAAGAGAATGTCTCATCCTCCAAGCAACGCCATTGTTAAGGGAGAGATTAGCTCTGAATCTAATCTAAATCTAGTCTGGTGGTGGTAACCCGGATGACTGTGGAAATGGAAACTGTGACTGTAATTCCGGTGTGAAGAATGCACTTTCTTGAGGCAGTGCTTTTTGGCAGTTTAGGCTGTGAGAATGATCACAATCGAATCAAAATATGTCCCGCCTAAAAACGGTTAACCCTGTAGTTTAGATCTGTACTTTTGTTAGTTTACTGTCAGTTTAGCCTATTTGAATCTTTTTTCTGTGCACAGCAGCATTTGGCAAATGCTAACCGTTTTTCACAGCTAATGTTAACTTTCATTAAAATGTAAAATATTAAGAAACAACCATGTTTATGTGTAGACTAGTTAAGTTTTGGATTTCAGTTCATTTTATTTTGATATTTATTATGCTACAAAATTAGCATTAGCACAAACGCGTTCCCCCACCAAGCCCCCAGGGACCAAGATGGCTGCCTTTTTAAGGCATGGGCTGTGCTCGCTAACGCATGTCGCCAGTTTAGCGGCCTTTAGCTGCTAGCTAGATTTTCCGGGTTGTGTTTTAGTGTGGCTCTGTGAAAACCCCATAGAGATAGACAGGAATTGGACAGGAAGTAATAACGGTAACACTGAATCAACTGGGTGCTATAGTGCAACGAGGTTCATTTGGTCTTCTGATAATTTCATATTTTAAAGGTTCTTATTTCGGACTCTCGATGTTGCTGTGACGTGTCTTTTCAGCTCATTTACACAGGTTTTGGTGAGGTTTCCCTACCGGTAGAGGCAAGACAACAGCGCCATCTGCAGTCCGACTTCTTTAGGTGTTGCCAGGTGTGTGAGAGCAAAAATTGTCATATCGTCGCTAGATTAACAAGGCAATTGGAATACGGAAACGTGCCCAGAGGACTATCAACCGGGACAAGGGGGCCTGTTTACTCTCACACACCTGGGACACTGTGCTAAAGAAGTCAAACTGCAGATGGCGCTGTTGTCCTGCCTCTACGTTTAAATCGTGAACAGAATCCTACTATTACATCATAAATTGCAAATCTAATCACAATACTTGCCAGAAAAATCACACTCCAAATATTGGCAGCAACTGTGACACATGTTTGCATTTCAATTAAAGTCACGTTTCTATCATATTTTTATAGCTAATCATTTTCAGCGACTGTCAAAAACAACCCTTTTTCTATCTTCGTAATTGAAAAGATAAACTCTATTCACATTTTTTCTTCCTATTTTGCATTTCTACCTCCTATAGGGAAAAGATGGAGACATTTTTGCAGGTAACTCAAGGACAGAGAGGCCTTAAAAATGGGTGGCTCTCGCTGCCAGATGCCTCCGCACAATAGAGACGACACTTGAGCGAGACTGATAGGAGCAGCTTATTGGAAGTCAAGTCAAGCATGCTTCCTTCCTCCATCCCTTCCTTCCTTCCTCTCCTCCTTCCTCGTTCCCTCTCCTCGTCCTATCTCCAGCTCGCTCCTCCCAGATGTGGCACATTAATTCCACATCTGCTGTCCCTATTACTGTTCACCGTCACAGCTTGCACACACGCTCATTTGTGTCTCCTGCATGTCTCCGCGTGTGAGCTTGTGTGAATGAAGCGTGGCAGATGCTCGCCGCCGTCCACCGCCGAGCACAACTGCAGCGGCGTTTCGAGGAGTGGTGCGGTTATTTGTGGAGGTTGTGCATGTTTGTTACACTTAAGGGAGCGCTCGAGACATCAACCCAAGCCCTCTTTACGTTTAGGAGAGATTTCAATAATCCGTGCTCCTTAGTGGGCTGTAGATTTCCGACACATTGCTCCGGTCGCTCGAGCCTGATGGACATTATCAGCTCGACTGCAGAGCGTGACAATGACACACAGCACTTTGAATTGTGTTACATTTTTTCAAAAGCGTGTATTTTTATTTCAGTGCACTTGACATTACATTAAACATTTGAATGATTTATTTATCTGGTGTAAAAAACTGGAACAAAATAAAGTCTTTTCATTATAAATTACTGATTCAGTTCAAATGGCACTTGCCTGCTTTAATGCCATTTCAGCAACACAAAAAGCTGTTTATGTTCACAATGTAATAATGGGTTCTTTTAAGCGTTGCACTTTAAATAACTTTCTGAATAATGTTTTTCTTCGTCCAAAATGTAACTCAACAGTGCAGAAAATGTTTCCATTGAGTACAAATAGCCTTAAAATAAAAATATGTTTCATTTCTTTCCAATTTAGACAAAAAACACTAAAATGTCCTGTGGTGTGACTCAAAGACTTTTCTTCAAAAACGTCTAGTATGAGTCACTTGTGTTAGAAACAATTAATAAAGGTTTTGGGATGAAAACAAGGCAACATACCTTATTTAAAAATGACACGGTTATGTCTGCTTTAAATATAAAAAAAGATATAAGGAGTTTTATAAAGTGTGTCCTGTGGTTTGGTGTGAAAAATCTGATAATTAAAAAGTCACAAAAACAGAAGGAGCTCATCTGTTATTTATGTTCCAGAACAAGCTCTTTGTGTCAAGTTTTAAGGTCAAAAGAAATAATGATCTTATTCTTACTTTTGTAAAGTCCTAGTTTTCTGATAAACTTTGAATGTGCACCAGTTTGATGTGTGACGGCTTTATTTTTGAAAAAGTCCTTTAAGATAGGACAGTGACATAATTATATACAGTAACTAACACCATAGACATAATGGGAAATGTACTATATTGATTTAACATGTGACAGGTGATGTCACACTGCAGTAAAATCATCTAAAATGAAAATAGATAAACACACAAACATTGTGTAGTGTACCTTTCTTACACTTGAAGTACAACTTAAATAATACCATAATACATAATAATGTTTATTATGAGGGTGGAAATGTCTTTATAACAAAGTGGCACAAACTCATATTATGTATGAAAATGACTTAAAGTTTACTATTTTGAGCTTTTAACCCTGTTCTAACAATGTTCCATCATCAAAAACATACATGGAGTTGCATTAAGCTTGATTTATGTTGTTTTGATGAACCCTGGTTTTAAAATCCTCTCACCTTCGAGTGTCAAAAACATTCTGAATTTCCCTGACGTGTGACGTTTCCTCCGTGTGTGACAGGGCTTTGAGAATCTTTTGCACAGTTTTAAAGTCTATAAATCATCGCCAGAGTCGTTCTGAGCACATCTGCCGTCAAATCACAATCACAATTTGTGTAATTCCCTCTGCAACCAATAGACGGAGTCAGTAAGGTCAATAACAACACAAACAGTGCATAATATTTGTCCTTTAAATACATGTGATGTCATTTTGAGCATATAATGAGATTTGCCAAGAACATGTTTCCATTGAATGTTGGTCTTCTTCACCGTACAACAACATTATGTCGAGTTTTACAATTATCAGAGGCTTCTAATTCTAACTTATAGCCGTACTGCATGCACTGCCTCTAAATTCAAGCACAAACATGAGGAGTTTCTGTGACTAACCACAACATGATGCATATTTTTTATGGCAGACTGTTTTGGGTTTTGTAAACAGTGCACAACTCTAAACTTCCAAAAGCAGAAATAAATGTTTAAACTCCCCGCACATACACATAAATATTTAATTTGTTTACTTAACGGCAGTGCTCTCTTGTAATTACGACCTGCCGCTTCACGTCTAAGTGTCCTGGACTTATTAATGACTGCAAACACCCGGGCTCAAACTGATCATTCGGATTCTGTGTTGCTGCTTTGACTAATCTCCAGGTTGGTTCTTCCTCGTTGCTTCTTCAGAGCATTAACTTGAGTGTAGATCGGAGTAAATGAAGGTCAGATCATTGTGCTGGCGGCCTGGTTTTGTGGGGAATTGCAGTTTAGTTGCGGTGGAGTGATTTGTGTCGCGCGGTGCACCTGGGAATGCTGACATTTCCGCTCGAGATTTGAATATTATGGAAGCTGCATCTGTTTCTCTGCCGTACAAGGCTCTGTGCGGCTGATTTTAAAGGACAGGTTTAATTTTTCACATCTAATTGAGGCGAGAGACTACAGGCAAAACCCATTTTTTGGTCAGTTTGCTCTTTCAGCATAGGCTTTCATGTGGAAACAACAAACGTGTCCAAACTGTTCCTAAAGATGTTTAATTATTTCATGTAATCCACTTCATCCATAGATTTCTCTGGGACATTGTTACTTTTCTTAAAATGCATTTTTCTCCCCCAGAGACATAAAAATCAGCCTTAAAGTAGCTCCTACAAACACCAGACTTTACAATCTTGTACTGAACAAGATTTTGACAGAACATACAGAAGGATTTGTTGATATATAATTCTAAGCCTGATTTATTAAACGAAACGAAACGAAATAAGAAAGCCAAAATCCTTGTAACTAATATGTGTACAAAATGAACCAAGAAATTTGTATTTGTTTCAGTCCATTTTTCACATGTATATGTCCCAAATATGTGTAATTTTGCCTTTTTTCTTTTTAACAGATAAAATGCCTTATTTCTACATGAAAACATTACATAATGAAAAACTTGAAATAGATTTTTTTCTTACATTTAAGTGAGTAAACTACAGGGGAAGTTTCAAATTGATATCTTTAATTTCAGATTATTTCCTATTCAGCTGCAGTGTCTTAGTTTGATTGGTGCGGAGAAACCAGGGAAATGGATGTAAACAATTAGCTACATCTCAAGTCCTGTGTTTAAATCATTGTACAAACTAATATTTCCCTCTTATTCCACAGATTAGTGAAATTGACCCTCTATACTTTTCAATACATTTTGTTATTTTGATTTAAAGCAAAAGTTAAAAGTTACACTATGAATTAATAACCATAAAAAGAAAGAAAACACATCATATCTGAACATTACTTTACTTGTTTGCTCCAGCACTTGAATGAATAGTTTTGGAGCAAAACACAGATTTGTCTTATCAGCTGTTTCCAGATTCCTAAACTACGAGGAGTAAATTTGCATGAGATTAAGATAAGACAAAAGTATCTCTGAATAAACAGTTGTGGAGGAATGGAAGCGACGATGATGTTCCACCCCCAGAATAAGCTGCATCGTTGCTCTCACAGATACACAGTGGCATTATCCTACCTATGCATTTTAAATTTCAAAAAGTGACAGGAGTATTCCCTGGAGTCAGATTAATGAGGCTCTGCAAACCGTCTTCAACAGCGACATTTCATTTGACTTTAAAACACTGTACTCTGATGTAAAACTCCAACAATGGAAAGCATTGATGGATACCTGGAATGTACTGTAGCTAAAAAGCAATTACAGCAACAAAAATGTGTTAAAACTTATCTTTAAACGGCACCTGTGGTAATATTTATCATAGTTTTACATCAGTGAAGATGCCATTTGCAAAGAAATTTGGTAAAATAAAAGTTTAAAATGACAGGAAGTAGAGCTGAGTTCAACCTCTCTGTGATGTCATCAAAGAGTGATGAACCACAAAGACGATTTACACACGACTGACACAGTTTTCTGACAGTTTAAACGATCATTCAACAAAATAGTGTGTCAAGTGTTATTAGGTGTTATTTATTGTCAATTCTTATATGTCACATCTGCTGTTCATGTCCAAGGAAGTGACATTATAAACTTAAACATAAAAACTTGTGAAACTGGTGACAAATAACTATCTTACCTAAATTTTGATATTATATCCACTCCTATAGGAGATGAATGAGGCGGATAAAGCCAACTGTTAAGAACTGAACTGAAATAACATTGAGCATTTATAAAAAGTAAAGACTAACTTTCGAATTTAATTTGAAAATGGACACATTTACGGACGCCGGGTGAACACTGACTCTGGTCTGGGTCTGGTTCGGGACCCGCAGAAAGGTTAACACACGATCATTAGAGGTTAAACTGACATGTCTTCACTGTTTTCCTTGACCAGCATTAGGTTTTAACTTGAACACTGCTCTAGCTGGATCATTTATCACCAGTCCTTCACCTCTTCTTTTCAATCCATAGTAAATTGAAAAATGCTATCTGAGTGGGAGTTGAATTGTTGCATGTCCCTGTCCCTCCCCTCCACACTCCCACTTCCCCAGTTTCTCCTCGTCGCTAATGGCTGCCACTTCTGTCACACACGGCTTTTCTGACAGTCCATGGCATCTTGGCTCTGAAGGATTACCGCGCCGGCTGGAAAAATCCTCGCCCGCAAACAGATAGGGCTGTGCGCTTGCAACTCTCAAGTAGGGCTGCACTATTAATCGAAATTGCAATTTGAATGGCCGCAAATAGCAAAGGCTGCAATTTTTTAAGTGGAATCATTTCCTCCACAAACAACAACATATCCTGTTTTGTTCTGCATTAAGACCTGCCAACCCTGTCGTTAAGATTTGTTAAATCGTGTTCTGTAACAAGTGACAAAAATGCAACTAAAAGCACCAAAAAGGTGTCTAAAAGCGACACAAATGTGACTTAAATGTAAAAAACTAAACGTGACCAAAACGTAACTAAATGTCACAAAATATGGCTAAAGCATCTAAAGGTGACCAAAGTGCGACAAAATGTGATCAAATGCGACTGAAGCATCCAAAATTATACTGGGAGTGACAGAAACACATCTAAAAGCGACACAAACACAATGTAAACTATCAAAAACGCTACCAAAAGCGACACAAACTCGATTTAAAGTTACGAAATGCATCTTAAAGTGATTAAAACTAGATGCTGTTGCAATAGCTGAAGCTATCGCAAGTGACTGCGCAATTGAATTCATGTGATGTTGGTATAGTCCGGGATTCGAACCCGCGATCTCCTTATTGGGAGGCAGAAGCTCTAGCCGCTCTGCCACCGTACACCCGCCTGAAACAGTTTAAACACCAAACTTTCCTGTAGAGGACCAACAGAAAGGCTCCCACTGTAAAAGATAGGGAAAAACTGCTCGGCAAATTATGAAAAAACTACAAAAGGTACATGTACCAAAAGTAATAGCAGACATTGGAAGACTAGGAACTATTGCAAAATGAAAAAAAAATTAAAAGAATTTAAAAACTGTGGCCTGTGAAACGTGCCGAAAAACAGGAAAATACAAGAACAAATAGTGACTGCCTATGCATAGGCAGTCACTCAAGAAGCATCCAAATATGACAAAATGCGACTAAAGGCGTCTAAAGCGGTATAAAAATTGACAGAAACACATCTAAAAGTGACAAAAGCGCAACTAAAAGTGACGAAACGTGACTAAATGCGACTAAAAATAACACTAATCGTAATCGCAAAGCTGGTCAGTTATTTTTCCCAAATTGTGCAGCTTTAATCTCAAGCGCTGGGGAATACTTTCCTGTTGCATGATGGGAGAGCCGTGACCAGATAACAGAATTACCCCAAATTGAACTCTAAGGCCTTCTCCTGCTCGTTGCGTTGTTGTTTTTCCCCCTCGCACTGAATCACTCAATCTGATCCGTCAAACCCGGCTTTCAACAGGATTTACGACGACTTTCGAATCATGTCCTGAAATAAAACACGGAAAAGGAACAAAACGGTGCAGCAGCTTGTTCCTCAGATAACAAATATGATTCAATTCTTTACTGTTCATGGGTTTCACTTTCCTGTTTATAGGCGCCGTTTAGAGTAGTTTTCATCCTTCAAAAGATATCAGATTTTGACACCAACCGAGCCAACGATCAAGGACTGGACTGGCATAATAATAGACGTAAGAAAAAAGGAAATAAATGTGACTAAAAGCAGCAAAAACGTGACTGAAAGTGACAAAATGTGACTACAAGTGACAAAAATGTGACATAAAGTAACAAAAACGTGACTAAAAGCGACACAAACGCAACTTAAATTTACAAAACGTGACTAAAAATTTAAAAATAACATTCAGACTTCTCAAACTCTGGATTAAGCAGGACATTTCTTTTGCTTTTGCTGCTTTTATGGTTTATTTTGCTCTCTCTGTGTAATGTTCAGTGTTCTGCGGATTTGTGTTTGTTTTATATATTGCCAACCCTGTATGCTAGATTTGTTGAAAAACGTTCGGAAACAAGCAGCAAAAATGCAACTAAAACCATCAAAAAACTTGACTAAAAGCAGCAACAACGGGAGTAAAAGCAACAATAAAGAATCTAAAAGTGTCAACGTCAAAAACGTGACTACAGGTGACAAAAATGCGACATAAAGCGACAAAAACGCGACTAAATGTGACAGAAATGCGTCTTAAAGTGACAAAAATGTGTCTAAAAGCCTCTAATATATGTCTAAAAGTGACAAAAATGTGACAAAGTGACAAAAACGCAACTAAATGTGACAGAAATGCATCTTAAAGTGACAAAAATGTGACTAAAAGCTTCAAATACATGACTACAACTGACAAAAATGTGTCTAAAAGTCTCAGATGTCTACAAGTGACAAAAATGTGACATAAAGCGACAAAAACATGACTAAATGTGACAGAAATGCATCTGAAAGTGAGAAAAATGTGACTGAAAGCCTCAAAGATATAATAATATATAATATAATATATAACATGTGACTTGAAGTGGCAAAAACGCAACTACAAATGACAGAAATGCATCTAAAAGTGACCCAAAAAAAAGATGAAATGTGTGTGTGTGTGTGTGTGTTTTTATATCGATATTTAATGTTTTATACATTAGACAAGTCTCTGTACAAAAGCCAGGAACAGCTTTTATAGGAGCAGAAGTCGAGTCATAACCCAACAGCACATTCTTACACTTAGCATTTAGTGTACTATTGATTTTGTCAAAGGTACAGTCAACAACCTTTCAGCCTTTTACTGTCTCACCTCTGTGTGACCAGACTAATGAAACTGGTTCATTTACTCTGTGTTAAAGTGCGCCCTGTCAGGTATTTGTAAGAGCAGCTCAAAATGGAAACTAAAGAGACAAATGTGGAGCAAAGAAAGTGACGTGTCTTGAATGAATGTGCAGTGTTTTGTATGAAGAATAGCAGGCGTTCAGTTGACATTTATGAGAACCCAGCCTCGTTTTACCTTCAAGTTCAAACAAACTTAACAGCAACTAATCGAAATCGAAATTTGAATGGATGGAATTAGCAAATCTCAAGGGTAACAAAAATTTAATCTAACCAGTAAAAATGTGTTTTAAAGAAAAAAAAAGACATAAAAGTGACAAAAAAATGATTAAAAGCAACAAAAAAGCAACTAAAATCAAATAAAAACTGACTAAAAGCGACAAAATAGACTAAAAGCGGCAAAAGCAGAATTTAAGCTACAAAAAACGCATCTAAAAGTGATACAAATGTGTCTGAAAGTGACAAAAAAGTTACTAAAAGCAAAAGAAATGCAACTTTAAGTGACATAAACAGAACCTTTGTGAGAAAAATGCAACAAAAAACATCTCAAAGTGACTTAAACGTGACTTAAAATGACAAAAACACAACCCTCAAGTGACAAAAATGTAACTAAAAGCGAGAAAAATGGGCCTCAAGTAGACAAAAATGGGACTTAAAGTGACAAAATCTTTCCGAAACTTTATTCTCTTTTATTAGTTTTATTAGTTTTTTATTTTGTCATTTCTCCTGGTTGTTTAAAATATGTACTTTGAACAGAATTCCATTATTAAAACATAAATTTAATCACAATTGCAATACTACTAATACAGCTCTAGAGTAAGAAAAGAAAGTGTCCTCAAAGCTCCACCTTAAAGGGGGACGTTATGCAAAATCAACTTAAATGAGCTTTTAACCTCACTGCGCTGTTTCCTCATCATTAATTTCCTTCGATTAATAATAATAATTCTGTGTTGTCCTGCAACTGAGGCTTAAGTTCTCTCCCTGTTTTCACCTACCCCCTATCCCCGCCCACAAAGTTGAGATTATTTGAAACATCAAGACTCTGAGTGACTTTGAGTGATTTTTTTAATGTCACCTAGCCACTTTTCTGTTTTCTGTTTATTTTACCAAGCCTATTAAATCAAAATTGCAGTTAATGATGAACAAAATGTAAAATCATGATCTATGTTATAGTTTCATATAAAGAAACCTGAACAAAAGCAGGATATGTCTCCTTTAATAATTTCATATCATTACTAAATAAAAGAAAAAACACCAGGCAGCTGTACAGTGTTGAAGACAAAATGCAAAAATGAAAGAGAGAAAGCAAACGTGGCCAAAGTAAAAAGTGGGGAAATGTCAGGAAGACGACCCGAGGGAAGGCCCTGCTCTCTCTGCACATTCTTTAATTAGGAAATATAATATTGGGAGAGGATTGAGGTGGATCAAATGCAGCAGATAATGGTTTTATCTATGACCGCTGTACAATTATGGATGCATCCGCGCAGGTCGGCTTCCCGGAGTGAGAGGAACCAAAAAGCTCCGGGCCATGGACTTCCACAATGAAATTAAACCGAATTGTATGGAATACTCTTGCATTATTAAACCCTCCCATTAAAGGCAGAAGACAGAGGAGTGTCTATTAGCACAAAAGTGGGTTCAGGGCCTGGAGGGACGGCCAACACGACCAGAGAAATTCATCAAACTAACTGCGCACTTCAGACGTGTATTGTTAAAGTGATGGATGGATTTGTAGCAGGCGCAAATGAATTAGCCAACATGTGTCCGATTAAACGCTACAGGCTGATAATGGGATTGTGATTTCATATTTATTTGTCAATTTATTAAAAGATCGTAAACAAAAAATGAAAAAAAGGAAAAATAATGTGAATTAATGAATTGCTGAAAAGAAAATTGTAGCAATATATTTTAAAAATCAAGGTATCATATGAATTTTTGCCAATTGTTTTTTAATTTGTTCCTTTTTATGAACATTTAAAGTCTATATGACAGGTGCTCATGATATTCTAATTGGGATTTCGTTTGGTGGGAGGGCACCTGTGGTAAATATTTATCACAGTTTTACATTGAAGTGAAGTTGCCGTTTGTGAAGAAATTTTGGTTTTAGTTTTAAATTACAGGAAGTAGTGCTGAGTTCTAAAACGGAATCCCTTTGTGATGTCATCAATTGGCGACGTACCATTGAAAATACATTTTACACACAACTGACACATTCTCAGAGTCTGAGCGGTCATTCAACAAATAAAGGTGTTACCAGGTATAATTATTTGTCATATCATAACTATTGTGTAATTTATATGGGCCTTGTTACCAGTCTGGTTGCTATGGTAACAGTTGTAGAATTACCTCTATCTATGTCACATCTGCTGCTCATGTTTAACCAGGAAGTAACATTAGAAACTTTACAAAAACTGTCAAACTGGAGAAAAATAGGCAAAATATTTAGTCAAATCTTAAATATAATCATGTTCACTACGTTTTAGTGAAATGTATCGTCAAATCTATCATATACACTTTGACTTTAACCTACATTTTACTAAATATTTTGCCAGTTTGTCCACAGTTTGACAGTTTTCGTAACGTTTAATGGTGTTACTTCCTGGTTGAACATGAGCAGCAGATGTGACGTTGACGTTACCTAGCAACCAAACTGCAAACAAGGACCAAAATCTACACAGATTACACAATAGTTATGATTTAACAAATAATAAATGCTGACAACACCTTTATTTTGTTGAATGACCATTTACTGTCAGAAAATGGTGTCAGTTGCTGTAAATTGTCTCTGTATTTTCAATGGTACATCGCTTTTTGTTCACAGAGGGATTCTGTACTTCCTGTAATTTTAAACTTTTATTTTTCAAAATGTCTTCACAAACTGTAACTTGAGTGATGTAAAATTATGATAAATATTTACCCCAAGTGCTATCCCACCAAAATAAGTCAGAATTAGAAAAACATGAAAACCTGTTATTTGCACTTTGAATGCAGCTTCATTATACCTTCATTAATGACATTTAGAGCGTTCGCACATATTTCTTTGTCCCATTTTACCTGGAGAGAACACCGTAACGCACTCATTGCAGAAGGATCACCACACTCTCATGTTTGTGCGTCTGGATTTTGACGACTATTGTTCTTAAGTCTGAGGCCGTCTGCCAAACACGGGGCTCGTTGTCATCGTAACCACACGGCTCTTTCTACTTCTTTGTCCTTGCCTTTCACTTTTTTACCATCTTTTTCTCTTTTGCATTTGATGGGATAAATATTTATTCCCTGACGATGCCCAAAGTGGCTTTTAAGACGCTGACTGACAACTTTACTGTGGCAAAAAGGGCGCCCTCATGCTGTAGTCGATGTTAGACAGAAATTGATTGTGTCTCTTTTACGGTTTTGTCTTCTGGGAGAGAAGCGTGGATGGTTGTTCTCCCTGTTGGGTCTTCAGGACGTGTTAGAGTCAGGTTTGGAAGCCCGTGTCATGCGCTCGCCCAATTTTAATCCCATAAAGCGTCCTCGGTGAAGGATGGCTGGCTGTATGTTCCAATTCTGTGGTGAGTTGAAATAGCATTTTCAATCAAGAGCAGAGAACAAAGAGTTGGCAAGGCTTTGTTTATCGCCACCAATAAAATGGATGATATTTCAGTCAACTTTTATGATACAGCGCTCCAATTTGTGTTCTTGTTATAAGTTTAGTGTTTGAAAGTGCTTCAAGTTCTTCAAATGTGTGATGTCCTTCTTCAGAATTGTATAGACCCTTTAAAAGTTTATAAACAAAAATATGATAAATTCTAGACTGGAAGCAAATGTGAAGTGGAACATGATGTGATTTCACTGGAGAAACTGGAATTAACCCTAGAATGTCACAAAGTATGTTAAATCAAGGTGGTTTTGTTAAATGAAAACCGCTCAGACACATTCTAATTTAGATTTTATTTGTTGTATTGATACCTATTGCTCATAAAAATTCCAATTTCACACCAATCAAGGGGGAACAACAGCAAAAAAAGATCTACACAGACTGAAAAGCGTTTTCAGGCCGTCCAGGAAATCTGTGCATTGCTGACTTGTTGTTGCTCGTGTTTATTAAAGTCTATGTAACAGGTTCTCAAAAATGTCTCCTTAGGATTACATTTGGTGGGAGGGAACCTGTGGCAATTATTTATTATAGTTTTACAACTGTGGAATTGAAGTTTGCGAAGAAATTTAGAAAAAATAAAAGTTTAAAAATACAGGAAGAAGGCCTGAGTCTAAAACGGGATCGCTCTGTGATGTCATCAAAAAACGCCACATCGTTGAAAATGCAAAGATGATTTACACACAACTCACACATTTTTCTGGCAGTTTAAACTGTCATTCAACAAAATAAAGTTGTTATCGAGTAGTTATCGTATTATTATTGTCAAATCATAAATATTGTGTAATTTATTTGGATTTTGGCCCTTGTTTTCAAAATGGTTGCTAGGTAACAGGTGTAGACTTACCTCTACCATATTTTCTTATGGCCGCCTGGAAGTAACATTATAAACATCACGAAAACTGTCAAACTGGGTATAAATAGGCAAAAATGTTTAGTCAAATCTTAAATATAATCATATTCACTACCTTTGAGTAAAATGTGTTGTTGAACCTGGTATATAGACTTTAAACATTTTACACAGTCAGTCTATTTTATATAATGTTTCAGTGGCGTTTGCCATTTGCGTGAAACCGGAAGTGCGTTTACTGCAGGAGCGCTGATCTGTAGCAAAAAGAGGCAAAAGTGGGCGCGGCAGAATAAGGCGAATAGCGTTCTAAAGGGTCTATAGAGTGTAAAGTTCACAGTGGAATTTAATGCAACTTTGTTTGTATTCACTGTTCACTAATCTCCCTCCTAAGCCTTCATTTTCTCTGTGTCTCTCTTTCTCCCTGGTCCACAATTACAAATCTCCTGCTGCCACATGGTCCAGGCGTGTTTGCTCTGTCTCTGCTCCTGATTCACACAGACATTAGTGAATTATGGGCGACCTCTCGTCCTGTGAGAAGGTCCAGAGAAGGAGATGCTGTTTTGCATGGGAATGGCCCTGATCGTGTGTGGATGAAGTCACACACACACACACCCCAGTGAAGGAGGTGGGCCCGTGGATAATTGTGTTACTCAAAGAAAAGCCCCGACCGGTCCGTTCTCACCCATTCAGACCAGGAGCGGGTTTGAAGCCTTTCACAACGCGCTTAAATGGGTCCTGCGTTCTCAATGGACTCTTCCAGAAAAGTGCGGACAGAGAGAGGCCGGTAGGAGGAATGCGATTATTGGATTGGAGCGGCTGGTTCCCAGAGACTGACCCGGTGTTGGCAAACAGACACTCAAAAGGTTTTCTGCTGCTAGAGCCTTTGAGAAACTGATACAGTCTCAGCTCGCCAGTTCAGAGCTGCAGTTTCTCGTTCAGCCACAGGAAGACTGTTCAAATACAAGCGGCGTGGAGTGTTTGAGGACACTGATTCAATCCTGTGGCTGTTTGTGTTGGTTTCTTGTAAGTTTATGAGAGAAATTATTTATGGCTATCAGCTTTGAGTGTCATGTTTTGTGACTAAACCCTACTTCAAGTTTGGGTATATTGTTTTAAGGCGAGAATCTTATGAAATCAAAATGTTTAACCCAAGTCAGCCCTAAGTGTAAAATCCAGGTCTGTTTGAAGGGCATCTGACAGGTTAGACAACATATTTCACTAAAACCTATACTGAACATGATTATATTTAAGCTTTTCCCCAGTTTGATTATTTTGGTAATGTTGGGATGTGGACCTGAGCAGCAGATGTGACATAGATACAGTCAGCAACATTTTAGGGCATGTGGTCCGGCGTGACGAGAAATTCTTTGTTGATTCAATTGGAAACCTAACTTTTTCTCTCTTTTTTTTTTTTCTCTCTAGCAAACATTTCCTGGTGGATTATTTCCATTTTAAGCACAACTAATTCAAGTCAAAACTGAGCCTTAACAGAAACTGACATGACGTTTCCTCATTAAAAAAAAAAAAGGATTGTTCTGTAGATGTTAAAATACAACAGGTGGAGCTAGCATCGCTGTAGCATTTAGCCCACAGCTATTCTTGGATAACTTTATAAATTTGGGCTGTCCAACCTCTCTATACTCCATGTCTTTATTGATGTATGTGTTTGGCACAGTAGACTGTAACTCATGAACTCGATGTTTGCTCTTGTAGCTGTGAATCAGGAGCAGAGACAGAGCAAAGAGCAGCTATTCTACATTAAAATGAATGGATTACTTCCCCCACAGCTCCATTTGTGAGCGTTTCCTCAGATGCCGGCTGTATCTGTAGGTAACGGTACCGGTACCTAGTAACTGTTACCTAGCAACCATGCTGTAAACAAGGGCCAAAAATCATATAAATGACATTTTAGTTATTGATAAACAGTAATACATGATAACGCCTTAATTTTGCTGAACAATTGTTTCAACTTGTGTCAAAATGTGTTTGTGGCGTGTAAATTTTCCCTGCATTTTCAAGGGCGTGTCGCTTATTGATGACATCACAGAGAGATTTAATTTTAGAACTTAGCTCTTCTTCCTGTAATTTTAATCTTTCATAAAAAAAAAAAAAATCTTGACAAACTGGAACTTGACTGATGTAAAACTAAATACATATTTACCACAAGTTCTATCCCACCAAACTTAGTCATAATCAGAAAAGCGAGTAATTTACTGGTTAAGAAACTGTTGCATTTTGGTCTATTACCACAGTTTTACAATAACTCTTCTTTTATAGCATTACTTTAGCCTAAATTGTTGTCTGTTTTTCTGTTTAGTTTTTATTACATTTACATAAAGTGGATAAAGCAGCCTAATAGATAGACTTCATTCACTCAAATGTCATTGTTCGTTCCCTGTCACCTTGAGTTCTCTGACCGCGTGCACTGGGATATTTCAACCGCAAATATCCTTGAGCTCTCCTATTTATGTCTCGCCTAACCTTTTTACAAACATGCTCTCCTTGGCCACTACTTTATAATCTCCATCCATCTCTGTCCACCGGGAAATGCAGCTCGGAAATAAGAGTAATCGGATTGTGGCGGCATTAAACGGTGAGTGTCTCCTGTCATTGGACAACCTGCTTGAGTAACCAGGTTTAGAGCCGCGCGCCGCATTTGTCAAGTGTCAGCGCCGGGGTATAAACGCCTGGATGTGGAAATGGACAGTGCTGACATGAACTGTGCCGCTCTGGTCATGGAGGAATTTGCACTTGGATCAGGCGACTGTCATTTCATTCACTGTCAGGCCAAAGAGACGAGTTAATGGGTTTTTATAAAGCTCTGTGCAGATCGGAAATGGGCAGGAATCAGCGGCGTAATCTTGGTGAGGACGTGGGGCGAGGTGCACTGCATTTGGAGACGTGTGGGTACAGACAAAGCAGATTTAAGGGAGAAATATTATGCAAAGTGGACGTTTTTGAGCTTTTAACCGCGTTCTAACGTTGCTCCGTTGTCAAAAACATACCTGGAGTAGAGTTTAGTTTGATTCACGTTTGAAAATCCTCTCACTGCGTTCTGAACTCCTTCAATGTGGGACGTAAAACCATTTTGTTTTGCTTTTTGCAGTAAAATTGGTCAGTAAAGGTCGTTTTTATTTTGTTTACTTGGTTTGGAGGATCTTACGCAGCTAAAAATGTAAATCTAGCCTGGTTTAAAAACACTTGAATTTATCATTTTGATCCGGATTTGAGTCGTTTTTACTTAATGAGATGTAATTGCTGATGTAATGCAGAATATTAAACTGGATTCAAGGTTTTATTGACTGATCCTGCAATAATTTAGCCTATAATAAGTTTTAAAAATGTCAATGGGGTAAGTAAAATGATCTCAACGCACTGGCAGATAATTTGGCATGAAATAAGAAATAATGTATTGAACCAAGACAGAAACAGATTGAAACAAGTAAAATAATCTACTAATTTACGAGTCTTAACGAGTCAAAACGTCTGAAATTAAGATGAAAATGCAGAAATCAAGACATTCTAACTCATCCAGATGTTCATTTTTTGCAGTGTAAGGTTTTGTGTCTGTTTTATGTTGCCGTAATGTAATATTACCAGTGTCTTTTACTCTCAAGATACATTCTCTTTCAAGATTTCGCATTTAAATATTGCATTTGTTTGTCATATTTTGCACGTCTTGTTATCTCCATCCAGGCCACAAGTTCCTGGGCAGTGACAAGTGAGGGATTAGCCTTCTCTTATGTACAAACAGTCCATTTCCTTGCTCTGAGTGTGTCGCGCCACCTCGTGTCGCCCTCTCCGCTCATGTTCATTTCAGACGTCGGTTTTGTTTGCCGTGGAAATGAGAAATATGTATCTGAGGGGCGCGATGTCTCATTTATCACGGGCTCCCGCCGCCCCGGTATCTCCGCCGCAGCAGCAGATAGGGTCCTGCTTTGTCCGCCGCCGAAACTGTCACGAGTGGCCGTCGTGGATGTGAGTGCGTCTCATTTCAGCCGCAGATAAAGCTCACTGTAATCATATTCTGTCTCAGTCTGACCACGAGACGGAAGGATCAGTGTTGTGTCTAATGAATGTGTGCTTTTTGTTTTCTTTTTTGTGCAGTGGTGGAAAGTAACGAAGTACAAAAGTAAAAATACTGCACTTAAGTAAATTTTTTAAGTATCTATACTTTACTTAAGTCATTTTCACAGGGGATGCTTTTTAAATTTACTTCACTACATTTGAGTATCTGTACTTTTTACTCCACTAGTTTTTTTTTTTTTTTAACTGAACTAAACTTTTCATTCTGTTTTATGGGTTATTGTGAGCACGTTGACAGTGACATTCTGCCTGAAGGTTTTGAGTTCAAAAATATACGCAAAAAATTAAAGAAATTAATTCGGATTGACCTTTGCTGCCCAAAATTAAACACAATTCTTTACCAAAATTACGACATTTAATACGTAAAATTGGTCTCATAAACTGCATGAAACACTTTTACTTTTTACTCTTAAAGTACATTTTCTAACAGGTACTTCAGCACATTTACTTAAGTAGATTTTGTTAATGTGATACTTTTACTTGAGTAACAAAACTGAATACTTCTTCCACCATTGTATTTGGCAAATCAGAAGGACTGCGTAAACGACACTGCAAATTTTGTAAGCTTTTAAACGTGTCATAACATTGTTCTTGCATCAAAAACATACACAGAGTTATGTTTAGCTTCATTTACACTTGTTTGATGAATCCTGTTTAGTAAGTCCTCTCCTTTGAGCCTCACAAAACACTCCGTTCTGAATTTTGGCGATCTGTGATGTCATGGGTCAAGCTCCGAGATCTGTAAAGTTTTTAGATCCATAAATCATTACAATACTCGTTCTGCGCTTTTCTGTCGTCAAATCACGATCATGACAACTGCGTGCTTGCATTAGCGTGTCAGAGGAAAGCTAGAATTAGTTTATCTCACCGATTTAATTCCCTTTGCGGTCAGTAGATGGAGCCAAAAGTCAATTCCTGCCATGGGAAACATTCTTTGTAAACATTTGTTTTCATTCTAAAACATGAGAAGGTGAAGGCACAAGAGCAAGTTTGAAGGCCAAAAAAATACAAATAATGCACAATATTTGTCCTTTAACAGAGACAGGTATTCAGTCAAAAAGGCTTCATTGTGTTAATTAAAGTTGGAAATAGAATTAGTAAGTGACATTTTGTGAGTTTTGTGTTAAACAGTATTACAAACTATGTCTTAACAGTTTTAAAGAAAAGTATTGTCCTTTGTTGATTATAGATCATTGGGAAATATCAATTAAAACAATGGTAACACAAATAACCTAAAAAATGAATGTTCAACGCTATTGTAATTAACAGGGCTGTCACTAACGATTATATTAGTGGTCGACTGTTGTTATTATATTTTTAAAATACATTATCAACCAACTAAAGGATGAAACATGTCGACTGAAGGCTTCTAGATAGAGAATATATACAAATAAAATTGACGAAAATCTGAAATAGTTTATCCTTTTCGACATTTTGTCTTAACAATGCAGCTGTCTTTGTTACAGAAGGTATGTTTTACAGTTGAATAGTCATAATTAGTCGATTCATTGTTGCAGCTTTTTGTAATATATTTCTGATTAAATGATCTACATCTCAGTGGGACTAGGTCTATTAAAAAATAAAAATCATTATACCTCACCATCATCATTGTCACTGTTTTCTTCTCCTTTTCTAGTTGATTTCAGATTTCATTTGTTTCGACGCTAACATGTTTCGATTGTAATGTAACCAGAAGTTTGTTATTTTATCTGTCACGATTGAAAAGTTTTAATTCCCTTTTGTTTATAGAGAAAGTATCCTTCCTCTTTCTAATTGAGGTGTAAACATGAGTTAACAGATGCGTTTAATCGTGTCTGCAGCTGGTTTGTCTGAGAGGAGATGTTATTTGTATGTGTTGAAGCCGGACACTGATCCCTAATCATTTAACCCGACTGACTGGTCCCATCCATCATGTGGCGCTCGCTAAAGGTTATGTCCAAACAAGCTGCCTGTGTTTGGCCCCGGCGCAGAAATAAAGGTGATTATCCTTTATCATCCGCAGAGGAGACTTGACATAATTAGTTTTTAAGATCATTTCAACTTTCTGTCCTTGAAGATTGGATCCATCGGCCAATCACGTCTTCCTGTTCGCTCTCCATGAATGAACAAACCTCACAGTGTGGTCCATATTGATCAGTGAAAGATCCAGAGTGGGGCAAGTCCCTTAAGAAAGTAATTAGTTATAGTTACCCGTTACTTCTCCTCAACAGTAATTGTGTTGGAAACTGCGTTACTGAGTGATGAAAGTAACTAATTACCAGGCAAACTATTCAATTATCAACAAAATCCTCCAAAAATAAGTAAAAATTGATATTAAGTCAACCTTATGTTTCCAGTAAATCATCGAATGCACCACCAGCATCAGTTTTAGTCTTTATATTCTTTCTCAAAAGCACCAAAACAGACAAATACAGGACAATCTGTCACCTTTATGCAGCAGACTCTGGTCAAACAGAGCTTTTACCAAACACAAACAGATATTAAAATAACTGCCCTGATGCAAAAGCAGACGGCTGTGTCCACACGGGGCTGGCGCACGTCTTTTTAGCGTTCTGTAAACTCCAAATGCAGGTCAGCGCGCGCAGCAGTAAAAAGCATTGAAAGTCATTAAATGGATTTTGGCAAAAATAAGGCCTTAAAATGCATTAAAAAGCATTATATTATCGCAGTCCGGGTCCCTCCAAAGCCACTGTACCAGAAGTGCAAGTCCATGACAGTAGTTTTTACTTTGAAATTTAACATTCGAATATACTTTAAATCTCAGGTCAACTATATGTCAGTAGGTGTAACTTTTATGTCAATTAGCTTTTTGAATGTTATAAACTGGTTTATTATATTCTGGTCATTCTGCTGCCCAATGGACTGGTTACAAGCCAGTAGTTTTGACGTGATAAAAGCAAAACTGTCTTGTTTTGATGTTGATTATGGCAATAAAAATCTTCAAATGTGGCATGAAAAAGCCTTAAATATGATTTGCTGAAACCTGCATAAACCACGTGGAGCTTCTGCTGATTTGACTTCCATCACAAAGAGTTGTAAAATAACTTTATATAATCCTTAAAATCCACTTGTTTCTACACATTTCCTGCTAATCCAATGAAATGTCAGGAACCTGTCTACGCTCGCCTCTCGCTGCTTCTGATTGGTCACTTTTACTGTCGACCTCATTTTTAGCCAATCGCTGTCTCTAATTCGTCGTCTCGCTCCTGTTGTTCACTTCCAAAACAAACTTCTGAATGAGACGACAAGCAGAGTCTGATCAATCACTGCTGCTGCGGCTCAGAGGAAAATAACAAGACGCTTTTTACTGACAGTAACTTTAACGGCGAAATGGCAAAGGAAAGATGAGTTAATTAGATTACTTGTTACTATTGTTATATTTAAACCCAACATTGGACATATCAAACACACATGGCCTCAGAGGAGTGTCCATTGTACACAATATATAGCTTTTGTCGTAATCTTTTAACTCACAAAGCCTCCTTTAGAACCATAACCCTATAAAACAATTATGTGCTCGTAAGAAATTAAGAAACAAGATTAAGATGTTATTGTCAAAATATGTGATTATATTAAGTGCTTCAGCTCATCTACAACGAACTAAAGTCAATTTGATAATATCAAAACTTTAAATGAACTAAATATTGTGTGCGATGTATCTTTCTGCAATTAACAACTGACAGATGGTCTCTTCATATCCTTTGCTGATTATCCCATCTGTAATTGACACATGGGACTCTGTTTTGCAAGGAATATTCAGAGACAAACAAGGTCATTTTTCAGTACATGAGATTTAGATTTTGGTGTGATGATAATTTGCGTACTTTATCGTCAAAACCGCTCATATATTTGTGCTGCTTGCAGTCTTATTCATCCAAAACATATGGAGGATCATTTATTTAATCAGAAACGGATGAATGTCTCTCTTTGAATTTTAAAAAAAGAAACATGTTTACATTTTTCCTACTTTAATTTGAGTTGCTGAATTTTGCAGTAAACATATCCATTGTGTTTCTCTCAGTTTAAAGGGATTTCCTTTTGTAATTTTAAACTGAGGAAAGGATCTTTTTCAAGATTAAAATCATTCAAACTGAAGAATTTGTCAATATTTACTGAAAATTTGATGAAACAAATGCTCCTCCATATGTTTTGGATGAATAAGCCTGAAAGCAGTACAAATCTATGACCAGTTTTGTTGATAAAGTACCTAAATCTCATGTACATTATACATTATGTAATGCATTTCTTTCATTCACATGAAATTACCATCACATATTCTGTGCACAAAAACAGAAGGAAGATACTTGAGTACTTCTATTTCATGTAATGTTTGCAAGAGTCTTTTCTGGTCCATGTTCAGTTTGTTAAACCATACATTTAAACAGCACATTACTCCTCGCTCACACTGTACCCGTCCAGCTCCGGCTGCTGTGATGCCGTGTTCTTAGCACTCATGCCTCACATTAGGACGGAGCTCTGTGCTGCTGTGGTCACAGCTTTAATCGTGTTCTCGTGAGACTTTGTGTTCTCGCAATAACTAATCATTAATACAGGCTTGAGGTGGGCTGCAGCGTTTGCCTAAAATTTAAATCCAACGTAAAGAATCCAGAGTGTTGCGGCATCACAGTGTACTGCACGGTGTACTGCACGGTGTACTACACGGTGTACTGCACGGTGTACTACACGGTGTACTGCACGGTGTACTGCACGGTGTACTACACGGTGTACTGCAGGTGTACTGCACGGTGTACTGCACGGTGTACTACACGGTGTACTGCAGGTGTACTGCACGGTGTACTGCACGGTGTACTACACGGTGCACTGCACGGTGTACTGCACGCTGTCTGAGCTCCTCTCATTCTTTTAATGCTACAGAAAGCTGTGGTGTTCTGAATACATTTTATGGATTATTATTTTCCAACACATTATTATTACCTCTTTAAAGGAAATAGAGCAACAGTGGTGACAATGAATGGACAGCTGTTTCCACAGTCAAACTTTGATTATGTTTTTGATGTTGAGTAAGAGCTTTAGCGTATTGACTTCATATTATCTGCATATTGTATGAGCGTCTCAGTCTGAGAGTCTGAGAGTGCAGACTCCAGTGCTCCGATACTGCGGCCACAAAGCCCGCCGTAATGATTTTGAATTAGAGCGGGACAAGGACAAGGTGGCTCCTCTCCCGCCATCATGAACTTCCTAATTACCTGCCATCTCTGCCTTTGTCTGCCGCACTGCACTCGGAGCTTGTAAAGAGCGGCCGGGAGGAGACGAAGAGTTATGGCGGACGGGAGGAGCGAGGCTGAGAGACTGTTGGAGAAGGAGAGAGTGAAAACCAAGTGAAAATCCATATACATGATTTATACGAGTGCGAGTGTGCGCGGTAGGCAGGAGTTATCTTTTATTTATGAGGGCATCAGCGGCAAAGCGCCCAGATGTTAAGCTGTGTGCGGATCTCATCTCGCCAACGTCGCTCTCTCGCTCCACCACAACAACAGAGCTGGAGGTAGGCTGTTGTGACTCGTGTAGGAGACAGAGAAGGGCTTTTTGTCTGCGGCAACAATGAGCAACTTTTACACAATATCTGCTGTGTGCGTTTGCTGTCGCATCAGAACAAACATTAATATGTTCTGGGCCGCTGTGGAGGCTGTCACTTCACAACTGTTGTTTTGAAGACATGCAGAGTATGTCTTTTATTGTGAAAGAAAATTGAAAATACAAATGAATAAAGTTATGTTGCAAGCATTGAACCAAAGATTGGGTTGTATTTCTACACTTTTGTGATTAATTTTACAGACATCTCACATTTGGCTGATTATTAAACCTCTATTAATAAATATATAAATAAATATAAGATATCAAGATTCTTTGGTTGATCGATAATTGCGATTATTCAGGTCACAAAACAAACAAACTGACAATTTTAGAAACAAAAAATGGCTTAACCCTTTTTAATCTGGCTGTTTTTTTTTTCACATTAACTTTATGAATGACAAAATAAAGTTAGATTTTGTAAAACTGAGGAATAGTAATGTAACAGACAATGGGAATAAAATAAAATGAAAAAATTAAGTTATTTGTGTGAATAATTGTGATGTTTTTCTCAATAATCATTACTAAATGTGTTAAAAAGACACTTTTAACACTGCGTACTCTGGTGTGTGAATGTGTGAGTGAATGGGTGAATGGTCCCTTGAAGCGCTTTGAGTGCCTCGTAGGTGAAAAAGCGCTATATAAATATGTGGCCATTTACCATAGTGGCAATAATAAAATGTGATATCGTGACATAACTGATTATATAACACATAAAACAATATCGTCTGACTATTGTTATTCTCCCAAACAACATAAGAGACATTCATCGCCCAGCCCTATTGTACGCAGACTCATATCCAGGCGTAAAGAATACACCAGCCTTATTTCTGGATTGAAATATTAAACTAGACACGTTTTTATCACATCGACAAACATCAGATTATGCACCTTTTTGGCTCTTTTGTAAAAGTTGTCGAGTGTAACTTTTCGACTCTCTGCCCTCTATTTACCCAAACGGAACTTGATAGCGTCATTACCAGACCCGCTCGTGTTTCCACTCCTCCCAGACGCACTTGTTGTTCCCTCGTCTGTCAGCAGCTCATCAGAAAGAGGCACGGCGGATTCATTATGTAAATCAAGCCCTCATTGTCAACTTCCGACGCAGGATCTACACTCTGAGAATCATCATCATCCATCTAACCTCACATTAACACCAGCGCCATATGAAAAACACGCCTGGCGCCCCAAACGGCTCTAATAAAAATGGCCACTAATGTCGTCGCGGAGGCTGTGTGTGCGCCTTTTCATAACGGCGCGATCTCGGTGACAAATGCCCAGCAGCCCGAGGGTTGGGAGAGCCGAGCGCAGACATGTGAACTGTAACAGGGAAGGAAAAGGTTACAGTGTGACCGGGGCACACGGAGCCTCCAGCCACAGAAGCAGGTCTGCGGCTTTTGTCGGACCACTCGAGTTTCTTCTGCAGCTGCGGTCCGCCGGGTTTTGTACGATGTGGTGCAGTTTGTGTCCTTCAAGGTTTTTCCGCAGAGGAGTTTGTTTTGTTTTGTTGTTGATTCGAAAATGTTGTTATTCTTTTATTTGTTTTAATCAATTTGCAACAGAAATGAAGACCCAGTTTGGAAATATATCTGAATGTATGCACAAATATTTTTATAGTATATCACATTTTTCCATGTCATAATTTTATGTTGATCGTATAAACCAGGGGTACCCAAACTTTTTTTCCTTGGGGGGCCAAAATTAGTAACTGTATATATTTAAGCATGCGGAGGCCCAACCCTAATTTTACGTTGCATTTAATATGTTTATTTGCAAAGATACGATGGTTAAATTGTCTTTTATTACCACCTTTCAGGGAATAGACTTGATTTGGTCTCTGTCTTTTTAGCACAAAGGTTTATGAAATAGACACTCATTAACAAATCTCAGCACCCCTTTGTGGGCCAAATTAGACCCCCTGAGGGCTAAGTCTGGCCCGTGTGCCCCACTTTGGGCACCCCCGGTATAAACCCTTCCAATGTTTTGTGCAGTTTGCGAACATCATTTTTTTAATCATGTCATGGTTTCATATAAAACCAAAGTCATACTATGTGTAAAAATTGCATACATTTAGTCAAATTTGAAAAATGGATTGAGCCACCTTAATTGTGTTGACATTTTATAAACTAAAAAATTACAGATTGGATTCTGGATATAATATTTAAAGTACGTAGTTTTTATGATTTTATAATTTTGACTTTATATGTAAAATAAAAATAAAATATATAAAACATAGTTTTAAATCAATCAGGTATCTGTTTGTGGAGCAAAAAAAAAAAAAAAAAATCTGTTGAAAATGACCAGTAAACAGATTGATGACATCATACAAGGGAAACAAAGGTCCATTAATTCAATCAAATAAAGATGTTCAAATATATTTTTATTTGTTAAGTTAAAAAATATGTGACATTAGATGAGTTTTGGCCCAGTGTACAGTGTGGTTGCTTCTTAAATTCCCAGTGTGACATCATCATTTACAACCAGGAAGGAAAATTAAAAACATAAAAAATTTTAAAGAATTTTTGCACATTTTGAAACCTACTCATCCCAACTGCATTTTAGTTAAATGAGTAGTTCAGCCTGTCACAGGCACTTTAATGTTTGAGAAAACTAGATCTTACTGAAAGATTTGCCTGACAAACTAAACTATAAACGTAGTTAAAAATGTGTCCTTACTGTGAGCAGGCTTGCATCTCCACAAACCTGACTCGTAGTCGTCCTGGAGTAGCTTTCTCCTACTCGTTTCCATTTAAATGTTAGCAATAATATTCCACATTGGCATTAAACATAACTATCTGCTTGGAGAATATGCTTTTAATTTTATTAACTTTAATTTAACATGGTTTCAATTTTCTATTTCCATTTAATTTAACTTGACGTTCCACCTCCATAAAGTTACATACTGTGCTTTTAGTCATCCACATGTCAGTCTCTTTTTAATGATATTCTAATAAGCTAAAGTCTCCCATGTACCTTTATCCAGCCTGATCACACATTAGACTTTGAGTACATAATTTCTATTCAGGCATGAACTATTTCTTTGGTTTAATCAAAGGAATCGGATCATACGGTCGAGGAACAGCGCGAAGCAGCCCGTTAACTCAGCCCCTCCATTATCTCAATTGAGCCGGATAGTTACCGTAAATGGACGGTATTAACGTGTCACTTCCTTGGTTCACGGTGCCAACTCTTATACGTTATAAAACACTTTCAATATTCGGTGCTGAGCTGCAGCTTCTTAATGGCTCGATGGCTATTAGCAATTAGTGAAAATGAGAAGGGTTTTGCCAAAGTGCCTTCTAGTGCCAGTCGGGGGTTTCAAAGTATCTTAATCAGCTTTAAAGGTGACTGAAGAGCTCCCCAAACATTTTTGGTTCAGAGCACGTCTTATTGTAGCTGTAGGTTGATGAGAGAAATATGTATAAGTTTCTCCCCAACGCCGTGAAAAGTGCACTGCCAGGACAAAAAAAACAAAAAACTAAGCATATTGGTCTTCCCATTTGGATAACTGCTGCTGGTGATTGTCTTTCAGCTGCAACACGGTACTTAAACCCAACTAATGCAGTGAGTGTCTTCTCATTTCTGGAAAGACAAATCCTGTGGTTGTGGAAAAGATGTCAGTGTGTTTTAAAAGGGTTAAATCATTGGCATCAAGTAGAGAAAGCACAAATTAATCAAATTCGAAAGAACTGCCCAACGGATCATTAAAAACTGGAAAGATAGTGGGGAATCATCAAACCTGAATGATTGTGATCAGCGTTCACATAAACGTTATTTAAAATGAAATCAAATGAAATAGGAGAAAAATAACTCTGTATTTAATAGTGAATGTAAGAGCATTTCCAAGAACATGTCAAAGGGAATTTAAGGGATAAGGACTGTAAAGCTGTACGGCCTTAAGAAAACCACTAATCAGATCTGAACCCCATTGAGAAACTTTGGGATGCGCTGAAGAAAAATTAAGCAGAATTAAGTAACATTTTGAGTCAAATGCAGAGGACTAATAAAGGACTACACATTTTTACTTTTTAAATGTCTTTGTCAGCCCGTGTGGTGGTTGCACACGTATTTTTGGTCCGTTTGATTTGCACCCCCTGCTGTTTCTGGCGGAAAACCAGTTGCCACGTTTCCTGACGTCGATCCAAAGACAACTCTGGCTATTTTATTATATTTGGCAACGTGAAATGTTTATGTATGTGATTGTACTTCAACAAAAAAGATGAAAAAAAGCTTTTGTGTCTTTTCACCAGCAGTGTATTTTCACATGCGAGCTGCAGGGGGAGCACTGTCGCTGAAGTTTTAAAACAGAAATCTGTTTTAATGCAACACTGGAATTTAATTAATCTTTTCAAACAATGGCTCAGCGAATGTGTCAAAAATGTCAAAATCACCAAATGCTTGATCTTTTTTTTTGTGGCAACTTTCTATTTGGCCATGCAGTGTATAATCTGTGCTGACCAATATATACTGTGTGTGTGTGTGTGTGTGTGTGCGTGTGTGAGTGTGTGTGAGTGTGTGTGTGTGTTTGTGTGTGTGAGTGTGCATGCGTGTGTGTGTGTGTGTTTGTGTGTGTGAGTGTGTGCGTGTACGTGTGTGTGTGTGTGTGTGTCTGTGCGTGTGTGCATGCGTGTGTGTGTGTGTGTGTGTGTACGTGTGTGCATGCGTGTGTGTGTACGTGTGTGCATGCGTGTGTGTGTGTACGTGTGTGTGCGTGTGTGTGCGTGTGTGTGTGTACGTGTGTGTGTGTGTGTGTGTGTGTGTGTGTGTGTGTGTGTGTGTGTGTACGTGTGTGCATGCGTGTGTGTGTGTACGTGTGTGCATGCGTGTGTGTGTACGTGTGTGTGCGTGTGTGTGTGTGTGTGTGCGTGCATGTGTGTGTGTGTGTGCGTGTGTGTGTGTGCAGACAATAGAGCCGCTCCCTCTTGGTTCCACTTGTACGTCGGGGTACAATAACATTCAAGAGCAGCAAGTGTGAAGCAGCGTCTAATGAAATACTGTATTATTATGTGTTTTGTCCAGGGAGATGTTTGTATCAGAAAGTGTAATTCACTTTATGAGTTCCATGTGCAGATCTGTGAGGATGTGACGAACATTAATAACAAAGAATACAATGAGGAAGAAGTTTAATATCATGAATTTATTTAAGAATGTAACCCCATTATTCTACAATCTGTGTAGTTTGTTTCTTCTCTGGAGCTCATGTATGAGAAAATTGTTGAAGAACAAAAGATTTTTGCATTGAAAAATACCACCCAAATTACATGTGCTACCATGAACATAATACTATGGGAATTTCTGTTGTTCTCGTTATTGTCTGTTACTGGAAGTATTTGTCCTTTCATTTTCAGAGATAAACTCCGATCTTTATCTCATTTCTGGAGCTATCAGATTATTGTCTTGTCATGTAAACGGTTGAATCTGAAGTGCATAATCTGATTTCTCTCTGATTGTTCACGCCTGTGCAGTTTTGTTACTAAAATGTATTTTACTTTGTCTTCCAAATACAATAATTACTCTAAAAAGACTCAAATGAACCAGTCCTGACACGTGTGACCAACACAAAACAGACACAAGGCAGAGAGAGAGTGCATACAGTTAAACATGTCGTCTGGCAGTCGTCCCATTTGGTCCAAAGTCTTTTGACTTAGTCCATTTTATATGTCATTTTTATAATTTCACAGTAAAAATGTACAATCTTGAATAGGATTATCAGTTAAAAAGTGATTAAATTAAATTAAATTAAATTAAATTAAATTAAATGATATTTATCTTGATTTGAGTATATTTGGATTTTCTTATAATAAGATTTGACAATAGAACAACAATGTTTTGTTCTTATTTCAAGTGTAATAGCATTTTATTTCTAATTCCAAGTTCCAATTCCAAAGAAAATGCTTGTTTTTGTCTTCAGTCCATTCATTTTGGGTTTTTGATCAGATCAGGTTTTCTTTTTAAACACAAACCCAAAATTCAGATCTAATATTTGGGTTTATCATATCATTCTAGTCTGATATTGGCTAAGCATAATGTACCCAGTGTTGACACTTCATTTCACTGTGAAATGGATTGAATTGGATGAATAATGTATGACTAATGGTATAAGCATAAATATTTAAAATGTCATTGGAGTTGGTTTGTTTTAGGTTCTCATTTTTCTTAAAACAATAGTCCAATCATTCAGTCAGAGCTGCACAATCAATCTAAATAGAAATCACAATTTGAGCTTCCGCTGCACCACACACATCATCACATAAGACATGCAACAAGTGGGCCCCAAAGTGCAGTCCATCTGCATCTGAGAGCCACAAAGCACTGGTTTGAAGACAGCGAGGTGAAGGTTCTGAGCAGGAGAAGAACTGGTTTGAAAGAGGAGTGAAGGGAGAGACAATCCTTCTTTAAACAGAAATGGCGGTTTAAGATTGTGGTGGTTTTAGAGTTCTCTGACCAGTTACAAATTGAGAATGACTTTCGGATGGGAGTCGAAACATCTTGATATTTAAATCACTGTCCAAACCTTTTCTAGAATAAATCACAAATCTAATAACAACAACTGGTCAGAAAAATTGCAATTACCGTACATATTTTTCCCAAACCGTGCAGCTCTACATTCAGTATTCATAAACTCAATAATAGAAGCTCACATATCGCATTCTACTTCATTTCTTCAACCAGTCTTCCATTATAAACCTCCATTTCCACCAATCTTCCACGTTTCCAAATGACAAACCTGTGAACATTACACCGAGATAACGCGCAGGAGCCATGTTTAGCCGTAGCTGTTGTTATTGCACGCACCATCAGGCCGTGCGCTCCCTGTAGACCGTCCATTATCATAATATCCCTGGGCTTAACGCTCGCCCCAAAGGCCAATCGGGTCGCTCCGTCTCCACGCCTCTAATAATGGAGAGTGCCAGCGAGCCCCAGCAGGCCGATAGTCTGCTTAGCGCTGCGGTCATTAGGAAGATTGTGAACAACTGCGATACGTCCGGCGCACATGTGTTACTGTCGGCGTGTGCGCGGGCGTTCATTTATTGAGGCTTTAATGGGATTTCAGGAGGAGGTTTTGTCGTGGAGTTTACAGTAGGCGCCAACCGCAGCGTGAATTATTAAGTGCGTGTGTGTGTGCAGACGAAGAGTTGTGTTCAAGGCTGACGAACGCCACAGACAGAATGCGAACTTGAACTGCTAACCTCGCCTTCTATATAATAAAATCGCAATATTTACGTTATAATTACAGCCGCGTGGTTTTATTGTCCAGTCGATTTTGATTAATTGTTTAAAATGTTCTTTTTTCTGACCAGAGTTTGTTTGTTTGACGGTTTGGATAGCTACGGCTGCGCAATAAATCACAATCGAATAGAAATTGCTATTTTGATGGGTGCAATGGATACAGTCGGCATTAGAGGAACAATCCATTAATTTCAATGTAGAACAGCAGCTCGGTCGCCCCCTGTTCAAGCGCTAACACCGACTTTAGGAGTTTTATTGTGGCAAGTACAAACACAAAGATATGGAGATGAATGAAGTGCTGAACGGCCCAAATTTGTAAAGTCATCCAAGAATGCTGTGGGCTAAATGTAACTGCTGCCAGCTGTATTTTAACATTTACAGAACAATATTTTATATTTCTGAGGTAACACCAGGTCAACAATGTCTTTTAAGACTCAGTTGTGGCTCGACTTGAATTAGTTGTGCTTAAAATACACATAATTCACCAGGAAATGTATTAGAAGAGGGAAAAAGTCGAGTTTCCTTTTGAATGAGCAGAGTTTCCCACACAGCAGTGGATTCTGTGATGGTTTACTGTTTCTGAAAGTATAAACACTTCTGCTGTTACTTAGTGTTTCAATCGCTTTGAGACACTTCTCCGTTCAAAACTGTCAAAACATTTGCAGAACAGCTCACACAGAATCCTTATCAGAATTTCAGCTTTCCTAAACAAACTTTCAGATGAGCAAAAGGAAGTTTTACATTTTAAACTGATAACATGATCACTCAAAAGCAAGTTTTCCATCAAACTCTCAAGCTTTGGTCAGGTGTTTTATGTGCTGTTTCATTCATTTGACTCTGAAGCTTCTCTTCGTCTCTTATACTCTTAGTCCTGCTCGAGCACTGGTTTAGTGCAGGGTGTGATGGGATTCAGACTTTACTGTTTACTGTTTACTGTTTACTGTTGAGTTGTTTTTATATCCAAGACCAGTCAATATATTTGAATTTCTTAAAAAATACGTATTTAAATACACGTATATATTTTGATTTGCGAAAAGGATTTTATTATTTCAAAATAATTATCCTGAAGAAAATTTAAAAATGTCAGAAAAGCAAATGTCTCCAAACACGTCATGCACAAGTTCTTACACTTTTTTTCAAGTGCTTTGGCTCATTTTGTGAAACTGTCAAAACTAGAGCACACTTTGAGAAACCATTCACTTAAGAGGCAAAACAGTTGTTTCATAGTTTTGATGTGAGTTAAGGCTTGAAATGGATATAAGATTGTGCCAATTTAAGCAGAGCGTTTGCTTCCTGATGGAACTATCTCAGACTCACAGAACTATATCAGACACATTTACAACATCTCACTGTGTGTGTGCTGCACTGAGGATGCCTCTGTCTTCTCTCTGGGGACACTGTTTTTTCTGCTTGATTTATCTGTGATTTTGGGTGATCACAAACAGTTGTTTTTTTCTGTTATGTTTGAGTTTTTATTTTGAAATAGACTGCTTTTGGGCCAAAGTACAAAGTGTCATCGATGAGAAATGCACTGCAAGTTTAAATGACGTGAATTCAGGATGTTTATCTTAATTTCAGTCATTTTAGTTAAGATGTATTTTCTCGATGGACCTCGGCAAGGCAAGTTTATTTGTCGAGCACAATTTGTACACAAGACAATTCAAAGTGATACAGATTTTATTTGAAAAACGCTGTAAAAGAGAAGAGTGTAGATAAGTCTTTCAATCATATGCACTTCTAAAGAAAACTGTTTTTAGCCTGGATTTGAACATTGTCAGAGTGGAGGCCTGTCTCACATCTTCAGGAGGATTGCTCCATATTTTAGCTGCAAAAAACTGAAACACATATTCTCCATGTTTAGTCCTGACTCTAGGCACCAGCAGGAGGCCGGTCCCTGAGGTCCTCAGAGGGTGAGATGGTCTCTGGAGAAACTTGAACACAAGCAGAGTTGCTTTAAAGTCAGGTCTCTGCACTGGCTTCAGGCTCAGAGAACAGAGCACAGACTAATGTGCTCGTACTTCCTGGTTCTAGTCAGGACCCAACCTGGACAATGTTACTTGTTTAGAGGTGTTTCTGACTAGTTTCAATATATTTCTTCATGTTTCAAGTCAAATTGTTTGCCAATGGGATGAGAATGTGTGGACAAATTCATTTTCAATCAAAAATTATTCAAAAATCATCTAATAACCAGTAGGAAATATTTTACGTCACATTAGCAATTAAATCTCTTCTGGTCTAAATTCAGGCAAGGCTTAATAATCAATTTTTGAAGTGTGTTCCAAATGATTGAACAAACTCAGCTGCTGTTCAGATAAATGTTTGAATCAAATCAAATCAAATGATCAAACGGAACAAAGTATCAAAAAATGTGTTAAAACGATTGTAACACGATAAATACTACTATACTTCTAATGACAAGTATGTTCTTATAATCTGCTCTGAAATTGTCCGTTCATTCTCACATCTTCTTGTAATATCATAAAACCTTCTTCAAAGCTTTGATATGATTGAACAAGTTGTGTCTGATCTTATTCACTTTGGCCATTATTATTGCCTGTGAACGCCTGTTTATTGATTCAGCCACAGTCAGTCGTGTGTTGTTATTTTACAGTAGGAGCCCGACACAGCATGAATTGTTTAATCGCCGCAGAGACAAAGAGTCGCATTCAAAGCCTCCCAACAAAACACAGCAACAACTTGTCTGCGAACTCCAAAACTGTCTGATAATTACACATAACGGGCCAATAAAATATGAGCTCCCACGCCAAAAACGCACTTCTCGAGTCACAGAAGAAGCCGTCCCTGTTGCCGCTTTTCTCTCTCGCAGAGCCATAATTTAATTTCCCAGTGTTTGCTTTCAAATGAGACAAGGTCGTTTGCATTCAGGTTTTTCTAAGCTGCTCCTCGGCGCAAAGGAGCAGACGCAGCGGTAGGACGAGGAGAAATCACAAACGGCTTATGTTTAAATGAATACAAGTGTTTTGTTTGGCGCCGCGAAGGCTTATAACCCTGAGTTTCACTGTAGACGCTCAGCAGGAGAGTGGAGAAGCAGCTCAAAATGTGTCACTGAAATGACTGCCGCTTCACCTGGTGGTGCGATTACTACTGCAACTTTTCAAATACTATCAACGCTATTATGTTGTTGAGTTGCCTCTGCTTTCTCCTTTACAGTACAATTTCCATTACAATCGTGTTATTACATTACGTCTGGTGATTGATGCTACTATAGTTTGAACTGTAAACCCAGTGGTGGAAAGTAACAAAGTTAAAAAGTAAAAATACTGTATTTAAAGTGTATATGACAGGTTCTTGTGTTTTTCTAATAATTACTTAGTTTGGTGGGAAATAACCCGTGGTTAATATTTGTCATAGTTTTACATGAAGTTGCAATTTGTGGAGAAAGTTTGAAAAATAAAAGTTTAAAATTACATGAAGTAGAGCTGAGTTGTGAAACAGGAACCCTCTGTGATGTCATCAATAGGCGACGTACCATTGATAATACTGGGACAATTTATTGCAAATGACACATTTTTCTGACAGTTTAAACGATCATTCAACAAAATAAAGGTATTATTTATTGTCAATTCATAACTATTGTGTGATTTACGTGGATTTTGGCCTTTGTTTTCAAAATGGTTGCTTGGTAACAGTTGTGGACTTCTCTATCATTGTCATATTTGCTGTTCAACCAGAGTAACATTACAAACTTAACAAAAACTGTTAAACTGGAGAGAAATAGGCAAAATGTTTAGTGAAATCTTAAATACATTCATGTTGTCGTCTGACCCAGGGCTGTCCAAACGTTTTTCCATCCAGGGCCGTATACTGAAATATAGACCAAGCAGAGGCCCACTAATCAATCGTGAAACATTCAAAAAAGTTGCCTTTATCTGATGTTTTAAGTGCCACGTCTAAATTCAGTCTCACTGCCTTAATATCAGGTCTGTATCGCACCAAAACGTTAGATATTGGGTTATAATTGTACTTTAAAAAAAATTTGCTGTATAAATTACTTCTCAGGACAATTCACCAGTAAGTCTGAGGGCCAATAAAAATTGTTCCGAGGGCCGCATTTGGCCATTGTTTGTACATGCCTGATCTAACCTGTCTGTTTTTAGGTATCTTCATTCACTAAATTGTCCAGTGTATACTTTTAACTTTTACTATATCTGTACTTTCTTCTCCACTACATTTTTGGACAGGACTGCAATGTAAAAAGTCCTTTCTGTTTGGTTTGAGGGATTATTTTTTTAGCACATACTGTGTAGAGGTTTTGAGTCCTTGGCTATCTCTGATTTAACAAATTCTGCGATGATTTTGACAAAAGATTAGTTTTTTATCTTTCATCTTAAACATGTTTTTCAGTGTGTAAATCTCGACTAACTTCCACTTGACTCACAAACTCTGCGTAAACCCAAGATTTCTGTTTTCACGGCTGTCACTCAAGCTACGATGAAGCAAAAGATTCTAATTCCTGCAAACTCTCTGCCGCAGTAGAGTGAATACATCTAAATTGAGTCCCCTGAACCAAGGTGAAAGTGTGTGGCGTCGGCGCATGTTTGGGTTCAGTCCCACGTGAGGCGGCACAGTGTGGACAGGACTATTAAAAGCCGAGGTGCGCTCTTGACCGAGCTGCCTGTCACTGTGATTGGTTGGCTGCTTGGAATCGATAGAACCTGGTGCCACGAGCCTTTCCCCTAAATCTATACAGACAGAGATGGCACCCTTAGTTTAAATGTCCTCCTGCTGTTTAGTAACCCATCCATCAGAGAGTGACAGAATGGCATTTTCACCTAAACTTTGCTTGGATAATGAGCTTAGCAACGGCCGAATGCTGCAGGAGAGATCGGCACTTTTCATAAATCTGGTCCAGGAGTGGGACAATACATAAAAATTTAGATAATGTCATTCATTTTGTTTCAAAGATGTGCAAAATTTAAATATTATGTGTACCGTTTATAGTAAAATATGCTACAAAAGTGATAAAAAGTGATGTTATAAACTTTAAATAAGAGTATAAGGTGATGTTTCTGCACGTTTGTGATTATTTTTCACAGATATTTGACATTTGTCTGATAATTAAACCTCAACTTCAATTTATAATTTTTATCTGGAGTTTAGTAGTTTTGACTCGATGAGATTTAATTGCTGATTAAATTTGCCAATGGGGTAAGTAATTATCTTAACCCACTGGCAGATAATTTGGCTTGAGGTAAGAAATAGTGTACTTGTAATTGGAACAAGTCAGAAATTAAGTTAAAAGATTTAGTTCCATCCAATAAATAGTCTTAATTTATCTTAACTGATCAAAACCTCTGAAATTAAGATTAATATCCTGAAATCAAGACATTTAAACTCATCTAGAAATGCATTTTTGACAGAGTATTGTTTGAATATCGTTATGGAGATATTCATTTTGGTCCGTATTACATACTTGGCAAAACTTTCACGTAAGTCACAAAACAGTTCAGAATATTTGAAGAATCTAACATAACTTAAAACATTTAAAATATAAACCAATTTAACAAACATCTCAAAAAACATGTTACTGTAAGAATTTAGAGTTACTGCAAATTTCACCAGTTTAATTTGCAAACAACTTGACTAATATGTGAACAAAGATTTTCCTCTTTTTTAAACGAGTGATGGGGCCCTCAAATCTCTTGCATAATTGTATATAGTCTCAGCAATGCATTTTATTACGACATAAATAGATTCAAGCGTAGAAAAATGCAACTGTGAATGATTGTGAATTTTGATGGACAATACATTGTTACAGAAAAATATCCCGATAATATTGAAAACTACTTTATTCCACTGACACAAAAACTTTCAATAAAACAAAACAGAAAACTAAATGAGCCACATCGTAAAAAAAGATGAGTTGTAATAAATAATTAACTGGATGAACAACCTAAGTATAATTTATGAGCCGAATATATCAATTACTCAACCCTCTACAGAAGGCATGTCCAAACTCAGGCCAGGGGGCCAAATGCGGTCCTCAGACCAACTTTTCTTGGCCCTTAGGCTTCCTGGTGAACTGGCCCACATTGTCCTGAGAAGTACTATTTACAACACATTTCATATTTTCTACAATTCTAACCTAAATAACTAACATTTTGGCGCGAGACAGACCTGATATTAAGGCAATGAGACTGAATGTAGATGTGGTGGTGCTTAAAACATCAGATAAATGCAGCTTTTTGAACGTTTCACGATTGATTTGTGGCCCTCTGCTTGATCTATATTTCAATATGTGGCCCTCGATGGGAAAAGTTTGGACACCCCTGCTCTACAGCAATTTTTTTTAATATAGCAAAAAATAACTTTTTTTTTTCTGTAAGTGCAAAGAAAATGTACAGACAATAAATACTGAGCCTCAGAAAACATTGTTCCAGCTTTTATTTACTGAACGATAAGTCGATATAGTAATTATCACTTCCCTGTTGTGGGCCCCGGGGAAACCCTTTGCCCCCCCAGTCCAGCGCCCCTGCACCCATCATTCTGAGTGAAGTACAAGCTGCAAATGTTTGTAAAACATCACACAAATCATTTACATAACAAACTAACGCTGATAATGAACATTCTGCTTTTGTTTCGTGTCAGTTTTTATTTAGAAATTATGTCGTCTGCAGGTCACAACAAAATGTGCCTTTTCGCTGGGACTTTTACCAGATCCGCGCGGCACATCAATCAGTTTGTAAGAAACTGACATTTTGACGTGCGTGGATAATGGGCTTGGCTCGGACTCTGCGGCTCAGGACCGGAGCCCAAAAGGACGTGGCGGCGGCTCGTTATTCCAAGGGCGCGCCTCGACATTGCCAGCGCGCTACAGCCGGCCTGCGGGGCATCTGGAGTAGTGTGCGCAGCGGTGTGGCCTGGCGTGGTTTAGGGGCTGCAGGCAGATGGCGGCCGGCTGAGATGGGATGTGCTTGGTCAGTGATGTGGGGTGAGGAGCACGCCGGGGCACGCTCACACCGCTCTGGTCATATTTACTCAGAGACGAGCGCTGATGGGGCGTGTGCTGGGGACGCGCCAACTGGTCGGACGGGAAACAGTTATAGTGTCGAGTTTGAGTTGAAGAGAGTCGTGGAAAAGTGATGAGTTAAAGGACACACATTCTGTTACTGTGACTTTTGAGCTTTTAACCATGTTCTAACAATGTTTGGTCATCAAAAACACACCTGAAGTAACATTCAATTGCATTTACGCTGTTTTGAGGAATGTTTGTTAGAAAATCCTCCCTCCTCCGAGCGTGAAACACACTTCCTGCAAACTCCTTCTATCCGGGACGTATTTTCAGATCATCTACGCCACTTATCCAAGAATGTTCCGCTGTTTTTAGTCCTTAAATCATCGCTAAACTCGTTCTGTGCCTCTAAACACAATAACTGCTGCAGCAAATCCACATTATAACTTCGTTTCAGCACTAACTTCACTAGATTGTACATTGCTCTGGCGCCATCTGCTGGTTGGATGCACTCAGTAAGTGTCATTTCATACTGGCTCATAACACAGGTCATAGTTTTTTTTTTAAATCATGAGATGGCAAATTTAAGGCACTCAAGAGCCTGTTTAAAGGCTAATAGCAATATGAAAAATGAGTTCGAGTTTGAAGTTTTGATTTAGGTTTGGTTTCTTTGGTAACGTTCAGCTTGTCTTCACTTAATGAATTATATGACTTGATTTCTTCTTTGTGAGTGAGTGACCTTGACATGTTTGGGCTGCTCTCTGCGAGCCTCTTCAGCACTGTCACCGCTCTTGGTGATGGCGTGTCACTTATCAGCTGTTGTTACTTCCTGGGGCGTGTCCAGCTCTGAATGGCTGTTTTGAATGTTTTTTCAGTCAGTTCTTTTTTAGACAGAGTAAACAGTGGACATTTGTCAGGTTTTGACCATTCTTCTTTAAAAGCTGAAGATAAAAAGTCCATGTAGAATCTCTACAAAAGGCCTATTACGTTGTTTGAAAGAACTAACTGATCCTGATCCATCCCACGATGTTTGATTTGACTGAAAATAAGAGTTACAGCTTTATTTTTATGTTCAACGCTCAGCAGCTTGATAGGTTTTATAGCTTTCATCAGGTCGTGAACAAATACCAATAAATTAAGCAAAACTCTATGGGCCCACTGGCTCTTAAAAGCGTATTACTTTTTTATTTATACCTTGCCAGACGTAAAACTACTCTGCACCTAATCTCAGAACTGCACATGACCCGTGATCCTGACGTCTGTCCGGGAGCCTAACGTACAGTCCATCATTAACACACTTCGCTGTTAATGAATGCTTTATGAATTTCAAAGGTCCGAACGCAGTTATCGACGCCTGGTGTGTGCGTGACGTGGTGTAGTGATATTTACTGGACTCATTCATCACAGCAGCTGTCCGCACGTCTGCGCACTAGCCTGCATATTCACTTTGTCTTTGCCTCTCGATCGATGCCCGGGTCTCTCACCTCCGCCGTCACCTCCATCTCCGCTCGGCTCCGGCCAAATTACACCGCCATTACAGCCCCGAACGCACGCTCCATGGTTCCCAAACTCAGCCGTCAATAAACTAATCACACAGCGAGTACGGCGCAAACGCTCGTCAATGCACCGCAATCGCAAATGTCACTGTTAACGAATGTAAATGTATGCGCCGTCGAGCCTTCGCACAACTGTACAAACCGGATTGTGAGGCTTTGTTTTTAACGTAGTTCGGACGACCTTTTGACCCCGCTGTGAAATGAAAATGAATCCCGTTGTTTGGAGGAGATTATATTTTGAATCAATACTCAAGTTTGTGTTGGCTTTCCTAATTTGGAGATTCCATTTTGCACATGCTCCGTCTACAGCGCGTCATTAACGAGACGGGCGCCGAATTGAGCGGCTTAATTATCCCAAAACAGAGAGAGGGGAAATTACTAGTGACAAACACAACACAATCTACATAAGACTGAGTAGCGGTTAAGTGTTGTGAGTATTTATGCTCTTTTGTCAGAATCACTGAAATCCAGATGAGTTTAATGAGGAACACACTGCTATAAACATTAGAGGCTTTTGTTTTAGTGGTAATAAGTGAATTGTTTGATGATTTGTTTACTGTTATTTTACAACCATCTAAATTCAAAATCTTGGAGTAATGTGGCCTTGTACTTGATATTTTATTGTCTTAAAACGTGAAAAACATTACCAGATTAACTGTGTATTGTTTTGTTATTGGTGATGTGAATAGAAAAATGAAAAATAAATTGAAATATTATTATTACTTGTTTAATTTTAAAATCAATTAGCTGCACCATTGCAATCAGCAACTGCTTTGCATTTATTTTAAATCTGGAGACCATTCAATTTAATACCACTGTCAGGTGCCCTACCTGATTTTTGCTGTTTTAAAGTTTTATAAATATAAGTTTATTTTAAACTGTTTGCAGCATTGTTAACATCCTTATTATTCACAGATGAGTTTACAAGCGCTTTTGAGTGAGTTTACCTGTCATGGTAAACAACAACTAGCATGCTAACGCTCAATAATTACATTCAGAGAAAGCACTGCAACGAGTGTCATGTTTATGTAATTATTATTTTCTTTGTTTTATACTAGTCAAGTGGCAGTCTGTGAAGAAAAATAAAAGAAAAATCAATGTTGAAAATTACAGGAAGTTGAGCTGAGTTAAAAACAGAATCCCTCTGTGATGTCACCAATAAACGACGTTCATCAAAAAATGCAGACACAATTTACAGAAACTGACACACTTTTTCTGACACTTATTTAACAAAACAAAGGTGTTATGGGTATTATTAGTTGTCAAATCATAACTATTGTGTAACTTAGACAGTTTTTAGCCCTTGTTTAAAGGATGGTTGCTAGGTAACAGGTAGTTACCTCTATCTATGTCATTCATGTTCTGTTCATGTTCAACCAGGAAGTGACATTATAAAAGTTACCAGAACTGTCAAACTGGGGGGAAATAGGCAATTTGTTTGGTAAAACTAAAAAATCTAATCATATTGTGCTGCGTTTTAGTGAAATGTGTCATATAACATGGTCATATGAACATGAGCTTTTCCAATAAATCTGTGCTGGGAACAACAAATTTGACTAAAAATCTGGTACAGCTCCTTTAAACATGCCTTGAAACACGGAGTGACTTTGTGGATGCGACTGGCCGACACAGTGTAACCCTAGACCCCATTCTCTCGTCTGGGACCCCTCTCTGAAAGCCGACACCTGATCGGCCCTGTCTCCCCCCCGGGTGCTGTGGGCGCTCTCCTCTCTCCATCAGCTCGACGGGGGATTGCGGCGCGGAGACAGCTCTGGTCTCGCTGCTACTTTTTAACGCATGCTAATGGCTCATTAGGCATTTCATGACTTAAAGCTGCGTGCTCATTCTCATTACATGCCACCCGGTACTCCCAGAGTGCTGTTGCATCACACCCAGGACACGGGGAAGTCAAACAATGAGAAGGCACAGATTGGTCTCCGCGTGCATCACAGTCAATTTGAACTGCTCTGCACAAACCCAGCCGCTGGATTTAATGGTATGATAATGGCAACACCCCCGTGCTAGTTTATTGGCCTGTTCAAAGTCTCCCTGACATGATAGGGGCCCTACAGATGCCAGCTTAAGTCCTCCGCCAGTCCCCGGGTCATTAAAATACTGTCTGTCAGCCACCGTCCAAATTAGACCCGGCCCTATTACATTTAAAGTGTGAAAGAAAATAGGGGGAGGGGGATTTTCACTGTTGCTTAGCGATAAAGCTGTTATTAGAAAAGGCTGTGAACATGTTAACCAGTCTATGTGAATAACGGCCCAGTTATCATGGTAATTTGACACAAGGGGGACCAGTGCAGCAGTTAAGAGATAACTGAACGAGCGGGTGTGTGCGGGAGGTTACACGCTCCTGTAATAATAAGTCTGGTTGTGTGTCGGTCAGCGCTATGTGTCAGCATCTTAATGATATACTGGTGGAATTATCCAGTCAACAATGTTCTCAAGGGTAAATGTTTGGTTTCATCTTGTTTAATATTGTTTGGTCCATGTGGTTCCATTAGTATCACATTCGATTTCCAGAAGAAAAACATCAGAAATCATACCTTTGCACAATGCTGACCTATTCTGAAAATTAAACCGGCATGTTACGGTTACTGAACTGTTACTGTGGTAGTTTTAGAGGTACGTATAGAAAATAATTATCCAACTTTCCATCCATCCATTGTCTTCTGCTTAATGGGCTGGGTCATGGAGACAGCCGTCGGAGCAGAGAGTCCAGACCCTTTCAACACCCTGCTCCAGCTCCTCTGGGGGGTCCCGAGGCCTTCCCAGTCCCTCCAGTCCTCTCAACGAAGAGGATCAGCAGCTCTACTCCTCCCGTGTGACTGAGCTCCTCACCTTATCTCTAAGGGAGCACCCAGCCACAGAGGAAACTCATTTCGACCGCTTTTATCTGCGATCTCGTCCTTTTGGTCATTACCCAGAGCTCATGACCAGGTGAGGGTAGGAACGTAGCGTAACGCATTGACCAGTAAATCGAGAGCTTTGCCTTTCGACTCAGCTCCTTCTTCACCACAACAGTCCGATACGGCGACCACATCACTGCAGACTGCACCGATCTGTCAGTCTTGAACTGTCCCAGTGCATGCTGCAGGTCCTGGTTTGATAAAGCAGCAGGGATGAGATCCTGTGGACGTCCCCCGGGCCCTGACTGCACCTAGAAATCTGTCCATAAAAACCATGAACAGATCCAGTGACAAAGGGCAGCCCTGACAGAGTCCAACATGCACCGGGAACACACCTGACACAGGTCCTGCTCCGGTGATACAGGGACCCCACAGCCCTGAGCAAAGGACCCTGGACCCCATACTCCTGGAGCACCCCCCACAGGAAACTATGAGGAACATGGTCAAATTGTGTCAGCCTAGACAATCCCACAACATCCTGCTGCTCTCATCCTGCACTGTAGAGCAGCTTTTCCTTCCTGAGGTCGACCAGAATGTGTGAAATTCTGCTTCTGCAAAAGTAATAATTTTCTTTGCAAATACATATATTATTGTATTATATTCTATATGTTTTCTGATTACAAGAAGGCTAAAATATATACAACATACAATATATCAACAGTCACTCACTTTAAGTAACCAAAAAGAGAAATTTGCTGGAATTATTTTAATGACTACTTTTTTGTTACTCATTAAGTTTCATTTTAAATAAGAAAACTGTTACATACACTGTTTTGGTCACCCACCTCAGCTGAACCTTGATATTCTCACTTCAGGTCCAATTGTGTGTCACTGTTGGGGAAAACCGAATATACAGTAGGTGTGTTGGCAAAAAGCTAATACAGCTCTGTAATAATCTGAATTGTGTGTTGGTCCATTCTTACTCTTGTTGTGTTATTTCCATGAGAGAGACGCTTCAGGGATGAGCAAATGTTTGTCCACAGTGCAAACGCGAGGTGGTGATTTAAAGCCTTAATTGCGAGCGCTGCCTTGTTATTAAAGCGGAGCAGTCTGTGTTTTGCACCTGGTAGTGTTTACAGGTCTATTCATCGCGCTGCAGACAGGCTGACAGGCTACCAGCGACTTCAGCCAAATAAAGCAACACGCTCAGAGGCCTTCAGTTAATTTACCCAGTGCGCCTTGTCTACCACAGGCTCCAGAGACTGACAAGGAGAAAGGCGAGTGCATGGGCCGATTAATCACTTCAGAACTTTTTGGGCATAACTTTGACGCTATTTACGCTCCACGCTATATCGAAACAACAATTGGACAAAAAAGTAGTCAGCGGTTTTCGGCAATCCAAGAATTTCAACATTTTGGACATGTGTAGATTTCTGTAGAGGAAGATTACATGTAAACTATTAAGTATTTCAATAATTTAACAGCTAATGGTTTTGTGTTTGGATTAATTAAAACTTTAAACAATAAAGAACCCAAATACAAGGGAGTAATCTTGCCTTAAAGTGGACATATCATGCTTTTATTTTCACCTTTTGAACATTTAAAACATTTACCTGGGGTCTAAATAAACTATACCTGTAATCTACAGTCTGAATTCCTCCTAATTTTCTTTCTACGTGCCTCTCTTTTACCCCTTTTGTAAGGAGCGCTTTTGAGCGCCTTGTTTTGGCACTGTCTCTTTAAATGCAAATTAGTTAGTTTGCACCCCACTCCCTCCCATGTGCATTGCACGCAGACTCCGCCCCGTTCAGCCATTGTTGTAGTCCCAAACACAGTCCGTCCGTCAGATCCAAAACTTCTCCAAAGTTAGAAAAAAACGTAATGACAATCGAAAAATGGAAACAAGCGAAGAAATCAACATCCTGCCTTACATGTACGAGCCAGAGTCTGACACAGACCAAGAGGAAATCGAAGAAGACGATCCTCCGCAGCAAAGACTTCAAATGGCTGCATCTCAATGGTTTGTTTACTACTATGTAATTCGCTATGCGCCCCGTTAGCTTAACTGTGTGTGAAAGATATTAGCAGGTTGTCTAATGGACCCTCACTTTACCATCTTACTACAACAACAGTCCGGGGAAAAAGGCTACTGTCAAGTCAGTCAGCGTAGTTAAGGTGCTGCGGGCTACGCTTGCTGCGCGCTAATGCTAGCGACATGCTAACGCTAGCGACATGCTAATGTCAGCTACGAGCAGTCTGATGTGAGTTCTGCCTTATGAAAACATCAAAAATAAATGTATTATATGTGTATATAAAGACATGTGCCCTAAGCAGCTGGAAAACAGCCGAGTAAAAGATGGGCAGCTCCAGGTGTAATGCTAATCCCTCACAAATGGCCAGCACACAGGTAAAGAATGACTGGATAAAAAATAGGTCTAATAAACAGTGTTTCAGCGTTTCTTGACTTACCGCTCCACTATATCATCATCTCCATAGAGCGAAGGAACTGACCCTTCGATCAAATGCAATCTTTGAGCAAATCCCTCGTTGTACTGGCGGAGGTTACTGAAGCACTCCTCTTTGAAGTGCTTAGCACACAAACTGGACTTTCCCCACTGTCGGTGGTACATTACCACGAAAAATAAAACGTAACCAGCCGATCTCAGTTGTTCGGATGCAGGCGGTCGGTGTAATGAGTTGTGCTGGTAACACAACCAAGAACAGAGCATTTTAACTTGTCCACTCGCACCTTTGACATCTTTGCGCTTGGACTACAAAATCGCTACGAGGAAAATAAAGATGGCGGTCTCTACGAGTGGTTATCTGGAAGCTCTTGACCTTTTTTAGTAGTTCCGCTGTGACGTGATAGATAAAAATACGTAACAGATAATGCGGATATTCGAACGAACTGAGAAATATGTTGCAAAATTTATATAAATATATCTCTGCAGCTACTTAAGTGATTAATTTCAACTTTTAGCCACTACCAGACACCCACAGTACACAATAAAAGGTATCTAAGGGCCAAAAAAGTAGATTTTGCATGATATGTCCCCTTTAACATTGTCTGTATTGTAAAGCCATGTTTCCGCTGGCCCTGGTCTCTCAGATCGGTTCACTTTGGAACGTTTTGGGCTGCTTCTGTTAATGGTGGTCCAACTCGCAAGGATCCACTTTTGAGCAGCTGACATCACCCAAACATGACTAATGTTTATATAAATCATACCTGAATTATATTTTTCCTCCATGTGGCCAATCTCACCGCACTTACACTTTTGCGGGACTGCATGGTTAAAGCCAAAGTAAACAAGACAAAATTTCCAGGTTATCATTTGCATTTTTTAAATTTATTTCCCTCTGCATCAATACACCAGATTTTAATCTCTTAATTTTAATATCTATCTATGAATTAGTTAGGTTTGGATTGTGTCACAAGCATTATTAAACAATATTTTGGGTCTTGATGTGAGTGCCTTGCATTGATAAACAGGAAGTAGCGGATGCTAATGCGCGCTAGCTTTGTTTTGCTAAGTTTGTCGACTCAACAAATAGTTATTATCGCTGGAAATAGAGTGGTTTATCACAGGATCAAGTCAGCATTTGTTGAGGAATGATTTTCTGTTTATATCTGCTTTTTGCCGTTTTGTTTTCACCTGAGTCTGTGTTCTCCTTTGTTCTCTCTTGTCCAATCATCTCATGCTAAACTGTTCCGGGGCCTAAAGCGAGCCAACACCCTCTGGAAGCTCGTACCTCCCATGGCCCCCTTCAGACCCTCAAACATGGATCAATGACAGTGGAGACAATCTTGGACCGCTTCAAACCGCTCCAAAGTGAACCAGTCGAAACGTGCCTTAACGTGTTATACTCGACTTGGCTCGGTCCTGTTCAAATCCTGGGTTAGTTCTGGTTTAGTCCTGGTTTAGCTTCAAGTTTAGTCCCAGTTTAGTCCCAATATTGATGTGGTTTATGTTTATGTGTGCTTAACCTGACTTTAATCTCTTAATAACCATGGTTAGTATTCAAGAATTGTACATTTTATGTATTACTACAGGTTGTATGTGGGTGTAAATGTACTGCAAGTTATAACATTCGGAAGATGAGGCAGTTTTTCGCAAAATAACAAGGATTGTAAACAACCGAGTCTATTAGAATTCCATTTTATTGTGACAGACAGAGCTAAATACAGCAGTTGACAATAATACCGACGCGATGATGCAACCAGTGTCAACTGTGCTCTCTGTTTCCTTCAGGCGCCTAATTATCCAGACACACATGACAAACACAGTCATCACAGCCCTGGTATTCTATAGTCACTAATTGGTTTGTGTTAAGACTGTGGTCATTCAAATGTTCTAATTGGACGTGGCATAGAAGCAACGAACAACTGTTAAACTGTTTAAATCTCACTTTAAGAGTAAATAAGTAAATACATATTTTAAAAAGAAAAGATAGAAAGATGATGTGAAAATGAAATCAAAATTCAAGCCCAGTCCATATAATGTTGCCATATGTTCTTTTGCTCAAAGTTTTTTTTTTCTTTTTTAATGGAGCCAATCTTTGTTGCAAACATCTGCTTTCCATAAAATGCCATTTGGTTCAAGAAGTAAAATTTCCATTCATTTTTCCTATACAGATTCAGATTTTTTGGTGAGTAATGAGCAGAATACCTATCACTTTATTTAAAATCTGTTTCTGAAATTTACAAACTGCTAAGTTATTGGAACATGTGACCGAGTTCTAAGTTTTACATGTTTTGTTGCATTTTCTTTCTTAATAGATTCAGTCAGTAACACGTCTTATCGGGGGGCGTGGTCTACTGTGGGGGAAACTCTTCATTGATTCAAAGGAAACTGAACTTTTTCTCACTTTTAATACATTTCCTGGTGAACTGAGTGTATTTTAACCACAACTAACTCAAATCGACCAGGTCTTAACAGACATTGTTGACCTGGCGTTTCCTCAGAAAAGCAAACAAATTGTTCTGTAGATCAGTGGTTCTTAAACTAGGGGTCGGGACCCCAATGGGGGTCGCGAAATGATTTCCGGGGGTCCTCAGATGACGGGAAAAACTGATACAATAGTCTTAAACAAGGCTTGACACCCTTCAAATGCAGTGGTGAATGTAGATTCCCATTTGTCGGCCAATCAAAGTCATTTTTCTAGGTCTATATTTTCAAAATAAAACCAAACATTAGATATAAGGCTAATTTATCACTTTGCATGTCGCCTATTTTTTGTGTTTGGGGGTCGCGAATGTGAACTATTGTTATTTTGGGGGTCGCGACTGAAAAAGTTTGAGAACCACTGCTGTAGATGTTAAAAATACAGCAGGCGGTGCTAGCATTTAGGTCATAGCTAATGTTAGCATTATAACTTTTTTTAATATTAAATTACTACCATCCACACCCAATTATACATTTCAGAAATGAACAAAAGAAAAACAATCCTAAATCATCACCTAAATCATACAACTAAAAAAAACAAACTAGGAAAAATAAACGACACACAAAAATGTAAAGAAGAAAAAAGAAAAAGAACATCATACGACTTCTTGAATAACTTAACAAGTTCAGGACGTTCATTCTTTTCACTTCATTTTTTTCCCTGTGTCGCCACAATAAAACTCCAAAACGTTTTTAGTTGTTGAACAGTGGGTGAAAAAGCAGCTCTTCCACATTAAAATGAATGGATTGTTTCCCCCAAGAAGCTCAGATACCGACCATATTTAAATGTTTCTAAAACCCTTTGGCAAAAATAAATGAGAAAATGTACTTCAAAGCTTCATTGAGTTTAAAAAATCTAAAACAGTCTGAAGAATCACAGCTTTTCCTCTCAACAAAACTGCAGCCATGACACTTCTTCAAATGTCCATCCAACCAACAACAAGACCCACTCAAACACTACAGACCAAGGGTGTCATTTCAGCCACCTGCAGCTCTGTCTCTGGTCTCTGAGGTCAGTCCAGATCATGACACATAAACACAGGTCTTCTCTCGCTCCCTGGCCCCTCCCCTGCCCCGTCATAGGCTCCTCCCCCTCCAGGGAACAGTAGGAGGTGTAAATCGCACAGTACGCGTTCATCCATGCCGCACCTTTTGTTTTACGGCAGCAGATATTTGTTTGGCGGCTTTGTTCCGTGCAGTCTGATTTATAATGTTGTCGGGTGGAAACTGGAGCACGAACATGAACACACGGAGTCAGCTGATTGGAGTTAGAAGCGCTTTTATTTATTGTTAGGGAACTTTTATTTATGTATAATATGTAGGCCAATCTATTTCTACTGTTTTATTATAGTAGAAAAAGCTTCAGAGGTTGTTATCTAGACAATGGCTTAAATATCAAGCACAGCAATTTTTTAAAAATCCAGCCTCACTTAAAGTCTATCTGACATTTTTGACGACACATTTCATTAAAACGTAGTGAACATGATTTTATTTAAGATTTTACTAAACATTTTGCCCATTTGTCTTCAGTTTGCAGCATTTATGTAGTTAATAATGTTACTTCCTGGTTGAACAAGAGCAGCTGTTACCTAGCAACCATTTTGAAAACAAGGGCCAAAATCCATAGTAATTACACTATAGTTATGATTTGACTAATAATAATAACTGATAACACCTGTATTTTGTTGAATGATTGTTTAAACTGTGAGAAAAAAATTGTCAGTTGTCTGTAAATTGTCTGTACATCGCTTTTTGATGACATTTTAAACCCAGTCAGGAGAATTGATAAAAAGACCGATCAAACAAACAAAAGAATCATGTCTTTCAGAAAGTTTTTGTTGATTTTAGTAGTGTTTTTGTCACTTTCAGTTGCATTTTTGTCCATTGTAGTCACATTTTTGTCGCTTTTAGCCATGTTATTTCACTTTTAATTCCAGAACTGTTATCTAGCAACCATTTTGAATACAAAGGCCAAAATAAATCCATAAAAAACACACAATAGTTATGATTTGACAAACAATAATAACTGATAACACCTTTATTTTGTTTAATGATTATTTAAACTGTCAGAAAAATCGCCAGATGTCTGTAAATTGTCTTTTTACAATTGCTTTTTGATGACATCACAGAGGGAGACCGTTTCATAACTCAGCACTACTTACTGTAATTTTAAACTTTTAATTTTCAAAATTTCTTCACAAATGGCACCTTCACAAATGTCAAACTAGACAAGTCATAATTAGAACATGATGAGAACCTCTCATTTAGACACTTGAACTTATCATTTTATCTGGATTTGAGTCGTTTTTTAGTAATATTTCCATGGTTTCAAGGTATTTCTGACTGATCCTCGGATAATTTAGCTAAAAATAAGAAAATAAATTTGTCATCGCATGGGCTAAGTTAAATGATCTCACTGGGAGATTTATTTGTTTTGAAAAGAGAAGTAAAATAATCTTAACACTCGCAGAAATATCACACATGTAAAAATCGATTACCTTTTCGCTACAGTCAGCACTTTGGTCCATTTCCACGCTGGTATCTATCCACGCTGTTAACCTGTCACTTTTTCTTGATAAATGTGAATGCAGCAAAACAATAAGTGCGTGTGATCAAGCCCCACTGCCACGCCCGAGTGGACAGGGTGTGCCCTTTGACCTCTAGCGTTAAATAAAGAAGAGGAGGCATCATGGTCGCTCTCAGAGGTCACACGTCTGTCCACGTTCACCCCGAGCTTCAAACACAAACGCCCGGCTCATCCCTGGAGGTCAGAGCTGGACCTCTTGGGGGAAATATCGAATTGCGATTTTTCTGAACTGCGTGTGCGATTTAATCATAAAATTCTGCTCAAAGTTCACATTTTAAACACAGTCAGGAGAATTGATAAAAAAGACTGAACTGACAAACTAACAAATGAATATGTGTTTCATGTGTTCTTGCAGGTTTGTCACTTTTAATAGGTTTTTTTGTTGCTTTTAGTATTGTTTTTGTCGTTCTTAGTCACTTTTTTCACTCTTAGTAGTGTTTTTGTCACCTTTATTGTAGTTTTTTGTATTTTTTTTGTCTTAGTTTCGACTCTATTAGCCGCATTTTTGTCACGTTTAACTGTGCTTTTGTCACTTTTATTCAAATTTATGTTATGTTTAGTTGCATTATTGTTATGTTTAGTTGTGTTTTTGTCACTTTCAGTTGCATTTTTGTCACTGGTAATCACGTTTTTGTCACTTTTAGTCACAATTTAGTCACTTTTTATTTTTGTCACTTTTTTGTGTTTTTAGCTATGTTTTCACTTGTTTCAGAACCTGAACCAGAACACATCAAAACTACATGGTTACAAAACAGGATATTTTGTTATCTGTGGAGGAAAATATTGCACTTCAAAAACTGCGGCCTTTGCGACTTACTAATTGCGCCCGTTCAGATGGTGAGTTTGGTTCACCGTGCGGCCCGGCTGGAGTTCTTTGTAACCGAGGAAATGCACTCATTGCATTAGCGTCCTCGTGCGTCTCCTTGGTTTCCTTACTTCCTTTCGTCCGTCTTTGTTACCTAAGCCTTCACTCGCAGATCTGAAAGCATGTGATCGATGGGAGATGCCGCTCAGACAGATAGAGACGGAGAGATTTGATGGAGAGCTAAGATTAAAGAACAGATGCAAGCCACATATCCTCTTTCTTCCAACACATCTGAGGTCTGCACTGGCCGTTTACTTGTGTGCGGGCTAAATGAGAGGTGCGCGTGCGAGCTACAGGCGGCGGTTATTGCTCCATTAGCAAAGAAAAGGCTTTAAGAGATCCCATTAACGCGTGTTTGTGTGTAACCGTGTACCTGCACCAAACACACTCCGGGTAGTTAATGACTGAATCGATAAAGAGACGTGAGGGCAGAGAAACCAAGCGCTCCCAGACCATGACCTAAATATGGAGGTAGAATTAATAGAAATGTTTTTAAAGCATTTTGTTGAGCTTGTAACTGCATGGTTTATGTTTCCGCACAGAGAGGGAATTGTATGCAGTGAAACAAGAGCGCTCGCACATCCTTTGACAAAACTACATTCATAAGCTGTCGGCCTTGAGTCGATTAATCGGTCGATGCGCTTTTGGTCAAGAAAATTTTTTATTTAGTTTTATGTAGATTACAAGGATTTAAAGCAGAGCTAACACTTTTGCGACAGAGCTCCTCACAAACGCAACACAAACACTTTTAAAATCGATATGAGGAAGTACAGTCACATACAAAAACATTTCACGTTGCCAAATATTTTAAAAAGAGCCAGAGGAGAGTTGTCTGTCGGCAAATGTTGCAGTTGGTTTTCCTTGAGGAGACAGCAGGGGGCGACGATGAGCTTCAGACACCCCGGAAATACATGTGCAAAATGCATACGGACTCATATAGACTTTAAAACGTAGAAGGCTTGAAAGGAAATAACAAGTTGTGTTTAATCTACCTTTAACATATACAGTTCCCTTGTACTTTTCAGTATAAACAGTGTAGTGTGATCGCAGTTTGGGTCAGATAAACTTTACTTCTTCATATATTTAACAAAGAAAATGTAGAACGAATTTAAAGTCTGATATTCCTTTGAGCAGAACTTGTTCCCCAGACGTCAGAGGTCAAAACTCAGCTTCACAAAGAGTCCAGCCAATAGTTTATACTCCAAAGCGTTCAGAAACAGCTTCAGTTTGAAGCTCATTGTAGTCAGGCGTTTTAGGAGAAGCAGGCCCGCATGGTATAAAACAAATTAAAATGACAATCTTCAGATGAAAACAATCAGACAATCTTTACTTTAACATGTATTCGGTTGTTTGTTTTGTATTTTACATTTTAATCAAAGTTATCTGTGGGAAACCGTTAGCGTAGCCAACTGCTGCTGCGTGCAGAGTCTTTGTCCCGTTTTATCTTCAGGTTCATCTGTGGCAGCTCCTCTCGCTCCGCCATAATGAACTTGATCCAGAGATTTGCCGATGATCAAATGATTTCCAGCCACTTTAATCCAAGCAGCGAGCCAACAGTGAGGGATAATACAACCAGTGACAAAAACACTTTATACACGCGCAATTCTGACGCCTAATTTGCAGAGAATTAAGACCCGGGACGTGCTGTTTGTTCTCTCGGGGCGTTCCCTGCAGGTTCGTCATGGGAAAAGAAAGCGAATAGAAGATGTGGAGAGACTGTTTACACGGCTGGAATTCTGCAACCAACAAAGACACTCGACTGTAATAAGATGCATTCAGGCTACTGTGAACTTAGCGGGGGAGAGCCGAGATGTATAGACACGCAAGAACACACAGAGATGATACAATCCCGGGGCACTTTTCCATCCAGTCTGCCTTCACAACTGCCCTTTCAAAGCACTTTTGGAATGAGACGTCTGACTCTGATTCTATTGATGCGAGTTATGCCTGGTGTCCAGAGCTGCACGGTTTGGGAAAAATATTGAATTGCGATTTTTCTGGCCAGTATTGCGATTGAGGGTTGATTTGCAATTTATTTTAAACGCCACCAGAAGAATTGACAAAAAGACTGGGATATTGTATGAACTGATTAATTAAAGACTGTTGTTTCTGTTGCTTTTTTGCACTGTCTGTCGCATTTTTGTCCATATTAGATGCGTTTGTGTTGCTTTTGGTCTTTTTTTTGATGCTTTTAATTTAGTTTTTGTTGCTTTTTGTCAAGTTTTTGTGATTTTGTTGTGTTTTTGTTGTTTGTAGTGTCGTTTTTGTCACTTTTTGTCATGTTTTTGTCACTTTTTGTGTCAATTAAACACGTTTGTGTTGCTTTTGGTCACATTTTTTATGCTTTTCATCATATTTTTGTCACTTTTAGTCACATTTTTGTCCCCATTAGATGTGTTTGTGACGATTTTGGTCACGTTTGTGTTCCTTTTTGTCATGTTTTTTTATGCTTTTAGTTGGGTTTTTGTCACTTTTAATTAAACTTTTGTTGCTTTTAGTTACATTTTTGTTGCTTATAGTGTCGTTTTTGGTCACTTTAGTCACGTTTTTGTCATTTTTGGTTGCGTTTGTGTTACTATTTGTCACATTTTTTGCCTCTTATAGTTAGTTTTTAATGCTTTTACTTGCATTGTTGTTGCTTGTTTCAAAACATGTTTTGACAAATCAAAACTACAGGGTTCAGCCGTTTTTATGCAGAATAAAAAATTACATTGTGTTGTTTGTGGTGGAAATTATTGCACTTCAAAAACTGCAGCCTTTGAGATTTGCTAATTGCTTCCATTTAAATTGCGATTCCTGTTCATTGTGCAGCCCTGCTTGTGTCTGTCCCGCTGTGCATCCTCACCCCGCCTCTGTCTCCTCTGGTATAGGTGACCGAGGTGAACGCTGAAGGTAATAGTTTCCATTTTTTTCTTAATGCCAGTGGGTCAGGGAGTGATGGCAGGGCAGAGCTTCATTACAGGAGCTCAGCAGGGCTCGCATGTCTCCTGTAGGGATTTATTATGGCGCTGCCCTCCTTCTCCCCCAACATACACACATGAACACACACACACACATATGAACACACACACACACATATGAACACACACACACAGCCCAGGCGCATCCACCAGTCTTCAATATATTACTGTATATATCATCTGCTGATAATCTTCGGGGTGTGCACCAGTACTATTCCTCCCCCCTTTGCAGTAGAAGCTCGCTGTCAGATACATTTCAATCACATTTCTTATTCATTCAGTATTGCACTTGTTAAAGCAGTGTTTTTCAACCTTTCTTGAGTCGTGGCACACTTTTGTTGTTGTTGAAAAGATACCACGGCGCACAGCCTACAAAAACAATCGAAAATAAGACATTTTAGTAAGAAAATGTGGCAAAAATGTGACTGTTTTTAAAAAATTGTCAATGGTGATTGTTTTGCTGTTGATTTTGATGAAATATGTTCAGGACACTCCAAAATGGTGAAATGTTAAAAGACACATCTTATGCAAAAATATTTTGTGTTAAGATAAGATAATCCTTTATTGTCTCCCATGGGAATAATTTGTCCTGGGACGAGGGCCACATGCTTTAGCTCAGAGACTCATTGTTGTAACAATGTTCCCTCGCCAAAAACATGCCCGGAGCCGCATTTAGCTTCATTTACGCTAATTTGATGAATCCTGTTTAGAAAGTAAGTAATCTACCTCTGAGCGCCAAGAACAGTCTGTTATGAATTTCTCTGATCTGTGATGTCATACGTCGAGCTCTGAGATTTTCTGTGCTGTTTTTAAAGCCATAAATCATCACCAAACTGCATTAGCACGTCGGAGGAGAGCTAGCATTTGTTTATCTCACCAGTGTAGTTCCCTGTGCAACCAGTAGATGGAGCCAAAGTCAAGTCTGTGGTAAACGTTTGAGTGACATAACGGCCTTTTCGTTTTTGTAAACAATTTATTTTTAGGCCTAAAACATGAGATGCCAAAGTAAAGGTACAATAGCAAGTTTAAAGGTCAATAACAAAACTAATAATTAATTATTTTTGTCCTTTAAACTATAACATGACAAAGCTTACAGACTCTATTCACCATACATTTTTTACTCCACGATTTTATTTACTTCTCCACCTAAATACTATTTATTTATTTCACTTTCTCAGAATATACCGTGACTTAAAGTGCATATGAAAGCTTCTCATCTTTTTCTAATTATTACTTTGTTTGGTGGACAGAACCTGTGAGATAAAAATGATCCGTCTGACATCAGTCAGTTGCGTTTAGAAAAGAGTCACTAACATTAAAAGTTTTGGCCCTTGTTTACAGGATGGTTGCTAGGTAACAGTTGTAGAATTACCTCTATCTATGTCATATTTGCTGCTCATGTTCAACCAGGAAGTGACATTATAAAGCTTACCAAAATGGCCAAACTGGGGGAAAAAATCATATTTGATGTAAAATCTGAAATATAATCTTGTTCACTACGTTTTAGTGAAATGTTTAGTCTAACCTTTCCACTTAAATCGAACACTTTCTTGGCCTTCCGGTGCACATGTTGGTGCCATTACGGTCTGATTTATTTATGAAATGGTGGCTATTTTACCACATCCAATTAAAACTCCAAAAACTCACTTACGGCAGCACATATAGTATACATTCATAGCCAGGTGCATTCATTTGTTTTCACCATTTCTCACATTCCAACACACACAGGCTACAGTTATAGCAGCAGCTGATTAATGGTAGTTCATATATAGTTACAGAGCTCAGGTGCAGCCCTCCTTTTGTCTGCTGCTGCTTTGTGTGCATTACATTCACACTGATCCACTTTCCTGTTTCCCCAGAACAACACAGCAAGCCAAGGCAATGCTTTTTAAAAACTATTGGTGATGCAAAACTCATTTGCACAACAATGGCAGTGGTTCCTGTTGCAGGGTTTGTACAGTTTCACTCTTGAATGACAAGCCGAGCTTTCTAACCCCAGGATGTAGAAAGCCATTGAAAACAAATTCTGCTGTTTGAAAAATGTGTGGCAGTCAATTGGAAAATAAGTACCTAGTTTTCTACCCACCTCATGAATTCATGCATTTGCACTTTTCATTATACCTGTGGTGTAGTGCACTTAGGTACGAGTCGTCCCGCACACTTCATCACACGGCTCTGCGGGTGACGCTCTATGTATAAATGCATATTTATTCAGCAAAACCAACTACGTCTCCATTGTGGCTTTTCATGGAGATGTATGTTAAAGGTACGCTGAAAGCTTCATTGCTCCTCAACCCCCAAAACCCCCCACAAGCACGAGAACAAAGAAAATCACCTGCCTCGCTTTTTGCACTGAAGAAAAAGAGAATGCACAATGGGATGCACATTGTGTTCATTTTCTGTAATTGGTCGTTTTATCAAACTATTACCACCGACTTGATGTCAGTTCACTACATCACATTTTATTTTCAAGCCGTTTTCTCAGTAACAATCATGAATCATCATCAAAAGGTGGCATTATAATCTAAACAGGCTGTGTATTTAATGAAACCTGTGCGGTTCTTGGAGTTGAAACAAGTTATTCAATTGTTGTTATTGAAATGCCATTAGCTGAGAGAAGAGGTTTTAGGTCTCAGACAGAGCAGTAATTACCCCAAAATGATACAAGAAATGTGTATAATTAGTGTTGTTAATGAAAAACAAATTGAGTTGTAAATACACTCTCTGAGGATGTTCTCAAGCAACATGTTTTAAAAATAATCTCAGTCAATTTTCATAAGCCTTTTATGATTTAAGCAACTAATCAACTAACCTGGTGATTACCCGATTACCAAAATAATAGTGGGTTACAGAATTTCCTAGTGTGATGTCCTGATTTACAACCAGGAAGTAAAATGTTAAACCTAAAAAATGGTAATTGCTCGAGTCATCTGGTTACACCTTAACCTAACCTTTTTTCCTAATCGTACCCATTACCCTAAAATTGACAACTTTGAAAGACCAATCATAGCAGACCATCCCTCCTCCTGTGTACAAAATCTTAAATATAATGATTTCAACTGTGTTTTCACTGCAAATAATGAAGTTCTAGATTAGTAGTAGTTTATAGTAGTTTACTTACCCTACTGACACATTTATTTTCTTATTTTAAGCAACATTATCGCAGGATCAGTCAGAAATACCTTGAAACCAGTGAAATATTCTGCCTCACATCAGCAAATAGACCTCATTGAGTCAAATCTACTCAAATCCAGATCAAAATGATAAATTCAAGCCATTTTAAGATTGGATAGATTTACATTTTTTGCTGTGATAGAACTGTCTGATGGCTGTCAACTCTTTTTGCTTTGTTAATGTGTGAAAAACGTGCACCATTGAACGGTTCAGAACAACTTAACCTAAACCATTTCTTAACCCTAACCTTAACCATAACCTTAGCATGTTCATAACCCTAACCCAGATCCTAAACCTTGCTAATCCTTAGTCCAATCTTAACCATTACCATAACTCTGGTGCCGACCATAATCTTAACCAGCTTCCCCAGGACCTTGGATGCCAATAAACCACATCCACCAGTCCAAAGCGCTATCATTCGTTTACCCACGTCCAGCAAACATGACGGCTGATGCCAACATAGACACTTTGTTAAGTAAATGTTCCGTAATCAAAAACATACCTGGAGTTGCATTTAGCTTCATTCATGCTAGTCTGATGAATCCTGGTTAGAAAATCTTCTCCCTTCCTGTTCTCTCTCGATCGACTTAAGGTACTCAAGAAAAGGCTAATAACAATACAAAAAATGCATATCATTTTTCCTTTAAGTGATGACAGGGAAACCATAGAAAGTAGAAAGAAATGAAAACAACTGAAATGTTTTATCCGACGCAAATCAATCAACAAGTCCGTTTACAACAACTACAACACGTTAATGTAAATCAACCGCAACTAGCATCAGTATTTCACTCATTTCTTTCCATTCTGACCCTGAACGCAGCTGTATATTTTCCGTCTTAAATGGTTAAACGCCTTCCACCAAAAGCTCTCACAAGGTTATTGTCAATGGCACAAACCACACAGAGTGACACACCTTTTAGTTTTCCTCCATAAAACATCACTTCCTCGTCGCCTGTTCCCTCTCGTCACCCTTGATTGATGTGTCCAATCTAATCGCCCCACTCTCTCATGTATTATTATTATTTATTTTCCCTATTGGAGCGCGTGAGGCACTTTGTCTCCCATGCTAATTCAATCTCGCACACCAGGATGGATGGAGGGAGCAGCAACAGATTAGGTTTGGTTGGGGTTGCACACTTTACACAGCCCCGGCGTTCTCCGTGGGTGGCTTCTTTCACGAGGGATAAGAAAGTCAAGGACGAGCAATTTGTCTGAGGTGTAAATTAATTTGCAACATAAAAAACAGATAGCGATATGGAAATGGAAGTAATTAAGATGATAGATTGGACGCCGTGAGTGAGATTCATGTGTCGTCGCTGCACTGCTCTCGAGATGGAGATTGGTGGTCTGAAGAACGAGTGGAGACGGTGCAAAGAGACGCGGGTGACGATTGAGTGAGGGCTGTGCGTCTGGAAACTTTCAGAAGTCATTGAGCGAAAGGCTTTGGACATGTGAAGATCATCTGAAGCTTTGGATTCTTGATCAGTGTCACAAATATGAAGGATAAGGTTTACTTTATTGCTAGCTTTATTGCGTGTCACAAGAAAAACACCATTCTTATTCATCATTTATTATTTATCATATTCAGTCGTAATATGTTACTATTTCTCAGGTTTGTGACCAGCTTTATGAACTCAAACGTTCTGAATGACAAATTAGGCCGATGGCACAGATTGGCGGCCTCACTTCCATCAGTCTGTCCCAGGGCAGCTGTGACTACAACAGTAGTTTACCACCACTGAGCGTGGAGTGAATGAATAATGCACTGTGGAGCGTCTTTGAGTGTTTATAAAAGCACTATATAAGTCTGATACACTATTATGATGATTATTAAAGGTTCAAACATTTAAACATTTAGATGTAAAATTTGGGCTATAGATTGAATTCAAAAGACAAAATTTTGCCTCTAAAATTGTCAAAATGATTATTTTTTGTTCTTATGATCATATTGTCTTCTAATTATCTTGACATCCAGTTTCCATTAATGACCTCTCCCAAGACAGCAGGTGACAGACCATCCACCAGAAAAATTACAAGTCAGGTCTGTGGAGAAACAAGCCACTGGTGTAATGAACAAGTAATGAAGTAAATATATTTATTTAAGTCTTTTTGGGCAGAATTTTTACCCATCCTCAAGTGCTTTCTTGTCTCCCTTTGGAAATACAGTATGTTCACTCCATTTGACCCATCCTTCAGTGCCACTTGGGCAAGTTTACCGACCCAACTCCCATCTCCCGATCTTGAGCTGGACTTGTTTTAGGACTCTCTAACTAATCTTCAACTACTCTTTTGCCTTAAATGTAGTTCAGATAATTATATTTTAGATTTTGCTAAATATTTGACACATTTTTATCCAGTTTGGCGATTATTTAGGTTTATAATTTTACTTCCTGATTGCAAATTACGACATCACAGTAGGAAATTTCATAACTGTTTCCTAGCAACCGTGTTGTACAGTGCGACAAAACTCCTCTAATGTCACATGAATGATCATTCGACAAATACAAATGAATGAAAACACCTTTATTTTGTTGAATTCACGTTTAAACGGTTGCAAAAACATGTTTCAAATTCTGGATGGAATTCCTGATCTCCCCAGTGTGACGTCATCAGTGTTTCAGAAATCAACAAATTTTAGCACATTTTTCAACTTTTTTTTCACAAACTGCTACTTGATTGGTCTAAAACTATTATTTATATTTACAACAAGTACTATCCCACCCATTTAAAAAAGGATAAAAATACGCACTTTAGCCACTGCACACAAGACCACAAACCCAAACAATGAATATCTCTTTGCTTAGCTTGATAAACGGTGCTTTTAGTGGGATCTCTGATTGACCGTTCGGCCCGACAGTGTGGGCTACTTTGGTGAAGAGATAGTAGAAAACCCATTATTTTGAGTGTGCTAATCGCTCTGTGTGCAGTTCTCTATCGCGCTCTTCTGATCTCTTCACTGTTCAAGGTCAGCAGGTTGTTTGGCCACATCGAGAACTGTTTTGGTCCTCGTGTAATCTAATCCTTTGTGGTCATTGTCTGCGCCTGGAACAATGGGACATGTCCTCTTTTCTTGCTGCTGGAATATCTTTGCACCCTGTCATTTTGTCATTGATGACCTCAGTTTCCTCCAGAAGGGATTTTCCCAGAAGGTTTTGTGACTCTCCTTGCATTCGTCATAATTTTGTTAAGAATTGGAAGCGACAGTGCAGTTTATTCTGGCAGCGTTTGGTTTTGAATGGGAGCTGCACACCAGAAAAACACCAGATGCCCTCCCTCTTGTAACGGCTCAGAGTTGGGTTTACTTTGATCACTTGCACAAAAGGCAAAACTCTCCACCAAAACATGATTCTCCAGCTTTCCCGTGTATTTAAAGTGCACCTTATGTAACATTCCTGCTTTGTCTCTGTGGAGATGTTATTATTTTATCTGAATGAATGAATTTATTTGAGTATGTTCTTATAGAATGCAGTAATTAAAAGTCATAAAGAGAAAAATAATGATCCCAGCAATAGAGGTCATGCACAGACATTCTTTCATTTGTCGTGAGTGGAAGAATAATCGGCAGAAAAACTGATAAAATTTGTTTTTTGCTTTTCATTTTATCCGTGCAGGTGTTATTTTGTTCAAATCAACTTTATACTGTAAAATGCAAACTAAAAGTAGTTTCTCGTTGTTGCTCCGACTGTGCAGAGATTACCTAGCTTGTTTGCTAGCACCAGTTGGAGATAAAGGACACTTTAACACCTGAACAATTCATTTCCTCAACACTTGAACACATCATATTTAAAGCTGGAGACTTTTTTTGGGTGTAAATTAGTATATTTTGTGTTTTCCATCAAAGAGTATCTTGTAAAAGCAGAACTTTCTGACCATAATGAGACCTCTGAATGATGTCTGTAACTCATTATAAAGTATTTTATCTCGAAGTAAGAGCTAAAAGCAGCTCTCTGATTGGCTGCACTTGGGTGATCCTCCCTAGTTTCACTTTGTCGTCTGAAAAAAGCTGCTGTAAAGCTGTGCACTGGACCAAAAAATAATACATGTGAATTTTAATGATGTGCCAAAGGGTTTGTGAGAGCAAGGGACGAGTTAGATTTAAACACCTATATCCGTTTCCACAGTGTGAAAATCATGTACCCAGCTTTAAAGAGAGAAAGTTAATGAGTTCAACTGTGTGTGATCCCACAGTCCCACAGTCTGTATCAGTATACAGCCTTTAAAATACTCTGTCAATAACAGAAGCAAACTAAAATAAACTATAGCACATTTTCACTGATTAACTGACATCAGATCTAAGTCAAAAAGTGAAAAACCATAACAATTTTCAAGCCTCAAAGTAGTTGATCTTCACAAAAATATAATAATTTGTGCTCAAGTGTGTAATATATCTGTAGATGAAATTAAAAAAACACTGTGTGGTCAACGTATTTGTCCAGTAAAACCAAAAAGTCATAATTTTTCCTTCATCAAAAAAGCAAAGTGTCTATCAGAATCTACAATAAAAAGAACAAATAATGCAAAACACAACAGTAAATATGTTTGAACCAGGCTCTGATGCCACTCACATGTATCTGAGTGGTTTTCATTTGCCAAAACCACCTTGATTTTTCATATTTTGTCCTGTAAAACCAAAAATTCTTGATTTGTCTTTTATCATAAAATGCAAAGTGTCTCTAATTAAATTGCGCACATGTCAGAGTGATATCCTTTGGTTAATCCCAGTTTCTCCAGTGGAATCACATTATGTTCCACTTCACTTTTGCAGAATTTCGGATGTTTTCGTTTACAAACTGAATAAGACTGTTCACTTTCATGGAGACAAAAGGCGTATCCTCCTCCAGAAGACTTAGCGCACCTTTAAAGACAACATCTCGACTGTTTTCCATTCTAAATCCCGGGCTGTTTTTAATGGCATCACCTCAAGCCAAATGTTCGGAGAGCTGTAGGTTGTAGGGGCTCGTCATTAGCATAATTTCCCACTGGCGCGCGGAGCTTAATTACGGACATGGCTGTGTGCAGACTGGAGCACATCTCATCGTATCAGGACGGGGGGCCCCTGCTGCGGAGCCCACACACCGCCGGGTCCCACATGACGACCTGCACATTCAAATCTGGCACGGCTTAACTCCCCGCAACCTGGTAAAGTGTCATCTTCCACGCTTCAGCTGCACTTGACAACGAGGGAAGAGAGTCGGGAAAAAAAAGAAAAAGAACAGAACAGAACAGAAAGCGCTCAAGGTGTTGGCGGTGTAGGTGGCATGCTCGGGACCGGCTTGGAGCCAATTACCACACAAGATGTTTGTTAAGTACTCGGTGTGAAGAATAACTGTCTTGACTTATTGTTTCATTTGAGCTCTGAACAGAATCATGATTTTGAAATACAAAATTGCAAATCTACAACTGCGATCACAATCAGGGTTTCCGCGGGGCATTAAAAAGGATCAGAAGTCATTAGTGGTAAAAATGAGGCCTTATAATGCATTAAAAACATTAAATTCAATCTAAATCTAATCTAAAAAACATTTTGAAAAGAGATCAATCCATCAGAACAATACATTAACATTTATTTTATATCCCAGATGTACTGCAAGCTTAGATCAAATCAAAAAACTAAAAGCAAGTGCTCAGGACATACATTTGCGTGGTTTAAATGTATCTTTTTGAATATTATAAAGCAGTTAATTATATATATAAGGTCAAAAGTCACCCGCGAGCCTGGGAACGGGAATAAGCGGTAGAAAATGAATGAATGAATGAATGAGTTAATTATATTCGTGTCGTTCTGTGCCCAATGGAATGGTTAGAAGCCAGTAGTTTTGACATGACAAGTCTAAAACGTGACAAACGTAAATGTCTTGTTTTGATGTTGATTGTGGCATTAAAACACTTGAATTGTGGCATTAAACCTGATTCGCTGAACCCTGTACAAACAACACACAGTAGCAGGCGATGCCACCAGGCCCTCAGTGGAACCAGTAAAGCAATGACATCTTTGTGGAGACAAGACGGTGGGCGGACTCTTTCCACAAGAAGTTACGCAGTTTAAATCAAACTTTTCGCACCAACTAGTTACTTACTGGAGCTGTCCACGTGAAACAACAAAAACAGGCAAAAAGTTCAGTGTCTGTGAAATCGCACGTGTTTTCACAAAAGCCTCGGAATGCTCAAAAACTCTCCAGTGAAGTGATTATTGTCCGCCGAAACGACTTCAAGACATGATAAATATTGCATGTTTGTGGATCCAGTCCCACACAAATAATGAGAAGGTACAATGTTTGTGGATTTCTTTCAAAAACGGTACATCTCCCATAGAGTTACAAAGGCCCTGCCCACCATCTGATATCTATGACACCATCACATTGTAGAACGTGTGATCACAACATTCACTCACTCACTGATATAATTCATTTGATGCAGATGGAGGGAAGATGAAAGAATAATGACAATGATGAGTTCTTGGGTCTTGTCACTAAGAGAAATCATCAGGTTCAACATTTGTGAATTCACCTTTGAGATATTTCATGGCAAAGTCCAGTGCAATCAACAGAGAAAAGTGTCTCCATCTGAGGTTATGACAACATCACATCCCACGTGAACGCAACAGACTATTGGTAGATTTGTCTCGAATGCTAAATGCGCCACAGTTTGAAATGCTGCTGTTGAGTATTTTGTAAAATGCATGAGTAAAGCTTCTGTTTAGTGCACGATACAACAGCACTTTAAAGTACATATGACAGGTTCTCATGTTTTTCTTATTCTGGCTTGTTGTTTGTTGGAATAGCACCTATGGTAAATATTTATCATGGTCGAGGTGCGGTTTGTCAAGAAATTTAGAAAAATAAAAGTTTAAAACGACAGGAAGTATTGTATCCCACCGTGATGTCATCAAAAGGCGACATACCATTGAAAACACAGGAACAATTTACAGCAACTGACACATTTTTCTGACAGTTTAAACAATCATTCAGCAAAATAAAATCATTATCAGGTATTATTTATTGTAAATTTCTAACTATTGTGTAATTCATGTTGATGTTGGTCCTTGGTTACTGTATGGTTGGTAGGTAACAGTTGTGGAATTACCTTACATCTGCTGCAACCAGGAAGTAACATTAGAAACGTTACAAAAACTGTCAAACTGGGGACAAATAGACAAAATGTTTAGTGAAATCTTAAAAATAATAATGTTCACTACGTTTTAATGAAATGTGTCGTCTTAACTGTCATACAGACTTTAATAAATCGCCAAATCACTGACCACAGAGATCTTTGCTGTTTGCATATATTTATTTTTGCCTTGAGATGTGAAACCGCATAGTATAAACGGAATTATCACCTCCCATCACTGAGCCGCCTGTAGATAGAAGAAGAAATAGAAAAACGGGCAACGTGTGTCCGGCAAAAAAGGCAATTTCCCACTGAGACCGCGGCGATCGTGAGCCGGCCTTTGCTATTATTCACACAAACAAACACGCGCACATGCATACATATTGGATTGAGTTAGCTTCTCTGAAAAAAGCACACATTGTTATTAAATTATGCAGGTTAGACTTTTATCTGCGGAGGATATTGTGCACAACCGTTCGCCTGACGACTCGCATTAGGAGAAATAAAAATGTGTATCTGAAAATATGCTGCTTGCTGCCTCAGGGCCCAAGCTGCAAATCAACAACTCATTTACATGGAAGATCCCCATCACATCTGGTTATTATTATCTACATGTGCCGTGAAAGAAAGCGGATCACCTGGTTTGTGCGACAGAACACAGAATAAGAGAAAGTGCAGGTGAAGAAGCTTGTAAGATGTATTGCTTTGGGCTTGCATCCCTAATCAAGCAATATTTCTCAGCATATGTTCCCTGTCACTGCATTTCATCAATGACAAACATATCTGGCAACCCAAACAAATAAGTTTCTGGTGCCGGCAAATCAAGATTTATTGGACACGTTTTGTTTTGCATACAAAGGTAACGGAAACTTGACAAATGTGCTTTCTCCTCTCCGACGGATTTTGTGTTTCAAGGTACTTTTCGTGTAAGTTTGTGATGAGCGTGCGATTTCCGGTGACTTTGAAGTGAAAAGGAGTCAGATAATGTCCTTGTTTGGAAAGCAGCCAGACGCAGAGTTGCTTTCAGGGACAGCAGGAAGCAAGAGATTACAAAAAGGCACACAAATCCAGCACTACCTTTCTCAAACTTTAATTTTCACGTTCACTGGAAGATATGACCATCTTAAATAAGAGAAGAAGTGCTTGAAATAAGTAGTATGGATCTTGTTTTGAGTATATTTCGATAAGATTGCCAATGGAACAACAATAAAATATCTTGTTTTCAAAAGACCATTATTTTCTAACTCAAAATTATGCTACTACACTTGAAATATAAACTAAACTGTCCTGTTCTATTGACAAATTGTATTTTATAAAGTCAAAATGCCCAAATCAAGATAAATACTACTTATTTTAATCACTTTTAACTTATTTTAGACTGTACATTTTTCCAGTGTGTCTGAAGTCTAGGGCTGTAGTGCTTTAGTCCCATTTTATTAATCGGTCGGTCTTTGTCGACCAAGATTTTCATTCGGCAACAGATTATTTTAATGATTTTAAAGAAATATATGGACCACAGCAGATGGCAGAAAGCTTGGGGAGCAAATCTTGATCTCATTCTGTATTTTTACAATTTAATGTTGCTGTTTAGTGATATTTTTCGATATAAATAGTTATTTCTCTTTCATTAATTCCATTGAGCTTGTGTATATCGTACAGTTTTGGGATCTTTTTCCTTTTAGTCGATGAGATGAGTTTCAGAATCTTAATTTTAGACGTTTTGATGAGTTGGAGATTAGATAAGACTATTTATTTTATAGAATTTATGTTTCAAACCTTTCTGACTTGTTGTAATACATTCTTACGTCAAGCCAGTGGGTTAAGATAATTGACTTGTTCCATTGGCAAATTTATTTTCTTATTTTAAGATAAATTATCGCAGGATCTGTCAGAAATACCTTGAAACCAGTGAAATATTCTGCCATACATCAGCAAATAGAGCTCATCTCATCAGATAAAAATTATATATTCAAGTCATTTTAAGCAAGAATAGATTTACACTTAGCAAATAATAATGATATGTGGCTAATGTCACTGTTTTGTTTTCTTTTTCTGATCAGAAGTTTGCCTATAGGACACTCCAAAATCCATGTTTGAATCCATTTATTGAATTTAGAAGTTTTTTCAAGGCACCTGACAATACCTCAAGCCACACACTAGTGTTTCCGGCTCACAGTTTGAAAAACACTGGACTAATCGGTGCACAGAGCGTGTTTTTAGGTTAATACAACCCACTTTAAGCCGGTGATCTCTTGTCTTGTCGCTAAGATTGGATAAGTAGCACATCAGTCCATTGTGTTGTAATATATTCTCCTCGCTATTGTCTGGCTGCATGGATTGAATTTCTATTGTGTAACCCGCCCTGTCCGTCCTTCTGCTGACTAATGCTGGTTTAATTCAGAAGTAGCACGTTAAGCCCTGCCTCTCGTCTGTAAAGAAACCAGAGGAGGAGAATTAGTCACCTGCTTTATGTGAACTCTCTTACGCAGCATTCAAAACGTGCCTTGACTTCGTGACAGCCATTAGAGCTTTTGATGCTTAAAGTCGATGTTATGTGGCATTCTATGAGAGAAAAGCAGATACAACAGTTATGAGACGCAATTAGAACGTAGACTTCAGACAATAGCAGCACATTTCTGATGCAAAGCTTGAGGTTTTGGTTTGTGTCTATTTGCAGCACAGAGGATGTGATTTAGACGAGTTATACTATCCTTTATTTGATTAGAAGGTTAAAGGAAGAATCTATAGTACCTTTGAGCAGGGGAGGGCCACATTTCGAAACATTTTCACTTCATTCCGAAGGTTGCCGCCATTAATTGTGCTCCTGCTTCTGCTTGTATCATTTTACACAGAGCCAGTCTCTACAAACCACAAGAGAAAGAGTGTGGCTTGTTGTTGCACACGTTTAACACAAATCAATGTACTTTATATCTTATTTTAGTGTCAAAACTTTTCTCTCGTTCTCTATTTGAGTGAACAGAGACACCATTCTAAAGAAAATGCTGAAACAAAGTGCAATTGCAAACGAAAAAAGAGGAAAAGTCGGCGGAATGAGTTGAACACAGAGCCACAGACGACAGGACAATTAATGTGAATCATTCAAAATTTTGCTTTTGACGTTCTGATGAGCTACCACACGTCTAATAAGGCTTGGAAGATTAACTTTAGGTGTGCATCACATCACAATGTATGTTGTTTTAGTTATGACAACAGAATCAATCTTTACAACTTTACAGCAAAAGGTGCTTTCGGTTATTTGGGTCAATTCAGCCGAAGTTGAGGTCCAACAAAAATGGATCTGAGGACCATTGTGTGGACACGTCTAAGCTTGACAATTCCAGGTCTGGAACTACTCAGAATTGAGATTATCTTCTGGAAGGGAGTTAAAACATCTTGAGCTTCCAGAAGACAAGCTTTGAAATCATTACCATGAACCACTTCTGGATGAATTAGAGATGACATTGATGGACCTCTGTCTGATTAGCTTTGTTCTGTGTTACTGTTGCATCGCACATCGACAGATATTAAAGCACGACAGCAAACATCACTTGCTTTTGACAAAACATTGGACATGTATGATTCTCATAGTGTGTAACTGTAAAGCACAGCTCATGAACACTGGCGAATGTGTGAGACGGAGCACCTGGATCTGTTCTAAGCCGCACATATTGGATTTGTGACATTTTGTGATATGAGATTATTTCTGCACCTGAGCCTGAGCGTCAGTGCTGGAATGTGACACTTGAGTAATCATACGTTTAGTGTGTTTCTGGGTTTGAAGCGCGGTCACTGACTTCTGTGTCAAGAACCTGTGATGAAGGTGATACAGTGTCACGCATCACAGAGGTTATCTCAGACCTTCATGCCCCGCGCTCCTCTTCAATCTGCGCCTCCAGAACGAGCCCCTCGCCGTCCTCTACAGGGCCAGCCCGTGGCATTGACGAACAAGCAATTGTTTAGGGCCTCAACCAGAGGGGGCCACATACTCTGGAGGGCTGTGTCCGGACCAGAGAAAGACCGGCTCATCAACAGAGACAAACCACACAAAGTTAAAGCTGTTAACAGAAAACTAAAGCATAGGTTCTTGTTATTAGTGCAAAACAGTTCAGACGTCCCAAGAGTTTGCAGTGGACGGGGCTCATAAACTCGATCTGGGGACTCGGGGGTCTCTTAAAGGACACATATAAGTGACTTTTTTTTTTACCTTTTAATCATGTTCTCACAATGTTCTATCATCAAAAACACACCTGAAGTAGCATTCAGTTGCATTCGTTCTGTTTTGAGGATGTTCATCAGAAAATCTTCCCCCCTCCTGCTGAACTCCCTCAATCCGGGACGTATTTTCAGATCATCTACGTCACTTCCACTGTTTTAAGTCCTTAAATCGTTCTGAGCATTTCTGCCTCTAAACACGATAAGTGCTGCAGCAAATCCGCACCATAACGACTTTTCAGCACTAACTTCACTCGATTGTATGTTGCGCTGGTGCCATTCACTGTCTGGATGCACTCAGTAAGTGTCATTTCATTCTGGCTGATAAAAAAGTCACTGGATGAATGAGAAACGTTTTTGTTTTGAAACATGAGATGGCACATTTAAGGCACTCAAGAGCATGTTCAAATGCTAATAACAATATGAAAAATGCAGAATATGTTTCCTTTAAAACTCATGTTCAACATAAACACTACTTAATGTAAATCTATCCATGTTCGAGTGTGTGCAATAAATAATTAGCCTGTGATATTTTGTGTAGTCTGTTCAAATAATATGTACTAGAATACCAGAACTTAATTTATTCTAATTTTGTTGAGAGAGGACCCCCCCAAACTCCCCTTTAAATATGACTAATGATGTTATCTTAAATACTAACATGTAAATGCTGGTGAATAAATGGCTTCCCTGGAGATCACGGGTCACTTTTTCTTCCCATTCTGCCTCTGATTTTTAAACAGTGTTTGTGAAATGGTGGGCCACAACCAGAATCATGCTTAGGGTCACCAAATGCCTGGAGCCAGCCCTGATCCTCGACGCTGAACACAGAACAAGACACAAAAGGTTAATTGAGTTCACTTATTTAGTCACAGCTTCACCGTTTGCCGCTAAATGTATTTAATTTTCCCATCTCTGCTCATCTGACATTTGTTTTTCTGGTTGAGATGAGATATTTTTGACACAAACGCTTTACTGCACTTTCATTGATTACTGCACAAAAGCATTCTGTAGAAGGATCTGATGAACAGTCAATAGAGGCCTCTGTGTGTTCTCTGTTCAGATCAATATTTGACACTATCGGCCTAGAGTCTGTCTGGCGTTCAAGGCTGTGCAAACACACTTTCACTATGTTATAATAACTGGAGTAGAGCTGTGCAAACAATTAAACATTTATACGACTTCTCTGTGTGTAACAATAACAGTAGGTTAGTCACTCCTCACCAGAATCTCTCTTCAGGATCTGGACCTGGGTGAAGTGGCATTGGAGAGGATAAATAAACTACAGAGACAATATGTTCAGCTGCTGTGTTCCCTTCAACTGCGAGTTTGGTTATTTCCCTCTTGAATGTCACGAGTTCTGACCTCAGAGCGTTCCTGCTGAAATAACTAGTTTGTAAATAAATGGCTAATGCTAAACCGTTGCCTGAACAAATGTAAACATTAAATGAACGTCTCAAACTGGTCAAATAATCAAATATTGTCAGCTGTAACCTCAAACCTCTAATGTTTACACTGTTTATGTGATGGTTAACCACTCAGATACTTTTTGTGGTGATTGTCATGGTTGTAACACGTCACAGTTGATCTCGTGTGTCAAGTGAGTCCCTAAACAAGCTTGAGTTCACAAGTGGGATTCAGTTCAAGCTGCGTTCCAGGGCTTTGGGAAATATCCAAGTCACCTGGAACACATGATTACCTATAGGTTTTGGTCTATTATCTATTATCTACTATCTATCTATTGTCAAAGTTTTGTCCACAAACCGCGCAGAGGTGGCAAGGATCGTCTCAAGGTCTTTATTCTTTCAAGAGAAAACAGGCAAAACAGTACAGCGTGTTGTGCTGAGGGTGTTGACTCTGAGTCCGTCCTGCCACAGTTTGACTGGGGTTTAAAGAGCTGTTACTTGGGTCCGATGTAATGGCATAACATCAGCACTTTTAAGATTCAGTTCTAAAGACAATAAGAAAGTACACAATAAATGATTGTGTTCCATCTGGTATATATGACACATGATTTAAATAGTGTGCTGTAGGTAGCTGTTATTTGTTTATGCTGAAACAGCATGATGTCAGGGATTAAGATTATTTTTACCAGATAATGAGGAGCTACACATTTAGTATTGTGTCCCATATTATAAATGATATAAACAAGATACAAGCTGCATGATGACAATGACAATATCTGGCCAAAGTCCATACTATCAATTGTTCTATAACAGACTTAAAGTGAATATAGTGAATAGTTGTGGAAATATTTATAATTTTTCAACATTTAAACATTACAGGAAGTAGAGTTGAGTTCTAAAACAGAATCAGTTAAAACAATAATTTAACAAAATAAAGGTGTTATCAGGTATTATTATTCATAAAAATCAAAACTATTGTATAATGTATATGGATTTTGACCCTTGTTTAAAGTATGGTTGCAAGGTAACAGCTGTGGAATTACTTCTACCTGTCATATGTCCAACAAGGAAGTGACATAATAAACTTCACAAAAATTGGCAAACTGGGGTAAAATAGGCAACATTTTTAGTAATATATACAAATATATTCGAGTTTACTATGTTTTAGTGAAATGTGTAGTTGAACCTGTCATGTGCACATTAGGTGGTTGCACAGTATTAGTTGGATCATTTAGATTCGTCATCAGACACATATTAAAAATAAGAGGATGCTATGCATAATATAGAGATTATACAGATCACACATTCAGATTTTTAGCAGTGAGTGGCAAAAACATGTAAGAGTCGATGGTGACTAATGACATTTTTTCCTGTAAAAAGCTTAAAACACAACTACAATGTGAAAAAGCTGCTAAAGTCTTATAACAAATATAAAAGTCTACAACTCTGCTACATATTTAGTCTGTACCTAACAATAAAAAAAAAAAAAAAAAGTAAACAGTTGTATAAAACCCGATAAACCCCACAACAGGAACACTGCAGCTACGCTCACATTTAACACTAACACAGACTTTGGGGCCACACAGTTGAACTCGTCTCCTCTCTTTCTTTAAATAAGACGTTTCTGAGTCCAAGTGTTGAGGAAAATTGTTGTGGGGCAGTTGAAGTGTCCTAAATCTCCAACTGAGAAACTACTATACGTTTGGATGTTACCGTAAAGTTAATCTGAGCAAAGCAATAGCTGCATGGACAAAACTGCTCAAGTCGACATGTTACAGAGATTTTTTTGAATAAAATAAGTCTTGTTCATAAGTCTATGGACGTCTGTTGTCTCATACCATTAACAGCCAAAGTGAACAACAGAAGTAGGACACATTAGCCTCTTACTTGACCTCTTTCCATAATTCCTCGTCTCGTCGTCTCCGGGCCACGGTGACGAGGCGGGTAAACTGTCAAACCTCTCTCCTTGCCTCCCTGTGAGTGGACAAACGCTCTGACCTGTCCTCTGTAAGTATCAGATGATGTAGTTTGGCAGTGGACGCTTTGGTTGATGGCTGTGTAAGAAAACGCTGGTTGACGTTGTTATAAAGCGGTTGTTTGTTGTATCTGTTCTCGGCGTTGTCTGTCTTCCGTCCCTAATGGCCACTGATGGGTTGATAAAGCAGATCATTAAAGTGTCATTAGCAAGAAAGCTCCGAGGCAATGGTCTCTAAACAAGACATTCAGTTTGCAGAGCTGGGCCTTTTTTCTTTTCACTTTGATTTCATATAGTAGTGGTCGATATTGTTTGAAAAGTACATCAGATCCTCTTTACGTCGTCGGACACTTTTTGCGGAAGCGTCTGAGAAAACCTGTTGTGCTTTTCCTGTTCAAGGGAGCTGCTGCACCATGTGACTAAATGGGTTGAGGGCGCCATTACGACAAGGAAGGAATAGCGGTAATGAATGGTAAAGAGCATGAAATAGCTTTTGTCGTTAAAGGGGCTGTACCTGATTATTACTGTTCTGAAATGGAAAAAACGGAACTTGTCCATTCCTGATTTTTTATATATATTTTTTTGCACCTAATAAAGTAAACTCTGTGTTGTTCCAGTGCAGCTGTATTGTAAAAGCATCTATGAAAATGAGACCACAGCTTTTACTCTGCGTCTATTTATCTCATGAGAGAAGCAGGAAGTACACCATTAGCATGCTAATGTTTGTTAGCATTACTCCTGGGCTCAGCGACTCGGGAAAAGTGCTTATTTAGGATGCATTAGGTAAGTGAGAAATACATGTGAGTGCTGTAAAGGATTTTGAAATGAACTAGTTCTGTTTTTCAAGTTTTCAAGTAAAAATCAGCAGGGGTGGAACGTAACAAACTACAAAAGTAAAAGCAAGCAAGCAAAATGTATTTGTATAGCACAATTTGTACATATCGCAATTCAAAGTGCTTTACAACCATTAAAACACATATTAAGAAACACAATTCAAGATAAAAACATAAATATTTATATTAAAATCAGTTTTAAAAACATAAAATACATATAAAATTCTCTCAGTCATATGCACGGCTTTAGCCTAGACTTGAAAACTGCCGGTGTCGGGGCCTGTCTGACAACACCAGGAATATCGTTCCAGATCCTGGCTGCATAAACCTGAAATGCTGATTCCCCATGTTTAGTCCTAACTCCGGGCACCAGCAGAGACCAGCAAGGCCCCTGAGGTCCTCAGAGTGCAAGATGGTTCACATGACACTAACATGTCGGAGATGTATCCTGGTGCTTGTCCCTGGAGAGACTTGAACACAATCAGAGCTGCTTTAAAGTCTATTCTCTGAAAAGTACTAAAAGTACTGTACTTAAGTAAGTTTTCTAGGTATCTGTACTTTACTTAAGTGCATCTTACAGTAGATTAAATTAAGCTATAAATAGCAATGCATCCTAAAAATGAGTCATATTACACATTACACCTTCATACCAAGACTTGCTGCCAACTAACTAGGATTAAACCAGAATCAAACCTGTTTTAACCTGAAACATTATTTCATGATAGTTTCAGGTAAAAACGTGAGACTGGACGATTTTACATAAACACCACTGACATTTCAACACTTCTGTAACTCACTAAAGAGAGACACTTTCTGTTTCTCTCTCAAATTCAATGAAATTCAGAAAGTTTGAAGCCTAGATTTCAAGAAAACAAACCATTATGTATTATAGAAAAGTAACTGTATTCTGAATATCACCAAAACAAAGAGTAACTGCACCAGAATACAGTTACTCTAAAGTAGTATTTGGCATTTTTGATATACAGACACTTCCCATCACTGAGCATCACAAACACACGTGATTTCAGTGTCAGTTCAGTGGTTAATATTCTCCGTTTGTCTCAGAGGGCGATGCTTTGGTGTTTGAGAAGCTGATTGCTCTTGAAGCACACCGTGAGAGGCTGTTTATGGAGACGAGGAGTTTTTAAGTTGAAGGGAGTGGATGGATTTTAGGTGCTGTAAATCATCTTGCATTAGCAGATTCCATAAAGTGCAACACTTCACTTGTTCAATTGATTAAAAGCCTTGCACTGCCATTGTCTGACTTATAAAACTATCTGCCGAGTGATTTATGCTCATATAAGTCACACAAAGTAACAAATCACACGAGCCGAAGAACAAATGAAGGTATGGAGCGTGTTCAACTCTCTAAATCACAGCAGGTTTGAATCTGAGTCATGCTCCTCTCTCTCAGAGCTCTACTGCCCCCATGTGGCAACAAACACTGTGCAGTGACAAGAAATGTGCTGCTGGTGACTGAAGGAGGTTTATACAAAGCCTTGATTCACTATCTTTATTTTGAACATGGCAAAATACACAATGAAATAACAAAACATGAAAAAGCAACCTTTTTTGCACTGCTGTCAAGCCAACTGTACGTTTTGTGTATATAGTCTATTTAATGTTTTATTTTTATTAGTTAATTCTTAATTTTATGCATTCCTTCTTTTATATATTTTGCTACTATTTTATTCATTGTTTCTGATGCTGATTTTTAAATTCCTTTTTGTTCACAATCTGATCAAAGGAAACTATCAAGCATCTCATCTTTAATGGTCAAAAATAATATATTTTTTTGACTTAATATAAAAAATCTGTGTGAAAGAGCTTTACATTTTACTCTTGTATGTGATACTTTTTCTTGAGTAATTCTTTTGCTCTTGTATCTGTGCTTTTAAAGGGCCTGTACCTGATTTTGAACTGTGAGACAGGAGCATGTTTTTGTTCATTATTATTATCATTAGCTCCGCCCACACAGTCCTTCCTTTCACTCAATATTGCACCACGACTCAGAAACGACCGTCTGGAATAGTCTTATACAGTTGTTTCTATATAGTTCCTAGTTCATAGTGTACAATAAGCCTGATTGGCCGAAAAGAGGTGACCCTGGCAAACGCTTCGGCACTAGTTTTTTCCTAACAAAGAGCACTTATAATATGCACAGATTATACATTACAAACCCAATGTATTTCCTTCTATCAAACAGTGTGTGATGTAAAGAGAATCTGTCTTAACTAGAGTAAATAAAAATCAGGTACAGGCCCTTTAAAGGTTCTTATTTCAGACCAGTGTTTGTTTATTTTTACTTGACAGTTTCGACAATACTACTAAAAACGAAATTAGATATTTTTTCCCAAATCGCGCAGCCCTAATTTCAAGTCTTTTCCAGAGCATACTTGTTTTTATTCTACGATCTAACAATCCTCCTCTTTTTGTCCGCAGTGTTCATCATGGCGGCCGGACTGCTGGTCTACCCCTTCGGCCTGAACTCCACTCTGGTCCGGTCGTTCTGCGGAGACGCCGACATCTACTACGCCGGGGAGTGCCAGATCGGCTGGGGATACATGCTGGCCATCGTCGGCGTCATGCTCACCGTTTTCTTGCCCTTTTTTGCCAAATATGCACCAAAAGAGCAGCTTTCTCCCACTCCACTGCCCACGCTGTTATAGTGCACCGAGGAGTTTTGTACTTTCCCCGTTCCCGTTAATTAACCTTGTCAACGAGAGACATGAAGGGCCGTTACACGCAAATGTTTTGTATGCCCCGTGAGTCATGAAAATCAAATAATGTCTTCCCCTGTTTAAGGCGAGACACAGCAGGTGAATGGGGGAAAATCTTCAATTTAAAGATAACAATCTGAAACTTCTTCTGGAGTTTAGTCACATAAACGTAAGAAAAAAATGTATTACAAGTTTTTCATCGTGTCATTTTTATGTAGAAATAAGGCATTTTATGTGTAAAAACAGCCAGAAATGGCACATGTTTGAGACATTTCAATCTAAATGGACATAACCAGGTTTAAATGTTTTTCATTTTGTGCACGTTAGTTACAAAAAAAAATTACAGATGAGATTTTCGAGTTCTTATTTAGTGTTTGAATGAACTAGATTTGACTTAAAATTATCTTAAAAATTCAAATTTCATCTAATTTTTTAGACTTAACACTAATAATTGAGGCTTAGAATTAGATATCAACAAATCCTTCAGTGCGTTCTGTCAAAATCTCGTCAAGTGCGAGATTGTAAACTTTGGCGTGTGCAGGAGCTAAATTAAGGGCTGATCTTTATGTTTCTGTGGGAGGAAATACTTTAGTTATTGGTTAGCATTAGAAGTTACAGTGTCCCAGAGAAATCTATGGATGAAGTGAATTAAATGAAGAAATAAAACATCTTTAGGAGCAGATTGGACAAGGGTTTTGTTTCCACATGAAAGTCGATATGTTGAGAGAGTAAACTGATCAAAAAACAAAAAAGTGGGAAAAAAAGGGTTTTGCCTGTTGTGTCTCGCCTTAAATTTGTGTCTTCTTTTTGGCTTTATGCGCGGCAAAAAATATGTATCTAGCCTTGCTTAAAATGTCTTGAATTTCAATCTGGATTTGAGGAGTTTTGACCAGATGAGATTTAATTGCATTCACATATAACATTTCACTGGTTTCAAGGCTTTTCTGACTGTTTATAAGATCATTTAGCTTACAAATTGCCAGTGGGATAAGGAACATTTTGAAGTAATCTTGGTCCATCAACCAATTCGATTCTAACTGGTCAAAACATCTGAAATTAAGATTAATATCATGAAATGAACAATATTTAAAGTGCGCACATGACAGGTTGTTATCATGTTTACTTTATCTGGTGGGATAACATCTGTTTTACACCAATAAAGTGTCGGTTTGTGAAGAAAACATTTTGATCCTTTGAAAAATGAATTCAACAAAATGTAGGTGTTCCCATATGTTTTTGTCAAACAATATTCTCTGTGACATTAGAGGAGTTTTGGCTCATGGTTGCTAGGTAACAGTTGCAGAATTTCCTAGTGTGATGTCAGGATTTACAACCAGAAGTACAATTTTAAACCTAAAAATAACCAAATTGGGATTAAAAAAAAAAAAAAAAAGTTAATAATTTAGCAAAGTCTTATGTATAATGGTCTTAAAGGACAAATATGATGCAAATTTGACTTTTTTAAGCTTTTAACCCTGTTCTAACATAGTTCTGTCAGCAAAAACATTCCTGGAGTTGCATTTAGCTTCTTTCACGCTTGATGAATCCTGGTTAGAAAATCGCGTCAAAACGAAAAAAACACTCTCTGTTTCAAAGTGTGACGTTGCTTTGAGAATCTTCTTTCCTGTTTTTAAAGCTGGGGTACCTCATTTTCACACTGCTAAACGAGAAGTAGGTTTTTAACTCTATCTGACTCGTCCCTAGCTCTCACAAACCCTTTGGCACTTTGTTAAAATTCACATGCTTCACAACAGCTTTTCTTAGACAACAAAGTTAAACTAGGGAGGACCACCCAGTGCAGCCAATCAGAGCGCTGCTTTTAGCTCTAACTTTGAGACAAAATACTTTATTATTGGATGCAGACAGCACGCAGAGGTCTCATTTTTGTGACAAAGTGCTGCTTTTACAAGATACTCTTGGATGGAAAAAAATAAATTTACAAATTTACACCCAAAAAAGTCAGGTACCCCAGCTTTAAATCCATAAATCATCACCAGGCTCTGAGCATTTCAGCTAACTAAACACGATCATTACAACTGAGTCACACCTCAGCACTGCTCGCATTACAAAACACTGTGTATACAAATTTGTGCAATTGCCTCTGCAGCCAGTAGATGGAGCCACAGCTAAGTTACGCTGGCATTTTTTGTTCTAAAACATCAAAGTAAAAGTAAAGTCAAAGTAAAGATACTCAAGAGCGTGTTTACAGGCCAGTAACAATACAAATAATGCATTATATTTGTCCTTTAAGTGTTTTTTTATTTGTAAAATGAGTAGTTCAACCTGTCATTGGCACTTTAACTCACCTAGAAATGTATTTTTTACCGTGCGCCTGCATTCAGTGTAAAATAGAAAACATGTCTCTGATTATTTCTGAAGTCACGTTTCCAAAAACAATATCTTACATTCCAGTTATGTCTTCGGCTTGCCAACGTGAAAATAAAACGATCGACAGGATATTAATCAACGAGGGACAGAACGAAAACAGTTGAGTTGAGGTTTCAGAATCAATGCAGCAAGATCCTCGGAAACCACAGACGAACATTGGGTTGGATTGTACATAGAACATGGACTTACAGAGCCGTGCATTAAGTTCAAGGACGGGGCGAGTCGTCATCTGACATTTTAAATTGTGCTTTCACCGTGTCCCCAGGCGGTTGAGACGTCTGTGCTTAAATACAGTGTAATTAATGTCAAAGAAAAGGACAATGCTCCCAGCTTTTGACCTGCCAAAAGGACATGTGGAAAGAGGAAGTGAAACAGAATAAAAAGCAGTGTTGTCATTCGTCGTACCGTCAAGACGCAGCATTCTCTCTTCGTTAACGCTCTAAATTTGTACATTTTTGCTTGTCAAACGTAAGCAATCTTTTCCTCTTCGCAACAAGGACTAATTCAGGAAAAATCGATGCAAAAGGCAGGGAAAATATTTTGTAACAATGTCAAAAATGCATGATGGCTTTTGTTAGAACGTTTCAATGTGATCCGACCACTTTGTGCCTTTGACATTATCGAGACGAGTGTTAAATAAGATGATCAGGTCTCCTCTTTTTCTGCTAAAAACAAACTGTGGACCCTGTTGCGTAGTTTTTTTTGTTCTCTTTCTTGTTGTTGTCGTGGTGCGGTGTCTTGTCTGTAACCGATGCAGTATGATCTCTTTAACTGGAAACAATATTTTTCAGAGTGAAGGTGTTTTGTTGTACTTGGTGGCACCGGTAAAGAAGAGGGACAAAGTAAAATGTTGGTGATCATTTCTGTGACATGTTATGAGAAGAAATGTTGATAGTTTTTTCTTTTTTTTTACCATCGCCATCATTTTTGGCCCCATGAACAGAACAAAAATCCTTAATTCACTTCTTTCATTCAGTAGATTACCACACCAATATGCACACTTATATACAGACATATAGTTACTGTGCATCCTTAAAGGGGATGTACCCGATTTTTACTGTTGTGAAACATGAAAACAGAATGAGTTCATGTTCCTGATTTTTTGCATGTAATGAAGTAAAATCTGTGTTGGCCCAGCACAGATACATTGTAAAAGCATCAATTTGTGTGAAGATGAGACCACAGCGCTTTCTCTGCATCTATTTACAGAGCATTTTATTCTACAAGAAGCAGGAAGTGCGCTGTTAGCATGCTAATATTTGTTCGTTACTCTCGGAGACTCTGAGAAACTCGCGAAAAGTGCTTGTAAACTCATTGCAGTGAGTATTTAGGATGCTGGGACTGCATTATGTGAGTGAGCGATACATGTGAGTGATGTATAAACTTTAACATGAACTGTATTTCATGTTTCAGAACAATATAAATCAAGTACAGGGCCTTTAAAACAAACTAACTAGTATAAACTCTGTAACTAATCAAGTGATTTACACAGTGCTGTGTTCCCTGTGAAATCTCAATGTTCTATTGATATTTAATGGAGCTTGGCTTGGGGAAGGTAAAATAACAACGTTAAATGGGCTGTAACTGATTTTTACTGTTCTGAAACATGAAAAACAGAACTAGTTATTTTAATTCTTTAAATCAGTCCCATGCATCTCTCTTTCCTAATGCAGTCCCAGCATCCTAAATATTTACCGCCATAAGTTTATAAGCACTTTTCACTTGTCTCAGATAAAGCTAACAAAAATTTGCATGCTAACAGCGCACTTCCTGCTTCTCGTAGAAACATTCTTTGTTTAGATGCCGAAAATGTTCATCCAAATTTTCCATCCAAATAGATGCTTTTGCAATAAATCTGTTCAGATTTTATGAACTAGTTCTGTTTTTCACGCTTCACAATAGTAAAAATCAGGTGCAGCTCCTTTAATGTGCATATTTTTGTTTTAATTAAGTTGGTTAAAGGGCCCTAGCTTGATAAAAAAAATGATCAGGTTTAATAATTATGGATTTTCCTTTTGGTACTTTCTTTTGAAAACACAAGTTTAGGGAAAACTTAACCCTCGTCTTTGATCACATTCTAGAAACTGAAAACCATCACGCTTTTGGACCAAACAGATTACATGTACCAGAGTCTTACAATTATTTTGAGTATGAAAGATGATTTGTTTCATCAGATTTTTCTCACTTTTTTTCTCACAATTTTTTAAACCCTGAAAAACCATGTTTGAATTTTTTTCTGTTTTGAATTTCAATCGATGGATTGTGTTTTTCTCATTTCAAATATCCAATGGTTGAATTTCATTCCCTCAAATTCAACAGTTTAAATTCAGAGTGTAAAATTTGCTGTAAATTTATCAGAGCAAGGCATTAGCAATCGATCCAAGTGAGAAAATATTCGCTGTGAATTTTACACTCGCAATTTGAATTCGAAGGCTTGACAATCTAAACACTGAATATTTACAAGCTCACAATATATTTTTTTTCTTCTTACAATTTTTAAACTGAGAAAAACACATAGACAAAATACACTGCAAAATCCAGCAACTGAAATATAGAATATGGACAGTTCAAACGTGTTTTTTCAGGGTTAAAAAAAATCCGAGTGAGACATTTGCCAGTTCAAAATTCAAAATGAACCTATAAAGATGATTGACTGTGTATCAATTAATCCTGACATCCCTCGTCTCAACTGTGCATTGAATCTGAGCTCTTAAATGATCAATTATATTTGAAAAACGCATAATAAACACAAATTAGAGTAAAACCTAGCATCTCTATAAGTTAAACCTTAATAAATGTGGTGTCTGGTAAAATAATGACATTTATTTTGGTTTTGTGCTGCACTCAAACATGATTGAATTTAATAATGTAATAACGTAATTTTTAAACAGTTGTTATGTTTCTTCTTCTACACCTGCCATTATTGTCATTGAGCCCAAACCGTTTCCCGTGTGTGATTCTGTGCTTATTAATGTTACTAATGGGTTAAACATTTCCAGATAAGAGTCCCGAATGTTCTAATAATTGATAATAAACTTCCTTCTAGAGTTATGTTACAGAAGAAGAGAGAAGATATTGAATCCTCTTCTGCTGGACCGTCTGAATGACTGCGTGACTGCACTGGATTTCTCTTTGTTCAACAGTTGTGTGTAAAGTCTCAGCACTGGTGAAAATGTTTTATTAGAGTAGGATATTGTTTTGTTTTCCATTGTGATGTTGAACTGTAAATAAACTGTTCTTGACCTTGACGTGTTCTTCGCTCTGACCCATTTTTTCAGAAACGTACAGTATTTTGACACTTTTGTACGGAAGGTCATTTGTTTCATCAGATTCAGAGTTTTAAAATACTGGCGAAAATCGAATTAACCCTGAAAAAACATGTTTGAATTGTCTTTATTCTGCTTTTCAGTTGCTGGTTTTTGCAGTATACGTTTTCTTCATGTTTGTCTCAGTTAAAAATTGTAAATGAAAATAAAATTTGCGGTGAAAAATGTTTCAAGATGGAAAGATTCACTCACTTGGATCGATTGCTAATGTCTTTTTCTGGTAAATTCTCTACAAATTTTACACTCTGACTTCAAACAGTTTGTATTTTAGGGCTTGAAAATCTATGCAATGAATATTTAAAGTGAAATTCAAAAACAGAAAATGCCAGAACAGTGTGATGAAACAATTGATCTTCCATATTTTTGTTTGTTGCTTTGATAATCTGAACTCTCTGAAATGTTTGCCATGAATTTTCAGCTATAATCGCTCATAACACACACACCATAATAACTCAAATGGAGTACAACAAACATCTTTTTATACATTTTATAAGGTTTTAACGCCTTAAACACACAGCTTTCAGTAACAATGAAATGGTATGAACTAGAGCTGCAACAAGTTAATCGATTAATCACAACTAATCGATTATTGAACTAACTGTAAACTAATTTAGTACTCGAATAATTGTTAACTGGTCGTTTCCCGAGTTGCAAAAAAGACTCAAATTAAGCTGCAATAGCATGAAAATAGTGCAGAAAATGTGTAAATTCAGTGTACATTTGATGAAAACATTGATTCACTTCAGCTTCATCAGGGTCAAATTTAGTAAAAATCTTTTCTCCACGTGACTGTTGGTTCTGAACAACTAATCGTTTAAGGTGAAACGACGCAAATGGATAGGAAAAAATCTTGAATTTAAAGATATACATTTTCTCAGATTCCTCCTGTTTTTGAGTAAACTAGATCTGACTGGAAATTGGCCTGAAAATTCAAATTTCACTTCATTCACTAGATTTAAAACTTAAATAAATCAGGCTTGGAATCAGATATCAACAAATCCTCCTGTACATTCTGTCAGAATCCCAGACTGTACAGTTTGGTGTGTTGGAGCTACTTTAAGGCTGATTTTTTATGTCTCTGTGGGAGAAAAATGCATTTTAAGAAAACAGCATTTGAAGTTATAATGTCCCAGAGAAATCTATGAATGAAAGAGATGAACTGAAATAATAAAACATCTTTAGGAGCAGATTGGATAAATTGGTTGTTTCCACATGAAAGCCTGTCTTTTGAGAGAACAAACTGACGACGAAACAAAAACATTTAAAAAATAGTTTTGCCTTCAGCGTCTCACCTTAATCTAAAGAATAACTGCTGCACTGCAAAAAATGAATTTCTAGATCAATTAAAATGTCTTGATTTCAGGATATTAATCTTAATTTCAGACGTTTTGAAGAGCTAATATTAGTTAAAACTATTCATTTGAACTGGATTATTTTTACTTCTTTCAAACCGTTTCTGATGTCTTACTTTACTTCTTACTTCAAGGCAAAATATCTGCCAGTGGGTTAATATAATTCTACTTATTTAATCATTTTAAGATAAATTATCGCAGGATCAGTCAGAAATACCTTGAAATGAGTGAAATATTTAGCATCGAGTCAAAACTACTAAAATCTAGATGAAAATGATACATTCAAGTAATTTTAAACGAGGCTGGATATACATTTCTTGCTGCGTACACTAACCGATTAGCAAAGCGAGCGTCAGTTGCAGCCCTAGCATGAACTTGAACCTCTAATAATAACGCTCTCCCTCTGTCTCGGTGCTTAGACTTCGCTGAAAGTCTTGACCAGCGCTCTCATCTCCGCGTCACAGACTCGGACGGCCTCTTGTGCGTTCCTCAGCTCCGAGGGCTGCGCTGGCCGGACGGAGACGCACACCAGGACGTTTCTGGCGCGATCGTAGTTCCCGACACAACGGTGAACCTGACCACGCACGAGGCGGGGCAGCTCCTTCTCCTGCGGGACGAGAGTCAGAGGTTACTCAATGTTACGCTGGGAAAAATGTCTTTAAAAGTCTGTATGAAGGTTCTCATGAGATTCTAATTCTGACTTTGTTTGATGAGAGGGCATATGTGGTAAATGTTTAGATATTTTTACATTTGTGAAGTTACAGTTGGTGAAGAAATTTTGAAAAGTAAAAGTTTAAAGTCTAAATGACCAGTTAGACGACACATTTCACTAAAACGTAGTGAACATGGATCATATTTAAGATTTTACACAACATTTAGGTCGTTTGTCTCCAGTTTGACAGTTTTCATGATGTATATAACGTTACTTCCTGGTTGGACATGAGCAGTAAATATGACATAGTTAGAGGTTAATGATTATTTTAGTAATCAGTTAGTCTAGCGATTATCCCTTTGATTAATTGATTAGTTGTTAGAGCACAAATGACACTTGAATTTTATTTAAATTACACAATAGTTATAATTTGACCAATAATAATACCTAATAACACCTTTATTTTGTTGAACGACCGTTTAAACTGTCTACAATTGTGTCAGTTGTGTGTAAATTGTCTCTTTATTTTCAACGGCTCACAGAGGGATTCCGTTTTAGAACTCAGCTCTACTTCCTGTAATTTTATTCTTCAAAATTTCTTCACAAACTGCAACTTCACAAATATAAAACTCTGATAAATATTTACCACAGGTGCCCTCCATCCAAACAAAATCATAATTAGAAAAACATCAAACACAGTCAAATACTGTTATTTCCACATGAAAGCCCATACTGTTTGTTGAAAGAGCAAACAGACAAAAATAGGGGATGTCTCGCCTTAATCCAATCACTTTTTACCTTATTTTTTAAATGTATGATTGTACGTTTGTGATTTGTCCAGTGTGCACCATGCCCAGTGTTTGCGAGTGCTTTTTATTATTTGTTAAACGCACATTTTCGTAGTAAACGCATTGGACAACTTCCTTCCCGTCTCGGATGAGGAAATTCTTTGCTCCGTGTGAGCCCAGTGTGACAGCAGAGTCTAGAGACGCTGGAAAAGAAAAGATGTTTGTTGTAGTTAAATGAGTATTTGTGAAATGTAGAAAAAGGCTACACAAACTGACCAAATATCTCAAATAAATATGGAACTTTGTCTTTGAACTGGCTCCAGTGTTTCATCCCGTCAATGACTGCAGTGAGGATCCTCAGAGACGTCTCGTTCACTGGTTTAATCTGAAAGGTTGGTTGTGCCTGTTGAATACAAATAATATAAAACCATGTCCCACTAAACACACAGCACAGCAACAATCTTTCTAGAAGTGAAAATGTCTTGATTTCAGGATATTTATCTTAATTTCAGACGTTTGGACCAGTTAAGATGTATTCATTTGCTGAAACTAGATTATTTTACTTGTTGGTTTCAATACATTACTTCTTACTTCAAGTCAAGATATTTGCCAATGGGTTAAGAATGTTGTACAGAATTCAGATCAGAATCCCTTTTATTTATCCCCAATGGGAAATTATTTTTGTCACAGACATGGAACCGACCAGCAGAAGAAAATACAGGTTGAAAAAAGATAAAAATACTTCAACTTAAATATGAAATACAACAAAATAACAAACTAAATCACATTAAATTAAAAATCAGTATCTCAGTAGAATAAAGGATAGAATACATTAAACTAAACCACGGTATTATCAAACAATTCAACACATAATCATGATTATTTTGAACAATTACTTGTAAAGTGTCAAAATTATTCTGTAGAGAAAGTATAGACTGATTTGTGTTTTAGAAAAGTGCCTTTGCTCCAGGTTTTGAGACAAAAGAAGTGCACTTATAATTCTACAATTAATTGTATTTTCAATCGCAATAATAATTGAAATCACAAACGATACGATTAATTGCACAGCTCTATTATAAAGTATCTGTTTTAGGAACTAAACCTCAGTATGAACAAAACAACTTACATTTAGGTAACTTATAAAATCTGCCTCACAACTTAAGGTTTAAGCGTACTTGATATTGCACAATAAAGTGAACTGAGATTTGAACAATGACTTATGAAGTGCATTTACGGCACAGAATGTCACAGTTTGATGGCGACAGCAGAAGGATTTCCTGTGTCTCGGTGGAGCAGTGGCAGTAACAGTCCAGAATAGTCCTGATCTGATGACTACACAGCAAAAAATACATTTCTAGATGAGTTAAATATTCTGAATTTCGGACATTTTGATGGACCTAGATTAGTTTTCGTGTTTCAGGCTTGTTTCAATACAGTTCTTCATATTTTAATACATACATCATTTTATTACCTGATTTCCTTACTCCAGTGGCAAAACTACTTTCTTACATCACTCATCATCTGGTCAAAACTACTCAAATCCAGATTCTGAATTCAAGTCATTTTCTAGTCTAGACATTACTTTTCTGCGGTGTACATATTAAAAATGTATGAATAGCAATTGTTTACCTTCACTTTTATGGCTTTTTTCTGTTCTGCCACCGGAGTCTGTGGCCCGAAGCTGTTGGTAAAGTTCCATGCTTTCGGCGGCTGCTGGTTTTTGAGAGGAGCGGTCTGGGCGGCTGCTTGTGCCGGAGAAGAATGACGGGCCGACGGTTGTGAAAACTTAAAAGTGGCATTGGGCGGTTTGTGGGACGGCGGCTGAAACATCTGAGAAGACCCAGACTGACTCGCTGGCCCGCTCTGGTTGTTCCGAGACAGTTGATACTGATTAAATCCAGAGTTTACACTTGTCCTGGTGTCTTTTTGACTCACTGAGTAGTTGGTTTGCTCCCTTTTAGTGCTAAGAAAATTTAAATCAAGCCATTATTGAACAAAAACAAAACAAAAACTTAAAGGAGATGTATTATGCTTTTTTCCAGTTTCTTAGTGTTGAACTATAACATAAGTAGATTGTTATCTTACATTTTGTTCATTGTAAACTGTGATATTGATATAAAATGGCTTAATAATGGAGATAGGTCCATTAACTTCCTGTAAGCCCCGCCTCTTCATAGTGACATTTGACGCTAACAAGCTAATCTGTCCCCTTTAATAAATCTGTTGTTTTCCATAACAGTGAATGGGTTTCCTACCTTATTTTTCCTGCTTTGTAAGGATGAGGCAAAACTGTGTACTGTCTCACTGTGGGAGCGGCTCTGGGGCCTGGTCCAGTGCTGGAGTACACTCTCTGCTCTTGATAAACACTCTTTTCACGCTCAGGTGTTTGATAGAATCCAAAGTTTCCTGTCCCAGAGAATTATAAAAGTTGGTTTAAGTGCATATTAGAAAGTGAGATATGAGAGTTAGACGACACATTTCACAAAAACGTAGCACACATGATTATATTTAAGATTTTACTAAACGTTTGGCCTATTTGTCCCCAGTCTGACAGTTTTTGTAAAGTTTATAATGTTACTTCTGGCTGAACATGAGCATAAAATATGACATCGTTAAAGGTAATACTGTAACCCTACAGTAAACAAAGTCCGAAATCCATGTAAATTACAAAATAGTTAGGAATTGACATTAAATAATACCTGATAACACCTTTATTTTGTTAAATGATTGTTTAAACTGACAGGAAACTGAGTCAGTGAGTCACAAATGACAACTTCACAGATGTGAAACTATGATCAAAACTATATATTTATACTAAACTATAATATTTACAACTGTTTCTATCAGACTAAACTGAGGAATAATTAGAAAAACATGAAAACTTGTCAAGTACACTTAAAATATGATGTATTAGGCCTGCAACTAACGATTATTTTGGTAATCGATTAGTCTAGTGATTATTTCTTCGATTAATTGATTAGTTGAAATACCCTTGAATATAAGAATTGTACAAACTTTTACCCAGACAAAGCTGCGGTGAAGGTGTTTGACGACGTTCTGGTGGAAAACATACATAGATGAACACACATTTCCTGTGTGTTTTTGTGTCATTCCTGCTCTGTCAGAGTAATAAAACCTCTTCTTTCCGCCCATACAATTTTTTGGAGTCTGTGTGTAGACCAGTTAACGATTACTCGATTATTTAATTCAACCATTTCCATAACTGATTAGTTGCGATTGAACTATTAACTTGTTGCGACCCTTGTGTATGTGATTATAGACAGAATGAAAATCTGAGTGTACTGATATTTCTATTGTACTGGCGCCACCTGCTGACAGAATAGGTCCAGTACTGGTCCGGAAAAAACTCAATTAACGTTATACCTGATGCTTTGTAAGGTGCCTCGGCTTTATACTCATTAAAACTGTAGGATTCATTCGCAGGAGGCGCAGATGTCAATGGGACACGAGTTCTTCTCCTTTGGTTGAAGAGTGGCACTTGTACAAAGTCAAGAAACACACAATATTACTTAAAAAAACACACACACAAAAAAACAAAACAGTAAAACATTCATAGTGTGCGGATTTCGTTAACTTGGTCCTTTACGCACCTGCTGGAAAGGCCATTTGGTTTTCTTGGCGTTTCATCTCCCGTTTAGTCTGACACCAAAACACTCAGATATAACTGTAAAACAATTTATAAAGGTTTAAATGTATAAACACATTAGTATTCATAAATATTTAAACAGATACATGTTCGCAGTTTGTGGATGTTACTTTGCTAGCATCGTTAGCTAGCATAAACTCTACCAGGTAACAGATTAATTCATGCAAAACTATCTGTACTTTTTAATCATCTAACAAGCTCCAAACCACCAAGAAAGCTGATAAGTGTCACAAAAAGAACAGTTTATACGTCAGTGTCAACAAACCCTGACCTCCTTTTTAACGGAAGCTACTGAGCTGTTGATCCAGTTCCAAGTGTTTGTTTACAGTAATGTAAACTGATCAGTTAGCCCAACGTAAAATCAGTGGAGTATTCTAGCACAATATATTGATAAATGTATTTACCAGAAGTTTATCAGGTTCTTCCATTTTTTTTTTTTTTTTTTGCGGATTTCCATGGTAACGGCAGTCTTTTGACGTTCTGTTCCGAGGTCAATTATATCTATTATTGTAAATTATATGTTTTATATTTTAATGGATTCCAGGTTTTGTTTGAATGTAAGTAGTATATTTTATTATAATAAAAAAAATTATAAGAGCCATCTGTGTGTCCTTGGGCAAGGCACTTCCAGGGGAGGGTTTAGGTTTACATTTAAGACAATTTAATGAAGCAATGAACAAGACACTAAAAGGAGACACATTAGGATTTTTACAGGTACTTTTTGAACTATGAGTAGATAATTATTTTATTTTTTTTATTGTAAACTGCAATTTTGATCTAAAATGTAACCATTTGTTCTAAACTGCAAAACTGAGAAGCCCCTGCCTCTTAATGGAGGTATTTCACTTTAACATATTGTCATTTACATATTTTTATTTTTTTTAAAGTGGCTACTAGACTTTTTAGAGTCTACATCTCAGAGTATCATTTTTTAAATTATCGCACAGGAATATGAGCGGAGACATGGGGTAGGTGAAAACAGTGAATTTTCTGAGCACTCAAGCACCCGTTGCACGACAATATATGAATGAATAACTCCATTGCAACAAGGTTAAGCGCTCATTAAAGTTTAACTTGTGTCTGCCTTAATATTATCATAGTTTTAATTATGATGCATTTCTCTCATAACATGTCATTGTATCAGGCAGCTATTTTTGAGATTAGACACAACGCTCTGTGTGAGGAAATTTGACACTGTAGAGTTTATACATCGGAGGAAACATATGTCGTAATCTTCTGGAAGTTTCATGAGTGCGGCCGAGCCTTTATCCTCCTCCTGCAGCCGAGAGTGCGCAGACTTCTCCGTCAGCCCTGGCGCTGCTCTGTGGGAGGCGCTGCTGCTGATCACAGTAGTTTCTGGAAAGAACCTCATGCATGCACCATGGAGAAAGTGAGTAGTCACATACATGCCCTTTATTTATTTTAATGATGTGTATTCAATCGTCTGACAATAACGTTTTTATTAGCGCGTGACATGTTAGTATTTTTGCTCTAATGATTTCAAAGCGAGCTGCTGCTTCAAGTGATACTTCATTGTACGGATAAAACAGAGGCTAGTTAGCTGTTAGCTTGCTGCAATGTGTTCTGCTTGGTGTATGTCTGCTGCAGCTTCACTAGTGGAAAATGAATTATAATGCCACGTGATTCTTAAGGCCATAAGCCATATTTTAATTAGGTATTTGATAATTGTTTCGAATCAATTGTAAACTAAAGCTAGTATTTAGCATCTACTTTAGCCTATATGACTAACTTCCTGCCTGTGACTGTTCTTTTCATGTGGGATTCTGAACAAAACAAAAGAAATACCTGGTTTTAGTTTCATTCATGACTACACATTAACTTGAGTATTTTGAGAAATTTTGGCGACTAAAAAGGAAAGAAACCTAGCTAGCTAACGCCGCTATTAATGCACTCTCATTGAAGCAAAAGGTTATGGTTTGTCCAATATTCTTATACATGTGCGTCAGATGACAGTGTTTAATTGTTTGTTTTTTACACATTACACGTGTCACGACATTTCTTTGCTCTGCTTTAGTATTTGTGCGATAAAACCACGGTTTAAAGCCACATGCGATGCGGCGCTTCAGCCCGGAGGATCTTTCTAGACGCACACGGCCTCGCTGTCATGGCTACAGCTGTAAAGTGTCAAAAACTGTCGCGCTTATCCATTTTGTTTTTAAATGTTATTATAATATCATCTAACATAATGTCCACGCCTCCTCAAATGACCGGCTGCCACACAGATCATATTTCCTGAAGTGTTCTTTTGGATTCTGTAACTCTGCACTGCAAATGTAGTGTTGGCCCGTCACCCACAGCATTAAATCCCATTGATGTACACTTGGTTGAATTTTTTCCCCGGTGTGTGATGACAAGATGTTTTTTCAAAATAATATTCTGTGGTAAAGCACACACTTGAAAGTGTCAGGTACAGCTGCTTCTTCAGTTAAAAAAAAAAAAAAAAAAAATCTTCTGAATGAATGTCCACTCTGCTGATTGTTATTGTATGAGCTTCTCGTTATTAAATTGGTGAGTCCTTATGTCATTTATTGTCATTTTTGGTTTTTGCAGGTATCAGGACTGAAAGACCAGGGAAACAAGGCACTGAGTGCAGGGAATGTGGATGAAGCGATCAGATGCTACAGTGAAGCCATAGGTCTTGATCCCTCCAACCATGTTCTCTATAGTAATCGTTCAGCTGCTTATGCCAAGAAAGGAAACTATGAGAATGCGCTCCAGGATGCCTGTCAGACCATCAAGATCAAGCCTGACTGGGGAAAAGTAAGATTTATTGTTTTATTTTGCAACAGAGGTCACCTCACAGGGCTTCAAAAAATGTTATTTGATCTACAGAAAACAGATGGAAAATCCAATGAACAGTGAGCAGTTCAGTTTGGCAAATTATTATTTACAAATAAATTACACGTTTGTTTTACATCAGGGCTATTCCCGCAAAGCAGCAGCGCTGGAATTTCTTGGACGACTAGAAGAGGCTAAAGCAACTTATCATGAGGGAATTCGGCAGGAGCCAAGTAACCAGCAGCTAAAGGATGGTCTGCAGAATATCGAGGTCCGGCTTGCAGGTAATTTGTTATTAACCAGTTCATGATATATTTTTATGGTAAAGAATATATATGTCAAAGTTTGACCATTCTGGGGTTAGATTTTGAATGATCTATTTCAGAACTAGGATAAGACCACATGACCTTCTATTGTGGTTTTTCTCTTTTTTTTTATTTATTTATTTTTTTTTACTATCATTGTGATATCAAAATAGGTATTGGGCATTGAGGTTTTTTTTTTCCTTTGTATCAAAATTTAGGCTGCACAATTTATGTTTAAAAAGTAGGATTCTTTCAGAGCACTACTTTAAGACAAGTCCAGGAGCATTAACGTGAGAGAAACGGCTGAAACATGAACTGATAAACTAATTGAAGTCTATGCATTTTAGAACATGTCTAAAAACTGAAGGGTTAGCTGTTTATTTCCCTATAAAACACAGAATGTTTATTTGTTTACAGTGGACATAGTATCTAATCTCCAGACTACCTAAATAGTCAGTCGACTTTGCAATTTGATAAATGCACTAATTGTTCAAGAGCTCAGTGAAACTAAAGGATGTTTTGGTTTAGTATCATTAATGAAGCCTTTTTTAAACAGAAAAGACCATGATGAACCCGTTTGCCATACCAAACTTGTATGACAAACTGGAGAAAGATTCTCGGACACGAGATTTGTTGTCACAACCAAGCTACAGAGAACTGCTCGAACAACTCCGTAATAATCCATCTGCTCTTGGAACGTATGTATATATTTGTACATCTAATTGATCTCATTTGTAATTTAACCCAAAACATGTAAATTGTTTCAGGAAGCTACAAGATCCTAGAGTAATGACTACACTTTCTGTGCTGCTCAACCTGCCAGACATGGAAGAAGAGGATGAACCCACACCACCTCCACCGCCCAAACCCAAGGAGACACAGCCCCCTCCCCCCAAAGAGGAAGACCTGCCAGAAAATAAAAGAAATGTAAACAAACTTTCTTGTTACAAACAATTCTTAACAATTATATCATTTTAAATGATCAAAATGTGGTGTTTTTTTCAGGCCTTAAAGGAAAAAGAACTTGGGAACGTTGCGTACAAGAATAAGGATTTTCAAACTGCACTGAAACATTACGATGAAGCTATGAAACATGATCCAACTAATATGACATATCTTTCCAACCAAGCAGGTATTCATCTGTACATTTTAAAACTGTTCATGCTGCGAATTATTTTTCTTCTATCTGTAGCATTAATTATTATATCATTCTTCTGATTTAGCTGTGTACTTTGAGATGGGAGAATTGGAAAAGTGCAGGCAAATGTGCGAAAAAGCTATTGATGTTGGCCGAGAGAACAGGGAGGACTACAGACAAATAGCTAAGTAAGTTCTCTGAATTATAAAACGTAACATAATTAAATAATAATATTGTTGTGTTCTTATCTATATTTGTTTGCTTTGCAGGGCATTGGCTAGAATTGGTAACTCATACTTCAAGCAGGAAAAGTACAAAGAAGCCGTTCAGTATTTTAATAAGAGCTTGACAGAACATCGCACTCCAGATGTCCTTAAGAAGTGTCAACAGGTGTGATCATCTATTCAAATGTTGAGATTATATATGAGTAGATGGACAAAAATGTAGTGATCATGTATTCTTCTTCCCCATAGGCAGAGAAAATCTTAAAGGAACAGGAGAAACTAGCTTATATCAACCCTGAATTGGCTTTGGAAGAGAAAAATAAGGGCAACGAAGCTTTCCAGAAAGGTGACCTCTGACTCCGTTGTTCTGTTATAATCATTTCCCCATATGTTAAACAAGCTTTTGTGTCTTCAGGAGATTACCCTGTTGCAATGAAACATTACAGTGAGGCCATCAAAAGAAATCCCCATGATGCCAAACTGTTCAGTAACAGAGCAGCGTGCTACACAAAGCTGGCAGAGTTTCAACTTGCCTTAAAGGTATGTTATTTATTTTTATTTATTTTTTATTTTTTTCCATAAACTTAGAATAGTAATTTCTCAAAAAGCAATGCTGTTTTTTGTAGGATTGTGAAGAGTGCATCAGGCTTGAGCCAGCATTCAGTAAGTGCTCATTTTCTTTTGTAGGCGGATGCTATTTTGTAGGTTGTAGAAGTATTAACATCTTTCTTATTTTTAACAAGTCTATTCTTATTTTGATAACGTCTTTTTTCTTCTGCTGGTTGGTTGCATGTCTGTAACAAAAAATGTGTATAATCCTGAACCTAAATGTGTATTTGTCTCTAGTAAAGGGATACACACGAAAAGGAGCAGCTTTGGAGGCAATGAAAGATTTCACTAAAGCAATGGATGCATACCAAAAGGCACTGGACCTTGAATCTACATCAAAAGTAAGTTGTTTTATTTTGTCTCATTCAAACAAATGAAGGTGTTTCATGAAGCTTAATGTGATGTCTTTGACAGGAAGCCACAGAAGGCATGCAGCGCTGCATGATTGGTCAGGCTGTGAGGAACGACACACCAGAGGAAGTGAAGAAGAGGGCCATGTCTGATCCAGAGGTGCAGCAGATTATGAGTGACCCAGCCATGCGCATGATCCTCGAGCAAATGCAGAAAGACCCACAGGCGCTCAGCGAGTATGTTCATGATTCTCTGAATCTACTGCAGATGCAGAAGAAGGAATAATGTGTTGATTCTAATTGTTTTATTTTACAGTCACCTAAAGAACCCATTCATTGCTCAGAAGATTCAAAAACTTATTGATGTTGGACTGATCGCCATTCGCTGAGACAAAGCCGTTGTATGAAGAAAAAACAGTGTGGAACAAAATCACAACCCTCAGTTATTACATTCTCTTGCCTTTAAAACAATGTTTGGTCTTTCTAAGGCCATATTTTTTATTGGTTTCACTGTTAATGCATTGTATCTAGATCTTGCATGTTATTTTGCTAAAATTGTTACTTAGAAAACTGGATTGATTTTTATACATGTGCATACTGTAATCGCAAAAACAATATATACATTGGTGAAAGGAGAAATCCACCCTAAAGTCAACTTTATTTTTGTTTGTCCACAGTAAAGTAAACTTCTTTTTGCATACAAGAGTTTGTATGGAAGAGTACAAGCAAATGTTTCAATTTGTCTTTGCGATGTCCCATTCAAGGCCAGACTAAAGTTATACAACAATCCAATGTAAACCTGGTATTTAATGTTTGCTTTTATGATGGGATGACATCCAAGTGTAGCTTTAAAGGGGACATATCATGCAAAATCTACTTTTTTGGCCCTTAGATACCTTTTATTGTGTACTGTGGGTGTCTGGTAGTGGCTAAAAGTTGAAATTAATCACTTAAGTAGCTGCAGAGATATATTTATATAAATTTTGCAACATATTTCTCAGTTCGTTCGAATATCCGCATTATCTGTTACGTATTTTTATCTATCACGTCACAGCGGAACTACTAAACAAGGTCAAGAGCTTCCGGCAGAGACCGCCATCTTTATTTTCCTCGTAGCGATTTTGTAGTCCAAGCGCAAAGATGTCAAAGGTGCGAGTGGACAAGTTAAAATGCTCTGTTCTTGGTTGTGTTACCAGCACAACTCATTACACCGACCGCCTGCATCCGAACAACTGAGATCGGCATGGTTACGTTTTATTTTTCGTGGTAATGTACCACCGACAGTGGGGAAAGTTCCGTTTGTGTGCGCTAAGCACTTCAAAGAGGAGTGCTTCAGTAACCTCCGCCAGTACAACGAGGGATTTGCTCAAAGATTGCATTTGATCGAAGGGTCAGTTCCTTCGGTCTATGGAGATGACGATATAGCGGAGCGGTAAGTCAAGAAATGCTGAAACACTGTTTATTAGACCTATTTTTTATCCAGTCATTCTTTACCTGTGTGCTGGCCATTTGTGAGGGATTAGCATTACACCTGGAGCTGCGCATCTTTTACTCGGCTGTTTTCCAGCTGCTTAGGGCACATGTCTTTATATATACATATAATACATTTATTTTTGATGTTTTCATAAGGCAGAACTCACATCAGACTGATCGTAGCTGACGTTAGCATGTCGCTAGCATTAGCGCGCAGCAAGCGTAGCCCGCAGCACCATAACTACGCTGACTGACTTGACAGTAGCCTTTTTCCCCGGACTGTTGTTGTAGTAAGATGGTAAAGTGAGGGTCCATTAGACAACCTGTTAACATCTTTCACACACAGTTAAGCTAACGGAGCGCGTAGCGAATTACATAGTAGTAAACAAACCATTGAGATGCAGCCATTTGAAGTCTTTGCTGCGGAGGATCGTCGTCTTCGATTTCCTCTTGGTCTGTGTCAGATTCTGGCTCGTACATGTAAGGCTGGATGTTGATGTCTTCGCTTGTTTCAATTTTTCGATTGTCATTACGTTTTTTTCTAACTTTGGAGAAGTTTTGGATCCGACAGACGGACTGTGTTTGGGACTACAACAATGGCTGAACGGGGCGGAGCATTGCATGCAATGCGCATGGGAGGGGGTGGGGTGCGAACTAACTCATTTGCATTTAAAGAGACAGTGCCAAAACAAGGCGCTCAAAAGCGCTCCTTACAAAAAGGGGTAAAAGAGAGGCATGTAGAAAGAAAATTAGGAGGAATTCAGACTGTAGATTGCAGGTATAGTTTATTTAGACCCCAGGTAAATGTTTTAAATGTTCAAAAGGTGAAAATAAAAGCATGATATGTCCACTTTAAGACCATAATTTATTCATTATTTGTCATTTCAGTATTTATCTGAAGCAAACCAAGGTGTTTTTTGTGTCTTGGGGTTTGCCACACACTTGTCATACCTTTGTTAAACTCCTTCATTCTGTCATGGTTCATCTGTGTTCATCCAGTTTTAACAGAACTAGGGTGATAATTTTATGGGTGGATTTTTCTTTTCAATTCGTAGAGCAGGGACAGGCAGAAGGCTATGCGATAGTGTATTTAATAATTTGTTTCCATTGTTTTTTTTTCTATACTGTACAGTGCTTAGTCTTTTTGGTCCATACCTCAAATCATTGGATTCTTGGACCAGGAGCAAACTTGATTCTAATGTTTCCATGTTTTACAACGCCCTGATCCAAATTAAATGTACTTATATTAAAAGAAAAAAGCAGCACAGTACTTCAGTAACATGCGGCACTGAGTGTGTGGTGGAATTACAACATCAAACCATCACAGACCAGAACAAGATGCGTATTCTTTCTGTTCCCGCTCGACACAAATAGCGCCAGGTTATTGTATCCTACTCCAAATCTGAAATCAATAAAAACATTGAGAATGGGATAGTTGGGCCATGTTAATAAAGTTGTTTTAATGAAACATCTGTCCGCATTTGAACTTTCCTCGTCGCCCCGCCCACTCTGCGTCACGTGAGCAGCGTCGAGCAGGTTGTGTTGAAAGCATCCGGTGTTAGCACTGAGCTATCAGCTGACAAAAATACAAACTCTGGACCTCTATTTAGGGCAAATGCTAGACTAGAACAGACGAAGACACTGTGGATCCCGACAGAACATGACCTGTGTGTGAGCCCTGTCTGCTTGATGGTATTTAAACTGTCAGTTAAACAGTCGCGTACGCTAGCCTTCAAAGTTTGACTTGCAGAAGCTTTGCTAGCTTCTACTTTGCAATCAACTACAACCACTGCAGTAAACGATGTAACCTGTGCTGTAGCTCCTGTGGAATGGCGAAATAACTGATCATTTAACCAAACGATGACCCGCAGCACGCAAACGGACAACATTAGCGCGTAAAATGTTAAAATAGTAGATACGTGTTAGTTTACTCTAATGCCGTAGCTAATGCTAAACACAGCAGCGTACTGTTAATAACAAAGTAGATACATGTTAACTTCAGTTGTATTGTAGTGGTATAAACGGACACTAAAAGCATTACTACGTATATTACACACTTGTAAACATTGTACAACAACAGGATGCTCCAGGACAGAGGATTAACAGCGGGACTTGAGGACAAAACATCTGTCCCACGAGCGCTGTGCAGTTTGACGTGCCCAGATCTGAGTCTTATCTAGGTTTTTAATTTTTAATGTTTAAATGCCACTGTATTCTGCATTTTAGACCAGTTTAGATTTCCGTTTTTGGCTTTACATTTTTGTAAGTTATGCCTGGAGACGCATCTGAAAGTAGTAGTGATGACTCTGATTCACAAACAAATGAGAAACCCTCCACTGTCAAGCATCAGATCACTGATGGTAAGTGCACTGCTTGTTGAGAAGCTCTGCAGATATTGTTTTTTTTCTTTTCTAAGTCCTTTTGTTCTTCAGCAAACCTCACAGGTCACACTGAGAAGGTTGGCATGGAGAACTTTGAACTGCTCAAAGTGTTAGGCACTGGAGGTGAGCGGACTTTCATGTTATTAATACAAACTCAATACACAACTTTAAAAATCTGAATCTTGCATTTTCTAGCTTATGGGAAGGTGTTTTTGGTCAGGAAGAACAGTGGCCATGATGTGGGCCAGCTTTACGCTATGAAGGTAAGACTTTCTGTCATTATATATATATATTGTATGTATATTACATACATATAAAAAAAATAGGCATCAAATTAAAAAAATGTATGTTTACTCTATCACCCGTCTTCTTCTAGAAAATAATAATAATAGTAATAAATTGTGAAAAAATTAAATTGACTAAATTGACATCCAAACAATGGCTATTATGCCGTTATAGCATATGTTCTACTTGAAATATTTTTTTATTTTGCACCATTTAACAGATATAACTATATTTGTAAAAAATTTAATGATTCTTTCCTTGCACTATTACAGGTGCTGAAGAAAGCCGCTATTGTTCAAAAGGCCAAAACAACTGAACACACTCGCACTGAGAGGCAGGTGCTGGAGCACATCCGGCAGTCTCCCTTCTTGGTCACTTTGCACTATGCCTTTCAGACGCAGAGCAAACTGCACCTCATTCTTGGTGAATATATGTTTCATTATTAATGAAAATATGCTTTCATTACTGCAAGCAGTTTCTGAATTTATTTTTGTCAAAGATCAATATAGTTGTTTTTAAATTCCTTGTATTCGTTTGACTACAGATTATGTAAGTGGTGGAGAGATGTTTACTCATCTTTACCAGCGTGATCACTTTTCTGAGGAGGCAGTCCGGATTTACATCGGGGAAATAATATTGGCACTTGAGCATCTACACAAGGTGAGCAGTTAAAGTTTACTGTCAAAGTTGACAATATATAAAATATGCTTTTAACATGGTTTGAATTGTTTGTTGTTTCCAGCTTGGCATTGTGTACAGAGATATCAAACTGGAAAATATTCTTTTGGACAGCGAAGGCCATATAGTATTGACAGATTTTGGGCTCAGTAAAGAGTTTCTGAATGAAGAGGTTTGTGGCACATAAATGGTAACATTTGCAGTTATGTGTGATCAAATTCCACTTTATTTATATAGCACATTTTATGAACAGAACCGTTTCTGTTCTGTGCTGCACAGACATAAAACATCCAAAAACAAAATCAAATAACTAATAATTGTTCAAACTGATCTTACTACTTAATAAAAACAGTAAAACCCAACAAAAATCCTAAAACCATTGAACAGACATAAATAAGTAAAGGAAATTAAAATAAATCAAAAACACAGTGGACGACACAACTCACTCAAACTCACTCAACTCACTCTAAATGTAACCATTTGTTTTATGCAGAGAGAAAGGACGTACTCCTTTTGTGGCACTATAGAATATATGGCTCCTGAAATCATTAGAGGGAAGACCGGCCATGGAAAGGTAAGCTTGGAAGATAAAATAAAATATGACTTTAAATAATTCTCATCTTCCCTTTCCTTCTGCAGTCTGTGGATTGGTGGAGTCTTGGGATCCTAATGTTTGAACTGCTGACGGGAGCATCTCCTTTTACCTTGGAGGGAGAGAGAAACTCCCAAAGTGAGGTTTCAAAGTGAGTGCAGTTTGCTTTTATGTTTTCCTTTCTCTGTGATGTTTTTGTTTCCGATGATTTATTTTCTTAATATTCGTTTCCAAAGGCGTATTCTCCGCTGTGACCCTCCGTTTCCTTCTATGATTGGACCTACTGCCCAGGACTTGTTGAGGAAGTTATTAGTTAAAGATCCTCACAGAAGATTAGGCTCTGGTCCAAGAGGGGCTGAAGACATTAAAGCACATTCATTCTTTAAGGTTTTATCACACTGTAATGTCATGCAGGCAGCAATAAAACACAATTTTAATATCTATTTTTTTTATAACAGGGACTGAATTGGTCAGACCTATCACAGAAAAAGGTGGCGAGCCCATTCAAACCAGAGCTGAAAAGTGAACTGGATGTGGGGAACTTTGCTGAGGAGTTCACAGGAATGGACCCGGTTTACTCTCCGGCCAGCACCCCCCCCAGCACCGACCGGCTTTTCCAGGTTTGGATCAGAGCAACAAAAGTAGCGTTTTGTTCTTCAGCGTTATCCAATGATATTACTAGTGAATATAAACGACTACAGCACAAATTGGACGTCAAGTCAATGCCACTTGCATAAGCACTAAGCTGAAGATAAATTACACATTTGCCACAACGAGCTTTTAAAAAAACATATAATATTGTATGCTTTACATATTTGTAAACGTAATTGTACTTTTTCTTGCTTACCCAGCATCTGTTGTTTCTCCTCAGGGCTATTCATTTGTTGCTCCATCAATCCTGTTCAATAAGAACGCAGTCATGGGAGACTTTGTCCAAACTCAGATCGGTGCAGATCGACCTGGCTCTGCCTCTGTGCAGCGCAGTGTGATGCTGCGGGTAAAATACAGCATGAGAAGTGACATTACATCTACATTTTATCATCATATGTCATTAACATGGCCATTTAATGTTTTCTAATCATGGTCCTAGTCATGTAATATGTACAAATTATATGTTATTATTTCTGTGTACACTTTAGAGAAGAGTTTAAGGCCTTCTTTCTTCACCACACAAGTGCTCTCTCTAAAAACTACAAAGTGCTTTCAAACATAACATGTACAAGCATCAACAAAACACTATTAAACACAGTATAAATTGTATTGGATATTCTGTTTTGTGAACAATCTTTTTCTCTTCTTCCAGGAGTCCCCATTTTTTCTGAACTATGAGTTGTGTCTTCAGGGGCCACCCTTAGGTGAGGGTAGTTTCTCTGTGTGCAGAAAGTGCAGACACAAGCAGAGTGGCCACGAGTACGCTGTTAAGATAGTCAGTCGCAGGTGAGTCGATGGTGAATCATGATGACTACACACTATTTTTGTGACTGTGCTTCGCTGACTCTCGCTGTTCGCCTGTTTTCATCCATCATGTCTGTGTGCGTCATTAGGATGGAGGCAAACACCCAGAGGGAGATCGCCGCATTGAGGCAGTGTGAATCCCACCCCAACATCGTTAAGCTGCAGGACGTCTACACCGACCAGGTACAGCTCATGTGAAAGAATGAATAACAACCATAATCTATATTTTGTTTTAATTAAAAACAAGCAGCTCTTTTTGGTTTCTTCTGTATTATTATTTACATTTTCTCTGTTCTCCTAAAGTTTCACACTTATTTAGTGATGGAGCTCCTCAAAGGCGGGGAGTTGCTTGAAAGGATAAAGAGGAAGAAACTGTTTGGGGAAGCTGAGGCCAGTCAGTTGTTACAGAGTCTGGTCTCAGCCGTGAGCTTCATGCATGAGGCTGGAGTCGTGCACAGAGACCTTAAACCAGAGGTAACCTTCAATATAATCCAGACTGTACAAGGATATTGTATTATTGTTGTTGTTGTTGATGTTATATTTCACAGTATCTCCTCTGAAATAAGTGATATGCGGCTGTGCTTTGTTTGCAGAACATACTGTTTGCTGATGAGGCAGAAGACTCTGTCCTCAAAGTGATAGACTTTGGGTTTGCGCGCCTTTGTCCAGCAGGGAGCGCCCCTCTACAGACTCCCTGCTTCACGCTGCAGTACGCCGCGCCGGAGCTGTTCGAGAGCGCAGGCTACGACAAAGCCTGTGACCTCTGGAGCCTCGGAGTAATCCTGGTAATGTACTGCCAGACTTTGTTACAGCAGCAAGCAGCTTTCATTCTAACCACTATCTTTGTGTTTTCATCAGTACACGATGCTTTCAGGCCAAGTGCCGTTTCAGAGCAGCCAGAGAGGCTTGACGTCTTCATTTGCCGCTGATATCATGCAGAAGATAAAAGAAGGGGACTTCTCATTGGAGGGAGAGGCCTGGAAGGGTGTCTCAGATGATGCTAAAGAACTTGTTAAAGGTATCTTGACTTTGGAGAATTTGAAGAAGTTGCAGTAGTTACTGGGTCTTTACAGTGTTCTGTTTGTGTTGCAGGTCTGCTGACCGTGGATCCTGAGCGGCGTCTGAAACTGTCTGACCTGAAGGAAAACAGCTGGCTGCAGGGAGAAGCATCCATGTCCACCACTCCTTTGTGCACTCCAGATGTGTTAGAGTCCAGCGGACCAACTGTCCGCACTTATGTCAATGCCACTTACAAGGTGCTTCTTCAGTGTTTTGTTCAAATTCAGTGATCACTGTTTCTAGTCTAACCTTTTGTTTCTATTGGTAAATCCCTGACAGGCTTTTAACCGTGGTAAGAGAGAGGGCTTCTTTCTGAAAAGTGTGGACAATGCCCCTCTGGCAAAGCGGCGTAAGCTGAAGATGACGAGTACAGGTGTGGAGACGCGATGGAGTTCATCCTCCTCCTCCTCTTCTTCATCAACTTCCTCCTCTGCTTCAGCCTCTGCGTCCAAAACAGCACCAAAGTCCACGGTGACACCCAAGAAGAGTTAGCCTGAAAACAAATTCACTGGTAGTTGTATACACAGTATTGAGTAAAGATCACACATTGAACTGGTGGCAGAGTCTGCTCACTCCAGAAACAGAATAAACACAGCTGGGGGGTTATGACCATTTAAGTTTCAAACTTTTGCATATAATATTGTCCATATAAAGTTCTCTTGTTGCTTTTTAAAATCAAACCAATCATGCATTATATTTCACATAAGAAGTGAGCTTTGGGATTTTATCCTCTAAATTCCAGCCTTAAATCTGTTGTTTTTAAGTATTAAGTGAAGGGGAAAAGGGAAGAGGAGCCATTAATGTGCAGAAGCCATATCAGCTGTATAATGAGTAGGTAGACCTTTGTAGAAGCAGTAATTGCACAAAGAAGAACCTTTGCTTGCCACTTGCTTTGCTTGTCACAGAGTAACGGGCAAATGGAAGGGTTGAGTTTGGCCATTAGCATGAAAAAGCTGTGGCTGTGTTTAGTTAGATATATATTTTAGATTGTATTTTAGTTAGTCTAAGATTGTTAACATATTTTAATCCTGCGGTCATCTCATGATCTATATTAATTAAATAGTGACCAGTTAAGGATTTGTTGGTGTGTGAGGGGATTTTTAAATCTGATGTAAACCTGTGCAGTCCTGATGGGACTTTCTTTACAAAGCAGTTGCACCTTTAACACACTACACACCACTGCCCCAGAGAACACTCTGACCACAGGTGTGAGTTTGAGCCAACATGGCGGCTGAACAAACACGCAAACGTCTGTGAGCTGTACATAAGCATTACCGTGCTGTCTCGAAGGGTCTAGCATGCCTTTTGTTGTGATTTTGGTATAAATGTTTCCATTTATTTGACACTTTTCCATACCAGCCCAGAGCCTTTGAACTGGGACACATAGGTCTGTAGATCTAAGCAGTTGTGAGAGTTTTCTGCTGAACGGGCTGCAGAGGTCTCATTGTTTTTTTGTTTTATACTGTATCACTTTGAGGTGATTTTAGAGACACTTAAAACATTATGAGGGTGCAGGAGCAACCTGTGAAAGCTGATTTGTACTTTCCAATCATAAATCTAAAGCAAAAAATGTATGTTTTATGGCATTGAGTCTGAATTTAATTATGTATCTTCATATGATTTTTTTTTTTTTTTAACATGTTGCACAGGCCATTTATCAATTAACACATTTCAGCTTTAAAGGTGCTTTCACTGATATTTATTACTTTATTAGCTTTGAATGTCGTTTTACAATGCCGTGGTATTTGGTTTCAAACCTTTAGACTTGTCTGTACCATTGCTGTTGTGTCTTGAAAGAATGATTATGAACTTAATTGTATAAAATGAAGCCGTTTTGTGCTACTCTTTGTCAGCTTCTGTCTGTTAAAGTTGTTTCTAAGCATCTGCTATAATTTTTATCCCAAAACCGTTTTGTTTTACTGGTGTTGATATTTTGTTGTAGTTAATATTTTGGTTTTGTACTTTTTATTTTGAGCATTGCTATCTTCCTGAGATGCACTGTCACTGATGTTGTAAGTGGGATTTATGTTATTGCACCTATTTTGTTATTTGTTTTGTTTTTTTCTTTCTTTTTTTTGTGGGGATGGTGCAAAATAAATTGTACTTTTCAGTAGATTTGTGCTGTCTGTTGTTGTATTCTGTCTTTAAAACTGGTGGAAGAAGTACTAAAATGGTGTTGCCTAATGTAAAGTACAGCTACAGGGGCAAAACAATAAGCCAAGTAAAATATGGTCACTGTTATTAACGGCTCCCATCGTTTACAAAGAGATTCATTTTCGGCAGGGCAACAGCAGAATGTTTACGTATCCATGTTATAGAGGTATTATGGAGTGTTATTGTTGTGTAAGAACATTCCATAACTTTTCACAGGTTTTGTATTCACTTATTGTATTAAAGGAGACATAATGTTCTTTTTTCTCCAGGGTCTTAGTAATGAAGTATAATATTAGTAGCCCATCATGTAACATTTAGTTAATTGTGTACTGCAACATTGATGTAAAACAGTTTAATAATAGAAACAGATCTATTGACTCTCTGTTAGAAACTGCAGAACTGCTTAGCCCCGCCTCTTTATAGTGACACACACTTCAATGTAACAAGCAATATCAATGCAAATATGATATGAAAATCTACTTGAAGTACTCGTTCAATACTATTTCAGACAGATTTTGAGACATATTAAAGCTTCAAAAGTCTCTGGGTAAAAATGCCTTTTTTTCAACTGAAACTGTACTGAATCAATTTCAATAGATCAATGATCATTTTTCAAAGGGTGATAGCTGTTTTTATTATGTTTGTTGGACATAATAAACACAACCCCTCAGTAATTTCAAACCATGAAAGTACTTATTTTTTACTTTCTTCTTTCTTTTTAGTCCTGTTACATAATGTAGGGAAGTGGAAAGTACTTTTGTACTTCTGCTTTAAAATGTAGTGAAGTAATAGTGGAAATTCGTCACTGAAAACTGTACTATAGTAAATTACATTAAACAAAAAAAATTACTTAAGTTTATTACTTTTACTTTTGTACTTTCCACCACTGCTTTAAATATATGAATATTTAGATTGGACCTGTTCTAAATCGGCTTCAGTGATGGACATGTAATGAGGTTATTTTACCATTAGGTGGCCACTGTGTACCTCTTTCTTTTGGTTACTATGGAGACAGAGATGAAGTTTCGTTTGCAATTTTGTGCTCTAAATAAAGTCATCAAAATCTTTTATACGTGTTTACTTTTTGTAATAGCTGAATATGACAAAATTCACACATACAATTCTCTGTTTTAAACCTAGGGAGATTAACTTAGCGTTCAATAAAACATATTCTGCCCATGTAGAACTGCTGGGTCATGACTGTTACTTTTATCGGGTTGTGCCATGGCTATTAAGTTTACTTTTTTTATATACTTGTTTTGTGTATATACTTTTTGTCCAACGTTTCTTTTAGGACATTTTGCGTTGATGCTTCAAAAATGGCGAATTTCCATGGTAACGGCCTTTTTTTTTTACGTTCCGTCCCAAACTGGTGTCAGTGGACTTATTATAAGGATAACTACATACACACATACACACACACACACATACATACATACATACATACACACACACACACACATACACACACACACACATACATACATACATACACACACACACACACACATACACACACACATACATACATACATACACACACAAGTTAATAAATGAACAAAACGATGATTCGAGCCTTGTCACGTGGGTCTCATTACGCCTCTCACTGAACAAACACGTACTTTTTAGCGTCCCTTAAACGCAGCTCTCCACGGGAAGAACATGAACGTGCCACTTCAGATAAGTTGAGGATAAATAACATCCGAGCCAAATTGACGCGTGCATTGTTGCTGATTTACAAAGCGACACAAAAGGTGACATGCTATATTGGTGCGCGATGATTCACGCGATAACACAAAAGCAAGGAGAAACCAATAAAAGTGATTGGCATGCTCGGCGGCTCGCGCATTGATTGTTGGCAGCGCACGAATCCCCCGCTGCGCTGCGCCTCCAGGCTAATCAAACTAGTCTGGGCTGCACATATTCCACACATTCAGAGCAGCTGCAAAGGCCACTGTTATTATCGGCTCCCGTCGTTTACAAAGAGATTCATTTTCAGCAGAATGTTTACGTATCCACGCTTCTCACAGATAACGCGATTTTACAAGTGTAGAGACGTTATTAAGGTGTTATAGAGTGTTATTGTTGTGTAAGAACGTTCCATAACTTCTCACAGGTTTTGTATTCACTTTATGATTTGTTAAAGGAGACATAATGTTCTTTTTTTCTCCAGGTTCTTAGTATTGAGCTATTACATTAGTAGCCCATCATGTAACATTTAGTTAATTGTGTACTGCAATATTGATGTAAAACAGGTTAGTAATAGAAACAGATCTATTGACTTTATGTTAGAAACTGCAGAACTGCTTAGTCCTGCTTCTTCATAGTGACATTTCACTGTAACAAGCAGTAGATTGTAATGTCTTCAAAAAATGTTATTGGTTTAGTCCTGATTTAGACCAGGTTTAGACATGGTTTAGTGCTGGTTTAGACCTGGTTTAGATCTGGTTTAGCCCTGGTTTAGTCCTGGTTCAGACCTGGTTTAATAATGGGTTCTGCAGATGTTGTTAAAGTCTTTTGTTTTACATGTTTTTCGTATTTCAAAAACGTTTCTGGTTCAGAAGACAAAACCATCCAAAAAATCTGGCTCTTGGTGAAATAAAGTTGAGTAGCCTCGCTCTAGAGTCTAATTTTTCCAGAACAGATGTGGGCGGGCATAGGGGGTAGATGAAAACATGACTTTTCTGTGCACCCGAGCCACAGCCTCATGAATCAAACAAAACACAACTTTGACTAAATGAATGATGAGGAAACACTGTTATTGCAAGGTTAAAAGCTCATTAAAGTTGAGTTGGCGTATGTCTCCTTTAAAGAGCCTAAAGTTACAGTGTTATTGTTGATTAAGAACATTTGATACAACTTGCACCTGAAAACAACATAATAAAGCAGACATACATTATTCAGGTTCTGTTGAACTATAAGTAGATCATCATTGTATTTACATTTCGTTGATGGGATGTGCAAGACAATACAGGATTACTCAAACATGCATAAGTCAATCAAAACAAAACATTGAGGAATGACGAGGAACACCTTTGTAACAAGATTAAAAGCTCATGATTGATTGACTGATTTAGCATGATATGGCCCCCCTTTGTATTAGTTATGGTTTAAATGTCGTTAGGTTTGGCACTGCCCTGTCACTATTTGTCATGTATTTGATCCAAATTGAACTGGACATCAAACATTTTATGATTTCATTGCAGCTATTTTACTATTGCTCTGTTAAATTTATGATGCATGAAATATAGCAAGATAAAACAGTGATTTCCTTCCTTTTTTGTCTTGAGTAGCTCCTATATAGCTTTTCTTTAGCCATAATAAATCAGTTAACTTTATTGCCAGTTATATTGCCTATTATATTTTCTTGTTTTAATGTTATTCATGCCCCCAAGAACATCATTAAGGATGTAAAATGTACTATAAAAATATTTCACATTCAAACTGTTTTCAATTCTTCTTACAAGATCCCCTCTGGCAAGTGATGATGATCTGAAACACGTGCCTTGTCTTGTCCTGAATCATCTTCGTTCACTTTTATAAAAAATATTTCCCATTTTCCAAGTTGTCCAGTTCCTGCAGTAAAACGTTGAGCCAACATCTATACATTAAGGGTGCCACCTCTTTGTGACAGCGCTTGATTAAATATTGAACAGGTTATTAAAGCAGGTTATTAATCCGGTTTATGCGCTATCATAAATGCAGCTCATGAAGGAACTAAAACGGCCCATTAGTTGCCTGTTCCTGAACTCTGGCACTGTCCAAGGTGCTGAAAGTCAAACCACCAGGTGTCACTGTAGGTCTGGCTCACACGCACTGCACAAAGCAATCACAACAGAGCAGCAGAGGAAGGATGGCTAACATGAATTTAACGTGTCACACAGTCATTTATCAAATCAACTCCAGCCGGATGGAGAGCACGGGATAAATGTAAGCATGACAAAGATGGATTTGTTGGACACACGTCATCACTATTTAAATAGATTGGATCAGGCCCTGAGCAAAAGTGTGTTTCCTTTAGACAAAAGCAGCCTCCAGGAAGTACCATCTATCCATATCTATCCATCTGTCTATTGGGGCTTTAATCCTTTAGTCATTTGGTCGATTAATTGGTCGATGGTGTCTTAGTTGACCATGATTTTTATTAGTCGACCAATTATTTTATTTGCATTCAACAAATTTATGTAGAAAAACAGTAAAAATTAGAAGATTTGGAGTGAGTATCTATCTATCTATCTATCTATCTATCTATCTATCTATCTATCTATCTATCTATCTATCTATCTATCTATCTATCTATCTATCTATCTATCTATCTATCTATCTATCTATCTATCTGTTGTTTTCACACACAATTCTATTACACAATTCTATTACAGTTGGGTGTTATCCCTCATTTGTCCGGTGTGTTCCATCGTAGAAAAGGTTTCAGAGGTTGTCAAAACAGTGTCCAGATGACAACCTTTGAATAATCTTACAGTTATTGTTGTAACATGGTAATTATTCATAATATTAAAAGTACAATTATTAGCTTTGGCAGTTTGAATTATTATTGTGATATTATCGTTGTTTGCCAGTGTTTTGGCCTTGAATCCTGACACAAAATTTTGTCTCATGCCTAGTGTTAGTGTTTATTATGTTGTACCATCACTAATAACTATTGGAGAGTAATTTAAGTTTAGAAATACAGTGATCCCTCGCTATATCGCGCTTCATCTTTCACGGCTTCGCTGCTTCACGGATTTTGTTTTTTACAGTGCGGATATTTTTACAGTGCATTGTGCTCTGAATCCTGATTGGCTCAGGGGCTTTACTGTTGTCTAGAAATAAAATATTGACGCTGTACTGTATTGGTTTTTCACTTGTCAACAGTTTTCGTTTCTGTACATTCTGCCAACTTTACGTTTGCATTTTTTTCTGTGTGACAAAACCCACAATGTCGAAGAAACGCTCTGCGCCGACAACGTAGAAACAGACGCTACAGCGGAGCGGAGTCAGGACGAAGAGGCACAGACTGTGAAATACGCCAGTGACAATGTTTCCAACCTTGTATTACTATATTAAAATTATTGTTTTAAACAAATTTTGGGCTTTAAAACAGGTTTTGATTTTTGGTTTCATTCCATAGTTCAGTATTGCATTGTAAAATAATAAAACTACTACTTCACGGATTTCACTTTTCGCGTGTTATTTTTGGAACGCAACTCCCGCGATAAACGAGGGATCACTGTAGTAATATATTTTATGATTCCATTGCCAAAGTGCTCAGTTCACAAGGAATTACTTACTGCTGCCAAGTGGCCCACCATTACCATGTGTTTTGGGACTGTCCTACAGCCCAGAAATATTGGACTGTGATTAACAATGCACTGCAGACTGTTTTGACATTGGACTTCAGAGCTATGTATCTGGGCCTGAAAACTCCTTCCATGGACACAATGAATGGATACCTTTGGAACAGACTTTTGGCAGCAGAGAAGTGGCACAAAACTGCACCAAAAATCAAGGACTGGACTGACATATTAACTCACATACAAAAAAAAAATGAAGAAAATAACCTAAAATGGACATAAAATGGACAAATTATACAGACTTTGGACCAAATTAGACAAATATCCCGAACTACACGTTTAGGGCCATGCATATATGTCTGTTTCTGTGTCAGGTTCACTGTTTTGTCATATTATTTAAAAGAAAAAAAATCAATAAGTAAGTATTATATACATTTGTGGGAATAAAGATTCTCCAGCTGTCGAGAGACATGATGAGCGCGTGTGAGGCCTTGGTTTAAAGTTTAAAGCACAGACTTGACTGGCAGATGGACTCACACCATGTAGAGGAAATACATCTCTTCTATGTTTGCCCTTATTTTCTGTGTAATGTCTGTTGGAGGCTCAAGACAATGCTCAGAGATCCCAATTAAGCTTTTGTCCGTTTCTCTTTTGGCAGAGGAAATACAAGCTATAGAGTTGTTTATGCAGTAACTGATCCATGCAGCGCTTTAATAACCTGCCACTAGAATTCACTTCCTTCTGTATCCTTCCACTCTGCACAGTCCAGAAAACAAGTTTGATGGTGAATTGTGAGTCTTGGGTTGCGTTCACATTTGCACAAACGCTACATTCAAATTGAGACTAAAGTGGGACTGAACCCAAAACAAAACACGGACAAAGCCAGAGCTAAACCAGGACAACAACAAGACTAAATCAAGTCTACATCAGGAGTAAACTGAGCTCAAACAACAACCAAACAAGTAACTGTGAATGTATGGAGAGCTTATGGAGCTAGTCGTAATTAAAGCTGAAAATATTCAACTATTTATTTCATGTTTTCCCTCCAAAAGTATATCGTAAAAGCAGCCCTCTGTGCCAAAATCAGACCACTGTGCGCCATTGACAGCTAATAATAAAGTACAATATAACTTGTTGACCAGGAAGTGAGAGCCAAAAGTAGCGCTCTAATTGGCTGAGCTTAAGTGGTCCATTCCAGGTTCACTTTGTGGTCTGAAAAAACAGTAAAGCTGTGCACTCGACTGAAAATGAATGAGAGGTTTTGTGAGAGCGATGAGATATATGGATTTAAATACCTTCCTCCTTCTGCGCTTTGAAAATCAGGGGGAGAGACGTGTAAAAGAACATTTTAATTGGAACATCAGGGTTATACTTCCCAAGTCATTTAGAAATCCTTTGTTCAAGCTGTGTCCAGAACATTATGAAGCTGAATGTTGTAACAGCTTGAATATGAATCTATATATACATTATTTAAGGGTTTCAGGCGCATGACTTTATCCAGTCATGAGCACCAACTGGAGGACTTTTGACCATAGTGTAACGGCCCTTATCTTACATCACATGGATTTTGCTTCAAGATTGCATAGATGGAACTGTAAATGGCTGGAGGAAACATGGCAATGGAACAATCTAACACAGCTGCTCGCACAAATAGCCCAATGGTCACAGAATAATCAAGCACAAGGACCATTCTATATATTAAACTAAAGGCACTTGTCTGGACAGCTAAAACTACTTTTAAAATCGGTTTAGAATATCATGCCTTCACAGCAATTTGTACAGCTGTATTTCTTTAATGATTCCAATAGAGGTTATGCCCGGATTGTCTTTTATTTGAAAAATGCTCATCAATATTTCGACTGAGTGAGAAAGTTATGGGCGATACAACGAATAAAACATGTTAATTTGCCTTTTTCTGCTTATTTTTGTTGTTGGTGGAGATGTTGTTTTGCTTAAATTGACGTTATACGACAATGTTCAAACTGAAAGTAGTTTCTCTGTTGTTGCTCCAACTGTGCAGAGTTTAGCTAGCTTGTTTGGTAACGACAACTGGAGATTTAAGGCACTTTAACTGCAGCACAGCAATTATTTTCTTCAACACTTGGACTCAGAAACATCTTATTTAAGGAGAAAAACATAATGAGTTCAACTATGTGTGATCCAAAGTCTGTATCAGTGATAAATGTGAGCGTAGCTGCAGTGTTCCTGTTGTTTATCTGGTTTTCTACAACTGTTTACTTGATTTCTATGTCTTTAGATGTGAGATACAAACTAAATATTCTAGACCTTTGTATTTGTTATCAGGCTGTTGCAGTTCTTTCACTTTTTATTTGTGTTTTGAGTTTTTACAGGAGAAAATGTCATCACTCATCAACTCTCATGTGTTTTTGCTAAAATTCAGAATGATGTGATGTCATTTGCAAAACTTTTGAAGCGCTACAATCATACACAACAACAGTGTTCATGTGTATATTTTACAGTAAGCGACAGATTAAGCGAAATATTAAAACTAAGCAATTCAGCTAAGTAAGTAATTCAACTTTACATCTGATTTGTTGCATTTACGCTGTAGAGATCATAAACTTAGTATTTTGTAGAATAGGGCTGCAAGTTTAATCGAAATCTAATCGAAATCGCAACTTGTATGGACGCAATTAGCAAGTCGCAAGGGTTGTAACACAAATGTCAATTCTCCTGAGAACGTTTTACCCTTTTGAGCTTTTTGCTTTCCAATGTGGTTTTTAAACTACAAACGGCAAATAAGCTTAACTAATTAGCTCAGTCATTAACTAAAACAAAACTAAACTGTCAACTTTGAACAGAATTTTGTTATAAAAATATCAATCACACATCTAATCTCAGTGGCAATTCTTGTTAGAATCGAGATGTATTTCTCAAATCGTTCAGCCCTGGTGTGTAATGCATCTTTCATTCCCCTTTTATACATTATTCTTTTTTGTTACTTCTGCAAAAGCCTGCAAAAAGTGACTGCTATTGTTCATTTGACTTGTATTGAAATGACCTAATTTTTTCCTGGTCAGTTTCGCCTCCGGTGTGTCTCTCTTCCACTATTCTTTTGTTTGGCTCCTGAAAGAGGCTTGTCTTGCACACAGGCTCTTCGTATTGATTCTCTGGCTAAATAGACATCCACAATCCACTGTCCATTTGAGCTCCTTCCCTGTCGTTTTTACTCCTCCAATTCCATTAACCTCATCCTCCCCTCATGACCGTTCACCCCTCTTTCTTTCACAAATTATGATTACTTTTCCATCCCTCTCGCAGGTGTTCCTATATGCGCTAATACTCCTTAATCTTGTGCGAGTTGTAAAAATGTAAAGTTGCCATGTTAAAATGCGTGGGGCAGCTTTTGGGCCAATGATTCTGGTTTAACGAGCCTGTTACGGGGGCAGTTGGCAGACGGGAGATGCCATGTACAAACAAGGTGAACATTACAGACTACATAAAAGGCGAGACAGACAAACACACTGCGTAAACATGTTGTGCAAGTAGCATCACAGAATTCTGAATGTTAGCAGTGAGTGGCAAAAACGCATGAGAATCAATGGATAGTGATTATATTTTTTCCAGTAAAAGCTCAAAACACAACAAAACTGTGAGAGAGCTGCTGAAGTCTGATAACAAATATAAAAGTCTACAACTCTACTACATATTGAGTTTGTACTTGACATCTAAAAAAGAGAAAATCAAGTAGTTGGAGAAAACCAGAAAAACAACAGGAACAGTGCAGCTACGCTTACATTTATCACTGATACAGACTTCTACAGGCTTTCTGTCTTTGAATAAAACGAGCTAAGCTCTGCAACAGTCGGCGCAACAATGGAGAAACTACTTTCAGTTTACAGTTTACCGTGTAAAGTTTATTAAAACAAAAGCTCCATGGATAAAGACTGGGACAAAAAAGTTAAAAAAAAATGTATTTCATCAGTTGTGCTGCTTATAACTCTGCCACTCAGGAATTTGCTTTGAAAAAATTAGTTGAAAAATGCACATGAACGGTCGGACAAGTCCAAAAATCAACTGGGAAACTCAGGTTAAAAGTTGAAAATCAGTTAATTTATCAAATTAGCTTAATTATTTGAGGTCACTGACGAACATTACAGTTAAGGTTTTACTCCAAGTCGTTGATGTCATAAGAGCAACAAATTTGCACAAGAAAGACTGACTATGCTTTAATTAATAACCGGTAAAGTAGATATGATTGGATGCTTTCCGAAATAAACAAGGTTTAGTGTTTGCTTTTGGGCCGGCTAACAACAACAACTCTCACTGTTAGCTCCAGTAAACACTGACATCAAGATTCCAATTTTCCGAGATAAAAAGCACATGATGCAAACAAACCCCGACATCTCATCTCAGAAACCTCAGTTTCAGCACTCAACACTCAGAATGTTTAGGAGCATTTTTCAAATAAAACAACAGTCTGTGCATAACCTCAACATACAGTAAATATTGAACAAAAGTCCACGAAGAACATATGAGTAGCAATATTTCTGTATCTTTTGTGTAATATATGAATTATGAGGCATATCTATCTCCGCGGCATGGTTAAGTGCACCGTCCCGGTATCTGATCTGTGCGGCTGTGAGTAGTTTATTAAAAATGGAAGTGGTTCTAAATGAGGCCCGTAATGCTCAACCCTTTCAGGAACACTTTAATGGAACCCAGCCTATCTCTGACAAGGTTAAACGCTTGAAGAGACAGTGCGAAACGTTAACAGACTAGATCATAGAAAGAGATGAATACTAACAAGCTCACACTTTGCTGGGGCTGTGCAAACACCGAGACTCATTGGAATTTGTGTTTGCTCGGTTGTTTGCTATAGATAGGCATTTTTATTGATCGAAATTGTTAATGTGTTGTTGGTGGAAAACTATTATACTGATGTACATTCCTTATGACTGGAAGAATGGAAAAATATGCTACTATTAGTTTTCTATAGGCACAAAATGTAAGCGTACCAGACGAGTGCATTCTGTATTTGTGTCCTTGGGCAAAACACTTCACCACCTCACCTGTGTATGAATGTGAGAATAATTACAGGAGGTTGGACGGATCAATAGTGCATACTGGCTGTGTTGTTTCTGTCAGTCTTTCTCGAGGCAGCTCTGACAGAAATATTTTACCACCATTGAGTAAACACTGCTGGAAATTGAAAAACTACTTAGAGGGTCTGGAAAAGCACTACATCATTTCAATCACTCATTTTTAAGGTCAAAGGTTCACAGTGTAGCATTAAACTTATCTGAAAAACATGCATTCTTTGAGCAGGGTCGCCTCTCCACAGATCTGACCCTGTTTTGGCCTCACGGTGTCACCTGCGTGTGTCTGTGAAATGGATAAGTTTAAGGTATTACTGTAAAACATTCCAGGCCAAGCAATGTGGCTCTTAAAACCTCTTACTTACTCGACGCGCCGGGACAGTGGACATTTTATTAATTTATTCCTTTTTATCCACATCTGATAAAAGAAAACTCAAGCTGCTGGACATGTTCAATATGAAAAGAAAGCTGAGACTCTCTTTTTACAGTCAAATCAAACATTCTGGGATGAATTAGAGTTAGTTTTTACTCACAAGCACAAATTTAAGAAATGACACTAAAATTCAGAAAAATGTAATAGGACTTTGATATGGATTCCGCCTGGGCTCTTTTTTTTTTTTTTTTTTACTTCATTACAAGTCCCTAAAACGCAGTCAAATTAGCTTCAGCTTTGAAAGAGGAATTGTCAAAACCTAAGAAAAGCCCAAACTAGTGTCAATCCTGCTACAGACGCCAGCTTTACTTCTTCAAATATATTAAACAAAGAAAATCTAGACGGACATTCAAATCTGATATTCCTCTGAGCAGAGCTTGTTTAAGTGTAATCAGAGTAAATCAGACATCAGAGGTTAAAACTACAGAGTCTCAGCTTCACAAAGTCCAGACAAAAGTTTGTGCTCCAGGGTTCAGAAACAGCTTGAGTTTGATTTGGGGCTCATTTTAGTCAGACGTTTTAGGAAAAATGGGTCCAAAGCTTTGGGGGCTTTAAGTGGTGATGCCATTGATCTTCCAGGTCCAGCCCCAGTCATTATAATGGGAACATGAGGATTTAAATCTGCTGTAGAGTTCTGAACAAAGCCTCCTCTCAAGATAAGCTTAGATTAGCATTAGTTATCAAATATAGTTACACGCACTGATATTACAGTGTGAAATTATGTTAATCACGAGGCTCAGACAAAATTTTTATTTCTGTTTGTGTTGATGGAACTCTTTTTTTTTTTTTTGAACCCTTGATGTCAATCCTCCAGAAACAAACACACGGCAACGTTCCATCAGAAAAGTTACAAAGAGGACCTTTAATTCCAAGCTGGATACAAAAGAGTGTTGTACTTAAGGCCAATTCATACTTTATGAAAAAAGAAATACGTCTGTTCTTGCACCCAGAGCTGCAAGAACAAGAACAAACTCGGTTATGAAGCATGAACTGGCCTTTAAGAAGGTTGACAAGAACAAAAAAAAAGAAAAAAACATTAAATATTAAAGCAGTAGGATTTTGAAAAGAATATATTATATTATTATTTAAATTTTATTATTTTAAAATTATTCTGTATGTCTTTTTGTGTTTTAATGCAACTTTTCCTGTTATGTAAAGCACTTTGAATTGCCTTCTGTACGAATTGTGCTCTACAAATAAACTTGCCTTTCCTTATTCTTGCCTTAATAAAACATGAACAAAGACTTAATTCATAGTGATCAAACAGTTGATAAAGAATGATTAAGGCTTAGTAACAACTTAACTAATACTCTAAACCTAACCTTAATTAAGTAGATACTAAATCATGCTTAATAAACTATATGTTCATTGTGTTATAAAGTGTTACCTAATATGCTTGTGTGCATCTAATATGTAGCTTTGAAATAAAACACCTGTGCACTCACTTCCCTCATGTTTAAACTCTACACATTTTGAGCAGTTGCGTCACATCTGATCAGTGGTATTAGTTCAGTTGGTCTTTGTTGCAGTGTACTCAGCCCGCTGTGCTGATTGTGCCGCACTCCGGTGGTGTCTCTCTGCACACAGCACGCACATACCTCACCTCCGCAGAAGCCCAGCAGCCTTTGGTATTATCCGCCCCGCAGGCCTTCTGTCGCTGCTGGCATTTCACCCTGAAACCTCCCCTACTCCGACCAAGGCAAATACTGTCCCGCTGGCTCAAGATCATCAGCGCGAGCCTCTCCGTCGGATCACCGTTGATAAGGTCACGGAGAGTTGTACGGCACAACAAGGAGTAAATATTTCCCCTCGCAGAGAAGATACCGAGGTGGAAAAAAAGATCAGCATCATCACTTCGAGCCAACTTCTATTTACAGTTCCGCGACATGAAGAGCGTAAATTATGAATCATCTTTGTTTGTTTGGCGAGGAGCGTCTCTTTAAAGTCTTTGGGTGCTGTTGTTGGGATGCATCTTTAATGTGGCACTCACACACAGCCATGCATAATGAATAATCTCAATAAGCGCAGATATGCCATAGAAACCACAGGAGCATCTGGTATACGGGAGCACTTTCATCTATTTTTAGGGCTTTTCACAAGTTTGCATTGTACATGGTCTGCCACGCATTTCTTTCCAGGTAAAAGTGAACGTAAAAGTGTGACCGAGTTGAAACCGTCGGGGTCGCGTTTGGAGGTGAATGTCCGTCGAGCCTTTTAGGACATAGGGCTTTCAAAAGGACAACCTGTCATGCATTATTACGTCTATCTGTGATCTGGGTCAGGACCTTAGAACGCATGAGTGCCTTTACAAGCAGGCAGCCCCGCAAGACCACCAATTCTGCGGGAACACAATCAGGCCCTTTGTGGCAGTGCAGTGCTCTTTTGACTGCCTCGGCTCATTTCTATACGACATACGCGGCCATCGCAGCGCCCCACAGCTATCACTCGGTGCTTTTCAGACGGAGGATGAGCTGAAAGTGGCACAAACTGCTGAAGGAGATGGAGGAGGCTCTCGAGCACAGAACACATCAGCCCAGGCATAAAGAATGACCAGCGAGCAGGGATGTCGGCACTGGTTAGGCTGGCGTGTGATGAGAGAGGCCTGGGAAGCATGATAAGGCACAATTCAAGCACAACTGTGGCATTAGTCATTTAAAGCTTTCTCACGCATTGTCGTACGTACACTTGTTTTATGCACTGTTGAAGAACTTGTTTGGTACAGTTGACATGTGACAATTGATGAGAAAATCGACTTTTTATCGTCTGAAAAACATTTTGCGCCTCAATGACTCAAATTTCAGTAGACGATTTATTTTTGTACGCCGCCCGCGCTTTCTTAATGTAAACAAATGTAAACTCTAAAGGAAATCTGCATAAACTGCTTAAATATCAGAACAGTCTTGATCTTTCCTGTGGCTCTGACAATTACACAACAACAAATGACATCGTTCAAAAGCACAGCTGCATTTTTATAGAAATGCAAAGTACAAAAAGTAAACACTTGTCACTTCCCGTAAAAACAATCTGTCTCCAAGCAGCCGCAATTTAACCATGAATTTAACTCCGTTCTTGTGTATTGGTCAGTGTTGGGTAAGATACTTTGGAAAAGTAATTAGTTACACATTATTTTAAATATATAATTAGTTATATTACTTAGTTACTGCCTCAGGAAAGTTTTTCAGTTACATTACTTTAGGATTACTTTCTTTGTAATTTTGTATAAATTAATCAAATATGTGCTTTTACGTTTTATTAATGACAATTAGAAATGTTGCAGCTGATCTCTGACTCTGAGGTGTCACTGACAGAACAACTCTGTCAGTTTTTTCAATTAAAGCAGATTCCATGTGCTCCTTGTTCAGGCTATTTCCTGCAGAAGAAGGTTGCATTCTCTTCCTAAACGTTGTTGGTGTTGAAAGTAACTGAGTAGTATATTATTAGCGGTTAGCTTAGCAGACTGCTGCATAGAACCTATTGATTCAAATGGAGAAGCAAATAAAAAACTCAATCATTTTGTTGCTTGCAGACATCACAGACACAATGGTTGTTTATATGTTCATCACATTTGCCATCGGCTAATAAATATCTACTCTCAACCTATAGTTTCTAATGTTCATTTATTACTGTAGGATTTGTGTCGCTTGATGTATGTTTGCTAATGTCTAATCACTAACAGTAACAATCTACACAAACACATGTACATAATGTTTTCTACTGAGGCTCTGGTGTTACTCTCATGTACTCGAGTGATTGCTGCCAAAACAGTTTTTTAAATTATTATTATTATTGATTTATTTGCAGATTGTCGTCACGTCCATGCCCTGCCCAGTCTAATTCTCTTTCTTTTACAAATGTACATCTTCAGTTTGTTTTTCCTGCTTTTGTGTGAGGTGCATTAAAATAAGCATTTCGCTTACCCTACACTAATTCTTTATTTGTGTTCTTCATTACTTACCTAGATTTGTGTGTTGCATTAAAATTGTTCGGGACAAGTGTGGGACAGTACCGAGGGGAGGAATGACTCAAAGCAGATGGAAAGTGACAGACGAGGCCACATTGATACCTATAATTCAAATTGTAAATCCATGAATACAATTTACAACAACGGTTTTGACGAATATAAGAAGAGGCAAAGAAAAGGCAGAGAGAAAGGGAGGAAAAGAAAAAAAAAAGGAAAGGGGGGAATAATATGGAATAATAAAGTCATTTATTTTTGAAGGCTAATGCTAACTCTCCCATTGAAAAGCATTAGTGCTAAAACATGCAATGGTATATGTGCGTACTTCTGGCTAATGGAACATAGTGTTTTGTTTACAACCACTAGAAGGGTCTATATGGCCTGTTTACAGGTCTCTCAGTCCTTCATCCGGCAGTATGCACTATGTGGACTAGGGCTTTCATACTTTTATTTCAAATATGAGCATTAATGGAACAACAGCAGAGAAGAGGAACTGAATGGCTGTGGGCTGGTTTGATTGGAAGTTTTGCTTTTTCTTCCGTCGACTAATCGATCAGCAGGGCAGAAAGACTTTAGTCGACTACAGCCCAACTATGAACAGTCCACTTTCAGTCCCTCGTTCAATTTCCCAATTCTTCTATTGGTTCACTAATCTGGTCTTCCGATTCTCAGTTTCTTTCTGTGCATAATTGTGTAACTTCCTACCAGAAAATCTACGTTTTGAAATAACGCATATTTTAAAATCAAAATTTGAATATAGCAAGATTAAGTACTTTTATTGACATGCTTGAAGTGCTTTCTCATAATTGTTTATTCTTTGTATTTACTGTAAATGTGTAAATTATGTAAACTTTCCTTTTTAATTTTATTTCAATTGTGTTTATTAGTTTGTTGCCATTTATGCACGCTCATAGCACATTTGGGAGCAAAATAATAACATTTAAATTACAATAAAACGTAAATTATAATAAGTAAAAGTAAAAAATATGTACTTTTAATAATAATCAAACTGTTATGGTAATAGAAAAAGAAAGAAAGAAAGGAGGAAATAAAAGCAAACAATTCTACTTTGATTCTATACAAAGCACTTTGACTTGTGGAGTGCATGAAAGCTGTTCTATAAATAAACTTGACTTGACTTGTCTTGACAATTCAAGTCTGTGTGGGATCAAGTTAGATGCAAGTTTTAGCAGCTGGGTTTGGGGGATGTGCAAACTGTAATAACACTGCAGCCTGTTGTTTCCACTGAGCACGTGACGCAATAATACTGTTCTTTGAGTTTCTTTCTCCAAATTCACTGCAGTGAGACATTATTTATGCTCTCAATATTCGCCGACGGCCTCCGATCATCACCGCTCGCAACTCACGTAGCACATTCCCACACATTGGGCGAATGAGGGGAGGAAAAGGACCAAAAGTGCCCTTCAGTGTAGAGTGTGAGGGTGAAGAGTCTGAGGCACTCCAGTTAAAAGTCCTGTATATTTAATTGCAAAATCGTAGGCCTTTGAAGAGCCCCTGATTTTTTTTATTTTACATATTTTATATCACTGGAACTTGAAGCGCTCCCTGTCTTTGTTCTTTGGGTGAAGTGTCTTGCCAAGGACACAGTGACAGTGAGCGAAGATTGGAGCTGGATTCAAACCGACAACTATCCAAGTCACTCTGATTGTTTTTTCTTTTCTCTCTTTTCTTTCAGCTTTTGTATTTATTTGTTTTTTTTGTGTTGAATTCATTTTATGCTTGATGTGTTTACCAACTTTTATTAAAAACAGAGATGGAAAGTAACACAGAACAAAAGTCAAATTAAGATTTTTGGGTGTCTGTGCTGTACTTAAATTGTACAATACGTAGTTTTTACTTTTACTTCACATTTGAGAGCAGTATATGTATTTTCAATGTCCCACTAAAGTTTTTTACAGGACTGAAAAGTAAAAAGTACTATCTGTTTGGTTTGATTTTAGTGTATTGATGGTGACATTCTACATAAAGGTTTGAGTTCAAGTCTTGGCTTTTGAGAAAATAAAAAACAACAACGCATTGATTTCCTGGGCGGCTTAAAAACAGCATTTTAGTCCGTGTAGAATTTATTTTCTGTTGAGTCTGCTCTGTGTGAACTAATAAAACGGAAACAAGATGGCGGCGCCCACGGCAACTTCTGAAATAAGGTGCACTGTACTTAAAGTCTATATGACAGATCCTAATTATTACTTAGTTTGGTGGAAGGGCCCCTGTGCAAAATATGTATCATAGTTTTACATCCATTAAGTACCAGTTTCTGAAGAAAATTTGCAAGATTAAACGTTAAAAATTACAGAAAGTTCTTAAATGGAGTCTGTGATGGCATCAATAGTCGACATACATTTGAAACCACGGGGACAATTAACAGCAAATGACTTTTTTTCTGACAGTTTAAACCACCATTCAACAAAATAAAGGTGTTTATTTATCTGGTTGTTTATTGTCAATTCCTAACTTTTGTGTAATTTCTGTGTATTTTGACCCTTTACAGTCTGGTTGCTAGGTAACAGTTGGGTAATTACCTCTAACTGTCACATTTGCTGCTCATGTTCCACCAGGAATTAACATTATGAACAAAACCTGTCAAACGGGGTACAAAAGGCAAAATGTTAAGTCAAAGCTTAAATATAATCACGTACTTTTTAGTGAAATGTGTCGTTTAACTTGTGAGATACACTTTAAGTAACAAAACTGAGTACTTCCTCCACCACAAAATAATAACAGTGCTTTATGTTCGACATGGCTTGTGATTAAAATGAGGTAAAGCGACCATTTAAGTGGGTCTCTCTGTCCTTCTCAACCCCTCCAGCCTCCTATCCTTCAGCGGGGATCATCCTAACCATGACGGCGCTTTGAAGCCGGAGCAGATGTCTCTCCGTGCAGGTCAGTGGCGCTTAAAAAAAAGGTGTTTCAGAAAATCACCAGCAGCAAACCTCCTTCCTAATGTGTCTCAATCTGGCGGCGGGCCACTTACTGCACCAGGGAGTGGGACGGTGCTCTGACCTCCTCTGTGTCCTGCAAACAGCCAAAGCCCCAGCGCCTGCTCCCGTGGAACTGTTTCATGTAGGTTAGAGAAAATAAAAGAAGTGCACCGCTCTGGCCCACATAGAGAGCCCGGCGCAGGATCGATGCTTGCCCTTTCCTGGCCCCTTCTGTGTCCGCCCGCACTGCAGTTATGACTTCTACTGTGGTGGCATGCAGACTGCTCCACAAAACGATGTGCTGTGTGGCTCTTGGCAAGTCTAATCAAATCCATTGCAGAGTTATTCTTTCCGTATGGATCGACGGGGAGTCATTCTGCTGAATAAAGTGGTATTGAAATGGTGTTTGAGAAAATGACCTCGTTTGACAGAAGAATGGGAACAAATATACACTCCATTTCTCAAAGGAGGACCACAAGGTCACGTGTGGAAAGATTTCGGTTGAAAAAATATTACATGTCAAAGTGCACTCTATTCATAGGGAAATACAAGCTGCTGGAGAAACTCTGGCCCAACCTTACCATGTGTTTGGGGCCCTAACAAAGTGAACATGATTGATGACTAAACATGTCAAAAAACTTAAACAAATAGCTAGTAAGTAAGTCAAATTTGTAAAGATTTAAGCAGAATTTGAAATATATTTAGGGATGCACGGTGACAGAGCTGTTAGAGCTCTCCGGGTTCTCCGGCTTCCTCCCGCCGTCCAGACCATGGATGTATTAAATGAACTGGATAAGGTACGCCCCCTCTGTCTGTGGTCCCAGATTGATTTGTGGCCATGTGAGGTACTGCAGCCTCTTGGAACCAGCCTTTTTCTAAAATTGCTAATTATAATTGCGGACAGTACTGAATTATTATCGGTATTTAAATAAAATAGAAGGAAATGTTCTTTTCTACCGTTTCTAAAATCACCAAAATTACCGTTTTTATATGAAGTGGGGGATTGTCGTCACATGGCGCCCTAAAACAAAGATGGCAGCCTCCGTTTCAGGAAGTAAAACAAAGATGGCAGCCATCGTTTCAGGAAGTAAAACAAAGATGTCAGCCGCCGTATCAGGAAGTAAATGCGGAAGTAAGAAACTTTTTTGGGGTCATGCGCCAATGAGCACTCTCCATAGGGATAAACAGGACGGCCATCTTGGATTCATCTTCCAGGTTTTATTATAGTTCTATGGTCCAGACACATGCATGAACAGGCTAATTAGCAACGCTAAATTGCCCCTAGTGAATGAATGTGAGAGTGAATGGTTGTCTGTGCATTTGTTAGCTCTGCTATGAGTTGACCACTGTCAAGGGCGTGCCCCGCCTAAGTTACTGGGATAGGCTCCAGTCACCCACAACGGGAACAAGAGGATGAAAATGAATGAATGAATGAATGAAATACATTTATCCTAACTGCATTTTAGTTAAATAAGCAGTCTAACATTGCACTTTAGAGGGTCTTAAATCTCCAACTGCTGTTAGCAAACATGCTAGCTACGCTCTGCACAGTCAGAACAATAACGGAGAAACGACTTTAGTAAACATTTAGCTGATTTGAGTGAAACAATGGCTCAACTCCACAGACAAAAAAACAAACAAAGAAGAAACACATTTCATCAGTTCTGCTGGTCATAATTCTGCCTCTCAGTCAGAATGAAGCATGTTTTGAATAAAATAATGTCAGTGCATAACTTCTGAACAGTAAAACTCCATCTAACAACTTTATAAATGCAAATGTCTTAATTGCCTAAATATATTGGACTAGTCATTTCACATCTCAAACATCTTCACAATCTGCTCTTTCTGACCCGCTCTGCCTCCATCACTTCTTCAAAACACCATAAATTTAGCAGCCACTCCCTCTCACCTTCCGACGGTACGTATCGCTGATGATTTCCCCTCCCCTGCCTTCAACTATCCCCGTCCCGTATGCTGTGGGACGGCGAAAGTCAGCCCAGCCGTGTGGAAAATGAGATATTTAATTGAGAATCATCAACAAGAAATCCGTGTAAGTGCTTCGGGGGGGTTCGTGTCGAGAGCTGGCGTGGGCTAAGTACGGCTCCCCTTCATCGTCTGTTACGGCGGCGGCGCTCGACCCTGGCACATGTGGAGACGCGACGCGAGTCTCGTCACTTAATTCCACTTCCACGCCACCTCCCCGGTACCCGCTGCGCCGACTTTCTTTGCGCCAGGGAGAGCTCGGCGTCCACCTCCGCAGGGCACGCACGACAGCTGTGATGTGGGTTTTGAAAAATCTGGGTGAGTGTAAATATTTGGTCGTCCCGGGGTGAGTCCTGTGGGGAGAATGCCAGTGCGTGTGTGAGAGGAGAGCGGTTTCGCACACATACGCACACATATTACGCACACATATTACGCACGCACACACAAGCCCCGGTGGAGTGTGAAGAGTCCGGCGTGACAGTAATTCCTCCCCCCAGGCAACATCACCGGCACTGCGCTCCCCTGAGTGTTTAACAGCGAGGGAGAAACAAGGACAACAAGCAATAGTCATTATAAGTATAATTATGTGCAAGGACAAATAAAATATATACAGGATACGTGAAGAATCAGGTCAGCCTGCTTTAAAACAAGACAATAGAGTCTGGGAGCATTGTTAATGTGGTATAAAATGAATCTATTTCCATGGAGAATGTTCTGAAGTATGGGTTTAACTTTCTGTTTTCGTGCAGGTTGCTTTGAGTCAGGAAATAAATGTTGAATCAAAGCTGTAAAGTGTGTGAAAAATACTATAATCAGACGCTATTGTAAGAAATAACCACTACACTTTACTTAGCCGTTATAAAGATTAATTCATAATGAACAAATAGTTAATTAAGAATGATTCGGGCTTATAACTGCTTCACATTTATCAGTCACATGTATCGCTCACTTTCCTGATGTAGTCCCAGCATCCTAAATATTCACAACATTTTCCTGCTCAGAGCGAGTTTTGGGTAAAGCTAACAAACATTAGCATGCTAACGGTGCACTTCCTGCTTTTCGTAGAATAAAACGCTCTACACATACATGCAGAGAAAGTGCTGTGGTCTAATTTTCACCTGATATAACTGTGCTGGAGCAATTACTTTATTAACTGCAAAAAATCAGGTATGAACTAGTTCTGTTTTTCACATTTTTCACAGTAAAATCAGGTACAGCCCCTTTAAGGAGTTAGGATAAGTCTGAGTTATTATTATTGATATTTATCGAAGTATTTGTTTATCCTTTGTGTATTCTTTTGATTAGGGCTAAAATGATTCATGGTGATGATAATAGTTAGTATAAAGTATGACCGTAACGATTATTGAAATGTAAGTAAACAGTACATTTTTATTCTTATCATGGTCCTTCTGAATACTCGTGTCAGATTTTACAGGTTGCATATCATTTAAATAATGTTTAAATGTCCAGAAAGCAAATAATAATCAGATTTTGTTGTGCATGTGAACACTGACAGTGCATGTTTAATATATAATTAAAAAATATAAACACTGTGTTTTTGTCCAGTTATTTTTGAGCATGTGTTTGCATCAGTAAATCTCTTAAGTGATTATTTATGTATTTATTCACCTTTATTTAACCAGGATAGTCCCACTGAGATTAACAATCTCTTTTTCAGGGGAGTCCTGGCCCCAGAGGGGAGGAGCCTATTGTACACGTTTTTAGTGGTAGGGGAAACCAGAGCACCCGGAGGAAACCTACAAGAGAACATGCAAACTCCACACAGAAAGGCCCCGGGCCGCCCAGGAGTTGAACCCATGACCTTCTGTGAAGTGAGAGCGCTAACCGCTGCACTACCATGTCGCGCGATGATGATGATGATTACCAAATACCAAATAACATACATTGTGTGACTGAACAATGACTTATGTTACTCTTAATGTAAAATAATGTGATCCACTAAAAGGTGAGGATATTCTGGGATATTGTGATGTTTTTCTCACTCCATTTCAAGCCAATATGGTTTATTTGCATTTACTTGAGAAACATGGACCATGGTAGAATGTAATGTATTGTATTGATCATGTGTAATACATTAAGTGTGTCTTGTACTCTGTCAGGCTCGAAATACAGCCAATCAATCAATCCATCCATGTTGCACACATGCAACTGCCATCTTGAATCATCCTTAACTAAATAGATATATAAATTTTAGTTGCGGTGGTGAAGCTGAGCGGGTGGATATTTCTGCGGCAGCGATGGAGATCTGGCAGAGGACTAATAATTTAAAAGACAAATGCAACATTTACTTGTTTGTTCTAACATTGTTCCATCATCAAAAACATACCTGGAGCTGCATTTAGCTTGATTCAGATTTTTTGATGAATCCGACCATCAAAAACAACGGCGTTCTGAATTCCTTCAGTGTGTCACGTTTTCCGATAATCTTCTGCGGTTTTAAGTCCTTAACTCATCGCCAGACTGAGCATTTTTGCCGTCTAAACATGATCATTACAACTGCATCACAGCTCAGGACTGCTGCATTACAAAACATTGTGGATTAACAACTATATGTATTTGCCTCTGCAGCCAGTAGATGGAGCCACAGCTAAGTTTATATGGCGTCTCCGAAGGCTGCGATAAAGTTATATTGTTCTTTGTAAAACATTTATTTTTAGTTGTAAAACGTGAAATGTCAAAGTAAAGATACTGAAGAGCGTGTTTAAAGGCCAGTAACAACACAAATAATGCATAATATTTGTCCTTTAACAACTTCACTTGGCTAAAAGAAAAAAATCATATTTTGACTGATTTACAGCATGATAAATGTGTATATTAGGTCCATTGAAGGCTCATATTTAGGACTCATTTTAGGTCCTACCATCCTCTTCCATCCATTTAAATGAGGAAATCTACTTCTCAGTTTTATCTTCCATTGAAATTAGATGAAGTGACAGTTGGGAAATTGCGAGCTTCTTTAATCTTCACACTGGAGCAATAGTGAATATGCAAATCAGTTGGAGATCCATCAGACTCTCTCTCGCTTAAAGTAAAACTGTGAAATGACCCGGCGCTTGTCAACATTTATTATCCACAAATTCTACCTGCAATTTTGTTTATGAGCGCCTGGTACTGGGTCTGGTGGAGGAATTACACAGTCGTGATTTATACTTGCTTCTTGTTCCCCGGGGTGAGCTAAAAGACCAGGAAAAAGCTGCGTATTCTTCAAACTTTAACATGCCCTGTGTTTTTTATTGTCTGTGTTTAATCTAAGTCTAACTCACAGCGGCGATCCGTCTTCATCGCTGCAAAGTTTATGAGCCATTTTAACTGATTGCGCTGTTTTATGTAATGTTGCCTCATCCAGGAGAAACATCGCAACGAGGAAAGCGGCGATTCTTCCGGAGATGTTTGAGAATTAAAGCTCCCAAACGCTGCCGAGGACTGAAATAATGGCGCCGTGATGTCTGCGCCGTTTGGTTTTATCTCCGTGGCATATGAAGGATGCTACTTAAACTGGCTATGTGGCAGAACATGAAGGAGAAGTGGAGTTACTGCGGGAAGTTGAAGGACTTTACGTAATCCCGTCTAGGATAAACAGAACATGGTTTGGTGGCAGCAGTCTGATTTCTCCGTGTGCCACTTTTCAAAACAGGACATGGAGGAGTTGGCATCGCCGAGACAAATCGCTCCGGCTTTTAAAAGTGCTAATTTTAGAGTTTAAAATGAAAAAATACTCACTGCTATGGATGCGATAGTGAGACATATGGTGTTTTAAACTCTGTGCCATTTACAAGTGCATCTAAAACAAGAAGTGTGGCTTGTTTGGTGCCACTTTACAATAATTTCACCTTAATTGACCTCAACAAAGCATGAACAAAGACTTAATTCATAATGAAAATATAGTTTATCAAGCATGATTCAGGATTAGTAACTATTTAATTAAGGTTAGGTTTAGGAATTTGGTATTTGTTAAGCCTGAATCCTTCTTAATAAACCATTTGTTCAGTAAGAATTAAGTCTTTGTTCATGCTTTATTAAGGCAGGAATAAGTGTAGTTATTATAAAGTGTTACTGCTTGTTTTAGGTTCAAATTAAGTTCACCGGAGTAATTGAAATGATGAATAAGTCAAATAAATACAATAAATAAGAGTCCTCAGATGAATACAGTTCTAAAGATCAAACACGCAATATTATGGGTAGAGTGGACAAGGCCAGGGTTAAATCAGGATTAAAATGAAGTCTACATCAGAATTTAACTGGGCTCAAACCAGGACACAACAAATACAAGCGCTAATGGACCATCAATTTAAAAAGTTAAAAAGTAAATAATAACACAATAAAATGTATAGAACATGATTATATTTAAGGTTATACTAATCATTTCGGGTGTTTATCTCCAATTTGACAGTTTCGGTGAAGTTTGTATCATTACTTCCTGCTATCACAAATGTTTGAGGAAAGAAAGCACCAAAAACAATATTTTTTTGGGCAAGCGGCAAGTCACATGACAATGCATTCAAGGCAGAACGGGCGAAACTCTTGTATTACACTATAAATAAGTGTTTAAAACAAAGCAAGGCCCTAATGCGTACGTTTAAATATATTAAATCCAATTCCCCAAAACAAGTAAAATATTACCTTTCCCAACTATTTTCAATGGAATGTTGCTTCTTGATGACATCACAGTTTGCGTCTGTTTTAGAACTCAGCGCTACTTCCTGTAATTTTCAACTCTTACATTTAAAATTTACTTCACAAACTGCCACTTGACAGATGTAAAACTTTGGTTAATATTTACCATTGATTCTATCCCAACAAACAAAGAAAGTAAAACATGAGAACCTGTCAATGTGCACTTTAAAGTCTATACGGCAGGTTAGACATTTCACTAAAATGTAGTGAACATGATTATATTTAAGATTTTACTAAACATTTTTCCCATTTGTCCCTAGTTTGACAGTTTTTGTGAAGTTTAAAATTGCACTTCCTGGTTAAACATGAGCAGCAAATAAGCAGACAAAGATAGAGGTAATTCTACAACTGTCTCCAAGCAACCATTTTGAAAACAAGGGCCAAAATCCACATACATAACTATTAAAACTAGTCAGGATTTGACAGATAATTTTACCTGATAACACCTTTATTTTGTTGAATGACTAAAAAATGTGTCAGTTGTGTGTAAATTGTCTTTGTATTTACACTGGCACGTCACTTTTTGATGACATCACAGAGGGATTCCATTTTAGAATTCAGCTCTACTTCCTGTAACTTTATTTTTCAAAAATTCTTGACAAACTGCATCTTCATAGATCTAAAACTATGATAAATATTTACCGCAGGTGCCCTCCCACCAAACTAAGTCATAATTACAAGTTTATCACAACTTGTCCTATAGACTTTAATGTGAAGAGGATGATGATGGTGGATGAATTGACAGAGGTCGTTTGGGGAGGCTTTTTATCTGCCTCATACCTGAAAAACAGAAGAAATGAGTAATAAGAGAAGACAAAGAGGAAGGGACAGAGTTAGATGTAAGTTTTACATCATTTTCAGATAAATCTTCAGACTCTCCCTGTTGTCTGCGATTGTGGCTGACGTTTCTGTTTCAGCAGCAGGACAGCATTTGGCACAGATTTTACAGTGTGCCAGGCTGTAACTGTACAAAAAATTGACGACAGCATTACTGCCTTAGCCTTAAATTCACCCGGACAAGAAAGAACTCTCCAAGGATATGAAGTGAAGTGAAAGGAACGCCGACTTAAACTATAATAGCATTCAACCTGAAGTTCTGATACTGAAACGTTTGTAATAATGGTACGTTTAGTACAAGGTGCAGGCCCAGTTACAAGATAAAAAACAAGGTAATTTCTCATTGTTTTGCTTAAATAACGACCAAATATTTGCACCAAAGTGTAAATACATCGAATTAAGAAGATTAAAAAAATTGTAGCCAAGGCCAAAGAAAAGCAAAGAAGCACATTTTATCTTCTGTTCATAATTCTGCCACTCAGTCAGCATGTTTAGGAGCATTTTTTGAATACAATAATGTCTCTGTATGACCTCTATTGTACCTTGATGTTGGAGATTGACAGCTTTCACTAGATTGAGAAGGCTTTTCCTTTTCCTCGTCCGGATACACATGACTCAATCACAACTTGGTCATTAAGGACTTGTACCCACTTCACATCGGCCTCGGACAAAGTCAATACAAACCATTACGGCGGCACTATGAATGTGATCAATTGTAGTTTTCTCACTAGCGCGGCTGGTGGAGTTACAAAAACACAGGGGTGAGTGTAAGTGGCGTGTTTGATTGAGGAGGAAGGATATATGATAGAGTGGGATGGATGCACTGTTGATTAAATGTCCGCTGAAGCATGTGATGGGACCAGATCACGTTGTAGGTTGTCCATCTGCTCCGACGGTGGCAATCAGGCTCAGCGATCAGTTTACAATCAACCTGGAGGAGTAAACCAGAATGTACACAACTACGGAGCGGTTTACTCTGGAGTTTATTGGCAAAAACACATTTTCTAATAGTATAAGGCTGGGCAATATTGACAAAAATGAATATCTCAATGTTTTTTGGAGTTTCCTGATAACAATCCAACTAAAATGTACTAAAACATCTCTTTAAATTATTATTAGTTGAGTTTTAATTGTCTGTCTGAGGTGAAATGTCTGCAAAATGAATCTCAAAAGTGCAGAAATATCAACTTTTACCTTAATTTGAACAACATACAACATAACTTTTGTCATTTTTCTTCTTAATCAGTTATAAACAATTCAAATTTTGATATATTGCGCACCTCTAATTAAAGGCAATTCAACATAGTCAGAGAAAGAAAGCGCAAACGAAATCCTTGAGCGAAGTGGAATTTGAGCTAAAATTAGCAAAAACAGTATTTTGTTAAATGTCATTGGTTTAATTATCAGAGCTGGGAACACTAGTGTGCCTTGAGTTACATATATACAGTAAAAGTGAAAATGAAATTAAAAATTAAATTAAAAAGTGAAAATTCAAGTGAAAATGAGACCACAGTGTTTTCTCTACATGTATTTACGTGGCGTTTTATTGTACGAGAACCAGAAAGTGAGCTGTTAGCATCTTAATGTATGTTAGCTTTTCCCAGGACATTGCTCTGAGCTCAGAGACTTGTGAAAAGCACCTTTAAACTCATTACGGTGAATATTTAGGATACTGGGACTGCATTAGGAAACTGAGCGATACATGTGACTGCAGTTAAAAGATAGTCGTTCTGTTTTTCATGTTTCAGAACAGTAAAAATCAGATACAATGTCTTTAAAATCTATATGACAGGTTAGACACATTTCACTAAAACGTTGTGATTTTAATCAACATTTTGCCCATTTGCCCCCAGTTTGACAATGTTTGTAATGTTTGAGATGTTACTTCCTGTTTGGAAAGTTAGAGGTAATTCCACAACTGTTACCTAGCAACCATTTTGAAAACAAGGGCCACAATCTATAAATTACACAATAGTTATGATTTGACAAATAACAATACCTGATAACACCTTTAGTTTGTTGTTTGTCACTTTAAACCGTCAAAGAGGTGTGTCTCTTCTTGATGACGTCACAGAGGGATTCTGTTTTAGAATTCAGCACTACTTCCTGTCATTTTAAGCTTTTATTTTGCTAATTTTCTTCACAAACTGCACCATCACAGATGTAAAACTATAATTAATCGCTGCCACAGGTGACCTCCAACCAAACTAAGTCATAATTAGACAATTTTGAGAACCTGTCATGTAGACTTTAAATATGGACAAATATACCGAGCACTGGGACAGACCGGGCCGATACTTGAGGGTAAATATGCCTGACTGACATTTTTATTTTCTGGTGTATTCTTTCCGTTTTGTCTTTTCACTCTGTTCTTGTTCTCGTTTGCTTCAGTAACTTTCATTCTAACATCTCAAATATATGCAACATCAGCGTTCCCCTGAAGCTGTCAAGGTTTTCACACGACAAAGGAGCAGGACCTTGGTCGAGAAGCCCAGGCGGAAAGAAAAAAAATCCTGCCTTTCATTTCTTTTCAGCAAAACATTGAACTGATCTGCTCCTATGAAACAATAATAAGAATGACCACGTTTTCTGGTGCATGTAGCGCAGACACGGTGTGCATTTTAAGACCAGTGTGTGCGCAGAGGAGCTGGACACTAGTGATTGAACAATGAGAAAAACACATATTATAATGCACGAACTGAACTGGCTGTGGTTGGGATCGCTCAAGGACTATTACCGCTGCACTGCATAAACTCAGCATTTAAATTTGTTTGCTTTCACTTCATTAAAACCCAAGCTAAATCCCACAATTGATTGGAAAAAGCAACTTAAGTGCGCAATAACACCGCTGCTTATGGCTTTTATGTGCGTGTTAGTCCTTGTCGAATCCCGCACTGACTGTATTTTGAAGTATAATGTCCATATGCTCCGTCTCTCCTCGGCTCGCTCACTATCTGGCTGCCTCGCTCTCCCAACGGGTGGAAGGGCTATAAATTAAAGTGGGGAATTACTGCTAACTGTTGGAATAAATTAAGGAGCTTTTGCGTCTGTAAACACCGTCTGACTGCGTAATTACACTCCCACCCCCACAGAGGCGCCGCAAAGAGGAGGAGGAGAGACGGTACAGTGGAAGTGGATGGAGAGGAAGTCATCTGGGACCATCAGATACGAGCCGCAGTGTTTTACAGTGGGCTGATGCTCTGGACACTCCCGCGCTCGCACACAGGAGGAAAGGTGACTTTGGACAGCCGCTCATCTGCTTCCTACAGCAAAACTACAGGAACAACTTTGCTCATTTTAAAGCTGGGTTTATCTCATTTTCAAATCGTGAAAGGAGTAGATTTTTATATCTGTCTAATGCTAGTGTTGGGCGATATGGTGATGAATAGTGAGCTCGTCCCTGTGACAATCTGCTATTTTATTCTGTCTCTTTAATGCAGCTGTCTGTTCAAACACACCATTTGTCCTGTTGTTTAGCCTCTGAAGCCTCTGAACAGATGACTTTATTCACCGCTTATAGACCAGGGCTGCACAATCGACGCAAAATCGCAATTTGAATGGATGCGATTAGCAAATCAAAGGCATGATTTCTTTCAAAATGTCTTGCTTTGATTTGAATAAAAACTTCTAACACTGTAGTTTGGATTTGTACAAACATGTTCTGAAACAAGAAAAAGAAAAAGCACGTCAAAAAGTGATCAACATGCGTTCAAAAGCGACAAAAACGCGATATACAAACAACAAGCGTGACTCAGTACACCAAAACATGATTAAAAGCGACAAAAACGTAACTAAAAATGACCAAGATGCGACAAAAAGTGCCAAAGACGCAATGGACTATGACAAACACAACTGAACGTGACAACTTAAAGCGACAAAATTGTGTTTATAATGGAAATGTGAACAGAATCCTATTATTAAAACATAAATAGCCAACCTAATCACAATCGCACTGGTGAGAAAAATCACAATCTGATATTTTTCCTACATCGTGGGGCAGGGGCCAGGGCAGGGAGGGGCCCCCAAAATCATGGGATGGTTTTTTCTCAGCTCCATTCTTCTCAGCTTTAAAGTATTTCTGTAATATAATGCAACAGTGAAGTGCTTCAGAGAGTAAATACAACTGTGCATGAATCTGAGAGCCCCGTCAGTCCTTCATTACATTTTACTCACATATCAGCAAAGTTGTTTAAAAATAAAACTAGTGATTATAATTTGCAGGTAGTGTATTTTCTTAAATTAATAACACATATCGATATCTTTGTGAAATTAGTCTGGTAGTTATTGCAAAAACAAACATTACTGTATCATATTGTAAGCAGGTACAGGATGCCCATTAATTAGTGAATTATTGTTAATATGTAGAAATCAGAGGATGTATATTCAAGCAAAAGTGTATCTAGGGCCCAGAATTTGGTGCTACGGCCCTGGGTTTCAACGCTGCGGTTCCAAAGGACTGGCTACAAGTAATTGACAATCTCCAGTTATTTTAATTGATTCATGGTCCATATGAAACAAACGAGGAAAAAATAAAAAATGGGATCTGAAAAAGATAAGCAGAAACGTTGTTAAAGTGACTCTGACAGGTTGGACTACTCGTTTAACTAAAATTCAATTAAGATAAATATATTTAAAATTTAAAATCTTTACAAATTTTATCCCAGTTTAGCTGTTTTTTAGGTTTTTGATTTCACTTCCTGGTTGTAAATGATGACATCACACTGGAAAATTACCGAGAAACCATCCTGTACAGTGCACCAAAACTCCTCCTCCAATGTCACATTTTTATTTGAGAAATATATATGTGAACACCTTTATTTTGTTGAATAAAGTGCCAAAAAAGTATTTTCTTTTGTGTAATTATGCATGACCATTTCCTCCCTAGTGTGATGTCAGCAATTTGTTTACTTTCTGTAATTTTCAACATATTTTTCAACTTTTCTCCACAAACAGCGTCAAAACTATAATTTATATTATATATATACAGTGATCCCTCGTTTATCGCGGGAGTTGCGTTCCAAAAATAACACGCGAAAAGTGAAATCCGTGAAGTAGTCACAGCTTTATTTTTTATTATTTTACAATGCAATACTGAACTATGGAATGAAACCAAAAACCAAAACCTGTTTTAAAGCCCAAAATTTGTTTAAAACAATAATTTTAATATAGTAATACAAGGTTGGAAACATTGTCACTGGTGTATTTCACAGTCTGTGCCTCTTCGTCCTGACTCCGCTCCGCTGTAGCCTCTGTTTCTACTGAAGGCGCAGGAGTCTTTCTCCGAGAGAAGAACATTGTTATGGGTAGTTGTTGGCGCTCATTCTTTTTCTGAGCAAGAAGATTTTTATAAACGGATATGCCACCTTCGATTATATTTGAGAACTAGACAACAGTAAAGCCCCTGAGCCAATCAGGATTCAGAGCACAATGCACTGTAAAAATATCCGCACTGTAAAAAAAAAAAATCCGTGAAGCAGCGAAGCCGTGAAAGAAATAGTGAGGGATAACTGTATATATTTGTATTTATATTTAAGAGGCTTTAATACACTGAATAAAGTCAAAATTTAAAAATCTTAAAAACCTGTCATACCCACTTTAATCTGAGGTGAGATAAGTTTGATTTTGTTCTAAATGACAGATGACCAATGCATCACTCAAATAAACAAACTTGATTGCACAGTTCTGTTTGAGTTTGGCTCGAGGTGCGACGGAGGGAGCTGTACCAGACTCACTCTTCATAAAGAACTGACCATAAAAGCACATCCAACCAGCTTTCACCCTAAAGTCTCATCTTGCACGCACACAGCTGTTTTGTAGTGGGTTTGAAACCAGTTTTTACAATTACACACAAACCAAACACAAAGATCGATCTTGTCACAAAGGGCTGCATTTACAGTAGCCTTATTACTGTATATTCAAAAGGGAAACACTGGGTAAAGCAGCTTCAACAATTGTCTTTTCAACAAACTTTCAAGTACCACTTCAGTTGGTTGTATGTAACTGAATGTAATGTTAGGAATAAAATAAAAATCTATACTATTGACATGAGAATGTATAGAAGGACTGTTTTCTTTATGCTCTGCCGGCGACTAAAGCTCTAATGAGACTATTTTCTCCCATTTCTGTTTTTTTCTGGTCTTTGTTGAGTTTTTGACCTTGCTCTAGTTTGTACTTTCCTGTTTGAGTCACAACACAAACAAACATTTTCCGGGAGTTTGCATAAAGGTTTTCTCCAATGAACCTTTGAAATATCGGTCCAGCCTTGATCTGCAGCCACACATCTCGTTATTGAGACTCTTTATACTCTGATTTGTTCCATCTGTTTTGGAATTGGAAACACTGGCAAATATCTCACTTTGAATTTTTGAACCCTGAAAAAACATGTTTGATTTTTTTCTATTTTGCATTTCAGTCGCTGAATTTTGCGGTCTGCGTTTTCATTGTGTTTTTCTCAGTTTAAAAATTCAAAATGAAAAATTCAGCTTGTAAATATTTAATGCATAGATTTAGGTGAGATACATTGCTACTTAAAAATATCACGATAAACAATAATATTAAAACTACTTTATGCCACTGACACAATAACCCTAAAGCAGGATAATCCCACAAACCCTTTTCTAAATGTATAATATTGTTAAAAAAAACATGAGCTGAGATAAATAAACAGAATAAAACACTACTTTGCATCTATAATTAGTCTTAAAACTTGACTTGTTCAACTCTTTACAGTCGTACTACAAGAAAATAACAAGAGAAATCCTTATTTGTGCAAAAAGGAAATGTACACATGATAAGTAATGTGGCCCCAAAAGATATTGTTCCAAGATACTGTATTTATTGACCAATTAATAATTATTGTGGCCTACATAGATTTTTCAAGCTCTCAACGTCAACGGTTTAAATTCAGAGTGTAAACTTTCACAACCAAGAGTCAAAATGCAAAAGATTGACCTGGATCATTTGTAATGCCTTGGACATTTTACACTCTGAATTCAAACTGTTGAATTTGAAGGCTTGAAAATCTATGCTTTGAATGTTTAAATGGTGAATTTTTAAACTGAGAAAAACACCAAAATATTGTAGACGGGAAAATTCAGCGTTTGAAATTCAAAATAGAAACAACTCATACATGTTGATAACACTTTATAATAACTACACTTATTCCAGCCTTAGTAAAGCATGAATAAAGACTTAATTCATAATGTGCAAATAGTTTATTAACAATTAGGCTTAGTAACTACTTAACTAATACTCTAATTCCAACCCTAACCTTAATAAACTATATGTTCATTATGAATTAAGTCTTTGTTCATGCTTTATTGAGGCAAAATAAGGTGTAGTTATTATAAAGTGGAAGCAACATGTTTTTTCATGTTTTTTTTTTTTTTTTTCAATGTAAAAATTAAAATAAATAAAAAAATTCAAAGTGAGAAATTTATCAGTATTTAAGGTGAGACACAACAGGCAAAACCTGCTTTTTTTGTTTATGGTCAGTTTGCGCTCTCAACATTTAGACTTTCTTGTGGAAACAACAAACTCATCCAATCTGTTCCTAAAGATGTTTTATTATTTCATTTAATCCACTTCATCCATAGATTTATCTGGGACATTGTAACTTCAAATGATGTTTTCTTAAAATGCATTTTTCTCCCACAAAAACATAAAAATCAGCCTTAAAGTAGCCCCTACACACCAAACTTTACAAACTTGGACTTAAAAAGAGTTTGACAGGACGTACAGAAGGATTTGACTTTGACTTTGAATTGATTTTCAGTCCAATCTTGTTTACTCAAAAACTGAATAAGAAATCCAAAATACCCTCAGTATTGTTTAATAACTAATATGCGTACAAAATGAACCCAAAAATTTAAACCTGGTTCTGTCCATTTTTCGGATGTATATGTCCCAAATATGTGCAATTATGGCTGTTTTTTCCTCATAAAAAGTCTTATTGCTATTTGAAAGCAAGCTAATTATCTTCCATGCTCTTCCTTAATGAGAGCACCACTTGCTGTTGAACCCCTCTGGCGGTCGATGCATTGATGGCCACTTTGAACCTTCTAATACCTGTATTGATGACAGATAAATCACACACATGAACCTTGGATTGACACTGGAGAAAGCGACCGCTGACCTTTTATTACGTGACATAAGTGCAATACAAACACAGGTCTGATCCAGCTTTTCTTACGTCCGTCATATCCTTCCACTGATCCTTTTTACTCCGTCACAAAAGCGTCTAATTACGGTACAGCGATGTCAATGGCAATTCACATTTAGCTCCACAATGGCCTTTTTGAATAGACCGTGTGCAGCCAACCACTTTATCACAAAAGGATCTTAACAACTGGCTGTAACAAGAGCCAGGCGAACATTTTATCTATCTATCGGCCTTCAAGGGCAGCGACATCATGCACTCATTCTCGGACAGGCATTTGAGGGGCAGGCAGATTTAATTTAACATTTTTAACACATTGCAAACGACTGGAGCTGCTCGCGGTGACTCAGACGCACTCTAATAATGCTGTTGACATTAGTTGGAAGTACGACGAGCCGTATTTCAACACAAACAGACAAATAAATGAGCGTCGGAAGTCCATAAAGCGCAGCTCACCTTGCTGTTTGATTGCAGAGGAGTTGTAAAAAACAGCTTGTGCACTGCAAATGACTAAGCCTGCCAGCGGGGCTACAGGACTGATTGGGGCTTCATCCATAGCGCTGGTGTATAATGATCCAGAGCAGGAAGAGTGGTGGTGAGCGAGGGAGTCTCCAGTGGTCCGGGTTTATAGGAGCGTGGACTAGTTTCTGTCAGATCCGCACTGATACTGTTTGCCAGAGGCTTGTCTTTGATAAGCAGCAGTCAGTGTGACAAGTGCAAATAGACCTACTCCATTCTAGGAAATCATGTGTCCAATAACCTTTTTAAGTGACAAGAGATCAGTTAAAAAAAGGTGATTTGTTGATTGACTGAATTTAGGTGATTTAGCACGTACAGATTCTGCAGACTTGTTGAGAATGAGTGCCAGAACGAAAAGGCGACTGGTTTAGGTCAAGACGTAGCTAGGCGTAGTTCAATTTATCGTTCAATAAATGATAGATTGATTTTTTTGGGGCTCAAACTTTTTTCTTTGTACTTTGTGGATAAATCTTTGCTAGGTTCTAATAAGTAACTTCTCATTACAGATGCTACCACTTAAGTTTTTCATTTTATTTCTTTTGCAGCTCTACTAAAAATGATGTGTTCATTGGGATCATTATCTTGATTTGACACATACAAATCAAGCCTGTAAAACTGCCTTTTTCATCATTTTCATCTGTGTAATTTAGCCACAGAAAAATCGTCAAAGTCGATGCTGAAAACCTTGTCTATGCATTTATCACATCCAGATTAGACTATTGTAATGTCAGACTCACAGCGTGTCCTACATTTTTAACAGGAACTAAAAGAAGAAAGCACAATACGCCAGTGACAGAGTCGCAAAACGCTACCAAGCTCCTATGTTATGGAACCAGCTCCTGTTCACGTTAAAGAGGCCACACAGTCTCTACATTTAAGACCAGGCTCAAAACATTCCACTTTGAAATAATCTATGGACAAGCCAGTTCAGAACAGAAATATATGCAGCTATACTGGGAAAGTGTGGCAGCTCGAGCCCTGTCCTCTGGTTAATCAAACTCTTTCTAACAACAATATTCAGTACGTTAGTTCACTGTAGTCTGTTCTGCTGTTCACAAGTTGTTCGTTCTCTCACTCCCCTCTGAGTGCTGCTGTTTCAGATGCTGCTGCTGCTGCTCCAGTGACGACTGAACCTCAGATGCCACGATCCTGACCTGTGGACCTGGACCCCCCTTTTCCCCTCTCTCCTTCTCCCCCCTCTCCTTCTCCCCTCCTCCTTCTCCCCCCCTCTCCTTCTCCCCCCTCTCCTCTCACCCACTGCCTCATTGTTGATTCTCTAAACTTTCCTTGGTCAAATCCGCTATTTTTGGAAGGCCCTCTGAGACCACTGCTGTTGTGATTTTGGATTGTACAAAATGAATTGATTTGAATTATCTGGATATTTTCTGTAGCAATATACAGTTGTGATTCTGGCATCTGGATTAAAAAAAAAATTCATTTATTACTTTTTATCCACGTCTGATAAAAAGAAACTATCAGCTGCTGGACATGTTCAATATGAAAAGAAAGTTGTAACCCACTTATTTACAGTCAAATCAAACATTCTGGGATGAATTAGAGTCAGTTTTTACTCCAAAAGCACAAATTTAAAAAGTACACTAAAATTTAGAATTTTAAAATTTTACTTATATGGATTCCGCCTGGACTTTTTTACTTTATTACAAGTCCCTAAAAGAAATGTTTTGTTAAATTAGCGTCCACTTTGAAAGAGGAATTGCCAAAACCCAAGAAAAGCCAAAAATAGTGTCAATAAGGCAAAATCTACAGACTCCAGAAGAGGTAATCTTCATAACAAAGAAAATGTAGGTAGTACTTTAAAATCTGACATTCCTCTGAGCAGAGCTTGTTTAAGTGTAAAGAGTTTGAACTGGGGCTCATTTTAGTCTGACATTTTAGGAAAAACAGGTCCGATTTAGATGGGGATACATCACACTTGGAAATGTGTCATTGTGACAGGCCAAGATGTAGTTTATGCTTTTTATACATTTAATGTTAAATATTTTGTTGATGCCATTAAAATCAAGAAGATAATGTTTGAGATATGGTCAAATGAGGAATTACATGACTCAACACAATCAATTGAAATCAAATTGAAATCACAATTAGCAAATCCGAATCGCAAAGGCTGCAATAATTTCCTGCACAAACAACAAAATATCCTGTTTTATTCTGCATAAAAACCTGTAGTTTAGAACGACTAATTTTAACTACTAGTTAAAACATCCTCTGAAATACAAGTTTCTTTCATTCGTTATTCATCACTTTGTCAATTCTCATGGTTCTGTTTAAAATGTGAGCTTTAAACAGAATCAAATTATTTAAACATAAATATCTGTCAAAACAACACATTTAGATATATTCCCCAAATCGTGCAGCTCTAATGACTAGTTAGGTTTGACTGTTATGGGCTTCATTGAGCTGGATGTTTATTTATTTATACAGCTTTCAACTCCTTTTCTGTGAACTGTAAAGACTGCGCCATAGCACCGCTAATACATCTGGTCTTTAATTGGTCCCCAATCCCTGTGCCTTCCACACACATCTAAGATCTATAGCAATCTGCTTTAGGGGCAAATAGGACACGCTAAGAATAAACCTGAAGCTCACCGTGGGATTCATCATTTGTTAATAAGTGATTACTGCAAAGTCAACATATATTTGTGATACTGCTTCTTAATTCGTGATGTTTAACGACTTTTCGATTGCTTTATTATGAAGATTTTTTTGCTAATGTTGTTTCAGTATGGATCAGAGATAAATATTGTTATATCATCTGAAATGTAGATGAAATTACAGCAACTGCGCGTTCAAGCTTGTGCTGAATCTGATATTTCATCCACCAGTGCTCTACATTGTAATTATAGGGGTTAGTGATCTCTGCTTACACAAATGTATAAAATTATGCCGTTCTCCACAAATCACAGACTTGGGTTTATTCAATAACAGAAAAGACACTGGAAACAATATTAAAAACATGGAGACAGCAGATTTCACAGACGGACGTTCAACGGTTTGCTGTTGGATCGGTTTATTCGAGATGCAGTAGATTTATGGTCAATTTGAGAAGCTCCCAGATTGAAAAGCTCATTGTTAGCTCAGTGTTAGCTCAGTGTTAGCTCAGTGTTAGCTCAGTGTTGGCTCAGTGTTAGCTCAGTGTTGGCTCAGTGTTGGCTCAGTGTTAGCTCAGTGTTGGCTCAGTGTTAGCTCAGTGTTAGCTCAGTGTTGGCTCAGTATTAGCTCAGTGTTGGCTCAGTGTTAGCTTAGTGTTAGCTCAGCGTTGGCTCAGTGTTAGCTCAGTGTTGGCTCAGTGTTGGCTCATTGTTAGCTCAGTTTTAGCTCAGTGTTGGCTCAGTGTTGGCTCAGTGTTAGCTCAGTGTTGGCTCAGTGTTAGCTCAGTGTTAGCTCAGTGCTGGCTCAGTGTTGGCTCAGTGTTAGCTCAGTGTTAGCTAAGTGTTAGCTCAGTGTTGGCTCAGTGTTAGCTAAGTGTTGTCTCAGTGTTGGCTCAGTGTTGGCTCAGTGTTAGCTCAGTGTTTGCTCAGTGTTAGCTCAGTGTTAGCTAAGTGTTGGCTCAGTGTTGGCTCAGTGTTGGCTCAGTTGACTCAGTGTTGGCTCAGTGTTAGCTCAGTGTTAGCTCAGTGTTGGCTCAGTGTTAGCTCAGTGTTGGCTCAGTGTTAGCTCAGTGTTAGCTCAGTGTTGGCTCAGTGTTAGCTCAGTGTTAGCTCAGTGTTAGCTCAGTGTTAGCTCAGTGTTGGCTCGGTGTTAGCTCGGTGTTAGCTCGGTGTTAGCTCGGTGTTGGCTCGGTGTTAGCTCGGTGTTAGCTCGGTGTTGGCTCGGTGTTGGCTCGGTGTTGGCTCGGTGTTGGCTCGGTGTTGGCTCGGTGTTAGCTCAGTGTTGGCTCAGTGTTGGCTCAGTGTTGGCTCAGTGTTGGCTCAGTGTTGGCTCAGTGTTAGCTCAGTGTTAGCTCAGTGTTGGCTCATTGTTAGCTCAGTGTTAGCTCAGTGTTGGCTCAGTGTTGGCTTATTGTTAGCTCAGTGTTAGCTCAGTGTTAGCTCAGTGTTAGCTCAATGTTAGCTCAATGTTAGCTCAGTGTTAGCTCAGTGTTGGCTCAGTGTTGGCTCAGTGTTAGCTCAGTGTTAGCTCAGTGTTGGCTCATTGTTAGCTCAGTGTTAGCTCTGTGTTGTCTCATTGTTAGCTCAGTGTTAGCTCAGTGTTAGCTCAGTGTTATCTCAGTGTTGGCTCAGTGTTGGCTCAGTGTTGGCTCAGTGTTAGCTCAGTGTTAGCTCAGTGTTAGCTCAGTGTTGGCTCAGTGTTAGCTCAGTGTTAGCTCAGTGTTGGCTCAGTGTTGGCTCAGTGTTAGCTCAGTGTTAGCTCAGTGTTAGCTCAGTGTTGGCTCATTGTTAGCTCAGTGTTGGCTCATTGTTAGCTCAGTGTTGGCTCAGTGTTAGCTCAGTGTTGGCTCAGTGTTGGCTCAGTGTTGGCTCAGTGTTAGCTCAGTGTTAGCTCAGTGTTAGCTCAGTGTTAGCTCAGTGTTAGTCCTTGTTGTCCTTGGAAACTGTGAATTGTTGACTTGTTGTTGCACATGAACATTAAACATTTTATAGAAATCAATACTGTACATTATATTTTAGCGACACTGACTTTTAATCAATCGATTAAGTCTTAGATGATAAACTTTTTTATTGGCTTACTAATCATTTTCTTATCGGATTAAAAGGAATAATTTTGATTACAGCAAAATGGAGAACACATGGAATGAGTTCATTGGAGGTTTGGGAGTGACCCTTGACTTTAGATGTTGCTTGTCAGAGCTTGTCGGGTGAATAAACAATGCAGTTATTTTTTATTATTATTAATCTGCCCATTCACAGACAAATACTCGGTTTCTGTATAAATAGTTCTACTTGAGTGAACTCCTGTGATCTTTTGGCCGTGTCAGTGCAGTTTGGGTCAGATTCAGAGTCTGTTCATAGAGATACTTAAAAGAAAAATATTATGCATTTTTCATACTGTTATTAACCTTTAAACACGCTCTTGTTCAGATGGAAAAAATGCTCAGAACGAGTATGGCAATGATTTAAGGACTTAAAACAGCAGAAGGTTCATGGATAAGTGACGTGTGAAACCTGAAAAAATGTCACTGATCGAAGGGGTTCAGCAGGAAGTGTTTTTGTGGGTCAGAGAAGAGATTAAACATTCCTCAAAACAGCATGAATGCAGCTGAATGCAACTCTACTGTAGCAGAATCTGTGTCCTTTGAGTTGTGTTTTGAGAGCTTTTGCCACTGCCACATGTCGCCACCTTTTAGCTGATGAATGAAACAAGAAATTCATTTGTCGACTACATTTCTTAACCTAAAGGCCAAAGTACTTATTTCCAGTATTTCCACTCTGAATACCACATTTCAGAACTATCTTTGTCTGTTTACATTTTATTTAAACCTTCTTCTGTGCATGTCCTGTATTTTATCAGTATGTAATATTTTACTGTTCTATGTTGCGCCCAATCGCCAAAGCACATTCCTGTTGGTGAATTTTGCTCACTGACAAAGACAATAACACGTTCTCTGATTCTGTGCTCTGGGTTGAATGTGATCGTGACGTTTAAATAATGATGATAAAAACGTGTGATCAAAGCCTGATTTCAAACAGATTAAGATAATATCGGTGAATTATCAGTGTATTAATACCAAACCTTCAGGGCTCCACTGCGGGGTCCACACCCACTCCTCGGGTAACACATGGTTCTCCTGACGTCTGCTCCAAGGTGCTGCGTTGTCATGGTAACGCTGTGACATCTGCTCAGGTTCCTCCCTCCACATGTCTTCAAACACGGAGTAAGTTGTGGTTCACTGCGCCTACAACAGCGAAAGGAAGGGAATAAAGGAGGGCGTTAAGGCACAAAAACGGCACTGACTTGATCTTTGTGGGTGGATTTCAGAAAATAATGTTATAGCATCTTATTTAGCATAACTTATACACATTTAGATTCTGTAGGTGAACTTTGTGATTGTGAGCATTGCTTTGTTTCTTCGCTGTGAATCTGACAGATTAAAGTATGGCCGATTTTAATGGCAAATGTTGGCTTTGGTGTGGGACATAATGAGCTGTATGCAAAAGCTAAATACAGCATTAGCCCATAATCACATAGTAATCCATACAACAGAAGGGGACTTTTCTATAAATGTCATTATCATGGCATTTTTGCTGTTCTTGCATCTTGGAATGCATCCATGACTGAAGAGCCTAATTAATCTTATTTCAATACATTAAATTCGTAAACATTGGATTAAATGCAGACTATTTGAGCATGCCAAGCAACATAATCCAAATGAGTTTTAATTTAGACTGTGTGCGGCATTTTTTCTATATTTTCATATAACCAGTGTTGGAAAGAATACTATGAACATGTATTTAGTTACAGAATACTGAATACCTGCAATAAAAATGTATTTTGTTATGTTTTCTGTTACTAAGTCTAATCAGAGTGCTGCATTCTGAATATTTGGAGTAATTTCATGTTGAATTGCATTATATTATAGAGTGAAAACACGATTAAAACAGCTGCATTTGTTTATAAGATAAGTGAACCTTTAGCACAAATTACAAATGCATTTTTATTAAAGCATATAATTCAGAACTTTCAAAACTGAATAATATCTAAATTATATAAATACACAAAAATCTGAACAGCTATTCTATTAAATACATTAAAATTAAGTGTTTTTTGTTTGTTTTGACAGATGAAGAACGTTAAAATATATGTAGCTCACAATGAAGAACAAAGAAATCACATGTTTGGAGAGAATTCTGTTTTGAGACTTCCCTGTTTCACAGAAATATTGGACAGAAATGAACAAAGCCCTGCAGACAGGTCCCCATCGGTTTCAGGATTTGGGCCTCAAAACTCCTGCCATCGACACAATAAATAAATAAATGGATACCTTTGGCGGTGGAGAAGAAGGCCATTTCAAAGACATAAAGGACACAAACTGCACCAACATTTAAGGACTGGACTGAAATTATAAGATAACTTATTTTGAAAAAATAGAAAAAAAATTGAAAATTATGAACTTTGGACTAAGAGGGACTTTTATGTTGGTTTAAATGTGCCGTGATTTTGTTTTGTTGGATATCCTGTGCGATGTGTTTTTGTTTTGTATTTATTATGTTGTTGTTCTTCGCTCTCTGGTCGTATTCTGTGTTTTATGTATTTTATTTCTGAAAATTTCTGAAGTGAGGGGAAAAAAGGAAAAAGTGTACATGCACTCACTGTAAGAGTTGTGTTTTCTAGTTTTCTCACTAATTTAATGCAGTTCAAAGCTATCAAATGCCACAATCTATTCCTCTGATTAAAGGGTCTGTACCTGATTTTGAACCGTGAGACAGGAACATGTTTTTGTTTGAACCGTTAGCCCCGCCCACATCGTCCTTCCTTTCACTCAACATTGCCCCATGACTCAGAAACGACCGTCTGGAATAGTCTTATGCAGTTGTTTCCATATAGTTCCTCTCACTCTCTCCACAATTAGCTTTTTGCGCTTTTGAAATTGCACCATGACAGACAATCACATGTCTGGGAGTTATTTTCCCATGATTCATAGTGTACAATTAGCCTGACTGGCTGAAAAGAGGTGACCCTGGCTAACGCTTCTGCACTAGTTTTTTTTCCAAACAAAGTGCGTTTATAATATACATGGATTAGAAACCCAATGTCTGTTCATGACGTTGCCTCTATCAAACATCTAACCCTAACCCCTAACCCTAACATCATGTGTGATGCAAAGATAATTTATCTTAAAGGAAAAAATATTCTGCATCTTTCATATTGCTGTTAGCCTTTAAACTTTAGTGCCTTAAATTTGCCATCTCATGTTTTGAAACAAAACAAAAAAGTTTCTTATTCATTTTATGTTTATTCTACCTGTGTTATCGATCACTGTGAAATGACATTTACTGAGTGCATCCAGCCAGCAGATGGCGCCAGCGCAATATACAATCTAGTGAAGTTAGTGCTGAAAAGATGTTATGATGAAGATTTGCAGTTGCAGTTATCGTGCTTAGACGGCAGAAATGCTCAGAACGAGTTTAGAACGAGATGATTTAAGGACTTAAAACAGCAGAAGATTATCGGATAAATAACATAGATGATCTGAAAATATGTCCCGGATCAAGGGAGTTCGCAAGTGCGTTTGACTCTCGGAGGGGGGAGGATTTTTTAATAAACATTCCTCAAAACAGCGTGAATGCAACAGAATGCAAATTCAGGTGTGTTTTTGATGATGGAACATTGTTATAACGTGGTCACTATAGCAGCATATGTTGTTTTTAACTAGCGTAAATAAAAATCAGGAAGATGCCCTTTAAAAAGCCCAAACAGTTTTCTGATTTTCACCAAAACAGAGAGTAACAATCGGAATACAGTCACACAAAAGGAGTATTTTGTGTTTTCGGTTAATGTATTCACTGCCTACAACCTAAAAATAGTCCCAACCTATAGAGGCCTGCTTTGTCCTTTGTCCTGCAAGTTCATAATCAAAAGCTTTGACTACAACAGATGTGAGAACAAAGGAGTAGCAAAAAATCTGTATTGTAAATAACACACCGTCTCTTTCATGATGAGACTGAGCCCTTGCAGCCCTCCCTCTTTAATCCATCCTTCTCATATAGGCGACTTTTCTCCCCCTCTCTCTCCCTCCTTTCACAAAATAAAACAGCGTCACGCGGGGTCAATTTATTCCGCGCAAATAGCGGATATCACTGGGAGCAGAGAGAGAGATTGAACGAGCGAGAGAGAGAGGGAGCGACGCACGGCTGACAGAGCGCGGGCAGCACGACGCACGGACCGACCGCTAATTACCATATTTACGCGCAAGTTGAAACCAGCGAGCCGGACCCGTATCGTACCTATCCCGCTCTCCTCTGCCGCGTGCGTGCGTGTGCGTGCCTGTCTCCTGCCCGCGCGCAGATATTTGGCGAGTGAGATCCGCTGGAGCCAGTGCCGCAGCGGGGAGATAACCGGGCGGAGGGACACTTCGGGAGACACGCGCGGAGAAGACAGAGCCGTGCGTTTTGTGCGACTGTGGACTGATACGGAATACAACAAGGCGACATTGTGCACACACCTGCATCTGGAGGCGCGGAGGGAGAGAGCGAGAGGCAGCGTGGCTTTCGATTCAAAAAGGTAGGTTGATGATTGATGTGTGCGCGGACTGCCAATGTGCCTTTCATCGATTGCCGCGAAGAAAATCACGCGTTTTCCCCCTCATCTCACACGCCCAGGCACGCGTTTTGTCCATATCTTTGCATCTTTTCGCAGTTGGAAAAACCACTTGATAGAGGATGCAGGTTTTCACTCAGCTCAGTGGTGATGATGATAGTCAAGACAGGATTCCCAGGCCCAGCAACACACAGTAGACACATTTAAGACAAAGAACACTGCACTCCGGACCGTGTTCAACCTGCAAGGGATCACGCACTGATTGTCCAGCAGCGCGCCTTTAATGTGTATTTATCAGCGCCAAAATGGTTTGGCTGCGCACGGAGCGAAAACGACGAGCCCAGTCCAGAAAAAAAAACAAAAAACCGCGGTGTAAAACTCAAATTTGTGGCTTTTCTGCGTAAACTTTTGGGCAGACGAACATTTCCCACGCCCACTGTCAGTTTTCCTTAAACAATTCCGACGAAACACTGACATTTCCTGCATGTATTAACTCTGCAGCAGCTCCACCTAACGTGACATGGCTAAAACATTGACATTACATCGTGGTAAACTTGCTCAGATCCGTTCAACGTGTCTAATCTGGTAAGAAATGTGACGTTTTTTGCGTGAAAGACTGTATGGCGTCTGTATGCAGCTTGCTTCTCTCCGATTGATCTAGCCTGAGAAGAGAAGAATGAATTTATGCAGCATGTAATTACTATTCAATGTTTTTAACGTGGCACACATCCTAATGCACATTGCCAAGTCTGTAATAGTAGTTAATATTCAAGCCCTCATTTCTCGTCATGGATTTTCAAGAATTCAAAGACCTTATGTGGATGTTTCCCAACACTTAGAGGCCAATGAATCCGACTACACAGGCACTTCCATCTTCATTCCCATTAAAAGCACTCAATATCTAATCAGGTGAGATGTCAGGGCGGAGTTGGACTTATTGGGATGACCTCGAAACGGCAGAAGGCTTTATAAATGACTGCTGCAACATCGGCCGCGCGACCTGGCAAACAGCGATAGACGAGCAGATGGTCGCTCCCAATGTATTCTTCTTTGGGAAGTTGGATTCTTGGATGGGCAACCCCCTGAGATTTGGCACGGAGAGGCTGGCATCGAGCAGCAGTGAACTCGGCGTTGGTTTGAGTTATAGAAATACGTTTGTGCCGTCAGAGTTTGAATTTTGAACACGGGCGAAGAGCTCAGTCTGAAGTTTTAACCTGGAAGAACACGATTCGTAGATTTTCAAGGCTTCAATTTCAACAGTTCAGAGCGTAAAGTTCGCCGTGGAAAATATCACAGAAGATTCATTCATTTGGATCGATTGCTAATGTCTTGCTGTCCAAATTAGGGCTACAATGATTGATCGCCTAATCGTGACATGCAAAAACATCAACGTTGATACATCAAAATGTTAAAAAAGAATAAATGATTGCTGCTTTTCATTAAGAATACACTTCATTCATAAATATTCTATCTGAAAGCCCATATTTCAACCCTTTTTTTGTTGATAATTTAAAAACTCTCAGTGTATGATAGAATACAATAAAAATAATCATTTGACTAGTCGACTACTAAAATAATCGTTAGTGACAGCTCTACTCTGAATTCAAACTGTTGAATTTGGGGGCTTGAAATTCCACGTATTGAATATTTGAACTGAGAGAAACGCATAGAAAACGTAGACTGCAAATTTCAGCGACTGAAATTCAAAATAGAAATGTTTTTTCAGGGTAAAAAAATTCAAATCTGACAAATTCCCCCTGCATTTGAAGTTCAAAGAAACAAATAATCTTCCATAGCGGGCGATACAGACAAAAATTAACATCCTGATATTTTTTTGGGAGTATTTCGATAATGATATTCAGATGATATTATGTCAATCCAACAGAAATGTGTTAAAACATGTCTTTGAATGTATCAGTTGAGGTTTAATCAGACAAATGGGAAATGTCTGTAAAATCAATCACAAAAGTGCAAAAATATCACTGTGCACTCTTATTTGAGTAGTTTACAACATCACTTTTTTAATTTTCATGTTTAATCAGCTCTTTTTGTCTCATTTTTTACTATAAACCATACACTCGCCATTCAAATTTTGCATATCTTCAAAACAACATTCACAATATTATCTAAGATTGGATATACTGTGCTTTCTTGGTCGTCGTAGATGTTTTCCTGAGTAGCAACAGTTGTAAAGTGTTTGGCTGAATTCATTGGCGACTTCTTGAGCCGATATGCAGTAAATTGAGGTTTTGTGATTGCATAACCGACCCGAGAACAATAAATGAATCCTCTTTGATAGCAGATGCCTCGTTATTAGCATGAATATTTAAGAGATACCCAAGTACGCCATGTCTGTCTGTGTTAATCGGCCTGACACCATAATTGCTTTTATCGACTTCAATAAATAAAAGCTGGGACTGTATTTTTTGCGGCTCAATATTTATCGTGCTTACCTTTTCTTTACTCTGGAGGGAAAGGTTTTGTTATTTTGGAGTTAAGCGATAAGATTCGAGCTGTAGAGCAGTGTTTTCAGGCCTTTTTTTGATTCACAGCGCACTGTTTTGGTTGAAAAGATTCGTCTGTGGATCGAAAATATTACCAATTCACACCTTTTAGGACAGAAAGTTGTCTAATGTACCAAATATAGTCCATGCCACTTTAAATCTGGCAACGGCGATTGCTTTGCTTTCTTTTCTGGATCAGAAGTTGCCAAGAACACTCCAAAACATTTAGTTATTTAATTAAGACCTCAAATTAGACCGTTTTTAAGGCACAAGTGTTCGAATGAGTAACTTCTGACTAATTATAGATACAAACTTACAACTAAAAGTGCTGTTTATTTATTGCAGCTCAAGGATTTATTGAAGTTTTCCTGCTTCAGAGTTATCGTAACATGGGCTTGAAGTAGTTTCAATAGTATCGTCAACTGTGATTTTTTTATTTAGCAGTTTATCGAACTTCAAACTTATTGTCTTTCTTAATTTGAATTGAGAAAGTGTGCTGTCGGAATGTGTTATTGTTTTGGTGTTTTGATGTTATAGGTTTTGTTTGACATAAATTGTACAATATTGTTGTCACGATACGAAGATTGCAAACTCGATTTCAAAACAAATGCTGTCCGAGGTGTAAATTGATTTAATGATATAGTCCATATAAAACAAAACAACACAAAACGTGATGGAGTGTGGCAGAAACCTGAAAGGGCTTATCCTAAAAGCCACACACCTTTAATTGATTATTTTAACAAGCTCAAATTAAAAAGCTGTCTGGTCAGATGATTTACAAATGAAAATCACATTGATAAACAGAAAACAGAAAAAAATCACACTGGAACACTCTCACATCCCAGAATTCCTAGAATCAGAAACTCGGGTGACCTTTGTGAACCCCGAGTTTATCCAAGTTAGCTGATCTAACATGACGTTTGGATACAGTTTAACATCCGACAGTTCACATATTTGTGTAGTACTTGTGTTATTGTACCTTTAATGGCTCTGTACTGTCCACCCGCTGTTTGTGAATCTGCTCCGGTGCTGAGCCTCTGCAGTTAGAAATGCTCTGTGACGCTAACGTTGCAAATGGTGCTAATTAGGGCTGCACGACTATTAACATCTGCGTTATCAAAATTATTGTGTCAGTGATTTTTTCCATTGTAGATTGAGACTCAGAACAAACTAACATTTCTAACCAAATAAATGTTGAAATATTGTGAATGAAGGCTTCAAGGTAGAGAATCTTTATGGATAAAGAGTATAATTGAGGTAAATCAGTAAAGTTTTATTCTTTTTTGCCATTTTTCTTTAACAATGTCACTGTCTTTGTTATAAACGTCTTTAAGTTTGTGTTTTAGAGTCTGTTTAGTCCAAAGAACAATGACCATCATCAAAATACGACTGAAATGATTGTTTATAGTCCACTAGTCACAATTATTCTACAAATTGTTGCAGCCCTATTTTTGATGCATTAATTAATCTGTTATATTGAGATAAAAACCAACAAATATAAAATCGAGGCTAATTTAGTTTGAAAAAGCCAGATTTTATTCATGATTTTCCCTTTTCAATGTTTTCATTTTAAAAACACAACATTTGTATCAGATGGAAGACTTTGGTGTTACTGCGATACATTCTGTTTGTTGCGATATCGTTATTGCGTCAGCCTATATTGCGATATTAATACTTTTGCGATATATTGTGTAGCCCTAGTGCTAATGTTGCCAATGTTGTACAAAAGCAGAAATTCACCTTCAATGGCTGATTTATAACTTGCTAATACAATAACATTGTCTGGGATAATAATTAAACTGAATTGGATCCACATTTTGGTTGATTTGAGCACTTTCCTGGTTTACATTATTTGATTTGAGAAGTTACGGTACATAAACAGTATCTACTGCTTATAGTTTTTCCGGCTTGAGAGCTGATACACAGAAACTCCTGAAACCAATTTCGACACCACAATGATGATTTAGGTCAAAGTTTTAGACAACAGACTGACATTTTCAACACAAAATGATAGGACCTTCTTTATTAAACAAGTAAAACTGTTCACAAAAGGCAGAATTTTGTCCTTTTAAAGTTCTTTTTTAGAGGTTTTAGTATTGATTACCTGATTCTCAATACTTTTGACAGCCCTTTTGTAATGAAAATGTTTGTGATAATTGAAGAAGAAGTTCATGACTAAATCGTTTGGGTTTAAGTATATTTGGAGTGCAGTAATGTATTGTATTTTTGAGTACTTTCCAATGTTAGAGCTGAATATAAGCGCTGTAACATTTGAAGAGAGATTGAGACAAGGCAGTGACATAACTCAGCTGATGAATATTTCAACTAAAGCACAATATCCCTCTCCTTCTGTCACCCGGAGAGCTTTTGATGTGGAAACCAGCAGACCACGTCCTTCCTCTTACGTTAATGCAACTGCTTTTATTTCCCCAGCTCCAAGACACTCACAAGAATCCATTTCTACTGGTTTGTGTGTTTGAGCACAAGATGAAAGTACATATTCATTAGAGCCACCGCGAGCCAGAACAAGTACACACCGAGGTAAAGCAGTCAAGAAAATAGCGTTTAAGCCAAAAATCTAGCAAAAATGATGCAAAATAATTAGTCTTTGAGTTGTACAATCTAGTACAATATTAAAGCAGGGTCATGAAAAATTATGAAATATAAAACTCTATAGGCTCTGTTCAGAATTTCAGATGCATTTTTATTTAACCAATGACTGGCTCATTGTACTACTAAGTACTTCCTGTCCAATTCTCCATGAGTTTGTATGAGTCACACAAAAGTGAATACGTTTTTAAAGTTCAGGCAGTGAACAGTGAGCTGCAGGTGGATGTCACTGTCACATGTTAAAGACACATGAGACGAATACTTCTCCAGCGACACTTCTGTGGTGATAAATTGTGGATCAATGCTAATGCTAATTTAGCATAGTAATAAGCATAATAAAGATCAATCAAAAAACAGAAGTAATCTATAGGATAAAAACACTTAGATTGTCGTTTTTGGTCAAATTAACTGAATGTAGTTTCTGTGATGCTGCTCCAACTGTGCAGAGTTTATAGCTTGTTGGTGATTTAGGACACTTCAACTGCCGTGCAACAATTGTTTTCCTCAACACTTGGACTCAGAAACATCTTATTTAAAGAGAGAAAGGTAATGCGTTCAACTGTGTGATCACAAAGTCTGTATTGTAACTGTTTACTTGTTTTTTTTAATGTCAGATACAAACTAAATATTCAGCAGAGTTGTAGGCTTTTATGTTTGTGATCAGACTGTAGCAGCTCTTTCAGTTAATTGTGTTTTGAGCTCTTACCAGAGAAAATGTCATTATTCACCACTGACTCTCACGTGCCGCTCACTCAGAATGCTATAATGTCACCTGCATAACCTGAGGCAATACCATCCATTTTTAGATATATCTGCCAGTTCTATTCACACACTGTTTCATCTTTCAACTAACATTTACAATTTCATATCCACGTGAACATTTTGTTTGGCTTAAAATTAAGTCCTGCATTTAACAAACTTCATCATACGTTCGGCTGTTTTGTGCTCACTTCTGCGACTGTAATTCCAGACTACTTGTGGTTGCCTCTAAATTGACACTGTCACTAATCACTTCATTGCATTATAGCATTTCAAATCTGTGCAGAACTGTGTGATTGATGCGTTCACTAAGCAGTTGTGTAATAGGCTGGGTAATGTATAGGCAGCCATTCATTACTCCATTTTGCCGCGGGCCTTACTCTCAATAATGGCCAGCCGCTGTAAAAGTGTGGCTTACTTGGCAACCTGCAGCAGATGAGAGAGACTGGGCTTGTTGCTGCCAGTGATAAGCCAGACCCAAATCATTAGTATTTGTTTCAACTGGCTGTGAAGGAAAGGGTAGCATTACTTATTGCCTCTCGGTCTGTAGGTGGCATCGACAATCTGCTCGTCGTGCCACTGCCGCTCGGTTCAAACTGGAGCTGCAGGTTTAATCGCAGTGGAATCAAAATTGCTGTTTGAATGGTTGCAATTGTAAATAACATAACGTACACTAGGCGGGTCCGTCGACAGAAATTTGGAGCAAGAAGCCTCACATGGGCCCCTCTAATAGAAATTAAAGGCGTTGTTTCTGATTTTTACTGTTATGAAATGTGAAAGACAAAACTAGTTCATGTGCCATTTTTTTTGCATGTAATAAAGTAAAATCTGTGTTGTCCCAGCACAGATATACTGTAAAAGCATCTATTCAGGTGAAAATGAGACCACAGCGCTTTCTCTGCATCTATTTATTTTTATTCTACGAGAAGCTGGACGTGCACTGTTAGCATGCTAATGTTTGTCAGCTTTACCCAGGCCGGCAAAGACTTGTGAAAAGTGCTGATAAACTCAACACGGTGAATATTTAGGATGCTGGGACTGCATTAGGCAAGTGAGTGATACAAGTGACTGATGTAAAGAGTTTAAAACAAACTAGTTATGCTTTTCACGTTTCAAAACTGTGAAAATCAGGTTCAGCCCCTTTAATAGGATCCAATTGTGGGTTCCTAGGACCTCAAGGCCCGGGAAAACAGACCCCTTTGTCCCACCCAGTGTACTCCCCTGACACTAAGGCTGAAACAAGTTAATCGATTAATCGCAACTAATCAGTTATTGAGATAATCGTGCACTCATCAGAATCAGAATACGTTTATTCATCTCCAAGGGGAATTTCTTTTGTTACAGACATGCAATCGACCAGCAGATGAAACTAGACTTTTTTGTCCCTAAAACAAAGAGAAAAACAAGGAGAAACCGATCTTCTTCTGTTGCTGGGCCAAAACTCTGGAATGAGCCCTGTGCACCTTAGACTTAAACTTAAACTGTTCTTTATGTTTTTAAGTCTTCTTTAAAAATGCACCTTTTCTCTCTGACTTTTAACCCAATTTGGAAGATTGACAATGTTTTTTAAATGTCTATATTCTGCTGTTTTATATTGTCTTATGGGCATTTGTGTGTTAAGCACTTTGGTCGACTTTGTTGTTTATTAAAGTGCTCTACAAATTAAGTTGGATTGGAAAAAAAGAAGTGCTCAAAATAGACTAAACATGCTAAAATAACAATAGCAGACATATTTGCTCAGTTGAATCCGAGTGGTGACTTTATTTTAGCCAGGCACTTTATTTAGTTACCGCTGGAGGAAAAAAAAAAGTCAAGTTTATACAGTCAGTTGCCTTGTTTTCAAATAGAAACCGTAGATAATACGCTGTTGTTGTACTGCTATCAGATATTTTATATAAAGTCGGTCATTTACAGCTCACAGCAGAGCATTGTGAGTGTGTGTTATATGTAGCATGTATTATTTACTGGTAAAACACACGCTCGTACAGCTCGGCTAGATCTACCTCCTCTTTATTTTCCACAAGAATCGAGCGTTGCAAGAGAAGATGAAATGATGCAGTCAAGCTTTCTGCCCATTTACCTCCAGCTTCACCCTTTGCTCACAGTGGGAAAACGTGAACTTCCCGGCAGTAAAATGTAACAGCGCGGCCCATTATATTCATGATAGCACCGTCGTTACAGCAATGACAGCCGTCCCTCTGCCTCATTGTTGCCATTAGAGCTAAAAAACGGATCGCTGGTAGAGTCTGTGGTGGGCAGGAGGTGGGAACCTGTCAGAGAAGTCCGGAGGAGGACTTAAGAAGAAGGATTTAATCAGAGCTCAGACACGAGGCTAGTGTGGTTCTGTCACAGGCGCACACCGTTCTCGTCGCGCACGCTTATTGTTAATTGCAAGGTAAGTCATTCTCCGAACTCCACTGTGTGATTTTCAGTACGACTGTGGTGCAACACTGCTGATTATGGAATATATTGGTGCACTGTGCTGTAAAATTGGCATTTGCTGTCATTAATCCAAAAGAAGGATTGGATTTGTGCAAGTTTTTATGAATGTTAATTTTATAAATGCACGATTTGGGGGAAAAAATGTCTAATTGTGATTTTTCTTTTGCTAGTATTGCAGCTGTGATTAGATTTGTGAGGTACATTTTAATAGGATACTGTTTAAAGCATCCAGATGATTGACAAAAGACTTAAATTGGCAAATGAACTGACAAACACGAGTTAATAGAATAAAATAGGATATTTTGTTGTTTGTCGAGGAAATGATGGTACTGTGGTTTGATGCTCTAAACTAAATTTTGTTGTTTCTTTGACAATGACAATAAAACCCTTGAACCTTGAACCTCCTTCCTTTGCGATTTGCAAATTTTGTCCATTCAAATTGTGATTTTGATTTGATTTAAATTAATTGTACAGCCCAAAATGGTACCACAGCGAATTTTTTTAGACAGAGAATTGCCACAGAAATACGTTAGCAACATTCTTATGTTGTCAAAAGACTCAATACCCATCAACTACCAGACGAAAACCAAATACTAATGTAATAAATCACATTAACAACCTGACAAAATTTGACCTTTTGAAACAGAACAGTCTGGATCTGTAACTAAACTAGAATAAGACAATATGGTTAAAATATGACTATTATTTTGTGTTGAAAATGACCGTACATCATTTTAAAATTATCATTTGGCATTGGTTTTGGAAATTGTAGTTTTATAACAGCGCTATTCCATATCAAAGCAAACGTGTTATGTAAGTTTGTTTATTGTCTAAGTCACATACCATAAAAACAAAGATCTAAAATAGCTAAATGTAAAGTAAATGATTGCTTATTTAATCCTACACAAATGATTTTATCAGCACTATTCAATTTAGAAGTGAGCAATATATCGAAATTTAGGTAATATCCATAATGTTGTTTTGAAGATACGCAAAATTTGAGAATAGTTTATCTTTTATTGTAAAAAATGCAACAAAACGAGATGATTGAAATAAAAAATGAAATAAAATAATGCTGTAGATTTTGAAATAAGGGTATATGGTGATGTTTCTGCACTTTTGTGATTCATTTTGCAGACATTTAACATTTGTCTGATAAATAGAACTTCAACTAATACATTTTAAGACATGGAGATAAAATCATATGAATATCTTTATCGAGATACTCCAAAAAATATCAATATAATCATTTCTTTCACCCAGCCTCCTCCTAAAGCTTATTTTTTAGCTTTTTCTATATCACGCTGTTTCCATGGTATGCTTTTTAGAACCTTTTCTTCCAGCGTATAAATGACTTTGCCAGTTTCCCTTTCTCGACTGCTAAGAAAATGACTGAACAGCTGTGGCATTGAGAATGACATCAAGGAATATTTTACACATAATCTCTGCCAGATTTGCAGCAGAACACATTGGCGCAGCTGCACGGGGGTCAGAGGAGGTAGCTGCGAGTCACGCTCGTTCTTTTGGACTCGCCGGTTACCTTCAGTGTCAGTGCCTTTGCCACGGGCCTGCACTGAGCTGGACGGCCCTGACCACAGATTAATTAGCTGTACATTTGCAGGGTAAACAGCACGTTGGACTGCCGCTGACACTGGATTTGTGTTTGTCAGAGATCAGACAAGCAGCGCGAGTCTTTACCTCCAGTTTAACACCAGCGCCTGTCTGTTTGCTTGTCACCTTACATCCCCATTCGCACCATAAACACCCATTAAGTTCATTTAGATGTAAATTAGGCCATCGCGTCGTCATTTTTGGAGATGCCATTAGCGTATTTCATTGGCGGAAGAGTTGCCAACGTTGTCTTTCATGAATTTATCTCGACATTTATTGTAAACTTGCTGCCATCCTGTGCGGCAGACGCCCGAGTTTTACGAGTGCAGTTTCTTTGGCAGAGCTGCAGTGGTGATATCAGCACATGCACTCCCAAACTGAAGGCTTCCAAGGCAAATAAAACACAAATGGACACCAAACATTTCCAATTGTTCGCTAATGGCTGTTGATTCTTGTACTGGGGATTGTAAATTAGAATGGAATAATTTAATAAGCTTAAATTCATACCAGGCAACAGGTCATTTAAACACTGCCCGGTAATTACTGAACAGTCATAAAAATGTGCCTTGGTGCTCTATATTTGTCCACCTGCATCTGCTCCTCAAAAAACTAACGTGCATTGGATGATTGGTTTAAAATGAGGATCAGAGCTAAACCTGAAGTAAATAAGTCTGATTTAAGTTTGTGTGAAATGTTGAAACTAGTGCCATGTTAACCCCAACTGCACCCAAAACGTAGCATTAAACTGTAAGCTTCCCTCATTGAAAACCCATGAGGTACTTGTCCTGACTAAGCCATTGTACAAACTAATCCTACTTTAAATCATCTCTCTCAAATATCTTCAAGAATTATGCAGTTTTTTTTCTAATTAGAGATTTCTACAGCTACTGCAAGGCAATCCTTCCTCTTAATTTTATTGTCGGTCTATTAAATCTATTGTGCAGTAAATGTTACATTTACATGCTGAACACACTATCAAACAACACTGTGCATAATTTTTCAATTATAAAAGAAAAAAATGTCCTTTTGCAGCCAATGAAAAAGAACAATTAACAGTCCCCAGTTGGTTGATTCATGACAGTCAGTTTATAAAAGCTACAAATTCCAGTTCCCTTTCATCAAGCCAAAATATTAATCCCAAATTCATACAAAAGCAACATTTCAATTTTGCAACAACCACAAGCAATAACTGTCAAGACTTTTGATTATGAATCAAATCTTGAAGTATCAAACAAACTGCAGTGCAACATCTGTCACAAGCTTTTCCAACAGCCTTTTTTATAGTCGTTTTATGTACTCTGTCTGGCGTTTCTCCTCAGCATTTTGACTTTGTCGCACTGGAGCATCCTGCATGTTTACGCCTGGGCGGGCCGATTCATTTTACACTGTCCCAGTGCGTCCCGGCCTCTTGAGGAGATTGATGGTGATGAAGAAGATGGGTGGTGCTATGACAGCTTAATTCACATTATGCATCCTTGAGTTGTAGCGGCTTATATACGAACAAAAGAGATATCCTAATGGAAAGCACTAAAGCCCTACCTGCTGTCACTCCGGGCAGCGGAATCTACATAAATACTCCGTCTATCACATGATTAGCTTTGGTGCACATTGCACAAGCAAACAGTAGACAGCAGCTTTCAGCTTATGGTGAACGAGAGCCAACGCAAACAGACAAACACATTTACTCACAAGACCAGACCAGCAGACAGTAATCCTATATTCATATTGTATTTAATACAATGTTAAATTAAACAATTAATCATATGATTGACAAAACCATTTTCAAATAAAAAACTACAAACAAAAAAAGAAATACCCATAGAAACAGCTTAAAACACCAAAAAACTCCAGTAATGTGTATTATTGATAATGTACTTTCTGTTCATGTGCAGTGGTTTCAGTTCACTGTTCTTCTTGGTACATGCAGCTCTCCTCGAGGCTGTGACATTTGTGCATGTTCTTTGCAGGCACTGACCGCTCGGTGTGCTCTCTCAGAGACAGCAGCGCTGGCGCTCCTCCATATCAGGGTTTTGCTCGAGACATTTACGGCTCAATTGAATGTTGAATAGGAACTCCAACAGAAGACGTCAATAGCTGGGAGCCGTTTGTTTGAGCATACCCTTAAATTAGATGCTCATTCTCATTGCAGAGTTCTACCACGGGCGATGTTAGTTCTTGGAGTACAGACGAGATAAGTCAAAACAAATTTAAAGCTACATTATCCAAAGCATGTTTCCTCAAACTCGCAGCTGTCAAAATAATACTAAAAACTACAATATAATGCTTTGAATTCTTCAGCTTAACTTTAACGTCGAGCTTCAGCTTTAAAATGTAGGAATACACAATTAGCCCTGCTTTGGCAAACAAATAAAACATTTATACAATCGTTTGATTTAGAACTTACAACTAAAACTTATGACTATAGCCTTAACATCTGCACAATTTGAGACAGAGACCCAAAAGCATGCTGTATCCTTGGGTTTCAGGATGATGAAAAATTAGAGCCATTGTCATATCAATTTAAACAACAATAACAATTTAAAATGAAATAATATATCTTCTGAATGTGAACAAGCCTCAAATGTTGAAGCTGAAACCCATGAATCTGTTGTTTAATATTATCTAAAGTGCACTCTAGGTCCGTCTCTGTGGAGATGTTATTGGTTTGCCTGGAATGTTCCGTAGTATGCCAATATTCACCTTAAACTAGAAGTTGCCGTGGGCGCCGGCATCTTTTTTCCGTTGTAGTTTACATGGGGCAGGCGAGCTCAATAGAAAACAAAGTTCTACATGGACTAAAAAGCTGTTTTCAGCCCAGACTTTTCCCTCGTTTGCCATTTGCGTGAATAGAGCTCAAGCCAAACCGGAAGTGCGTTTACTACAGGAGCGTAGATCTGAGGCAAAAAGAGGCAAAGGTGGGAGGAATAATGTGAATACAGTGTAGTATATCTATCTCCATGGAGACAAGCAGATGACGCAGATGACAGTTCCAGCAAGTTGCAGATGAGACTTTTGGAGCGGCGTCTCTGCTCACGGTAAATGTTTTCCATCATATTTGCTTTAGCAATAAATACACTGTTGATTCAGGAGGAAACACAACCTTTTCCCTTTTCTAATATAGTCTGGTAAATTATGTTTTTTTTAAACGCAACTAATTAAGTCCTATAGAGGTTGTTGACATGGTGTTTCCTCAGATAAATAAACAGATTGTTCTGTAGATGTTAAAATACAGCCGGCGGTGCTAGCATTGAGGTAGTATTTAGCCTGCAGCTGCCAGCATTCCTGAATAACTTTACAAAGTTGGGCCATTCAACCACTTAATTCTTCTCCATGTCTTTGTGTCTGTATTTGGCACAGTATAACTCCTAAAGTCAGCGTTTGCTCTTGTAGTTGTTGAACAGTGGGTGAAAAAGTGGCTATTCTTCATTCAAATGAATGGACTGTTTCCCCCACAGAGGTCCGTTTGTGGGCGTTCCCGCTGATGTCGACTGTATCTATTGATACATTTTTCCTGTGCATGTTAAACTTTCAAGCATTCATAAATTATCACCCAATGAAACCTTAGTCATTAGGGGTTTTATGTCTCTCACTGCCTTGTGGGGGAGGAATACGTAACATTTTCTCAAATGCTAATACAAAATATGAATTAAATCATCAAATATTCAACATTTTAGTCAGTGTCTAAATTTCAGGAGACAGTATTTGCATAATTACGACTAAAAAGGGGATGCATTTTTAATTTCAGGCCACAGTGAGTGCATTAAGAAGGAGGATCATATCAATCATCTGGAGAAAGTGGAACACTCTGTGACAAGCAAAATTTATAATTCATGCTCCAGTGATTATCGTCACTGAGGGCTGCCATTTCAGAGCTCTTCTGCACAAGACAGGTCCAAGTCTTCTCTGTCCGACTCATTATTGACGTGTAGAACGCCTCAGAAGCCCGTGAACGCTTCCTTGTGATGCATTTACAGACCTCTTAAGATCATCTCCATTGGCAAGTAGCGGGAGAATAACATGTAAAATTTGCATAAACATAAAAATATTGACTCAAAATTGCTCACCCCGGCCCAGACAGGGATGCCGGCTCAATGGAATGAATTATTAACGTTTCCCATGCGGCGAAATGTGAGTAAGTTGTTTCTACCATACACAGCCTTGTAGCATGAAAGGCTTCAAGAAATCTATTAATCTGAAAATGTGCCGAGGCAGAGCAAAAAATATCAAGTAACTCCATGTCAAATCCAATGTATGGTGCAGCAGTGTGTGTGTTTTCAAGGCAGCCCTTTGCAAACATACTGCTGACGATTTATTTGGAGTAACTAAGCTGACATGGTGTCGAGCCGAAGCAAGAATGAAGTGTCACCGAGAAGTCATGGAGCGATGTTGTACAATACAGCGTCGATACATTAGACACACACTTTTGTATCAGCGTTTTAATGAGCAAGTCACCCAAATAGCACTGCTCATCTGTTCTGACGAGAGAAATAATCCGACAGAAACAGTCTATTTTTTCATTTAAGTTGGAGGAAAGAAAGTGTAGGTTTTAGACGGCTGTTGAAAATAATGGCAGCCAAGACAAGAGTTATATACGTGAACAAAAAGCTCTTGTTCTGGAGTAAAAACTATGAATACATTTATTTATAAACTATGAATACATTTACACTGTGAAATTCACATTTCACAGTAAATCATCTGCCAGTTACAGTATTCATGGGTTTCAGTCACGTGGCTTTTTTGTTGTCGTTGCCATTTTGTATGTTGTAGCCCAGTGTTTTACAACCTTTTTTGAGTCGTGGCACACTTTTTTGGTTGAAAAGATACAACAGCACAAGACCTTTTACTAAAACATTAACACATCAAACCTTTAAGTAAAAAATATGGTATATAATGTGGTAAATTATGTCCATACTACTATTGAGTTCTTTAAATATGGCAATGGTAATGGATTTGCTTTCTTTTAGGTATAGAAGTACGTTTAGGACAGTACAAAATGATAAACTATTCAGCTAAACCTATGTGTGAATCTGTTAACTCAAATTTAACATTTCAAGGCACATCTGGCAATAGAGCCCGGAATAGAACATCAAAAAACAGCCGTTACCATGGAAATCCATCATATTAACAAACATGTACAATAGGCTCCTCGCCTCTGGAGCCAGGACTCCCCTGAAAAAGAGATTCTGAATCTCAGTGTGACATTCCTGCTTGAATAAAGGTAACGAAATAATAAATGAAATATTTGCTGTTGGTGCTAAACTTACATAGAAATGTTAGTCAAAACAATGCAAAAAAGTGACAGAAAAATCCATGGAAGAACCTGGTGGGTCACTTCTGGTAAATACATTTATCAATATAGTGTTAGAATGCTTTTGAATTTACGCTAACTTTAGAATTTAGCATCTTAAAATCTCCATTGATTTAACATTGGGCTAACTGAAAATTCTGCTATGTGTGATGTCACATCCCAAGCTCAACTGACCTTATTCCAGAAGTTGCCGTGGGCGCCGCCATCTTGTTTCCCTTGTATTAGTTTACATGGGGCAGACGAGCTCAACAGAAAACAAGTTATACACGTTCAGGACGCTCAGGATATCGGTGCATTGTGACTTGTTGCACACAAATCCATCTACTTTATGTAATGTTTTAGCAATGAGAGCAGGAGCGCGGGAAAGAAGAGGAAAAAGTGGGCGGAGCCGAATAATGTGCATAGTTGAAGGCACAGAAGTGTTCCCCTGCACACTGGTTGAAAATCAAGTTCGCAGCCTTTCTCCGCTGTTACTTACTCATGTAAATTGCGCATCTCACTGAAAAGAGGACAGGAGTGTTGGGTTTTGATCCTTATCTACTGCAGGCGAGTCCCTGACAGCAATGTTGGTTCATGTGGCTCTTCACACTGGAGAAGCACGACTGTGTCCAAGTGACTGTCTGATCATAAAATATAACACCTGGGCAGTTGGAAATTAGCCTAAGTCTAATAATGTTTATTAGACACGCAATTAACACAATAGTTTAAACTGTAAACTAGCGTTAGCCAGCTGCTAAATGAAACTCAGTGCTCAATCTGGAGTGATTTCCACTTGTTCCTCCTGATGGCAATAATACATGTCTGGCAACAAACAGGGTCTTTGGACATGTTACAGAAGAATAATCCTTTCTTTTGAGACAGCGCAGCAAATAGCTTCCAGAGATGTCAGTAGCAACGAGTGTTTCACATCACTTTGGGCCCATGAATAGTAACTTACATTTAGTCATATTTTGGGGCCGAAGGAATTTACTGTCTTAACACCTCATTTTGGCTTGATTTACACCATACAACGGCTATTAGCTTGCAAGACGTCACTTTACAAAGTTGTTTTGGTGTGGAATCATAGTCTGTCCCCCTGATTTCAAATGAATGCGATTGACAGGTGGATTAACCAATCAGAGGAATGCATGGTCCGCCTGTATCTGAACAAACATGGCGGCTTACAAGGAAAAAAGGCGTACTTTTTTTCCTGCAACCCAGTACTGCCAAGACCCGGTTAGCTTCCCTGCCCCAAACCCTTAAACTTTAAGGAAAAATATTCTACATTTATCATATTGTTATTGGCCTTTAAACATGCTCTTGAGCACCTTAAATTTGCCATCTCATGTTAAAAAAAAAGAACTGCATCCAGCCAACAGATGGCACCATTGCTATATACAATCTAGTTAAGTTAGCGCTGAAAAGACGCTCTGATGTGGCTTTACTGCAGCAGTTATCGTGTTTAGAGGCAGAAATGCTCAAAACGAGTTTAGCGATGATTTAAGGACTTAAAACAGCGGAACATTCTCAGATAAGTGACGTAGAATACGTAAAATACGTAGGAAAATCCAGGAAGTTCAGCAGGACGTGTGTTTGATGCTCAGAAGGGGGAGGATTTTCTAATAAACATTCCTCAAAACAGAGTGAATGCAACTGAATGCAACTCATAGAACATGGTTAAAAGCTTAAAAAAGTCACTGTAGCAGAATGTGTCCTTTGACCAAATTATCTGTTAATTAACCTTACCCTAATCCTAACCTTAACCTGATTGTGAACTTTTGCTAGCATAGCCACCAATGCAAAGAGATGGTTTGTGGCATAAGTGAGTTAGGGGAAAAATTAAGAGGAAAAAGGGAAAAGAATACCACAAAGGATAAAGAAACAGTGCATAGTCTGTACTTACATACTTTGTAAACCGGAGGTGAAAGAATATTTTTGTTCTAAATGTTATGAGATTATTCAGAGTAGATGTCTTTCACATTTGAGAAACATGTGACACAAATTAGCCTCTGTGGTTGTATCATCCCAAGTTTGGAGAGTTTTGATGCTCCTTTATGGTCCGATTCCAGACCCTTCTTCATTAGAACAGAATGTAGAAGGGAACGGCTGATCAGGCAAGCAATTAGTGCCAAATGAGCCCTTTTGGCTGGTAATAGTGTCTTTAAGATGACCTGCTTGGAAATGCCACAGAATCATAATCATTGTAAAGTAAAGATGAGAATGCAAGATACTACTGTCTCTCCACTGGAAATAGAATGGTAGATTTTAATGAAAACAAGTTTGACATTTTGCCTTAACTGTAAATATGCAAAAAATGGAGGAGAAGTTGTAGTACCAATTAGTGAACGAATCCTATATATGTATTTGAAGTGAATATGTGCAGAGAGCAAAAGTCAAAGCTGTGTTTAACATACAGTTTATGCCTGAAAATGTACTCAGATTTAAAGTGGTGTGCAAACACTGGCATTCTGAACCAGTGTTTACGTGTGCTAATTAGAGATAATGTATGATTATCAGCCAAAAATAAGAGACACAGGAGTTGTACAATGTGTTTGTTTTGGACTCTCTTACTTTCTCTTGCTCTCTCCCAATTAGTTAGAATTTGACCAAGCTATAGCCGACTCTTCAAATGCAAAAATATCTTGTTGCATATATATAGCATCCTCATTAGGAGCATATATTTTTCAGAGTACACACTAAATCAAGTCTTAAGCGAATTGTTGACAGAAATTGTGCCTCTTGAGAATGACTGGTTGTGTGCAACTCACAGTTATAATAATTACACAGTATTCAAAGTGCTTATGGCAGGTTCGACACACATTTCATGATTATAGTTAAGATTTCACTAAACATGTTGCCTGTTTGTCCTCAGTTTGACAGCTTTTGTAAAGTTTATAATGTCACTTCCTGGTTGGACATGCGCAGCAAATGTGACAATAAATAATAACTGATAACTGTTTTATTTTGTTTTGTTTAAAGGTGTCAGTTGCTGTAAATTGTCCTTGTATTTTCAATAGTACGTCACCTACTGATGACATCACAGAGGGATTCTGTTTTAGGATTAGCACTACTTCCTTAATTTTTTTAGGACTTAGTATGGTGGAATAGATCCTGTGCTAAAAATAAATAATACTGTTGCATTTGTGAAGTTGCAGTTTGTGAAGAAGTATTGAAAAATAAAAGTTTAAAATCACAGGAAGTAGAGCTGAGTGTTAAAACAGGGCCTGTGATGTCATCAATAAGCGACGTACCTTTCAAAATACAGGGACAATTCACAGCAACAGGCACATTTTTCTGACAGTTTAAACAATAATAAAAAAGAACTGTGCTGTCAGGTATTATCATTTCTGAAATCATAACTATTGTGTAATTTATATGGATTTTGGTCCTCATCTCGTCTTCTTCCGCTTATCCGGGGCCGTGTCGCAGGGGCAGCAGTCTAAGCAGGGACTCCCAGACTTCCCTCACCCAGACACTTCCTCCAGCTCCTGTGGGGGGATCCCGAGGCATTCCCAGGCCAGCCGAGAGACATAGTCCCTCCAGCGTGTCCTTGTGTTCAAAACGGTTGCTAGGTAACAGTTGTGGAATTACCTCTATCTGTGTCACATCTGCTGCTCAAGTTCAACCAGGAAGTAACATGATAAACTTTACAAAAACTGTCAAACTGGGGACAAATAGGCAAAATGTTTAGTAAAATCTTAAATATAATCACGTTAACTCTATTTTAGTGAAATGTGTGCCCAATGTCACGTGCACTTTAAGTTATTTATTTTGTGTATGTCCATAAATTTGTCATGGCACAATCACCCCTCACTCGTTTGACCTAACATTTCTAAACCTGTTACGAGTTGCATATTTAGCAGCTCCTCCATCAACGTGAAAAATGGCGGTGTATATTTTCCCTCCCGTGCAGCTGCCTTTCACTCCTGTGGCATTGTTTCCCCCTCTTTCCCCCCGCAACGTCGCCCTCTCCTCTTTAAAGCTGCCATGTTTTTGGTTATCATCCGAGAGACAAATGAGGGAGACAAAGCCCGGGGGTGCGTGTCCTCACATCATCAGCGCTCCTCCATCTACGCCCCGCCATCCTCCATCCCTCCGTCTTCCTGAGTGACAGCTGGCAGCCGGCAGGGTACAGTGGGCAGTGCCAACCCGAGCGCGCCCATCTCGCCGAGTGCAAAACACACATACATTTGCATTTGACTCATGCGTGCCGCGACTCACTCGATCACTTATTGCTCATTTTTTCCCCCGCGCGCCGCAAACACATGCAGTGTAGCAGCACATTATGCACTGGACGCTGCCCACGGAGATTTGTGGTCATTAAAATGTGCAACAGCGGCCCGCAGAAGGGCAGTAAATGGATGAATAAATGAATCTAGAGGGATGAGCCTGAGGAGAGGGCCGCACAGGCAGAGCACATAAAACCAGGCATGTGAGGCTGAGCGCGTGGACGAGCGCTGATTAGAAGAGAATTATTAAAACCAGACATAAAATTCAAGGAGAAATCAAGGCACGAGAGGTCTAGGGATGTGTTAGATATCGTTTTGCGCTACTGGCAACTTTACGACGGATATACTACATTTACAATACATAAACATAAAGCTTTATTAATATTTACATGCCTTCTGTGTAGTAGCGTGCATGAAGAGCAAAGTGTCAAACATTGTATGGTTTGTATTGGCAGTAGGATATACAAAGCACTATAGACACAATATCGTGTTAATCCAACAGAAATGTGCTGAAACATGTCTTTGTTTGAGGTTTAGACAAATGTGAACGACTGTATGAATGAGCTCAAAGTGTCATGAAAGGTGCCATATAAATCTAATGATTGATTAATTAATTAAAAATGACCCCCAGAAGTGCAGGAATATCACTTCACCTTCAGAAGTATAGAACATTAATCCTCCCCATTTCTATTTTTATAATCAGCTCTTTTTATTTTTTATCTTGCTGTATATATTTTATATTTAAGCCGTTTTTATTCTTGCACATATTTTTTAAGATAGTTTACATTTTTACTATTATTATTGTTCATGGTTTTATAGATAGAGAGATAGATACTTTATTGTTCCTGAGGAAATTCGGAGCTGCAGAAACATGCTCTCAGTGCAGTTTTAGCAGGAGGATCTGTCAGGTAGATTCAGCAGATCTGTGTCAGGGCAGTTTGAGGAGAGTAACAGCCCTCAAGACAAAACACTTCTTCTCAGTGTCCAGCAGCATCACAGTCAGGTCCAGAGGCAGGTCCAGGTCGAGCAGGTGAACCCTGGAGACACAACAGAAGCCCTCTCTCTCGCTCTCACTCTGTTGTGTTACCTCTTCCGCTGCATTTGGTGAAAAGAGTCTGTCGCGTTTGAGAGGTCCATGGCTAGCTCCTTCCACGGTCTCCATGGTTACAAGAAAAACAAGCAGCTCATTTCACACAGGCTGACAGTCCCCAACTTCTCTCCTTTGAAGTGCAAAGCCACACTTCTGAGTTGGTTAAAATCCATGTTAAAAACTGAGGTAAAAAATAAATAAAAAAAATTCAAAAACTGTCATGTAGCATCTTACCTCCAAAGCAAGTTCTTAGTTTCTGAATTTTGTTCACTGACAATGGCACCAAAAGCCTTTCTGATTCAGATTTTTACTAATTATAATTACATTGTTTTGTTTTTTATATATACATGAATCAAAATAACAATATTAGTATCTGCCTACCTTTAAAGGTCCCATAACATGCAAAATCGACTTTTCAGAGGTTTTAACCTTCCTACAGTGCTATTTGAGCCTCGTATGTTGTGCCCAAAGTGGTTTTTTTGATTGATTCCCGCATGTTTTCGCTAGAGAACTGTCTTTTCCGTCCCCCTCGGCTGAGCAGGCAGACCCTGGCTCCTCACTAAGATGACGCGGCGCTCAAGCCACGCCTCCAGGAAGCGCGCAGCCGCAGAATAAAAACAGCTAATGCTAATGCTACACAGTAATTACACGATGGATACGACAGATCGAAGAGTTAGCCGTTTGCTTTTGCAAGGAGGGGGGCCAGTCCAAGAAATGGGTGTTTTTTGGAAACTGTTATGTTATGGATATTGCACAACGCAAAATGTTATCAACAAAGCCCTTAGAATAGACTGTGTAAAGGGGAAAATAGCAGAATATGGGACCTTTAATAAAGGTTATGCAGAGAAAAATGCTTATGGCAGAATTATGGGCAGCACAAACTGATAAAATGTGCTTCTTTGCTTTTTTTTTGTGCCTAACTTTTGTCCGTGGAGATGTTGTTTGGCTCAAATTAACTTTATACAGCAAAATGTAAATTGAAAGTAGTTTCTTGTTGTTGCTAGCTTGTTTACAATTATGTTCCTCAAGAAACATCTTATTTAAGTAGAGAAAGTTACTGTGTTAACTGTGCATGATCCAAAGTGTATTAATGCTAAATGTGAGTGTAGCTGCAGTGTTCCTGTTGTTTTTCTGGTTTTCTACAACTGTTTACTTGATTTTCTCTTTTTATATGTCAGGTACAATCTAAATATCTAGCAGGGTTGTAGACTTTTATATCTGGAATCAGACTTTAGCAGCTTTTCCATATTTTACTTGTGTTTTGAGCTTTTACACGAGAAAATGTCATCCCTCATCATTGACTCTCAGGCGTTTTTGCTGAAAATCATAATGCTGTGATGTCACTCCACTCTTTATTAATCTTTGAAGTTAAAATTAGGATTATCAATCTATTTGAATACGTACAATTCGATTTGGGCTTCAACATGCTTTGTCAGGTATGAAAATATCTGCACTTCTTCGTAATTTGTTAACATAATAGTTGGCTTATTTATTGAAAGCCGTCAATCTTTTTAACAGCGCGCTTTAATATTCTCTGGCGGACTTTTACGAGCCTCCGTGACACAATTTGGCTTTCAAACATGTCTTTATCATCGGCTTTTGGAGCATGGGAAGATTGTTGAACCGGCTTTGCCTCATTTCGGCTCAGTTTCCGTGTAGTATTTATAACAATAGAGATATTATTCTGATTAATTATACTCCCTTTCTGAGCGCTGATGAAAACTGTGGTCTCCTTTGGGTTCGGTTTCTTTCGCGGTTTTCCAAATGGCTTTCTTCACATCTCGGGGCACAGCAATAATTAGCTGTTGTTTTTGTGGTCGTGTCTCCGGTTTCACCTCCCTAAAATACCCAAACTGCTCTCTCCTCCTAAAACGGGGTGCGCACTTTTGACTTTCAGAGCTTTAGCGCGGAGCAAAAAGAAGAGTGAATGTAATGACTCTGCAATATGCAAAGAGCACCTTTTATATACAAAGCACTGGTGTCATCCGGCTTCTCTCCAACACTCTATACGCGCTCCTCTTCTCCAGCCTGATTCAGACGGATGAATGCAGAAGGAGCAGCTGCGTGACTCTGCTTTTGCTAATGTTTCACGCCGGAGCTGCACGATTTGGGGAAAATGTCTAATAGCCATTTTTCTGACCGCTTATGTTTTAATAATGGTGTAATAATTGTGTTCAAAGTTTGCGTTTTAAATACAACCAGGTAAACTGACAAAAACTGAAATATGAACTAGTAAAAGAGTCGTGTGGTCGCTTTTGTCGCTTTTAGATGCCATTTTGTCGGTTTTAGTCGCGTTTTTTGTTGCATGTAGTAGCTATGTTTTCACCTTTAGTGGCCTTTTTGTTGTGTTTTTGTCACATTTAGATGCCTTTTTGTCACGCCTTTTCACTTTTAGTCATGTTTTTGTCACATTTAGATGCCTTTTTGTCACGCCTTTGTCACTTTTAGTCATGTTTTTGTCACTTTTAAATGCCATTTTGACATGCTTTTGCTGTTTTTAGTTGTGTTTTTGTCACTTTTACATGTCTTTTTTCGATTTTAGGCAGATTTTTGTCACTTAAGGGCTTTTTTGTAGTGCTGTCGCTTTTTGTCATGTCGATTTTAGTAGCTTTCTCTTTTAGATGCCTTTTTGTAATTTTTATTTGCCTTTTTGTCACTTTTAGTCTTTTTTGTCGCTTTTTGCCAGTCTTAGCCATGTTTTTGTCACTTTTAGGTGCATGTTTATCACTTTTAGCTTAAGTTTTTGTCCCTCATGGTTGAGTTTTTATCGCCTGTTGTTACATTGTTGTAACTTGTAGTTGCGTTTTTGTTGCTTGCTTCAGAACATGTTTTAACAAATCTGAACTGCAGAGTTAGCCGTTTAATGCAGAATAAAACAGTATATTTTGTTGTTTGTGGAGGAAATGATTGAACTTAAAAAATTGTAGCCTTTATGATTCGCTAATTGCGTCCATTCAAATGCGATTTCAATTTGATTTCAATGAATTGTGCTGCAGCCCTATTTCGCACTTCTTTCTTTTCCTCTTTTGGCAAACGGATTTTCTTCCAAACCCAAAACTACACTCGGGTCAGATTCTTGGGTTAAACATCTGTGCTGAAAATCACAAGATCTGATGAGTTCTTCTGGGAGCGCAATGGACAAATTTTACCACAATTTATGAAGGTGAAGGGGTCGGCCGCGGTAAAGAAAAGCAATTACAAGACACGAAATTACAGAAAGCAAAGCAAAACAAGATGCCTGTGTGCCGGCGTGCATGAAGTCAATATCTTATGTGTAATCTGGGATTAAATATCGCACAGACAGTGGCAGTGGCGGCCCAATACAAGGATTCATAAGGAGACAAGGGAAATCGAAAAGGACCAGGCTCAGACATAACCTTGGGGGATAAAATAAGACGGCCACTAATGAAAAAGCACCATACAAGATTTGTTGTTGTGCATTGATGAGATCAGACGGACCAAGAAGAACTCTAAAAACTCAGACAACATGTACGGGAAATACTATCCTGTGCACTTTGATTTAATTTCACGGAAAGCATCATTTGAACCAATGAACGTCAAAATATGTCCACTATCAATCTCTTACTAATTGAAAAGAGACATTTGCTTGAGTTTTGATTGGATTAGCAAAGACTGATGAGGGGTCAGAGTTCAAGATCAGGTGACCTCGTGTTGACCCACTTTTTGTTAACGGCGTATACACAGCTTAAGGCAATTTCATTACACGTGGCGCAAATGGTCGCTAGGGTTTCAAATATTCGATGTTACCCGAAGTCATTTTGAGGTCACGGTCAAAGCAGGAAAGCAGGGAATTCAGACTGAAAAGAGCAAAGGTTAAGGATCACTGTGGCCTCTGGAAAAAGGCAGAGAGCCAGAAAGATTTTTATTGTTGGTTTAGACCCTTGAAAAGTTTGTAAACAAAAACATTTTAAATTCGGAATGTGGGCAAAAGTGAAGTGCAACATAATGTGATTTCACTGGAGAAACTGGGATTTAACTTCAGAATATCACAAAACATGAAAAACTGAGATGATTTTGAAAAATGAAAACCACTCAGACACATGTGAGTGACATCAGAGCAGCTTTAAACACATGTATTATTGTATTTTACATTATGTTTCAGGAAATTATGATAAACTCTTTATAGGTTTTACTGGAAAAATACTCAAAGAAATGTTGAGCCCGGAATAATGTTTCATTTTATCTAGAGATATATTAGACACTATGCCAGAAATTAGATTATTTTGAAGCTATAATACAATTTTAAGGCTAGAAAATAGTATTTTTTCCATTGTTTGTTATAGAAAAGCAAACTAACTGGCCTTTCTATCCTGGAAATTCAAATGTGTTGCTTTTTTCCAACACAAACACTGAAAACCAGAAGAATTTAGATCTAATCTGAGATAATCATTGAACAATCTACAGACAACTTCATTTTGGCTCCAGTCGCCTCCATTCTGTAACTTTGATTTTCACATTTTAAAGGGTCTATAGTTAATATTACACATTATATTAGGCCAACTAAGCTCTAAACATGTTTCTGTGTTGTGACTTTCCAGCTGATTTACATGCTGTTTTGATGCTGTTTTTCTCCCGTTAGAAGCAAGACAACAGCGCCATCTGCAGTCCGACTTCTTTAAAACAGTGTCCCAGGTGTGTGAGAGTAAGAATGCCCCCTCGTCCCGGTTTAAACACATCACAGCAACATTAAGAGGATTACTAGTGAGCAGTCGAAACTGTCAGGCAAACAAACAAACTCTGGGTGGAAAAAAGAATAATACGAAGACTGAAATAACCTCAATGGACTAATAAGCTTTCAGGTCATACTTAGATCTTTGGTGGGAGTCCGGGAAGTGCTGCTCCACATAAAGTCCAAACTATTATTGTCAAAAGTATCAAAAATCAAATACTAATCAATACTAAACAGAGTATCAAAATTAAATACTCATTTGAGCAAGAATCAATACAAAAATTAATGTTTGACCATTTCTTTGACCAGTTTCAGAATGATCTTGTGCTTTATCAAAACAAGTACAAGACCACAATGTTTAATGAAGAATGTGCAATTATTTAGTGTTGAAAATGTCAGTGAATCTAAAACCTTGACCTTAAAAACAGCATTTGTAATTATCCATGTGGTATCAAAGTCGGAGTATATTTCTTAGTATCCTATCGAGTTTGAAATGTTATCAAATGTCACCAAACTAGTTCTGATCATTTCAGTGATTAACATTTATAACAAAATTAAAAGCTATTATTCATTATCCGAACACAACTTTGCATATACGTTTGTGTTTGAGTTGGAATTGGTCCTGCACACAATCCTTCAAACCACAACACCTTCCAAAAGATTATTTATTACAAAAGATAATTATTCGCCTAAAAAGTCCAGACTGCTGAAGTGTTGCACTGTTAATAAATTAAACCATAAACATCTTTTTCATGGAATTGTATTGTTTGAAATGTGTTTAATAACTGTAGCTAAACTTTTTGTAGTTTAAAGCTAGGGCTGGGCATTATCGACAAAAATGCATATCTAAAAATGTTTGGAGTTTCCTGATAACAATATTCAGACGATATATTTCAATCCAATCTGTTAAAACATGTCTTTAAACACAGTAGTTGAAGTTGAATTATCAGACAAATGAGAAATGTCTGTGAAATTAATCACAAAAGTGCAGAAATATCACCTTATATCCTAATTTGAAAGTTTACAACAAACATTTTCCCTTTTTTATTTACATCAGCTCCTTTGTTGCATTTTTTTTTACCATTTTCAATAAACTCGATATCCAAATTTTGCATTTTTTCAAAACAACATTCACGATATTATCAAAATCTCAATGTACAGCCTCAAGTTAAGGAAAACAAAGTATAGAAATCTGTGTTTTTGTGTCGTGCCACTCAAAGCATCGACTGCGAGGGTGAATTTACAAGTGTTCAATGTCTGACATCACTGACTCCGCCCCCTGGTCATTTAAGCTCCACTTAGGTTTCAGCGGTCATTGGGAATCCTTTTTACGAGCCCACTGATCAATCAGTCCGGTAATTCAATCTGCCGCTCAATCATGTTTAAATGAATTATTCAGCGGTCTTCACAGAAAGCTCTGAGAGGCACCGCACGCCCATTAAACTGTTCCATCAAAACAGTTTATAGGTAAAAAAAGGAAAATATATTACATTGTAGAAATTGCATTACATTTTGTGACAGTTTGATTTGTAGTTCAGGCTGAAATGTTTGACTGTCATTCTCCCCATATTACATACAGTATTTACATGGCTTTCTTTGTATTGTTGAATATAAATTTGTTGTATATGTATATAAATGTAATTAGAGCTGCACGAGTTGGGTAAAATATCTAATTGCTATTTTTCCAGTACTGTGATTGCGATTTGATAGTTTTAATAATGGGGTTCTGTTCAAAGTTCACCTTTTAAACACAACCAGGAGAATTGACAAAAAGACTGAAATAAATAAAGAACGTTTTTGTCGCTTATTGTCATGATTTTGTCAGTTCAAAGTTGCGTTTTTATCACTTTTGACAGTGTTTTTGTCAAATGAAGTCACATTTTTGTCACTTTTGGACGTGTTTTGTCACTTTTAATCACGTTTTTGTTGCTTTTCGTTGCCTTTTTTCTCGCTTGTTTCAGTTTGTACAGATTAAACTACAGGGTTAGCAGTTTTCAAGCAGAATAAAACAATACATTTTGTTGTTTGTAGAGGAAATTATGGCACTTCAGAAATTTCTTAATCACATCCATTCAGATTGCAATTTTGATTCAATTCCGATTCATTGTGCAGCTCTAGTCTTTAATTAAAACTATTAAAAATGAGCTCAAAAAGAGATAGAAAAGTCTAAACAAGTAGTCATACAAACAACATAGTCATATTTGTGCACGTTTCATGATTAGCGTTACATTTTCAGGCAAATGACCGAATCACAATATGTCGATTCTACCAAAAGAGCAGATCTTTACAGGAATAAGCTCATGATTGGATTTTTATCACTACAGTATATCGCCCAGGCCCATCCAAACACAGTCAGTCGGGCACCCTTTTGCACCCGTCCCATTTGTCCCAGTGTTCGGCAAATTTGTCCAGTTTCAAATTCACTCCAAAAGTTAGTCTTTCCTTTCTGTAAATGTCCAAAGTTATTTCAGTCCAGCCGTTGACAGTCGGCTCTGTCCCTGTCATCCATCTCCTTGTTATTGCTTTTTTTGTGCTGCAGCCAAAAGTACTGTCTTTTATATCGAAGAAACATTGTGTTAAAGTGGGAAACTTTTCTAACCGTTTTTATTTTGTAATAGATTGCAATTGGAAATATACACTATGACTTGTGCAATTAATCAAAATCAAATCGAAACTACAATTTGAATGAACGCAATAAGCGCATGGCAAAGGCTGCAACAACAACAAAATATCCACTTTTATTCTGCATAAAAACTAATAAACCTGTGGTTTAGATTTGTCAAAACAGGAAGTGACAAAAACGCTATGAAAGCAACAAAAACGCAACTGACAAGTGACAAAAATGCTACTAAAATTGAAAACAATGTGACAAATATGTGACTTTAAGTGACATAAATGCGAAAAAAGGAAAAAGAGTGGCAAAATGTGACTAAAAGGGACAAAAATGCTGCAAAAATGCACAAAAATGTGACTCCCTCAAACAAAGCAGGTCTCTTCAGTTAATTTGTTGACAACAATACATTACAACACATTCTGCCGTGCTGAAAGGAAGATATACTGCAGCATTTCTAGTGTTTGGACATAATAAATGAGCATCTCTAGTATAACTTTTAATGCACTTTTGCATTTCTTTGTCTGCGGCGTTGAAGTGTTGTCTGTGTAACCTTGTAGCTTCTGGGTATGTGGCCTCTAAAGCTGTGAAAACCCTTTATAATTAACAGTATAAGAACATTTACCTCTTAATTAACACGTCCCTTTAACAATTAAAGGTCAAGGCATTATTCTAACGCAAAAAATGAGATGATGTTTTGGTCTTGTGTCTGAACTCACACTATATACTCACATATTTAACATGATGTGTGATGATGTCATACTCCCAGATGGAGGGCAAAAGCCAGATTTCCCATTGATTACGTGACATGATCTAAACGGTACATTCACGAAAACTGAACCCGATCATTTCTATCAGTGGCCAGACCTCAGAAAAAAAATCTGCATTTTAACAATTTCATGTGGAAACGACAAACTCGTTCAATCTGCTCCTAAAGATTTTTCTCCCACAAAGACATAAAGATCAGTAATCTAGGACTCAACAAGACGAAACGTACAGAAGGATTTTTTGATATCTAATTCTAAAACTGATTGAAGGGAAGTTTTAAGTTTAAAAAAATCACCTGTGAATATTTTTATGTAACTAATATGTGAACTAAAAAATGAACTAAAAAAAATTAAATGTGGTTCTGTCCATTTTTCAGATTTAAATTAGATTAAAATTTTGTTACACATAAAATAAATGCCTTAATTCTATATGAAAACATTAAAACAAAACAAAAAATCTAGAGGAGAAGTTTCAAATTGATGTCTTTAAATTTAAGATTTTTCCCATTCACCTGCAGTGTCTCACCTTAAATATTGAAATGTTGTGATGTCGTTCAGAACTTGATGGTGTCATCATTTTAGACGGAGTGCAATTTAAAAAATAAGAAAGGAATATCCACACTGAAAAAATACAAACGTTGAAGCATATAATTGTTTGTTGGGATTGGCTTTACACATATCAATTATATCAAGTATATCAATCTTATGCTTTAACGTCGACAACAATGACGCCTTTATAACACTTTAACGATCATATAATAAAAGCAGCTATCTATTTGCACTGCCAAATGTGCACTACTGTCTATCCAAGTGTAAATTTTATGTATATAGTCTAAGTCTATTTTATTTTATTAGCTAATTCTTCATTTTATGCATGCCCTTTTATATATTTTGCTAGTATTTTATTAATTGTTGTATGTTGCACCGTACGCCAAAGCAAGTTCCTATAGTTTGTGAATTTTTGTTCACCGACAATGGCAATAAACCTTTTTCCTATTTCTGATTCTTTGGAGTTGAATAATGGCCCCACTTTATGAAGCTGCATAGTTCGTTTCTGCTGCGGATGGACCCAGCAATTAAAGAAGAATGAAAAACCATAAACCAGATCAACAAAACTGCAATCTGACAATTAAACAGCACATTATACTGTAGAAATCTAACTCTGTAATTATAGTTGTGTTTGGATCGTCACAATCATTATACAGACTCTAAAACACATGAAAAATTACCTTTCATAACAAAGACAGTGACGTTGTTAAATCAAAATGTCAAAAACAGAACAAACTATTTCAGATTTTTATCAAACATACTCTCAGTTTGTAAATGTTCTCGATCTAGAAGCCTTAAGTCATATTTCAACATTTATTTGGTTGAAAAAAAGAATTAAAAAACCTCAAAGTTCAATAGAAATAATTGACTAGTAGGCTACTAAAATAATCATTAGTTGCAGTTCTAACGTTTGACTGTCATTGTAATTCCTCTGAACACAAATAGACCATTCAGAAGACACAACATAGCAATTATAAAAACATTTTCACCTCGCACTTTGTGATAAACTCCCCTCACACGCCGCACTCTTGTCAGTCGTGTGCGCGGCGTACGCCATTGTGTGTTGCGGACAGACAACCTTGGGACCATTTGTCTTATTATTTCCACTCCGTGCGTCACTGAAGCAGGTGAAAATGATATTTTTCCTGTGTGTCACTCAGGCTGATGACTGTAATTTCACTGAGCAGCACCCATTAATAATTCGCCAAATAAAAAACTTCCATTACGTCTATCGGGGAAAGGGAAAGCAGCAGCTCTCTTGGTTGGTGAGATTACACGCGGTCGGGCTAAGGTGCAGTAATGATCAGTACAGCCCCCCGTACACACACACACACACACACACACACACGCACACACACACACACGCACACACACACACACACACACACACACACACACACACACACACACACACACACACACACACACACACACACACACACACACACACACACACACACACACACACACACACACACACACACACATACGCACACGCACACACACACTGACGTACACAGGACCCAGATGGACAAGTTTAAAGCTCCTGATCTGCCACCCGCCGCTCCTCCGCCTTTGTGCTCGGCGAAATGAAGCGCGATGATCAATTGCGCTGAAAATTTCTCTGAAGGTTTCAAATGGAGCTCTGTGGCCTTGGACCGGCCTCCTGAATTTTTTAACTTGAGCAGAAAAAGAAAAATGGCTACCTCTTTCTGTGCTCACGCCCCGAGCATGTTTGGTTGTTAATACTGCCAGCGCCGAATATTGCAGAGAGTTGTTAAATATGAAAAAGATCCTTTAGTGCAGATGATGAATTATGAGAGTTAAAGGAAATTGCGTAACACCGTTTGTGCCGCCGCTGGCATTGAACGCGCCGGGATGTCAGTGGTTGAGTACATAGCTCTTTGTGTAGTTGCTCTCTTTGGAGTTATTGCACCCTATTGCACCCTATTGTTTACTATTGCATCTTATCGTACCCTATTGTCTCCACTTGAACCCTATTGGACCTTATTGGACCTGACGTATTGGATCCTATGAAATATTTGTTCTGCACTCTTCTCACTATATTATTTTTTATAATGATTTTGTATGTCTTAAGGTGTTTTGGGATTTTAATGCAATTTTATTCTGTTATGTAAAGCACTTTGAATGCCCTTGTGGAGGAATTGTGCTCTACAAATAAACTTGCCTTGCCTTATTGGACCCTATTGGACCCTATTAGACCTTATTAGTGTAACTTTTCTGACAAAAGCTTTGCGTAAACTAATACTAATGCAACTGCAGCTGCACAAATCTAAAGTAGGCTGAATCCAAGCACACCAAATGTATTACTCTAGCACCAAAACTCACCAAGATGGAAGGCACCGTTGCCTGTTATTTTTAGGCAAATAATAAAAATGTGTCACAACAGTGTCTTACTGTAGCTGTCTTATCGTCAAAGGTTGCTTCCCCATGACTAAACCTGGTGTTTTGAGTTGATTCAGTACTAAATACGTAGTAAACCAGCTGTGTTGACTAAAGCTGACCAAAAAGAGTTTGTAAAATAGTGTCTAGTCCAGTCATTCCCAACCTGGGGGTCGGAATCCAAATGTAGGTCCCCAAAGATTCTGAGGGGGTCCCCAGGAATTGTTAGAAAGAGGTCGGAGGTTAGAGGTCGGAACTTGTAAATTCTAATTAGGGAATTGAATTTTAATTGCTTATATAAAGTATTTTATAATCATTATTGTTATGTTAACTTCTTAATTATTTTAAGAATTCTTTATTAACCAGAAAACAATTATATTTTTCTTCAAAGACAGTAGCTTCCTGGGTAGGAGAAGGATGATCGGGTCTCTATCCACGTAAACGGGTAAAATATGGGAGAAAAAGGTTGGGAACCACTGGTCTAATCAGTGGCTGTTGGGTAATAAACAAGCAGGTGTCTGACCCAAAGGTTACATTGTGCACCTCATGCTTTATGTGTTTCTTCTGCATATTCTGCCTTTTCCACTTTCACAATGCATTAACACAAATCTGTAATTTTGTTAAGTGACCTGTTGACCACTGTCTATTGTGATGTAGACAGTGTCCCAGATTTGGTTTTGCACATTCAAGACCACGTGACTAAAAGTGTGTTGATAAGACATATAATACAACCCATTTTCATTCCTGGTTTCAACTTCTTGTTATAGACTCTTCACCATTTAAAAGATAAGATATTTTCTTTTAACATTGTCAATTGCTATGACAACGATCCTACTTTTTCGTCATTCTGAAACCCATGGATCTATGGGCTCTGTGCACAGAATATAAATAAATATAAATAAATTAAAATGTAAAATAAAGCCAATCTGATTGTTTTTATTTATAGATTATTTCAGTTTATTGTTTTAATTAGTTTTATTTTCATCTTTATTATGCTTCAAATTTAGCATTAGCATTAGCACGAACGCCTCCATTTAGTGTCAAAGTGTCACTGGGGATGTATTCATCAAATTTTGAAAGTCTTTAAAGGGTCTGTACATGATTTTTACTAGTTAGAATTAGAATTAGTCAATTTTCACAATGTTTTTGTATGTAATAAATTAAAATCTGTATTTCTCCAGTACAGATATATTGTAAAAGCCTCTATTCATTGATTCTCGGGTGTCTCGGGTGACTGGAGCCTATCCCAGTGACTTTGGGCCTTAGGCGGGGTACACCCTGGACAGTGGCCAACTCGTCGCAGTTGACACAGAGACACAGACAAGGACAGACAACCATTCACTCTCACATTCATTCTCTACGGACATTTTTTTTTTAGCATTTCCAATTAACCTACACATACATGTCTTTGGACGGTGGGAGGAAGCCGGACCCACAGTCACACGGGGAGGACATGCAGACCTGCCCCAGAGAGATCCTGTGATGTTGGTCTGGTCCGGGATTCGAACCCACGATCTCCTTATTGGGAAGCAAGAGCTATATTCGAGTGAAAATGACACCACAGCATTTTTCTGCATCTATTTAAAGTGTTTTTTATCCTACGAGAAGCAGGAAGTGCACCTTTAGCATGCTAATGTTTGTTTGCTCAGAAACTCATGAGAAGCGCTTTTAAACTCATCACAGTGAATATTCAGGATGCTGGGACGGCGGTAGGAAAGTGAGCGATACATGTGATGAGTTTAAAACAAACTAGTTCACTTTTTCCCATTTCAAAACCGTAAAAATCAGATACAGCCCCTTTAATTTGTTAGTGACATCTACCCATGCACAGAGCCTATTGATCTGTATGAGAAAATATCCATGCACAGTTACCTTGTAAAATACTTAAACGAACGGCAGGCACGACTTTATTTCAACATCTCTCTTGTGCCAACGAAACTTGATCTTTTGACCCGTTTTGTTGCCTCCTCATATGCTCTTTTACAATCTCTCCGTCCGGCGGTCACATGCTCGTGGATCGACTCCAGCGAACACTCGGGGAGAATAAAAGGATAGATCGCAGATTAAAACAAACTGTCGGGAAAAAACATTAAAAAATATCCTGACATTGAAGTTATTGGCTTTCGCGAGCAGAAGGGAGGGTTTTATGACGGAGAGCCAAAGGGGAGACAAAGGCAGCTAATCTGACTTATAGGGGTAAAGTGTGCCATATAGCTAACGAAGTATTTTACGGTGGTCAATGGAGTGGAGGGTGCGCGCGTGTACGTTTGCGTGGGGGTTTGTTTGTCGGGCGGCTGTGATGATAATGCCGCCGTCGAGGAGAAAAAGTCTTTCAAGGGAGAGTGAGCAGGCACATCAGGAGGGGAGGCAAAAGCTGTTATAGATTTCACACGAGTGCCAAGAATAAAGGCGAGGCACACAACACACCAAGGCGGAGGGGAAAAGTAAATTCTTTTTATTACCATATTAAAAGTGCTACCCAGCTGTTTCGTGCACAAAACGCGGCGCGGCCTCTTCAGGTAAGGCTAGACGGAGGGATACTGGGAAATGTAATAAGAGCCGTGTTTCTTGATGGCTAAAAATATGTTTCGTTTCTTTTGTGAAATGAATGCTGCCGCGTTGAGGTCGAAAGGTGGAACAGGGTCGGTGTGGGAAGTTTAGACGAGGGCGGCTGTATTTTTATTCGGCGCAGAGGGAATGTCACCGCTGAAATATGACAATGCAGTAGTCAGTGTCGTTTTAGGTATAGACCTTTTCATGATCTTTGGTCTAAGATTAAAAGGCAATGGTCAGATTGAGAAATTGATTTAATGCATAAATAAATAGAAAGACATTTGAGTTTATATAAATATTTAGACGCAAGATAGACGGTATTTATTTTACACAGAAGAAAGAAACAGTTTGGTGTAGAAATTATACAACATCTGGATTATATTTAGCGTAGTAAGCTGTAGAGGCACGTTTCGACTGGTTTGCTTTGGTGTGGTCCGAGAGTGTCTCCTCTGTCCTATCTGAACCGTCTTTGAGGGTCCAACGTGGGCCATGAGAGACACAAGCTTCCAGAGGGTGTTGGCTTGCTTAAGGCCCCAGGAACATTTTAGCTCGAGATGACTGGACAACAGAGAATGCAGAGTCAATAACAGAAAAGAATCATTCATCAACAAACACTGACATTTTTTGCCACTGGGATAAGAAAATTGATCTTAACCCATTGGCAGATCATTTGACTTGAAGTAAGAAATAATGTGTTGAAACAAGTCAGAAATGGATTGAAACAAGTAAAATAATCTAGTTCCGTCCAAAAAAAAAATCTTAACTAATCTTAACTCAACATCAAACAGAAATCTAGACATTTTAACTCATCTAGATATTACTTTTTGCAGCGTAGGCCTAATTCCAGTGCATAATTCATTTCAATTAAATTTGTTTTTGTATCGTACAAAATCACAACAGTAGTGGCCACACTGGGCAACAAATAGAAAAGTAGTTTAAATAAACAGTGTTCAAAGGAATTTAGCAAATGCATAACTGTCCCAGAGCATCCCGTCCTTGAACCTCCTTCTCGGAAAGGAAAAACTACAAAAAACCCTGTGGGAGAAAGAAGAAAAATTGTGGAGAACCACAGACAGACAGGCTGCATTTCAGACTATCCAAACCGAACACATTTCATAGACATAAAATTAAGACATTTAAAACGTGCCATAGATGTGCAGAAAAGTGAAACAAATGTAGAAAAAGCTGAAAACCGGAAGTTGTGTCTTATTAACTATAGCTTTAGCCATGTCTCACACTCACCATTAACTTGTGAGATAGAGCGAATGATGAAAAAGTATAATTCAGGTACAGTTTAGATTGTATTTATTAATAGAACGTTAGTCATCAGCAGTGGACCCCTGCGAACCAAGACCTCCAAGACCTTTGCTCGGAAACAGAATCTGCCATTAACAGAAGCGGCTCGACACGCTTCAAAGTAAACCAGTCTGAGGGAAACGCGGCTTAAAGTAGAACTAAGTAACATTTTTATCTTATTAAATGTCTGTAAGTGTAAGTCCGTGTGGTGGTTATAAATGTATTTTTGACTCCCACTGTCACCCCCTGCTGTCTCTGAGCGGAAAACCAGCCTTGCAACTTTCCGAAGACAATTCTCCTTAGAACCTTGCCTCTTTTTTATATTTGGCGACATTAAATGTTTTTATGTGATTAAACTTCCTTATTTCAATAAAAAGAAAGGGGAAAAAAAGAGAGAGAAAAAAAAGCTTTTGCCGTCATTTTACTGGTGGAGTGTACATTCACAAGAGACCTGCAGGGGGAGCTCTGGCGCTGAAGTTACTGAGTTCTGCTTTAAGATACACCCTTTTTAAAACTTTATTCATCCAGGTGAGTCGTTGGAGGAGCAATTCTTATGTAAAACCCCAAAACGGTCAGTTCTAGCTGGAGTTCTGTATTCAATAATGGTGAGCTAAGTGTGGCTCTGGTTGTTGTGTTGAAATTTGAATTTGTAAATGAGCCCATGATGTTAACAGATGGTCATCAAAACGTGGTCAGTGGAGAATTAGCAATTAGGCGGTGTGATACGAGCAGTTGGTGACGCCGATTCTCCGCGGAGGTGCCATTAAACGGCGCTGAAGACGAGTCCACCGCCGGATTATGCTATTAACGCTCAAACAGATGTGTAACACGAGGAACCCACAGCTGAAATGTGACCGTCGTGTTGTTGGTGCTTTGTGTCGGAGTGGATTACTGAGCTCACACCTGTCTCAACAAATCACTGTGAGAGACAAACGGAGGTCTGGTTGTGCAGCAGAAGTGCACGGAACACTTAACAGAGCCGGTGATTTAATGCATGAATCATCGGATGGAGCAGGGAACGTACAGTGAGTTCTGAGATTAGCACATCGTCTGAGCTGAAAAACATGTCCATATGTTTACACAATAATGCAACTCATGGTTTTATATATTGATTTTGTTAAAAGTTAATTTGTTAACTTCACCTTAAAATATATTTGTGAATTTTAAAATCTAAATTCTGGTATTAACAAATGTCGACTCTCAGGCACAGCAGCAACAAAAATATTGGATATTGGCATCGGCTCAAAAAAGATTTGGAAAACGTTGGCCTTTTTAGACAAAATAATTATTGAGATACTGGAGTTGACAAAATGGCCTCATCAATGCTACTTTATTTTTAAAAAGTAACTGTATATATAAAAATATATAATGTTGTGACATACCATAGCATTCATTAAAGGCACTGCACCTGATTATTACTGTTTTGGCACGCGAAAAACAGAACTTTTTTTAAAGCAGCAAAAATTTGACTAAAAGTGACACAAACACGACTAAGTGACAAAAATGCGTCAAAAAAATAAATAAATAACGTGTCTAAAAGCGACACAAATGTAACTAAAAGTGACACAAACATGACTAAACGTGACACAAACGCAACTAAACGAGACATAATTAAAACCATCAAAACTTCTAAAAGTGATAAAAACACAATTAAGTGACAATAACGACACTAAGATTGACAAAAACGCCATAAAACATGTCTAAAAGCAACACAAACTCAACCAAAATCGACAAAACCGACTCTAAAACCACCAATACCATCTAAAAGTGATAAAAACTACACTAAAGGTGACAAAAACATGACTAAGAACCTTGATTTTTACCAGTGTGCCGGGGAACACTATAGTGCCTTGAAAAAAAAAAAGGTCAGGTTCAGTAAGTAACTGGTGTGTCGCGGAACATTTTCAATCAAAAAATGGTGCCATGACTCAAAGAAGGTTGAAAAATACTAAGACTAAGAGCAAAAAACATCACAAAAACGCAACGCAAACACTAAAAGCAGAGGAACTGCAGAGGAAATCATGCAAAAACAACTATTTATATGGAAAAGTAACTGTATTTACTCCAAAATCTTCTAACTCATTCCATATCTTCTTGTTTTTGCTGGTTTTACCATATAAATCCTTTAAATCTAAATGAAATAATTAGTTGACTTACAAAAATGTTGGTCAACTAAGACACCATCGGCCGATTAATCGACTAAACCACTTAGGGTATACAGCCCTACAAAAAAGTGACAAAGACATTCATATTTCTGTCTTTTTCTCTACTCTCCTGGTTGCGTTTAAAATGTGATCCCATTATTAAACCATAAATCGCAAATCTAATCACAATACTGGTCAGAAGAGTCACAATTAGACATATTTTCCCTGATCGTGCAGCTCTAGTTTAGTGTTTTGTCTGAATGAGTGGCAGCCGTCGAGGCTTTCTTCTTCTGGGTGCAATGCTCTTCTTATCACGTCCTCCCTGCTCCTCCACTTGTGCCGTATCATTTTATGCTTGACTCTCTTTTCCCATTACCTCTCGCACTGACAGTATGGCGGCCCACGGGACATGTCAACACGCGGGCCCATTAAATTATTAGCACTCGTTTATTATTAACCGGGCTAGCGTACACAACCGACTGTAGCTCTTTAATATGCATGCGGCGTGACTGTTCCCAACTGGTGCTAACAGGACATCGTGGGCTGCCATTAATGCGGGTGCACAGATGTGGTGTGCGCCGGGACACAGTCGGACATGCAGCGCTCTAATAATGTGAGAGGCGCGGGTCAGCAGCATATGGGTGTTCACCGGCTGCACAGTGGGAAGCAACCAATGTGTAGGAGACGTGTTAAACGCTGTATTCATGAAGATTAGGGGAAGGAGAAAATGTGAGAGGGCCAAAAATCCAGCTATAGAGTGAGAGATACAGGGCTGCACAATTAATCGAAGAGAAATTTAAATGGATGTAATTAGCAAATGGAAAAGGGTAGTAATTTTCTCCACAAACAACAAAATATCTTGTTTCACCCTGCATAAAAATGGCAAACCATGTAGTTTAGATTTGTTAAAACATGACTAAAAAACGCAACTACAAGTGACAAAAACACGACTGAAAGTGACAAAAACATGTCTAAAAAGCGGGAGTAAAACTGACAAAAATTCAACTTAGAGCGACAAAAACATTTCTTAAAGTGACAAAAATGCTACTAAAAGTGACAAAAATACGACCTAAAGTGACAAAGATTTCACCAAAAGTGACATAAATGTGACCAAAAGTGACCAAAGGTGACAAAAATTTGACTATAAGTGACATAAGTGTGACCAAACGTGACAAAAACATGCCTACAAATGACAAAAATGAAAATGCTACTTAAAGTGACAAACATGCTACTGAAAGCATCAAAAACGTGACAAAAGAACGACAAAAACTGAAACACATGATTCTTTCATTAGATAGTTCATTAGTTAGTTAATTCAGTCTATTTGTCAACTCTCCTAGTTGTGTTTAAAATATCAATTTAGAACAGAGTCCCATTATTAAAACATAAATAGTAAATCTAATCACAATTGCAACACTGGTCAGAAAAATTGCAAATAGATATTTTTCCCAAATCGTGTAGCTCTACTACATCAATGTGTAATGATCATAAATTCAAATGATAGAGGCACTTCAGCTCAGGAAATGTAACAACACTCAACTCTCAGAACAAGCAGATTTCTTTACCTAAAAAGATATTCTGTTTCCTTCATAATATAAAGACCTTTATTTAACCAGGAAAGTCCCACTGAGATTTAGAACCTGTTTCTCAGGGGAGTCCTGGCCCCAGAGGGAGGACATGTACATATATATTGTACATGTTTTTAGTATTAGAGGAAACCCACACAGACATGGAGAGAACATGCAAACTCCACACAGTCCCCGGAGTTGAACCCAGAACCTTCTTGCTGTGAGGCGAGAGCATGAATGAATCGAAATCACGATTTGGTTCCAAGAAAACCATGGTATTCATTTTTTGGCAATTCGCCCACCGTTAACGCTAATGCAGTTGCTAACTTAGGTTACCAAAAAGAAAAAAAACATCTAATGAAGAAGTGTTTGAAATTAGTGTTTATCTTGATTATATTTTGACTGAAACGTCTTCAAATAAGATGGGACAAGCATAAAATATCTTGCTTTGCTTAAAATTAGAAAAAGCTAGAAAAAACGCTACTGCAACAAGAAATAAGAAGAAAACATACTTATTCTATTGGCAATTCTTATTTTAAGAAAGTCAAAATGAACACAAATCAAGACAAATCCCATTACTTCTTTATTTATGATCTTATTTAATAATGTATTTGTTCCAGTGCTCAGATATCAGATAGAGCTCAGATAATGTCTAATGGTCTTATGACTATTTTTTATTGACTACTGATCTATTGTCATGGTTTAAGATTTCCATTTGTAATTTTATATCATGAGCTCTTGTTTAAAGACCAGTGCCATTGTGCCATGGTTGAATTTCTTATTTAATTCCCAGATGGCCGCTTGCACTGCCCCCAAAATAGCTTTTACTATTGCGACTTTTGCTGTTTCATAACGCTTACTAAACAAATGACTCCAGGCATGTGCAGTTCCCACTCTCTTCCCGGCAGCAAGACGTTATTTGCCGGTGAGTTCATGAAGATTCCTTTAATAGCGCTTCAGTGTACGACACATATCTGCAGTAAAGCCTGTCTCTCCGCAGCAGTGAGCTTCGATTGACACGACCTGTTGGATCAGATGGGGTCTATTTCTGTCTTCTTTTTGTCCAGTCTTGCCCCGGAGCGAGAGGAACACTGTCCACTCGGCTGAGCGTTTGAGCCGGGGCTAACCCATCACGCGAGACTTGGGTTTTTTTTTCCAACCCAAGCCCAGAATTTGGTAAAGGTTCAGTGAAGTGTTTTGTCCAGTGATCCGTGCGTCCTTTTGAAGTGCGACGAATAAACAGCAGCGTAGAAGGCTTTAAACGGGGATAACACACTCTGCTGGCTTCACGCTGGACTCAAAATGTGTTGCTAACGCGGTCATCTCGACATGAGTCATCTGTGAGCACGGGTTTTATTTATTTATTTATTTTTTGTAAATGCCCGCTCTCCTTTCTATAGAGGTTATGCAGATGACATAACAACATTCTGGATTTTAGCAGTGAAAGGCAAAAATGCACGAGAGTGAATGCTGAGGAATGACATTTTCACAACTAAAATGTGAAAAAGCTGCAAAAGTCTGATAAAAATATACAACTCTGCTACACTTTAGTTTGTACTTGGCATCTCAAAAAAGAAACTCAAGTAAACAGTTATCAAAAACCAGATAAACAACAGGAACACTGCAGCTGCACTCACATTTATCACTGATGCAGACTTTGTGATCACACACAGTTGAAATCATTAACTTTCTGTCCTTAAATAAGATGTTTCTGAGTCCAAGTGTTGAGGAACATAATTGTTATGCGGCCGTTGAAGTGTCCTAAATGCTTAAATTTTGTTCCCAACCCACTTATGCCATATTTTTTTTTACAATATTTTTTCACAATTAGTGTAAGGTCAGGGTTGGGGTGAGGAACAACATGTAAGCTGGGTCTCGGCAGAACTGCATTGAAGAAAAAAAAGGGCACGTCCTAAATCTTCAACTGCCGTTAGCAAACAAACTATCTAAGCTCTGCACGGTCAGAGCAACGACGAGAAACTACTTTCAGTTTCCATTCTACCGTATTAAGTTAATTTGATCAAAACAAAAGTTCCACGGACAAAAATTCAGCCAAAGAAAAGCAAAGAAACTCATTTTATCAATTGTTCTGCAACTCAGTCGAGGAGCATTTTCCAAATACGACAATGTCCGTACCTCTATGCAAGGATTTCAGAATGATGAGGAATCGTTACTGTTGCCATGGTGATTACCAATTTAAAACTAAATATTTAAATAAAACTTAAAATGTTGGATAAAAAAGAAAACTGAAACACACGAATTGTTGTGAGGACAGTTGATGTGTTGTAATCTCTAACTGTCGCTAGTGAAGCTCTGCACAGTCAGAGCAACAACGAGAAACTACTTTCTGTTTCCATTTTACTGTATAATTTGAGCAAAAAAAAAAAAAAAAAAAAGCTCCACAGACAAAAATTAGGCCAAAGAAAAACAAAGAAACACATTTTATCAGTTGTTCTGACTCTCAGTCGAGATGTGGAAGAGCATTTTTTAAATAAAAGAATGTCCGTGCATAACCTCTTTTCATGGGTTTGAATGATGAGACATTAGACGTTCGCCATAGCAATTAACCATTTAAAACTAAACATTACACCTTTTCAATAAGAAAAAGTCCTCAAAATGTTGGATAAAAGAGTAAAACTGAAACATGAGTTGTTTTGCGGACAGCTGATGTGTCATAATCTCCAAGCTAGCAAGTTATATGGAGCAACAACGGAGAAACTACTTACAGTTTACATTCTGCTGTATAATGTTAAGTTAAACAGAAGCTCCACGGACAAAAATTACGCCAAAGAAAAGCAAAAACACACATTTTTACCAGTTGTGTTGTCTATAATTCTGCCACACAGTCGAAACGCTGAGGAGCATTTTTCGATTAAAAAAGGAGTATTTTTAATTAAAAGACCGTTTGTGCATAATCTCTGTTCTTATCCAGTTTGCCAGCTCACGCGCTCTTGTTTTGCACCGGCCTGTTGACCTTGTCCCTTCTTTCCACCTCGCTCGAAGGAGAGATAGTGAGCGGAAACACAGAAGGAGGAGAAAGAGCGAGAAAGCGCGAGAGGGGGAGAAAGCAGTGAGCTGTCCAGCACTTAAATTGCCTGTTTATTTCCAGTCGTTGCATCAATTACACAAATACAAACGTGTGTGATGCTGGGTTGCTATAGAGAACAATTAAGAGTGATAGATATGGAAATTTTTATGCTGCCGTGTGCGTTTTTAGTCCCGGCGGCTCACAGAGGGCTGGAAAGGAAAGAAAAGCGTTTTGGTTTTTTTTCCCTTTTAGCTCTGTTACCAGGAAGAATAAGACTTACTGATTGTGACCTATTCAGCAATCAGCATTCAGACGTGGAGGCTCAGCGCTGGTTCTCTTTCTTTAATCTCACCCTTGGACCAAAAGGACAAAGTACAGGCATGTTCCATTGAAATATAACAATAATATAAAACTATTTAAAAGATTAGCAGAGAATTAACTATCTTTTAGACATATAAAATCAAACACAAAACAAAAACGCAACACAATGTACTCAATTGTTGGCAAATTTTTAAAAGAGCTTTAATAGTCGGCTATTTAGAGGTGAGCAATATATCGAAATGTAGATAATATTGTGAATGTTGTTTTAAAGATATAAAAAATTTGAATATTGAGTGCATCGTTTATAGTAAAAATGCTACAAAAAGACCTAATTAAAAATAACAATGCAAAAATAAACTTATATGGTGATATTTCTGAACTTTTGTGATTAATTTGACAGACATTTCACATTTTTTTGGATAATTAAACCTCAACAAACACATTTAAAGACATGTTTTAACACATTTCTATTGGATTGACATAAAATCGTCTGACTATTCTTATCGGGAAATGCCAAAAATTATTCACATATTAGTTGCTTCCAAAATAAGTCTTATTTTTTTATTGGGATAATTTATATGCGCACCAGCAGAAAGTGAAGTAAATTAGTGGGGTTTTTGTGAGTGAGTGCACAGTTTAATCTACTTTTTACATAATGATTACAGTGTTTGCTAGCACTTCTCTGTACACGGTTATGATCGTGTCTTTGTGTGCAGTTTATGGGTCAGATTTATGGGTCAATCATAGACGTGGAGACGCTCTTTTAGTCGACTAAACGCACGGGGCATTCACTTTTGCCTCTTGGTGCTTATGCTTTATTGCACTAGGGCTGAAACAAATTAGTCACAACTGAGCTAATACTGAAATAATTGTCAACAAATTTAGTAATTGTACAATCGTTAACTGGTCTATACATAAGTTCTAAAACATGACATGAGCTGAGAATCAAATTGAGCCACAAATGCACAAAAATTATGTGAAAATGTGTGAATTTAGTGTAAATTTGCTGAAAACGCTCTTTTGTCCATAAATGTGCTCCACCAGGTCCTCAAACGGCTTCACTTCAGCTTCATCTGGGTCAAATTTAGTAAAAATCTTTTCTTTTGCGTTCTAAACAAATCGATTGATAGGAAGAATGACTGCTGGCCTAATCGATTAGAAAAATGATTGTTAGTTGCAGCCGTAATCTGTAGAGTTTATTTGCTGTTGAGTCCTCCAGAATAAGCAGGAGTAGAATTAATATCAGTGCTGGTGGAAACTTCAAGAAAAAGGAGAATATTTAGTCAACTACAACCTTATACTTTGCTGTGAAGGTTCAGTCATACTTTGAATAACCACCATGTGCCGCTTTCTTGACCTAATTGTAGGTTTTTTTTTGTTGTTGTTTTGTTTTTTTACCATAATTCAACACCTACAAAGAGGTAAACGCTGTGAGGAAAGAACGGCACGCCTTTCTATTACACAGTGACATGGGTATAGCTTTTACATGAGCTCACAAGCTGTGCCACTGCTATTATTATGTTTCAAATAATGTACTGTGATTTAAATTCCTTCTCTGCTTTCATGCTGGTGACTTAGAAAAGGTATTTGATTAAACGTTGACTAATCTGCTGCCTGACTTACTGCACTAGAGGAAGCCAATATATATCGAAATTTAGATCATACTGTTCATGTTGTTTTGAAGATATGCAAAGTTTTTATATCAAGTTTAAGGTTTATAGTAGGGCTGCAGCTAAAAATTATTTTGCAAATCAATTAGTCCATTATTCTTTCGATTAATCAATTAGTTGTTTAGATTGCTTTATTTATTTGAGCAACATGCAAGTTCTGATACATTTGGTACATTTTGCTGCAGTAGTGTATTTGTGCTCAAAAATGTGTAGAGAGAAGTAATAAAAAAGCAATAAAGTCCATCTTAAGTGTTGACAGCGTAAGACGACTTTGATTGCAAAAGGCCGGTGAACATGAGATTTTTTCTAAATTAGACCCAAATGAAGCTAAAGTGACGCCGCTTGAGAAGCTCTCGATGAATTATATTTACAGACAAAAAAGGTTTTTCATCAAAAACACAAAATATACACATTTTCTTGTAATTACTGCTCAAGCCGAGCCATAAAACTAGTTTTTTCAGCACATGGCAAGATTTGGACCCTGTGGATAATAGGGCTGTGTAGTTAATTGTACATAATCGTGATTTCAATTATTACTCTTTTCAATTACAAAAATGTTTCAAAAGTACAATTAATTGCCTTCTGTTCAGAGTTATAAGTGACTTCTTTTGCCTCAAAACCTGAGCAAATGCACTTCACACTTTCTAAAACATTACTAATAAAATATCTTCAGTCTATACTTTTTCCAGAATAATTTTGACAATAGAGAAGTAATTGTTCGAAATAATCAATATAATAATCAATTATGAGCCAAATAATCATGATTATAATTTTTTTTCCAAAATCAGCAGCCCTATATTTGTTGACGGTTATTTCAATTAGATTAACTTGTTGCAGCTCTAGTTTACAGTAAAAAAAGCTACAAAAAGAATTGATTAATAGTAAAAATAAATAAGCTACGATGTAAATTGTAAAAAAAAAAAGGTGATTTTCTGTGTTTTTGTGTTTCATTTTACTGACATTTCACATTTGTCTCATAATTAAACGTCAACTAATACATTTAAACACACTGTTTTAACACACTTCGGTTGGATTGACATAATATCGTCTGGATATCGTCGTCAGGATCAGGGAAATATTTTGATATATTAATTTTTGTCAGTACCGCCCTGCCCTTCACCACAGTGCATCATGGGAAATGTCCAAACCCACCTGTTGTTTGAAGTCTGATCCCCGAAAACAGACAAAGCGGTGTTGTGCGAGTTGACTTGTGTGTCCTGGTGTGTGCGGGTGGCCGTGCGGTCGCTGGCCTGACATCAGCGCCTCTCGGGGGGGAAGAGGGCGTGTCCCTGGCAGCCTGCAGTGATTAGTGGAGCTCAGCGGGCAAGAATTTATCAGACTCAGCCGAGGCCATGAACCATTTCAGCCCCGCAACTCTGCAATTTGTCACCACCGCAGTGTCACAAAGCAGCCCCAGTGCGGTGGCCGTGTGCACATCTCGCTCACGCACAACACACACAACGCACACGCACACACACGCACACACTGGCCCTCTGAATGGATGCTTATATAAGGCCATGGACGTCACATATATCAGAGAACCAGGTGCATCAGAGGCAGGTGGAAATGTAAAACGACGTGACTGCAGCGCGCTTTACACAGAATTTATGATTTCTCTATAAGCTGTTAACAGTCCAGTGGGTACGGAACGCCACGCTTTTTGTGACCGTAACAAATCACAAACATTGCGTTTTTATCTTGACAAATGAGTGGTGTGAGAGCTATAACAGAAGTAAGCAAAATGAATGCCTGGACGGAAACTGATGATTTTTTTCAATTTTTAAAAGTAAAAAGGTGACATAACTGATCAAAATCGAACAGAAATGACAATTTTAATGGACGCAATTAGCAAATCTCAAACGCTGCAATCTTTGAAGTGTCATAATTTCCTCCAAACAAACAAAATATCCTGTTTATTCTGCATAAAAACTACTAACCGTGTGAACATGTTCTGAAACAAGCTACAAAAATGCATCTAAAAGCAACAAAAACGTGACTAAAAGCAATAAAAACGCCACTCAAAGAAACAAAAACACAACTAAATGAGACAAAAATGTATCTTAAAGCAACAAAAACGTGTCTAAAAGCATCAAAAATGCAACTATAAGCAAAAAAAAGCATTTAAGAGACACAAAAATGCGACGATAAGCAACAGAAATGTGACTAAAAATGTCAATAATCTGACTCAAAGTCACAAAATGCAACTAAAAGCGTAAAAATCATGACCAAAAGTGACAAATGCGCAACTCAAAGCAACTAAAAGTGACAAAAACGTGCAGCAAAAATGTGACAAAACGACTAAAACCCAACTGAAAGCGACAAAAACGGAATTTAAATCAACAAATGATGTGATGATTTTGGAAAATGCAAACCACTCAGACACGTGAGTGACATCAGAGCTGCTTTAAACACATTTATTATTGTGTTTTACGTTATGTCTTAGGAAATTATGACGTTTTTGATGAAGGAACAATCCAGATTTATGAGTTTTACTGGAAAAATACTCACAGAAGTGTTGAGCCCATAATAGTTTTTCATTTTATCCAGACATATATTAGATACTATACCTTAAATTAGATAATTTTGAAGCTAAAACATAATTTTAAGTCTAGGCACTGTTACCTTTCTACCCTGGAAATGTGTTGCTTTTTTCCAACACAAACACTTCAAACCAGTAGAATTTAGATCTTAGAATTTAGAAAGGTCTATTAAATGTGTTTACCCGTCTGAGTCTGAATGGGCACTGTGCATGGAATGTCAGTTGGACTGTTTATTCTTCAATTTGCTTGCACATTTAAGTTAATTCATTTCAATAGAGTTTTCACTAAGACAGATCAGGTAGTGAACAGTGAGTTGTGGGGATCTCTGAAACATGTTAAAGGGTTAGTCAGGGTCAATGCTAACGCTAATGCATAACCATTTAAAAATAAACAACTCAACTGAACTGCCATGCACAGAGCCCATTGGTCTTTACCCACTCCATAGGGTCTTGTTTTTTCCACATAAATCCTTGTAATTTGAATAAAATAATCATTAATTAATCGACTAAACGACTAAAGGAGCAAGATAAAGACGTCATGTGTGATTTTCAGGTGTATAAAATAAACTGACATTTCAAAAAGCTCTTTAATAAAGTGACAAGGATACGTTTATAATGAAGACACTTAGCTCCGGCGTTATTAGGAAACTATTGCCTTTTGAAAATGTCAGAGTAAATCCTAGTGTTATAACTCGTTTTAAGTCTTCTTCTAATCAAAGCCCTGCACAGCCAATCGGATTCAGCCCACTAATTACTGTCAGAGGCATGGAGCATGAAACGGCCTGATGACAGATTTAGTGCTGGCCCGCGTCCCTGGAGGATACATATGCACTTTGAGGGAACAATTCATGTGCGGACATCCTCTAATAAGGACTGTATGTGCGGTCCATCACTGCCCTGCGTGTGTTCTCAGCGGAAGCCTCTTGTTTGCTTCCTATAAGCTCTTCTCTGGCTCTGTTTACTGAACCCATTCCCCGCACTCGCACATTCAACATCAACGGCATGACATAGAGGTTAAAGAGAGCACAGCATTCTGAATTTTAACAGTGGGTGGCAGAAACACACGAGAGTCAATGGCGAGGAGTGACATTTTCACAAAACAAAACTCAAAACACAACTGAAATGTGAAAGAATTGACATTGAAGTCTGATGACAAACATACTTTGTACCTGACATCTAAAAAAATTAAATCTAGTAAACAGTTGTAGAAAACCAGATAAACAGCGGGAATACTGCAGCTACGCTCACATTTATGACTGATACAGACTTTGGAATCACACACTGTTGAAATCATTACTTTTCTCTCCTTAAAAAATAAGTTCCTGAGTCCAAATGTTAATGAAATTGATTATTGTGCGGCAGTTAAAGTGTCCTTCATCTCCAGTTTAACAAACAAGCTAGCTAAGCTCTGCACAGTAGCAGCAACAATAGAGAAAGTCAATTTGAGAGAAACAAAAGCTCCACAGACAAAAATTAGGCCAAAGAGAAGCAAAGAAACACTTGACCTCAGTGAAAATGGTGAGGAGCATAAGTAAAAGGATGTCAGTGCATAACCTCAAGTCTAATCTTTTATCTAAAAAATACTCCTTAACATTTCGAATGAGTTACAGAATTATAGAGTGAAAATGTGTTTCATTGCTTTTTTGGCATATTTTTTGTCTGTGGAGCGTTTGTTTCGCTGAAATGAACTAGTAAACAAAATGTAAACTGAGTTTCTCTATTGTTGCTCCGACTGTGCAGAGCTTAGCTAGCCTGTTTGCTGGCGGCAGTTGGAGATTTAGGACCCTGCAACTGCTGCACAACAATTCATTTCCTCAACAAACAGACACAAAAACATTTTAAGAAAGGAAAGTGGTTCAACTGAGTGTTCCTGTTGTTTATCTGGTTTTCTACAACTGTTTACTTGATTTTCTTTTTTTAGATGTCAGATACAAATATTGAGCAGTGTTGTAGACATTTATATTTGTTATCAGACTTAAACAGCTTTGCATTTTAGATGTGTTTTGACTCATGCATTTTTGCCACTCACTGTAATAATTCAGAGTGTTGTGGTGTCATCTGTACAGACCCTTTAAAATGTGAAAATTCCAGAATGGAGGCCACTGGAGGCAAAGTGAAGTTGACTGTACAATGTTCAATGATTAGCTCACATTAGATCTAAATTCTACTGGTTTTAAGTGTTTGAAAAAAGCAACACATTTGAATTTCCAGGGTAGAAAGGTCAGTTAATCTGCTTTTCCATAACAAACGATGGACAAAATACTATTTTCTAGCTTTAAAATTGTATTTTACCTTCAAAAGAATCTAATTTATGGTGTAGTGTCTAATATATCTCTAGAAAAAATGAAACATTATTGTGGGCTCAACATTTCTGTGAGTATTTGTCCAGTAAAACATACAAATCTGGATTGTTCCTTCATCATAATTTCCTAAAACCTAATGTAAAATACAATCATAAATGTGTTTAAAGTAGCTCTGATGTTACTCACGTGTCTGTGGTTTTCTTTTTCCAAAATCATCTGAATCTTTCATATTTTGTGATATTCTGAGGTTAATCCTAGTTTCTCCAGTGAAATCACATTATGTTGCGCTTCACTTTTGCCTCCATTCTGAACTTAAAATATTTTTGTTTATAAACTTTTAAAGGGTCATGCTCTGTTCTGCATTTACCAACACTAAAATCTGTAAGATGTAAGTGTTCATAGCTCATTAAAAACACAAACCTTACGTACAGTTTTTGTCTGTAGTGCATAAAACAATAATTCTATCTTACGGGAGGTTTCACTGGTCGTGTTGATGTATAGACACAGTTCTCTGCGTTTGACCCGTCCCTCTCAGAGCGCTGGGACAGCCCGTCTGCAGAAGTGGGTGACAGCTGGGCACCTGGGGACTCTGCTGCAGGTTTTGAGGTCAGGAGTACCTTGCAGCTGCAGAAGAGTTTTCTGTGTGCCACTGTGAGCACAAAAACAAAGGACCTGCAGAAAACCTAATGCAAAAACGTCATCTTGGGAATTAAACCAACAAAGTCTCGCGGTGCAGACACACTCAGGACCACTTTGCCTCCATAACGCTTGATTTAATGCCTGTAAAGAGGATATATTATTATTCTATTCTGTTAGAGAACAAGCTGCTCTGGTGCACATCCTAAAAAAGGCATACAGATTTTTAGCTTCAGGCAACACTTGAAGTCATTGACAGTGAACTGTTGAGTGTCTCGGTGCTGTTGTGTTTTTGCGGTCGTCTGCTCTTGAGTTGGATGTTTTTCTGTCCAATACCGTAGAAGAGGATTGTGCTAAAGAACAGTTTTTAACCGAGATACAATAGTTCTATTCAATGTTTTGAACTATCTTTTCCTATTACTGTAATCTGCCTCTTTTTGACCTTTTTCTGTTGAGCGTTCACTTAAAGGAAAAATATTCTGCATTTTTTCATATTGCTGTTAGCGTTTAAATGCTTCTGAATGCCATCTCATGATTAAAAAAAAAAACAAAAAAAAGCTTCTTATTCATTCTATGACAGGTGATGTGAGCCAGTATGAAATTATACTTACTGAGTGCATCCAGCCAGCAGCTGGCGCCAGTGCAATATACAATCGAGTGAAGTTAGGGCTGAAAAGATGTTATGATGCGGATTTGCTGCAGCAGTTATCATGTTAACTTAAAACAGCGGAACATTCTCAGTTTAGTGATGTAGATGATCTGAAAATATGTCTGAAAATCCCGGAGGTTCAGCAGGAAGAGTGTTTGACGCTCGGAGGGGGAGGATTTTTTGATAAACGTTCCTCTAAACAGCGTGAATGCAGCTGAATGCTACACATTGTTAGAACATGATTAAAAGCTCAATAAAGTCACTGTAGCAGAATATTTGTCTTTAAATCGCGAATGAATGAAAAGTCTCGCTGCCAAAATATGATATCTGGGTGGCTTTGTATCTGTGTAGAACGTCTTCGCTCTGTATAAAATAATCCAAAAGGAAGGAGGGACACAATTAATGGTGACTTCTGTAAAAAGGTGAATAAAATGAAATGTTAAGCTGGCACAGTCTTCCAGTTATTATCCATGAATGCATCACTTTTATGACTCATCTTGGAGCTAAAAAGGTTAAAAACAAATCAAACTAGTGATGTCTGACAGCTTGACTTCTTCAGCGTGTTTCTTAGATAATTGGATTTGCGGGTCATATATTCAGTGTCCTGTTCCTATACTATATTTGGTGTATGTTTGCCTTGGTCTGATACGATCAATTAGTCTTTCAATTAGTTGTTTAGAACATGAAAAGACCATGAATATGAGATTTCTACACAATTTTACCCAAATAAAAGTGAAGCCTTTTGAGTTCATCCTCGTGGAGAATATTTACTGACAAAAGTGTATTTTTATCAAAAACTTAAATAATTACACATTTTCTGTCATTTTCGTGTGATTCCCACTTTGTCTCAGTCATAAAAGCGCTTCTCTGTAGCTCGTGATCAGGTTTTGGAGTCTGTGTATCGACCAGTTGACGATTATTCGATTCCTTAATGAGTTTAGATTAAGATTAGTTGCGATCAATTGTTTAACTTGTTGCAGCCATAGTATGTTTTGTCATTCTTTTGTTTCTACCTCGATTTATCTAATGCTCACTATATTGCTTTCCCGACTCAGTTACACATTCTAAATCATATTTTTTGACGAAAACTCTACATCTAAGTCTATTTTTCTTGTTTTTCTTGTACGTTTCACACTTATCTTAAACTCTACCTGTAAAACCAGAGTGCGTTTAGCATCAAACTACACTGAACTCTTTAAAACATTTATTCTTTCTGTGGTTGCGGTTACGAGCAATTCGCCCTGAGATTTTAAAGATTTCTCCTTTGCCGTTCAGGTCCGAGCACAGAATCTTAACCATTGACAGAAACATCTTGTGCCTTCGGGGAGAGCATGTGTTTACTCTTTACGCTTCTGAAATATTTCCCCCCTCAGAACCTGCTATTTACCTCCACACTACAAAATACATTTGGCTGTTGGGATGAAAATGGAAAGTTCAAAATGGCGTGAGGCGAAAAGAGCACAGAAAAGAGCTGGACCGATGGACTCAGAATGAAATTAGAGCGGACGAGGACAGAAGGAGACGGTAAATTGAGCATCACATACTGCATTACGCTGTCTCTTAATTAACCATATAAAAGCTTTCTTATTAGGACGGATGCGGCTCTCTGCTAACGAGGGAAGAGAGGGAGAGAGACGTTCGCTTGCGGTCGTCATTGAGATGGGCCTCAAAGGAAGCGGAAGTGTAACGACCCGAGAGACGAGGAGAACGAGTCGAGGGGTGTAGCAGCTCATGTAGGGCTTTGTGATGCGGTGATAAAAATGGAAGAATCGTGAGCTCGTCCCTGTGACAATCTGCTATTTTTGTGAAATCGTCATACCGGGATTCACTGTTTGTCTCTTTAATGCAGCTGTCTGTTCAAACACACTTTTCCTCCTGTTGTTTAGCCTCTGAAGTCTCTGAGCAGACGACTTTATTCTCTTCTTAAAGGCCAGGACTGCACAATGAAACGAAATCGACACAAAATCGCAATTTTAATGAATGTAGTTAGCAAATCGCTAAGGCTACAATTTTAAGTGCAATAATTTCTTCCACAAACAACAAAATGTCTGTAGTTTGGATTTGTACAAACATGTTCTGAAACAAACGCAACCAAAAGTGACAAAAATGCTCCTACAAAGAACAACCACGACTTAATGCACCAAAACGCGACTAAAAGTGTCAAAAATGTGATTAAATACGATAAAGACGTGACTAAAAGTGACAAAGACGTGACTAAAACAACAGAGACGTGACTAAAAATGACAAAGACGTGACTAAAACGACAAAGATGTGACTAAAAGTGACAAAGACGCATTTAATATGATAAACACAACTAAACGTGACAAAAACGTGATTAAAAGTATCTCTTTTTTTATTTTTTATGAATTTGAACAGAATCCTTTTATTAAAACATACTGTAAATCTAATTGCGCAGATCAGAAAAAATCCCAATCAGATATGCTTCTTAAATCGTGCAGCTCAATTATAGGCAACAGAAACATAGAAAGTGAACACAAATCGTGATAAAATCGAAATCATGATCTGGATACAAAAAAATCATGATCATTTCTTGCCATATCGCCCAGCCCTGAGCTCACGGCACGCGGAATCATCTCCTGCCTCGAAATCGGTCACGTGAAGCCGCTCCCGATCGCCCGCCGTCACTGAATAGACATTATGTGCCGCGGCGTTTGAGAGTCTGATCACATCGCGCTGGATCTGTGTGCGAGAGAGAAAGAGAGAGAGCTGTGTCCAATCACTGCAGTGTCAGGTTCTGCACCTCGCCCCGTCTATAACACAATCAATATTAAATCACGTCGGGCTATAAACAATGCGATAGCTGCTCACCCAAACAGACTGGGATACTCGGGCAGAGAACGAGAAGGCGCTATAGTGTGCAGAGCGAGGTGTACATGCTGAAACTGAAAATGTGCAGAGTTAAGACAGAGAATGAGCCCGTTTGGTGAAAAGACTGCAGTAATGTCGCAAACTAGCAATGAAAGATGAAACTCAATTTGAACGACGCAATAGAGTTTATGCAGGTTACGTTATAGCATTCTGAATTTTAGCAGTGACAAAAATGCACAAGAGTCAGTGGTGAGTAATGATATTTTCTGGATCAAAACACGACTAAAATGTGAAAAAGCTAATACAGCCTAATAACAAATATAATGGACTAGAACTCTGCTAAATATTTAGTTTGTATCTGACGTCCAAAAACAAAAAAATATGTAAACAGTTGTAGAAAACCAGATGAACAACAGGAACACTTTGATCAGACTCACTGCTAATCGAAATTTAATTGAAAACGCAATCTGAACGGACACAATTAGCAAATCGCAAAGGTTACATGGTATAATTTCTTCCTGTTTTATCCTGCACAAAAACAGCAAACCCTTCAGTTTAGATTTATTAAGAGTTAAGGGTTTAGACAATGACTAAAAGCAACAAAAACGTGAAAATAATTGACAAATATGTGACTAAAAGGGACACACACGCAACTAAAAGTGACAAAAACGCGACTTTAAGTGACAAAAACTACACTAAAAGCGACAAAAACGCTACTGAAATTGGTCAATAATTAGATGATATAAAAATGTGACTAAAAGGGACAAAAACATAATGTAAAGCAACAATGACGTTCTGAAATATGTGATTCTTTTAGTTTATATTTCAGTCTTTCTGTCAATTCTCTTGGTTCTGTTTAAAATATGAACTTTAGCAGAATCCCATTATTAAAACAAAAATAGCAAATCTAATCGCATTTGCAAAACTGGTAAGAAAAATCGCAATTAGATATTTCTCGAATCCTGCAGCGCTAAAGTGTGGCAGTTGAAGTGTCCTAAATCTCCAACTGCCGTTAGCAAATAAGCTTGTTAATGCCTGCATAACAACTGTGGAACTATTTTCAGTTTACATGTTGCCATTGGAAGTTTATTTGAGCAAAACAAACGCAACTTGCTGCTCATAATTGCCACTTGAAATGTTGAGGAGCATTTTCCAAGAAAAAAGAACGTCGTTGCATAACCTCGATTGACTGTTTTAAATGCTTTGTCATCAGAATGTTCAAAATAGCGGAATGGAGGCAACTGGAAGCAAAATGAGGGAAAGCATAATACAATATCGATGATGAACTGACATAAGATGAAAATACTAATGGTTTTAAGTCTTTGTAACAAAAAAAAGCAACAATTTAGGATTCCCAGTGTAGAAATGTCAAGCTTGCTTTTCTAGTACAAAAAAATAAGAAAAATAAGTACGTTTCTAGCCTTAAAATAGATTTGAGCTTCACAAAAACTCTTAATTTATGGTAAAACCTGTAATATATAAAAATGAAAGCTATTCTGAGGTCAACATTTCTCTAAGGATTTGTCCAATAAAAATGTAAAATCAGGATTTCGCTTTCATCAGAAATGCTAAGTGTCTATCGTAATCTTCTAGTGAATAAACAATAATGTAAAATCCAGTCGTAAATGTGTTTAAACCAGGCTCTGATCTCACTCACATGTGTCTCACATGAGTGATTTTTATTTGCCAAAACCACCTTGATTTTTTCTTTTTTGGGATATTCTGAGGTTAATCGCACTTTCTTCAGTGAAATCACATCATGTTCCACTACACTTTTGCCTCCATTCAGGAATGTGAATATTTTCATTTACAAACTTTTAAAGGCTCTATTAGCAAATTGCAAAGACTGCACTCACTGAACTAGTGCTGCGTGATTTTGGCAATTTAAGTTTTGATTGTTGGATTCTGTTCCAACTTCTTATTTGAAAGAAAAACCTTGACTTTTAAGAGAAGATTGAAATATGAACTCCAAAACCAATCCAGTAATTTCAAGCATTTCACGTCTATGTAGAACGGAACCATAAAGTTAGTAGTGTTATGATCTTTTAGTTATTGTATGTATTTGAGCAGCAAAAAAACAACAACACAGAAAACATGCATAAACAGTATTGACTACAGAAAAAAAAAGACATAAAATGGGAAAATGAATGTATCATACAGAATGGAAGGCCATGCTTGAAAGGACTAAAGAAACATTAAAACATATTTTATCAATCCCTTTTGTAAAATGTTATATGATACGTAATATATCTAAGGAAAATGTGTGACACAAATAATTACAGTCTTTGTGATTATTCAAATTAAAATCTTGCAGCTTTATGAACTATTCATATATTCATATTCATAAAACTATTGCTAGAAATTATCTAGGGCTGTAACGATTTATCGAGTAATCATGACTAGTCGACTATAAGAATATAAAAATATATAATTGATCATTAATCGTTAATTAATCATTAACTGAACTATACAGACTGTCAAAAGACCTTTTATAACAAAGACAGTGACATTAATACATCAAAATGTCAAAAAAGAATACATATATATATATATAGATGATTTTCATCAATAACACATCTAGAAGACTTAAGTCACCATATTTCAACCTTTATTTGGATGATAATTTATTTTAAAAGTCTAAATATACAATAGAAATGAAAAATAGAGAGGAAATTGAAAAACAATTTAGTCGACTAGTCGTTAGTGACAGCCCTAACAATTTCCTCCACAAACAACAAAATATCTGACCTTATTCTGCATAAAAAGTGCCAAACGTCTGAAATACATTCCTTTTTGTCAGTTCTCCAGAAATTTGAGCAGAATCCGATTATTAAAACACAAATCTAATCACCATCTCAATTCTCGTCAGTGAAATCGTAGTTAGATATTTTTCCCAAATCGCTCACCTCTGCGGCAGACAATGACAGATGCCGGTCGGAATGCAAACCCGACTCGTCCGTCAACAAAAAGCGTGACCTTACCCGGCTCCAGAGGCTGAATGGAATTGAATATTGGCAGCCATGTTCAGAGATGCGTTAAAAGCCCGCCTTTTGTTGTCCGTTATCAAACCCACAGTAACAGAAATGGCTTCCAGAATCACAAAACATCACAGATAAAATTGGTTACTTATGTCTACAAAAATAAAATAGATTTAAGAGCAGGACAATGGGAGGAATCAGTCTTCTTGATGGCTTATTGTGCTCAAAAAAGAAACGGCATAGTGCTAAGAAAAGACATGATCTTAGACAAACTGAAGATTGGTGTCGTAATTATTGAAGAATTAGGGGCAAAAAGTGTCCAGAGAGAATTATGTCGCATCTGGCCTTCCTGTTTTTGCTTTCTTTGTGCCTTTCCACTCGTATTTTTTAGTAATATCCGGTTCTTTCACACAAGTTTTATTGTAATTTCCCATTCACACAAAAGAATGGCCTATAAATACACTTTCACTCTACTGGCTTTAAAAGAAAAAAGTAAATACAGAACCAACTTAAGGCATTGTGTTTTGTTTTATCTAATTTCTCTACTTACATATATTTTCTGTAGTGTTTGTGTCTGTTTGATAAAGGAAACACAGGCAAATAGAAAAAAAATGCTTGATTTTTGTTTGCTGAAGCCATTAAAGGTGGTGGACCTGATTTTTATGTTGGTTTGTAAATCTATGCTGGCACATTGTTGATAATCACATTCATTTTCAGGCGCTGGCATGGCTTTAAAACGATGACAAAGTGAAACTGGGGTGGACCACACAAGCACAGCCAATCAGAGCGCTGCTTTCAGCTCTTACTTCTGGTTTGACGAGACATAATACTTAATTTTTAGATGCAGACAGTGTGCAGTGGTCTGATTTTTGTTTACACACAAAAAAAGAGAGAGATACCCTGCTTTAATGGATTAAAGCCGTGGTTAAAAACGCGTAATTTTTTTTCACAAATCAGCAAATGTTACTTTTTACAATATATTTTTCACAATTATGGTAAGGTAAAGGATAGGATTAGGGTTATGTTTAGGGACAGTTAATTTGGTTTAAGGCTTTGGAACAGGGTTAGCTCACAGGGTCACGGCAGAACTGTGTTATGCAAAACAAAAAGACACGTTAAAGATTGACCAATATATATATTATTTTTCTTGAAATAAACCCTAAACTAACAGAGAAGCCATGAGAGACCAAGAGATGACCAATATGTTCCACAGATATTTTGGGGCTGTTATGTAAGACCAATTATTTATCCCACAAAAAATGATATCCAACGATTTTAGTCCTCACTAAATCCCTGCTTCTCTGCAAACCTTCAACACTGTATTGTACCAGATTTAGCACAGTGCTAAAGATGGAATGAAGCTAATTCTGTGTACACAATGATGTCCTTTAGTCAAGAGCCCAAACAAAATACTGTCCTAAACTCTGGCATATTTGTATCTGTGTCTATAAAGCGTTTCTCTATTTTTATTTCTAAAGCAATAACTTCTTTTATCAGTTACTATTATTTATTATTACTAAAATAGGCGAGCAAACCGTTCCGCAGAGCCCACTGTGCTGCTGTATCTCTCTGCAGTTAAGTCTAGGTTACTGCTGATCCAGATTGGAGCTGCGTGGGTCCAGATGGAAGACAAAGACGCTTTATAAAATCAAGCGCTCCTGATTCAGCATGTTCAGGCCTTTAGCTCGCGCGCGTCGCTCTGTAGCAGCTGTTTTAAGGCGCATCACCGTCTTGAGCCGAGAGTCTGGCCCCGCTCCGCTGTCAGTCGTGATGGACGGCTGATGTTAAGGCCAGCGCATCCTCCAAGGTCAACCAGGAGCCGTTTGGCGCCGCTCCAACTGGATATTTCAGCCCGGAAAATTGGAGATATGCAACCCAACCGCCGCGCGTGTCACAGCCGAGAATCGAAAGGTCAGTTTGAAGTGTCGCAGCGATGATAGGCGAAAATTATGGGATGTGGCGACAAAGTCAGGAGGTTTAACAGAAGAGGAGAGAAGAGGTGGTCCCAGCGACAGGACAAGGTTATTACGTGATTAAAAGGCGCGGATGGGTTTGACATAATCACTTCAGTCAAATGAGCAGTTGCTAAACACTGATTTATCTGCGTCTATAGGAACTGCTCATGGAGTCGACTTGAACATAGGGGCTTCCGTGTAATGTATTTCTAACTTAATTTATTGCTCGTCCCTTGACATAAAATTGCACTTTTCCTCTTGAATACTAATGCGCTTCAGTTCATCCAACCAACTCAATCTTGTAGTTCAATTATTTGACTATTTCAAGGAAGAAGAAATGCATTCAGAACTTTTTTGTCAATAAAGTTGTTACTGTAAATTAGTGGAGGGTGATTTGCAGGGGCGTCAACAGAAATTTGGTCCCGGGGAAGAAGTCTCACAAGGGCCCCCTCTAAGGTTATTAAAAGTATCAGATATTAATTGATACTAAAACTATAGAAAGTAGATACTCATCTGAGCAAGCATTGATTTAAAAAAACACTTTAACAAGACAAAATTGCCTTTTGTGAACAGTTTTAGAATGATCCTGAGCTTTATCAGAACTAGTATAAGAGCACATTGTTTATTAAAGAACGTGCTATAATTTTGTGTTGAAAATGTCAGTGTAAACAGTATTTTTAATTATCATTGTGTATAGTCTTTAGTATCGAAATAAAATTTGAAAATTAAGTATCGTGACAACACTACCCCCCTCTAATACAAATAACTTGGAAGAGGATCTGATTCTAGACCCTTAAGACCCTAGGGCCTGAGACAATTGACAGAAATTAAGTTATAACAACATAAATGACACTAAATCTTTAAAGAAACAGTACCTAACACTGTAGCTAAAAAAAAAAAGTGTGCACTAAAAATTTGTGTGTTCTTACTGTGACTGGGCTTGCATCTCCACAAACCTGACTCGCACTTGGCCTGGAGGAGCCTTGTCCTGCTTGTTTCCATGGAAATGTTGTTCTTTTAGCTGTAATATTCCACAGTATGTGCACACAGTACACTTGTCCAGCCGCATGGTGAAGGTTCTGAAGCATGGTTTTAACTTCATATTTTAATGAGTTATGCAGCTTATGTTCCACCTCCATAAGTTCCTCTGTGCCTTTAATGGTGACATCTATAATATGTGTTCTGACTTGAGTAAGGATATTTAAGTGATCGTTTTAAGTTCTGCTTCCTCTCCTCACAGCCTTTCAGTCATTACTGTCCACAGCAGTGTTTTTGCGTCTCTTGAACATCAGTGTTTGGAAATAGCTGCACTCTCTGCCTCCTCTTTCAAGTGCGACGAAAATGTAGGATTATATTACGATTCTAAATGTCTTAATGCCCCGAAAGTAAATGTTGATATTAGCGGTAGATAGATTGGGCGATACAGTGACGCAGCGGTTAGAGCTCTCGCCTCACAGCAAGAAGGTCCTGGATTTGACTCCCCTTTCTGTGTGGAGTTTGCATGTTCTCCCTGTGTCTGCTCTGATCTCCCCTAAAATGTGTGCAATAGGCTCCTCCCTCTGGGGCCAAGAGTTCCCAGAAAAAGAGATGCTAAATCTCAGTGGGACTTTGCTGGTTAAAAAAGGTCAATAAAGGGAGTAGTATATCTTTTTGTTTTTCATCTCCTAGGTTAATCATTGGAACATTTTAATTTATTATTGATTATTATTGTCGATACATTGCTTTCTTATCGTCTTTTGTAATACAGATTCCATTCAGCCAATGCAATACGTTATCATCATTGATGATTACACCTCATTTTAAGTTCTTCTACATTTTCTGAATAGCGGCAGCGGCTATTTGTTTTGTTTACGTTTCGACTCACTGAGGTGGTCCAAAAAATATATTTATTCTCTTTCAACTCATGCAATATTTTAAAGCAACTATGGTTTGGGCTTTACTTGACGCTCGGCGGTTTTGACAAGCGCAGAAATCTGATCTGACGCAGAGATGGCGTGCTGTCGATGCGAGGCGGAGGGCTGCCGGCCAAAGCTCAGGGCTCACTCGGGACTGTGGAGGAAATTGTCGGACACTGTTTGGTATGCTGGGCCCCCACATGTCATTTACCATTTTCTGTTCCACGAGAGTGTGACAAAATCCTGAAAGAGCAGCTCGGGAGCAGGTTGGGGCAAAGGAAAATAGATTAAAGGCAAAACTTGTGCGATGAAACTTTTTTTTATTTTTTACACTTTCGAAAATGGATTGACTTCATCATCCAACAGTAGAAACAAATGAGGTGGAACGATTAGAGTTTTTGGAGATTGCTGACTTTTATTTTTGTAATTGCTCCCTTAAGTTGACTTTTAGTGGGTCTGATTAAACGGCGTTCCAGTCATTCAAATCTCAAGCCTGATTTATTTGGTGTGTTTGCAGTTTGTAAATCACATTCGATTTAATCAGTGGTTTCTCTCAGCCTGGAGCAGATTAAGATGAGCAATAAAAATACATAATTTAAAACGATTGGGACAGATCTGTGGCGCATTACACTTTCATCACTGGACTGACATTGAGTGACACTGCGGTCCGTTGTGAACCGTTCTGATTTGTTTATTTGTGCAGGGATCGTCCGAGGTCGTGGGGTGACGTCTAATCAACATCGGAGCTGGACATAAGAGCGGACGCCACACAGTCGGTCCAGATCAGAGCTGGCGCAGGTCTAGACTGACTGAAGTCACTTTGAAAACAACCATCGGCGGTGGACCCGAGTTCAAATGGTGCTGCTGCCTCTTCGCCCCTGGACGCCCCACTTCAGAAAGTAAGTAGTCTTTTCAGAAATAAGGCTTTTTGAAAGCGTCTACAATGGAGCAGGTGCTTTGATGTATTGTATTGTATTCACCTTATTCCGGAAGTTGCCGTGGGCGACGCCATCTGTTGTAATCCTCTTTCCAGTGTATTAGTTTACACAGCCAGCAGATCTCAACAGCAAATAAGTTCTGCACAAACTACAAAGCCTTTTCAGGCCCCAGAGAATCAGTGCATTGTTGACCTGTTGGTGCACGTGTACATTGAACATGTTGCACAATCTTTATATTAATTTAGCGGCGATACTTTTCCCTCATTTTCCACTTGTGTGAGCCAAGTTCACACTTAAACGAAGTGTGGATCCGTAGCAAAAAGAGGCAAAAGTGGGCGAGGCGGAATAAGGTGAATGATTTTGGTTTCTACCTGGTTCTTTCATTCAAGTTTTATAAACAATGGACGGCTTCCACAACCATGACATACAATCTGAAACCACACTATTCACCTTATCATGCAATCTTTTTCTGTTGTAGTTTACAGATGAGCTCAACAGAAAATAAGTTCTACACCGACTAAAAAGCCGTTTTCAGGATGCCCAGGAAATCTGTGCGTTGTGACTTGTTGCTGCACATGTATTTTAAACATTTTACACAAATCTATTTACTTACTTACTTACTCTCAAAACAGAAGTGTCATTACATTGTTGTTTTTGGGGGGGGGACTTTTATAAACACATGAATGCATATACTGTACATACAGACACACACACACACACACACACACACACACACACACACACACACACACACACACACACACACACACACACACACACACACACACACACACACACACACACACGCACACACACACACACACACACACACACACACACACACACACACACACACAAATCAACTGAAAAAATACTTGGTCAGCTAAAGACATGTCCCATGAACCAATTAGTGGACAAAAAGGAAAGTGCCATAACGTGTGAAGTGTGGATCTGTGGCAAAAAGAGGCAAAAGTGGGTGGAATAAGGTGAATAGAGTTGGTTGATTGTCAATGTTGGTAAGTAACTGAATACATGCACCGAAAATACGTTCAGAATACTAATTGTGGTAACTGTTATTCTTTCTCTAGATGGTATCGAGAGTACAGTTACTTTTCTAAAATCAGGAAAACATTGTCATATTTTATCATGAAATTCTGACTTCAAACTGCACTGAATTAGTGGGAAAAAAATAAATAGAAAATGCAGCTCCTGTAGTGAGTGCATGTGCATCGTTTCTTTCTCTAATTTGTCATAAAAGTTCCATAATCTTTTACTGCTAGTTTTGCATTATTGTTCTGACCATACTGTACATTTTGTCTATATACCCATCCATTTTACTTATCCATTTATTTTTATTTATTTCATTACCCATTGTTTCATGTTGCATCATATCGTCTTTCAATTACAATTACAATTTCCCAGAGAACTCTATGGATGCAGTGGAGTGAATTAAGTAATAAAACATCTTTAGGAGCAGATTTGACAGTGTTGTTTCCAGAAATCTTTTATATTGAGAGAGCAACTGACCAAAGAACAAAAACTGACTATATCAAATTCAGCAATATTGTGCATGTGAACCATCTCTAATATTACAGTTTACGTCTGTCTGATCTCCTTCTGATGACACTCAGTCGCACAGAGTCTGTCGAGTGAGTCACGCAGCTCCACAGAGTCACACACTTCCACAGAGCCGGCTGCACCGAGGTCATGTGTGAGTAAATCTGACAGTGATTGGTCATTACAGCTGTCAATCATCCATTTTATGCCCCTCCGTCCGCAAAGACCCGAGTGACTGATGACCAACAAGATTTACAGCCTCTCTAACCGGGAGAAATGATTAAAAAGTTAGAAAATGCATTGAATTTCTCTCCGTAAATATCGTCTAACACTTATTAACACTTAAACGATGAACATTAAACTTAATTCTCTGCTCAATTTCATCTGTTATGGAATTACCCAGCGTAAAATGAGGTAAGAGTTGCTTTAAAGAACGCAACAATTACAGTAATATAATAATAAGATGATCAGGATACAGACATAAACAGAATATATTTAACAGATATAGTGTGTGACTTTGAGTTTATTATTTATTTAAGCTTTATCAAACTAAATTGAATGCTAAATAGAGTCTGGGTAATGATTTTGGTTAATTTTGTCGACATAATAAACACAACACATTATGAATCTTTTACGCATCACACAAGGAATCATCATGTTTTTAGAGAAGGCTAAAACACATGTGAGAAAAGGAAACTATCAAGCTTATCAAAAATTTTCAGTCAAATCAAGCATTCTGGGATGATTTAAGAGTCAGTTTTTACCTCAAAAGCACAAATTTAAAAATTACTGTGACTTTTATATGGATTCCGCCTGGACTTTTTTACTTTATTTAAGTTCCTAAAACAATTTTTTTTGTTAAATTCGCTTCCGCTTTGAAAAAGGAATTGTCAAAACCCAAAATAAGCCAAAAGTAGTGTCAATCAGGCAAAATCTACAGACACCAGACACCAATTTTTTCATACAATTAATAAAGAAAATTTAGGTGGACTTTAAAGTCTGATATTCCTCTTTGCAGAGCTTGTTTCCAAGTGTAATCAGAGTAAATCACACACCAGAGGCCAAAACTACAGAGTCTCAGCTTAACAAAGAGTCCAGACAATGGTTTGCGCTCGAAAGGATTCAGAAACAGCTTCAGTTTGAAATGAGGCTCATTTTAATCCGACGTTTTAGGAAAAACAGGTCCGATCTCTAAGTACTTAGTGAAATCCAAACTTTGGTTAAATTGGCAGCAAAGCAGGGTTGAACACGTCGCTAACTTGTTTATGTGCATATTTACCAGGCACTCTCTGGCTTCTTGTCCTTTTACAGGCCTCAGACATTAAGAACATAACATTAAAATAACATAACATTAAAAACATTGCTTTAAACATAGGACTAAAACATAACATAATGTCTGTCACAATGAGAGTAATGTTTTGTTGAAAGAACTAAGAGCTTTAAAAAAAAAAAAAATGGATTGGGACATCTCTGCTTAAAAGTGACCTGCACTGAGGTGACCAGACATCCCTATTTACCTGGGACAGTCCCAGTTATGAGCACTGTGTCCTATGTCCCAGATGATGTGTCCAAAACCATTTATTTGTCAAAGTTTTACACAAGACATGTCCCAATTGTCCCCGTTTTTGACCAATTTTATACCCGCCAACAACAAAGAGAGGAATAAACTGCCAAAATTGAAAAAACTGCCATTGAAAATAACCAGAACACAAAAAAATGCACAAATAGAAGTTTCTCACATACTGTACTTGAGTCGTGAATGAGCCGTGAATGGACTAAGTGTATAATAATGTACTTAATTACCGGCTCTTTTTATAAAATTACCGTTACTCCCCACTTCAGTTTTTCATTTTGAACATCTGCTCACTCTGCACTGCACGCAAAAACAGTATTGTCTCCTTTTAGATCCTCCTTCACTTTTTTCCCTTTTTATCCTTGCTTTATTATTTTATGTTATGTATGCTTTTTATGTCGGCTCAAAGATGTAAAACTTTGGATCGAGACTATATATACTGTATGTGTTGTCTGGGGACAGAGGGCAACTGAGTTAAGAGCACTCCTCCATCTCATGTGTGAAGCTGCTCAAACCCACACAGGCCCAAATCAGACTCCAAACAGGGCATAGCATCTTTTCTGAGCCCTGGAGGCGGCCTCGATTTATCCACCGACATTTGTCTTATGGTAAAAGAGCAACTAAAGCAGCGCCAAGCCCAGCAATGCATCTCCGACAAAGTGTTCACTCCATTATAAAGGACCGCACATACACACACACTGTACGTTTTATCACGCCACCAGAGCCGTTTCCTCAAGTTTATTTGTATTAGTTTATTTAATGGTGCTATAATTAATTTTCTAAGTTGCATTGCAGATGTAATTTGCCCTTGGATTCAGATTGGATTAGGCCAGAGTGGATTTGGACTGCCTGCTGCTTGCCAACATGAATTATTGCAGCCAGTTAAAGGAAAGTAAGCTTTTGTTCTTGTGCACAGACGGTTTAAAACGGGAAGCTTACGGGGAACAAAGAGCCCTACATCACTTTGGTAAAGATACATTGCAGAAATCAAACTGGTATTCTTAGTTCGGGGGTAAATCCTGCTTAAGCCAATGGTGGAAAAGTGGCAACTGATAATTACAAGCGTTGGGAGAAGTATCAAAAATCAGATACAAATTTATGCTAAAACTAGGTAAGTTAAGCTAAGTATTTATAGAAGTTATGCAGAGACATTCTTTTATTCAAAAAATACTCTTCAAGATTCCAACTGAGCAGCAGAATTATGAGAAGTGCAACTGATAAAATGTGTTTCTTCCCTTTTTAGGTCAAATTTTAATACATGGAGCTCATTTTTCACTAAAGTAGAAACTGAAAGTAGTTTCTCTGTTGTTGCGCCGACTGTGCAGAGGTTAGCTAGCTCGTTTCTTAAAATGACTGGAGATTAAGGACGCTTTAACTCACCCACAACAATCAATTTCCTCAACACTTTGACTCATAAACATGTTATTTACGGAGAGAAAGGTAATGAATTCAACTGTGTGTGATCCCACAGTCTGTATCAGTGATAAATGTGAGCGCAGCTGCAGTGTTCCTGTTGTTTATCTGGTTTTCTACAACTGTTTAATTGATTTTCTTTTTTTAATGTCAAATACAAACCAAATATTTAGCAGAGTTGTAGACTTTTATATTTGTTGTTAGACTGTAGCAGCTCTTTCACATTTTAGATGTGTTTTGAGCTTTCACAGGAGAAAATGTCATTACTCACCATTGACTCATGCATTTTTGCCACTCACTGCGTAAACTGCACTCACTGAGTAAAAAATAACAAAATTTGACGTTTCATAAAGATCTTGAGCTTTATCAGATCTAGTATGAGACAACATGAAGACATCGAGAAAGTGTTATTATTTTGTTTTTCAAAAAAGACTGATTTTTGTTATGACTGTGATATTGAAATTGCTATCTGACATTGAGCCTATTCTTTAGTATCGAAAGCAAGTTTGAATCATGAATTGTTACACTTTGCCTCTTTATATACCCTTCCAGTGTTTTATTTGCTGCTCCATTAAAGTCTATGACAGGTTCTCATGATATTCTAAGTTTGGTGGGAGGGCATCTGTGGTAAATGTGTAGCATAGTTGTGAAGTTACAGTTTGTGAAGAAATTTTGAACAATAAAAGTTAAAAACAGGAAGTGTTGCTGAGTTCTAAAATGGAATCCCTCTGTGATGTCATCAAAAAGCGACGTGCCATTGAAAATACAGAGACAATTCACAGACAACTGACACATTTTTACAGTTTAAATGGTCATTCGACAAAGTAAAGGTGTTATCAGATAACATTGTTTGTCAAATCATGTCGATTTTAACCTTTGTTTTCAAAATGGTTGCTAGGTAACAGTTGTTGAATGTCCTCTACACATATCATATTTGCTGTGCATGTCCAACCAGGAAGTAACATTATAAAAACTGGGGACAAATGGGCAAAATGTTTTATAAACTCTTAAATATAATCATGTTCACTACAATTTAGTGAAATACGTCATGTAACGTGTCATATAGACTTTAAATGAATTCATAGAGTGTAAACACAAGAACCAGGTTGTGTGTGCATCCTGTAAGGGTCTATACGATCAATACATAAGAAGATACTTTAGACATATACATTTAGAGCTCACTGTAAACGTCTAGTGTAGGCTGAACATTGTAACTGTGTAAATGTATTCAGTTAGAGAAAGCGCACCAGAGAACACGCCGGATATAGCCTTTGTAAATGTGAGACTGTTATTTCCCCGCACCAAAGAACGTGTCTTCTGCAGAAAAGTCAATTGTTGTTGTTTGACTGGCGGCGTCATTACAGCTGTCACTTGCCTAAAAGACTGCGACAGAGGCAGAAGGAGGCACAGAAGTCTATACTGTCGGCAGCTCCAGAGCCAGGATAACAGGAAAGTTTATTACAGTTTAAACCAAGTGTTGCCAGTCGAGTTTGGAGCTCTAAATGTTGAGCTGTGATTTCAAACGCGTTGGCAGAGAGAGTTTGTGGAGAGCTGAGCAGAAGTGGGCGTTGTCTGCTGGACTTGGCTTAGATTTAAGACCGACAGCTTGATGCCTGTCGTTAGCAGAGCCACCGATTTAAAGTCCCTATGACAGGTTGGACTACTCGTTTAATTAAAATGCAGCTAAGATAAATATATTTCAAATTCTACTAAAATCTTAACAACTTTTACCCCCTTTTAGCTGTTTTGTTAGGTTTTGAATTTTACTTCCTGGTTGTAAATGATGACATCACACTGGGAAATGACCAAGAAGCGATCCTGTACAGTGTAACAAAACTCCTCTAATGTCACAGATTTTTTTATTTGACAAAGAAAAATGCATATGAACACCTTTATTTTGTTGAATCAATGTTTAAAGGGTCAAACAATGTGTGGAAATTATGCATAATCGTTAGCTCCCCAGTGTGATGTCATCAATTTTCAACATATTTTCTCAACTTTTCTCCACAAGCAGCGACGTGATTGGTGTTAAATTATCATTTATATTTACTAGAGGTATTAATACACAGAATAAAGTCAAAATTAGAAAATCCTAAAATCTTATCTTACACACTTTAAGATATATATTTTTATGTCTTTGTGCAACGTTATTGGATATGGAATTTACTTGAACAAGACCATTTTTTCTTCCTTTAGTTTTGTGTCCTGGCAATGTTATGGTTCTAGGTTCGTTAACTAGGGCTGTGGAATTAATCGTATACTGTTTATAATTCTGATTTCAATTATTACTCCATTCCGTTACAATTTGTTTTAATCGTATATACAATTAATTACCTTCTGTTCAGAATCATAAGTGTACTCTTGTTTGTTTATTTGTTTGTTTGTTATTAGGACCCCCATTAGCTTCAGCAAGATGCTGCTATTCTTTCTGGGGACCTATTTAAAAAATAAAATAAAATACATGTAATGCAATTGTACAATACTCATTGTAAGTTATACACATTCACTTTACAACAATTGACAAGGACAGCAGTGATCTTTCAATACAATGTCTGAATCACTCTTGGTTCTAACAATACTCTTTTATAATCATTTGTATTTGTTCGAACAGTGCTCTTACCATCACTACCCACATATTCTTTTACTCTTGACTTAAATAAGATTTTACTACCAATTTGTGAAATTTGTTTTACCACTGAAAACCTGAGCAAAGGTACTTTTCTTAAACATAAAAAACATAAAATAGTTTTGGTCTATACTTACTCTACAGAATCATTTTGACAATATAGAAGTCATTCAAAAAATCTATAATTTGTGCCAAACGAGCAGCTCTAATACGAACTAAACCATTGTATTTCATTGTGCAAAGTTATTAATGAGGATGTTTTTTGTATCTTTGAGTACATTTAGCTCCCTAAGGTTACAGTTCATAAATAATCATAACACCACTGCATTTTTCGTGGCATTTGTGGTCGAGTGTCATTCCCCGCTCTCCTCCACATTTCACGCTGTACTGTCCTGTCAAATAAAACCTACCGGCCAAAAATCCTTCAAAAAACCAAAACATTGCATTTTTCCTTTTAATACAGAAGCTTCTCAGGTAAGAGAGGGATTTTTGGCTTGCCGTTGTATTCACAGGTAAAACAGGGGCCAGTGAGAAAAAAAAGGTATTAAAAATGTAGTGATGGTGTGTTCATGACTGTCAGTATTTGATTCTAAATTGAGCCCATTCTAGCTCTGATTTGGACTTGGTTTGGTCCTGTTCAAATCCTTGTTTAGTCATAACCTACTCCAGGTTTTTACTTGTGTTTTTGTTGCTTTTAGTCATGTTTTTGTCACTTGTAATTGCGTTTTTGTCTCATTTGAGTGTGTTTTGGTCACTTTTAGTCTATATTTTTGTTGTTTCTTGTTTCAAAACATGTTTTAACAAATCTAACGTACAGACTTTGCAGTTTTTATGCAGAATAAAACAGGTAAAACAACATTTGGTTATTTGCTAATTGTGTCTATTCGAATTGCAATTTCTACTCGATTATGATTAATTGTGCAGCTCCACCATCTACTGCTGTAGACTGAAGGGCAAACTACAGAAGAGTGCAGACGCTTTTCCTTGCTGCTCCTGCTTGCTACAGCTGTTTTCTTATTTTGCTTTTAAATCAATTTTTTTCCTCTATAAATCTTGGATTATGACTTTTCGAAGGAAACCAAGGATTTTACGATATTTGTTTTATTTTTAACAAACTATCTGACGAGCCAGCGACATGTCCGGGGAGAGAAGTCAAACAAACTCTTGTGAACGCTGTCGGAAATATCAACATGAAATAATTGAGCTACAAGCACGAATATTCGCTCTAGAATCTGAAAAAGGACTTCACGATACAATTCCAGTGTCACCGAGGGGTAAGAAGTCTACATATCTTTCAAGAAAAGCTACTTTCAACTTAAACCGGAGCGAATCTGTGTCTTTCCCAAAACTGGGTAAAGACCAGCCGGCTGCATCTTGGGTCAAACTCGGTGCAAAACCAAAACGATACAAAGCTAATGTAAAGTCGCCTGCTATACAGCTTACAAACTGATTTTTGCCACTATCAGAGGCTGAATTTACAGAACGAGAAAACTGTAGCCACCATGATGTTGATAAAAAGCAGCAGAAAGACAGACAGTCTGTGCCAAACGTCAAGGACAGTGACACACTCTTGATAGGAGACGGTGCTATCAGTGGAGTCGTACATGGAAGAATGAAAACATTCAGCTTCCCCAGCGGCACAGTTTCTGAGATTACGTCACTGCTTCCCAGAGTACTGTCCACACACAGAGGAATTAAACAGCTGATTGTACACGTGGGTGCAGTGGACATTCGAAAGGAGCAGACTGAAGTTTTGAAAAAAGACTTCATGAAGTTATTTGAGGAGCTTGATAAAGTAGAAATCAAAACATTCATCAGTGGACCTCTTCCAAATATTGACAGGAAGATCAACAAGTTTAGCCGGCTGCTACAATTGAACACTTGGCTGTCCAAAGAGTGTGCACCTAGAGGATTGCACTACATTGAGAACTTCTATCTGTTCTGGAAACGAGAGGACCTGTTCAGGGGAAGGGGCCCACATCTGTGCAGAGGTGGAGTGAGGGCGCTGACAGAAAACCTCCTCCACGCTCTCAGGCATCAGAATGGCCGTGGACAGGGTCGTGAACAGATAGTTCGAGAAGAGAGGAATGAGAGAAGAACACCGGATCAATCAGCCAGAGACCAAGTCAATGCTTCAACATCAGCAGTAACAAAACAGCCGACTCCACAAAAGGATTTATCAACAGCAGCTCCACCAGGCCCAGCAAAGGATTCAGCTCCAGCTGCTCCAAAATCACCTACACTGCCTCCAGTAAAGAGCTCATCAGCTGCAGCACCACGCGATCTCCACCGCCCCCAGTGAAGGGTTCAAGCTCAACATCCGTCCCCCCTCCCTCGGGGTCCTCATCACAGGCAATGGACCGGTCAGTGACAGGCCCAGCAGCTGCCCTGTCACCACCCCTACCCTCAGACCAGTCCTGGGTCCCCCCTGCAACATCTACTCCCACTCAATCATCACTCTCCTTTTCATCTCCACCTTCACCCAGGGACCTTCCCAACCATCTTGAAAGTCTGATCAAATCAGGAGTAAAGATGGTTCCACTCACACCTAATTTAGCAAGATCAAGAGTTCTGATGTCAACAATGATGAACTCTTCCCCGTACAAATCTGTGCCCACCATACCACCCAGGAGCTTCAACTCTCCTGCTTCACCAAAAAAACGACCTGCGCCTCCACCCCCTCGCCTTTCACCTGGTCCATCACCCAAAGCCCCCCCAGCTGTCCCCACTCAGCCTTTGCCCAAACTCCCTCCAGGTCTCCCCCTTCGCCGCCCTCCCCCACCTCCCCCCAGAACTGTTATCTCCCATAGCTAGGATGTAGTGGGTCTCAGCGTTGCCGGGACTTATGGTCATGAAAATGGTCAAACAAACCCGGGGCCCTGTGTTATATCTGTAGTCACGTCACACAGACTGGAGAACAGAAGGACAGTTAGACTGTCCAATCTTAGAAATTTAATTCATATTCCCTGTGAAAAGATAACGTCCAGTCACATTGAAACCAATCTGAAACTTGCTGTGCTTAATGTCAGATCATTATGTAACAAATCACTTTTAATTAATGATTTTATATCTTCTTATAATCTTGATTTTATGTTTTTAACTGAAACATGGCTTGACAAAAACACGGGTAATGTAGTTCTAATAGAAGCGACTCCACCGAGCTTCAAGTTTGAATCTGAAACACGCAACAACAAAAAGGGTGGAGGTGTCTGTGCAGTTTTTAGAGATAAAATAGTTACCCAGAGGTTGTCTTTTGGGGTGTTTTCATCATTTGAGTATTTATCTTTTAAAATGGAGCTAAAACAGTCTCCCTCCATACTCTACATTGTCCTGTACAAGCCTCCCCAGCACTGCCAAGGTTTTATTGATGATTTTACTGAGATGCTTTCAGTTGTATGCACAGACTTTGACGGTTTGGTCATTACAGGTGATTTCAATGTTCACGTGGATAATGTTTGCGACAGAAACGCTAAAGAGCTTGATGCTGTCCTTGAAACCTTTGGTCTTACTCAGCATGTGAGTGGCCCCACTCACAGCAGAGGACACACTCTGGACCTGCTAATTACTAATGGGTTAATATTTCAAAGCGTCAGTGTGGTCGATGTGGCACTGTCTGATCATTTCTGTGTTTTCTTTGACCTGTCTGTTATTCCCAAATCACCGACTGGTCCTGCAGTTGTTTGGAGGAGACACATAAATGACAGCATGAGTGCGCTCTTCATTGAAATAATAAACTTTGAAAACCCTTCATGTTCAAATGTTGACGACTTTTTAAATTCTGTTACATCTAATATCTTGAATGTTCTGGACACCATTGCTCCTATAAAGGTTAAAATGGTTAAAAATAAGCAGAAGGCGCCATGGAGGAATAATGAGACAGTCAGGGGCACAGAAAAGGGAGTGCCGCAGGGCTGAGCGAAAATGGCGCAAGTCAAAGCTCCAGATTCATAAAGAGATTTATAGAGAAAGGTTGTACATGTACAACCTCATTTTATGTAAAACAAGGGAAGGATTTTTTTCTGAAATAATTGGAAATTGCAGTAATAACTCGCGTGCTCTGTTTGCAACAGTAAACAGACTAACAAACCCTCCAATTCTGCTGCCATTAGAACTAATTTCCACAGCTAAGTGCAATGAGTTTGCAGTATTCTTTAATGACAAGGTTCAGGGCATTAAAAATGCCATAAATTCCACAGTGCAAATAATAACTTTAAAACCACCTACACATTTAGAGCTGACTCAGTTTGCACCTGTAACTGACAAAACTGTCCAAGAGATCATCACCAGTCTGAGTTCTTCTACATGCTGCCTCGATGTGTTACCCACCAGATTTCTAAAGTCTGTTCTGAGCACTTTGTTAACACCACTCACTCACATAGTTAACATGTCGCTTCAATCTGGAACATTCCCAAGGGCCTTGAAAACTGCAGTCATTAAGCCTCTCCTAAAGAAGAGCAGTCTTGATGCCTCAGTACTGAAAAATTATCGGCCCATCTCAAATCTGCCATTTTTAGGCAAAGTCCTTGAAAAGGTTGTTTACCAACAGCTCACTGACTTCCTCTTAATAAACAACTCATTTGATGTTTTTCAGTCAGGTTTTAGACCTCATCACAGCACTGAGACTGCTCTTATCAAGGTGACAAATGACATCCGCCTGAACACTGACGCGGGCAAAGCCTCAGTCTTAATTCTGTTAGATCTGAGCGCTGCTTTTGACACTGTCGATCATGGGATCCTCCTACAGAGACTAGAGGACTGGGTGGGCATCACTGGCACTGCCCTAAATTGGTTGAAGTCCTACCTTGAGGACAGAGAGTACTTTGTTGAGATTGGTAACTGTGTCTCAGGACCACGTGAGCTTGACCTGTGGGGTGCCCCAAGGGTCAATCCTGGGACCCCTTCTGTTCAACCTCTATATGCTGCCCTTAGGTCAGTTAATACTCAGCACAAATGTGTCTTATCACAACTACGCAGATGACACTCAGATCTATGTCTCACTGACGGCAGGTGAATATGGACCAGTGGATTCACTCTGTCATTGCATCCAACAGATCAGCTTGTGGATGCAAAACAATTTTCTTCAGCTAAACTCAGACAAGACTGAAATCATTGTCTTTGGGCCGCAGAAACAGAGAGAGAAAGTGTCAGCAGTCACCTCCAGTCACTCGCTCTAAAACCGACAAATCAAGTTAGAAATCTGGGGGTAATAATGGACTCAGACCTGAACTTTGACAGCCACATCAAATCAATAACATCAACAGCCTTTTACCACCTAAAAAACATTGCCAAAATTAAAGGTATAGTGTCTAAACCAGACTTGGAGAGACTTATCCATGCATTTGTCTCCAGTAGGTTAGACTACTGTAGCGGCCTGTTCACTGGCCTCTCCAAACGAGCTGTAAAACAGCTGCAGTACATCCAGAATGCTGCTGCTCGAGTCCTGACAAGAACCAGGAAGTACGATCACATTAGTCCTGTGCTCAGGTCTCTGCACTGGCTTCCTGTGGCTCAGAGAATTGACTTTAAAGCAGCTCTGCTTGTGTTCAAGTCTCTCCACGGCCAAGCACCAAAGTACATCTCTGACATGTTAGTGCCACATGAACCATCTCGCACTCTGAGGACCTCAGGGACCGGCCTCCTGCAGGTGCCTAGAGTCAGGACTAAACATGGGGAATCAGCATTTCAGTTTTTTGCAGCTAAAATCTGGAACAGTCTCCCTGAAGATGTGAGACAGGCCTCCACTCTGACAATGTTTAAATCCAGGCTAAAAACAGTTCTCTTTAGACGTGCATACGACTGAAAGATCTATCTGCACTCTTCTCTTTTAAAGCACTTTATTTTAAAATGATTTTAAAATGATTCTGTGTGTCTTTTTGTGTTTTGTGATTTTAATGCAACTTTTCCTGTTTATGTAAAGCACTTTGAATTGCCCTGTGTACGAATTGTGCTCTACAAATAAACTTGCCTTGCCTTGCCTTGCCTTGCCTGTTTTTGTGTATTTAAATATATCAAATTATATGTGGCAGTAGTAATCTAGTCCTAATTTTGATTTAGTGAATGTGCAAGTGTGAACGCAGTCTTAGACTTCTATGAGAAATAAACCTAAGACTTCTGTTTTGGCGACACATTTTGTTTTTGACAAGGCTGTATAGACATGTTTTTCACAGATAAGAATTGACTTAAAGGAAAAATATTATGCAAATTGACTTTTTTGAGCTTTTAACCCTTTTCTAACATTGTTCCGTCACCAAAAACATACCTAGAGTAGCATTTAGCTTCATTCACGCTTCTTTGATGAATCTGAGAATCTTCTGCTGTTTTAAGTCCTTCAATCATCATTAGACGGAGCATTTCTGCCGTCTAAACACGATCCTTATAACTGCGTCGCATCTCAGGACTGCTGCATTACAAAACATCATGTGTATACAAATATGTGTAATTACCTCTGCAGCCAGTAGATGGAGCCACAGCTAAGTTACTCTGGCAGTGATAGTTATATTGTTCTTTGTAAAAAACAATTTATTTTTAGTTGTAAAACATGAAATGTCAAAGTAAAGATACTCAAGAACATGGTTAATATCATAACAGCACAAATAATGCATAATATTTGTCCTTTAATAGCTTGCCTCTATATATATTCTTTTCATGTGTATTGAGCGCTGTGCTGCTGCGACATCTGCTGCTAATGTGGCCGATACATTATTAAGGCTTAACATCTGCTCGAATGTGTAACGAGTCAGTGTTGGTTAATAGCTGTAAAGTATTGTTTTCCTTTTGAATTGCACATGAATATGACATTGTTTACTTGCGCCGAGTGCCGTGGATGCAGACTTAACCTGACAGGCCTGTTAGCTTGATGCCGCCTTCCTTTGTTTTTGTCTTAGGTTGATTTTCACCTTGGGAGCACAGGATTTCCTCAGCTGCCTCCGAATTCTGCTCGAAACAATTAGTCTACCCGAGTTGACTGGCGCTGCCACAAATACAAAAATCCAATCAGAGTCTTAGCTGGAGCGTGACAACCACAGCCTCCCGGACTTTAAGGCACAAAATATATTTGCCTTTTTAACGCTAGTCTTATTAAAGGTGATCGCTGGCAATTTTATCTGATCGAAGGAAGACGCTTGATCTTGGGGCTAAATGGTTTATTTACTGCATGTAGCTCTATCATTACTGGAAAACTAGCAACTTAAAAAGTAGTAAAATCGCTATCAGAAAAGCTGGAAGCATTGATCAAAGGCTGGAATATGGAGACTGACGCTTCTGAAGTTTATTTGCTGCCCTCAACTGCTCTGTATCTTTCACAAGTGTTATATAATACAAAATGAGGAGCGAAACAGAAAGAAAAGAAAATATCTATATTCCTGGAAATGCCATGCATGACTTCAAGAAATTCTATGAAATCAAAAATCACAGGCAAAAGGGCAAATTGGAAATGTTTCTGAATGGTTTTGAATGGACTTGACCAATATAAGAGCTTGTAAAAGACATGAATGAAACTACTATTTTGTGCAATCTGTTACAAAAATAGGTCTGTTTTTTATTATTAGTGGGGTATGGGAATTGGTGTTGAGTATCGTGTCTTTTCCTTTAGTATCGAAATTGAAATTTTAGTATTACAACAACACCAAATTGCACATTGATTCTACTTCGACATCCAAACAGTCTCCATCTACCAGAGCCATATCTAATTTTAAATATCAAATTTTTCTGACAAGTATTGCAATTTATGTTTTAATAATGGGATTCTGTTCAATGTTCACATTTTAAACACAACCAGGAGAAATGAAAAATAAAACAATAAAAGAAGAAATAAAATAATGACATTTTAGAGCATTTAGTCACATTTTTGACACATTTAAGTAGCGTTTTTGACACTTTTTGGCACATTTTTGTCACTGTGTTTTTGTCACTTTAAGTGTAATTTTTGTCGCTTTTAGTTGTGGTGTTATTGCTTTTAGTCACGTTTTGGTCCCTCTCAGTAGAGTTTTTTGCCACTTTTAGTGTAATTTTTTGGTCTTTAGTCATGTATTTGTCGCTCATAGTGGCGTTTTTGTAGCGTTTCTGTTGCTTTTACTCGCATTTTTGTTGTCTTTAGTTGCATTTTTGTTGCTTTTAGTCATGTTTTTGCTGCTTGTTTCAGAACATGTTTTAACAAATCTAAACTGCAGGGTTTGCAGTTTTTATGCAGAATAAATAAATATACATAACAGTAAATAATTGTGCAGCTCTACTATCTACTGCTGCTTTTCTACATTTAAATATATCGCAGTTCTATTCTTGTGTTTTCCACATCACTGTTGTATTGGCTGCTATTGCACTGCACATTGTGAACAGATTACATTATTGATAACTCGTGTTTCTAAATCCTGGGGTTGTTGCTGGACGTGTTCCTTCCTGAGTAAACAATGCAGCTACAACGACCCAAGACCATTTCTGTGTAACGCCTCAAGTTCATTACCCGTAATCGCAAGGCCAGAAAACATGTGCGGGGCTGATGCTGTGGACTGCGATGGTGCAGAGGCAACTGAAGATAAAATGCACTAATACACTATAGCTTTTTGTTAAGCCACTGGTTTTAGTTGCGTTTTTGTTGCTTTTAGTTGCATTTTTGCTGCTTTTAGTTGTGTTTTTGTTGCTTCTAGTCATATTTTTGTCACTATTAGTTGTGTTTTGTCACTTTAAGTCACGTTTCTGTTACTTTTTGATGCATTTTTGCCACTGTTAGTTTTGTTTTTGTTGCTTTAATCATGTTTGTGTTTCTTTAAGTCACGTTTTTGTTGCTTTTTGTCACATTTTTGTCACCTTTTTGTCACTCTTGGTCGGCATCTTGGTCACAATTTTGTCAGTTTTAGTCATATTTTGGTCACGTTTGTCATATTTTTATTGCTTTTAATCAGGTTTTTGTCACTTGTACAAAGGCCAGAAATGTGTTGATGCTGTGGATTTGGGATTGCGATGGTACAGAGGTGTTAGAAGATCTGTTTCAGCCACTATTTTTCCTCTTTTAATCGGGTTTTTGTCGCTTTAAGTTGCGTTTTTGTTGCTTTTAGCTGCTTTTTTTTTATCACTTTTTGTGGCATTTTTGTCGCTTTTTAGCTGCATTTATGTCACTTTTAGTATCATTTTTATTGCTTTTTGTCACATTTTTGCTGCTTTTAGTTACGTTTCTATTGCTTTTTGTCGCATTTTCGTCACTGTTAGTATTCTTTTTGTTGCTTTAATCATGTGATTGTTCCTTTAAGTTGCGGTTTTGCTGCTTTTTGACACATTTTTCTCACCTTTTTGTCATATTTTTGTCACTTTTAATCAGGTTTTTGTCACTTAAACTAACTAAGGCCAGAAAACATGTGCCGGGCTGATGCTGTGGATTTGGGATTGCGATGGTATAGAGGCGTTTGAAGATAAAATGTGCTGGTACACTGTAGCTATCTGTTAAGCCACTGCAGGCACTGTAAGCTGCATACCACCAGGAAATAGAAAAGGCGACCTCAAATGCACCATGAATCATCAGAGTAAAAGCAAATCTTGAAGGGGAAAAAACAGACCAAATAAGTAACATTTCCAAGGCCGTGCATTTCTTTCACTGCAAGCAACAAACATCAGTGAAGTCAATAGGTTGAAGCACAGCGGCAATTTGGCGAGGCTAGATGTTTGTTTACTCGAGGGAAAGATTGTGATAATTACAGTAACACATCCACTGGAACATGTTGCTTCCCAGAGCTTTTAGTTTTAATTGTCCGCGGCATCACAGGAAAAATTACTAACGCACCAACTGTTGGCATTTAGTTGGAAAAACAAAAAAAAACGTTGCTTTCGGGTGGTCATAACGATCGATAGAAAAGAAAAATAGTTTGAAATGTCTACGTTCATAATCCTTAATTGTGTGCACGATTTTGGCCGTCTGCGATGAAAGATGTCTGATTGTGGGGAGAATCTTGTTTCATAGTGAACATTTTTTCCCCTAGAGTGTAATAAAAATGTGTATTTATTGATATGAGGGAACATTCTAATTATTAATATTTCATATTGCCCATACTGACTGGCTGGACAACACATTTAACTGCAATGCAGTTTAGATAAATGTATTTCAAATTCTGCTGTATCTGCATATATATATAAAAAAAAAGGTTGATATTTGGAACCAGTATATTACAGATGTTTTTCTTTTATTGACTAATGAGTAAAAATGGTAATAAAAGAGCAATTAGGCAAAAATATTTCTGTATATTTAGACAATCATGCCATAGATTATTTTATACTCCACATAAATACATTCTGTTATGTATTTATATGTAAAAAGTTCATTTGTGAACGTTACTTCAAGTTATGGACCTTTCATGGACCTTGAAATGGAGTTTAAAATTTAAATATCAGGATCTGCAAACATCGGTTACCAGAAATAACAGCAAATAACAGCAAGACAAAATATCAGTATCAGTATTGACAAAAAAAAAAAATCCACTTGGGCCCATCCCTAGCAGCGACTGATCGTGTGAATATTCCCTCGTGTTGTTTGCGAGACATCCATAAACCTTATAAGACGAAAAAAATCACTGGCTTTAGTTCATTTTGTCGAGTTTGTTGATCCATTCACCTTTGTAACAAAGTGAAGAAGGTTTGAAATATTTCATTTGACTTTGACTTTTAATCAGTCCTGTTTAGATTTGACTTTTTGCTTGTTTAATTATTGATGATTTAGTTAAGAATAACCTTTTGTCTAGAGCCATTATTTATGCAAGTGATATTTCTTCATGAGCAAAAGCACTTTGTGTTGTCAAATATAAGTACCTTGCAGCATTTTTTTTCCCGTAAACTAGAACATCTGAGCACAGCTCTGGTCTGTACATATTTGCCAATGCAATATAGTGCCCTGCTTTGTCGAGTTTTCATACATTTTAAAATGCACTTAGTTATTCTGCAGTGGAGTATTAAGTGCTCAACGTTCTATCTACAAACCCAGTTTTTGTTAGACACCCTTTGTATTCACATGCTTTCATTTAAAGGCGAGTGCACGGCTTTAGAACAGCTTTTTCAGAGGCAAAGTGAAACTGGGATGGACCACCCAAGCTCAGCCAATCAGAGCACTGCCTTCAGCTCTTACTTCCTGGTTGACAAGAAATAAAATACTATATCATTAGCTGCAAATGCCACACAGTGGTCTCATTTTTGTCACAAGGTGCTGCTCTTTCAAGGTACGTTTCAAGGTACAAAAAAATCAGGTATCCCTGATTTAAGTAAAAGTACAGATAGGAGCAAAACATTACTTAAATAAATGTATCACAACAAAAAACATCTTAAGTAAAAGCACCTGTTTGTAATTATACTTTCACAGTTTAAGTGCCAAACGTATAATCTTTATAAAGATTTGTGAAAAATAATAATCATAACTATTTTAAAAGCAAAATTATGGTGGAAAAAAATCTAAACATAATGTTTTCCATAAAGGTGGTCACAATCTTTATCATATTCTCAGTAGTCCTGAATCGTCGTTAAACTGAGGTTTTTTTCCCACAATAATCTTAAAACACAAAAGTTTGATATTATGACATCCCAAACTCCATTTCAATCATTAACTATTTTGGAAATTTGTGACCGTTTCTGCTGACAGCACATTCAAATGCATGCACCATCTGTCCCTGTACAAAGCATCCAAGAAATCCCACTGTTTTAGACTCGGTTTAGATTCACAAACTCCATGTAGGAAAAAAGGGGCATTCAATTCGATGTAGATGTCAAAAAAGAAGCCCTTTATTATAGAAACACAAGTCTTTGTACATGTGACTAAACTGGGGTCGAAACTGTTGAGAGCAAATGTAATTACTCCTTCATGCCAGGAAATTGGTGCAAGAAAACACAACCAGGTGAGTTGATCAAAAAGACTCAAAAATGAACTGACAAACTAAAAAAAGAATCATGTGTTTCAAAATGTTTTTGTTGCTTTTAGTCCCGTTTCTGCCTCCTTTGTTGTCAGTTTTAGTGGTGTTGTGTCACCTGTGTCACTGTCAAATGTTGCAGCTTTTAGTCACAATTGTGTTTGTTTTAGTCACGTATATGTCACTTTTATTTGTGTTTGTCTCGCTTTTAGTTTCATTTTTGTCACTTTTAGATTCGTTTTAGTTCCATTTTGCTGCCTGTAGTCACGTTTTTTTCAATTTTTTTGTGATTTTTGGAGCATTTTTTCGCCTCTAGTAATTTTATTTATAGTCGTGTTTAATTCACTTATTTAGCTTTTAGTTGCGTTTTTTGTCATTTTTAGAGGCTAGTCGGTGTAATCCCTCATTCGTCCAGGAGAGTTCTATCGTAGAACAACTTTCAAAGTCCTCTGAACACTGGACACAGAAACGTCTTGATTTTACCATGATTTAACCACTAAGGGTTTAAGTTGGATTTTTGTCATTTTTTAAGCTGTGTTCAAGTTGATTTTAGTCGCATTTAGTCACGTGTAGTCGCGATTTGTCACTAGTAGACGTGTGTTAGTCGCTTTTAGATACGTTGTAGTCGTGTTTCTGTTGCTTTTAGTCAGACTTTTGTCGCTTTTATTCGCATTTGTGGTGCTTTTGGTCGCGTTTTTGTTATTTTTAGATGCGTATTTGATGCCTGTAGGCATGTTTTAGATGCATGTTTTCCACTTTAAGTCCAACCCCACTGTTTTAGACTATTAGATTCACATAAACTCCTTGTAGGCAAATAGGGCCCTTTAATTCGATGTAGACACGTCAATAAAGTAGCCCTTTATTACAGAAACACAAATCTTTGTTCATGTGACTAAACTGGGGTCGTTGTGTCAGCATCTGAAAGGAGAAACTGCTGAGTGCAAATCTAATCACTCCTTCATGCCAGGAAATTGGTGCAAGAAAAAATGGTTATTGGACGGTGCATGACTTATTCAGCCCGTGTTATTCAATCTGCCTCTGTAGCATTCGCACAGGCACGATTCAAAGCAAGATTAAAACTGCTGTGTTAATGCCCCTCCATATCAAACAACATGCATCATAATTTATTAGCAGCCGCGAATCATTTGCTTTGAAAATATGTCATTGTGATGAATATAGATGACCTTTCTGCTCCTTTTATTTGCCGTGATGGCTGCATTGTGACATTTGTTTTTCGCTTTTGTGACAAGTGATCATTTTGATGTCGCTCGCGTGGAAAAAAAACAAAACAAAAAACAGAATGTATTGGTGTTTGTTTTGTTTCAGGCTTTGCAAAACAGTTCTTTTATTTTAATAGACTGCTGGAGATTGCAGTGCATTACGCCAGAGACGGGTCCTTCTTCACATGAATCAAAAGACTTCAACGGTCTTTATGATTAATCCAAATGAATAGGCCGTGCCACGCCAGCCTGGCATATTTTACGGCGGCGGATTTCATTTCTGTCAACGTCGCTGCCCCATTTTATGTCATCCCGTCTACATGACCAAACGCACACGCCAGATAAGCTTTGGAGCACTATTATCTTTCCTTGGCCATCAGCAAAGTGGATTTTCTGATACAGCTACAGCCCCTTTGGTCAAACTAAATCCGTTTTGTCCATCGTCTTTCTCCCTGTCTCTGTGGATGTCTTAATGGTCACTGGGATTTGAGGTTTTTTTTTGCTCAAAGCTGATTTCTGCCACTCTGTCCCCCGCGTGTGTCTGTCCTCTATGTAAATCGATCAGCCCCGGTTCCAGTACGAGGCGGGGGGAGCTGTTGTTGTTGTGAGCGGTGCACAGGGCCTGAGGCGGCGGGCTGTCTGGCTCACTCACACTGGCCCACATCCACAGTTGACCCCCTGCAGCATCGAGGACTCAATCACAGCCTATAGATCTGAACATATGGGTTAATGTCCCGTGACCCCCTTCTGCGGCGAGGCATCCACCAATAACGGGTTATTGGCTAAACTGATAATAATATAAGAGGGTATATGGAAGATCGTTTGTTTCATTGGCCTTTTAAAACGCTGGTGAAAAACATGTTTGAACTTCATCTGTTTTGAATTTCTGTCGCTGAATTGTGTTTTTCTCAGTTCAAATGTTCAAAGCACAGATTTTCAAGCCCTCAAATTCAATAGTAAGTGTAAAATTTGTCGTGAATTTATCAAAGCAAGGCATTAGCAATCGATCCAAGTGAGCGAATCTTTGCATCCCTAATCTTTTCTGCAACATTTTTCACAGCAAAAAAATTAAAACTTGAAAATCTTTGAATCATGTATTTTACATCCAAAATCTGATCTTCATAGGATCACGACATTGTTCTTCCAATCTGTATATCAACAGGTTTTTATGATTTTCTCATTTGAACTTTATATGGTGTATTAATACCTCTTGAAAACGTAAATTATAGTTTTACACCCATCAAGTCGTGGAGAAAAGTTGAAATATCTGTTGAAAATTATCCATCCATCCATCCATCCATCTTCTTCCGCTTATCCGGGGCCGGGTCGCGGGGGCAGCAGTCTAAGCAGGGACTCCCAGACTTCCTTCACCCCAGACACTTCCTCCAGCTCCTCCGGGGATCGGCGTTCCCAGGCCAGCCGAGAGACATAGTCCCTCCAGCGTGTCCTGGGTCTACCCGGGCCGCCTCCGGTGGGACCTGCCCAGCACCCCTCCCGAGGGAGGCGTCCACGAGGCATCCGGAACAGATGCCCGAGCCACCTCAGCTGGCTCCTCTCGACGTGGAGGAGCAGCGGCTCTACTCTGAGCTCCTCCCGTGTGACTGAGCTCCTCACCCTATCTCTAAGGGAGCGCCCAGCCACCCGGCGGAGGAAGCTCATTTCGACCGCTTGTATCCGCGATCTTGTCCTTTCGGTCATTACCCAAAGCTCATGACCATAGGTGAGGGTCGGAACGTAGATTGACCGGTAAATCGAGAGCTTCGTCTTTCGACTCAGCTCTTTCTTTACCACAACGGTTCGATACAACGCCCGCATCACTGCAGACGCTGCACCGATCCGCCTGTCAATCTCACGCTCCATCCTTCCCTCACTCGTGAACAAGACCCCGAGATACTTAAACTCCTCCACTTGAGGCAAGGACTCCCCACCCACCCGAGAGAGGGCAAGCCACCTTTTTCCGGTCGAGAACCATGGCCTCGGATTTGGAGGTGCTGATCCTCATCCCAGCCGCTTCACACTCGGCTGCAAACCGTCCCCAGTGCATGTTGCAGGTCCTGATTTGAGGAAGCCATCAGGACGACATCATCTGCAAACAGCAGAGATGAGATCCTGTGGTTCCCAAACCGGACACCCTCCACACCCTGACTGCGCCTAGAAATTCTGTCCATAAAAATTATGAACAGAACCGGTGACAAAGGGCAGCCCTGGCGGAGTCCAACATGCACTGGGAACAGGTCTGACTTACTGCGTCGGCAATGCAAACGAGCTCCTGCTCCGGTCGTACAAGGACCGACAGCCTTAGCAAAAGGCCCCGGACCCCATACTCCCGAGCACCCCTCACAAGGCGCCCTGGGGCACACGGTCGAATGCCTTCTCCAGATCCACAAAGCACATGTGGACTGGTTGGGCAAACTCCCATGAACCCTCTGAGCACCCGATGGAGAGTATAGAGCTGGTCCAGTGTTCCACGACCAGGGCTAAAAACCACACTGCTCCTCCTGAATCCGAGGTTCGACTATCGGTCGGATTCTCCTCTCCAGTACCCTGGAATAGACCTTACCGGGGAGGCTGAGGAGTGTGATCCCCCTGTGATTGGAACACACCCTCCGGTCCCCCTTCTTATACAGAGGGACCACCACCCCGGTCTGCCAGTCCAGAGGTACCGTCCCCGACCGCCACGCGATGTTGCAGAGACGTGTCAACCAAGACAGTCCCACAACATACAGAGAATTAATATAATCATGGCTGATCTCATCCACTCTCGAGCCTTGCCACCGAGGAGCTTGCCTACCACCTCAGTGACTTCAGCCAGGGTGATGGATGAGTCCGCCTCCAAGATCTCAGCCTCTGCTTCCTCCTCGGAAGACGTGACAGTGGGATTGAGGAGATCCTCAAAGTATTCCTTCCACCTTCCGACAACATCCCCAGTCGAGGTCAACAGCTCTCCACCCGCACCGGAACGGTGTTGGTGAAGCACTGCTTCCCTCCTGAGGCGCCGGATGGTTTGCCAGAATTTCTTTTGAGGCCGACCCGATAGTCCTCCCTCCATGGCCTCCGAACTCCTCCCAATCCCGAAGTTTTTGCCTCTACGACAGCCCGGGCTGCAGTACGCTTGGCCTGCCGGTACCTGTCGCTGCTTCCAGGAGTCCCACGAGCCAGCAAGGCCCGGGATAGAGACTCCTTCTTCCAGCCTGACGGCATCCCTTACTTCCGGTGTCCACCACCGGGTTCGGGATTGTCACATTCAGAGACCTTGCGACCACAGCTACGAGCCAGATCGACAATGGAAGTGGAGAACATGGTCCACTCGGACTCAATGTCTCCAACCTCCCCCGGGATCTGGGAGAAGTTCTCCCGGAGGTGTGAGTTGAAGACCCTGCTGACAGAGGGCTCTGCCAGCCGTTCCCAGCAGACCCTCACGATACGCTTGGGCCTGCCGAAGTCTGTCCGCTTCCTCCCCGCCAGCGGATCCAACTCACCACCAGGTGGTGATCGGTTGACAGCTCGCCCCTCTCTTCACCCGAGTGTTCAAGACACGCGGCCGAAGGTCAGATGACATGACAACAAAGTCGATCATCGACCTCCGACCTAGGGTGTCCTGGTGCCACGCACTGATGGACACCCTTTGTGTTTCGAACATGGTGTTCGTTATGGACTAAGCTGTGACTAGCACAGAAGTCCAATAACTGAACACCACTGGTTCAGATCGGGAAACCGTTCTCCCGATTACCCTCTCCAGGTGTCACTGTCGTTGCCCACGTGGCGCTTGAAGTCCCCAGTAGAACAACGGAGTCCCCAGGTGCACTGTCCAGTACCCCTCCCAGGGACTCCAAGAAGGTTCAGACATTTGCACCGTTGTTCGGCCCGTAGGCGCGACACAACGGTGAGAGACCTGTCCCCACCCGGCGGAGGGACGCGACCCTCTCGTTCACTGGGGTAAACTCCAACACGTGACGGCTGAGCTGTGGGGCTATGAGCAAGCCCACACCAGCCCGCCGCCTCTCCCCGTGAGCAACGCCAGAGAAATGGAGCGTCCAGCCCGTCTCGAGGAGACGGGTTCCAGAGCCCAGGCTGTGCGTGGAGGTGAGGTCGACTATATCTAGTCGGAAACGCTCGACCTCCCGCACAAGCTCAGGCTCCTTCCCCCCCAGCGAGGTGACATTCCATGTCCCCAGAGCTAGTTTCTGTGTCCGGAGATCTGGTCGTCGAGGTCCCCGCCTTCGACTGCCTCCCAGATCTAACCGCACCTTCCCCTTATGGATCCTCCTGCGGTGGTGGGTCCACGGGAGGACGGCCCCACGCCGCCGTTTCGGGCTGGGCCACCCGGCCGGGCCCCGTGGGAAAGGCCTGCCACCAGGCTCGGCCGTCGAGCACCCACCCCAGGCCTGGCTCCAGGGTGGGGCCCCGGTGACGCCAATCCGGGCGACGTAACTGGCCTCGATTGATCACTATTCATAAGGGTTTACTTCCTGGTTGTGTTGAAAATTATATGACGTAAAAACAAAGTAAGCTCATACTCATTCCATCCAAAGTTTATGCATAATTTACACAGACAATTTTTTTTTGACACTTTAAACATGAATTCACCAAAAGAAAAGTGTGTATCTACATGTTTTATTTGTCAAAAAAAATTAAATAAATAATAATAATAATAATAAATTTGAGTTTTAAAAGATGAGTTTTAGCTCAGTGTGCAATGAGTTTTAGCTCAGTGTGCAGCCTTTTTCCCCCACAATGCAGTTCTGCCGAGACCCGGTTAGCTGACCCTGTCCCAGCGCTCTAAACTTAACATAAGATCTGTTCCTAAACCTAACTCTAATCCTAACCCTACACTAATTAATAATTGTAGAAAAAAATTTGCTAGCATAACCACCAATGCAAAGGCGGTCGTGTGGCATAAGTGGGTTGAAGCGCCCAGTGCACAGTGTGTGGGTGTGAGGTCATTTCCTAGTGTGATGTATGCATTTAAAACCAGGAAGTAAAATTGAAAACCTAAAAAAATGAATAATCCGGGATAAAATGTATAATTTTTTTAAGCAACATTTTAAATATATTTAACCTGTATTTTAGTTAAATGTGTAGTTCAATCTCTCTTATGCACTTTTATCCGTCATGTCTAAAAATCACTCACTTCGATCATGTCACTTGTATTAACATATACAACATTTAATTTGAAATAGTGTTTGTATTACAACTTAATGGCGTAAAAGATAAAAAATAACCTTGAGACCATTTAGCCAATGGATGCAGTTGTATATAGAACACTTAACTGAAGTGAAATCAGGCCATCCAGATCTGTCTAACCCTGTGACACACATTTTATCAGCAATTTTGCCACATCAATATTTATCCACCCTTAGGAACTGTCCTCCCAACTATCTCTCTTTATTACTGTCCCTTTTCCAAATAATGAAATGACACATTCCCGCGGGCCGTCGCGCCTGGTTTCACAAACACACAGGACCCGAGCGTCTGGGACAGGCCCACAAAGAACTGCCGTGTGCCCTTTGCATTATGGACACAATGGCAGCAGCAAAATGACCAACCACCAGAGGCAATAAGTTAAAATGTCTGTGTGCTTTTCTTTGTAGCACCTGCTTAATCCAGAGGATCACAGCTCAATATGCTCTGTTAATCTCTCTGGCTCGCCGCACATGCTCTCCAGTCCCTCACCACATCTATCTTGTTTTTAAGGCCTGACCCAAATACTCCTGAGCTGAAGACTCTCACAGCCAAAGCTCTCGGGATTCAAAAGTCATCCATTCTTTAGCATCACTCACACTTTTGTGGAGTTTCTTGTAAAATGCCGTCACTATCGTTCATATCTCGCATGTGGCCACACACAGAGGAGCTCTCCTTCATACCAGCCTCTACTCATAGCATTGCTTAAATATTTTACTGCTCAGTTTTCACATTGCAGGCTTTGATACCACTCCAGTGTGGCGAGGGGATTGAAGTTGGAAAAGGCGCGTAAAAGGGATTACTGAGAAGCATCTGAATTTACAGAGAAAAAAGCTGGGGGCACTGTACACAAACGCTGCTCTCATTTCAAAATCTAGCACAGTTGGACCACCGTAAACGTCAGAGCTGGAAAATGGATAAGTGAAATGCAAGATTCAATTGTCAATGTCAAAGAGTTTTCAACTTGCCAAGTGAAAATTAATATATTGTCAACCAAGTTTGTTTTTCCTAAATTAAATGCAGTGCTGTTATAGATCAGCACATAGGGATTAATGTTTGCAAATATAGATTTAACAAAGTCATTCTCCTGCAAAGTTATCATTCGTTTAGTTAATTATCATGCTGCTTGACTTCTGCTCTGGGGAATTCTGTAATCTGCACGAGAGCTGAGCTCTTCTGTGGCAGATCACCTTGGATTTGTGAACAAATCAATAGTACAGGCTGAATATGTTCTGCAGTGTGGGCCCAGCACTTAGACTAATGTGAGTGGTTAGAGAGGCTCATGATGAGCTCCACATGTCACTCCAAGTGTCCATCACTATAATTTACCTTTGTCTGGTTTCTTATAAGTTTAGATTCATTGTGTAATAAACTAAAGTGTGGCTCTGGAGGCACACACAGTTACACAGCCCTAAATGTGGCGCCTGGCTTTGTCATGTCACTCTGATGAATATGCAGCTCTTCAAGTTGCTGGATCTGAACTAAAACATGCTGTTCCTCCTTGATAATAACAAGTGTTTCCGCTCTCTTTGGTGAACACAGCCATCTGCTAGCACCTCCTAATGGGGTTGGAGCCTCTCAAGATCTCCTAAATTATTCAGGTTCAGAATCTTCTTAGGACTTTATGCAAGCAGAAGTTTTAGTTCTAGAATTGAATATTTATTTAGACAATGACTTTCTTACAATAAAATAATCAGTCTGCTGCCTCTGCTTACCCACTTTCTGTCTTTAGTTTTAGAACTATAATCTTGGATTACTGCTCCTAATTCTGCATAATGATTGCTGGCTCAACAGACACTTCTGTGTCTTTTGGCTGCAAGTCAATGGCTCAAATTTGTCAGAGGCTTTAACTGTCTGAGTATCGTCTATCTATGTGTACATTTACATAATAAAGGAATATGCAGTAATTATGGAAATTGTGGGAAACTATTTGTAATGTTGGTTTGAGTGGCTGTGAATCAATAGTGACTATTTCTTTTTTCTGTCTTTCAGGGTGGAGGTCACAGGATACCTGCTCTCTGTGAGGATTTAAGGATTAATATCACACCTGAACAAGAGAAATAGAGTTTCTTTTCTCCACAATGGCCCCTGGAGGTGTGGCTTTATTCCAAGATCTGCTGGTCGTCCTGTGTGTGGCGCTGCACTTGGCCACAGCCACTATACAAGGATACATTGGGGACAGGGACATTTGCCCCTCAGTGTGCAGATGTGATGAGGACTTTATTTACTGTAATGACCGTGGGCTGAGCTCCATTCCTTCACTGCCTCCCACAGCCTCAGTGCTCTACCTTCAGAACAACCAGATCAACAACCCGGGCCTCCCCACTTCCCTGGAGCACCACCTGGCTGTCCGTGTGGTCTACCTTTATGACAATGAACTAGATGAGTTCCCTCTTCACCTGCCCCCGTCTGTGCGAGAACTGCATCTGCAGGACAACAACATCCGCACAATCCCCCGCAGTGCTCTGGCCAGGATGCCTTTACTAGAGAAGCTCCATCTGGACGACAACTCCATCTCCACTGTGAGCATCGAGGACCAGGCCTTTGCAGACAACCCACGTCTGCGGCTGCTCTTTTTGTCCCGTAACCACTTATCCAGTATCCCCTCTGGACTGCCCGCCTCTTTAGAGGAGCTCCGACTCGATGACAACCGAATCTCTACAATTCCAACCCATGCTTTTCGGGGGCTAGCATCACTCCGATGTTTAGTCCTTGATGGGAACCTCTTAGCAAACCAGCGCATTGCAGATGACACATTCTCCCGTCTCTCTAACCTGACTGAATTGTCTCTGGTGCGTAACTCTCTTCAGACTCCTCCTGTGAACCTGCCCAGCTCCCACCTGCAGCGTCTGTCTCTACAGGAGAACGCTATGATTCACATCCCGCGCGGCTCCCTGGACGGCATGCACAGACTGCAGAGACTGGACCTGTCTGGAAACAACCTGACCACTCTGCCCAGGGGGCTCTTCAAAGACCTGGACAGCCTGGCTCAGCTGCTGGTGAGGGGCAACCCTTGGCACTGCGGCTGCAACCTGCGTTGGCTGTACGACTGGCTGAAGGCCCGCGGCAACGGCATCACTGTGAGGGGACTCACCTGCCAGTCACCCGACCGCGTCCGGGACATGCCTCTGATGGACTTGGGCAGCGAGATGGAGGAGTGTGAGGTGGTTAGGACTCCAGACAGAACAAACAGGATTCAAAACGGCATGGATCTCTCCACCACCCAAACCCCTCCACAGGGCTCGCTGTTCACCCTGCGCTCCAACAAGAGAGGCCCGGTCCTTCCAGACATGGACTACACTCTGAGCAGCAGTGGAGTGGGGAAGAGCCTGGCCCTGAACGTGAAGCCTCTTTCCCACAGCAGCGTGCGTGTGACCTGGAGCGTGGCCCAGCCCAGCTCCTCCTTCAGGCTCAGCTGGCTCCGACTGGGGAATGAAAACAACCGCGGCTCCATCACAGAGACCCTGGTGCGAGGGGACAGGCGCGAGTACCTGCTGACAGCTCTGCAGCCACGCTCCAGCTACATCATCTGCATGGTGCCGCTGCCTGCAGAAAGTAAAGGAGGCATGCCCACAGAGTCCGATGAGGCGCTGGTGTGTGCAAAAGCTGAAACCTCAGACCTCAGCTCACTGGAGGAAGAGGAGGACGAAGCGTCTCATCAGATGGTTAATCTACCTTTAGCAGGAATCATTGGCGGTGCTTCTGCCATCGTATCTCTGGCTCTTATATTTGGTTTCTTCTGCTGGTATGGCCATAGGACTGGACATCTATGCTCTCGTGACCATTACACCAGAAACAGCTCTAGAAAAAGCAAGGCCTATGACGATTACATTGAATCTGGCACAAAAAAGGACAACACTATTTTGGAGATCCGAGGTCCGGGATTCCAGATGACACCGATGGCCGCTTGCCCACCAATGCAGCCTAAACCGCTACGAGAGGATTACATCATTCACACCATTTTCCCATCCAACGGCACTGGCCTATATAAAGGCGCCAACAGTGTCTCCAATTCAGGACATGGCACCAACAGGGGCTATAGAGAAGGGGGGATCCCAGACATTGACTACTGTTACACATGATGTACTAGACTTGTTCTCGGTGGTAACAGCAGACTGTATAGATGCACAATTTCCCTTCGCATGGACACTGAAGCACCCCTCTGTGCCTTCTTCTGGTCTCCCATTCCAAAATGACCTGCTGTTCGTGGCAATGAAAAGTGTGTGATTAACTGGCTCGGCAAACTGCGTGGGAACAGTTCGCGGCAGGTGGCAGCAGCCGGTGCCCCAGGTGTAAATGCACAGCTGACTGTTTCTTCACATTCTTAGTAACAGCCTCTTTTATTTTCTGCTCTTTCCCTCTGACACGTAGGCAGTGAATGTAAATGCTGGAGAAAGGTCAAAGTGAAAGAGAAACGCTCCTTTTTCCACACACACCAACGGTCATTCATTCCTCCATATACAGTGCGTAGTGTTATCAACTCATTGTTCCAAATGCCTCAACTATATCGATGTGCCCTACCAGCTATCTAGGGGAAAGGGCTTTGTGAAGCTGTGAATCGTTCTATTTCAAACAAACCCAATAACCACTTGTCTTAAAGTAGGCTTGTTTTTCATTAGCTGGCAGGGCGAGCGTCTTATCAGGGCGGGTGCCTCGGTTATACCTCTGAGTTCAGTATTGTAGTGTTGCATCAGACAATGGTGCTGCACACGTGTAGATAATTTCCTTGAATACAGAACAAGCTGTGTTTAAAAAATGCTTTGCTATTTTTATCAGTGGTTTGTTAGTGAATCAACTAATGCACAGCTCTTTATTATTTATTTAGTTATTTTTTAGTGATGTTTTCGTTAGGCTTAATTTGATCTTTGTTGTTTCCATCAAAAGCAGATCTGATAGAACAATGGAGATGACGATCTCTAGAAAGACCAGCATGTAAACATATGACCTTTAGTCTTGTCTTTTGATTTGTGTCTCTGTGCTAATCCTGTTACTTTAGTAAAAGTCATACTGTTTTGAGTTTGAAGATGTTTTCCTCCATACTTAAAATGTAACTACCCCGTAGAATCCAGATGAAAAAATATTGATAAAAGTGGGCAGATATAAGTGAAAAAGCAAAGGTGGGCGGGACTTGGACCTGTAATTGACAGCGACTGTCAACACACTGTAATGGAACTCCTCCCCATGACTTTGTGAGGGCGAAATGTTATTATACAGCAGCAATGTTGTGATAGCATGGACAATACATAAAACGTCAAATGATTTATCAGTGAAACCTAATTTGAACAGCTCATCTGTTAAACAAGCTAGTTTCAGGGGGAAGTTACTCTTCACATGTTTCCTTCATAGAATGAAAGTATATCCATATATGAGGGGCTGTCTCTTGTTTGTAAAAAATGGGGGAATTAAATCATGGAGACTCAAACCGCAACACTGTTGACCTGCACTGTGGCCGAGCCGAAAGTGAAGTAGTAGTAGTAGCCTGGACTGATGTTTGTTTTAGCAGGGTCCACTCATTCCACCCTCTTTTATTACCGAGCAGCACTAAAAATGTAAATGTATCAGCACTTAGCAGGGAACAGCGAATGGATGAAAGGACGTGCGAAAGGGAGACAGGGGTTAGAGAAACATCTCCAGGCACTGGCAAAGATGCAGAATTGATGGCTCTGGCCCGATGGAAGTTCACTCAAGCATAAATCTGTCACACTCTGCTCTCTCCCCTTGGGTTTAATATTGTCCATCACTTGTTTACCACTGTGTGGGTTCCAAAGGGAAAACCAGTCGTGCTTCCTTGACTGATGTGTCAGCCGCTACGTTTTTTTTTTCAGTTTGACAAATGTGTAAGTGGAATGTAAATTTGATCTTGCATCCAAAAATGGTCAGCTCAAACGTCATAACGTCATAATTCTGTTTTCGGGAATGTTGATGAACATGTAATTTGCTATTTAACAGTGGGCCTATACACACTTCATCATTTGTATAAATAAAATCATGGCCACAGCTGATTGATAAGTTTCTTTTGGTGAAAATATACAAAGTGATGGTGCCATAACGTTGCTTATATGAGATGTGTGTCAAATTTACTTTATGAATTGAGCTCCCGAGGGAATCAATAAAGTTTTATAATCTTGTTATTACTGTAACCTCTCTTTTCAACTCAAAGGGCAACAATATCATAATACTCAACTCTCAAAGTTTTCAACCACACAATGAGATCAATCAGACATCTTAAGCTGAAACTCCACCTTGTTGTTCATTATCTTTATATGCAATATTACTCAAGTAATCTCAAGTTACAAGTTACTCAAGTAACCTCAAGTAATCAAGTTTATCTTAAACAAATGATGAAAAAATGATTGAGACAACATAAAGTAAACCACATTTCAGCTGAACGCTGGTGCACGGCATCAGCTGCATAACCTTCACCTGCACTTTTAAAATGTCACATAAGTATGACAAACGGCCTCGAGTGTAAATTGGGCAAGTCAATCTTTCTTCATGAATTGATATTTGAATGCGCCCTCTGAAGTCTGCTGATTCTCCTAGAACTCTACAGTGTATTGTGTGAGGTGAAGGTACCATTAGTCAAGTCAAAGCAAACCCTATGCTTTTTCTGTATGAGTGGTTTATTTTGTGCTCATGACCCATTAACCATCAAAATAATCCATAAGTAGTAGGATAATTGTGCAATGGCTTTGATTCAATTCAAGGCTACAGCACTTTCCACATAAGGAATTTAAAGTGTCTTATGTTTATGTTGTAACATCGTCCTGGGCAGGACGATGTTACAGTGGAATTTAGCAATTTATGCCATAACCAGGTACAAGGGCAATGTTTATTGTACATTGTCCCTGTATAACTAAACATATAATTCCATAGAACAGGAAAATATGCATTAAATCACAACATAAACTAATAAAAATGTGCATAACTAATATAAAAACTACTTTAAAAGAAACTAAAAAATATGTCAAGAACGTTTTTTGTTGTTGTTTTTTTGCCTGGATTTGAATATTGTCAGAGTTGAAGCCTGTCTCACATCTTTAGGAAGAATGTTCCAAATTTAAACTTAAACAATGGCTCCCAATGTTTAGTCCTGAATCTGGCACCAGCAGGAGGCCGGTTCATGTTTAGTCCTGACTCTGGCACCAGCAGGAGGCCGGTCCATGTTTAGTCCTGACTCTGGCACCAGCAGGAGGCCGGTCCATGTTTAGTCCTTAGCACTAACATGTCAAAGATGTCCTTTGGTGTTTTGGAGAGACTTAAACACAAGCAGAGCTGCTTTAAAGTCTATTCTCTGAGCCACAGGAAGTCAGCGCAGAGACCTCACAGAATTTTATTTCACATTTGCTGGTAACAAACAGCACAGCAAGAGTTGGATTCGCAGAAAGTATAGTATATTTGACACCAGCATCAGAAGTCAGTGGAGTTGAGCAGCTTTAGTCAAATCTTTAAAGTCTATATGTCAGGTTAGACTACACATGTTGCTAAAACGCAGTGAACATAATTATATTTAAGATTTTACTAAACATTTTGTCCATTCTACTTCTTTTTAGTTTATAATGTTACTTCCTGATTCAACATGACCAGCAGATGAGACACAGTTAGAGGTAATTCCACAATTGTTACCTAGCAACCATTTTGAAAACAAGGGCCAAAATCCATATAAATTACACAATAGTTATGATTTGACAAATAATAATAATACCTGATTACACCATTTTAAACTGTGAAAATGTGTCAGTTGTGTATACATTATTTCTGTATTTACAAAATGTCTTCACAAATTGCAATTTCACAAATGTACAACTATGATAAACATTTACCACAGGTGCTCTCCACAAAACTAAGTCATAATTATAAAAACATGTGAACCTGTCATATATATGCATTTTTCATATTGTTATTCTTTAAACATGCTCTTGTGTACCTTAAATTTTCCATCTCATGTTTTGAAACAAACAACACACACAGTCTAGTTATGTTATCACTTTAAGAGACGCAAATGCTCAGAACGAGTCTGGCAATGATTCAGAGACTTAAAACAGAAGAAGATTCTCGGATAAGTGACTTATGTAATCCGAAAAAACGTCACACATCAACAGAGTTCAGCAGGAAGTGTCTTTGACTGTCGGAGAGAGGATTTTCAAATGAACATTCTTCAAAAACGCGTGAATGAAGCTAAATGCAACTCTATGTATGTTTTTGATGACGGAACATTGTTAGAACAGGTTAAAAGCTCAAAAAAGTCACTGCAGCAGAATATGTGTTTGTAATGTACTTTGGCTTAATGACTCAGTGGAAAAGGCATTTAGTCAAACCTCATCCATAAAAACTCCGGTGCACAATAATTATGACTCACTTCAGGTTCTTAATAACTGTGTGACATGTTTCTATTTCCACACAGCAAACATTTGGAAGAGTTGATTTAAATTGTGTCGCTCTTTGTTTGAAACCCAATCAATGCAAACGCTCACATCAGGTTTAACTGTGATGAAATGTGAGACGCACCGCCGAGACTCAAGATGAAACCGTTTCATAATTCTCATAACTTGCTTCCCACAAATATTACTTTGGCTCTGTGTGTGCTGATCAATACTCAATAAAAGCTGCATTTGCTGAGATTGAAGGAGGCAGGCTGATTAAAATCCATCTTTGTGCTGTGCCCTGCGGGGATTAAGGACACTGTGTCAACATTACTGTGAGTGAATGTCCTTTTTGTTTAGCATGTCTCTTTTTGTAAAGGACACATATTCTGCTACAGCAACTTTTTTGAGGTTTTAATCATGTTATAACAATGTTCCGTCATCAAAATTACACCTGGAGGAGTGTTTATCTGCATTCACACCATTTTGAGCAATGCTGGTAAGAAAATCCTCTCCTCCGGCCGTCAAAAGCACTTTCTGCTGAACTCCCTCGATCAATGATGTTTTTTGAAAGATTTTTTATGTCATTTATGTGAGAATCTTCTGCTGTTTTAAGTACTTAAATCACCGCCAGACTCTCTGAGCATTTCTGCCTCTAAACACAATCACTGTTACTGTTAGGCTAATCATTGCGTTTCATGGAGTCTCTTAAAGTGAAAACATAACTAAATTGTGTAAATGCTGGCGCCATCTACTGGCTGCATACACTCATTATATGTTAGAGCAGAAGGCAGAAAAACTCGTTCATTTAGTGCATAATATACTTTTTTTTCACATGAGATGGCAAATTTAAGCATGTTTAATAACAATAAAAAGCATACATATTTTTTCTTTTAAAGACACTGCAGGCAAATAGGAATAAATCTTACATTTTTGAAATATAAATTTGAAATTTTTCCTGTAGTTTACTCACATAAATGTCAGAGAAAAAGTATTACAGGTTTTTCATCATGTAACGTTTTCATGTAAAAATAATTCATTATATAATGCAAAAAAACACCAAAATTACACATATTTGGGACACATACATTTGTAAAATGGACATACCGAGTTAATATTTCTTTATGCATTTTTTTACACATATTAGTTACAAAAAACTTTACAGAGGGGATTTTGGATTTCTTATTTAGTTTTTGAGTAAACTAGATATGCATGAAATTGTACCTAAAAATTCAAATTTTACCTAATTTACCTAACTTCTTCACAGCGTTCCATCAAAATCTTGTGCAGTCCAATATTGTAAAGTTTGGTGTGTAGGAGCTACTTTAAGGCTGATCTTTGTGTCTCTGCTGGAGAAAAATGCAGAAAACGGCCTTTAAAGTGACAAGTCCCAGAGAAATCTATGGATGAAGTGGATGAAATGAAATAATAAAACATTTTTTAGGAGCAGAATGGACACGTTTGTTGTTTCCACATGACAGCCTGTGTGTTGAGAGAACAAACTCAAACTCAATATATATATATATATATATATATATATATATATATATATATATATATATATATATATATATATATATATATAAATATATATACTGTGTGTGTGTGTGTATACATACATACATACACACACACATATATATATATATATGTATGTATATATATATATAAATATTGTGTGTATATATATCGTTTTGCCTGTAGTGTCTCGCCTTAATAATGAAACACACACCAAACAAAACAACAACCAAGACCTCAAGTTTGACCTGTAACATGTTTGTAGATTTTGGACAATCACAATTAAATCCATCCGTGCCGAAACAAGAGCCAAGGAACTAAAACATGACTTGTTGGTGGAAATGGGGCCATGCCAGGTGAATGTGAAGGGAGATCTCAGAGATTTTGGAAGTTGCCGTGGAGTTTCCTCGCAGATGGGCCAGAATGAACCGAGCGCAGATGGTTTAATAATGCTTTCTCCAAGATTTTAACAGTTAAAGTTGACAGGCTTGCCCACAGACTTTCAGGGATAAGCAAAAGTAAGTGTGAAAAAGTTTTGCTAATGAGGTGCAAGCTGAGAATACAAATCAAGTGACAAAATTACTACAACTAACTACAAAGAGTCATACACCTTTCTGCAAAATGTTCATGGTTTTGGGTCTGTTAGATCTGTTCAAACAGAAGTGCAAATATCAAACATGTACAAGAAAATAGATCACCTCAGACCCAGCAATGCAAGTCACAAACAGCCACAGCAGAATCACTTGTATTTAGATGAACAAAAGGTGGAAGAAGAACTCAATTTTTGTTACTTTGTTAAGTAAAAGGACTGATTCAGGAGCAAAAATTGTGCTCAAGTAACAGTATCACATATTCAAAACTATTTTAAAAAGTACTGAGTAACGCTTTAGATTAAGAGTTAATAAGCACTAGTTATTTGTTTATGCCCTTATAATACCTTATACATGTTTGTGTTAATACTCATACTAACAGCTGCTTATGAGATTGTTTTCAATTATCATGCTAATAAATGCTCGTAATAAACACATAACAAATGCTGATTAATGCATTATAAACCAAATAAGGAATTAGATGTTAAAAAATTTACTTTAGGGGTAAAAAGTTTTTTGATAACTTTTCAAGAGTGAAATGTGCTGATCTTTATGGTTAAGGTGCGTATGACAGGTTTAAATGTATTTTCTGTAATGGAATTCTGATTTTATTTGTGTTTCCAATTGTACATAAAAGAATCTAGTTTTACACCAATCAAGTAGTAGTTTGTGGAGAAAAGTTGACAAAAATCTGTTACAATACATGCAATAAAAAATAAATGACATCACCAAAGGTTATGCATAATTTACCCAAAATAAATAACTTTTTTTTTTACCCTTAAAACATTATTTCAACAAAATAAATGTGTTATTATTATATTTTGATTTGTCGGATCTAACATTAGCTGAGTTTTAGCCCAGTGTACAAAGTATTTTACTGGTGTGATGTCATCATTTACAACCAGGAAGTGATATTATAAAACAAAAAAATTGCGAAATCATGATAATCTTATTTTATTTTTTTTGCAAACCTTTCAGTATATTTATCTTACCCGTATTTTAGTTACTTGAGTAGTCTAACCTGTCATAGGCACTTTAAGGTACAATTTATTGTCTTTGAGCGGAAATCTGTTCTCTGTATTTGACCCATCTCCAGATCTTGAGCTAGACTTGGTCAGGACCATCTCAGCCGCAGGATTTGATCTATTGTGCATGTCTGGGGTTGATGTGGGAAACTGGAGCACCCAGAGGAAACCCATCCAGACACAGGGAGAAACATGCAAACTGCACACAGAAAGTACTGACCTCCATGCTGTGAGGTGAGAGTGCTAACCACTCTCTTGATAAAAGTCCATCCATTTCTCAATGTTTCTGTTTACATGTATTATTTGTTTGCTCAAAGCTAGCAAGCCTTTAGTCAGGATATCACCAAGAACGTGCGAGAAATAACTTGTCAAACTATAAGAAAAGCACTTACAGTAACACTTTATAATAAATACACTTGTTCCTGCCTTAATGAAGCATGAACAAAGACTTGATTCATAGTCAACAAATTTATCAAGAATGATTCAAGCTTAGTAACTACTTAACTAATACTCTAATCCATAACCCTAACCATAATTGTTTCTTAATATAAATCAGTCTTAATAAACTGATTTTGACTCAAGTCTTTGTTCATGCTTTATTTGGAGCTAATCAAGGTGTAGTTATTATAAAGTGGTACCGTACTTTCTACTTTTCAGTCCTTTCTAAAAATGTTGCACACCATTTTTACTTTTGCGCTTCATTATTTTCATTACTACCAGTGTAAATTAGTACATATTAAAGGATAAATCTATATTCAAAGCTAAGGTTTGAGTACACACGATCCCCGACCCCAGCAAGGTGATATAGTTCAAGTATTTTGATTGTGATAGTAACTAAGGACAGAGTCAGTGGCGGACATACCATTAAGCAGGCCACAATCGCCTTGGGCCCCCAGTCAGAAGGGGCCCCTAATAAGACGCCTCCTGATCATCAGAGACGTTAAGGAAACAGCTCAGTATCACAGTAAAGTAGTGCAGTGTACTTTCAACCAAGAAAAAGACCAACAAAACAGTCTGAGATGATCAAATGTTACCATTTAGAACGTATAAAGCTATAACGAACTGCAGTATGTTTAAATCAGGAACATGTGTTATAATGCGCCAACAAATGGGAAAATGGTTCAATTTCTTAAATATTCTTCTGGTTAAGGACCCCCAAACCCACCTGATTAAAGCTGTGTAGAACATTTACGCTATTGCACATGTACATTTGAACTTTACAACCACAAATGTATGAACCTGGCTATCACATGTTAAAAACAAAACAAAAACAACAAAAATCAAACAATTTTTTCAAGAACAATTAAAGACACAGAACAGAAATGACACTTGATCCGGCGGGGACTGTACTTAATTTTGCCTTGGGCCCCCAAATTCCTCGGTCCGCCACTGGACAAAGTAACGAGTGTCTATTGCAATCTTTTGGCTTTCTGTGCTCAAGTTATTCTATTGTTTCATTTATTTGCTTGTTTATGCAGTTTTCTAGTTTGGTTTCATGATTCAAAACGAGTTCAAAGGGCCATATGTTTCATAATATCTTAATTTATTGATTGGCGTGTCTGTAGCTGACCACTTAAAGATCATAAATGACCATTTGCGTAATCACCAAATCCACAAATCAATATGTAAACGTCTCTCAGTATGTAAACGTCTCGCAGAATAACAACATTGTGATATCATACAGTAGTGAAGGAGGACTGGTAACCCGCGTAACAAGAAAAAGGGTTAATATCCAGTTGTTTCCATCAATTTAAACTGGGATTAAGTTGCAACGATGGTGAAATTGGACTGCCCAGTTTGTGACATTGGCACCAGAAAGCCTGAAATGTTACCCTTCTTTTTCACTTCTTCCTCTCCTCCACTGATCGACCGCACGTCTACAAACAAACCCTGCAGATTGAGTCCGACATAATCCCCTTCTCCAGAGAGAGAGGCAGCTCTGCTTGTTAGCGGCTGGACCCGAGCGCCACACACGGGAATAGACGGTGTTATTTTGCCAGTGTTTGCTTCTCCCGGCTCTAATTATTCGGTATCCTTTTGTTTTATGCATCTCTTTTTCATCAACAGCATAAAAAAGGAAGCGATATTTTGGATTTTGTTCACACTTACCACCGCCGTGAAAGTCAATATTGTAATTCGATACCTTTGTGTTTCGAGGATTCCCAGAAATGTCACTCTGCGGAGAAAACCGATGGAGTCTTTGTGCTGCGTGGGTCACCTGGAATAATAGAAAGAGTTGTGTCAGAATGGCTTAAAGGGGACATATTATGCAAAATCAACTTAAACAAGCTTTTAATCTCGTTGCATCAGTGTTTCCTCATTCTTAGTTTACTCAAAGTTGTAGATTGATTCCTGCATGTTTGAATAACCCTGTATTGTCCTGAATCTGAGGCTTGAATGCTCAGAAATCCCACATCTCTGTACGTAGTTGTTATAATTTGAATAAAAATAAGGCTCCAATTGATGCATTTAGAGTTCTAAAATAGCCACTTTGCAAGCGGGGAAGAACAAAAACAATAAATGGCTCCCAACTTCTCAACAACTACACCAGTGTTTCCACAGCGCAGAAGTGTATTAATGGCACTGTATTCAATATTAGACAACAAGAAAATCACAATATTTTCTGAGATGTTCTGAGGACATGTTCGTTAATACATTTGTTTTCTTGAAACTTGCAGTACAGTCACTCTTGAGGACACAAACAGTTCACTGGCGCTGGTCCATCTCTTAACAAAAGTCTTGGGGTATCATTCTGGCCAATATCGTGACATTACGATACCTATAATAATCGATATATTACTTGTGATATTCTACGATATATCACTATCACGTTTTATTTTTGTTAAACCACAACCAGCACAAACGTAAAATGGAATGCACCCAGTTTAGTATCCAATACAGTGAATATGTCAAATGTGCTGCATGAAAAACACAATATGTTCCGTTCATGTTCTGTAATGAGACAATGTCATAACCTCAGATGGAGCCACTTTTCCTTATTCATAACATTGGACTTAATCATGAAATATCTCAAAGATAAATTCACAAATGTTGAACCTGATGATTTCACTTGATTTTGCATAATACTGCACGTCCCCTTCAAGGATACCAAGGCACAAGGCAAATCCTGGAATGAAAAGAAAATTCCACCTGACAGACCAATATCTATTATAATTTAATTAAAAACACAGAATAATACACTGCACGTAAAAAAAAGCCACAGAAAATCAAGGTCATACGCGCCAATATTTGGAGCACCGTTAGCTTTGATTACAGACACATTCACTGTGGCAATGTTTCAATAAACTTCTGTGATGTCAAAAGATGAATTTCATTCCAGTGATGCATCCACAAAGGATAACAGCCAAGTGACTAGACCCAAGAACTCACTGTATTACAAAACATTTTAACAGTATTCATTTCAGCTGCCCTTCATCTGTATTAAATATCATTGGCTGATGGAATGTTGTGATGTCACGTGAACGCAACCTATTAAACAACGAGTAAACAACTCGGAGCCGCGCATTACACAGTTTTAACACACTAGACTCCATGTCAATGTGTTAAAACAGCATGATGTACAGTTAACCCTTACGGAAATGACAATCTGTTGCTTGTTACGGTGAAATGGATGTCACTATGAGGAGGCGGGGCTTATCCTTTTTGCAATTTCAAACAGGAAGTTAAAGGAAGTGCTTCTATTACTAAGCTGTTTTAGATCAATATTGCAATTTACAATTAACAAAATGTAAAATGATAATCAACTCATTATGTTTTATTTCAATTCAAAGTACCTGAAAAAGCATAATATGTCTCCTTTAAAACCTGCATTTCATTGGTATTAGTGGCACATACAGCAACAACACTCTTCTGGACAGCCTTCACCCTCAAACACAATGACACCTGCATATTAATGAACACAGGTGAAGCATGTTGCACAGGAATCAACACTTTTTGCAACAAAAACCTGCCACCGTATACTCCGTCTTGCCCAAATGTAAGACAAAGATGATCTGAATTGTCCCAAAATGTTTATATGTGTCCGTTTTGCCGTCTAATCAGCTAATGTACAACGCGTGCGGCTGTGAAGGCCTGGGCAGACGCATTTGTGGAGAAGCAGGTATCGGTGTAGCATCTTTATGAAGTGAGCTATTTAAATCTGAAGTGGTAGTAATCACACTGATGCAGCTCGAATTACAGAGGTGGCGCTCCGCAGTGAATCAAAGCTAATTTAGAATCACTATTGTACAATGGGATCAGGGCAACGTCGTTTATTTTACATGAGGTTTCGCTATTAATACAGACTGCTTTGGTTAAAAACAGTAATTGTGTGGGTGCATTGTTGAGATTTATGCACTGATCAGTTAAAATCTCCGGGTGTAGACGAACAAGTATTGGAATTTAAACAGAGAGTATTGTTGTTTTTCCTTTACACTGGACGCTTTGCTGTTAAAATGCCAAACGGCTGCGATTGATTGTAATTTTTTTTCAAGTGAAGGTTTTTCCTATATTCAAACCGAAACAGTAGCGACTTATTCTGTCAAACCATATTTCCTGTGTGTGCGGAAGATCATTTGTTTAATCAGATTTTGAATTTTAAATACTGGAAAATATCTTACTTTGACTTTTTAACCCCAAAATGCATGACTGAATAGTCTTTATTCTACATTCTACAATTCTACATTCTAAAATTTGGTAGTAATAATTTTCTGTGTTTTCTCAGTTTAAAGGTACTGTACTTGATTTTTACAGTTTTGAAAAGTGAAAAACAGAAGTAGTTTGTTTTAAACTCTACATCAGTCACATGTCTTTCCTAATGCAGTCCCAGCATCCTAAATATTCACCACGATGAGTTTATCACCACTTTTCACGAGTCTCTGAGCCCAGAGTCCCGGGGTAAAGCTAAGAAACATATATGTAGTATGCTAACGACGCACTTCCTGCTTCTTGTAGAATAAAACATTCATTAAATAAAAGCAGATGATTCATCCAAATAGATGTTTTTACAGAATATCTGTACTGGGGAATTATAAGCAAAGAATCGGGTACATGAACTACTTCTGTTTTTCACGTTTCAAAACAGTAAAAATAAGGTACAGCACCTTTAAATATGAAAAAAATGTCTTTTAAATATTCACTTCATTGATGTCAAGCCTTCACATTCAACAGTTTAAATTCAGAGTGTAAAATTTGCTGTGAAACCTGTGACAGCAAAGATTCAAGATGCAAAGATTCACTCACTTGGATCGATTGGTAATGATGGGCGATAACACTGATTCGATCCGATACCAAGTAACACTTTGGCAAATATTGTGATATCAATCCAAAACCGATTCCATTGAGTTTGTGTGAAAGTTCTTGACTATGAACAATTCATTTACCTTTGCTATCATCATTTACTTTCAACCTCTGCTTGAACTAATAGTCTAACGCTAAGTGTTGATATTTTTAAATACCTCTGTCAGTATCGATACACATTGATGTTTGGTATTGATTCGCTCATCACCATCGATTGTTAATGCCTTGCTCTGGTAAATTCACAGCAACTCTGAATTTAAACTGTTGAATTTGAGGGCTTTAAAATCGATGCTTTGAATATTTGAAATGAGAAAAACACAAACGTAGACAAATGTAGACTGCAAAATTCATCGACTGAAATTCAAAATAGAAAAAGTTAAAGCATGTTTTTTTCAGGGTAAAAAAATTCAAAGTGAGAAATTTACCAACATTTAAAATTCAAAATCTTATGAAACAGATGACCTTCCATAGTAAGTTTTTGTAAATTACTATTTTGAATGATCCCTTTCCCACTTTTGTTGTGTTATAGTAATCTGAAGTCGAATAAATATTTTCTACAAATGTGGCCTCTTTGCCTGTTGTCATGGGTTACAAACTCAGAAGGTGTCGTATATAAGAAGTCCTACAACCATAGAATGTCTATTCCAGGTACACGGTTATTGTTACTGTCAATGCATTCACAGCAGCCGCATCCATTCAACTCCAGAGCTATGCAGAGGAAGCTTTGATATCTATTTGGAATACTAATGACAGACTGATGGCCTCAAACTCAAAAGAAAAACACTTCCTATTGATTCATTTCGCAATTTAAACGAGCAAATTTTGTGAGAAAAGGAACATTTCGCTCAGTGTAATGGTTTTTTAAAAAGCACTGCAATTTAGGGTTAAGAGTTAAATAAGGATTCAAATTAAAATGCATTTTCAAAAGTAAAAGTAATTATTCATTTGTTTATTATTAAAGGTCCCATAACATGCAAAATCGACTTTTCAGAGGTTTTAACCTTCCTACAGTGCTATTTGGGCCTCGTATGTGTGCCCAAAGTGGTTTTTTGATTGATTCCCGCATGTTTTCACTAGAGAACTGTCTTTTTTGTCCCCCTCGGCTGAGCAGGCAGACGGGGGCTCATCCCATGGATGACGGTGTTTAAGCCACGCCTCCAGGAAGCGCGCAGCCGCAGAATAAAAACAGCTAATGCTAATGCTACACAGTAATTACACGATGGATACGACAGATCGAAGAGTTAGCTTGTTATTTACCAAACGGCAACGTCCGTCGTCGAGGCCCTGGAGCACGTCAAACTCCAGGTCAGATCCAGGACGTAGGACTCAGCACGACGCACCGTCAGGACGGATAAAAGGTTTATTCCTGGGTTTGTGTATCGCTGTTTACCGGAGCACACGGCGCATGCGCACTATCTCCGCTCTAGGCTTCGGCACGGGTTGGGCGGGGGAGGCGCGTGGGTTGGGCGGGGGAGGCAGCCTGCTCTCTGTTCGGGGGGGTCAGATCTCAGAGTGAGCCGTTTGCTTTTGCAAGGAGGGGGGCCAGTCCAAGAAATGGGTGTTTTTTGGAAACTGTTATGTTATGGATATTGCACAACGCAAAATTTTATCAACAAAGCCCTTAGAATAGACTGTGTAAAGGGCAAAATAGCAGAATATGGGACCTTTAAGTCCAGACACTGCAAGTGAATAAATCTTAAAGATCAATTTGAAACCTCTCCTGTAGTTCACTCACATAAATGTAAGAAATAAATATATTACACGTCTGTCATTGTAAAATGTTTTCATAAAGAAATAAGGCATTTTATGTGTTGGAACATTTAAATCTGAAAAATTGACAAAACCAGGTTTACATTTCTTGGTTCATTGTGTACACATTGTTAAAGGACACATTCTGCTACAGTCACTGTTTTGAGCTTTTAATCATGTTCTAACAATGTTCTGTCATCAAAAACAGTTGCATTCAGCTTCATTCACACTATTAATAAACTATAAATAATAATGTATTTGCATTTTATTAATGTGTACGATGTATTATTTATAATTGTCAGAACTACAGCTGACAGTAAAGCTTAGGACTGCTGTGATATTTGAACAGTTTATGCAGATTTCTATTGGAGTTTACGTTTGTTAAACTCCAATTATCATTATGACTAGAACCAAGATGGCTCCCAGTGGAGTACAGATCACGTGTCCGGCAGGAACTGATCCTTCATTACTTTCTAATATCGTGAGAGCGTTTTGTTTGGAAAAGCACACTGGGTCATTATGTGGACATCAGAGGAAGCTTCTCAGTCATTAAATCACTGACTTGAGACTTGAACGCTCGCTGTTGTTTCTTTACTCAAGTTTCTTTCCTTGTTTTTAAGGGCCATGATTGTAACCCTCGCTAAGATAAATAAAAGCAGATGATTACTTTAATGGGACCATGGTATATGTTCCACAGTGAGGATGGAGTCATTGCCAATCACAGTTTCTGACTCCTTGAATTATTGAGGCGTTAAGGGACCATCGTTAGTCATTTTCTTTTGTTTATCTTATAAATAAAATAACAACTTGAATTGAAAACATAATCAGCATTTGGTAGGTTTATGACAGTAGCTTTATTGTGGATATCAAATTTGGAATTGAATATCTCTTTTAGCCCTAAAGAATAAACTGAGCTGATTCAAACAGATTTTGGAGCGGTCCTCTTTCTTAGAGCAGTAAGACAACAGCGCCATCTGCAGTCCAGCTTCTTCAGAACTGAATCCCTGGTGTGAGAGAGTTGATACGCCCCTTTGTCCCGATATACGGTCTGGTTTCCGGAACTTTGTGTTGTCCCAATTCATTAATTCATGAACAAAGACTAAATAAGAGGTTATGAGACATTCTTTTATTCGAAAATGCTCCTCATCATTCTGACTTGAGAGGCAGAATTAGAGGGATTGTGTTTCTTTTGTCCATGGAGTTTTTGTTTTGCTCAAATCAACTTTATATCGTAAAATATAATCTGAAAGAAGTTTCTTTGTTGTTGCTCCGAATGTGTAGAACTTAGTTTGTTTGCTAATGATGGTTGGAGATAAAGGACACTTCAACTGCAGCACAGCGATTCATTTCCTCAACACTTGGACTCAAGAATGTCTTATTTAAGGAGAGAACGGTAATGAGTTCAACAGTGTGTGATCCCAAGTAAACGTGTAATCATTTTTTTGTTTGTATTTTTATCTTGGGAGAAATTGGGACAATGCTTAGCTCTGGAAATGCTGTAAATCTAGACGAGGAGGCAAAATAATTTGTCCCATTTTGAATTTTTCACATAGAATTTTTATCTCTGAAAAACTTATATGATTTTTCTATTTTTAATTTCAGTTGCTGCATGTTGTGTTTTTCTCCGTTCAAAACTTCCAAAATGAAAAATTCACTTTTCAAATATTCAATGCATATATTTTCAAACCCTCAAATTAAACAGTTTAAAATCTCTAGGACAGGTTCTCATTTTTGTCTAATTATAACTTAGTTTGGATGGAGAGCACATTTGATAAATAGTTATCATAATTTTACATCAATCAAGATGCAGTTTTTGAGGAAAATTAGAAGAATAAATGTTTAAAATGACAGGAAGTAGAGCTGAGTTCTAAAATGAAATCACTCTGTGATGTCATCAAAACGTGACGTGCCATCAAAAATACAAGGACATTTTAAACCATCATTCAATAAAATAAAGGTATTATTAAAATGATTTATCGTTCATTCCTAACTGCTATGTAATTTTTATGGATTTTGGCCCTTGTTTTCAAAAATGGTTGCTAGGTAACGGTTGTGGAATTACCTCTATCTATGTCATATTTGCTGCTCATGTCCAAACCAGGAAGTAACATTATAAACTTTACGAAAACTGTCAAACTGGGGACCAATGGGCAAAATGCTTAGTAAAATCTTAAATATAATCATGTTCTAATCTGTCAGATAAACTTTAAATTCAGATTCAGTAAAATTAGCTGTGAATTCATCAGAGCAAGGCATCAGCAATCGATCCAAGTGCGTGAATCTTTACTTTAGTTGGCCACAATCTCAAATCTTATGCCCCAGTTCCTCGTCTCCAAAACTTTCTTTCAAACCGGTCTTTCTCTTTAACCTCAATCAGTCGACACCTGCCGTCAAAAACTCAGCGCCCTCTCAACAGATGGACCACTCCTCTGGACGTTTTGGAAAGCAGGAGGTTTCGGAGGTTGGATGCCCATTACGTCTCTCCAGCACCAGATGTTTTTCACAGCCTTTTGATGGCGGCTTTAACTGTGTTCTGACATTGAATGGCCAAGTTCAATTTGAGCTCGTAGGTAAAACCGGGCAGTTCAGAGCCGCGCTGTAATTTGTGCCACAGATGGTGAGCCATAATGTTCAGTCATGGGCCGGACATAATATGAACCGGACTGTGAGATGGATGCAGGCAGTGGATCTCAACTGCTTCAACTATCAGCCACTCAAAAAACTCTGACTAAAAGGATATTACAGGATATTTCAGGGCCCTGCAATTGAAGGCCACACAATTAAAGTGAGACTCTGCAGATGAATAGGAAAAAATCTTATATTTAAAGACATCAATTTGAAACTTGTCCTGTCCCTACGGGAGGAAAGAAAATACATTTTAAGAAAACAGCCTTTGAAGTTACAGTGTCCCAGAGAAATCTATGGATGAAGTGGATTAAATGGAAGAATAAAACATCTTTAGGAGCAGATTGGACAAGATTGTTGTTTCCACATGAAAGACTGTATTTTGAGAACGCAAACTGACCAAAAAAAAAAAATTTTTGAAAAAATCAGTTTTGCCTGTAGTGTCTCACCTTAATCAGAATCAGAATCACAATTTCAATGGACGTAAATAGCAAATCACAAAGGCTGCAGTTTTTTTCTAATTATAAATCTGTTTCAGTACAGGTATCGGTCGATATCAGCAGACAAATAAAAAAAAAGAAAGAAAGAAAAATAATAATGATAATAATAAAAATATATAAATAAAAAAGGGGAAAAAATCTGCACCAAATACTGGCCTGTTTTTTATATTGATATGTTTACACAATATTGCAATAACTAATTTTACAGCCCACATAAAAACATTCTGTTCTTATTATTTTTGTTATAATTTATTTAATGAAGTGAAAAGTTACTCTGTGAACTTTACTTTAACTTAAAATTGAGTTATAGGTCTTGCTATGGATTTTAAAATATAAATATTGGTATTGGATAACCTCAGTTATCAGAAACAGCAGCAAGACAAATTTCAGATTTAAAAATAAAAAATCCATATTTGCCCATCGCTGATAATTTCCTCCACAAACAAAATATCCCGTTCTACCTAAAAACAGCACACTCTAGTTTAGAGTTGTACAAAAATGTTCTGAAATGTTTTGTTTTTTTTAACTTTTATTTAACCAGGAGAGTCCCATTGGGATTAAAAAACCTCTTTTACAAGGGAGTCCTGGCCAATACACGTGATTTTACTTTCATTAGTTCATATTTCTGTCTTTTTGTTAGTTTTCCTGGATGCGTTTAAAATGTTAAATGAACTTTGAGCAGAACCCTATTTATAAACCATTAGAACATTTGATATTTTCCCCAAATTGTGCAGCCCTAGTGCATGATTTCAATTATTGCTGTATTAATTTACAAAAAGGTTATATCTGCCTGATCTATCCTGTAAAACCTGGAGCGAAGCCAATTGTCAAATCTGAGGCCCAAAAAAACTCTAACAAAATATAGTCTAAACTTTCTCTAACGTAACATTTTGACAATGGAGAAATGATTTGTTGTCTATATGTGTTTTTTGTTTGTTTGTTTTTTGTGTTTTTTACCTGGTTAAATAAAGGTTAATAAATAAATAAATTCAATCAATCAATTATGCACCAAATGACTTTTGCGATAATCAAGCCTCCTTTTGTTTCATCTCATGTATAAAAAAAACAAAAAGCCTGACTATTTTTCTCACTCTTCATTATAACCACCAGCTTCATTTCTTCTCTCGCACTAATTAATGGCAGTTTCTATTCACACAATTCTGCCGTCGTTCCACATCACACAGAGTCCCACCTGCCCATCCCCCCTCTCACAGTCCCTCTTTCTGTTCCACACGATGGAGGCGTAATGTATCATCCTCAGACGGAGCTTTTACCTCTTTTTCTTGTGCCTCGTGTCTTTGCCTCCAGATCAAACGGTCCCTCGACTGCGATAACCAGAGCTGGGTGGTACTCCGCTACATTTACTCAGTTACATTTTCTCAGTTAAATTTACATTTAGTTACATTTACTCAATGGTGGAATTACTCAATTTTGATTTTGTTCGTTTGTTTATTTTGTTTTTTAAGTAAACATAAAAATACATGTATGTATGAAGATATTTATGAAGTATGTATGTATGTATGAAGCACATACATAAATCAACCTAAAGTCTCAGGTTCTTATGTTTTTCTAATTTTAACTTTAACTTTTCGGTGGCATATTTCCTGTGGTAAATATTTGTCATAGTTTAACATCCATGAAGTTACACTTTGTGACGATATCTTGAAAAATAAAAGTTTACAATTACAGGAAGTAGAGCTGAGTTCTAAAATGGAATGACTCCGTGATGTCATCAAAAAGCGACATATCACTGAAAATACAGAGGCAATTTACAGCAACTGACACAATCTCCGGACAGTGTTAACTATCATTCAGTGAAATAAAGGTGTTATCAGGTCTTATTGTCTGTCAATTCGTCCCATTGTGTAATTTTGTTTACAGTATGGTTGCTAGGTAACAACATCTACCGATCCCATATTTAATGCTCATGTTCATCCAGGAAGTAACATCATAAAATTTACAAAACTTGTCAAATTGGGGACAAATGGGCAAAATGTTTGGTAAAATCTTAAATATAATTGTGTTCACTATATGTTCACTATATATGTTCACTATATATGCTCTCTAACCTCATATAGAGTTTCAGTAAAAGTGTGTGTTTAAAAATGAGTTATTTCAGAATTCACAGAGATTATTACAGTGTGTTGATTTTTTAAACAATCAGCTGTGTTAATTCAAATAAATGCACTTGAACTCTTATTCTAAACCAGAGGTCGACCTCGACAGCTGAGTCATTTACTGTCCTATTCCATTATTCTTTTGGGGTTCCTGCTGTTCTTGTTGTTGGCCCGTGGTAATTGAACCAAACACTAAAAGCCAGGGAACACTCACTGGTGACAGCCTGATCAGTGTTCTCCCATTCTCCCAAGTTGATGTGATTACATAACACTGGCCCCGCAGAGACTTGAGCACTGATTATTACTGCGTGTTTAAGATGCATCGACAGCTCGTCTGTGGGCTGTTCTCCTCTCCACACCTTCACACAGATCACAGCAGTTTGACCCACCTCATGTTCAGACGGAGCCTCACAGTCTGCAGCCGGCTTCAGTCCTGGTCTCACGTCAAGGACGAGAGACAAGTCCCTGTTTTTTTCCATCTGCAGTGGAGGCATCTGTCACGGCGAGGAGTCGGGTAATTGAACATCGGGTCGATATCGTGCATTTGAATAATGCCCTGCTGGTTCTTCTTCATAATTGTGAGTATAGTGAGCATTTTACAGAAAGTTACAGTGTGCCAGATAAACTGAGATGGAAGACAGTAATAGAGACGTAAACTTGCTGCGCAGTTTACAAGAATCATTTTATCAAGTACAATTAACTGTGGTTGCTGACCTACAACAACATTTACAGCTACTCTGCGGAATTTATAAATCCAAAACAAAATCCTTTACTTTAATTAAGATTCACAGTTTTGTTTTATTTTTTAGAAATTTGAAATATGTACATTTATAGTCTAGTAGTGTGCCACAGTCAGGCTCATGACAGATTGTGTCACTGGAGACTTTGGTTTCACTTAAAGTGCCTACAACAGGTTTTTATGATTTTCTAATTTCGACTTTATTCAGTGTATTAATACCTCTTGTCGATATAAATTATAGTTTTAAACCAATCAGGCAGCTGTTTATGAAGAAAAGTTGAAAAATCACAGGAAGTAAATATATTGACGACATCATACTGGGTAGAGAAAAGCTGAGCATAATTTACAAAAAAAGAAACTAATTTTTGACCCTTTTAACATTGATTCAACAAAATAAAGGTTTTCACATGTATTTTTCTTTGTCAAATAAAAAATCTGTGACATTAAAGTAGTTTTGGTGCACTGTGCACTTGGTAATTTCCTAGTGTGATGTCATCATTTACAAGCAGGAAGTAAAATTAAAAACCTGAATAAATATGTAAACTGGGGTGACATTTGTAAAGATTTTATGTTTATCTTAACTGCATTTTAGTTAAAGGTGTAGTCCAACCTGTCAGAGGACCTTTAAGTAACTGTTGGCCTTTATTTTGTCAAAACTTGGCAAATTGGCAAAAATTGATATATATGGATATATATATATAAGATACTTTCAAAATCTGGAAAAATGATAAACTACTAAACGACTAACTGGAAGGAAATACACTCTTTATTGAGCTGAAAAATAAAACCAAAACTATCCTGCAGAGCGTGTATTGTGCAATGCAGTTTACTCACATAAAAGTACCACGTGCATAAAATGAAAGGTGCACTATGTAAGCTTTGTTTAACTGCAGTACTTTTACTTTTATTGTTTGTTACACTGTTGATGAATAATGGACATAAACATGCACAACTTGTCCCTGTCCAGCCTAAAGTATATTATTGAGTCTGTTTACTGCTCCTGTCCGGTCTCATTGCCGTGACACAGCAGCCGCTCTAAGTGCTCTAGACCTCTCCGTGTTTTATAGGATTACGGTTGGGAAATTAAATCGGGGGCTTGTGCAAAGGTTAGGAGGCCAGAGAGTGGAGTCCAGCGAGGCACTGTCACCGTTTTTTGGATGTTTATTGTGAGCGGCACGGACAGGACCCTCCTTCATGCCACATGCGCTACTGTACGCCGCTGTATTTCCTCTAATATTGATCAGCAGGAAAAAAAGGGTTGAGGTCAGCAGTACGTGTTTGTCTGAATTTCTTTCCCTCTGTCTCACCCCCTCCATTTGTCTCTGTCTGATTCGATAGTGGCGCGTATACCTCCCTCACCCCTCCCCTGACCCGCTCTCCCCCTCGACGCCTGCTTTTGTCCCTCGCCGTGCCCTTCACTCCACGTACATAAATCAATCAGTCAATTCCATTTCATTGGGAGCAAGGCCCTGATGGATTTCTGTGCCACTGTCCTGGTACAACCACAGTGTCCACGCGTTAATTACATTTCAAACGAGCCGGTGCGCTTATGAGAGCCGACGCCATTCCACTTCATTTGCAGCGATGGCCACAAACAAGAGGAAACGCAGACGTGTAACTGTGCCAGGGGTCTTTGTCCCGTCGCGTCTGATCTGAACCGGACGGTGACATCGTCCATGTCGAGGAATATGTCGCAAATGTGTCAAAAGTGTCGCAATATTACATTTTAAAGTTATGATAATTGGGCGATATAGATGCAAATATATTCAGACGATATTGTGTCAGTCTGACTGAAATGTAGGGCTGTGGTCGACCAAAGAAGTTCTTGGTCGACTAAAGACATGCTCTGCCGATCGATTAGTTGACTAAAAAGGAGGCGTGGCATTTCAATAATCTGACTTCTGACTGCAAAAAATGTATATGTATGAAGAAAAATCATAAAATATTGTGTATTTAGACATAAAAAAGGCAGATTATAATCTCACAAATCTTCGCACTTACATTTTTTTCTGCTGTTGTCCATATAAATCTTCATAACTATAAATAATAGTCGACTGAGACTATTCATTACAAACATTTGTGCAGAAAACTACTGGTAAAGTGTGTATTTATCAGTAAAAAAAAAAGCAGATTTTAATTCACTTTAATTCAGTCTCTTTTCTACTGTTGTGAATAAATCTTCTAAAATTCCCAAAATAATTAGTCGACTAATAAAAATTGATTGACCAAGACACTATCGACCGATTAATCAACTAAACGACTAAATATTGACAGCTCTACTGAAATGTGTTAAAACATGTCTTTTAATCTAGTTCAAAGCTCATTGTACTATAAAGTAGAGTCACATTAAAGGTGGATGTCACTGACAACATGTTACAGACTTTACAAATGAGATGAACACTTCCCCGGCGACACTTCTGTGATAAAAATTTAGGTGTTTGTGGGTCAATGCTAATGCTAACGTTAAAGCATAATAAAGAGGTAGTCTTTAGATTTTAATTGGTTGTTTCGTTATATTTTACGTTAAAATAATAAAAGATAGCTTTAGCTCTGAAAAACGGTTTTGCTTCTTTTTGCGTTGTATTATTTTATCATTATAAGACAATTAGAATAGACAACTTTTAACTAATTTCTCTCTTTTTTTCATCGTTAAAAATGACATTTACTAAAGTTATGACAGTCTGATGTATGTTTCGTTTTGCGGTTTGAAATATGCTAAAAGTCATAAGTTGGCAAAGTTGGTGACATGTTTAGCTCCCTGTCATAAATGTGCCATAGTTGCCATAGTTACCACTCTAAATATTCAGGATTCTCATAGATTCCTCATGTAAATACTGACATGACCTGGTTTCTGAATACAGATTGGATGTCTTATTTTTGCTTCTAAAATCTTCATGTAGAGTGTCAAGATTATTTGTTTAATCGAAAATTGTTTATTCAGGTCAAAAAATAATCTTAGGAATTAAAAAATTATAATTGTGAGAACCATAGGCAACAACAATGAGTCGTTTCAGTTCAGTGTATTCTCCATAAAAAGTCAAAATACATGTAAAATACTTTTTAGTCTGGCTGTTTGTGACAAAATCATGACGTTTTCGTTCAGAAAGTTTGATTTCATACAGCTAAACATAAAATAGTGATGTTTCTTCTCACAATAATCGTAACATTAAACTTTGTTATTGTGACATCCCTATGACAATCATTTTTCAGTTCTTTCAATTATTGTGCCCTGAATAATCATGATTATTGATGAAGTCTTGACCTCCACAACTTGAATAAACTTCGATAATATTAAATATATGTTTTAAAATGATTACACTACTGTATTTTTCAATCTTTCAGACAATCTAAAACATATTGTTAAGATGCTGCTATCTTTTATCAAAATGATAATCAAAATGTAATGTCATGTAACGTCATATTTTTCAATATTATAAGCTTTCTGGCAATGTTTTAATCTTAAAAAAAAATCTGTTTATCATCTTTTAGCAAATGTATCTTAAAATGTAATGGTCAGACTTTTGGATAGTTTTTGGTGACAAATCTCATCAGCATCTGGACTTATTGGTGTTTTCTGTTCAGCGATGTCAGATATTTTGAAGATAACAAGGCAGAGAGGGAATCTGTGCAAATGACAGGATTTGGCATGTGCATATCAAAGGAGCAGCTCATGATGTTGTGCTGTCCGACATCAAATGGAGGGACAGTATGGTCTAAAAAACAAAATAATGATGTTGAAGCTATAGATAGAGTTTCTGTGCAGGAGGCCAAGAGGAAAACCTAAACTGTGCAATTAAGAGACATGAAGATCTGAATGAAACAGCTTCCACTGCAAAGAGTCACTCAAGTCCTTAAAATCTATATCTCTAATTATACCTTAGTTTGGTGGGATAGTACTTGTAGTAAATATTTAGCAGTTTTACATTTATTTAGTTGCAGTTTATGAAGAAATTTTGAAATTTAAATGTTTAAGATTACAGGAAGTAGAGCAGAGTTCTAAAATGGAATCCCTCCATCTACGTCATCAATATGCGACGTACCACTGAAAATACCATAAAATCTGGAAGATGAACTCAAAATGGCGCCCTATTTAACCCTATGGCGTGGGCTCAGTAGCACATGAAGCCAAAAAAGTTTTTTTCTTCCGCATGACTTCCTGAATAGGGGCTAGTGCCTTCCACCGTGTGATGAGAATCTCCCATGATGCTTTGAACGACGTGAGCGATCACGCAGCTCTTAAGTTTTGGTGTAAACATTAGCTTGTGTGATTGTAATCGTATTCTTCATATTAGATCATATGTGAAAGTGTCTGAAATTAAATAAAATACAACTTACAGGTATCGCTTGTCTAGCCTTGTCCACGTGCTTTTGTTTCTATTGTTCGACGCGCTCGTTCACGCGGCTCACACATGTTTACCGTGACGTCACTTAATATAATTTTGGTGATTTTAGAAACTGTAGAAAAGAAAATTTCCTTCTATTTTATTTAAATACCAATAATAATTAAGTACTGTCTGCAATTATAATGTGCAATGATGATGAAGGCTGGGCCCAACAGGCGCCTGCTCCAGTAACGACCCCCCCACCCCCACATGTCTGGAGGATCGATCTCTACACTGGAGGATCTATGCACCACCCGCCTGGACAGCTGGATTAGCCACACCTCGTCTGCCTGGACAAACTCCTTCTACTTTAGATTAACTGTTCCTCATCTCCTGCTGGAGGAGCTCTCTCTACACTGGGTGAACTGCTCCTCGTCCGCCTGGAGGAACTCTTTAAAGCCACCTCCCTCTTGAGTGGTTCTGGCTCCACAGTCCAAGTGGATGTCAGTCCTAGTTCATCTGCAGCCTGTCCGTCCGTGGGAGTAGGATCTCTCCTTCACTGTGGTTCTCCCCGAGGTTTCTACTTTTTCCCATGGGGTTTTTTGTAGTTTTTCCTCGCCGCGAAGGAGGGTCAAAGGACAGGGGCATTCTGGGACAGTTATCTGAACTGCTTTCTACCTGTGGCCCATCGAGGCAACTGTTGTTGTGATTTTGGGCATTATAAAAATAAATTGATTTGATTTGATTTGAACAGGCTGCAGTACCTCACACGGCCACTAATCAATCTGGGACACGGACAGAGGGGGCGTGCCTTCTCCACCTCATTTAATACATCCATGCTTAAATCTCACACTGTCGTTAGCAAACAAGCTAGCAAAGCTCTGCACAGTCAGAGCAACAACGGAGAAACTACTTTCAGTTTTAACTTTGATATATAAAGTTTATTTGAGCAAAACAAAAGCTCAACGGGCAAAAATGAGGCGAAAGAAAAACAAAACAAAGAAACACATTTTATCAGTTTGTACTGCTCATAATTTTGCCATTGAATTCAGAATGTTAGATGTAGTTTGTCCACGTATGTGTTGCTGTAGCTAGAGACCAACGTGCAGATTTAGTTTTGATGGAAATTTGGGAATCACAGGGACAATTTACACTCAAGGGAAACTATTTTCTGACAGTTTAAACAATCATTTAACAAAATAAATGATTTATCAAATTTTATTATTTGTCAAAAATCAATATTGTGTTGTATATTGTGTATGTCACATCTGCTGCTCATGTCCAACCAGGAAGTAACAATTATAAACTTCATCAACATTGTCAAACTGGGGAAAAACATGCACGTTTTAGTTTTAGTGAAATGTGTCCAATCTGTTATATGCACTTTAAAAGAAATGCATTTGTGTTTGATGTTTTGATTTGATTGTCAGCACAAAAACGTTTAGTGTGGGTTGAAATCTCTGTTTAAATCCTAACATTGTGCAGATAATGGAATGGTGCATTGTTTACACTGTTAACAGTCTCAATGGCCACAGCCTTTACCCCTGAACTTGATGTATCTTTACCTCCTTATAGTTGTGCACCTGTACAGTTTAGCTTGGCTCTCTGATTCATTACAGGCAGGAGCTGAATGCTAACGCTCCACTCACAGATGGAGCTGATAGCTGATCAATAACGCCAGACTCAATCAATCAGCGGCCTCCCTCTCCCCGAGCCGCCTCAGAGCTGCAGGCCTGATTCGTCCTCCACTGTCTCTGTCATTTGTCTCTACATCTGATAGCTCCACTGCATTTGTGTGCCCTTTCCTCATGTCCTCAAACCCCTGACAGTGATTTATATGTGCGTCTCAAAGGACGCTACAAGTTCATTTGCTTTACATATTCAGATGATCTGCTTGTGAAAAGAAAAAAAGTTAATTTATATTACTAGAGGCTATTTTACAATTTGAAAAGTTGAGTAGATTTTTTAATACCTTTTCCTATAAGTAGCTCCCTATAAAGACAGAAAAAGTATTACATTTTGCTTAGTTAAAGAAATATAGCACTATTAAAAGTAAATGACTTTGCCTATGCTTGTGGCAGCAGCATATCTGCAGTATAGCAGTGTAATGGAAGATTTTACTCTTCAGCGCTACATTAAGACTTGTTATTTTCAACACATACTAAAATGTTATACGATGATGTACAGTACATTTCCCTCCCTCATTGGCACCTCTTGGATTGTGGGCTTTTGCGTTTTATTTTCTCATTTTGCTCCCATTACTCCTCTCTGCAGCCAATTCATATGTGCAATGAACTGTGAAGGGAAAAATCTGTACCCTCATTTTCAAATATATCCATGGCCATTTACCCTCACAAGCACACGTGTGCTGTAAAGACAGAGCAGCAGCTTTATTATAGATGCACATGCAGAGACATGCACACAATGATGTCATTATCACTTAGGGTCATGGCTTTCAATTGTTTTAATGCTGCACTGATGTGGTGTATGACCGGAATGACAATGTTCACTCGAGCAAACTATTGGATAGTTTTATAACAGTGTTACAGGCCTACAGTTATAGGTTACTTTAAAATGTTTAATAGATTCTACTAAGGTCTACACTGCATTTTACTGTAATGACACAATCATATAAGCTGTCTACACTAAGTACCACAAAACAATAAAGGTTAAGGTACACTTAATTGTCCCCGTGGGGAAATTTGTCCTCTGCATTTGACCAATCCTTCACTGTTGCAGGGGCATCTATCAGGGGCAGATCTTGAGCTTCTCTTGTTCAGGACTGTAGCTGGTACATAATTTGGAAAGAGTGCTAGTCATGTCACGTGTCCCTGGTGGAGGTGACTGGATGTGAGCTAGAGATGTCTGTGACAGTGAAGGTCTGAGGAACATGAGGACATTGGACAAACTGCATTTCATCATGAACAATCCTGATGGGCAGAGGAGCTCATTTTCCAACAGACTATTCAACACCTCTGTAACAGAAAACCTTATGTCATTATTGTTTGTGACCCTCCATTCATATTTTTGTGCTGTACAAGCCTTATGCCACATCTAGTTATTGCAAAAGCACAAATAGCATATTGTGTTTCAAATACAAGACACATTTAGCCTTTGTGTGTCCTTGTAAGCTACTGTTGATGTTTTACCATACAGGGTTAATGTTGTAATATTTTCAGTAAGCAGAGAAATGAGAGCCTTGTATGCCCCATGTGTATGCCTCATTGAACATTATTCCCTTCAACCACCAGCGGTCAATGTGCTTTATGTCCACACTGCACCATCTGCTGGCCAAAACAGGCACTGCACCTACTGTTACTACTTTTCTTAATCAACAATAAGCTGCAAATGCAATGTCTTGTTGTGAGTGTATGCCAAAACCATAAAGTCACGCCACATTTTGAAGCTTCATTCATTCAAATTTATCACAAAAACCCCATGTTATTCCTGCACAGACGCTTTCGCCGCTAGATGGCGCGAGTGATTTGTGCCAGAAACATGAAGAAGAGAAAAGCGGAAGAGACGTGGCACAAACACAGAAAGAGGAAAGGATCTTACACTTCCACGGGGAAAGGGGCGGCTAAATGATCTGAGCTAATATTATTGCTACTGACAGCCTCAACACAGACAAATATTAAACACATAAGCACAAATGACACCGGTGGAAAAATCTCTGGGACGTACCAGTCTCGACTGAAGTCTTGTTTACACGTCTGAGGTATTTTATTTATATGTATTTACGTTTGTGAAGATGCTTCATGTCAGTGGCTAGCTTCAGATTCAGTAGCCTGTCTTTGCAATAATGAGTTACTGTTTTAAAGAGCATGTTGTCCGCAGGAAGACACTGATATTGAAAAAGCAAATGAGCATGACCTAGGTGTTACTCACACAACAGTGCAGATAAGATCAATAAATACTTCAAAATATGAAACACATGGTGCTCCTGACATTGCACAGTTTGAGGAGTTTTGCGATCTTATACATTTTTGGAGACTCCCAATAACGTTATTCAGATGATATTATGTCAATTCAACAAAAATGTGATAAAACACGTATTAGTTGAGGTTTATCTATCATACTAATGTGAAATGTCTGTAAAATGAACCACGAAAATGCAGAAATGTCAATTTTATTTACTTTACAACATACATTTTTATTTTTAGTCAGCTTTTTTTGTTGAATTTCTTACTATAAATGATATGCAAAATCTCAATTACAGCTGCTCGATTATGGCAAAAATTATAATCACGATTATTTCGAAATCACTATTATTTCGAACAATTACTTGTGTTGAAAGTGCAGAAATATCTGCTTATTTGAATGTTTACAATATAACATTTTAATTTTTTTATCTGCTATTTCTGTAGCTTTTTCTTTACTGTAAATTAGAGCTGCAACAAGTTACTAATCTAATTGAAATAACCTTCAACTAACTTGGCCTATACATTAGCGAGGCTTGATTATGGCAAACATTATAATCATATAATTATAATCATTGTTTAGTTCATAAGTGAAATCATGATTATTTCGAACAATTACTTATATATTGTCAAAATGATTCTGTAGAGACAGTACAGATTGAATATATTTTATAAGTAATGTTTTAGAAAAGTGCCTTTGCTCCAGGTTTTGAGGCAAAAGGAGTGCAGTTATAACGCTGAATAGAAGGCAATTAATTGTACTTTTGAATACAACATTTTTTGTAATTGAAGAGAGTAATAATTGAAATCACTTTTATCTGAATATCAAGTATATCTTCAAAACAACATTCTCGATACTATTTAAATTGTGATATATTGCCCACCTTTAATCCCAGTACATAATGTTGTTAATTATAGAAGCTACATTTTCACACTGCCTGGTCACATGACTAAAATCTATCATCATCATCTCAAATCAAGTTTGTCACTGACGACATTTGTTCTTGTCGCAGTATAATTCGCGATGGGGCTCTGCAAGTGTCCAAAGAGGAAGGTCACCAACTTATTTTGCTTTGAGCATCGTGTAAATGTGTGTGAACATTGCCTGGTCTCTAACCATAACAAGGTTGGTGAGCTACATGCTTTTTCTGGAGGATTTTAACACTAAATAACTTTGACAATAATGACGCGCATGTTATTTTGTTGTCCAGTGTATAGTCCAGTCATATTTGCAATGGCTTCAAGACAGCGACTACAATCCAAACTGTTCTCTTTGCAACACTCCTCTGGCAGATCAAGACACTGTCAGACTGGTTTGCTATGGTGAGTAAAGAGACAAGAGTCCATTTCTATACCTATACATTCCTTGAATCTATAGTTTGTTGTTTTGTTCTAGATCAGACAATAGATAAGAGATGATGTAATTACCATGTACATTGTCCCATATAGAAGAAACAACAAAACTATTCTTTATGTCTGCAACTAACTCATTTGGCAGTTGATTAGTCCAGAGATTATTCTTTTGATTAATTGATTAGTTGTTTAGAACGCAAAAATCACATGATGAAAAGGTTTTCACTAAATCTGACCCAGATGAAGTTGATGTGAAGCCGTTTGAGGATCCTAGTGGAGCACATTTATGGATAAAAGAGTGTTTTTGATAAAAAACACTGAATTTACACATTTTCTGCATCATGTTTAAGCAATTGTGGCTTATTTTGAGTCATAAAACTTCTTTTCTCAACTCAAGACATGTTGTGGAACCTATGCGTAGACCAGTAAACGGTTATTCTATTACTAAATTAGTTGACAATTATTTCAATATTCGATTAGTTGTGATTAATCGATTCACTTGTTTCAGCCCTACTGTTCATATAAAAAGACAAGATGAATATTCTTAGCCTGTTTTGAATTTATAGTTATGTGTTAAAAACAATAAAGCATCACTATGTAAAGTACAAATAACTGAGATAACTGATCTTTTTATCCCTCACAGATGTATTCCATTGGGCTTGTCTCAATAATTTGGCTTCACGGTTGCCTCTCCACACGGCTCCAGCAGGATACCAGTGTCCCGCCTGTCAGGGGCCAGTATTTCCCCCGTCTAACCTGGCCAGTCCCATTGCCGATCTGTTAAAAGAACAACTGTCATCTGTTAATTGGGCCAGAGCAGGTTTAGGTCTGCCTTTGGTAAGATTTGGTTTCCTCTCCACACAAATTAAGGACAAATTTGTAAGTTTATAGAACAGGTAACACATTTCACTAAAACGTAGTGTACTTGATTTTATTTAAGATTTTACTGTCCCCAGTTTGACAATTTTTGTAAATATGACATAGAGGTAGATCCACAAATGTTACCTAGCAACCATACTGTAAACAAGGGCTAAATATCTATAAATTACACAATAGGTATGATTTGACAATAAGTAATACATGATAACATCTTTATTTTGTTGAATGATGGTTTAAACTGTCATGAAATTGTGTCAGTTGTGTTTTAGTTGTTTTCATTTTCAATGGTACGTCGCTTATTGATGACATCACAGAGGGGTTCAGTTTAGAACTCAACACTACTTCCTGTAATTTTAAACAAAATTTCTTTACAAACTGCAACTAAACAGACATAAAACTTTGATAAAAATTTACCACTGGTGCTATCCACTGAACTAAATCTTAATTAGACAAACGGCAGAACATGTCATATAGACTTTAAACAACAAGGAGCCGTGCAGGAGGCAGTTTAAACGTTTCTCCGCTAAGTGTGTCGAAACTGATTACTGCACGGATCCGAATTGTTTAATGCGCTTATACCACGGCCACAAACTGAAATAGTTCACCTGTGAAACTGAAAAGCCTGCCACGGTCTTTAAATGTCAGAGTTATTTCTGTGTTTTGCATGAAGCTGGTCCCCCACAGCAGTGGAGCATTTGCTTTCCCGTCGCTATGGTGACGGACACAGAGCAGTGATAAAGAATGTAATTTAACTGTTTTTGGAACTACTTGTGCGTTATGAAAAAGTAACAGTGGCAGTTAACATCTTCTCACTAACCGTGGTATAAAAATATGACAAGTTAGACATTTCACTAAAATGTAATGAACGTGATCATATTTAAGAGATTTTACTAAACGTTTTACCTATAGACCCTTTAAAAGTTTGTAAACAAAAACATTCTATATTCAGAATGGAGGCAAAATTGAAGTGGAACATAATGTGATTTCACTGGAGAAATGGGGATTTAACCTTCACAAAATATGAAACATTTAGATGAAAATTAAAAATGAAAACCACTTAGACCCATGTGAGTGAGAGAGCTGCTTTGAACATATTTATTGTATTTTACATTATGTTTTAGGAAATTATGATAAACTCTTTGCATTTATGATGAAGGAACAATCCAGAGTTTTACTGGAAAAATACAAAATAGTATTTTTCCCATCGTTTGAGAAGCAAACTAACTGACCTTTCTACTCTGGAAATTCAAATGTGTTTTTTCTTACACAAACACTTAAAACCAGAAGAATTTAGATCGCTCACAGAAGAATGTGAGTGAATCATTGAAAAATTTGCAGTCAACTTAATTTAGCCTCCAGCCGCCTCCATTCTGGAATTTTTTATGACATTACGTTTTAAAGGGTCTATGCACTACAACTGCAACTTCACAAATGTAAAACTATGCTAAATGTTTATCACTGGTGCCCTCCCATCAAATTGAGTCATATTAGAATATAATGAGAACCTGTCATATAGACTTTAACAAACTCGTGTTCTTACAGATTGAGGAGCCCCTTGTTGACCTGGAGGAAACCAAAGCTGATGTGACCGATTACAATGAATGGTCAACATTTGATGGTGAGTTTAAAGGTTCAGGATGCCACAATGTCATGAATTCATCTGGTTTCTGCTACTTCAAATTAAATATATTTGGGTTACTGTTTTGTCTATGTGTCACAGCCCGGGAACAAAGTGAAATCTACCCAAGTCATTCCTACAACACTGGTCTCAGCCCCCCGACAAACGCATCAAATACCATTTCTGCCACAGTCCAGGAGGAACTTGGAGATGCACGGAAAAATGGAGAGGGAACTAATCAAGAGCATGCCGTGATAAACTTCAATGCAGCCAACACTAATGACACCCTCACGATACACGCAGGTGATGAACTGTTACATGCCGTGACCTGCGACTGTAATATCAGAATAATGTAAGATGTTTGGTGTCGTTTTAGCTTCATCGCCAAGAAAGGTCTATGACACGCGAGACACCGGCCACAGCTCTATCACACAGATTGACTTTGATGATGACAAGTACAGACGGAGACCGGCTCTGAGCTGGTTTGCACAAGTCCTCAAGTTAGTAAAGGATACGAAATGTCACCAAGCGTCTCTGAATATCACCGTTAACTTTTTTTTTTTTTTCTCTCTCAGGAACCGTACTGGAGGAAAACGTACGACTCTGACATGGAAGCAGCGGATGTTCATGTTCCTGTTGGTTGGAGTTCTGGGATTTTTCACTTTGATCATCATCATGGCTAAACTTGGACGGGCCTCAGCTGGTTCAGATCCAAATTTAGATCCTCTTCTTAACCCCAACATCCGAGTAGGAAAATACTGAGAACAAGCATTGATACTTGCCTTTACACACTTAAATTGTATAGACTGAGCAACAGTGTGACTTTAAACCCAGTTGGTCCAACAGAGGGAGCTAATTAATCATACTGAATGGAAAGAGATGTGGACTTCTCCAGTCTGAAAGCAATGCTGCCTGTGTTATAACAAAAACTGGAGACATTTATTTTTCCTGGGATTACAGATTTAAAATGAGTGGTGGGTATTTATTTTTTCAATTCCAGCAAACATACACCTGTTATCAGTAGAAGTTTGTAGTATCAACACAACTGAACCGAACTTTGTATTAACGAGTTACATTTTGACATTTATAAACTGATGGGTTAAACAAAGCTGTGTGCATTTTTGGTGGCTTTCTGATAATTAATATACATAGAAAGCAATGGAAATTGAGTGTATTCTTTTTAAATGAGCTATAAATGTAAATGTATTTTTTCTGATGCATTTCCTCAACTGTACATTAAATTGCAAAAACTAATATTTGTGATTAGTCCTGATTGTTGTGGTTCTTATTTAAAGTAAAATTTTACTCAGGTCTACTCTGTGTTTTTACAGTAATGACACACTCATATAGGCCTGACGTTAAGATACGCTGTAGAACGGCTCTACAGGAGCAATACAAATCATGTGAATTTTAAATGGATGATGGTTGTCATTATGCAATGAATTATGCATTAACATAAGTTGGATTTAACTGAAAGAAAGCGTCATTTTGATTATGTAACTTTGCACATGGTCTCTGTAAAATCATGGTAATATTGATGATCTTCTGCCGCTCTGAGTCACCACTTGGCCGGGGGTCACATGTGAAGAGCTGCCGCGCCATCGTCCACCTTTCCACTGAACTTGCCAAAGCAGTTATGGATGACATTGGCTCGGGTTCACATTGATGCAGGGAAAGCTGCCCAAGGCAATAACAATCACATTATAATATATTTGATTAAACAACACATCTGTCTGTTACAGAAAGGTAGGAATAAAATTTTGTAAAAGGAATATTTAAAGTGTTATTTCACTTCGGCATTAACTTATTCAGATGTGCAATTGTTTTTGTCATTGTCTCTAAATTGGGATTCAATGTACCATTGCGTGTGACTTATTAGAATGACCATTGGTCTGACATAATCAGGGCAATCCAGTCAATAATGACGGAGATGGTTAACAGAAATTCCCTGACTGCAGGGCAGAGACAGATGTTATAGACTGCAGTTATGTTATTACGTTCATTCATTTAGAAATGAATATAAAGCTATAAACTGAGATTTCCTCAGTAACAAACAGTTGCAATTCCCCTTTTAATTAGTCACTTCTTAAACATCTGTTTTTTTCACTCTATGTTTGTTAAACTACACTCTCTTGTGGCTGTAACAAAGACAGTGTTAGGCATTTTTTGGAGTTTGTAAAAAAGTACACCATAAAGGTGAATATTGTAATGAAAATCAAATGTACATAAAATGCAAAAGCTGGTTCATGTCCTGTGACATTGGAGGATCGATTCAGCAGATATCAATAAATGTGTGCGAGTTTCATTGGTGGTTTCCCAGCACAGTTTAAAAGGAGGACGAGCGACAGATCAGTGGTGTCTGCATAACACAAATGGACACCTCTCCCTCATCAGTCTCATCTTTTTAATGTAAGTACATTTCACTTCTTAAATCTCTTCAAATGTTTTTTTTTGCACAGTTGTTATACAGTTTGATCATATGACCCCATTCAATTTAAAAGTTTTACTTTTTTACAGCTTACGGTGTACTATAAAGCCACCAGAGGAAGATGGAGAAACATTCTAAACCAATCCAACACAAAACGAAAACGATCAAGAGTCAGAAGATGGAAAAGTCTCCACAAATGAAGAACCACAAACAAAATCATTATCACAAACACTCAGACGATAATGACAGCAATGAGTAAGTATATTCCATGGCTTCTTTCCAAAATAAAAAAAAGTTTGTTTTGACAAGTGTTTTTTTTTTTTTTGTACAGTACTCATTCAACCACAGAGGACAGCGTTTTCAATGACCCTCTCCATGACAACCGGCATCACCCCTCTCATTTTCACAAACAAAACCATCGCAGTATTTCCACCTCAAGTACCTCCATAACCTCATCGTCATCCTCATCCTCATCAACTTCTTCTTCTTCCTCATTTTCATCTTCATCCTCCTCCTCGTCTACATCCTCTTCTTCTTCCAGCTCTTCGTCTGACAGTGACAGCGAAAGTTCAAATCCACGGGTCAAACCTCTGCATTCCCGCTCATGCACGGATATCTCCAGGAAAAACAGATATTTTGATGAATGTGATGACACTGCCCCATTGTTGGAGAAGGATGAACACAGAAATCAAAAACGAGGCTCAACTCCTCAGAGTGTTTCGTGTCAAGGCAAACATAAAATAGTAAGAGATGGAAGTGTCCGCAAGGCTAAATCAATGGAGTCGCTTGCAAGACCAAAGCAAAAGGAGCCACAAGATGGAACAGAACAAGACAAGAGAAAAAATGAAGCCAGAAATATAGTAAAGGACAAAATAAAATTCTCTGCGTTTCTTAATGAGATCACTCGGCAGGTGCTTAGTCCGATGAGACTCACGACCCTCGGAGTGACCAACACACAGAGGCCTCACAGTCCAGGACAAGCTTCAGCCAGATCTACAAAGTCTGAAAATAGCAAAGTGAAACAAGAACAACAGACACATCTGCAAGGCCGTGCAGACTCAGCGAGCTCGGGCAAACACTCACAAAGCAGCAGTAGGCATTCACACTCTCACCAAAGGCACTACAGTCACCGTTCAGTGAGCTCACCAGATCGCAAGACAAGACGCAGTTTCAAGAGGCATCATTCATGGTCCTATCGCCATCGCTCCTGCTCACCATCAGACAAGCACCACCATCATCACCGCCATCATCACCGGTATGGCAGTCCAGGTGAGGAGAAAGATTACCATCATCACCATAACTACGGACATCACCACAGTCCCACTTACTACCACAACAACCACCACAAAACTAGTCGGCACCATACAAACCATCATCATCGTCACTGTGGAGATCATCACCACGGGACATCTCATTGTTATAAAGATTATGGACGCAGTGTTTCCAATCATAAATCATGTGACTATGGAGACGTTTATCCAAGTTACAGCTGTCATTTTAAAGAACATTCGACATCACCCGCTCATCACAGACACCACAGTGACACAAGAGATGACAACAAAGAGAACATTACCAAATATCACCATAGAGATCATCGCAGCCCAGACTATCACCACACTAAACAAGAACTTCACCATGAAGAGAACCGGCGTGATCGTCATCATAGTGAGACTCAACACCATCACACCCTCGGACATAACCATCATCAACACCCAGAACATCGCCCCCAGAGTGAACTTTACCATGGATCCCACCTGAGAAAACACCATCATAACAAACAATATGGACCTGATCACAGTCAGCATCTTCACCACCAAAATGAGTCTGTGCATCTCCACGGCCATAAAGACCACCATGAACCACGCCCCCACCACCAACATGAGTCCCACCATCACCATGGAGACCGTCACAGTGAGCCTCACCATCACCATGGAGACCATCATAGTGAGCTTCACCATCACCATGGAGACCATCACAGCGAGCCTCACCATGGAGACCATCACAGTGAGCCTCACTATCACCATGGAGACCATCATAGTGAGCTTCACCATCAGCATGGAGACCATCATAGCGAGCCTCACCATCACCATGGAGACCATCTCAGCGAGCCTCATCACCATGGAGACCATAGCAATGAGTCCCATCACCATGAAGATCATCACAATGAGCCGCACCATCACCATGGAGACCATCACAGTGAGCCCCATCACCATCATCATGGAGACCATCACAGTGAGCCTCAGCACCATCACCATGGAGACCATCATATTGAGCACCATCACCATAGTGACCATCACAGTAAGCAACATCACCATGGAGACCATCACAGTAAGCACCATCACCATGGAGACCATCACAGTGAGCCCCAGCACCATCACCGTGGAGATAAACATAGTGAGCCCCATCACTATCACCATGGAAACCATCACAGTGAGCCCCATCATCATGGAGACCATCACAGCGAGCCGCACCATCACCATGGAGACCATCACCATGGAGACCATCACAGTGAGCCACTTCATCATGGAGACCATCATCATAGAGACCATCACCATGGAGACCATCACAGTGAACTCCATCACCATGGAGACCCTCACAGTGAGCCCCATCATCATGGAGACCATCACCATGGAGATCATCACAGGGAGCTCCATCATCTCCATGAACATAACGCAGACCATCAGAAACACCTTGATGGACACTGTAACTCACACTTCGGTCCTGAATCCCCCCAGGTCCATTCCAAAACAAATCAAGGTCACACTGGCTCCAACCACCGAGGAAAACCAGCAGAAAAGACCCTGGAGTGCCTCAGGAATTCTACCAGACCTGCCAGTGCCTCCAGTCAGGACGAGGAACAGACAAGCTTCAGTAACCCATTACATAAAGTATGACATAACCTTTGTGGTTTACTGAGAAGTCTGGTACCAGTCAATATTGCATGCAAACCTAATTAAAGGTTAATTATCTTAATCTAACTTTCCACCAGGAGATCAATAAATTATTTTTATGTCCTGTGATTTGAGATACAAACTAATTTGGATAGTGACTTCTTCTTTTTACCTATTATAAATGAATAGCTTATTACAGATCAAAATGCTTTACATGGTTTTTTGTTTGTTTTGTTTTTATATTTTACTAACATTTTGTGTCTTTTGCTTACTACAGGAAAGTGTAGATGGCATGGGCCGAATAATGTGAGTTGGAAATAGGGAAAAATAATTAAATGACCAATCATCTGTAGCCAGGGATGTTAAAGTGTAATCATTTTTAATATTCAAATACATTTTTTCAAATCTAAAATCCAACAGAATACTACAAGAACAGAATGAGGGGCTGAAAAGTCTGTACAAAACAGCAGTGAGAGTAGAGTGCTTGGGAGAGGAGTTCATGAGCAGCCGTCACTGTTTGGAGGCAGAGCTTCAGAAGACACGCCTGGAGCTTAGTAACCTCACTGAGAAGTTTAAAAGGTAAACGCAAATATAGCAAAAAAAAATGAAATGTCCTTGTCAGTTCTACAGTAAGATAAACTTTTTGAACGTATCATTTTAGATTACACGACAGCTGCTCTTCAACACAACAAACTAATAGTCTGCTGGAGCATAAACTTCAGTTGGTGGTAAGAGACAAACACACATTTCTTCATCATTGCAAAAAGCAGTCTTTTCTACTCAAAGGTAACTTGTTTTAAAACAGGCTCAGAATATGGAAGGGGAACGTGAAAGGCTAAACAAACGTATTTCAGCTTTAACAGAGCGACTGGCTGATGCAAAGTTCGTCAACAGTGTGGACACAAGTAACGTACGATCCCCCATCACTCATATCTTCGCTAACATGTACTTACAATTATTTATTTGCAATCATGTCCATTTCATTTTCTTTTACAGGCAACACAGCATCATATCCAGTCAGATGTCGATCTGGCTGTGCCCCCGGTTGCCCCTCCTCCAGCACAGTTCATGGACAGTCTGAACTACACTAAAGACAAAGTTGCAGGGCAGGAACAGTCTCTGGGGTCAGTCCCCGAGGAGGAGGAATCTGATTGGTCAGAGATAGGTGAGGAAACACCAAGATTTGTGCTAACTGGTTTTAACCGAGGCCAGGCATGGAGGCGCAGAGAGAGCGACGAAGATAAGACCAGTGAGTCGGGAAGGGAAGAAATATTTCAATCAAATTCATCACGTCCCTCGACTATCTCTCACCTGCAGTTTACTGTCCACGATGAAATTCAGCAGCTCACACACTCTAATCTCTCCAACATTGTGACATGTCAAAGCTCTTACAAGATCACCACAAATCCAAGTCTAGGGTCTGCTGTTCTTGTCCGGTCAGCGAGCTTGGAGGAGATCCCGTTGCCTCGTCACTCAATGCCTGAGGAGCTCCGAGGCACAGAGGCCATGATGGACCTGCACCACTCAGGAGCAGAAACTGTCCGAGCCTTAGATAATGAGTTCATCCATCACCTGAAAAGCAACAGGGACACTGCGCACATGAGGCAGATGGATAGTGTTTCTGAGATGGATTCAGCCATGTCCAAACTGCAGTCAGCAGAGCGCATTCTGAACCACCTTATTTCTGAAACACAACAGCGTGAAGCTGAGGTCCACAACTGGTCAGAGCCAATACCAGATGAGTTACTCAGACGGGAGCGTACAAAGCTCTAATGTGGGCCCAAATGCCCCAGATTGAATGTGATTAATCTGTAAAGTCAAATGTACATTATGTAACTACTGTGTGCATGGATAGATACAGAGACGCTATATTTGTGGGCTTTAAAATGTATATTTACCCTTTGTGATTATGTGATTAGCTAATACTCATTTTAAGTAGATGGTGGAATATAGTCAGTTACTAAAAGTATAGTCATATATAATATTTTGCAATTGCAATTGTAAACTGTCTCCCTTTGTCTTTCTCAACTTTCTTTAGTGTTTCCTTATTCAATATGTAATGAATGAACTAAGTAATTGTTATAATATAGAAATATCCAATTAATGTTGAGTCTCTCAGTAATCAATAAACTTTAGGCTTAGAGGATTTAACTCGGTTAAAATGTAGTTTTTGTCTCAGTTTAATGTACTAATAAATGATCAAATACTTACTATTGTCTTTACTTTCAAAGTAAAATGAAAATGGTACTGTTTGTCATATATCGTACTTAAAACGTATTCCCTCCCACACCTGAGCATCGACATGTCAGTTTTAATTAGGTTTGTCCCGTTTTGTTGTGCGTGAGGGAGAGATGGCTGCTGAGCAGACATTGGCCTGGATTGATCAGACCTGTTTAATAGGATAGGAAGGCATTAGCTGTAAGATGTTCACCCCAGCCAAGTTCACCAAATCCACTGTACGGCCCTCTGGCAGGTGTACAGTGGTGGCTGGGAATAACACAACTTTTTCTGCATTTTTTGGAGAATAATTAAGGTAATCATTCAAATTGTAGAATGCTAGATAAAGACTTCTATTGCTTATTACTTGCATTGCTATTTATTTATTTATTTCAAAAGTATTGTATGATTCTAATTAGCTATTGCTTTGCTATAATCATTTTATTGAACCGCATTTTTTAAAATGTAAAGTTAAATAATGATTTTAGTTTATGTCTCTATATTTTCAGACGAGGGGTTCGGCTGCCCCTTCGTATGTTGTTGTTCTCCTTCCCCTTTTCCCCTTGTGAGACTCGGACTCCCTGACTTCAGCAATCATGGTCGTGATGAAGATGAAGTTCCCTTTTGAGAAAAGGGTGAAGCTGGCCCAGGGACTGTGGCTCCTCTCGTGGTGTGCCACGGTGGCCGGAGCCATGACCTTCACCCTCGGCTGCATCCTCAAAACAGAGCTTCGCAGGAGGGGAGAGGTAACGTGCCCCGTGTGGCTCTTTAAGAATGACTAGGCGGATTTAGCCAAACGCAAAAGTCCTAATCTTAAAAAAGTAATTTTATAATAGTAATAATAATAATAGTAGTAGTAAATAAACATTTTAAGCATAGTAGATTTAAATTAAAGAAGTCAAAGATAAAATGTGTGTGCATTGCTTTTTAATCGTCTGATGTGCTAATAATGACTTAAAAAGACATTCTCTGCTTTTTTTCTGGTGATGGTCTCAAGGAAAATCAACTTGCCCTTGAGAAAGAATTATTCACGTGACCCACTTTGGATAGGCTTTAATAACCAGGCTTAATTTAAATCTGTGTCTTAGGCGCTTCATAACACAGTGGCAGAAACATACAGAGTTCTGCTTGACCTGTGTCTACTGAAATGTCCATTATTTCACTGGGAGCACATTTAGGTCTTTAAAAATGTGTTTGTTTTATACACTTTGTTACTGAGTGGTTAATTATACTGCTTACGTCTGGTATATAATTAGGTATAAAAGACTGAGATGCAGAGGCTCTTTGGCCCATAAGTGCTATGTAGGTGTAGTCTATTTAGCATTTGAATGGACTTATTATTAGTTTAGACTCCAGAGCTGGCCGAAGAACAGCACACAATGCATTACCCCCAGGAAGAAACTCACAGTCAGCCAAATGCACCGTACAATATCCATCAGCCTCTTTCAACTCTTTGAGCCTGCTATTATGTGTAAACTGCAGCAAGAAACACTATCAGTGCAGTCAGTTTAGTCGTCGTATTTGGTGAATTCAATTTACATTTCATCAAAATTGAATCGAAATCGCAATTTTAATGGACGCCATGAGCAAATCGCAAAGGCTGCAATTTTTTGAGTGCCATAATTTCCACCACGAACAACAAACTATCCTGTTTTATTCCACATTAAAACTGTTACCTCTGTAGTTTATATTTTATATATGTACAAACATCTTCTGAAATACATGTGATTACTTTATTAGTTTGTCAGTTCATTTCAAAACATAGCTCGCAGAAATATCGCATTTAGATATCTATCCCCAATCGTGCAGCTCTAATTCAACCTCTGAAAATATGTAAAAATGCTTTATCATCAATTTTAACAATAATATCTTTCCATCTTTCCAAATCATAGCTTTGTATTTTAACTAACTTACAGCAGCCACAGTAACAGCCAATTATCTTTTGAGTAAATAAATACATAATTCCAGATTCCTTTCCTGATGCAGCACTGTTATTTACTGTTTATGAGCCTGAAATTGCAAGAAGTGGGTCTACGGCACTTTATGACTGCATTTTTGCATTTAGCTTCAAGTAATGGTGGAAAAAGTACTCAATTGTGTTACTTAAATAAAAGTACATATACAGGAACAACAAAATACTTAAGTAAAAGAATCATTAAAAAATCTGCTCAGGTAAAAAGTACTGATGTTTAGAGTAAAGAGTAAATGTGTTTTTTTCTATTAAAGGGGGAAATGTGGTGATCTTGATTTTAAAATTGTCCCGATACATACATTTCTTAATGTTTGGAGACTTTTTATATATTTTGTTTGTTCGAAATCAAGACTTGAGCTCAAAACTTTTGGATAGCAGAATGTCACAATGAACGTGCTAAAACGTTTTACTTTTTAGTTCTTTTCAAAAATGCAGTGCAGTAGAAAGTACAGATATCTGCTCTCAAATGTAATAAAGTAAAAGTATCCACTGTACAATGAACTTGAGTAAAGCCCAGATACTTAAGTCCAGTCCTTTTACTTTTGTTCTTTGTTACTTTCCACCACTGTCGTTAAGTACACTTACAAAAGAAGTTCTGCTACTTTTAGGTAATGGACAACACCGACATTCACATTGTACCCAACACCCTCATGATCGTGGGCCTGGCCTCTTTGGGAATCAACTACTTTGCCGGAAAGATTGGCCAAGACGCTCTGGACGCCGGCAAATTTCCTCGCTGGAAGAACTTCTTGAAGCCCTACTTTGCCATCTCCTGCTTCTTCACCGTCCTCATGCTGCTGGCCGTTATTATGAGCTACGCCATGAAGGGCAGCCTGGAGTCCTCGCTAAAGGTGGGCCTGAGAAACGGCATCCGCTTCTACAAAGACACCGACACCCCGGGGCGATGCTTCCAGAAGCAGAACATCGATCGGCTACAGATGGAGTTCCAGTGTTGCGGGAACAATAACTTCAGGGACTGGTTTGAGGTGCAGTGGATCAGCAACCGCTACCTGGACTTCAACTCAAAGGAAGTCAAAGAGTAAGCTCTCGAAATAGCTTCACCATTTTCTCCCTGATTTCCTACGCCATTTTGACCCTTTTCTTCTCGTTTGTTTGTTCTCCTAAGCCGCATCAAGAGCAACGTGGACGGTCGGTACTTGGTGGACGGAGTACCATTCAGTTGCTGTAACCCCAGTTCTCCGAGGCCATGCATCCAGTATCAACTAATGAACAACTCCGCCCACTATAACTACGACTACGAGACGGAGGAGCTCAACATCTACATTGGCGGCTGCAGGGAGGCTTTACTAGAGTACTACATGGGCCTGATGAATACGATTGGTGCCGGTGTGCTTTCTGTGTTCCTCTTGCAGGTACAATACTCAAACACCACACACAGAATTGTCTTTTCGTGCGTATGTTCTACTTACTGTATCTCTGGACTCTTTCAGGGCTCGGTGCTGGTGAGTTTGCGGTTCTTGCAGACTTCTATGGATGCAGTGGAGGGAAAGGAGAACACAGAGATTGAGACAGAGGGCTACCTGCTGGAGAAGGGAGTGAAGGACACCGTCATGGAGTACCTGGACCCAGTATTGAAGTTTCTCCTCCTTAAGAACCAGGTCGAGGAAGGTTCTGAAACACCAGGCCCTGCCAACGCCTGAACACACAAGAAACACACTGTATTGAGCTTTGCACTTGCAGAGGAACTGATGAACAATTGATTACATTCCATTCCAACATTCCATTGATTAAAATTCTAACTAGTACTTTTTCCCACAAATGAAACATTCAGTGGATAACACTTTATTATCTAGGTATTATGAATAAAATATATTGTACATTTTATTTTTTATCATCTTATGTTTCTCCAATAAATGTAAATAATATATTAGCCATTATTGTATTTTTCTTGCTGTAAAATTACATTTCCAGGTTATAAATTATGCTTTGGAGCTGCCCTGCCATTGTTACGTTGCTCAAACATTATTATTATTATTATTATTATTATTTCAAAAGTTAAAAGAAAATGCAATTCATGTTGTGTGAAAGAAAATGATTTTGTTTTAATGTAGGAGGCTTTAATTGCCTACTGTATGCATCTGGGTGCAAATAATTTGACAATTTAAACATTAATAAAAAAACATTCTGAGCTGACTGTGTTCTTCCCTCAAATAACTAGATAATGATATCTTACATCTCATTCAAGTGGATTAAGGATTATGGAGACGTACTAATCAAGCGTGAGTAATCTCAAGTGTGTCCTTTGCTTTGACACCTTTGTTAAAGCTGTTAATCCCGTTGGTAAAACTTGCTTGCCTTGCAGTCATAACACGCCCTGCGCTGTAAGTGCACTGAGCAGCTGCTTAGGGCCCCGCAGCCACCAGAGGGCCCCAAGAGCGCCTATAATGCTACTGAAAATTATGAAAAAATTACCAAACTGGACTATAACCCTAACCTCTGTGCTCTTTACACCTACAGTTTCTTTACCTCAGTATTTCTATTTGATGTTGGAAGGACACATACTTGATGTGTGATTGCAGCTGTGTGTCACATTCATGATTGACTTGAGCCAGCTAGTCTAACTCTACATGTAGGTGGTGTTATTTATAAAGGTTTGTAAATGAGGAGATAAAGTCCCATTCCCCTAAGCTCTTTAGCTGTTTCTTGGGGGAGCGCTTGTGTTCACAGTTGGTCACATGTTTGACAGAGATTTATGTAGACTCAGGGAGAAGAGAGCGCATTCTGTGCCCAAGATTCAAAGATATCAAACATCCTTTATATCAGTCACAGTTCATCTTTTATCGCGATGGTTCCAAGTTTAGGTTTAATCTTTGCCCCTGTCTCACTGTGAGCCACGACTCAAGATGTTTCCCACAATCAGAAATCTTTCATCGCAGATTGACAAAACACCAGTTCAATAGTTGAAACAAAACATGTGATGTTTTTACTTAATTTAAAATGGAAGACTCTCCATTCATCTTTATGTGACCCCTTTTTATCTGATGGTCCAAAATCTGAGTTCATTGGTTGATTAGAAACAGTAACACTTGAAATGCAAAAAGACTAGGCAAAGGTTTATGCTTTTTGCCATTCTATTCTTCTTAGTGACAGCTTTTTTCCTGAGCAGTACTATTTTTGATACCCATTTCTGTATGAATTATGTCAGTGTTTCTCAAACTGTGGTATGTAGGCCATCTCTGGTGGTACACAGGTCCCTCTGCAATTGAAATATTTGTGTTAAATTTTAGACAAATCAATTAATGTTTTGGGTTAATCATTACGTAGAACTACATTATCCACAGTTTAGTCTAATTTTAGACCTGTTTTATTATATTTTAAACCTGGGTTAGTAAATATTCATCTTTATAATGTTATTTTTTCCAAAAAGTGTATTTGTAATAATGCTATGTTTCAACTCAATAAAGTGTGTTTTTGTTCACCTTTCTGGAGTTATATTAATTTATTGTCAGTGAATAATTTGGTGGTAAAACATACAATGGGGGAAATAACAACAAATGTTTGAAGCACAATGGACTTTAATATTTTAACTGGCTCAAGGGACATACAAAGTTTTGTCCATTTACAAAGAAAATTAAGGGTACAATGAGTGAAGAGCGACATGAACAGAGCTCACGTCTACAGTCGTCCTGAGCTAAATGTATACTGTGTTTAAATAAGAATTGGCACTGGCCCTGGGATTGGGACGTCCTGTAAAGACTTACAAATGAAACCCCTACAATTTTTAACATCCATTTTAAAGTCTTACCCGTAACTCACAAAGTCTAGGGGACTCGGTTGATTTGAATCAGTGTTGTAGGTGGTGTAGATGGTGGATTGAACGGACAGAACTGCACCAAAGATACGCTGTGCGTCAAACGGCTCAAAGGCTCCCAGTGAGCTGAAGGCTCGACAGTCAACGGTGAAGGTAAAGGTGCTTATCCAGCTTTTGGTTTGGCCGACAGCGACGGTGTGTGGCTGTAGGTTCTCCTTCTGTCTAAGGTGCTCCTCCAGGTCGCTGCAGGTGAATAAAAGTATAGGCTAGAAATAGAAAAACATTCAGTGTGTAATATGAATTATATTTTAGTGCTGTTGAAATAGTATAAACTTTGATCATGTGCAATATGATATGATGTTAATATCTACATTTCATTGTTCTCTCTTGAAGTGTTCTGGAAATAATCTTTCATATGAAATCATGTATTGCATTACATTTTATTAAGTCAAGCCATTAAGAAATTGTGCATACTTTACAATACTGTGCTTTTATCTACAGCTATGAGCTCAATTTGGGATTTAGGTGGAGATTGAAATGTTTCATTTTTTAACTTAATCTCTAAAAAAGAAAAACACCCATTTCCAATTGCTGTTTGAGTGTTAGAGTACCCTCTACTGTCTGCAATGGAAATGAACATTTGGGGAAAAAAATAACAATATAATAATTAGGCACATGATGCATTGTTCTTGTCTAAATTGGCACTAGTAATACATAATAAACATTAGTTAGTGTCTGAGTCTTAAGAAAGTGTTTTCAAATCTGGAGAGACTAAACACGACTTAATCACAACCCATTTTGAGTCCTTGTTAGTCAATGTTGAAAAATGTATAAATTGACACGATAGTACTAAATTAATAATTTGCCTTTTGTTGGTCGAATTCTTTATCGAAAGTCAATCTGAGATCTGATTGCAATTCTTCCTATAAAGTGTTTATGTTGGCAAACTTAAAATATCAACCCAAATTTTAATAGTTTGGATGGATGTAGGGCTGCACAATATTACAAATGATTGCAATATGCGATATGGCTATTAAGATCTGCGATATCAATATTATTGCAATATTTAAATACACTTTTTGACTAAGACTGAAACTAAGGATTATTTAGTAGTCGACTAGTCAGAGATTATTTCTATTGTAGATTGAGATTTAGAATAAACAATCTAATGTTGAAAATGTTGAAATATTATGAATGCAGGTTTGTAGATATATAGAGTATTTAGGTGTATAAGGTGTATAACTGAGGAAAATCAGAAAAGGTCTATTCTTTTTGTACCATTTTCACTGTCTTTGTTATAAAAGTCTTTAAGTTTGTGTTTTAGAGTCTGTTTAGTCCAGAGAACTACAGCCATCATCAAAATACGACTGCAATTATTCTTTATAGTCGACTAGTCACAATTATTCTACTAATTGTTGCAGCCCTTTTTTTGACGCAATAAAGTCTGTCATATTAAAATAAAAAACACTAAAAAACACTAACATTAAAAATACAAAACTGAGGCTAATTTAGTTTGGAAATAGCTAGATTTTATTCGTGACTTTCCCTTTTTAATGTTTCAATTTTAAAAACACAACATTTCTATCTGTTGGAAGACTTTGGTGTTACTGTGATTTATTTGGTTTGCTGCGATATCGTTATTGCGTCAGACAATATTGCAATATCGATACTTTTGCGATATATTGTGCAGCCCTAGATGGATGCAGATGTAAGTGTTTTAGGTTAACGTTTAAGACAATGTTTTGTTAAAGTTACTTCATTTTGAACATGGACCGATCCTTAAGTTATATGGATAAGACACGTAAACAACCCACAATAATAATAAATGTATTATACACTTGTTTTAAATGAAAGCTGTATAAAACTTACCCACGCCTTTAAGTGGCGCTGATATGGTTGACTAGATGTTTTCTGGAGCAGTGACAGCTATTTTTCTGCTTTGTATTCTTCTAGGATATCTTGAGCACCAGGCTTCCAGTCCTGTCCACCAGGCAGTGTATTCTCTACCATCTGCACACACAACACACACACAAAAATATAAATATATGTTGATACATTTGACCAAATATTTAGCAAAGTACAATTAAGTGGCTTCATTATAACTAAATAATTCAAGTATTTAGGTAGGTGTCTTGATACCATGGGAATAAAAAAGAAAGACTATGTACCTCTTTTTCAGCACTTCTCTATTGGGTCTTCTCCAGCCTTGAGTCGATGAGTTTCTTCTGGGAGGTGAGTACGGTTTGATGTCACTTGAAGGTAATAATGTACCTCTGAGAGATAACGCTGACGAGTTATCCATAGATGAAGACATGTAAAGAGAGCTTTAGTAAACAAACCAATGTTAAATGGCAAACATAAATTTGCACTCTTCATACAGAAGTAAATGTTTTGTCCAACTGCAGCTTCATAAAAATGTGGTTACTGCTAGGGCTGCAAGATGCAATTGAATTAATCTGAAAAGACATAATCAGCAAATCACTAAAAAGTACAAAAATTACTTCCATAAACAAAATATCTCTGCATAAAGCTAGTATTGCTAGATGATCCGTCAAAACATGTTTTGAAATACATGTGATTCTTTTATTAGTTCATCATATTTCAGTCTTTGTCCAGGACTGGTTAAACATGTGCACTTTAAACAGAATACTATTATTGACACAAATCGCAACACTTTCGAGAAAAATCACTATAAAATATTTTTTCACAAACATGCAGCCCTAGTAAAGCAGAAATGTACTACAAAGTGCCATCCAAGATCAGCAGCTCTGCAGAGACAGGAAAACTGTCACTAAAGATGATTATGAGCAGTTTGACGCATATGACAACCAAAATTTTTTATTGTGACTCACCTTTAATAAAATACAGATCAGTGAAACCTTGTTGTGGCTTGACATTATTTTTGGTAGTTTGACTCCTCATCTTTAGAAACATAACTGTAAGACACAAAATAATAAAAACCGTAAACATTCACAGCAAATGAATGCACATCACCTTGACTTTTATGGTGTTTTTCCCATTTCAAATCATACTTCACATAAGTCAAGCTGATGGGAAAAGTAAAGTCCATTCCACACATTTTTGAAGCAGTGGACTAGTTTTGTTGACTTTAGTGGTGGCATGCTCTGGAAAAAATAGCTTAACGTGAGGCCACAGTACTGGGAAAGTGTTTACCGTGCCCCAATATAACAGGGAAAAGAGTTTACCGTAATGCCACATGGTAAGAAGAAAAGTAAATTAGATTAGCAATGTTACAAAGACTAACTTAACATAAAGCGAGCTACCCTTAAGGACATTTGAAACACGAAATGCAGTTTTATATTCTGCAAATATAAGTTAAATAACAATGACCTCTGCTTTTAATAAACTAAATCCATTTCATATTCAAATGCGAGGACACAATTTTAACGTTAAGCAAGAACTGAATTGAATATTTTTTGCACATATTTAAATTTGGGTTATATAACAAACGACTGTTCATGCCATCACCAGTCACATTGAATGTTAGCAGTTAGGGAATCATTATATTTAGCTGAAAAATTTCACGGACTAATTAACCATTGTTACCTAATTAAAATGAGAAGCTGTGGGTTGTGGGTCTTGGGGCTCTGGGTCTGGGGTTTGTGGAGGTCTGGGAGGTGTGGGTTGTGGGTCTGGGGGCTGTGGGTTTTTGTCTGGGGGCTGTGGGTTGCGGGTCTGTGAGCTGGGGTTGTGGGGTCTGGGAGGTGTGGGTTGTGGGTCTTGGGGCTGTGGGTCTTGGAGCTGGGGGTTGTGGGGGTCTCATATTTATAATCCATTAACATAAATCAAGGGCGTTACTTGCAGACACCTGTTTCACTGATTCTGGTTTAGTGCGATCCATGTTTGACAAAGGCCAAGCAGAACACTCGTCTAATGACCTGAAAACTGCAGCAGACTGCTGTGCTGTCCGTCAAAAAACACTTCTTGTGGATTCTTCCCTCAGACCCCCACAACTCCAAGACCCACGGCCCCCAGACCCTCACAGCTCCCAACCCACAAGCAGAGGATCTTTGGAGCTGTGGAGTGTTGGTCTGGGAGCTGTGGGTTTTGGGTCTGGGACCTGTGGGGGTCTGGGAGCTGGTCTGGGGAGTGTGGGTTTTGGAGCTGTAGGTCGTACATCTTGGAGATCTGGGTCTGGGAGCTGGTCTGGGGGCTGTGGGGGTTTGGGAGCTGTGGGGTTCTTGGAGCTGTGGGTTGCGGGTCTGGGAGGTGTAAGAAATTTTGGTGGAAAAAAACAGAAAGAACTGGCAGTATAGTTGCCATTATTTTACAGTTTTTTAACAGAGCCTTTCTGTTTCATGGTTAATTGCTGTTCAAGAAATCACACAATGCTCTTGTGATTTTAGATTGATTTCAGGTATATTACTGTTGAATTACATTATCTTAACTATTTACCATTATTTTTCTGTTTTTAATTAAATTGTCTGAATTTGGAATTTAAATTAATAAATATACAAAAACACACACATTTTAGTTTTAGAACATTATTGAATATTTGTGAAGTAGATCAAACCCATATTTACTTACAAATGTTGTCACGATCAATTGTATCAACCTACATATGTCCATCTGCTTCCTCAGCACAGTTCTTCACACTTATATTCTATGGAGATCACGTTTTGACTACAGCTTATGTTGGGTTTCCTTTATTTAGATATTATGGAAAATATAAACAGCGATTTATGACTCAGTTGAATGTTGCCTCTTCTTGGCTCTAAATAAAAGTAAAATGGAAATTAAAAAAAACTTGCAAACACCTGTTTCACTGACTCTGGTTCACAGCGGTCAGTGTTTGACAAAGGCCAAGCAGAACACTCGTCTAATTGACCTGAAAACTGTAGCAGACCGCTGTGCCGTCTAGCACTTCTTGTGGATTCTTCCCATAGACACCCACAGCCCCCAGACCATGGATGTATTAAAAGAACTGGATAAGGTACGCCCCCTCTGACTGTGGTCCCAGATTGATTTGTGGCCGTACGAGGTACTGCAGCCTCTTGGAACCAGCCTTTTTCTAAAATTGCACATTATAATTGCAGACAGTACTGAATTATTATCTGTATTTAAATAAAATAGAAGGAAATGTTCTTTTTTACCGTTTCTAAAATCACCGAAATTACCGTTTTATATGAAGTGGGGATTGTCGTCACGCGGGCCCTAAAACAAAGATGGCAGCCATCGTTTCAGGAAGTAAAACAAAGATGGCAGCCATCGTATCAGGAAGTAAAACAAAGATGTCAGCCTTCGTATCAGGAAGTAAATGCGGAAGTAAGAAACTTTTTTGGGGTCATGCGCCAATGAGCACTCTCCATAGGGATAAACAGGACGGCCATCTTGGATTCATCTTCCAGGTTTTATTATAGTTCTATGCCCCAGACCCACAGCCCCCAGACCCACAGCCCCCAGACCCACAGCCCCCAGACCAGACCCACACGCTGAGGATCTGGGAGCTGGGGTTATGGTCTGGGAGTGGGTGCTGTGGGTCTGGAAGCTGTACCCTTACTTCTACTTTTACTACTTCCTTCTTTTTCTTCTGACACGAATGTTATAAATTCTGCTGCTGCTTTTTTTAGTTTAGCTGATGGCAATTTTCATGACACAATTTAGAATGACATGCCTGACTGTCTTTCCAAAAGTCTTGTGCAAATGTTGGGCCTGATTACAACTTATCAAAAAATGTAGAGCACTGTCCCTATTTGACAAACAGTGCAAATCCGAGTAAATACTCGATCAATCTTCATCCATCACGATTTTGCCACTGTCCCTGTCCAGTCCACACACTGATTATAAGCCTGTTTTATTTATGCGTTCTGTTTAGTGGCCTGTAGTAAAACACGGTGTAATTTCTACAGTGAAAAGCTGCTAACACACCTCCAGTTTTAGTCTGTTTTAGCATTGCAGACCAAAATAATGAAACACATATCTGTCCACCTGTCCATAAATGCGACTAAAAGTGACACAAACATGACTAAAATTGTCAGATATGTGATAAACAGTGACCAAAAACATTCCAAAACACGAAATTATTTTATTTGTTTGTCATTTCATATTTCAGTCTTTTTGTCAGTTCTCCTTGTGGGATCGTGGACACAGTGGCCAAGTCAGAAATATCATTTCATGGTGTTTATTGTCCCACCTTCCAACAGTGCAAACAGTGATATTTTTACAGTGATAAGTGTCAAAAAGATCATATTTACAGTTAAAGATGAATGGATTCCTTCCTGTAATTCCCAGGGTGATGTTGCCCTCACTGCACCAGCCACAGACTGACCAGAGCCCCAAGCCCCTCCCACGGGCATTACATAACATCATAAAAAAAGAAATAATAAATAACAACATTTTCATCTCATAGATCACTGGAATATTGTCTCTCATAATTTTGCAGAATATTCCCTCACTGAATATACGTGCAAAGACAACCCTAACCCTAACCTTACCCCTAAGTGTGAAAAAAGATACTCTATAAAACAGACTTTAGCTAGGGTTAGGGTTAGAACCAATGCAAAGTGGCAGCCTGTGGCATGAGTGAAATAAAGTGAAGCAGAGGGCAGTGGATTGAACAGGGTCATGGCTGCTTAGGGCCCCCTGAGGCCTTGGGCGGGTAACACCATCACTGGTCACGAAAGTGCCAAAAATGTATTTGTGGACAAATTAGTACATTTTAAGGCTATAAATAATAAATAGTACATTTTGTGGCAATCCATAGAAATAAGTGCGCTAAAGACATTCAAGTGCAACACAACAGTGTGACAAGCAGAGGCTCACTATTATATCGTTATTTCGTTATTGTCATAAACCAAACTGGCTCTTTATACACAAATAATGACAAATGAAACCTTATTTGACGCATTCAAAGGTGTTTTCGTCAGCAGCGCTCACTCACCAGAAAACTCTTTTCTTTTTTTTCCTGAAAACCGCCGTGAAGTCTGCGTCACGTGATCATCCAGCAGCTCGGTGCTCTTCTCAAACTTTTGGTTTGGATTTCTTTCTTTTACTATTTCTTTTGAAGCTGTGTGAAGGTATGTGTGTGTCTACTTTCTGCATGTTTCCTTTAAACAAGAACAGCAATTACACATCACTATTTTGGCTGTTATAAGTGAATAGGCAATAATACGTGCTAGCATCTACAGCAAGAGTGCACAGGATGTTTCCATGTCTGTAATTTAAAAAAGCCTTGTTGTTTGCCTGTTGAATATT